>OX451741.1:1383377931-1384633276 GCA_948472305.1 Vicia faba
CTTTTCAATTCGTTTATTGGCTTGAAAATGAATTCTATATTTATAGGCAAAGGTTAGAGGGATTGAAGTAACCAAAATATTGAGATAACAAGTTATGGTTTGGAAGCTTAGTTTTGAAGTAACCTTGAAGAACATGGTTCCAATGCATTGTAGGGTGGTTGGTAGGCTTAGAGATGTTGCTTCTTGGTGCTGAGATGTTTTGAAGTCAGAAGCAACAATGTATGGGCTCAAGGAGTGGACTTTTGTGATTAAAGCAACTTTACAAGAATAGAAGTGTTAGCTTTCTTCCCTTAATTGCAAAATGGATTGGATAATTCTTGGTTCAAATGGACCATAGATCAAAAGCTTGTGTAATATTCTGAATAGAGATAGATTTATAAGTTTAGAGGCCTATAAAGGAAGATTATAAGGCATGGATATGAGATTTAATTATGAGTTCATCACAAAAATGACCTATAATTCAAGTTTGAAATTCCATCTTCATCTCTTTGAAACTTCTAGCTCAAGTATGATAAATTTGTGTTCTTTGACATTTTGTAAATCTTGAATCAAGATCTACAACTTTCATGATGACCACTTTGGCTAAATCAAATGGGAACTAGGTGGAAATTGGCCAAGAAGTTGGGATATAAAACTAATCAAACTTGTTGAAACTTTTTCTAAGTGTTGGATAAAATTATCACAACTTCATGGGTTCATATCTCCTAATCCAAGCACCTTTTTAGGATCATCACACATTAACAAAGTTGTAGAATTCCAATGTTGACAAAAAAGTCAAAGTTTGACTTTTGAGTGATTGTTGACTTTTCATTCAATTGATTCAATTCTTCAATTGCCAATCACTTGTATCTTGGGAAATGTCTTGAGCCATGTAATTAGGTAAAGATGTTGTATTTGAGCCCTTGAGAACATGCTTTAAGCCATTAGGTCATGCTCTAGGCCAACAATCAATGATCAGTCATCTTCATTCAAAACCCTAATTTGGAAATTTTTTACCTTTGATGATTTGAGGAATTTCCTTGAGGAATCATGATCAACCCTTGATAAAATGATGAATGTCACCTCAAAACGTTGATGTTTTACAAATAATCTTGAAGTTTGACTATATGTTGACCATAATTGACTTTTTACTCAATACAGTTCATTTTTCAATCATCTGAGTCATTGATTGAGCAAACATGTGATGCAAGACTTGAAACTTCACATTAGCATTATTGAGGACCTATGATGAATCATGAAAGTTATTTGAGACCCTTTCAACCCAATCTTATTTGAGAATCACCAAACCCTAGTTGAACACCCTTGCTTAGGAGGAGGTTTGACCAGTCAACTCTTGAGTAGATTTAAGTATTTGAGATCTTGAAGAAAGTAGGAGGGCAAATTTTGGGGCACAACACAAAGGAATGGGAAAAGAGCGAATAATCCAAAAAAGAGGGGGATAGAATCTAGGTACGGGGGTTGGTTATGAAAAGGGAAGGTATTAGCACCCTAAACATCTATGATACTTCGCAGGAACCTCTTTGAAAATTTGTGTATTTTGGCTATAAGTGTTGTATACAAAAATAGATGGTGGAGATGAGAAAATAAGTGTTTTTTTACAACTTTTGCACCCTCCGCGATTGCGAACCTTTATTTACTATGTACCATCTTCCGTGTAATAGAGGATCAGGGTACTAATAGTTCTCCTTAAAAAATTTAATACACAAGTGTGTTGGTTAATTTTAAGAGATGAGACATCATCGTCATATCCCAGTGGAAAATATACTTACTACCCATGATTACAAGAAAGGAGAATTTGCATCATCTCAAAGTGGAGGATATAGCTTAGATTTTAAAATCAACAAAGCCTCACTCAACACCTAAGTGGAAAATATATCACTTCACTGCATATCATAGAAGTATAGTAGCTCACATCACTACAAGGATTGACAAGAGTCTAATCTTTTGAGAAAATTTTAAAGTAAAAAGTCAAAGTGGAAAATGGTTGGGATGAGATTGATTGACTTTTAGTCTTCTCACAAAAAATGTCAAAGTATGATTAAGTTGATTAAAGTTTGATTAAGAAAATATTTTTGAAAATGCATGGACCTAGTGCAAGTTTATTGTGAAAGTGGTTCAAGTTAGAAAATCAGAATGGTTTTGAAAAGGAGGGAGAACATTTTTGAAATTAAATAAGATGGGAGGAGATGAAGGGATTATCCTAAAGCATAAGGTAAAAGATAAGGAAAAGAATCGGCTAAACAACAAGAAGTCAACACTTGACATGAAGAAGTCAATGTAGAATCCTCATCCTTTGGATTGCAACCAAGCAAGCAAAGATAGCAAACCTATTAGGAATACCAAGCTTTAGATGAATTAAGTCTTCTCAAAAATTGGGAAGAGTGATAGTTGTATACAGAGGAATTCCCAATCACTGACAAAGCACATAATCAGAATAACGTACACACAAAGAAAATCAACCCAATGTCTTAGGGTAAACCCCAAGAACTCCAGACAAAATAAAAACATAGTCACAAGGTCCCAAAGAGTATCAAGGCTTCTACTAATAAGTCCAAGAGGTTCACAACTCCATAATTCCAAGGATAGTAACAAAATAGTCCAAGTAACCTTAAAGTTTTTTTATTGTTCAAGTTGTTATTAGTGTCTTCAAAAAGAAAGTGAAAGCTCAAATGAGAAAAATAAAAATGACATAAAGATAAATTCTCAAGTGAGCAAAAATAAAAATAACATGAAATGTAAATTCTAAAGTAAATGGTGCATAAAAGTAAAGGCGTAAAATAAAGGCATAAAGTTAAAACAGAGTAAAAGTCAATTGTTAGTGAATTAGAAGTTAGAGGTTAGTTGAATGACCATCTTGAAACTTTCATTTGAAAACTCATTAGAAGATTGATAAAATCAAAGCTTCTCAACAACAAGTTTCATTTGCTTTTTGTCAAGTATATCATTCATTTCAAGTTCTCAAGATGACAACATATGCTTAAGTGATTCACTTAGACCAAAGTTTATGCATGATAAGACCAAAGCCTACTAACAATAAACCTTAAGCTTATTGGATAAAAGGTTTCAAATCAAACATACTTGGGCTTGCAAACATAGGTTTGGGCGACGAATGATCATTTCTCGAATCAGGACAAATTTAGCGCTATGTTAAGCAATCGTAAGTGGACTTATGTAGAAGTCACACCTATTTTGAGGCTGGTAAATAGCAATCTCTGTACCATATGTTTAGAGAAATGATATGTAGATCATTCTCCAAGAACATGTAGCACAAGTAGGAAACGGATAAAATGAAGAGGGATGTGCTATATTAAATGAAATTAGGGTTTCAAATATCATAAACATCATTCATTCATTTTGGTGGATTTGGTTTTTCAATCTATCAACACCCAAGATCCAATGAGGATGAGGAACTTTCCCAAAATAACATCCAAATCAGGACCAAACAAAAATAATAAAATAATATTTAATAAAACAATATTCAAATGGTTAAAAAACGGGAAATAATTGGTAAAATACATAAAGTATATTAAAACACCAAAAAAAATCGCAAAAAAAAAGTCATAAGTCAAACATGAGTTAATAAGTGTGGACAAAATATTTTGGAATTTTTTAAAGTCACAAACTATTATTAAAATTTAAAGAAACATGCAAAATAAACCAAAAATTGTAAAAAAATAGTAAAATCAGAAATAGAAATAAAATGAGGTCACCAATATTTGTCAAGAGGTCATTGGATACTTTCATAATTTTTCCATAATTTAAAAATTAAGGAAAGTATTTTTAATTAATTAAAACAAGTTAAATAAAGGGAAAAATTATAAAAAATATCAAAACATAAATAAAATTGTAAAAAAATAAAAATCAGAAAGAGAAAAATCCAAAGTATTTTTAAGAATTATTTCAGAATTTTAGAAGTTGAAATGAATTTTTTATGAATTTTTGAAATTTAAAACAATTAAAATATAAAATCATAAAATAAAAATAAAACCAATATGATGTAGACCATTGGATCAATGTCAAAATGAGTTAGTAATCAAATCCAAGGGATCTGGCACGTTGTGCATATCATGGATATTAGTGAATAAACCACTGGATCTTTAAATAAAAACAGATTTAAAAAAAAATTGCGCCTTGTCATTGGTTGAGAGATTACATGTTGGTCATCTTCAACCTCCAGCCACGCGAATTGCAGGTCTCACAAACTGTAAAATTTGGAGCTCAGACCAGTGCCATTCGTTTCGTCTCTTCAAGACGATTTCAATGGTACCCTCACGAATAATTTATATTAATTGTAGCTCGGTAGGTTTGAAGAAAACCAGAAGAAAAAAGTTTAATAGAGATTTGAAAATTCATGATCAAAACTCACTTCCAGTTAAAAACAAATGATGAGATGTGTATCAGAGTGATGAGAGCTTCATTGTAGTAACAAATTTTGAGAGAATTGATGAAGGAATCTTCCTGTTGAAGTTCAAATTTAGAGTTCTAAAAGTTGACTTAGCTAGCATGATTTAGTACATTTCAAGGCTTGGTTCTTCTTCTGTTAACTTCAGTGAAGTTTAAGGATGAAGAATTAGCAAAGAAAATGTATTGACAAAGGTTGTAGAACCCAATTCGAAGTTACAGAATTATGAGTTATAGAGATAGTTTGGCAGGGTGATTTTGGTTGTCCAAGCTTGCGAGAATGAGTTGAATGGGGTCTGTATTTATAGGAGAAGTGAATGCAATGCTGAGAGTGGGTGAATGATAAGCAATCAAGTGAAATTGTGCACACCCTGATCATGACAAATGTGTGACTTGCAAGTTGTCAAAACTTAACTATTTCTTGTGTTTTAATCCTTAATCCGACCTTAGAAACTTTGTTAAACATGTTTAAGTGGAAAACACACACAAAATTGGTGTTTATAAGCCACATTATGAAAATCAAAATCCTACTGTTTTTATAAAATCAATTTCAAGGTGCCAACTTTGAAACCATGGTGCACATAGTTCGAGGGGCTTTATGATCTCATTATTTTTGCAATGGAAAAATTTCCCCAAAAACTTCATAATTTGCCAAGAAAGGTAGAATTTCGATGCTTGAGTAAAAAGTTATGATAAATTGAAATCGTGAAAAACACATTGAATTGTGAACTTAGAAAAATTCCAAGTTTTGAGTTCAAAAGTGACTTATAATCTCTTACCTTCAAACATGGCCTTCCACTCAAAATTATGTTTTCTTAAATGAAGATGGAATGAAGTAGAATTCTTAAAGAGAATTTTGAAACTTGAATAATCCAAAAAATCTAAAAATTGAGAGAGTTATGACCTTGTGAAATTTATGGAAATCCATGAAGTGACCTATAATCTTTTAAACTTTTAAGGCATCTTCTAACCATTTTCAAGATTTGCACATAAAAGAAGAGTTGAAGTTCACATTATTAAGATAATTATGGTAAAATAATGGGCTTAATGAGATAAAAATTGACCAAAATATGATCATTTGAAGTTAAACCCTAAAATTCAAAGGCCTTTCAAGGAGACTTGTAATCTTTCTCAATTATTAATGATCTTCCATTCAAAATTAGCCTTATATTTCTGAAGAGAGCTTGTTAAGGACCCTTTAAATAGAATCATGGATTTGGAGTCACTCAAAAAATATCAAAAAATGTGTAAGATGTGGTCCTTGGAAGTCAATAAACCATACCTTAGAGAGTGCCAACAATGACTCGAAACCCCTTTCAACTTTTGATGATTTTTCTTGAACAATTGGATCTTGTAATGTTAAGAGAGGTTATTATTTATGATGATAAGAACCCATAGAAAAAACAACCAACTTAAAATTTTGAAAATTGAGCGAGTTATGAACTTGTGATAACTGGATCAAACACTTGCTCAATTAGGTCAAACTTGTTAAATCAAACTTTGAATATTTTGATCTTTCTTGAAAAAAAAAAGAATGATTAGTCATAATAGGTCTTAAAATGATATTGTATTTAAGAACACTAAAAAATGGCGCTTAATATTCAATGAAACTTCTTGAAGAAGGCATGGAAATAAAAACACGAACCTATCTCTTTGATGATTGTCAACAACAACCTTGAGGAAAGTTTGACCTAAATAAGGTGAGGGAATTATTTGAACCACAAATCTTTGACATCATGAACATAGACTTGAAACTTGAGCTCTTGCAATCCATTGAAGCATCATTTGATTTAGAACCAACCTCCACCCTAGGTTAGATGGTGAGATGAATGCAATTGTATCACCCACAACAATATGAACATTTATTTAAACATATATATATATATATATATATATATATATATATATATATATATATATATATATATATATATATATATATATATATATATATATATATATATATATATATATATATATATATATATATATATATATATATATATATATATATATATATATATATATATATATATATATATATATATTGATGTTAGTTCAAAGAACACATGTGCAAGATACACACTTCAAGGTGCTTGGTAATCCCTCAAGATCAAACTTAAAGATATGATGAAGACAGGGAGAACCAACCCTAATGTGAGATCTTGTTGTATTGATAAAAGTGAGATAATGAGAAATCTTAGGGGGAAAAATTGGGGTATAACAAGAGGCAAGTCATGAACCAGAAACTCCAAGCTAGAATTTTACCGACCAAGAGGCAGAGGAATTCTTGTAAATAATCAAGAAAAGTGATTGTAGGGTGGTGGACCAGCTACACCAGACCACGACCAAGATTTCAATACTCTCATTTCTCTTCAATTCTGAAGTGCATCAATATTCTCTTATGAAGATTCTGAGTTCTTTTCATGTTGCAAAGGAGATTACATTGAATCAGTTTGACAACGTGGTAGAAAACCTAACATTTGTATCATATCTAGGTTTTAATGACAATGAGTTGCTTCCACAAGATAGAGCTCACAACAAGGCGTTGTACATTTCCATCCAGAGTTCTCACTGATACTGGTTCGACCCTCAATGTGTTACCAAAATCCAGCCTGATGAAGTTAAATCTAGATGGTGTTGTTATAAGGCAAAGTTCTACGATTGTCAAACATTCGACGGTTCTAAAAGTTCAGTGTTTGGAGAAGTGAACCTTCCCGTCAAGATCATCCTGCATATGTTTTATATTACTTTTCAACTAATGGATATAGTGCCAGCCTATACATGTTTTCTCGGACGACCTTGGATTCATATAGCGGGGGTTGTTACTTCAACTCTACATCATAAATTGAAGTTCATCATTGAAGGAAAATTGGTTATAATCAACTGTGAAAAAGATATCTTTGTAAGTCACATAGAGTCCTATAGAAATATCAGTGCGGATGAAGGCTCTATAGCGACACCATTCCAAGTCTTAGAGGTTGCTTCAATGGTAACCCTACTAGTGGAGAAAATCAAGAAACCTATTGTGACTTCGTGGAGAGATTTACAAGCATCTGTTGGAGATGGTTGTAACACCCTAATTCTACCAGACAATATAAATGTAAATTAGAGTTATAAAAATATACAACTGAATCAGGATGCCACAAATTCAACTTAAAAACCATTGCATTCAACATGGATACATAACACTTTGAAACTTTGGATTAACCAACATCAAAATAAATTAATCTTTCAAACCAACAACTTGAACAAATACACAGCGGAGTCATAATAACATCTTCATCTAACATTAAAGCACCTTCTGGATAACAAGTACTTAACAACAATCATCTTAAAGTTCAGCCAACTAAAATAACAAATACTAAAGCAACAAGCGTTCATCCCCTCAGTGTTACGTATCAGAGCAATAACACCGACTCGAACTACTGAAGGTCAACCACCTTCACTCTGGATTACCTGCACGTTACCAACATAAGGGTAACATTCAAACATAAGGGGTGAGATATCAAACACAATAATAAAACGTGTTATAAATATTATATTGGAATCAGTTCATGCAAAAATCACCACTTCACAACTTATAAACAACAATAATCACAACAGGCTATCGACAAAATACAACAATTAATTCATCAACACAACAGCTCAATCATACTACTTGGAATGCGACTCAATACTATGCAAATGCATGTGGTACCATGGGAGCAGACCTCCCATCTTAAAATCTACCAATAAATAGAGGTATTAATAAGACATAAACCTTCTTCACAGTTTGCCAATCCAGGTCATCACAGAGTATGCAAGTTGTGATACGGTGGGAGAACTGACTTGGGATTTGCGTTAGTTTTCGCACTTGTTCGGTTTAGCAAGAGTCGCCACCTACTTTTTATTTATCCTAAGGAAAGGTCAAAAAGCACAGGAAAGACCTTTGAGATGTTTTCGTGGGTTTGGGGGGTAGATTATGAAAAGGGAAGGTGCTAGCACCCTTTTCATCCATGGTTATCCATGGGCTCTTAGTTACTTGTTTTAGATCACTTGCCTTTGCTTTTCATTTGTTTGAAATGGTGCTTTGTGTGTGTGGTTTTGAAAATGTTTTGAAAAAGATGCCTTGTCTAGGCAACCTTTGTAATGACTCTTGTTTGAGTATATACAAAGGTGTATGTCTTTTTGAAAAGATAATTCAATGTTTTGAAAGTTGTTTGGAAATTGGTTTTGAAGTTGTGTTGTGAAGTGTGTTTTGAAAAAATGCCAAGGATGTTTTGTTGTTTGGAAATTGTTTTTGAAGTTGTGTTGTGAAGTGTGTTTTGAAAAAATGGCAAGGATGTTTTGCAATATTTTTGATCAAGTAACTAAGAGTTTGTCTACCCTATTTTACTCAAAGATCTTTCTCATGTTTTTAACCCTTTTAACAGTGTTGTTTCACCATTGTGTTTGATGAACAACCTTGCGTTAGGATGTTAACGGGACAGGCGTGGGTCATCGTATAGACCATGATAGCAATATTGTCAAGTATCTTTGGCAATTTCTTGAGGGACTTGATCATTTTGTTTAGGCTACTCAAATGCACTTGTGCAAGCTTGAACCTTGAGAATCCTTGTGAGAAAGGCCTTGAAGAATGAGAGGGCAAATTTTGGGGTACAACACAAGTGTATATGAAAGCACTATCACATACTCATAACAATCACCATCATCGCAAGGCATAATCCCATATCACCATTATTACCAGTAAATAGAGGCAATTCATCATCATGTAAATTCCCTGCAACTTCACATTATCAACGAGAATTCACAACAACAATCATAACATCACAATAACTCAACATGAATCAACATTGGCCATAAGCCTATCACATCAATCAACGATTCAGTCATTAACATAATCAAACAAAAACTAAACAATAATTTCACACAGAACTGGTAACAACCAAAACCCCACATGTACGGGAAAAAGGGATAGGGAACTACATGCCCCTCGACATGCATAACAACTAGGACAGCCAAACGAATAATCCATACTCCTCGACACGCACAGGGGAAAACAGGGTAACGACCAACCTATGCTCCTTGACATGTCCTGCAATCTAATTCTGCTCAAAATCTAACACATAATTACCGACACGCCTCGCAGCCTAAAATGTCGCTCAATACCTACTTCTTCATTATCCTCCCCGACCACTAATTCGGCCAATAACACAGGCATGATACAACGTCTTAACAACCACATCACTATAATTCATAACTTCCGGTCAACCGCTCGGAGTAACGCAGTAATGGGAAACTATATTTCCTATCAACAGATTCATCGACATACAAGACAGTCACACAGAAACTCCCTAAAATGACCACTTCAACAATTTACCAATTTTCCTGCCAATCGCTCGGGGTAACCTAACGTCCTCACGACCATCACGAACTAACCTACACATCAATTAAACCGGAAGTCACGTAACACAAAACATCCACAACATAACATAACAGGCATCTTCCCTTCACAAGTTCAACAACATCACGGGCAACAAGAACAAGTACAACCAATTCTCCATAACAAACATCATAAATCCCATTATAAGGACAAAACCCCACCCTTACCTGGATTGAAGATCGCTCAACGAAAAAATCTAGTCGATGGTTTTTCTTCGTTCTGCTCGTCACGGGGAAGCTTGCTTCTCTCTCCATGCAACTCTTCTAGGAAACGTACATGGCTTCTTATTCTCTAACTAAAACAAACCCTTGTGTCAGCTTAGCCTTATATATCAATCCTCTTGGGCCTAACCTACACCCCCACTTTACTACTTCTAACCAATAGCATAAGTCCAACATTATTTCATATATTCCCTTTAATTCCACATTATAATTATTATTAATCAACTAATTAATTAATTAATAATAATCCAATAACTCACACCGATAATTCTTAACATCATGCAACTTCACAAATAATCCAAAAAATAATTTAATTAAATAAATAATTAATAAATTAAATTACGGGCCTTACAATAGTACCTCAAAAGGATGGGGTAAGCCCGTGGAGATACCCAAGAAGAAAGAATTTTTTTTATTAATAACCATGTATTAAAAAAATATTTCGCAAATAACCGGGTTTCGGAAAAAATTACGCAAATAACCATGTTTCAGATGGCTCCACAAAGGAGGAGCCATCTCATTTGGCGCATGCACCTAGGGTTTTGCCCTAGGCGCCATCTCACTTGGTGCCTCCCTTGGCTTTTAGCCAAGTGAGATGGCGCATGCTCCTTAAAAAGGAGAGGAGGCGCCATCTCACTTGGCGCCTAGGGCAAAACTAGGGTTTTTTGCTGTTTTATAAATAATTCGTCCGTTTCTTTGAAATTTCTCACACTTTTTCGCACTGTATTTTTATTTTGTACTCCCTTATTTACGTAATGACGTCGCCTATGATTTTTAGCAGAGATGGTTACGTTATATTCTCCGCCACGAAACCTGCGATGAAAATGAAATTCTGGCACATTCACTCCATGGAGCGTCTGAAGCGGGAGTTGATGCGGTGGCTAGATGGAGACATCACCGAGGGGAAAAAAATTCGAAGGATCCAGCAAAAACGAACAACAACCTCGCATGCGACAGGAAGACCTAATGTGTGGTTGGAGGAAGTCAAAACAGACAGTGATGTAATGCTGATGATGCATGGGTCAGATGAAATTGTGTTAACAGTTGTAATTTCCTAGATTGAATATCGTTAATCATTGTTGTACGCGAAAACCCTAATGTAATTTCCTATATTGAATTTCTTAAATTGTGTGAACAGTTTTATTAACGGAAAACCCATAATGTTTACAACACAAATATTGAAAAGATTTATTGTATTACAAAATTTATGTGGTCGAGCCAGACGCCCGATTCGGACAGTTTTTGCGATTGTATCCGACCTGACGGCATAAACCACACTTTCTTTCCAACCTGTCAAGATTGTCCATTTCTGTTGTTATGCGCCTGCTTTTGGGACGACCCTTCTTATTCCTTCGCATTTGGTCATTGTGCCAAACTATATCACCGTTGTATTCAGGCCAATAGTCCGGTTTTGCCACCAAAGGAAAGTTGTTGTTGTAAACAGTGAGCAACGTTTCAGATTTATAAACGTTTGAGAGCAGTTGAAGCGCGTCTTGATGAGTATGAGCACAAGCGGCAATGACATGAGAGCAAGGCATACGAAAAGCTTGAAACCTGCCACAATCGCACCATTGAGAAGGTAAAATGACCCTGTATTCTTGTCTTGCCAGGCCTTCATTGTGGTCAATTGTCTCTTTCACAATGAAGTTGTGGCTATGGCGGTCAAACCGTGTAACCATGTGAGTGTTAGCTTTAGCACTTTCAGCCTTAATGTATTTCATACACCTTTCACTCCATAGTTGTCCTGATTGCAAGACCGCATACCACATTTCACCTCTTTTGGCAAATAACGCAGCCATCCTAAAATACGTGGATTTCACCAAGGCAGTGATGGGGAGGTTTCGTATGCCCTTGAATACCCCATTCATTGATTCAATAAGATTTGTTGTCATATGCCCCCATCTTTGGCCATTGTCGTATGACCTAGTCCACTTTTCGACCGGGATATTGTCGATCCACGTACCGGCTTCTGGGTTAGACAAACGGATCTCGTTGCGGTAATATTTGAATGTGGGATGTGTCATTGCGTATCCCGCATTCATCACCGCTTTCCTCAATGTTTTGTCCTTGACCTCCCTCGAGAAATTCTGGACGATATGCCTGACGCAATAGACATGCGTAGAAGGAGGGTCATGCCAACCATTTGCCGGATTATTATAGGCACTTTCAATGGAGGCATGTCTGTCCGAGATCAAACAGAGATCTGGTTGAGGAGCCACGTGTGTACGAAGATTTTTCAGGAAAAAGCTCCAAGCACCACCGGTCTCCCCCTCGACAAGGGCAAACGCAACGGGGAAAATGTTATTGTTGCCATCTTGTGCAACTGCCATCAAAAGCGTGCCTTTGTACTTCCCATACAACCAAGTCCCGTCTATTTGTAGAATTGGTTTGCATGATGCAAACCCTGTGATGCATGGTTGAAATGCCCAAAAGACGCGACTGAATATTCCGTTGCCATGTAGTAGACTACCATCTTGGGCGTACGCTGACAATGTTTCCAGAACATAAACACTACCTGGAGAATATGTCTTGAGTGCATTTAGGTAGCAGGGAAGTTCTCGGTATGACTCCTCCCTGTTTCCGTACACCCTTTCAATCGCCTTAGTCTTTGCTAACCACGCCTTACGGTAAGACGGAGTGTAGTTAAAAACCGTGGTGATGTGGGAGATGATTGTTTTCACCTTCAAAGAAGGGTCGTTGCTGACCAGGGGTAGGATTTCTTGACAGATTAGATCATGGTTGAGTTTTCGGTGGTCTTGTGATTGAGTGGAACTTACACAAGTATGGGTAGTCATGGAACCTATGACCCAGCAGTCACCCCTTAGTCTGTATGAAGCGGTCAGCTTGAACATACAGTCAGGGTGGACACACTTGATCTTGTACCTTTCCGGGTTTACACGATCCACCTTATAATCAACCGAGTTGAGCATGTGAAATTTTTTGATGGCCCTTATGCATTCCTCTCTATTACGAAACTTGTCCTTCTCTTTTAAATTTTCATCCGACTGCATATACGGTTGGAAAAACAAGTCCGTAGAAGGTTCATCTCCGCCCATGTTGAAGTTTGTCATGTGCGTAGGTGGTGTGTAGATTTTGTCGGTAGGAATACTTGGGATGCCATCATCGTCAGAATCGTCGTTCACCATTTCATCAAACTCTAACTCGTTATCTTCTTCTTCATCATCAACTGCATCCACCTCATCTTGCTCATTCTCCAAAGGATCAACCTCCTGTGTCACCGAAGGCTCTACCTCCTGTGTCACCGGAGGCTCTTGAAACAGAACGTACAACTCAATAGAGTCGTTTCCAGAATAGACATGGCTGGAAATCATGTTCTGGAAATCCTCGTCATCTTGAATTGCAACCTCATAAAAAATAACTTGGTTGTTTCCAAAAAAGACTGGACTCTGATAAAATATCTGGGATACTGGGCCTCGTTCAAGTTTGGCCTCCAATCTTTTCTTAAAGTACGAGAAATTTGCTTTCCCGTTTAAGAGAAATCGGACATTGTCGGTGTTTCTAAACAAAAACCCAACTGTGGGACACATGTATGTCTCACCGTTGAAATGTGATTTGACAACAAATTATGGTGAAGAGGCCATTGTGTAGAATTGTTTTAGGTATGAAGGTGGGAATGTTTTGGGTTTATTGATTGTATGAAGGTATGAATGCTGGAATGTTTGAAGGTTAGATGACTGATTCGAAGGTTGGAAAATTTTACAGTTTATGTGAATGAATGTTATGTTCAACGTAAGGCAAAAAATTTCAATTAAGTAAGTGATGCAACCCCCCAAGGCTGCAAATAATATTACATGCATGGGCTTATGCAGCCACCTAGCCTGCCACCCATCAACTCCAATGGCCTTGCATGCAACAAAGAAAGGAATCCCAAAGGCTGTCACGTAGCCTGAGCCAATGCTGTAAAACGTGACACCTCTTATTCGCCAAATGGGGTGGCGACACCATTCATTTTTGTACTATTTCGCCAAGTGAGATGGCGCCTCCCTTACTGTCCAATCGTGATACATGCATGGGCTTATGCTGCCACCTAGCCTGGCCCTATTCTGCACACATAAATGTTTTGTGTAAGACTCCACCCATCAACTCCAATGGCCTTGCATGCAACAAAGAAAGGAATCCCAAAGGCTGTCACGTAGCCTGAGCCAATGCTGTAAAACGTGACACCTCTTATTCGCCAAATGGGGTGGCGACACCATTCATTTTTATACTATTTCGCCAAGTGAGATGGCGCCTCCCTTACTGTCCAATCGTGATACATGCATGGGCTTATGCTGCCACCTAGCCTGGCCCTATTCTGCACACATAAATGTTTTGTGTAAGACTCCACCCATCAACTCCAATGGCCTTGCATGCAACAAAGAAAGGAATCCCAAAGGCTGTCACGTAGCCTGAGCCAATGTTGTAAAATGTGACACCTCTTATTCGCCAAATGGGGTGGCGACACCATTCATTTTTGTACTATTTCGCCAAGTGAGATGGCGCCTCCCTTACTGTCCAATCGTGATACATGCATGGGCTGCCACCTAGCCTGCAAGAGTGACACCTTACATTTTTTGTAAATGCATGCATGCATATGTGTAACACCCTAAGCATGCAAATGTGACACATCGCAGGCATGCAACCACTACATCAAACTTATTTGCCTATAAATACATACCTTATGAAACATCTCTCACACCCACACAACTCTCACTCTCTGCTACGAAATATTTCTTAAGTCTATCATACTCTCTATTTCTTCCTAAGTCTTTCATTCTCTCAAGCATTTTGAACAATGGCCCTTCTAACAATGGGAGATACTCACAGAGGCACAAGGGAAAACATTGCTGCATTTGTAAGTCTCTTCTTTGGTTATACATTTTTCATACTTCAAATAACGTGTTGTTCATCTTAATTAATCTTACTCTTGTTTAATTATGATCTCAGGATACACAAAGATTCAGAATCCGTTCGCACAAATACCTGGCTCCCGACCCATTTATCGTCCCTTATCTGGAATATGCAGGTTTTGGACACGTGATAAAGATCTCCAACTGCACCATTGACTCCAAATTCATTCTTGCAATGTTCGAGAGGTGGAGACCGGAGACCCATACATTTCACCTACCAATAGGTGAATGTACCATCACTCTCGAAGATGTGTACATGCTACTGGGCCTCCCTATCGACAGTAAGGTGGTGAACGGGTCGGTTCAACAACCCAACTCACAGTGTGAAGAACTGTTGGGTAGGGACATGGTAGAAGGTGGTGGAGCAAGAGGGCAGGGAATACTACTCACTGACCTGAAACGGCATTATGCAAGTATGGAATTAAATGAAAATTCCTCAGATAATGACCGAGTAGTAAAAGCCCGAACGTATATTATGATACTTTTTGGTACATTTTTATTTCCCGAAAGTACGGGAAATAGTGTAAATTTCATGTACTTACATTTACTAACAAATTTTGATAAAACTAGAAAATATAGTTGGGGTTCTGCAGTATTAGCCCACCTGTACAGTTCCTTGTGCAAAAACGCAGTCAAGGAAAAATGTACATTTTATGGGTGCGCATTTTTACTACAAGCCTGGGGTTGGTGGAGGATGGAGTCCTTAAACCCCATCAACAACAACACTTTTGGTTTCCCTTACGCAACAAAGTAAGTCATTAAGTTATAGAATTTATAACTATTCTTCTCTTTCCAAAATATATGCTAAAAATAACATGTTTCTCATTTCCTTTAGGTACTGCGTGAGGGGTATGGATTACGGCAAGAATCCCAGATTCAATGTCGCACTCTACCAGAATCTGTTGGATCACTTAGGCCCAGATGACGTACGTCGTAGCTTTTAACTTTTGTTCATTTTAATTATTTATACATTACTTTTGCGCTTACCTGATTTAAATTTTATCGCAGTTCGTCTGGAGACCATATTTGGGTTTGGACCATTCTCCAAATCCAGAGGATGCAGCAACTTGGACTACAAAGACTGCACTCATTCGGTTCAACATTGTGGAGATGCACCACACCGAACGTGTGAAGATGCAGTTCGGAATGATCCAAGAGATACCAAGTGATCCAACAGATTTGTCCCCCTGGCATCTAAAAAGGGTCGACGCCCAGTGGAATCTTACCAACTGGAAAGACTTTTCTCCAGAATGGTGTAAAATGTGGCAAAGGCGTCACCGCTACATCTTGCAATCCCCGGTTTTCCTTACTCAAGGTAACATGCGACACACCGATCAATATATGTCGTGGTACAGGTCGGTTAGTAACCCAGATATGCACGTGTCTCATCCGAGGTACTTGGTTGACCCACGCACACAATGGGCACAACCCTCGATTCCCCACCAACAAACCCAAAATCCATCAACCTCAAACCAACCCCCAAGAAGAAACAGACCAACAAACACACAACCACATTCCCCACCACAACACAACTACAACCAAATGCCGTACTACCAACCACAATCACCGCCAAACTACCAATACCCGGATATGCCTCAAACCCAACCACAATACCAACCCCAATACCAGCAAACCCACATACCACAAACACAATTTCAGTCTTCCACATATCCCAATATGGCGCCCTCAACATCCAGCCTTAGCCCTGATATGGGAATGTCAGAAGATTATGACCAAGCCGACCAAACCTACCATCAACCACCATATCACCAAACAACCCAACATCCACAATACCAAACACCCCAAGATCCATTTCCTTTCTACCCCCCATACTCAGACGACCAATGCTACCGACCAACCATGGAACCCCACCCACCGCCAACACGACCAAACTTCGAGGGTATGGGTAACCGACTGTACCAGAGCGGATCTTCGAGATATGGAGATCTTACTGATTTTATGGATTCGGATCGCATTGACTTCGCTGGGCCATCGACCTTGCCGCAGCAGGAAACGAGATGGCACCCAGCAAGAGAAAGGCGAGGACGGGGATGCGGAACTGGGGGTCATTACCGGGTTCCTGGGGATCACTGATGTATCTTTTTTTTCCCAGTATTTTTTGTATCCATTTTTTTACTGTTCCTTAAATGTAAAACAGTTGAATGTAATTATTTTTTTTTAAATAAAAAATCCATTTTGTTTATCTCTGTCTAATACGCAACGCGCAGGAAAGAAAAAAAAAATTTTTTTTGACCTAATTTTCTACATAGGCGCCATCTCACTTGGCTTAAGGCTTGCCCTAAGCACTTAGGCGCCAAGTGAGATAGCGCCTCCCTTAAAAAAAGAGGAGCATGCGCCAAATGAGATGGCTCCTCCTTTGTGGAGCCATCTCAAACATGGTTATTTGCGTAATTTTTTTCGAAACCCGGTTATTTGCGAAATATTTTTTTAATACATGGTTATTAATAAAAAAATTCAAGAAGAAAAATAGTTTTGGTTTGGGCTACGAATCATTAAAGGCTATTCTAAAAGGAAATGGGCAATTTCCTCCCATCTAGGAAACCTTCATCAACAAAGGAACAAAGCATGGTGGACAAGTGGCAATGATATCTAACAAAAGAAGCACCAAAAGAGCATCTGACTTCATCCGTGAATACGCTCTAGGGGAAGAGCTCAAGAATTGGACAACCGTGGAGATTCCAGAGATATCTTTCTTTCCAAAGTATTTTTTCTTGTTTTGAACAGAACCTATGTCAAGCCCGAGGCATAGGGGTAACTTGTAAGGGGCCCCCGTTTGTTTCAAACAGTATTTCCAATTAATAAGAGTTATGTTTTGAATTCAATTAAGATCCTTGTCTTTCTCTTTCACTTATCTCTTATATTTAAAAATGGCAATACTTTTTCATATGCATTTTCAAATTCACATACTAAAACTGCACCAAAATATGATAAATATGCAGATCCATGCCTAAAATCACAGATAGTGTTATGCAGTTATCCGATATAATTTTGATGCACCCATCAACCAAGCGGAAGAGGAAGATGATGAAGATATTGAACTCTCTGAAGAACTGGAAAAGGAATTAGAGAAAAAAGTTGACAATATACAACTATATCAAGAATCTATTGAGACCATCAACCTTGGAACAGAGGAGGATCCAAAAGAGATCAAGTTAGGGGTAACATTGGAGGTAATCCTCAAAGAAAGACTGATTAAGTTATTACATGAATATGTGGATATATTTTCCTGGTATTACAAAGATATTCCAGGACTAGATACAAATATTGTGGTGCATAGACCACCTCTCAAGGAAGGTTGTTCTAAAATTATATAGAAGCTTAGAAGAACTCGTCCATACATGTCCAGCAAGATTCAAGAATAAGTCCTTAAACAATTTGATGCAGGGTTCTTAGCAGTTGTAGATTGTCCACCTTGGATAGCTAACATCATGCCAGTGCCCAAGAAGGATGGAAAAGTACGCATGTGTGTAGATTATCGGGATCTCAACAAAGCAAGTCCCAAAGATGATTTCCCTTACCTCACATAGATCTTTTGGTGGATAATATAACTTAAGCTTCGGTATTCTCATTCATGGATACCTTCTCAGGTTATAATCAAATCAAAATGGCACCCGAGGATGTGGAAAAGACTCCTTTGGACACTTTCTGTTACAAAGTGATGTCTTTCGGTCTAAAGAATGCATGGGCAACTTATCAACGAGTTATGGCTACACTATTTCATGATATGATCCACAAAGGAGTTGAGGTATACGTGGATGATATAATTTCTAAATATCTTACAGAGGAAGATCACATCATACATTTACAAAAGTTATTTGAGTGTCTGCTAAAGTTCAAACTGAGGTTGAATCTGAACAAATGTACATTTGGTGTCAGGTCAACAAATTAATGGGCTTTATCGTAAGTCAGTGTGGTATTGAGGTAGATCCCGATAAGGTGAAAGCCATACATGAAATTCCAGCTCCAAAAATAGAAAAAGAGGTTTGTTGTTTCTTAGGACGATTGAATTACATTTCAAGGTCCATATCACACCTAACTGCTACATGCGAGCCTATATTTAATTTACTTTGAAAATATCAATTAGTGGTGTGAAATTATGTTGTCAGACAGCCTTCGAGACAATAAAGCGATATTTATAAAATACGCCAACCTTGATGCCACCATTTCCTAGAAGACCGCTCATCAAGTACTTAACAGTGCTTGAAGGGTCAATGGGATCTGTATTAGGACAACATGATAAAACAGGTAGAAAAGAGCATGCAATTTACTACCTCAACAAGAAATTCACTGACTACGAAACCAAGTACTCACTTCTCGAGAAGGCTTGTTGTGCTTTAGCTTGGGCTACTAAACGATTAAGGCAGTATATGCTAACTCACACTACTTGGTTAATAGCAAGAATGGGTCCTTTGAAGTATGTGTTTCAAAAACCAGCTCTTACATGAAAGATAGCCAGATGGAAGATGTTATTATCTGAGTACAACATCCAATATGTTACTTAAAAGGAAATCAAGGGTAGTATACTAGATGATCATCTGGGTCATTATCCGTTGCCAGAATATCAACCAATGAAGTTCAAATTTCTAAACGAAGATGGCATGGTTATAGGTGACTATGAAATACCAAGACCCAATGAAGGACCTGAACCTGGGGAACTTCGAACACTCATGTTTGAAGGTGCTTCAAATGCATTAGGGAATGGTATTGGGGTATTGACTGCACCAATAATATCGCTGAATATGAAGCTTGTATCTTGGGACTAGAAACTATTATTGATCTAAGAATTAATCACTTCGAGGTGTATGAAGACTCAACTTAGTCATATACCAAGTCAACAGTGAATGGGACACTAAACATCCCAAATTGATTCCATATAGGAATCATATTTTAAAGCTAGCCATGGAATTTCCTGACATTACATTCAGTCATATTCCGCGAGAAGAAAATCATATGGAAAATGCCTTAGAAACTTTATCATCCATGTTCAAAGTGACATGGCCAAACCACGAACCACGCATTACAATTAGACACTTTGAAGAACCTACACATTGCATTGTCATTGAAGAAGGACCAAATAACAAGCCTTGGTTCTATGACATCAAAAGGTATCTCAAGAAACAATAATATCCAGAAAAGGCATATGTGATTGACAAGCGAACTACGCGGAAGCTAACTTCAAAGTTATTTCTAAATGGTGATGTATTATACAAAAGAAACTATGATATGGTGTTGCTCAGGTGCATGGAGAAACATGAAACAGATACACTTATGAGAGAAATCCACGAAGGCACTTTCAGAACTCATACAAATGGACATGCCATGGCTAGAAAGATCTTACGAGAAGGTTATTATTGGTTGACAATGGAAGCTGATTTCTACCATTATACAATGACATGTCACAAATGCCAAGCCGACAAAATGCATGTGCCACTGACTCCTTTAAATGTTCTAAGTTCTCCTTGGCCATTTTCAATGTGGGGAATTGATATGATAGGAATGATCAAACTGAAAGCCTCTAACGGACACCGGTTCATACTAGTTGCCATTGATTGTTTCACCAAATGCGTGGAAGCTGCATCCTACACAAATGTGACAAGACAAGTGGTTACTGGGTTCATCAAGCATAATCTTATATGCAGATATGGTTTTCCTAGCAGAATCATTACAGATAATGGGTCCAATTTGAACAATAAAATGATGAAGGAGTTATGTGAAGACTTCAAGATCGAGCATCATAATTTCTCACCATATCGACCCAAGATAAACGGAGCCGTTGAAGCTTCCAATAAGAATATCAAGAAAATCATTCAAAAAATGGGGAAGACATACAAAGATTGGCACGAAATTCTCCCATGCGCTCTACATGGTTATCGTACTTCCATACATACGTCAACAGGTGCAACTCCCTTCTCTCTAGTATATGGAATAGTGGCAGTACTCCATGTTGAAGTAGAGATTCCATCTCTAATAGTTCTAATGGAAACAAAGCTGGAAGATTCAGAATGGGTTCAGACACGACTTGATCAACTTAACATCATTAAAAAAAATGCCCGACAGCTTTGAGCCACTTCCAGTTATACCAAAAACGGATAAAGAAAGTGTTTGACAAGAAGGTTCGTCCTCGAGTGTTCAAAGAAGGAGATTCAATGCTCAAGAAGATTCTACTACATCACCTTGATCCACGTGGTAAATGGACACTCAACTACAAAGTTCCGTATGTGGTAAAAACAACATTCTCAGATGGTGGTCTTATCCTCACAACAATGGATGGGGAAGAACTTCCAAATCTGATAAACTCCGACGTAGTAAAAAAATACTATGTATAAAAATATCGCTAAATTCAAACCCTAAATGGGCGACTTAGGAAAAAAGGAGCGTCCCAGTGGATTGAAAACCCTAATAGTGATCCAGGAAAAAATTAGGGACAAAAACAATTATCCTAGTGGTTGGAAAACCTGAAACAGCGGTCGAGGAAAAAGTAAGGGATCTTATTCAAAATAAAGAATAAATAGACTGTGACCCGAGAACAACGACTACGACCATGAAGGAGAGGGATTATCCCAAATCATATGACTCAGAAGCAAAATATATTAGAGCTATCAAAAGGACATTGGAGAAACAACAATATCAAGTAACATTTTTATTATCATTTTTAGTTTTATTAAAACTTTCGGTGAATACCTCTTTCTAGGAATTGCATCTTGTACTCACGCCTATTCAGATGCATATTTATCAATAAAACGTTTAATTTTTCAATCTTTTAATTGTGCTTTTTATTTATCGGACTTGTTTGCAAAATACTACAATTATTTCTTGTGAATACTGCGCTGAAATCATTTTGGGGATTAGACAAACAAATAAAAGAATTTTGTAAAACATCAAAAATCATTTTGGTTAGAAAAACGTCGAAATAAATTTGTGCCTACGTCCACACCTGCGTCCATGGTTGCATCAGCGCCTGCATCCTTGTCTTCGTCCATGCCTACGCCTGCGCCTGCGATACAATTATCAAAATCTTGTTGACACTATTCATCTTGCTCAAATCAACTTGAAGATACCACGACAAAGCAACATACAACGTTGGAGAGTCAGTGACACAAAAGAAAGAGAGCCAATGGTTTAAAAGGAGAAAAAATATCAAAAAAACATTTACAATACATTTGGTGCATGAACATACGATACATTTGCTGCATATACAAAATACTCAGTGCATATACATTTTGGTTCCCAGGAAATTTAGGGAATTATTGCATATACATGGTGCATGGAATTTTTCAAATGTACTTTGGTTAAACTATGAACCTTCTTGGGGCTTATTGTTGAACCATCTTATCTGCAAAACAAACAAACACCTTGGTTGAGAACAAACACAACTGATAAACTTTAATCTTATCTTTGGTTTAGTTATCTAAGACTCGATTATTGAAACCCTTTTTAAATATTTATCCTCTAGGTTGTGGTAGATATGTGAATTATTGGGATTATGTTGTTCATCCTCTAGATCATGATGAATACATAATCCTATCATCTTGTCGTTTATCCTCTAAGTGATGATAAATGCACAAGCTTTTCAAATATTTACCCTCTAGGTTGTGGTAGGTATGAGAATTTTATTAGGATTATGTTATTCATCCTTTAGGTCGTGATGAATACATAAATCCATCCTCGGGTTATTTATCCTTTAGGTCGTGATAATGCACAAGTGTATCCTCGTTTTATCTATCCTCTAGGTTGTGGTAGGTATGCCAAAACCTGTAGTTCATTATGTTAGTCTCCAAGAAATAATGAATTATCAAGGTTATATTATTTATCCTCTAGGTCGTGATGAATACATAAGCCTACCCATGTGTCATTTATCCTCTAGGTCGTGATAAATGCACAGCATCATCCTCGTATTGTTTACTCTCTAGGTTGTAGTAAACAAACGAAATCTGTGATATAATTCATTGTGTTAAGTCTCCATGCGGAAATGGATTATCACTCTGTTTTATTCATCCTCTAGGCTATGATGAATAAACAAAATCTATTTTATAAGCTTACTATGTTAGTCTCGGAGCGTTAGTAAGCCAATTTTCAAACTTTAATTATTTACCTCATAGGTTATGGTAAATACACAAAAAATATAGGTTCACTTTTAGCTATTGACGAGTTATCCATGTTGTCGTATCTAAGTAGAATCGAAACTTTTTGTTCAAACTCTGGTAAGATGATACATCATCATCTGTGCCTATTTCCTCCGCGCACTTGGGAACGTTGTACAGTGTATCCTCATAATCTTTTGGTCAAATTTTGAGGTCTTCAATTATTTAATAAATCTCTAATTCAAACGGCCGAGACCTGCGTATTCTCGCAATGTTCAATCAAAGAGTGATTAAATTTGGACAGTTGTCATACCCCAAATTTTCCCCATCATTTCAATAGTCGTGGTATTTCAATGTGGTAATTTTTCTAAAACCTCAAATGATGTAGTCTAATTTGAATAGTTATTTTTGGGGAGTTAAATTTATAAGAAGGCTATATTTCTTTAAATTGGACCATCAAAATCTGATGGCCCATTAAGTTTTTCTCCCAAATATAAAAGGGGTGTTGTTTCTTAAAAAAGTGAAGTTTTGTTTCATTTTGTTTAAAGGGCCCATTACGTCTCAGACACATTTTAAATAAAGAGAGGAGGGGAGCGCATTGTTATACAGGAGGGTGTATTGCTTTAAAATGGACCATCAAAGTCTGATGGCCCATTAAAATTTTGTCTCTTTTTATAAAAGAGATGAGGTGCATTTTTTAATCTGTTCAGCCCCTTAAATTATTTTATGAGGCCCATTTATTTTTGGAACAAAGGCCCATGTTCGCTATATGTGTTTTCAATAGTTATTACGATATTTTTTAAATATTTATATTATTATCAATTGTATTATTATTAGTAGTTATTATTATTATTAATTTTTTTGTTATCGTTGACTGAAGTCAACTAAGGGGCCATGAAACCCTAATTCACAAGTGGCATTGTTCTTCATCCTCCTCACTAAGCCAATCTAAAACCCAAAAATAGATATTGTAGAAATAAAAACAAATCAAAGCGTAAATCAAATCTAATATTAACTAATCAATTTACATTACAACAAAACCAAATCGAATCATCTTAAATACAATCAAATCCTAATTTATAACAAATCTGAAGCAAAATAAATTACTGACTATTTACAATCAATCTCAATCAATTGCAAAATCTAATCTAATCCCTAATTCCTAATTCAATATTCAATCAACCAATCTGTAACAGAAATTACAAATGAATTTCCTAATTTAACTCTAATATAATGCAATATAAACCTTAGGATTCTAAAGAGAGAAAAACCAGGACGAACAGGAGAAGAAGGAGAAGGAGAAGAGGGAGACTGCGCCGAAGCCTTTCTTTACATAATTGATCTAGGGTTTCTGAACATAAACCCTAAGACCTTTAAGTGATATTGTGGCCTTCAAGGTCTTCAAATCCACCATCACTTCTATGATACGGTGGCAAAACCGACTGTTTAATACTAGTTTTCATTTTGCGTTTTGTGTTTGCAAAATGTCGCGGTAAGCAAGAGTCTCCACCGACTTTTATTTCATCCAACCGGAATGGAAAAAAGTACAGAAAAAATCCTTTTTCGAGATATTCTAAGTACGGGGGGTAGATTAGAGAAAGGGAAGGTGTTAGCACCCTTTCTATCCATGGTTTTCCATGGGCTCTTAGGTACTTGCTCATTTTTAAATTGCTTGTATGCGTGCTTTGTTTTGAAAATGTTTAACTTCGTGATAACCCTTGTATCAGTCATCAGGAGTGTGGCGGAGTTATTTTGAAAAAAATTGTTTGAAAAGTGTAAGTGTGAAAAGTTTGATTTGAGCAAGTACCTATTGTAGCGATAAAAAATGTAGCGGGGTAAATCGGAGATCGAATTATTGATTAATTCGTCTCACAAAAGCAAGAGTCGCCACCGCGCTTTATTGTTTCCAAGGGAAAAGGGAAAAGAGCGAAATAAAACCCTAAATATGCAATGTAAATAATACTTTTTTAAAAGTAATAAAAGTACAAGGCATTTTTGAAAAGAGATCTATGGTTCGGGGGTTGGTTATACAATGGGAAGGTATTAGCACCCAATGTATCTATAGTACTCTATAGGAACCTTTTGAAATATTTGTTTATTAAAATTGTTCGTTTGATTAAAAATAAATTGTTTTGGCCAAAAAGGGGGTACGGACGAGTTTTTGAAGATACGACGACCTAATGTCGAAGTTTTGACTTAAAAGGTATGAGTTTTGAAAAAATTGAATATTTGGGAAAATTATCTTAAGTTTTTGATGAATGAGGGTATTCGCACGATGTTTTTTTTTGATGACATGAAGTCGACAAAAAAATTAGACAATTCCCTTGGGTTGAAATGGACGAGAGATATACGGATTAACGATCAATTAATTAAAATTATAATTAAACGATTGACTAATGAAATTTAAATCATACTAGCATGCATCTTTAAAAATTAAATAAATAATAAAAAAGTACATGAAGATTAAATTAAGAAAACATAGATTTTTTGATAATTAAATACATGACAAAATTAAATCATGAAACATGTATTTTTGAATAATTAAATAAGCAACAACACAAAAATATAATAGAAGAAAAAAGTATGTTTTCAAAATTAAATAAAGGTGAAATTTTAATTAAATATTTTTATGTGTTTTTTTTTATACTAATTAATAATTTTACAGCAAAGTAGATTAATAATTGACTAAGTATATTAAATAATATAGCCAAAAGAAATAAAAGATAGATAAGTGACCCAACCAAGATTTGAACCCAGGACACTTAGCTCACTAGTAATAGGCCTTGCCAATTAAACTATTAACACTTTCTATTATATCTACAACTCAAATAAATTAAAAGGAAAGGAACTAGAAAAAGCTAAGCCAAATGGGCCCAATGGGCCAACCGGGTTATGGATTAGGAGGGAAAAAAAAAAGAAACCCTAATACACCTTAAAACAAGCCGCCGCCGCTGCTTGTTGGAATTGGTCCAATTAATAATTATTAGTTCAATAAATTCAATTAAAGTAACAATTTGGAAAATATAACATAATACTCCCTCACTCGTGAAACTAAACACCATTCATTTTCAATGTCCTCTGATTTCTCTCTCTTTCTCACGCTAAACTCTCTATGCTTCTTAAGTTTTCTCTCATCTCTCTTAACTCACTGATTTCTCATCACAAATAAACAATGATAACAATCATTCATCTCAGACATCACTCTTTTTTTTTAAAATTTCTCATGATAAAAAAGCTTCAAATCAAACACACAACCATTCAAATACATCATTCATCACAAAAAGGTCAGAAGAAAAGGAATGATATACCGATCGACGATGACAAAGGGTGGCAGAGATGGAGAAATGGTGCAAAGTCGCAATGTAGAGAGGCCGCTCAGAGCTCGTGTATAGATAGAGGGCTGTTCGGATCGGATATGAATTCCTTCATCTCTTTTTTTTACCTGTAACCAGTATACAAAAAACAACAACAATAATAATATGGTTCTTTCTTTCTATTTTGATTTTCACTGTTAATTTTGGTTTGTGAATCAAGGGGAGGTTTGGTATGTGATTTTTGCACGTTGTGGCTCTTTGAAGGTGGTAGCATGTTTGTTGAATTTGTATATGGTTTTTGCAGTAAAAGGAAGTCAGTATATGTATGAGTTTGAATTAAAGTTCTGTATGGTAAGGTTGAAAAGTTGGTATTGGAGAACTTGTTTGGAGTGTATAGCGGAAAAGTTTAGTGCAGAGAGTATGTACTGTGTGTGAAGAGTGGAAATTGTTTGTAGAAAATAGTTTATAGTGAAAAAGGTTGGTGAATGAAAATTGTCTGTGGAATTTGTCTCCGAGAAAATGTAAAATGTTTGTGTGAATGGAAAATTGACGGAGGGCAGAATATTGAAGGTGGTATGATGTGGGGGTATCTAAATGAAGATGAATATTGCAGTAATGATGATGATTGATGAATGTTGATGCTGTGTTGTTTTTTTTATTTGTGGTATGTTTTCTGTATTTGAAGATACAGAGGTTAACTGGTTCTAAGATTGCTTCTCAAGGTTTCTTCCCCCTTCCTTTGAACAGTGGAGGTCAATGAGGTTTTTAGAGGCAGGGGTTGTGACATAGCAATTTTTTTTTACCGTTGGAATTGTTGTAGCAGCCAGACAATAGCAGGGCAGCAAGCTTTGGAGTGTAGCAGGACTGATTTTCCAAATTCAAAAATATGGTTTTGGGACCACAATTTTATTGGACATAAAAATAAATAAACAAAGGCAATAGTAATAATAATGATAAAAGGTAATTCGTTAGTAATACAAAAATAGAATAATAATAATAATAATAATAATAATAATAATAATAATAATAATAATAATAAAAATAAGATACAAATAAAATTAATTTAATTTTAATTTTGATATTAGATTAAAAGAAACTAAAACTATAATGACTAAAAATAATCAAAAAAACATAAAATAAAGGAAAAAGATATTAACTACATTTTTGCGATTTTCTTTGGATTAAAGTTTATACTAAAACATGAATCTAAATGGAACCAATAAAACTATATTAATTTTTATATTTTTTTTTGAATTAAGAACCGCGAATTTAAAATACTATAATGCTAATTATAAATATTTTTCGTGATTTTTTCTAATAATGCGTTTAAAAAAAATGACATGAACTTAAAATACATATTTTTTTTAGATTTTTTTTTAAATACTACAAAAAATGATAAATACAAGACGAAAAAGAATGTGCGATATGCACGATTTGGTAAAGGTTGGACAAGACATAATCAAATTTCATTAAATTCATAAAGCGACTTCTAACGTTTTCATTTTTCGTGGCATTTCAAAAAAATAATCAGCTCTTGACTTCTAAAGAAAAGTTGTAGTTGTAGTCAAGGAGAATCATGTGTAAAAGAACAACTAAAGAAATGTCGAAATTCGAAGAAGTTATGAATTTGAAATCTGACCCGAGAAAATGGCAAAAATGGGTTGAAACGCTTGTGAACGCTTGCTATGTAATGACACAGATGGGAGGTGGGATCTTAGGTCGAAAATTGGGGTATGACAGCTGCCCCTATTTAAGTTTCTTCTATCCGGAGATATGAAGATTAAAATCTTCGTCTCGACGAGATTGAAGGTACTTAAATACATAATACGCAATTTTTGCCCTAAGATACCGCCATTATGTTTGATATGAATGTAGTGATTGAATTCACAGAGAAAGATATTGTATGAGACAAGACAATGCTGGAGAAATCAAACACCAGCAAAACACAGAGACATGGATTATACACTACTGGGGAAACGAGCTATCGACTTCAAACGACAGACTCCTGACAGCGAATAAAATTGAGGGAATACGACCTCTGACCCTAACAAAGAAGGCATCTTGCATAGGCCATACAAATAGATTATCGACCCAAAAATAACAGTGAGTTCGCAACTCAAGGTCAAAGATAGGCAAAAGATGTATCAATTTCGCTGATAATGGATTACCGACTTCTGAAGATAACGATTCGTAACAAACTTCTCTGTGAGATTTCCGGAGATATACTCATTAATGCTGATATAATAAGATTGTAGATACGCAAGTTGTTCAAATAAAGAAACGGTCACTTGCTGTCTTGCCAAAAATATTACGACATACAAGTTGCTCAAATAAAGAGGCTGCCACTTGCTGTCGTCCCAAGAAAATACCAATAATATACAAGCTGCTCAAATAAAGAAGCTGCCGCTTGCTGCTTTCCGAAAATGAAAATAACGCACAAGTTGCTCGTGAAGAGCTGCCACTTGCTGTTTTCCAAAGAAAATACCGATAACATACAAGCTGCTCAAATAAAGAAGCTGCCGCTTGTTGTATTCCAGAAGAATAATAACGTACAAGTTGCTCAAATAAAGAGACTGCCGCTTGCCGTTTTCCCAAAATAATAATGACGCACAAGTTGCTCGTGAAGAGCTGCCGCTTGCCGTTTTCCAAAGATAATGATAACGTGCAAGTTGCTCGTGAAGAGCTGCCGCTTGTCGTTTTCCCAAAATAATAATGACGCACAAGTTGCTCGTGAAGAGCTGCCGCTTGTCGTTTTCCGAAGAATAAAATGACGTACAAGTTACTCGTAAAGAACTGCCGCTTGTCGTTTTCCGAAGAATAAAATGGCGTACAAGTTGCTCGTGAAGAGCTGCCGCTTGTCGTTTTCCAAAATAATGATAACGCTCAAGTTGCTCGTGAAGAGCTGCCGCTTGTCGTTTATTGACGATGTCTATAACGTACAAGTTGTTCGTGAAGAGCCGCCGCTTGTCGTCTTCCAATAATAATTCAGAAGGGAATTGCAATGACACTGGAAGAGAATAGAATCTTCGTCAAAGAAAATCATGAATCAATCCTTCCCGAGGAGATCACATATTTAAATGTGCAAAATAAATGCCCCACACGTCTAGGTCGTGACTTCACTGGGAAAATCAAGAGATAGCCTATGCAAGAGGCAACAACTTCATCCAGGAATAAACCAGAGAGAAAATAGTCAAACAAGACTCTACCCAATGAGAAAGTAATTTGATTGGGGATTCATCCTATCCAGAAATGGACAAGGTAAGCTGAATCAAAAATCATCCACGAGGATTAGCTCAGTTGGGGAATTTAGAAAGGAAGCACATTTTCTGCCTAAGCTAACCTTCTACTTGGAAAGAAATATGTACGTTGTTTGAATAAACAAAGTACGACCCAAAATCAACGGCAAATGTGAATATGCATGCTGATATGAGTGTAAATGAGTAAATGAATGGTGTGCTGACAAAATAGACAGATGGAATATCTTGAAGACAATAAGATGTCACATCATAATAGATACTCGGCCAATCTTGAAAAAGACGGAAGATAACTGGAATTGGAACCCCAAAGCAACGTCGGAGCGTAACACGCCACAAGGCTCAAGTCTTCTAAGGAGAAAAGTATTGAATCTAATCTTACAATACCAATAGGCTACTGGCAAGAGACAAAGCGTACCACACTTCAGAAATTTCCCAAACAAAGGTGGCCAAAACAACGCTCAACTGGAAAAGCTGGGGAGTCACCAAACTTAGTATCACTAGAACCAAGAGTGTACACAACCAACACCTCAAGACGAATTTGAAACGAAACATGTTCATCATGCAAGGATAAATTACTGTACTGCTTCGCATTTCATGGCTTGACCATCCTCGGAACGACTGTCAATATTCCTTTCATGATTCGCGACACATTTAAAATAAGAATACTTTAAATACTTTGTTTCAAATATTTCCGTAAAAATTAAAATTTTGCCCACAAAAGTTAAATGCTCAAATTTCATTAATAAGAGGTTGTTCGCTAACAAATGCGACTCCAACGGTTTACAAAAGCTTGGGGAAATAATACATGAAATAACAGGTCATACAAAAACAATGATTGCTATTTTCCCTAACAACTTTGAATTCCAGAATGTGTTCAGATGCCGAGACTGATTTGACCAGAAATTTGCCTAAGCGAAATACTTCTTGACTGCATCGACGTTCAAGGGACGTGGGAGTTCTTCACCGTCCATACTGGTGAGAATCATGGCACCCCCAGAGAAAACTTTCTTAATAACATACGGTCCTCCATAATTCGGAGCCCATTTGCCCCTAGAATCAGGTTGGAAAGATAATATTTTCTTGAGTACAAGGTCACCTTCTCTGAACTCGCGCGGTCGAACCTTCTTATCAAAAGCCTTCTTCATCCTTTGTTGGTACAACTGACCGTGACATAACGCTGTCAATATCTTCTCTTCGATTAAATTCAACTGATCGTATCTACTTTGACACCATTCAGCCTCAGAAAGTTTAGCTTCCATCAACACTCTCAAAGACGGAATCTCAACCTCCACGGGGAGTACTGCTTCCATACCGTAAACTAGGGAAAATGGGGTCACGCCCGTTGAAGTTCGAACTGAAGTGCGGTACCCGTGTAAAGCAAACGGAAGCATTTCATGCCAATCCTTATAAGTTACCACCATCTTCTGGACAATCTTCTTGATGTTCTTGTTAGCAGCTTCAACAGCCCCATTCATCTTCGGTCTGTAAGGAGAGGAATTATGATGTTCGATCTCGAACTCTTCACAAAGCTCCTTCATCATCTTGTTATTCAAATTCGAACCATTATCAGTGATGATCTTGCTCGGGATACCGTACCGACAAATGATCTGATTCTTGATAAATCTGACTACCACCTGTCTGGTTACATTAGCATAAGATGCTGCTTCCACCCATTTAGTAAAATAATCGATCGCTACCAAGATGAAACGATGACCATTTGAAGCTTTGGGTTCAATCATTCCAATCATATCAATGCCCCACATAGAGAAAGGCCAAGGTGAAGAGATAACATTGAGGAGGGTCGGCGGCACGTGCATCTTGTCTGCATAAATTTGGCATTTATGACACTTCTTCACATATTTGCAGCAGTCGGATTCCATTGTCATCCAATAGTAACCAGCTCTCAACATCTTTCTAGCCATTGCATGTCCATTGGCATGAGTGCCGAAGGATCCTTCGTGTACCTCTTGCATCAGCATGTCTGCTTCACGTCTGTCTACACATCTGAGCAAGACCATGTCGTAATTCCTCTTATACAAAACTTCTTCATTGAGAAAGAAACTGCTTGCTAATCTTCTCAACGTCTTCCTATCTTTGTTGGATGCCCCAGGCGGGTACTCTTGAGTTTGAAGAACACGTTTAATGTCATGGAACCACGGTTTGTCGTCGGTGACCTCTTCCACTGAAAACACATGAGCAGGTCTGTCAAGGCGCATAACTCGGATTGTAGGCACGTCGTTCCAATCATTCACTTGAAACATTGAAGACAAAGTAGCTAAAGCATCAGCCATTTGATTCTCATCTCTAGGGATATGATGTAATTCCACCTTGTTGAAGAAAGTTAATAATATTCTAGCATAGTCTCTGTAAGGGATCAAACCAGGATGACGAGTCTCCCATTCTCCTTTGATTTGATTAATCACCAGTGCCGAATCTCCGTAGATATCAAGAATCTTAATCCTTAGATCCACTGCTTCTTCGAGACCCATAATACATGCCTCATATTCAGCCATGTTGTTCGTGCAGTCAAACTTCAGTCTTGCCGTGAACGGGATGTGAGTACCTCGGGGAGTGACAATGATTGCCCCAATTCCATTTCCATAGGAATTCACAGCTCCGTCAAATATCAAACCCCAACGGGATTCAGGATCAGGTCCTTCTTCAGGTAACGGCTCTTCACAATCTTTAGCTTTCAAGTACATAACATCTTCATCTGGGAAATCAAACTTGATGGATTGATAGTCGTCAATTGGTTGGTGAGCCAAATGATCGGCTAAAATACTTCCTTTGATCGCTTTCTGGGTGTGGTACTCAATGTCATATTCAGATAACAACATCTGCCAACGGGCTATTCTTCCAGATAAGGCGGGCTTCTCAAAGATATACTTGATCGGGTCCATTTTGGAGATCAACCAAGTAGTGTGATTAATCATATACTGGCGCAGACGGCGAGCAGCCCAGGCTAAAGCACAACAGGTTTTCTCAAGTAATGAGTACCGAGACTCACAGTCTGTGAATTTCTTACTCAAATAATATACGGCATGTTCCTTCCTGCCGGTCTCATCTTGCTGACCAAGCACACATCCCATGGAGTCTTCTAATATAGTCAGGTACATAATCAATGGTCTTCCTTCCACCGGAGGAATCAAAATGGGAGGTTCAAGCAAATATTCTTTGATGCTATCAAAAGCTCTCTGACAATCTTCTGTCCACACACATCCTTGGTTCTTCCGGAGAAGCTTGAAAATCGGCCCACAGGTAGCAGTCACATGAGATATAAATCTAGAGATATAGTTCAGTCTCCCAAGGAATCCTCTTACTTGTTTTTCCGTCTTGGGTGCGGGCATTTCCCGAATAGCTTTGACTTTATCAGGATCTACCTCAATACCTTTCTGACTAACAATGAAACCCAGGAGTCTTCCAGAACGTACACCGAAAGTGCACTTGTTGGGATTCAGACGGAGTTTGTACTTCCTCAAACGCTGGAATAACTTCAACAAATGTTCCAAGTGATCCTCCTCAGTCTGCGATTTGGCAATCATGTCATCCACATACACTTCGATCTCCTTATGCATCATGTCATGGAACAAAGCAGTCATGGCTCTTTGGTATGTCGCACCAGCATTCCTCAAACCAAACGGCATAACCCGATAACAGAAAGTTCCCCAAGGTGTAATGAAAGCGGTCTTCTCCATATCTTCCGGCGCCATCTTGATTTGATTGTAACCAGAGAAACCATCCATGAAAGAAAAGACTTTGAACTTGGCGGTACTGTCGACCAATACGTCAATATGAGGTAATGGGAAGTCATCCTTCGGACTAGCTCTATTCAGATCTCTGTAGTCTACACACATCCGAACCTTGCCATCTTTCTTTGCAACAGGCACTATGTTGGCTAACCATTGAGGATAGACCGATGTAACAAGGAAACCTGCATTGATCTGTTTCTGAACCTCCTCTTTAATCTTGTCAGCCATATCGGGACGAGTCCTTCTCAACTTCTGCTTGATTGGCGGACATTCAGGTCTCAACGGTAAACGATGCTCCACAATATTGTTGTCCAAACCCGGCATATCTTGGTAGGACCAAGCAAACACATCAACATACTCTTTGAGAAGCTCCAACATCTTCTCCTTAACTTCCGGGATAAGCAATGCTCCGACCTTGACTTCCTTTCTATCCTCTTCATCACCCAAATTAACCAACTCTACAGGTTCTTCAAATGGTTGAATGACCTTCTCATCATGCTCAAGCAAACGGGAAATCTCAACAGGAATCTCTTCATCATCCTCTTCTTCGGCTCTGAACACAGGGAATTCAAAGTTGGGAGAGGGCATAGGATCATTGTTTTCGATGGTTAAGTCATGGATTAATCTGGACATATGATTATGCTTTATTTTAGAAATCGATTTGTGCAAACAAAAGGTTATTATATTTTCCTATTACTACCAATTAATTTTCATTACTATTTCCCAGAAAAAAATGAAAAATAAAACAATAGTGGACAAAATAACATTTTTATTCATTGAAGGGAAATACTTGAAACAAGGAGCCCAGACATCTCTCTTTTGCCTTGGGCAGAGCAAAAGGATTTATTTTTATCATAGCCCAACACAAAATACTTTTCGCCTTGGGCAGAGCAAAATTTTTTTCAAAAACACAACATTACTCATAAATGTGCATCACAACAGGAACATCAACAGCAATCCAGTTCTGGCAAGCCACTCCATGCGTTAAAAAATCCAGTTTTAGAAAACATGTGAAGTGTTGGATGATGCATGATATGCAACAGAGAGTTTTTATTTGACTTTCACGGAACTCAAGATATTAAGTTGTAAACATCAAAGTGTGAAGATAGAAGAGGAATTTTGAATTGGATCAAAACGTCGATCAAGTTATCATCAAGATCAATCATCCATTTTGATGGATTAGGGTTTTCACCCTATCAACACCCAAGATCCATTGAGCTTGACGAAACTTGTGATGTTTACAAAGAAAGACCTCCAAATTCCTTGAAAGTCAAGGGAAAAGGGTTTTATGGATGCATGAATGCATGGCTATGCAACAACCACAAGCAAGGTCACAAACATGGGGTTTAAAGGTTCAACGTTCAGCATGGAGTCGAGGGTAAAGCCCACCCAAAGGTATGTACTAGTGGTTCAATCGCACCTGTAAGACAAGGTTCTAAGAGTTCCCAGAGTCTACATTCCTCCTTCGGATATTACCAACGTCTTGATTACTCAATAATTAGCAATATTCTCAAGAGAAACTCGTCCGAGCGTAGCATCGCGTAACAACTACTTCCGAATTACTCCGTTATAGTCTCCGCGCTACACCTAAAAAGGCCAAGATGGGTTAGGGTTCTACGGTCCTCAACTTCTCGGGCTCCTAGGTCGAAAATAATAATGTCTTCCCGATTACTCGGTAAACAAATATTAAGTTCAAGAGGGCCTTCCATTGAGTGGGGGATCTCATGCATCCTTCTTCGGGATTACTCCCTCAAAGTTAACATGACTGTACCGCCCGTCCTATTCCTTAAGTGTTACTTAATCCGGGTATAGGATTCGTCCTTTGCAAAAAACCCAAACACCCCAATTTAAACACATAATCAAACAAATCAAATAATAGTAAACAGATAAGACAAATTAGGCTTAACCCACTTAGGGATGGACCAGCAAAAGGTCAATCTTTCCCCAGCAGAATCGCCATTTCTGTAGCGATAAAAAATGTAGCGGGGTAAATCGGAGATCGAATTATTGATTAATTCGTCTCACAAAAGCAAGAGTCGCCACCGCGCTTTATTGTTTCCAAGGGAAAAGGGAAAAGAGCGAAATAAAACCCTAAATATGCAATGTAAATAATACTTTTTTAAAAGTAATAAAAGTACAAGGCATTTTTGAAAAGAGATCTATGGTTCGGGGGTTGGTTATACAATGGGAAGGTATTAGCACCCAATGTATCTATAGTACTCTATAGGAACCTTTTGAAATATTTGTTTATTAAAATTGTTCCTTTGATTAAAAATAAATAGTTTTGGCCAAAAAGGGGGTACGGACGAGTTTTTGAAGATACGACGACCTAATGTCGAAGTTTTGACTTAAAAGGTATGAGTTTTGAAAAAATTGAATATTTGGGAAAATTATCTTAAGTTTTTGATGAATGAGGGTATTCGCACGATGTTTTTTTTTGATGACATGAAGTCGACAAAAAAATTAGACAATTCCCTTGGGTTGAAATGGACGAGAGATATACGGATTAACGATCAATTAATTAAAATTATAATTAAACGATTGACTAATGAAATTTAAATCATACTAGCATGCATCTTTAAAAATTAAATAAATAATAAAAAGGTACATGAAGATTAAATTAAGAAAACATAGATTTTTTGATAATTAAATACATGACAAAATTAAATCATGAAACATGTATTTTTGAATAATTAAATAAGCAACAACACAAAAATATAATAGAAGAAAAAAGTATGTTTTCAAAATTAAATAAAGGTGAAATTTTAATTAAATATTTTTATGTGTTTTTTTTTTATACTAATTAATAATTTTACAGCAAAGTAGATTAATAATTGACTAAGTATATTAAATAATATAGCCAAAAGAAATAAAAGATAGATAAGTGACCCAACCAAGATTTGAACCCAGGACACTTAGCTCACTAGTAATAGGCCTTGCCAATTAAACTATTAACACTTTCTATTATATCTACAACTCAAATAAATTAAAAGGAAAGGAACTAGAAAAAGCTAAGCCAAATGGGCCCAATGGGCCAACCGGGTTATGGATTAGGAGGGGAAAAAAAAGAAACCCTAATACACCTTAAAACAAGCCGCTGCCGCTGCTTGTTGGAATTGGTCCAATTAATAATTATTAGTTCAATAAATTCAATTAAAGTAACAATTTGGAAAATATAACATAATACTCCCTCACTCGTGAAACTAAACACCATTCATTTTCAATGTCCTCTGATTTCTCTCTCTTTCTCACGCTAAACTCTCTATGCTTCTTAAGTTTTCTCTCATCTCTCTTAACTCACTGATTTCTCATCACAAATAAACAATGATAACAATCATTCATCTCAGACATCACTCTTTTTTTTTAAAATTTCTCATGATAAAAAAGCTTCAAATCAAACACACAACCATTCAAATACATCATTCATCACAAAAAGGTCAGAAGAAAAGGAATGATATACCGATCGACGATGACAAAGGGTGGAAGAGATGGAGAAATGGTGCAAAGTCGCAATGTAGAGAGGCCGCTCAGAGCTCGTGTATAGATAGAGGGCTGTTCGGATCGGATCTGAATTCCTTCATCTCTTTTTTTACCTGTAACCAGTATACAAAAAACAACAACAATAATAATATGGTTCTTTCTTTCTATTTTGATTTTCACTGTTAATTTTGGTTTGTGAATCAAGGGGAGGTTTGGTATGTGATTTTTGCACGTTGTGGCTCTTTGAAGGTGGTAGCATGTTTGTTGAATTTGTATATGGTTTTTGCAGTAAAAGGAAGTCAGTATATGTATGAGTTTGAATTAAAGTTCTGTATGGTAAGGTTGAAAAGTTGGTATTGGAGAACTTGTTTGGAGTGTATAGCGGAAAAGTTTAGTGCAGAGAGTATGTACTGTGTGTGAAGAGTGGAAATTGTTTGTAGAAAATAGTTTATAGTGAAAAAGGTTGGTGAATGAAAATTGTCTGTGGAATTTGTCTCCGAGAAAATGTAAAATGTTTGTGTGAATGGAAAATTGACGGAGGGCAGAATATTGAAGGTGGTATGATGTGGGGGTATCTAAATGAAGATGAATATTGCAGTAATGATGATGATTGATGAATGTTGATGCTGTGTTGTTTTTTTTATTTGTGGTATGTTTTCTGTATTTGAAGATACAGAGGTTAACTGGTTCTAAGATTGCTTCTCAAGGTTTCTTCCCCCTTCCTTTGAACAGTGGAGGTCAATGAGGTTTTTAGAGGCAGGGGTTGTGACATAGCAATTTTTTTTTACCGTTGGAATTGTTGTAGCAGCCAGACAATAGCAGGGCAGCAAGCTTTGGAGTGTAGCAGGACTGATTTTCCAAATTCAAAAATATGGTTTTGGGACCACAATTTTATTGGACATAAAAATAAATAAACAAAGGCAATAGTAATAATAATGATAAAAGGTAATTCGTTAGTAATACAAAAATAGAATAATAATAATAATAATAATAATAATAATAATAATAATAATAATAATAAAAATAAGATACAAATAAAATTAATTTAATTTTAATTTTGATATTAGATTAAAAGAAACTAAAACTATAATGACTAAAAATAATCAAAAAAACATAAAATAAAGGAAAAAGATATTAACTACATTTTTGCGATTTTCTTTGGATTAAAGTTTATACTAAAACATGAATCTAAATGGAACCAATAAAACTATATTAATTTTTATATTTTTTTTTGAATTAAGAACCGCGAATTTAAAATACTATAATGCTAATTATAAATATTTTTCGTGATTTTTTCTAATAATGCGTTTAAAAAAAATGACATGAACTTAAAATACATATTTTTTTTAGATTTTTTTTTAAATACTACAAAAAATGATAAATACAAGACGAAAAAGAATGTGCGATATGCACGATTTGGTAAAGGTTGGACAAGACATAATCAAATTTCATTAAATTCATAAAGCGACTTCTAACGTTTTCATTTTTCGTGGCATTTCAAAAAAATAATCAGCTCTTGACTTCTAAAGAAAAGTTGTAGTTGTAGTCAAGGAGAATCATGTGTAAAAGAACCACTAAAGAAATGTCGAAATTCGAAGAAGTTATGAATTTGAAATCTGACCCGAGAAAATGGCAAAAATGGGTCGAAACGCTTGTGAACGCTTGCTATGTAATGACACAGATGGGAGGTGGGATCTTAGGTCGAAAATTGGGGTATGACACCTACTAGCATCTACCTACTCGAAAAAAGATCGTTTCTATTCTTGTTTCCTTTAGACAGCGCTATCCTACTAATGAGAAATAGGTAGCACCGTCGTTGGAGTTTGTAAGGGTAAATTCGAAAGGGACGTACGATCACCAAAGAAATATTAGGACACCTTACTAATAACCCTAGAGTCTGAAGATCATATTCAAGGCAACATTTCCGAGGCAACATTCGAATGGGACATTTGATCTTTTTTAGACAGGAGGGCAACCACTAAGACACCCTATGCTTAACGATCGTTTACCGAAGGCAACCGAAGTGAGAGTATACCCTAAGAGTGATATGTGCGAGTGATTTGTTTTAGTTATTTATCTTTGCACATTAGGGTTTTCTAACCGTATTAATTTTGTCCTGCATTCTTGCCATACAATCCTATTAACATACATCTACACAGTTAAATATTTGCAGGCATTAAAAATGCGAGAAAATAAACTTACGCTATTACAAGGCTTCTGGGAGGGGGATTAATTACATAGCCAAAAATCAGGGATTAAAACAGTAAATAAAAACCCTAAATTAACTATTACAAACAATGAACAATTACAGAATAATGGCAAAATAATTAACAAGCGCGCGACAAATTAAATGCGAGACGATTAGGGTTTTGACCCTAGACTAACCTATTTGCGATTGATTAAAGGAAAAAATGTTTTTTGTCATGTTTTGTTATTTGAGAAGATAATGAATAATTAAATTAAAATAAAATCCTAAATTCTAATTAATATTAATTTTTGAAAATAAATTAATTAAGTTAACCTATTTTTGTGTTTTTTGTTTGAAAAAAGAAAAGAATTAAATCAAGAACTTAAACCTAATTTTTAATTGGTTTTAATTATAAAAAACAAGTTAAAATTTCCCTAAATTAAATTAAACTAAATTAAATTAAATTTGATAAAAAAACCTAATTCTAATTTTTGTGAATTCTTGATTTTATGATTTTATGAAAAAAATTGATTTTTTAAATAAAATAAATGATTAAACAAATTAAAATAGGAAATAAAAAATCAAGAGAAATTGAGAATTGGGCATGATAGTGTTAGCAAATGCATGGGGTGCACATCTAAATTCTGGGCCCAAGATGCTCCAAGCCTGTTTGACCACGCTTGATTTGGTGTGGCGGTTGACTTGAGGACTATGGTGGACCTTCAATGCTGACACGTTGTATCTGGCCTACTGATGAATCTGATGGTTGGATGTTGATGGAGCATGGTGAGCCTCATGATGAAAGATGCGCTGGATCTATTATCTAAAAATAATACAAATGAAAATGTTGGGACCTGGGGATCGAACCCAGGTCCTTATGCTCGCTTCCACTAATCCCTTGTCAGTTGTGCTACGCGTTCTATTTGTTCATATAATAGAAACAAAATAATGTAAAAAAATTAAATAATATATTTAGAAAATGCGCGAAAATTCAAATGGGCCAGCCATATGTTGCCACGGCATTATCTCCTTCACCGGCCTGTCGTTTTAAGTAGAACACTCTTACCTACAGACATTTGTGTGTAACTACAGACCTGTAACATTCCAAAATGCTCTACAAGCAATATAAATGAAAGCTAAGGGTACCAATCAACTCGTCTCATCCTCACGAGCATCATGGTACCAGAATCAAAGCTTAATTTTGCCTATACTGAAAATCCCTTAAACGAGCAAATAAACCCTAACAATGGCATATTGTGATTCTTGCACTGCAAATGCAATTAAGTGGTACCAATATCTTGCAAACACAATGACGAACAAGAATATATAAATAAAACATGCTTATGATGAGTAAATCAGTGAAATCAAAATCAAGTTTTTAGGCAAACTTTGGTGCCTGTAGGGTGCGATTCAGGGCGTTTCAAGACCTGAGAGTGATTGGAATAGCTTCCTAGGATGTCAAGCAAGCGATTGGAACCTTCAACACACCTTGAATTGGCCTGTGGAAGAATATTCGTCTCACACTTTTCTTGGAAATTTTCAAGTTTTTCCCCTATTTTTTGATCTGGCAAGCTTCATTATATAACCTAGAATGAATTAGGTTAACAAACTTGGCATGAATCTTTGCATTTATCCAAGATTTGATTTGATTTTCAAGTTGTATGATATGTTCCTATTTTGAGCCAAATCATGCCTTTCTTTTATCAATTGCCATTGATTCGAATTGACCTTGCAAACTCAGCATATCTTGATTGACAAACTGTCAAAAAAACAAATCAAATCATATCTTTATTAATTTTCATCATTTTTTTGATTTAATTCACTTTTTAATCAATGAAAAATCAAAATAAAATGAAAAATGAAGCACATAATGAGTGAGTGAACATTTGGGTCGTGGACCACATTATAATTGATGTGCAAGCATAAAAAGTTGGGCCCATTTAGCAAAAAATGCAAATTTGAGCACATTTGACTTTTGGCAATATAGCAAAAATGGTCAACTTGGCCAATTCATAACTCTCTCAATTTTGAACTTAGAGAGGTGTTATTGGACTTTCTAGAAATCTTAGGATGTCCTCTAAGCAACCCTTTTTGTCTTATCTCAATTGAGTCTTCCATGTTCATGTATGAAGCTTTGACCCAAAAGGTGTTTTTGTTGACTTTTCAAAAGGACCTATAATGTCAAAATTCATATCTTTTTGTGAGTGCATATTCTAAACTTGGTAGCTGAGGATGAATTGTAGGATATTACATCCTCTTAAAAATGAGCTTTGGATGTGTCATTTATGATAAAATATGAGAAAGTTATGCTTGGTCAAAGTTGAGTTGACTTTTCCTATAAAACCCTAATTTAGCATCTTTTGGGTTTTGATGAATTATGAGCAATCCTTGAGGAATCATGATCAACCCTTGATCAAATGATGGATAATACTTCAAAATGAGGATGTTAACCAAAAATCTTGAAGTTTGACTGTATGTGGGCCACAGTTGACTTTTGACCTAGCACAGTTGATTTTCAGGCATTTGAGCAATTGATTGAGCAAACTTCTTCTGCAAGGCTTGAAACTTGACATGGATGATATTGAGAACATATTATAACAATGGTGATCATTTGAGTCCTTTGTGGTTCACACATCTTGATGAAAATAAAAACCCTAATTTGAGGTAGGCTGCCTTAGGAGAGAGTTTGTCTGGTCAACTCTTGAACTTCCTTGAGCAATTTGAAGACCTCACTTGCCATATGTTGAGAAATATGGGAGGGAAAATTTTGGGGTACAACAGCTGCCTCTGTTCAATCTTTTTAAACTTGAGGATGTAGATTGGCTCGTCTACCTTTCGTGATCTGAAGGTGGAAGGTGATTGAACACAAGAGTGCCCAGAAATTTGCACTTGCATGAAGTGGCACTTTGATTTATGATATCGGGAATAGGCTTACAGATACCATTTTGAGGTCGATGATGGAAGATTATTGGAGATGGACTTAAAGATGCCATCCTGGATGTGACAGATAATCGTAGGAGATGGGCTTAAAGATGCCATCCGAAGAGGTGTCGATCGCATAAGAGATTCCTTTGCAAGAACCCGTATACCTGTTGTCGAGGAGGATTTCACTGGGGAATGCTGGTCTCTGTCTTGAGAGAAATATAGTTTTAGGAGCTTCAGTTGTCCGTTACTCTACTGGGGAATAACTCCGGTTTGGGGAAGCGGAAGTGAATTGCGTATCTGTTCGGGGTATACGCTGCATCGCGACTTTCTAGGGAAATGTGAAATCAATTGTGTTTGATCGGGTCCCGGTCTTACAATGTTGTGGACTGCTGTCTCGGGATAAGAGAGGCAGAACCCAAATAGTAAGGTTATGAGAAGGAACCTTTATAGTAGGGTTACTTCAATATGAAAGCCTGGATATTAGGGCTGTGAGAAGGAACCTTGATGGTAGGGTTACTTCGATATGAAGGCCTGGATAGTAGGGTTGTGAGAAGGAACTTGGATGGTAGGGTTACTTCGATATGAAGGCCTGGATAGTAGGGCTTTGAGAAGGAACCTGGATGGTAGGGTTACTTCGATATGAAGGCCTGGATAATAGGGTTGTGAGAAGGAACTTGGATGGTAGGGTTACTTCGATATGAAGGCTTGGATAGTTGGGCTGTGAGAAGGAACCTGGATGGTAGGGTTAATTCGATATGAAGGCCTGGATGGTAGGGTTGTGAGAAGGAACACGGATGGTAGGGTTACTTCGGTATGAAAGTCTAGATAGTAGGGCTGTGAGAAGGAACCTGGATAATAGGGTTACTTTGAGATGAAATCCTTGATAGTAGGGCTGTGAGAAGGAATCTGGATGTTAGGGTTACTTCGAGATGAAAGCCTGGATAGTAGGGTTGTGAGAAGGAACCTGGATGGTAGGGTTACTTCGGTATGAAAGCCTTGATAGTAGGGCTGTGAGAAGGAACTTGGATAGTAGGGTTACTTCGAGATGAAAGCCTGGATAGTAGGGCTGTGAGAAGGAACCTGGATAGTAGGGTTACTTAGATATGAAATCCGGGATAGTAGGGCTGTGAGAAGGAACCAGGATAGTAGGGTTACTTCGATATGAAAGCATGGATGGTAGGGCTGTGAGAACGAACCAGGATAGTAGGGTTACTTCGACATGAGTTTGGGTAAAACTGTAGAGGGAACCTGGGTGAGATTGCACCTGTCGCACCGATGATTACTCTGTTTAGCTTCGAGTGTTGATCATGGACTTGCTGGACATTGTTGATAATAACTGTCTTTCCTAAAATAAATACAGGGTTAGTTATGTGTGATGCATGAGATGCATTGTGATAAGGTTCTCAAAATAACTGAGATTATGTTATATGTAAGGTATGCACATGTCATGATGTATGAACGTGAAATGTTGACGTAATAAACTGAGTCTGGGAAAATAAATCCCTGACTGTTGTTTGGAGAGTGTGAGAAACGATATTCTTGACTGCTGTAAAAAAAACCATAGTTCCTTTACTTCTGTTGGGGATGATGAACAAAGATCACTATGTTGGGGATTTGCCCCTCATTTACGGATATTCTGTCGAGGAAAGACTCTATTTGAGAACTACTCTGCAAGGGAATAACTCTGTTGGAGAGGAGATACTCTGTTGATAGATCTGCTGATTTGGAGAATTAAACTCAACTGGGGATGAATTTTCGTTGCTGGTGATAATGAATTTTGTTGGAGATTGAATTTATGCTTGTGAGAGAAATAAACTCTGCTTGGGGAAAAATTTACTGACTCACTCGCGATTATGAACCTCAACTGGGGAGAGTTGTGTCCTGTTCGGGAAAGCTAACATCATTGTCTTTGGATACTTTTTACTTTGTGGGGAGCATATGTACCACTACTCATGCTCTCCAGTTGGCTCTATCCCGATACCTGATGGGAAGAGTAACTATAAGGTTTGGGCACTTCTTGTTTTCCCTGTTTCTAGCATTACGGGTAATTGTCTTTTGTTTCTCATGTAAATATTTATGAGCAGCAATTATTTTCAAATTCATATATCAAAAATGAATCATTGGACGTTCTTGCAAAACAAAACAGAAAAAGAAAAACAATTTGAAATTTCTTGTGAAAATGAATTGTATTGATTTTTGAAGTTGGACCGTAATAGGCATTTTTGTATAAAGAGGCTGACGTCCTAGTAAGAGAACGCCGCCGAAAGACAAAAATTATATAATTTGTGTAAAAGAAAGAAAAAAAGATATGTGAAACAATCCCATCGGTTTCTAACTCTGCTATTTCCTTTATATCTTCAAGCATCTCATCACTTTGCTACTTGGCCGAAGGTGGATCAAATTGATTGGCGCCGTTTGAGCTTGATAGTCGATACCGAAGTCTGGTTGCAAGATGATCCAATGAGACATAGTGTTAGACTTTGATCCCTAATTTTTGCTTGGACCGCCCTTTTGGGTTTTCAGTCCACCAGGATACCCTTTTTTTCCCAAGTCGCCTTTTCAAGTTTTGGACTTGCCGGGTGTATAGTTTTTTTTCATTTTCATCCCTTACTTTTTCCCAAACCGTTTTGGTTCGCCGGTAAGCCCTTATTTTTGCCTAGGCCAGTCGATCTAGCGGATCTTTGATTATGCGTAGTATCTTTTCACTATGTCTGAATTGACGGGGTGAGGAAGGTCGTCACCATCCATGGTGGTTAGAATCATAGCTCCTCCCGAGAAAAGGTTCTTAACCACAAATGGCCCTTCGTCTGTGGGGGTCCATTTGCCCCTGGGATCACCTTGTGGTAGTATGATGCGTTTGATCACTAGATCCCCTACTTGATATTCTTGATGTCTGACTTTCTTGTTAAAAGCCTTGATCATTCGCTTTTGATACGTCTGACCATGACAGATAGAAGTAAGTCTCTTTGCATCGATTAGATTCAGCTGATCGAGTCGTGTTTGGATCCAGTCGTCTTTGTTCAAACCCGCATCCTTCATAATCCTGAGAGAGAGTATCTGGACTTCGATGGGTAGGACTGCCTCCATGCCATACACCAAAGAGTAGGGTGTTTCCCCTGTCGACGTTCGTGCTAAGGTACGGTACCCATGAAGAGCGAATGGTAACATCTCGTGCCAGTCTTTGTATGTCACCGTCATCTTCTGCACAATCTTTTTGATATTCTTGTTAGCTGTTTCAACAGCCCCATTCATCTTCGACCGGTAGGGAGAAGAGTTATGATGATGTATCTTGAACTGTTTACAGAGCTCAGTGATCATCGTGTTATTGAGATTTGTACCATTGTCAGTAATAATCCTCTCTGGGATACCATATCGATAGATCATATTGTGTTGGATGAACCGCGTCACGACGTTCTTGGTCACTGTAGCAAAGGAAGCTGCCTCAACCCACTTCGTAAAGTAATCAATGGCTACCAAAATGAAACGATGCCCGTTAGACGCAGTAGGTCTGATCTCGCCGATCATGTTGATGCCCCACATTGCAATGGGCCAAGGAGCTATTAAGACATTCAGGGGAACCGGAGGTACGTGCACCTTATCAGCATAGACATGGCACTTATGACAGGTTTGAGAGTGCTGATAGCAATCGGCTTCCATAGTGGACCAGTAGTATCCTGCCCGTAGGATTTTCTTCGCCATGGTATGTCCACTGGAATGTGTTCCGAAGGTACCTTTATGTAACTCTGCCATGATCATTTCTGCCTCGCTCTTGTCTACACACTATAGTAAGGTTGAATCATGGTTACGCTTATTTAGGATTCCATTACTGATGAGGAACTTCGCAGTGAACCTTCTCAGAAACTTCTTATCATTAACAGATGCCCCCTCGGGGTATTCTTGAGCCTCAAGATACCTCTTTACCTCGTGAAACCATGGTTTATCTGCTACCTCTTTAGTCTCAATGTCGCAGTAATGTGCGGGTTCGTCCAACCTCTCAATGGTAATCTGGGGAGCTTCATTGTCCCACCTAACTTTGAACATAGAAGACATGGTAGCTAGCATGTCCTCTAACTAATTCTCCTCTCTTGGGAAATGTTCAAAGATTACCTCCTTAAAGTGTGGGAGAAATGTCAGTACATACTCGGTAAGGAATGAGATTCAGTTGCTTCGTATCCCACTCGCCTTTAATCTGACTTATCATCAGAGCGAAATCTCCGAATAAACTCAAGAACTTAATCCTCAGGTCAATAGAAGCTCGAAGACCCATGATGCACGCTTCATACTCCGCCATATTGTTGGTGCAGTTAAAACATAATCGGACAGTGAATGGAGTATGACAGCCTTCAGGAGATATAATTACAGCACCAATGCCATTACCCAATGCGTTCGAGTCTCCATCAAAATATATAGACTATCGGGATCCCTCCTTGGGTCCTTCATCTGGTCCAGGTTCTTCACAGTCAGTTACTAACACGATATTCTCATCCGGGAACTCGAAATTCATGAACTGGTAGTCATCCACGACCTGATGCGCCAAATGATCTGCCAATACACTCCCCTTGATTTCTTTTTCGGTTGTGTATTGGATGTCATACTCAGTTAAGATCATTTGCCATCTTGCTATCCTTCCGGAGAGAGCAGGCTTCTCGAAAATATACTTGATCGGATCCATCTTTGATATCAACAATGTGGTGTGAGTCACCATATACTGTCTCAGTCGGCGAGCAGCCTATGCCAAAGCGTAGCAAGTTTTCTTGGGCAATGAGTATCGGGTCTCACAGTCGTTAAACTTTTTACTAAGGTAATAAATGGCGTGCTCTTTTCGACCAGACTCATCATGCTGCCCCAGCACACACCCGATTGAATTGTCTAGCACTGTCAAGTATAATATCAAAGGTCTTCCTTCAACTGGAGGCATCAAAATTGGTGGTTCTTGGAGGTATTATTTGATTCTTTCAAAAGCAGTCTGGCATTTATCATTCCACTTTACCACTTGATCTTTCTTCAGCAACTTGAAGATTGGCTCACAAGTACCGATCAGATGTGAAATGAACCTGGAGATGTAATTTATACGTCCCAAGAAACCTCTAACTTCTTTTTCTGTTCAGGGGACCGGCATCTCTTGTATGGCCTTTACCTTTGCAGGGTCCACCTGAATACCCTTATCACTGACGATGAAACCCAGAAGCTTACCAGACCTTACCCCGAAGGTACACTTGTTCGGATTCAACCTCAACTTGTACGTCTTCAACCTGCCAAACAGTTTCTGGAGATGATCGAGGTGCTCTTCCTCAGTCTGGGACATGGCTATCTTGTCATCAACATAAACCTCGATCTCGTGGTGAATCATATCGTGGAACAAAGCAACCATGGCGCACTGATAAGTTACTCCAACATTCTTCAACCCCAAAGACATCACTTTATAACAGAAGGTGCCCCACTGTGTAACAAAGGTTGTCTTCTCCATGTCCTCAGGAGCCATCTTGATCTGGTTGTAGCCAGAGAAACCATGAAGGATAAGATCTTATGCTGCGCGGTGTTGTCGACTAGAACATCAATGTGAGGAAGTGGGAAGTCATCCTTGGGGCTTGCCCTGTTCAGATATCTGTAGTCCACACACATCCGTACCTTACCGTCCTTCTTAGGTAACAGAACGACGTTGGCAACCCACTGCAGATAAGAAGTGATAGCTAAGCATCCTGCGTCGAACTGCTTCATGACCTTTGCCTTGATTTTCTCTGACATTTCAGGGCGCATATGATGGACCTTCTGCTTTACCGGAGGACAGTCTTCTTTAGTCGGAAGGAGATGTACCACAATATCAATGTCCAAACTAGGAATGTCTTCATAGGACCAGGAGAATATCTCAACATAGTCGTGTAGCATCTGTATTAACCGTTGTTTGACACTAGGCTCCATATTCGCACCTATTTTAACCTCTTTCCTGTCTTCCTCTGTACCCAAATTCACTGACTCAACTGGCTCTTCATGAGGCTGTATAGCCCTTTTCTTTCTGCTGTAACAGTCTAGCATGTTCTCCAGGAACCTCACAATCATCCTCACCTTCTTCCTCGGCTTGGTTGATCGGATTTTTGAAGTCATAACTGGAAGTAGCAGAGCTGTTATCAATGGGATCCAGAGTGGATATGGATCTACAGTTTTATACGTGATTGTGTGTAAGAAAATAGCTATTTTGATAAAGTGAGAGACAGAAAAGAAAAACAAGGAGCGCAAAATTTGTATGCAAGAAACGTCCAATGCTTTATTAATGATATATGAAATGACAAATAATAGCCCTCACAAGCAAAGCCAAGGTGCCTCGGGCAAGGCACCGGGCCGTAAAGTTTCAAACTGTTTATTACAAATCTTAAAACAAATGAGTCAATTACTACAAAATAAAAGAAACAGGTATGAAGTCCCTAGCCGTCCAGTTATTCGGTCCACCGTTGGTTGTTGGGTAGATCCAACTGTGAACATCCGGGTTCTCATCATCAGCATCTTCTGTGGCGGAGACAACCTCAATAGCATTGATTCTTGAGCCATGCTTGGGCATGGGTGGAGTTATGACGTTGGGCTTCTCTGGAGCGTCAAACTCAATCTCTTTGGCTTCGATCAGATCTTGTACCTTATTTTTCAGGGGCCACTAGTCGTTTGTATCATGACCTGGACATTCATAGTGATAGGCACAATGGGAATTCAGGTTATAGCGGGGAAATATGGTGTTGGGGTTCTTCAGGGCTTCCCTCAGAGTTACCAGATTGGTCTTCAACAATTGTGGTAAAATTTGAGACAGAGTCATATTGAGCCGGGTGAACTGCCTCAGTGGTCTTTCCGCTCTTTGTTGATTGTTACATTGTGGAGCAACTGCGGGTCTTGATATCACTACAGCATTTACCACTTGACGGTGTTCAGATTTGCTTTGGCCCCTCGGGCTATAGATTTCACTGGCTTCCTTCTTACCAACAAAAGGCTTCTTAGTGGAACTCTAGGAGGCATCCTTCTGTATTTTACCACTCTGAATTCCCGCTTCTACCCTTTCTCCAATTAAAATCAGCTCAGTGAAACCAGATGACGAGCTGCCGATTAAGTGGTTGAAAAATGGACCAGATAGCGTCTCGAGAAACATGTCAACCAACTCCATATCGGATAACGGGGGTTGAACTCTCCCAGCCAAGTCTCTCCATTTTTGGGCATAATCTTTAAAACCTTCACCTGCACCCATGGACATACTCTGGAGTTGAGTACGAGTAGGAGCAAGGTCAACGTTGTATTGATACTGATTTTAGAAAGCAACAGCAAGATCTTCCCAGTTTCGGACACTGGCTCCCTCCAATTGGTAGAACCATTCAAGCTGAGTCCCTGACAGACTATCTTGAAAGAAGTGCACCCAAAAATTTCTATCAGCGGTGTGGGGTTGAATCTTCCTGACTTACGAGCGGAGATGGAGTTTTGGGTAGGACACCCCATCATACTTGGCAAAAACCGGAGATTTGAACTTATGAGGGATGACTACTCCCGACACCAATCCTAGTTCTTCGAAATCCAAACCAGGTATCTTCTGAACTTCCATGGCACTCAGACATTCTTCTAGCTGTTTGTACCTATCCTCAGCAGGAGGATATTGCTCATCATTGTAATCAGTATCGTCGTCAGAGACTGCAGGACTAGGGTCCTTTTCCCCTTCTTGGTTCTCCCCTTCTTTGGATGAATAGGTCAGATCAGTTTGATGCTTCAACCTTTCTCCAAATCTTCTGCCCATATTCAGAATACTATTCTTCTTCTTTTTCTTCTTCTCTTTTATAATGAGGGCTTTCATATCCTCTTGCCCCTTTGCTAGACTGATGAACATCTGTTGGAACTGGGCGTTCTGTGCCTGCAGATCTTTGATGACTCGATCGGAAGACATTTCTGCTGAAATAAACAGCGAAGAAGATGAGAAACCTGTAGTTGTACCTATAATGGTGTGTATGATAATGGGATGTGCATGTAATGATTTCAAATACTTTGGGAAATTTAAATTTGCAAACCAAAATAAACATAACTTTATTAGCTTAACTTTGAAGGTTCAAAATGCCTTTAAGGCGTTACAAAATAAGTAAATAAAACAAATCTAAAACTATAAAATCAAAAATCAAAAGTCCCATGGATGCTTTCTCTTTGTGCTGATATAATCATTGAGCACTCTTTCTTCCTCGAGCTTCCTGGTGAGCTTTAAAACCTTCCTCTCTTGATCATGGAACTGTTCCCTGTAAGTATCCCGCTCATTCTTCAGCTGAATCCATGACCTCTGTAACTCCCCAAGATCAATGGGCATGTAAGGATAGAGAACCGTGTAAGGAATGTCTTCTTCAATAGTGGGGCTCCACAATCACTGGTAATACAGCAACATAAGGCATCATAAGCTTCTGGGCACGAGCCCGTACCCATTGGAGGTAAGGCTCCATAGGAATGGAAGTCTTTGGTCCCAACTCTTTGGGGTCAGATCTGTTCACCATGCCCCAAGCTCGTATGAACCTCCGGCGATACTCCTTAACAGCATCCTCATAGTTGAATACAATGCCCTCAATAAGTAACTCATGGGGACCATCCCTTCGAGCGTGACCAAATTGTCGCAAAGCTAGACAAGGATTATAAGTTATACCCCCTCTGATACCAAGTAATGGGACATTAAGGTACTCCCCACAGCGGTCAATAATAGCAATGTCTTCCATATCCTGGGAACACCAAAGAATATCCATATGAGTGAGTGACATTATTCTGTTCGACCAACCCAAACCTTCTTCATTCTTTAGTACAGACTTAGGGAGGTGAGAAATAAACCACCTCGACAACAACGACATGCAGCACATAAGATTCCCTCTTCTCTTTATAGTACGAGTATGGAGAGCATGCAAAATATCTCCAAGCAAGGTAGGCACAGGGTTGCGAGAAAGGAAAATCTTGATAGCATTCACATCTACGAAGGAGTCTGGATTAGGTAAGAGAACTAAACCATAGATAAGAAGAGCCAAGACATCCTCAAAAGCCTGAAAATCCAAATCATCCCAAAATAGCTGAGCCTGGTCTATCAGAAATTTGGCTAGAAAACCCTCGACTCCGCTTCGAGTTTCCCAATTGGATACCACATCGGCCCATTTCCAATGCAAAGCTGAGGCAATGACTTCTGGCTTAGGAACTTCTTCCATACCTTTGAAGGGTACCTGTTCAATAATGGATATGCCTAATAGCTGAGAGAATTCTTCCAATATGGGTACCAATTGATAATATGGAAAGGTGAAGCAGTGATGCTTGGGATCAAAGAACTGAAAAAGTACGCTCATCATCTGTTCATTAAGGTTTGAAGTAACCAGGCTGAGAAGTTGACCGTGTCTCTTAATGAAAGTAGAAGTTTCAGAAACTCTAGATGCTAGCTCTTTAAGTTGGGAAGGTATCTGCACAAAGTTGATTCAGATTATTTCTACGCACGGAATCCAGGATCTGCAAAACAGAATAGAGATAAATTCCTTTGGTCTTTGAAATGGTTAGTGTAATGAAGCATGAATGCCATGTTATGATGCATGATGTCATGATAAACCACAGGTATAGCTGTTGTACCCCAAAATTTGCCCTCCCATATTCTTCAAGAAATTGCCAAGTCAAAGCCTCAAGATTCCCCAAGGGTTGCACAGTATAAGAGCCTCCTGAACAGTCAAAATTAGGGTTTTGGTCCTGATCAAGAAAATGAAGTTTCCAAGGGTCCAATCAAGTCCCACATGCCTACAAATATGGTCAATCATCCTCATACCAAGTTTCAAGACTTTCAGCACAAAACTGCACAGTCAAAAACCCTAATTGCACTACAGTCAACTGTAGGGGCAAAATGGTCATTTGACAATCAAAAGTTCAAATTTTTGGTCAACATCTCATTTTGAAGCCACAAACATCATTTGATCAATGCTTGATCATGATTCTCAAAGCTTGGCTCAAAAATCATCAAGATGCAAAAGTTTCCTTATTTGGACAGTTGAAAAAGTCAATTGTAAATTGACCAGGGCATAACTTTCACATGGATTAATAGAAAAATTCCATCCAAAGCTCATTTTGAAGAGAAATACATTTCCTACAACTCATCTTCATACTTCAAGTCCAAGAAATTCCCTCACAAAAAGTTATCAATTTCAACATTATAGGTCATTTTCAAAAGTCAACAAAAAGGGACTTTAAGTCAAAGGCCATAACTTGAGATTGGTAAATCAAAATGACATGGGACCAAAGAAATTGGTTAGGGGACTCAAAGACCTTTCCAAAATGTCCAAGAACATGAGCAAAGCTTAAATATTGAGCAAGTTATGCCTTGTGGAAGTTGGGAAAGTTTTGGATATTTTGAAAAGTCAACATTAATTCAAATGACCTAAAAATGCTAATGGGCCTCTTTTTCTTCCACAATTCATCATCCAAGACATGCACACGACCATTTGGCCCAAAGGGAAGTTTTTTATTATTTTTATTTATTTATTTGAATTTTTTATTACAATTAATTCATTTAAACTAAATAAAATATGAAAAAATGCTAAACTAATGAAATAAAATCTTTTTGTGCAGAAAATACTCTCATTGGACACTCAAATTCGTGCATGACCAATTAGGGAAGGATTGGATATGATTGAGAGCAAAAGTGCATGAAAAAAATTGAAAAAACTAATGCTTGAAAATCAAATATTGCATAATCAATTCTTGGATTCTTTTGATCAGATTTTTGACCTAATTCACTCCATACATAAGCCTGATCAAGACCTAATGCTTACTAACCAAAAAGCTGCGCAGAAACTCCATTAGAAAACTTGACTTTTTGGTGAAAAATCTCAAAACTGAAAACAGGGTTAAAGTTTGATTCAAGCCAAAACAACGATCCTATCACATTCCTGGGACATCAAGGAACCTTCCTGGATCAAGAACATAGTCCCTAACCCTTTGAATCATTGTACAGAAGTCAAGCTTTTCTCATTTTTTTTCATAATCGTATTTCAAGATTTAGACATTTTCATTGCATATTTTTAATGGATTCATACTATATGATGTGTTCTGAAGCTAATCATCTACTTTAATTGCGTTTTTATACATTGTATGCAAATTCACCATTGTTGCTTTTTAGGGTTCTTAGGTTTTCAAATTAGGGGTTTTCGTTTAAGGAACAATTAGCGTGTAAGACCTAGACCATCTAATTCAGGGCGTTTAGACGAAGAGAATGAGGCCATCGCGCCTAATTTATGAAGCCCCAGGGGCTATTCTCTATTTTCTAATATAGTGTCTATAGCAACGTTTGAAAACCGTTGCTTATTGTCTTTGTGTTTCAGGAAAAAAGAACACAACGAAGAGGACGATGAAGTGGAAGGCGCTGATTGGATCATTCAAATTCTTCGCGCGTTTTTGAGCCACTGACTATTTTTCTTTTATAATATTTGTTAGTCATTATATGTTAAACGCGCGTGGGATGGCTCAGTGGTATACGTATGTGCTGGTAACGTTCATGACCTGGGTTCGAGCCCCAGGTCCTCACTATTTCCATGTTATTTTTCAATCAATATTCCCATGCAGTTTCAATGCTGAAGCGTATCATGCACCTTCAAAATCAAATCGTCCACACGTTCAGTTTCATCAATCCAAGGGCACAGATTTGAGGAACATGGTACGCGTGAGTCAACGCTTGAGTACGTGATTGGAAAAGTCAGCCAGGCCTGAAGCTCATTGGGCCAGATTGCTAAAGAGTTCACCTCCACTTTGGGGACAGATACCCCCCTAGGTTTGAATTTTTATTTCTTCTCTTTATTTTACTTATTTCAAATATTATTTTTTTTATTAGTTTCTTTAACTTCATATTTTCATAAATAATATAAAAAACACATAAAAAATCAGAAAAGATGAAAAAATAATAAATATTTTATTTTAGTATTTTTTTAATAAATTGCATTAATTAATTCTAGTTATTAGGTTTAATTGTAATATTTTCTTAATTAACTTAAAATTGGTAAAACTAGGGTTTAATTAATTTTTCATCCCTTTTTATTTTCTTTCATAATAATTAAATGTTAAATATTTGTTTTTGTAATTAAATTGCATGTAAAATAATTAGGGTTAATTTTAGGTTAAACTTTAATAGATTTTCATAATAAAATAAAAATTGTAGAATTAGGTTTAATTGCAATTAATTCTTTTTTCATTAAAACCAAAAAATACCAAAAACAATTTCTTTTCTTTTTTAATTAATTAATTTCATCATTTAATTTAATTTTGCAAAAAGGGTCCAACGCCCTCGTTTTAATTCTTATTTAACTCGCATATTTATTTCTTTTTCGTATCTCTCCCAAAGCCGTGTAATTAACTTCTCGCACTTTACTTTTCATTATTCCTTTATTTTTCTGTCAAATCGGGTTCAAGAAATTTTGGCGATGTGGACCCACGCCTTTTGTAATAGCTTTAGAATTTTTACTTTCTCACATTTTTAAACTGTTAATCAAGGCATGAAAGAATATATGGACAAAAATAAAAACAAACGCTAGATCACCAATAACATGACAAAAGACAAAAATATCTGAAAACGACACACAAATCACACACCACCCCTAGGGTACGCCTCACTGTTGCCTTGCCTCGAAAGGTGATCGTCGAGTAGAGGATGTCTTAGTAAGTCCTCATGATCCAGGAACCTGGCATTAGGGTAGCTTCTAAGGTGTCTTCCCATTGCTCTGGTGATCACCATGTCCCGAACCTCGAATTGACCTGAACACCTCCAACGGTGGTGCTACCTACCTCTTAATGGTGGGATGGCACTACTTTAAGGACATTTACACAGACGAATTCCTTAGGGTAGGTAGACGACTCTAGATACTTGCTCTAATTTCAAAACAAAATTCAAAAATACTTTTCACACCGACACATTTTCAAAAAGCTTTCGAAAGCAATTTTTCAAACACTCTTGAGGACTGATACAAGAGTCGAACTGAAATTTTCAAAGAAACTTTTTAAAAACCCACAATTGAAAAGCAAACAAACCATTTTGAAAACACAAGTGAGCAAGTATCTAAGAGCCCATGGATAACCATGGATAGAAAGGGTGCTAGCACCTTCCCTTTCTATAATCTACCTCCCGAACCGAGAACTAATCTCTATAAGGAATTTTTCTGTGCTTTTGTCCTTTCCATTTGGAGAAAATAAAAGACGGTGGTGACTCTTGCTTCCGCGACATTTCGCGAACCAGCGTTAAACAGTCAGTTCCAGATCCACCGATCACAATAGCAAACACAGGTATTGCAAACACAATCAAATGACACAAAACCCTTAGGTTTAAGGCTTGCATGAGGTCAAAGGTAATACCCTCTTGAAGTTAAGTTGGTTTCAAACCTGTCCTAGAAAAGTAACCGGGTTCTAGAGTATCTCAATATCACTGACCATCCTTTATCGGTCATGGTTTCAGCTCACGCAATCTTTTCTTGTGGCCAAAATATTCCGAAATTCTGGTCTCAATGAGTGTAGCATCGAGTATCAACCAGTTCTCAGCTCTACACTGAGGACGGCTATCTCGCTACTTTCTAATGGTCAAGTTGGGCGATTAAAGGTTCTAAGGTCAGTTGATACTTCACGACACCACACAGCGGCCCTGTATTCTCCTCGTTTCACCACAAGGGATACTGGTACCAACCAAAGTGCCACACCAATGTAGCTACTGCTTCAGCCGTATCTGTCTACGTTGTACAGTTCCCTCACAGTCTATTGCTACTTACCTAAAAGGTATTCCCCATATCTGGGTGTAGGAACTATAGTAACCCCAAACAAAACACTCAAAAATAAAGCAAACAAAGCAATCAAGAGAAGCAATTTTAAATGACCTAGATCCTAAGGTATACCCCACTTATTACTCCCCAGCAGAGTCGACTGTTTAATACTGGTTTGTGTTTTGTGTTTTTTGTTTTCAAAATGTCGCGGTAAGCAAGAGTCGCCACCGACTTTTATTTTATCCAACCGGAAAAGAAAAAAGTAAAAAAAAAAATCCTTTTTCGAGATATTCTGAGTACTGGGGGTAGATTATAGAAAGGGAAGGTGTTAGCACCCTTTCTATCCATGGTTTTCCATAGGCTCTTAGGTACTTACTCATTTTTAAATTGCTTGTCTGTGTGCTTTGTTTTGAAAATGTTTAACTTCATGATAACCCTTGTATCAGTCCTCAGGAGTGTGGCGAAGTTGTTTTGAAAAAAATTGTTTGAAAAGTGTAAGTGTGAAAAGTTTGATTTGAGCAAGTACCTACTAGCATCTAACTACTCGAAAAAAGATCATTTCTATTCTTGTTTCCTTTAGACAGCTCTATCCTACTATTGAGAAATAGGTAGCACCGTCGTTGGAGCTTGTAAGGGTCAATTCGAAAGGGACGTACGATCACCAAAGCAATATTAGGACACCTTAGTAATAATCCTAGAGTCTTAAGATCATATTCGAGGCAACATTTTCGAGGCAACATTCGAATGGGACATTTGATCTTTTTTAGACAGGAGGACAACCACTAAGACACCATATGCTTAACGATTGTTTACCGAAGGCAACCGAAGTGAGAGTATACCCTAAGAGTGATATGTGCGAATGATTTGTTTCAGTTATTTATCTTTGCACATTAGGGTTTTATAACCGTATTAATTTTGTCATGCATTCTTCCATACAATCCTATTAGCATACATCTAGACAGTTAAATATTTGCAGGCATTAAAAATGCAAGAAAATAAACCTACGCTATTACAAGGCTTCGGGGAGGGGGATTAATTACATAGCCAAAAATTGGGGATTAAAACAGTAAATAAAAACCCTAAATTAACTATTACAAACCATGAACAGTTACAGAATAATGGAAAAATAATTAACAAGCGCGCGCTCGAATTAAATGCGAGACGATTAGGGTTTTGACCCTTGACCAAACCTATTTGCGATTGATTAAAGGAAAAAATTGTTTTTTGTCATGTTCTGTTATTTGAGAAAATAATGAATAATTAAATTAAAATAAAATCCTAAATTCTAATTAATATTAATTTTTGAAAATAAATTAATTAAGTTAACCTATTTTTGTGTTTTTTGTTTGAAAAAAGAAAATAATTAAATCAAGAACTTAAACCTAATTTTTAATTGGTTTTAATTATAAAAAACAAGTTAAAATTTCCCTTAATTAAATTAAACTAAATTAAATTAAATTTGATAAAAAAAACCTAATTCTAATTTTTGTGAATTCTTGATTTTATGAAAACAAATTGATTTTCAAAATAAAATAAATGATTAAACAAATTAAAATATGAAATAAAAAATCAAGAGAAATTGAGAATTGGGCCTGATAGTGTTAGAAAAGGCAAGGGGTGCACATCTAAATTTTGGGCCAAAGATGCTCCAAGCCTGTTTGACCATGCTTGATTTAGTGTGGGGGTTGACTTAAGGACTATGGTGGACCTTTAATGCTGGCACATTGGATCTGGCTTGCTGATGAATATGATGGTTGGATGTTGATGGAGCATGGTGAGCCTCATGATGAAAGATGCGCTGGATCTATTATCTGAAAATAATATAAATGAAAACGTTGGGACCTGGGGATCGAACCCAGGTCCTTATGCTCGATTTCACTAATCCCTTGCCAGCTGTGCTACGCGTTCTATTTGTTCAAATAAAAGAAACAAAATAATGTAAACAAATCAAATAATATATTCGTAAGGTGCGCGAAAATTTAAACGGGCTAGCCATATGCTGCCACGCCATCATCTCCTTCATCGGCCTATCGTTTTAGGTAGAACACTTTTACCTACGGACATTTGTGTGTAACTACAGACCTGTAACATTCAAAAATCTTGTACAAGCAATATAAATGAAAGGTAAGGGTACCAATCAACTCGTCTCATCCTCACGAGCATCATGGTACCAGAATCAAAGCTTAATTTTGCCTATACTGAAAATCCCTAAAACGAGCAAAGAAACCCTAACAATGGCATATTGTGATTCCTGCACTGCAAATGCAATTAAGTGGTACTAATAGCTCGCAAACGCAATGATGAACAAGAATATATAGTTAAAACATGTTGATGATGAGTAAATCAGTTAAATCAAAATCAAGTTTTTAGGCAAACTATGGTGCCTGTAGGGTGCGATTCTAGGCGTTTCAAGAACCTGGGATGTCTAGAATGCGATTGGAACCTTCATCACACCTTGAATTGGCCTGTGGAAGAAGATTCGTCTCACACTTTTCTTGGAAATTTTAAAGTTTTGTTCTGGTTTTACACGACCTCTAACCCCTGTTTTTTGATCTGGCAAGCTTCATTATATAACCTAGAATGAATTAGGTTAACAAACTTGGCATGAATCTTTGCATTTATCCAAGATTTGATTTGATTTTCAAGTTGTATGATATGTTCCTATTTTGATCCAAATCATGCCTTTCTTGTATCAATTGCCATTGATTCGAATTGACCTTGCAAACTCAGCATATCTTGATTGCCAAACTGTCAAAAAAACAAATCAAATCATATCTTTATTAATTTTCATCATTTATATGATTTAATTCACTTTTTAATCAATGAAAAATCAAAATAAAATGAAAAATGAAGCACATAATGGGTGAGTGAACATTTGAGTCGTCGGCCACATTATAATTGATGTGCAAGCATAAAAAGTTGGGCCCATTTAGCAAAAAATTCAAATTTGAGCACATTTGACTTTTGGCAATTTATCAAAAATGGTCAACTTGGCCAATGCATAACTCTCTAAATTTTGACCTTAGAGAGGTGTTCTTTGACTTTTTATAAATATTAGGATGTCCTCTAATCAAATTTTTTGGTATCATCTCAATTGAGTCTTCCATGTTCATGTATGAAGCTTTGACCCAAAAGGTGTTTTTGTTGACTTTTCAAAAGGACCTATAATGTCAAAATTCATATCTTTTTGTGAGTGAATATTATGAACTTGGGAGACGAAGATTAATTGTAGGGAATTTAATCCTCTTAAGAATGAGCTTTGGATGGGTCATTTATGATAAAATATGAGAAAGTTATGCTTGGTCAAAGTTGAGTTGACTTTTCCTATTAAACCCTAATTTAGCAACTTTGGGGTTTTGATGAATTGTGAGCAATCCTTGAGGAATCATGATCAACCCTTGATAAAATGATGGATAATACTTCAAAATGAGTATGTTGACCAAAAATCTTGAAGTTTGACTGTATGTGGGCCACAATTGACTTTTGACCTAGCACAGTTGATTTTCAGGCATTTGAGCAATGGACTGAGCAAACTTCTTCTGCAAGGCTTGAAACATTACATGGAATATCTTGAGAATATATTAGGATAATGGTGAGCATTTGAGTCCTTTGTGGTTCACACATCTTGATGAAAATAGAAACCCTAATTTGAGGTAGGCTGCCTTAGAAGAGAGTTTGTCTGGTCAACTCTTGAACTTCCTTGAGCAATTTGGAGACCTCACTTGCCATATGTTGAGAAATATGGGAGGGAAAATTTTGGGGTACAACAACTTCCATCATCATCCTTATCTGATACCTACAAACGAAAGGAGAAGGGGTCAGATGCAGATCTAGAGAAAATCAGAAGAATAAGATCAACGTAGGAAAAATCACAGAGAGGTAATATCTGAAACTCAGTTTAGGATTTTTCTTGCTACAATTTTGGGTTTGAGGGTTAGGTAGGGTCGTCTTCGTTGATGATCTTCGTCGGTGCAGTTGGACTTGCATTAGGGTTGGTGTTGTGTTGTTGTGTAGGAAGAGAGAGCGAGGGAACGAGAGAGAGAAAAACCTGTGAAAATGAGAAGAAATGAAAAAACGAAAAATATAACTCTCTGTGATCCCATGTGACACCCCTATCATACACTCTCACTCCCTACCCTCCTGATCAAGATCAACGCCTCAGAGTTGTGCACCCATGATAAGCCTCATAGACGCGCCCACACAGTTTCCACGGATTACATAAGATTTTGTCTTTGGCCTAAGCCCATCGTTATTAGCACCCTCCAATTTTTATTTTACTATTTTCCAACAACCAGTTGCACCTCTCAGTGTCATTTAACTCCCAACAAAATCTAGGTCCAAGCCCAATGTTATCTGCACCTTTCCATTTTTCTATCAAGACCAAATGACCCCCTTGCATTCTGGGCCAAATCCAATATCTGGATTTGTTCCATGTTATTCACACCCCCAGGTTTTGCTGCTCAAGCTAAATTTAAACCCCCTGCATTTTTTATAAAATAAAATTAATTTTTATTTATTTATTTATTTGTTTATTTATTTACTATCATTTTTTGATTTATTGCGTTATATATAATTTAGTATAATTAGTAAATAATTATATTATTTTTTATTAAAAATACTTAATATATTTTTAATAGTTATTTTTCAAAAAATCACTTTTAAACACTAACTTTTTTTAAATATTGTAATTGCATTACATATTTTTTTCTCATGCATTAAACCTTATTTTTCTCATGTTGCATAATATATTCGAAAACACCTAACCAATCAAATACTAATATTTTTCACTAACATAATTAAAATATATATTTATTTTCAAAAATGATTATGGAAATTTCTTTTATCGACTGCGAACTACGTCTATAAATTTCGCATTTCACACACCTAGACTTGGTTCAAGGAGAATTCGAGATATTTCCATAATCCATAAAAATAAATAATCAAACAACTACGAACTACGAATTGGGACTCTAATTCCTCATAAGAGGATATGTAGGCATACGACTTAAAATCGTGGCGAATTCCCCTAATTAAAAATCAAAACCCCATTCCTAAATCGTAAACCTAAACCTTGTATCCTTGTGAACAATGTAGATAAAGGGTTCCTAACACCTTCCCTCCGTCTAAAGTGAGTCAAGAATTTAGAATCTTTGATCAAATTAGGGTTATTCCGTTATATTCTCGTCTTAGGATAAAAATTAATGGTGGAGACTCTATAATTTTCAGTCGGTTATTACACACACCATTGTGTGTTTCCCTTGCGAAACTAGGCACATATTACCCAAAAGTTGTGACTATTGTTGATCTTGTAGTTACTGGCTGAGTTGTGGTAACAACTATGTTCGGCCAGACGAAGATACAACCATAGAACTTGAACCCACACTCGCCGCCGCACTGGTATTTCCTCCTAGGATTTGATCCCTTTCAAGAGTTCTAGGATCTACCATTTTTCTCCCACTCCTCAATTTCATGAACGAAACGTGAAAGACTTAAACACAACGTATTCCACCAGGTGTGCCAATTTCTTTCTTGCGAACAATCACTAGCCTCTTATTAAAGGTTACTTGCAGGATCAGCTACAATAATCCTAGACCTAGTGTTTTGAGTGTTTTGGGTTTAAACCGGATAAAAGGGAAAGAGTAAAGGACAATTGCAAGGTATAGAAAATAAATGAAAAGACTTGTAATTTAAAATGAAAATTAGAAATTGCTTTGAATTGAAATTTGGAAGCTTTCATACATTGTTAAGCCTGAACTCGTTTCTCTGTTAAATGCGGGTACTTTGAGTGTAATGCTCTAAATGTGAAGAAATGTGACCTCTAACACAAATAAAAATGTTTTCTTAAATAGAAACTCTAAAAGTGTAATTATCGACGATTACTAGTCCCGCGTTGGGATTCATCGAGAAACTGCCATAAATTTCTTTGAGACATCCCCACGTTCTTGCTGGCTTGTAAGTTAATAATTGCTCTTGCCAACATTTATCATTGCTTGTTGACACTTGTGTCTGTTGAGCCTACCTCTCACAGTGGTGTCTTCATCGTTCAGCCTTCCTTGTTTAAACACTTATTTTTCCTTTGTCGATGTATCCCATTGCTCTTTATGGAAACGTGCCTTTCTAACGAAAGATACATTACAGCTTTAGGGCTTACTCTCCTGATTGAAAATTTCTTTTCAACACTAGTACAACCCAAAGTTCTAGCCTAATCCATCAGGGCCAGCAGAAAGCACACCTCCCGCGTGCCTCTCTCCTGGGGACACGTGGCTGACAGATATCACGCATCTCACGTGACTGGAAAAAGACATCTCTTCCCATAATAATGGCTAATTCTAGGCCGCTTCTCAAGATAATGAGCACGAGTTGCTCGTCCCTGCTTTCACGTAGAAATCCTGGAAGTTAGCTATTTTTGGGCCAAATATTCAGGCCCAAAAATAGGGACCAATGGCCAAGCGCCGGGGGAACTATAAATACCCATACACTTGTGAGGGTCATGTATTCAACTCTTAACCCTTTTTTCTCTATTGTATCTCTGCACTCTTACTTACTTGAGCATCAAAGTGTCTTGCAGGTACACCCCCTCTCCTCCTTCATGAATTCAGCACTTCAGACGAAGTTATTGGCCCATTAGAGGTTTTGATCACTGGTAAGATCAAAAACCTTAGACTTTTCGATCGTTTAATCAATTAAATCAATGTTTAATTGATTAATTGAAGCCAAAAAAAGAAATTTTAAATTTTGATGTCACTCAATCGATTAAAAGACTTCTTACACTATTAAGAGGCATTACATTGTGTTTTAATTAATTAGACTAGATGTGTAATTGATAAACCATAGTATTTTGTCTTTCTAATTGATCAAACAATGTTCTTAAAATCTACATAAAATGCTAAGCGAAAGATCATACCATCTTTCACTTTAGATTTTTCAATTGGAAATTAACTTTAATTCCTTTTGATTCGGGAAACTCCTTTTATTCAACTTGGATTTTCTCTTCTATATGAAACTTTAACACTTGAACTTGTGCTTACTTCTTTGACTTGATAAGACTTTAGACACTTTCTTTTAGATTCAATTATCATAATCAAAACCAATGGAAGACATTACCCCAAAACCTCTCTAGGTAGGGATCCTTAGGAAACTTACATCAATATCTTAGTGCAATCGAGTTTGAAAGGTTCCATTTGATTATTCTCTCATTATTGAACCCACATTAAGGGTTGTTAAACAATGGAGGAAATAATTTTTCATATTGTGAGCAACCAGAGTATGAAGATATAGGGGAGTCGATTCATGGGTGATCCATGTATAATTTCAATTCGTCCAAACCAACCAAATTCTTGCAAAAAATCAAAGTGTTCATGTTATGGTGATGCAACATGGATAGAGTAGCGACCAAAATGTGACTGCCAAACTAACACAAAAACAACAGTTTTTGGAAGGTGGGGCTTCCAAATACAAGAACAAGAAAAATGAAAATAATATGATTATTAGTGGTTGTTGAATCTAATATTCTTATTGTTGACTTCTTCAGTGTGATTGTTGAATCTAATATTCTTGTTGTAGAATTCTATATGAACATTATAGGAAGTTGAGTGGACAAAATATTAAGGTGGAGCATTAAGGTTAAGAAAACATCTTTCATAGTTAGAGCAATATTATTATATGAACATAAGGATGAATTGAAGCAAGTGGACCGACCAGGGAAGGTCCAATGAGTGAACTACAAGGGTGACTATTCAGAACTAACCATCTAATTGAGATCATCTTTAAGCATTTTCTTAGCTTTAACTATAAACTTCAAAGAGGAGGAACCTCTAGTGAGAAACTTTATTAAAATAGTTTATGACATTCTTGAAATTCTGGTAGGTCAGAGTTCAAATGTCCTATATAATGTTGAGACATCTGATCTGAACATAAAACACATACGGAAGGTATAAATAACAAAAGCAGTACTGAAAAACATAAATAGCACACAAAATTGTTAACCCGGTATGGTGAAAACCAACACCTACTCAGGGGGACACTAAGCAAGGAAGGAAATCCAATATCAGTAGTACTAATTCAAAGATAAACTACCTTATTTACAACTTATCACTTAATCCCTACCCAATGCAACTTCTACCTAGGAACTCATAGATATGAGTATACCCATTCGCTTCCAATCACTGCAATGATGTCTAACAGTCCCAGTCCCAGTTATTGTATCAACGTCCATTCACCTGAATGAAGATCACACTTCAAATACAAAACAAACACCTTAATTAAGACACCCATTGATTAAGAACATCAAAATTGATCTTGCTTCACAACTTTGATCAATAACAATACTTAGAATTGTTTAACATCTTCCTCCAAGAATAATACTCATCTCATTACCTAAAGGGTTATTAGTGAGAACACAATGAACATCTCACAACCCGAGTGGTTCACTGACACCAACTCTCCTAGAGAGTGGCTACAGACTCAGCCTTAATGATTACATCTTTTGAATTCTTGGCTGGTGCAAAACTAGGTTACAAACACTTATATTTATAACCTTTTCCCAACTGGATTTGGGCCTTCAATCATAGCTCATCAACTGTTACGGTTCTACAGAAGATTTTGCATAAATATATGTCTTCAGTCAAATCTTCCTAATTTATCTCCACAATTATAAACTGCATATTCTTTAATATTCTTCTTGATTCTTCTTGACCTATAAAACAACGCCTCATAGGATAATATAATATCCTTAAAATATATTATGGTTTTGTGACTTAACATGATAGAACATCTAGTTTAGGCGCGATGTCATATTCTCCTTCATAAGACATTTGATCCGATATGTCTCTCTAGATGATGAGAACTTCTCATCTCAACATTTCTCAACATAAGATATGACTTCTTGCTTAACTCATTCCTTAGTAAGTTAATACATCATATCTAACATATTGTTGTTATATTAGTTTTACCAAACATAATTCCAATCACATAATTTAGAGAATTAACAATCTCCCTATTTGGCTTATTTTGGCTAAAACTAATTTACATAGCCTTTGCATAAATAGACAAGAACATAGGTGTTATACCCCAATTTTCCCCCCGAAGATTTCTCATCATCTCACTTTTATCAGTATATCAAGATCACACATTAGGGTTGGTTCTCTCTTTTTTTTTGTATCCTATCTTTAATTTTTCTCTTGAGGTATCACCAAACATCTTGAAATGTTTATCTTGTACATATGTTATATGAACTAACATCAATATAGGTATATATTTTTCTTTGAATGTTCATATTGTAGGTGATAACAATTGCATTCATCTCACCATCTAACCTAGGGTTTTGAGGAGTGGTTCTCAATCAAATGATGCTTCAATGGATTACAAGAGCTCAATGTTCAAAGTCATGTCTACGACATCAATGATTTGTGGTTCAAGGATATCTCTCACTTTATTTAGGTCAAGACCTCCTTAGAGTTGGTGGTGGCATTCATCAAGAAGATTCATAGGTTCATGTGTTTATTTCCATGACTTCTTCAACGAGCTTCATTGAGACTTAAGCTCCATCTTTAGTGTGCTTCAATAAAACATCATTTCAAGGCCTCTTATGATTCATCTTTCTTTATTTTTCCAAGAAAGTTCAAAGAGAGTCAAGGTTGGCTCAATAAGTTTGATCTAATTGAGAAAATGCTTAATTCAGTGGTCACAAGTCCATAACTCTATCAATTTTCAACATTTAGAGTTGGTTATTTTTGCTATGGATTATGTCATCATCAAAAACAACCTCTCTTCACATGACAAGATCCAATTGTGCAATAAAAATCATCAAACGTTGAAAGGGGTTTCAAGTCATTTTGACACACTCTGATCTAGGGTTTGGTGACTTCTAAGGACCATATCTTACTCATTATTTGATGTTTTTGATTGGTTCCAAATCCATGATTCTCTTTGAAGCATCCTTAACAAGATCTCTTCATAAATACAAGGCTAATTTTGAATGGAAGATCACTAATAATTGAGAAAGATTACAAGTCTCCTTGAAAGGTCTTTGACTTTTAGGGTTTGACTTCAAATGATCATAACTTGGTTAATTTTTATCTCCTTGAGCCCATAATTTTTCCATAATAATATTTTGGATGTCTAATACAACTTTTTTTTTATGTTCAAGACTTGAGGATATTTGGAAAGTGGTCGAATATTTGAAAAGATTATAAGTCTTTTGTGAATTTCCCCAAATTTGTTCATCATCTTCTAAACACCATAACTCTTTCAATTTTTATGATTTTTGAGTGATATAAATTCCACACTTGAAATTGAGAGGTGTAATTCATGTCATCTTAAGATATTAATATCAAATTTTGAGTGAAAGATCATGTAATTTTGAAGAACATTATAGGTCATTTTGAAGTTCAACACTTAGAATTTTTCTAAGTACAAAACATTTGTGTGTTTTTCATAAATTCAATTGGACATGAATTATTGCTCAAGCATCCAAATGATGTATTTCTTGTCACATTGTAGAGATTTTAACCTTGTCTTTCAAATGCTTCAACAATCATCCTATAAAGGTCCCTGGGTGGTGAGCTATAGATTGTTGAAGTTGACTCCATAGAATCAGATGCATTTGACAAGAATTACACTTGGCATGAGGTCGTTTTGAGGCAACTCAAGTCACACATTTGTCATGATCAAAGTTGGCTTGGTTTGCATGATTTCTCATAATTCCTCTCGTTTCTCATCATCATTCACTTCCCTATAAATAGATGATGATATCCCACTCATTTAATAAGCTTTAGAGAGTCAAAAAAACCTTGTTGAAATCCCTCCATACCTCTCAATTTTGCAACTTTGGATTTGGTTTTAAAGCATCTTTCAATCCAACTTCTTTGCTGATTCTTCATCCTCGAACTTCCCTGAAGCTAACAGAAGAAGAACCAAGCGTTGAGGTGTCTTAAATCGTGCTAGCTAAGTCCAGTTTCATAGCAAATTCATCTTACTTCATTCAGGTAGTTTAAGGCACCAAATATTTTAACTCAAACTACTGGAATGATTTATGATGTTCATTGATGCTTGCTATTAACTCAATTTTGGTGAATTAATGCATTTGATGCTTCTGATTTTTTATTTCAAAATTCTCTGGTTTTTTCCAAATCGAGTAAGCTGTGTTTTATATACATTTTTCACGAGGGTAGGGTTAGGATTGTCTTGAAGAGATGAATTCAATGATACTACTATGAGTTTCTGATTTTTTTCATTTGAAGAAACTCACGAAAAGCCAACGCACAGGGGTCTGGAGGCTGAAGACGCCTAGGTGTCGTTCTTCAACCAATGATGGCGTGACATTTGTTTTAATTTCATTGGCCCAGGTTTAATTGATTGTGTGTGTTTCTCACATTATTTTTATTTTCTGATTTTTGATTTAATTGTTTTAAACTTCGAAAATTCATAAAAAAATCATTTCAACTTCTAAAATTCTGAAAAAATTCTCAAAAATACTTTTGATTTTTCTCTTTCTGTTTCTTATTTGTTCACAATTTTATTTTATGATTTGGTATTTTTTTATGATTTTTCACTTTATTTGAATTGTTTTAATTATTTAAAAATACTTTTCTTGATTTTTAAATCCTGAAAAAAAAATACGGAAGCATCCAATAACCTCTCTACAAATATTGGTGTCCTCATTTTATTTTTACTTCTTATTTTAATATTTTTATGATTTTTGATTTATTTTGCTTATTTCTTTGAATTTAAAAAAAAAATAGTTTCTGACTTAAAAAAATTCTTAAAATTTTTGTCAACACTTATTGTCTCGTGTCTGACCTCTGACTATTTTTATAGAATTTGTATTTGGTGTTTTAATATACTTTGTATATTTTACCAATTTATTCCATTTTATTAATCATATAAATATTATTTTATTGAATATCATTTTATTATTTTTGTTTGGTCCTGATTTGGGTGTTATTTCGGGACAAGTTCATCAACCTCATTGGATCTTCGGTGTTGATAGGTTGAAAAACCAAATCCACCAAAATGGATGAATGATGTTGGTGATATTTGAAACCCTAATTTCATTTAATACATCCCCACCCTCTCATCTTATCGCTTTCTTACTTATGCTACATGTTATTAGAGAATGATCTACATATCATTTCTCTAACATGTGGTACATAGATTGATATTGACCGACCTCAAAATAGGTGTAACTTCTACATAAGTCTACTTACGATTGCTTAACATAGCGTTAAAGTTGTCTCGATTCGAAAAATGATCATTCGTGGCCCAAGCCTATGTGTGTAAACCCAAGTATGTTTAATTTGAAACCTTTGATCTAATAAACTTAAGGTTCATTGTTAGGAGGCTTTGATCTTATCAATCCTCTAATGAACTTTCATGAATTTTGGTCTAAGTGAATCATTTAAACATCGTTGATCATATATGCTTGCCTTGAGTACTTGATATGAATGATATACTTGACAAAAAGAAAATCAAACTTGTTATTGAGAAGCTTTGATTTTATCATTCTTCTAATGAGTTTTCAAATTCAAGTTTCAAGATGGTCATTCAACTAACCTCTAACTTCTAATTCACTAACAATTGACTTTACTTTGTAAGTTTACTTTATTCCCTCTATTTTATGCCTTTACTTTTATGCACCATTTACTTTAGCATTTACATTTCATGCTATTTTCATCTTTCCTCACTTGAGCATTTATCTTTATGTCATTTTATATTTTCTCATTTGAGCATTTATCTTTATGTCTTTTTTATTATTTTTCTCACTTGAGCTTTCTCTTCTTTTTTAAGAAACTTAATAACCAACTTGAACATTAAAAAACTTTAAGGGTAATTGGACTATCTGGTTACTATCCTTGACATTATGGAGTTGTGGACCTCTTTACTTTAGATGATAAACCTTGATACCCTTGGGACCTTGTGACTCTATTGTTATTTTGTTTGAAGTTCTTGGGGTTTACTCCAAGACATTGGGTTGATTTTCTTCGTGTGTAGGTTATTCTGATAATATGCTTTGTCAGTGGTTGACAATTTCTCTGTATACAGCTCTTACTCTGCCCAATTTTCTTGAAGACTTAATGCATCTGAAGCTTGGTATTCTTGAGAGGTTTAGTATCTTTGCTTGCTTAGTTTCAATTCAAAGGATGGGAATTCTATATTGACTTCTTTATGTCAAGTGTTGACTTCTTGTTGGTTAGATGGTTATTTTACTTAGCCTTTACTTTATGCTTTAGGATAGTCCCTTCATCTCCTCTTATCTTCTTTAATTTCAAAAATCTTCTCCCTCCTTTTCAAAACTCTCATTGTTTTCTAACTTGAACCGCTTTCATAATAAACTTGGACTTAGGTTCATGCATTTTCAAAAAAATATTTTCTTAATCAAACTTTAACCAACTTAATCATACTTTGACATTTTTTGTGAGAAGACTAAAAGTCAATCAAACTCATTCAAACCATTTTGCCACTTTGGCTTTTTACTTTAAAACTTTTTCTCAAAAAAATTAGACTCTTGTCGATTATTGTAGTGATGCAAGCTACTATACTTCTATGATATATAGAAAAGTGAGATATTTTCCATTTGGGTATTGAGTGAGGCTTTGTTGATTTTAAAATCCAAGCTATATCCTACACTTTGAGATGACACAAATTCTGATTTCACATAATCGTGGGTAGTAAGTATGTTTTTCACTCGAATATGATGATGATGTCTCTTCTCTTAAAATTAACCAACACACATGTGTTTTAAAATTTTTAAAGTGAACTACGAGTACCATGATCCACTATTGCATAAAAGGTGGTACGTAGGTACTAAAGATTCACAACCGCGGAGGGTGCAAAAATTGTAAAAAATACTTCTTTTCTCATATACACCATCTATTTTTATATACACCTTTTATAGCCAAAAAAATACAAATTTTCAAAGAGGTTCCTGCAGAGTACCATAGATGTTTAGGATGCTAATAACTTCCCTTTGCATAACCAACCCCTGTACCAAGATTCTCTCCCCCTCTTTTGAGTTTATTCACTCTTTTCTCATTCCTCTAGAAACAATAAAGCGCGGTGGCGAGTTTTATTTAACCTGTGCGAGTTAAGTTAATCCAATGACTTAGTCTCAACATTTCTACTGCTATAGAAAACTGGAGACTTCACTGGGGAATCTAATCTCTTAGTGGGTTTAGTCTATCTTTATGTATTTGTGTATGTGCTATTATTTGTTGTATATTATGTGTTGTTTATATGTTTGTCTGGATTTTCCTCGTTTTCAGGGTGCTTGGTGATTTCTAATAAGTCCTTTACCCAGACTTGGGCAAATTTAAGATAGGACGGATGGTATAGTCATGTTAACTTTTAAGGAGGAATACCAAAAAAGGAGACATGAGATCCCCTACTCAGTGGAGGACCCTTTGACTGTAGCATTTGTTAATTGAGAAATCAGGAAGACATGTCACTTTCGACCTGAGAGCCTGTTGAAGTTGAGGACCATAGAACCCCTTAACCCATCTTGACATTTTAGGTATAGTGCAAAAACTATGACGGAGCAATCCAGAAGTAATTATCACACGATGCTACACTCAAACAAGTTTTTCCTGAGAATATTACTGATTACGGGGTTAATCAGGACATTGGCAATATCCAAAGGAAGGATGTAGACTCCTGGAACCTTTTAGAACCTTGTTCGGTAGGTGATAAACCATTAGTCCTTACCTTGTGGGTAGTACTTTTTACTTCTTACTCGTTAGGTTGAACATATGAACCCTCATGTTTGTGATCTTGTATGTGATTGTTGCATCATGCATTCATGCACCCATGAGTATTCTTTTAAACGGTTTTTCAAGGAACTTAAAGTTTACTTTTGCAAATATCTCAGGTACTTTTTGACCATGGATTTTGGAAAGAGAAAGACTCGGAAGTACAATTTCAAGAATCCTAAGATAGAGGAATTGAGGAGTTTGATTCCTGAGATTGAGAGTTCTACAGATTTCTAGAAGAAGTATGGAGCCATTGTGTCTCTTTTGAAGCTCAAGATGAAGGAGGGTATTCTTTCTACATTGGTCCAGTTCTATGATCCATTGTGTCGATGTTTTACTTTTCCTGATTAATAGTTGATCCCCATATCGGAAGAGTATTCTTACTTACTCGATTTACCTGTTACTGATCGCGTCCCTTTCACCATCTTAGAAGGATATCCTAAGTCTCATGAGATTACTGCCATGACTCATTTGAAAAAGTATGGGATTGAGGCTAACATGACTACCAAAGGAGGAATCAGAGGCTTACCTTCTTAGTTTCTATTAGAGAAAGATCGTTACTTTGTCAAGATGAAGAGTACAATTGATTTTGAGTCTATCTTTGTTTTTGTTTCCTATAGGTTATTTTTATTTCCAAACATCGAAAATTTGTGGATGTCAACGCTATTAAGATCTTTTTGATTGGGAATCCCGTCCCTACGCTATTAGGAGATACTTATTATTACATCCATCTTCGGAATGTTTATCCGAGAGGGATGGTCATTTGTTACACACCGTTGTTATATTAGTGGTTTATTTCTCACTTACCTCGGACTATTTCTTTTTGGGATATCAAGAAGGAACCTCGTTGGGCCTCGAAGATTATCACTCTCACTCATTCTGACATTGATTGGTATCATCAAGATTATCATGATATGGAGATTATTTTTAGTTGTGGTAGTTTCCGCAATGTTCCTCTTCTTGGTACAAAGGGAGGAATTAACTACAATCATGTTCTTACGCATCGTTAACTTGAATACTCGATGAGAGACAAGCCAAATAGCATTCATCTTAGTTCTATATTTCTCAACGAGGGAGAAGATCACAATGAGGCTAAGAAAGAAATTGAAAACGCCTAGCGCCACATTCATAGGAAGGGTAGAAATGATTTGGGACCAAATGGAGTTGTTTTGTTGGAGTCTCATCTCTATTAGTTACAAGCAAGGACAATTTAGTTAAAGATGCCATATTCTCATAAAGAACTTATACCTAATATGTTTATAAGGACTACTCATTCTCTCTTAGATGATGTGGAAGAACTTCAACTTGCCTTAGTGAGAATGCACCAAGATAAGGAAGCGTGGAAGAATAAGTACCAGACTCTGGAGGTATCCTACTCAACAAAATTAAAATAGAAGGATGACTTGATCAAGATTCTTGAGAGTCGTGTTGTTGAGATGATGGAGAAGCAAGAGGATTTATTTTCCACTAGAGCCCATCCAGGTCCCAAGCACTCATTTTTTTATTTTGGTAATTGGAAAGAAGTCACCGACAAATATGCAGAAGAGAACGAGTAGTTTAAGGCTCAGATTGAAAAACTCAGGGGAAAGCGTCAGTGTGTGGAGAGATCTTCATCATCTTTAGCTTCTTAGGTTTTTTTAGACTATATCTTTATTCTCTTATACTTGGGATTATTGAAACTTTTACTAAAAGTTGAAATCCATTTCGAAGTTATTATTAAAATGAAACATGCATCATTTTTGCCCATATTTTTTTTGCATTCATGTTCATACCTATGTGTCTTACTTGTTTCTCTAATTTCATTCAGTCGGCAAGTTGTCTCATTGATACAATACTCGGGCTAATTTTAGAAAGAAGATGGAAAACCTTGAACAAGAGAATCGCGAGTTGTATGGAGAAGTTACTTCTTTAAGGGCTGGTATGGCCAATCTGACTGCTTTGGTGGAATCGTTAGTGGGTGCTCAGAATCAGCCACCACCTCCTCCTCCGTTTCCTTATGTTGCTCAACCACAACAGACAACAATTACTTCAAAATTTATGTCAGTTCCCATCTCTATTACTCTAGTTACTGTTGATCAATATTATATGCCTCACGGTTACCTATGGGGAATGCCTGAGAATTTCGTGCCAAAAGGTTACAATCCTACTGCTCAAATTGCTCCATTTGCTCAAACTGTTGATGTCTCTGCACCTCATGTGGTGCATGCTGCTCTTTTTGCCAATAATAAGATTCATCATGTTGCACCTCTTATAGTGAATTCTATGAAAGTTATTAATGATGAAGTTTATCATCAGTCTCTTGCACCAAGTGAAAGTTTGGGCTTCTATAACCGATTGGATAACTTTTAGGATCAATTCAACGAAATGCAGAAAGAAGTGAAGGCTCTAAGGTCAGTTGATGCTTCAAGACACCTCACGGAGGCCCCGTACTCTCCTGGACTGACTCAAGGGTTACCGGTACCAACCAAAGTGCCACATCAACGTAGATACTACTTCAACCATGTCGGTATACGCCGCACAGTTCCATCACAATTTATTTCTACTTACCTAAAAGGTGCCCCCAAATCCGAGTGTAGGATTTAAAACAAACCCAAACAAGGAACCAAAATGTAAAGCAAACAAATCAAACAATTTAAGCAATTAAAGGTGATCTAGCCCTAAGGTAACCCCACTTTTAAGTACGTCCCCAGCAGAGTCGCCAGTTCTGTGGTATGGTGGGAGAACTGACTTGAGGTGTTTTGCGTTTGTGTTTGAAAATGTTACGGTTTAGCAAGAGTCGCCACCGACTTTTCTTTTATCCAATAAGGAAAGGTGAAAAAGCATAGGAAAGACCTTTCGAGATGTTTTCTTGAGTTCGGGGGGTAGATTATGAAAAGGGAAGGTATTAACACCCTTTTCATTAATGGTTTTCCATGGGCTCTTAGTTGCTTGCTAGATCACTTGCTTTTGTTTGAAAAATGTGCTTTTGTGTGGTTTTGAAAGTATTTTGAAAAGGTGTCATCGTTTAGGCAAACTTTGTAATAGTTCTTGTTCGTAAGAACGTATACAAAGTGTTGAGCTTTTGAAAATGTTTAAAGTTTGGAAAGATGTTTGGAAAGTGTATGTAATTGTTGTAAAAATAGCAAGGATATTTGTTTTGAAATTGAGCAAGCAACTAAAAGTAATCTACCTACTCAAAAAGGTCTTAGATGTGCTTTTCCTCCTCCTTTAGATGTTGCTATCTTATCATCGATTTGATAAGAAGCCCCATCGTTGGATGTGAAGGGACGGGCATTGGGTCATCGTATGACCATGATAGCAATGTTGTGAGATGACTTATCACTTTTCTTTAGGGACTAAGATCATTTTGAAAGGCAACTTTGACAGCGTCATCGAAGGACTATGATCTTGTATTTTTCAATTTGTTTGTGCTAAGACATCCCACATGCATAACATGGCCATTTTTGTAAGGCAATAAGTGAGATTACCCTAAGGGTGCATGTGTGCAAGTGTATTTGATTGCATGCATTTGTCTTTGATTTTTGGTGGTTTAGTTGTTGGTTTTATCTTGCCATACACGCCTAATTACTAGCATCTACGTTTGAAAGCGATAAATTGTAGAAATGTAAAGTCCTACGCTATTACAATATTTAGGGGATGGGGGTACAAATTTATGAATGGGGGTTGCAAGTAAAAATAAGTCCTAAGTTACTATTACAACCATATTGAAATGTACAATATAAGAAAGAAATAGACTTGTTTAGAAAATGGTTTTTTTAGTCTTAAGTTAATTAAATAATAAAAGAAAATATTGTTATGTCTTTTTATGTTAAAAAGAAAGAAGAGTTAATATTAAAAATGATGAAAAAGAAAATAAATGAAAAATAAAAACAGTGATACTGCAAGCGAAAATAACAAGGTTCAGAAGTTCTGAAGTCAGCCGCGTGGTGACTCAGAAGGAAGCGTCAGAATCAGAAGTTCTGGATTGGTACAATCTGAGGTCCTGCAAGAAATGTTAAAGGACAGACACAGAAGTTCTGGATTACATTCAGACAGTGGGCCACAAGTCAGAAGTTATGTATTACACTAAAACAGTGAGCAAATGTCAGTAGTTCAGTACATTTCCAGCATGTGAAAGTCATAAACTCTGAGTGTTTGAAAACAGTTGATGGAAACATCAGAAGTTTAGTGTATTTGACATGTGAGAAGAACTCTGAAGTTCTATGCCGTGTTAGAAGAGTGAGTGAAAAATAGAAGTTTTGTGTTACGTTTCAACTCTTAATCAGCACATCAATAATTTATTCAGTTCAGCAAATCAGAATGATCACAGCACAACAAATCATAGAAGTTCCAATCCTAAGTCTGAGCCTAGCATTATTCTAACAGTTCTGATCCTTAGTTTTTCTAATCATGCAATGATATGTACAACATTAATACTATGATATTTACATGTTAATGATGTTCAGAATGAAAAAACAAGCAAAGTCAAAAAGACTTACCTTGAACCTGGAGCGTGGGCTTGGTGCTTTGCGTAGCTGCCTTTGGATGTTCTGAGTCAGCAAGAGAGACAGAAGAGTGGTTGTGTTCTTTAGTTCAAAGTAAAGAACAAAGGTTTGTTTTTGTGTATGAGAAATCTATATTTTTATGAAGGTTTCACAACTTCCTTTTCTCTCTTATGGCCAATCTCTCTCTTTTAAAAAACCAGCCCCTTGCAAGTGTGATGGAGCCACTTATTTATATATGAATTTGTTGTGATTTTGGGAGGGAAAAACAAATGGGATTTGAACCTATTTTGGCATCATGTTCCTTTTCTTTTTCATCACAGTTTTCGTATGCTAGTTTAGTGCAATCATGGGATGCAGGTGTAGGATGAACCAGCTGTTGGTCATAGGTCTGCAGCAGGTTGTATAAACAAGGTTTTGGGATTTGGTCAAGTTCTGACCAAAGCGTTGAATATAGCCTTCATGTGCTGAAGCACTGCCTTGTTTTTGAAGCAAGCATGGTGGTTGTCAGCATAAATTAAGGAAAAGAAAAAAGCAAAGCATGGGCTTAGTAGCAAAGTTGTTATCCCAAGACAGTAGAGGTACACGTGGTGAAAATCCTTTGGATAAAGACTCAGAAGGTGGTTGTGAGCATTAAATGATGATGTGACTTATCACAACCAGAAATTCTGCAATGTGAAACTCTACATCAAGGCTTAGGTATGGATCAGAAGTTCTGATTCAGCGTAGCATCCCATCTTCTGATCCTCTTATCTTCTGGCTCCAGCATGTTTTGAAGGAGCTTTCAGAATTTCTAGAAAGCTTGCAGCACGCTCCTGAACTTTCTTTGAACTACCTTGGCAAACTCTGACTGAGCTTTTGTGAAAACTTTCCCAGAAGTTCTGACCAAATTCTGTCTTGAGAATATCTAGAATTTGCTGAGCGTTATGGTGATAACCTAGTTAGAAGTTCTGAATTTTGTCATATTTTCTTAAACATTTAGAAAAATTCTAAGTATTTAGAATTTTGACCTCTTGGACTTTGATGAAACAAAACTTCATATTTCAACGTGTCTTGATGAAATATGATTCTTGAAGCTTGATTTTGATCCAAAAGTCAAAGTTTGACTTTTCAGTGTGCAAATGACTATTTTTCCCTTATGAGTGGTTTTCTTGGAAAATTTGTAGTTCAAGGCTTGGAAACTTGATAGAAGTAAACCTGGGATCCAGGGTGATCCCTTGTGAAATGAGAGGGCAAATTTTGGGGTGCAACAGCTGCCCCTGTTCACCTGAAGAGTTAGATTGGTAATTTTGCCATTCGTGGCTGGAAGGTGGAAGATGATTGAACACTAGAGTGCCCAGAAAATTTAAACTCAAAGATGTGTTAGTTGATTATATGGGGAATGGGCTTAAAGATGCCATTTGGAGAGGTAATGGATAGTTGTTGGAGATGGGCTTAAAGATGTCATCCGGAGGTGATTGTTGGATTGTATCTATAAGCTGGAACTGGATGATTGCCAACATGGCGTCCGTGTCTGGAGCGCATCTGAAATGTATTGGAAAGTTGGGTTGTTTGATGATGAGTCTGTGTAAAACTTCATCTAAAATTTCATGAGAAAGAACCTGTGTAGGGTTTCTTCATGATGAGTCTGTGTAAAACTGCATCTGGAAGGGAGGAACCTGTGTAGGGTTGTCCAATGATGAGTCCGTGTAAAACTGCATTTGGAAAGGAGGAACCTGTGTAGGGTTGCCTGATGATGAGTTCGCGTAAAACTTCATCTCTGTAGGAGGAACCTGTGTAGGGCTGCCGGATAATGAGTCCGTGTAAAAACTTCATCTGTGTAGGAGGAACCTGTGTAGGACTTCCTGATGATGAGGCTGTGTAAAACTTCATCTGGAAAGAAGGAACCTGTGTAGGGTTGCCTGATGATGAGTCAGTGTAAAACTTCATCTTGGAAAGAAGGAACCAGTGTAGGGTTGCCTAATGATGAGTCAGTGTAAAACTGCATCTGGAAGGAAGGATCCTGTATAGGGTTACTTCATGATGAGTCCGTGTAATACTGCATCTGAAATTTCCTGAGAAGGAACTTATGTAGGGTTACTTCATGATGAGTCCGTGTAAAACTGCATCTGAAATTTCCTGAGAAGGAACTTATGTAGGGTTACTTCATGATGAGTCCGTGTAAAACTGCATTTGGAAGAGAGGAACCTGTGTAGGGTTGCCTGATGATGAGTCTGTGTAAAACTTCATCTGGAAAGAAGGAACCTGTGTAGGGTTACCTGATGATGAGTCCGTGTAAAACTTCATCTTGAAAGAAGGAACCTGTGTAGGGTTGCCTGATGATGAGTCCGTGTAAAACTGCATCTTGGAAGTGAGAAGGAACCTGTGTAGGGTTGTTTCATGATGAGCTCGTTTAAAGCTTCATCTTGGAAATAAGAACCTGTGTAGGGTTGCCTCAGTTGGTCAAGTAGATAGTTGTCCTGTCTGGTTTTAGGTGTTAATCTTTGACCTGAGAAATAAAAATAGTTTTCCTGGCTTGTTACAGGTGTTAATCTTCAATCTCTTCATGTAGATAAGTTTCCTGGCTTGTTACAAGTATTAATCTACAATCAGTTATCCACATATAGTTTTCCTGGCATGTTACAAGTATTAATATGGAACTAGAAAAGGTTAATGGTAGCCATCTGTTGATTGAACTTTTCCTGAAAAGGTAAAACGTTAGTTGTATGCAATGTCATGATGTATGAAATTTGAAATGTTTATGATGTTCTCAAAATAAATGAGATTTTGTCGTATGCACTTATCATGTATGTAAATAGGATGTATCAAATGTGAAATGTTTATGGATGTATTTTTTTCTGGGAAAAAAATCCTTGACAAATGCTGGGGAGTCGTTAAATCCTGGACTGCTGTTGAAGTGTTGGTGTGTCTTCAAACTTTTCTTAGAATATTTCCATCGGGGATTCCTGTTTTGTTGAGGAGAACTCCATTGGGGAAAGTTGAAAACTCTATGGAGAGTGTTGATTCATGCTTGGGGAAAAGAGTTATGGAGTCTCGGTTGTCCGTTGCTCAACTAGGTTCGAAGTTGAACTGATATCTGGTCGGGTCCATGTTTCACAGTAACTTGTTGGGGATTGTAGAGTAGTCTACTAGGGAAAGGGAGTTGTGGTCCTTTGATTTGTAGTAGTTGGAGAGTCAAACTCCAGTTGGGGAATTTGTAGTTTGTTGGGGAAATAAACCCTATTGCTGGTCTGCTAGAGAGGTGACGACTTCGTTGGGGAAAGTCCTCGAGGACTCTCGATGTTATTTTAGCTGGGGAAAGGTTTTTAGAGGTTAAACTCTTGTTGGGAGTCATCCTATGAGAAGCATCTTGGGGAGACCTGTCATTGCCCCTAGTAGCAAGTGTTTGTGGCATTTCCAGAAAATGTTTGATTGTACGTAACCCTTCGCTGAAATTGACGTTCAATGCCCCAAGTGACGGAGATGGAGACTTGCCCCTGGTTACTCTGCACTTTTTGAGAGATTTCTTGGAATCTTGACTGGACTTCCCCAGGTGTACTGGATAGTGACATGTCATGTCCCCTTGTTGATAGGAGACTTGTCAATGGAAGTGTCATCCTACTTGAATTGATTTTGTTCACCGAGAGAGCTTTCGTTCACCGGATATTCGTTGTGTGAATTTCTCTGCTGTCAAACAAATAACCATATGCAAATAGGGATATTCAAGTAATTCAAAGTTTATGTTTGTCTTAAATTTTTTTTGAAAATGCGTTTTAGTGAGTAAAGAAATTTTGCTATGAAAATTCAACTCAGGATTTAGAGCAAAGCCTTGCAGGAGTCAGGATACCTTTTGTAACAGTATGCTTTCGAACTAACCCATGCTTCAATTAGGACTTTTGAAGGGTTGTAACGTGGCTTAGTTCACGGTTTAAGAAACAAAAGATAAATTCTCAAAGTGTATTTGTACCCACCCATTTTTCGTGATGTTCTTCAGTCCTAAGCTCAGTTAATTGTGCGTTTTGAACTCCAATTGAGTATGGAATGACATTGTAGTGATGGTTCAGACAAGTTTAGTCTATCATAAGGCATTCATTTTTTTCATCATTTTTCATGTTGTGGAGGATTTGTAGTGATCCCTTTTTTTATTTGTTATCCCTGATCTTTGCCTGACTATTCTTGTTTTGAGATTACAGTCAGTGGGATGCCCCGGTTTTCTTAAGTCTCCTTTGTAGGTTTTGACTCAGTGGGCTTTACTTTTTTTGAGAAATAGTGACTGCCTATGTGATAGGGAACCATCACCATTTTTTGATTTCATAGGAATGTTTTTGATGTCATTCGTTGTATTACAAGATGAGAGTTTGTGGCTTAACGCGCGTTTGAATTAACTAAGAGACTACCCTGCCCCCGGTTTTGATTAAAGGTTTCAATTTTTGTGAAAAAGGAAAACTTCTACTTCTTTGGCTCGAAGGGGTTGACTAGGGATTATCTTCCTTATAACTCCAGTGTTTAGGATTTGAATGAATTCTTGTACATCGTCAGCAAGGTCTGTCCAAAAGCATACTATATGAGATTATGGCATTGTTTTGGTCATCCTCCCTCTAAAGGCTTGTAACTGTTAGCAAGAGTTAAATGTCATAGAGAGAGAAAAAAGCATAGTTTAAATGAAAAATAAATGAAATGATTCAAGACAAACATATGCAATGCATTAATGAAACAAAGTTTGACATTAATAGATAATTGTTTGAATAATAAAAGAGATTACAACTTGAAAATTCAAAATGAACAAAACTCTCTCAACGACGTGGCATAGGAGTAGTGATCACGTTTGGAGTCTCCGAAGGGTCAAACTTGATCTCCTTGGCGTTAATCAAATTCTGAATTTTGTACTTATATGCCCAGCAATCGTTATTATCATGCCCGGGACTGTTAGAATGATAAGCACATGTTGCATTAGGATTGTAGTTAGGAGAAGAAGTTTTGGGGTTCAGATGAGGTCCTATCAATGCAATCAGATTCATCTTCAACAAGTGTTGTAGCGCTTGAGACAACGGCATGTTGATATTGGTAAACTGTTTTTGGGATCGTATGGTCTTCGTTGATTTCCCTTTTGCTGTTGTCGGTGTGATGCAGTACCAGAGATCAGGACTGCCCCTACGTGTTGATCATGACAACTCTTTTGACTAGACACTGAATTGGACTCTTTCTTCCCACTGTACAGTTGTTTTTGAACATCAGGAGGTGTAACTCCTTGGATCTTTCCACTTTTGATGCCAGCTTCGACCCTTTTGCCAGTCATTATTAGCTCGGTGAACCCGACTGTGGAGTTTCCGATAAAGTGTTTGAAGAAAGGTCCTGTCAAGGTTCCCATAAAGATGTCAATCAACTTCCTGTCAGTTAAAAGGGGCTGCACCGTACCAGCCAGATGTCTCCACTTTTGGGCGTATCATTTGAAGCTCTCGTTGGAACCCATGGTCATGTTCTGCAATTGCACACGAGTTGGTGTAATATTAGCATTGTACTGATACTGCTTGTAGAAAGCAGCAGCTAAATCCTCCCAGGTGTGGATGCGAGAACTCTCCAATTGATAGAACCATTCGAGTTGAGTCCTTACTAGGATTTCTTGGAAGAAATGGATCCAAAGTTTCAAATCAGTTGTGTATGGTTGAATCTTACAGACATAAGACTTTAAGTGCATCTTAGGGCAAAAGACTCCATCGTACAGGGAAAAGGTAGGGATTTAGAACTTTGGCGGGATGACCACTCCAGAAACCAAACCCATGTCTCCTAAATCCAAGCCAGGTATCTGTTGAATCTCCATAGCACTTAGGCGATCCTCCAATTGCTTGTACTTGTCATCAGTGGAAGGATATTGTTCCACAGAGCAGTCAGCTCTGGCTTCACCAATCTCGAGATTGTGGTCTTCTTCAATACTATCCCCCATGTTGTACGGAGTTGAAAGATCTAGAGCTCTCTTGAATGGTCCTCCAGGTCTTCTTCTCGAGTTCAGGACACCTACTGATTTCTTGGACTTCTTCCTCTTATCTTTGAGAAGGAGAGCTTTCAGGTCCTCTTGCCCCTTATCCATAGCCAGGAACATTTGTTGGAATTGAGTGTTTTGAGCTTGGAGATCTTTTACAGTCTGTTCCACATCCATCTTACTGAAATAAACAGTAGGAAGATCAGGAGAACTGCATGGGATTAACCTGTCATGATATGATGCATTATATGTGGATGCATGTTTTCAAGGATCTCGCGGGGTAATTAGTCACTTAGATTTTTAGATTGGAGAGCTTTGTATCGGTGGATGTCTTTCCACAAGAATTAAGCTCACCATGTCAAGTGGGTCATAACCCTTGACTCAAGTTGTTGCACTCGATCTTTGACGGCATTTGTTTAGAGGAAAATAAATCCTCTTTCCCTTTGATAGACGTCTGGTTCAACGTGACCCTGCATCAAAGACCCTCGAGATCCTTGAAATGGTTATTGAAAATGCTATGGTATGATGTTATGTAAAAATATACGAGGTAAGCAAGTGTATATACAAATAATCATATTCACACAAAGTAGACAAGTCTTTAGGTTTAGGCTTGCATGGAGTTTGTAGTTAAGTACCCTCTTGAAGTTTAGTTGGCTCACCCTATCCTAGTTAATAGTAACCGGGTTCTAAGGGATCTCAATAACATTGACCTTTCCCACAAGCTTCGTTCAATAAGAAATTGACTCGCAACCGAACAAAACTCAGGGGTCAAGTCTCAATGAGGGTAGCATCGAGTATCAACCAATTTTCAGCTTTACACCGAATCTGGCTATCTCACTACTTTCTAATGGCCAAGTTGGTCAAGCAGGGTTCTAAGTTTAGTTGATGCTTCACGACACCTCGCGGAGGCCCCGTACTCTCCTTGACTGAATCAAGGGTTACCGGTACCAACCAAAGTGCCACATCAACGTAGCTACTGCTTCAACCATGTCGATATACGCCGCATAGTTCCCTCACAGTTTATTGTTACTTACCTAAAAGGTGCCCCCAAATCCGGGTGTAGGATTTAAAACAAACCAAAACAAGGAACCAAAATGTAAAGCAAAAAAATCAAACAATGTAAGCAAGTAAAGGTGATCTAGCCCTAAATTAACCCCACTTTTAAATACGTCCCACGTAGAGTCGCCAGTTATGTGGTACAGTGGGAGAACTGACTTGAGGTGTTTTGTGTTTTTGTTCGCAAATGTTGCGGTTTAGCAAGAGTCGCCACCGAATTTTCTTTTATCCAATAAGGAAAGGTGAAAAAGCACAAGAAAGACCTTTCGAGATGTTTTCTTGAATTCGGGGGGTAGATTATGAAAAGGGAAGGTATTAGAACCCTTTTCATCCATGGTTTTCCATGGGCTCTTAGTTGCTTGCTAGATCACTTGATTTTGTTTGAAAAATTTGCTTTTGTGTGGTTTTGAAAGTATTTTGAAAAGGTGCCATCGTCTAGGCAAACTTTGTAATAGTTCTCGTTCATAAGAACGTATACAAAGTGTTGAGCTTTTGAAAATGTTTCAAGTTTGGAAAGATGTTTGGAAAGTGTATGTAATTGTTTTGAAAATAGCAAGGATATTTGTTTTGAAATTGAGCAAGCAACTAAAAGTAATCTACCTACTCAAAAAGGTCTTAGATGTGCTTTTCCTCTTCCTTTAGATGTTGCTATCTTATCATCGATTTGATAAGAAGCCCCATCGTTGGATGTGAAGGGACGGGCATTGGGTCATCTTATGACCATGATAGCAATGTTGTGAGATGACTTAGCACTTTTCTTTAGGGACTAAGATCATTTTGAAAGGCAACTTTGATAGCGTCATCGAGGGACTATGATCTTGTATTTTTCAATTTGTTTGTGCTAAGACATCCCACATGCATAACATGGCCATTTTTGTAAGGCAACAAGTGATATTACCCTAAGGGTGCATGTGTGCAAGTGTGTTTGATTGAATGATTTTGTCTTTGATTTTTGGTGGTCTACTTGTTGGTTTTATCTTGCCATACACGCCTAATTACTACCATTTACGTTTGAAAGCGATAAATTGCAGAAATGTAAAGTCCTACGCTATTTCAATATTTAGGGGATGGGGGTACAAATTTATGAATGGGGGTTGTAAGTAAAAATAAGTCCTATGTTGCTATTACAACCATATTGAAATGTACAATATAAGAAATAAATAGACTTGTTTAGAAAATGGTTTTTTTAGTCTTAAGTTAATTAAATAATTAAAGAAAATATTTTTATGTCTTTTTATGTAAAAAGAAAGAAAAGTTAATATTAAAAATGATGAAAAAGAAAATAAATGAAGGATAGAAACAGTGTTGCTGCAAGAGAAAATAACAAGGATTAGAAGTTTTAAAGTCAGTCGCGTGGTGACTCAGAAGGAAGCGTCAGAATCAGAAGTTCTGGATTGGTAAACTCTGAGGTCCTACAAGAAATGTTAAAGGACAGACACAAGTTCTGGATAGTATTCAGACAGTGGGCCACAAGTCAGAAGTTCTGTATTACACTAAAACAAAGAGTAAACGTCAGCCGTTCAGTACATTGTCAGCATGTGAAAGTCATAAACTCTGAGTGTTTGAAAACAACTAATAGAAACATCAGAAGTTCAGTGTATTTGACATGTGAGGAGAACTCAGAAGTTCTGTGCTGTGTTAGAACAGTGAGTGAAAAACAGAAGTTCAGTGTTATGTTTCAACTCTTAATTAGCACATCAGTAATTTATTCAGTTCAGCAAATCAGAATGATCACAGCACAACAAATCATAGAAGTTCCAATCCTAAGTTTAAGCCTAGCATTATTCTAACAGTTCTGATCCACATTTTTTCTAATCATGCAATGATATGTACAACATTAATACTATGATATTTACATGTTAATGATGTTCAGAATGAAAAAACAAGCAAAGTCAGAAAGACTTACCTTGAACCTGGAGCATGGGCTTGGTGCTTTGAGTGGCTGCCTTTGGATGTTCTGAGTCAGCAAGAGAGACGTAAGAGTGGTTGTGTTCTTTGGTTCAAAGGGAAGAACAAAGGTTTGTTTTTGTGTATGAGAAATCTGGATTTTTATGAAGGTTTCACAACTTCCTTTTCTCTCTTTTGGCCAATCTCTCTCTTTTAAAAAATCAGCCGCTTGCAAGTGTGATGGAGCCACTTATTTATAGATGAATTTGTTGTGATTTTGGGAGGGAAAAACAAATGGGATTTAAACCTGTTTTGGCATCCTGTTCCTTTGCTTTTTCATCACAGTTTTCATATGCTAGTTTGGTGCAATCATGGGATGCAGGTGTAGGCTGAACCATCTGTTGGTCATAGGTCTGCAACAGGTTGTATAAACAAGGTTTTGGGATTTGGTAAAGTTCTGACCAAAGCGTTGAATATAGCCTTCATTGCTGAAGCACTGCCTTGTTTTTGAAGCAAGCATGGTGGTTGTCAGCAGGAATTAAGGAAAAGCAAAAAGCAAAGCATGGGCTTAGTAGCAAAGTTGCTATCCCAAGACAGTAGAGGTACACGTGTTGAAAATCCTTTGGATAAAGACTCAGAAGGTGGTTGTGAGCATTAAATGAGCATTAAAAGATGATGAGACTTATCACAACGAGAAATCCTGCAACGTGAAACTCTAATTCAAGGCTTAGTTATGGATCAGAAGTTCGGCTTCAGCGTAGCATCCCATCTTCTGATCCTCTTATCTTCTGGATCCAGAATGTTTTGAAGGAGCTTTCAGACTTTCTAGAAAGCTTGCAGCATGCTCTTTAAATTTCTTTGAAGTACCTTGGCAAACTCTGACTAAGCTTTTGTGAAAACTTTCCCAGAAGTTCTGACCAAATTCTGTCTTGAGAATACCCGGAATTTGTTGAGCGTTATGGTGATAACTTGGTCAGAAGTTTTGAATTTTGTCATATTTTCTTAAACACTTAGAAAAATTATAAGTATTTAGAATTTTGACCTCTTAGATTTTGATGAAACAAAACTTCATATTTCAACGTGTCTTGGTGAAATATGATTCTTGAAGCTTGATTTTGATCCAAAAGTCAAAGTTTGACTTTTCAGTGTGCAAATGACCATTTTTCCCTTATGAGGGAATTTCTTGGAAAATTTGTAGTTCAAGGCTTGGAAACTTGATAGAAGCAAACCTGGGATCCAGGGTGATCCCTTGTGAAATGAGAGGGCAAATTTTGGGGTGCAACAGAAGGTATTAGCACCCTTTTCATCCATGATTTTCCATAGTCTCTTAGTTACTTGCTAGATCACTTGCTTTTTGTTTGAAATTATGCTTGATGTGGTTTTTGAAAGTATTTTGTAAAAGAGGGCATTGTTTAGGAAATCTTTGTAATGATTCTTGTTCGTAAGAATGTATACAAAGATGTTGATCTTTTGAAAATGTTTTCAAGTTTTGTAAGATGTTTTGAAAGTGTAGGTGTTTGTTTTTTAAAACAGCAAGGATGTTTGTTTTGGAATGGAGAAAGTAATTAGGAGCAATCTACCTACTCAAATGTCTTTCTTGTTCATTTTCTTTTCCTTTGACATTGTTGTGTTGCCATTGATTTGGTAAGCAATCCTATCTTTGGATGTAAATGGGACGGGCGTGGGTCATCGTATAACCATGATTAGCAATGTTGCAAGGTATCTTAGCATTCTTTTTGAGGGACTAAGATTATTTATAAGGCAACTTAGATAGCGTCATCGAGGGACTATGATCTTGTATTTGCTCGTTTTTGCTAAGATACCTTACATGCGTAATATGGCCATTTTGTACAAGGCAACCAAGTGGAATAACCCTAGGGATGTTTGTGTGCAAGTGTATTATTTTCATGCTTGTTTTTGTCTTGAATTAGGGTTTTCTAATCATTGGTTTTAGTTTTTCCATATAAACCCTAATTACTAGCATGTTATATAAAAGTGCTAAATTGCGAAATTTAAAGTTACTACGCTATTACAACATTTGTGGGGAGGGGGATGTACAGATTCATGAACGAGGATTGCAAGAATTTAAACCTAATTAGTCTATTGCAACCATATTGAATTGATATCAATGTACAAGGAAATAAATAAATACAGAGTATAAAATGAATGAATGTACAAAAAATGCAACGTGTAAAGAAAATGTATCTTTGTTTGATTTTCATGAAAAAAGGATTTTGTCTTAACCTAATTAAATAAAGAAAAATAATTAATTAAATTTGAATTTTATTAGGAACAAGATTTTAAGTAAAACCCTAGTTCTATTTATTAATCAAAAGAAAATAAGTTTAAGAAAGTATTTTTTGGTATTTTCATCTTAAAAATATTTATAGCATTATAAAATATTCTTAGTCTTTTTTATATAAAAAATAAGGTATTTTAAATGGTGTGAAAAAAAATAGTATTAATTAAGTTTACAAGGTTATTTAATAAAATAAATAAAGTATAATAAATAAAAATATTTTTTGTGAGAAAAATAAAATAAAATAAGTCAAAATATAAATCTATCATTTTTTTGTATTTTTTATAATTTTTCAGAATTTAGATAATATATTTTAAAAATAGAAATAAAATAAAAAAGAAAATAAATAAATTTGAACTAGGGGTGACAAAAGCCTGCAAGGGGTTAGTAAGCAAAAAAATATATAAAAAAAAGGAACATGCCCAACAAAGCCCAAGCGCCTGCCAAAAAATTAGAAAATGCAAAAAACATGTATAAAAAAAATGCAAAAGCGTACCATTAGGGCTCGAACCCAGGTCCCATAGGTTACAGGCGCGTGCTTCTACCACTGGGGTGGCTATACATCTGTTAATACAAGTAAAACATTAAATATGTAACGCAAAACGCGCCCTGAAGACTTCATCTTCAACCTCCAGCCAGACCAACTGTAACTTGCTCATTTCTCATTAAAAATAAAAACTCCAAACATGAAACTTGTAGCAAATTTTCTCACGATTCCAGAAATGTAAAGTATTAAAACTATAGATCAAAGATAAGCATGAATTTTAATGGCCCTAATCTGAACCCTTAAAATTTCAGAGATTTCAGTTTCAAAATTCTCTAAGCTCAAGCAAAATTAATGGAAACTATGGACATGGTTACGTTTAGGGCAATGATATCTACATGTTTTATTCACAAATAAACTATTGATGATGCCTGTATGAAGAGTTCCAAGTTGAGAAAACTTACCTCAAAATTGGAAATCGTGTTTGGAGTTTGAGTTTGTTTCAAGTGATGGTGATGATCAGGTTAGCTTCCTTGAGGTTCTAGGAAGCTAATGCAATGGTTTGCTTGAGTTGAGAGTGGCTGAAGTGACTTGGAGAAGTCAATGTGCAATGCTATATTTTTGGTTATGGAGGATATGGTAAATGATATTACAGTAATGAAACAGCGGCAGGGATATGTTACACTTGATGTAAGGAAGCTTTGGAAACTAAAAGGCTAAGAAACACACGAGGGAAATGTAAGTTTGATGTTCAAGGTCAGAAATCGTGCCACAATGGAGTTTTTGAGAAATTTCTTATTTGAGAGAGTTTTAGTGCATTTCAAGGTGTTCAAGCTTGTCCTCTAGCTCACAAATAGTGACTCTATTTATAAGCAACAAGTTTGGAGTGCTCTAGTTGATCAGAATTCAAATTTACATTTTTAACCATAACATGTGATTTTTTTTTAGTAATTCAAGTTTCAAAGTCTTGTACTTGGTTTATAGAGTTGTTAACTACCTTAAACTCAATACTTCTGACATTGTGGATGGATTATAATCAAGGAACACAAATTGGGAGCTCAAGAAGCTGACTTTGTGCATAAAGCTTGCTTTATAAGAATGGATATGTTACTTTCTCCCTAAAATGGCAAATTGATTTGGACAAAGCTTGAAAGACTTGGATAAGGGCATAATCAGTTGTGTAAACCATTATGGAGTGAAAAACAAGTTTGAGGCCTGCAAAGTGAGGATTATGCAGCATGGCTATGGATTTGGTTCATGTGTTCATAAAAAATGACTTATAATTTAAGTGACAAAACCCTAATTTCATCTCTTCGATTCTCCCTACTCAAGAATGATCTTAAGGAGTTATTGGACATTTTGGAAAGCTTGCAATGTGCTCTACAACTGATATTTGAATTGCTTTTGAATATTCCCCTTGGAACTATATGAAAAAGTGCCATGAAGTTAGGTCAAAATCCTGACCAAATTAGGGCAAAATTTCACTAAGTGTTTAGTTTCATGACCACATGTTCATAAAATTATAACTTGAGATCCAAGCACTTTTGGAAGGAGTTGTGTAAAGCAAAGTTGTAGATTTCATGGAGATCTAAAACTTTCATGTTGGAAGTTTCTCTTGAATCATCTTGCATCATGGTGAAAAGTTTTCTCAAATTTATGAAAAAACATGAAATTTCCAACACTTAGAAAAATTTCTAACTTTAGAAATTTTGACTTTTCAAAATGAAATCTTGAATTTTTGATTTCTTGATGAATAAGTTTCATATTTTGACATGTTTTGATGATTTGTGATCTCTGGCACTTGAATTTGACCAAAAAGTCAAAGTTTGACTTTTCAGTATACAATTGACTTTTGATCAGTTGACTGAAAAATTCATCTATCAATGCAATGGACTTACAATGTTTTGAACCATGCCATTAGGTAAAAATGATGCAATTGGACTCTTGAGATCATTCCTTAAACCAATTGATCATTTTCTGGGTCAAAAATCAGAAATCGCCCTTTCTTAGTCAAAACCCTAATTTTGACCATTTTGCCCTTTTTGAGATTTGATCAAATTTCTTGAGGAGTTGTGGTCCAAATTTGATCAAATGATACATATGAGTTTAAAATGTTGATGTGGATCAAAAATTATGAAGTTTGACTGTAAATTGGCCATAGTTGACTTTTTTCCCAATACAACTGAATTGACTGAGCCAAAATGTGATTCAAGGATTGAAACTTGACATGAGTGATCTTGAGGGTCCATAATGATCCATGAAAGTCATATGAGGCAATGAAAGTTAAAATTTCCTTGTGAAAACTCAAACCCTAATTTTGGTCATCAGTGCATAAGGAGGTGTCTTGAGCTGATCAAACCCTAGTGCAGTCTTGAGCCCAAGGGGATCTTTGTGAGCAAATTCTTGATAAGTGAGAGGGAAAATTTTGGGGTACAACAGCTTCCCCTGTTCAATCTTCTTAAGCCTGAAGAGTTAGATTGGTATGTTTTGCCATTCGTGACTCAAAGTTGGAAGATTATTGGACACTAGAGTGCCCAGAAATTTGCACTAGGCGATGTGATGGTAGAGGGAATGGGCTTAAAGATGCCATTTTGAGAAGTGTTAGAAAGTTGTTGGAGATGGGCTTGTAGATTCCATCCAAAAGTGATTGTTGAATTGTAATTTGTAAGTTGAAAGAATGAGTATCAAAATGGCGTCCCTGTCTGGGGCGTATCTTTACTGTATCTGAGAGTTGAATCTGAATGAGGGTCAGGATGGCATCCGTGTCTGGAGCGTATCTGAACTGTATCTGAAATTAGAATATGAATAAGTATCAAAATGGCATCCGTGTCTGGAGCGTATCTGAACTGTATCTGAGAATTTGAATCTGAATGAGTATCAGAATGACATCCATGTCTGGAGCGTATCTGAACTGTATCTGAAAGTTGGATCTGAATGAGAATCAGAATGGCATCTGTGTCTAAAGCGTATCTGAATTGTATCTGAAAGTTGGATCTGAATGAGTATGAGAATGGCATCCGTGTCTAGAGCATATCTGAATTGTATATGAAGACTTTGAACATTGTTAATGGTAGCTGTTTGATTAATCTTATCCTGAAAAAGATAAAATGTTAGCTAATATGCAATGTTATGTTGTATGAAATGCAAAGTATAATGCATTCGTGTTATCAATGTTTATGATATATGGATGCGATGTATGCGTATGTGAGCTAATCTACTACACTGCCATTGGATTGGGGAAAATAAATCCATGTCCACTTTTGAGGATATGGAGTATAAGTCTTCATGTTGTGAAGTCTAAGTGTTGATGAATTTCTGCTTAGAGAAATAAACTCTGTTGTAAGGGAAATGTCGTGTAGTGCTTGTAAAATCCTATTGGGGAATATTGAGAAATTTGACGACTTCTACTGGGGATTGATAATTGGAAGCTCTGTTCCGTTGGGGATTAAACTACACACTGCGGGGGATTATAGAAATAACTTAGAGAGATTTCCCTATCTTTTAAAGCCATCAGTGATTGTCTTTTTATTTTGTTTATTTGTAAACAGTAATTATGTTCAAATGCATATGTTCGAAAATGAATCATTGGACGTTTTTGTAAACAAAACACAAGAGTAAAGAAAAAACAGATAGTTTTGCACTTTCAAAGGGATATATTTGTATTGACTTTGAGTAAGTATTTTTTTACAATGAGACAAATATTATAGTAAGAGAATATTGTCGTAAAAAATGAAAATTTTGACACAAAGAAAAGATAGATATGTGCAATAATCCCACGGGGTTCCCATTCTTCTATAGCCTTCGTATCTCCGAGCATCTTGTCTATTTGTGGCCTCGTCTGAAGATGATTAAATTGATCAGAACATATGAGTTTTTCAGTTAAAGTTAAAGGTTGTCCTTAAGGTGATCCAACGGGACATAGTCATATGCTTTAATTCCCTAACTTTTTCCTAGACCACCCTTTCGGGTTTTCAGTCCATCGGGATACCATTTTTTTGCCCAAGTCGCCCTTTCGGGTTTTCAACTTGTCGAGTGTACAGATTTTTTGTTTTATCCCTAATTTTTTCCCGAACCTTTTTTGTTCATCGGGATGCCCTTGTTTTGCCTAGGTGTGTCTACCTAGAGGATCTCTTATGCGTAGTATCTTTTGACTATGTCTGTGTTTGCAGGGTGCGGCAGGTCGTTGCCATCCATGGTAGTTAGGATCATTGCTCCACCAGAGAATATGTTTTTGATCACAAGTGGTCCTTCGTATGTAGGAGTCCATTTTCCCCTGGGATCAACTTGCCGCAGTATAATACATTTGATCACCAGATCCCCAACTTGATACACTTGGCGTCTGACTTTTTTGTTGAAAGCCTTGATCATCCGTTTTCGATAAATTTGACCATGACAGATAGCAGTAAGTCTTTTCTCATCCATCAAGTTTAGTTGATAAAGTCGATTCTGGATCTAATCTTCTTCATTCAACCATGCGTCCTTCATAATTCTTAGAGAGGGATCTGGACTTCAATAGGAAAGACAACCTCCATGCCGTATACCAAAGAATATGGTGTTGCCCTGGTTGATGTGCAAGCTATGGTACGATATCCATGGAGAGCGAACGGTAGAATCTCATGCCAGTCTTTGTATGTGACTGTCATTTTCTATATGATCTTTTTAATGTTCTTATTCGCGACTTCGACATCACCATTCATCTTTGGCTGGTAAGAGGAAGAATTATGATGCTGGATCTTGAATTTCTCGCACAAAGCAGTGATCATAGTATTGTTTAAGTTTGTACCATTGTCTGTAATGATCCTCTTCGGGATACCATAATGACATATGAGATTCTTCTTGATGAACCGGGCGACAACATTCTTGGTAACGGATGTTGTTGGCTTGATTTCCCCAATCATATGAATCCCCCACACAGAGAAGGGGCAAGGAGCCGTCATGACATTCAGAAGAACCGGAGGTACATGCACTTTGTCAGCATAAATATGATACTTATGGCAAGTTCGAGAGTGTTGATAACAATCTGCTTTCATGGTAAACCAGTAATAGCCTATCCGTAGGATCCTCTTTGCCATCGTATGCCCACTGGAATGGGTGCCAAAAGTGCCCTCATGTAGATCAGCCATGGTCTTTTCAGCTTCGACCTTATCTATGCACCAAAGTAACACCGAGTCATGGTTGCATTTGTAGAGAATTCCATTACTAAGGAAAAACTTAGCAGAGAATCTCCTTAAGAACTTCTTATCATTGACTGAAGCTCCTTCCGGATATTCTTGAGCCTCGAGATACCTCTTGACTTTGTGAAACCAAGGCCGGTCCACTACTTGTTCAGTATTAATCTCGTGACAGTGTTCAGGTTCATCCTTTAGTTCAATGGTAATCTGGGGAGCCTCGTTATCCCATTTATGTTTAAACGTAGATGACATTGTGGCTAGTGTGTCTGCTAGCTGATTTATTTCTCGCGGGAAGTGCTTAAAGGTAATCTTCTCAAAATGTGGGATCAATGTCAGCACATGTTCTTTGTAGGGAATAATGTTAGGGTGTTTGGTGTCTCATTCCCCTTTTATCTGGCTGATGACCAAAGCTGAATCTCTAAATACATTTAAGGATTTGATTCCCAAGTCTATGGTAGCTTTGAGACCAAAAATGCATGCTTCGTATTCCGCCATGTTATTTGTACAATTGAAGCAGAGTCTTGCCGTAAAGGGAGTTTGACACCCTTCAGGAGATATGAGTACAACACCAATACCATTGCCGAGTGCGTTAGATGCCCCATCAAAAACCAGGGTCCATCGGGATCCTTATTTAGGTCCGTCATATGGTCTGAATTCTTCATAGTCGTTTACCATGATGATGTCCTCATCTGGGAATTCGAACTTCATGGACTGGTAGTCTTCTACATCTTGGTGATCAAGGTGATCATCTAGTACACTGCCCTTTATTTCTTTTTGGGTAGTATATTGTATGTCATATTCTGTTAGGATCATCTGCCATCTCGCTATTCTCCCAGAGAGAGCAGGTTTATCGAAGATGTATTTTATTGGATCAATTTTAGATATCAACAGGGTAGTATGAGTTAGTATATACTGTCTTAGCTGGCGAGCAGCCCATGCTAGAGCGCAACAAGTTTTCTCGAGCAGTGAATATCTTGTTTCACAGTCGGTAAAATTTTTGCTCAGGTAATAAATGATGTGCTCTTTTCGGCCAGACTCGTCATGCTTCCCCAACACACACCCTATTGAATTTTCCAAAACGGTCAGATACATGATCAATGGTCTTCCCTCGACTGGTGGCATCAAAACAGGAGGCTCTTGCAGGTCCTCTTTGATCTTGTCAAAGGCAGTTTGGCACTCATAATTCTATTTGACTACCTGATCTTTCTTCAATAGTTTGAAGATTGGTTCACAGGTAGCTGTCAGGTGAGAAATGAATCTGGAAATGTAGTTCAAGCGTCCCAAGAATCCTCTGACTTACTTCTCAGTACGAGGAGCAGGCATCTCTTGTATAGCTTTCACCTTGGCAGGATCTAATTCAATACCTTTATTGTTGACGACAAAGCCTAGGAGTTTACCAGACCTTACTCCAAATGTGCACTTATTTGGGTTCAACCTTAGCTTATACTTCTTCAGTCTCTCAAACAGTTTCTATAAATGATCAAGATGCTCTTCTTCTGTTTGAGATCTAGCTACCATGTCGTCCACATAGACCTCTATTTCATGATGTATCATGTCTTGAAATAGAGCAACCATGGCACTGTGATAGGCTGCCCCAGCATTCTTCAGTCCAAATGGCATCACCTTGTAGCAGAATGTTCCCTATTGTGTGACAATAGTTGTCTTCTCCATGTCCTCGGGCGCCATTTTGATTTGGTTATAGCCTTAGAAACCGTCCATGAAGGAAAACACCTTGTGTTGTGCCGTATTATCAAATAGGATGTTGATGTGGGGGAGTGGGAAATCATCCTTAGGGCTTGCCCTATTCAAATCTTTGTAGTCCATGCACATTCGTACCTTGCCGTCCTTTTTGGGCACAGGAACAACATTGACAACCCATTGCGGATAGAAGGTGACAACCAAGAATCCTGCATTGAATTATTTCATGACTTCTGCTTTAATCTTCTCTAACATATGTGGTCGCACACGACGAACCTTTTGTTTAACTGGTGGGAAATCCTCTTTTGTAGGTAGACGATGTACAACAATATTTGCATCAAGTCCTGGCATGTCTTCATACGACCAGGCAAAGACCTCAACATACTCGTGCAACAACTAAATCAACCGCTCCTTGACACTGGGTTCCAGATTGGCACCCACCTTGACTTCTCTTTTGTCTTCCTCGGTACCTAGGTTGATTGTATCCACGGGTTCCTCGTGGGGTTGAATGGTCCCCTCTTCTTGTTGTAGTAATCTGGCAAGTTCCCCTGGTACATCACAATCTTCCTCACCTTTGTCTTTGGCTTGGTAGATTATATTTTCAGAGTCACAAAAAGCCATAGATGAACCGTTATCCATGGGATCCCGAATGGATGTAGACCTGCATTGTGAGTGTGAGTGTGTTTAAGATTATAGCTATCTTTGAAAGAAATTAATATGTAAAAAAGAAAAACAATGAGCACAAAGTTTGTATGCAAAACGTCCATGATTCAATGATGTCATATGGAAATGAGATGATAACCCTTACAAATGGACCATTGTGCCTCGGGTAAGACACAAGGTTTTGAGAGTCTGAATTGTTTTAATATTACATATCCAACAAAATGTAAAGACAAGTTACTGTGGGATAAAAGTGATCGGGACAAAATATCTAGCCTCCCAATTGTTGAGCCCTCCACTGACAGTTGGGAAGATCCAATCCTCCAGGTTGCAGCCATCTTCATCATCCTCTACCGCGTTGACTTCACCGTTGCTGATCTTCAGGGGTGGCCCTCCTGCATGAGCGTGGTGTACAGTCTTCTGAGAACCTGAAGTGAAACCCATGCCAAACTTGTCAGACTTGTATGGGATATCTGGGAGTTGTCCCCAAATAGTGCACCCACCTTCTTCTATCACTGGCTATGCATCCTTCAAATATGACATCCTGAGTGGAGGCCTTGTGATCTTGGGAACAACCTTGGTCACTACCACGACTTGCGGGACTTCTTCAATGTGTTGGAATGAAGTTTCAATAAATTCACCATCTAATTCCACATACCTGACAAAATTAAGATGGTTGATCATATACTCTTCTTCTCCATGAACAGTGATAATCTTCCCTTGAATTGGGTACTTCAGCATTTGGTGCAACGTAGAAGTAACAACGCCAGCATTGTGAATCCATGGTCGACCTAGCAAGCAGGAATATGAAGGGCGAATATCCATTACATTAAAAGTTGAATCAAACGTATGGGTTCCAACCATTATGGGGATATCCACATCCCCATGCACCATACTTTTTGAGACGTCAAAAGCTCTCACTACTATGTTGGTTTCAATGTCAATCCTTCACAGTCAAGCCTATCAAGAGCCTTTTTAGGCAATAGATTTAGAGATGAGCTAGTGTCCACCAAGACATGAGCCAAGGTTATACCCCTACATTTAACTGAGACACGCAATGCCTCATTATGCTTCCTTCCTCTTGGCGTTAAATCAGCATCCGAAAAACCTAGACCATTATCTGCAATCAAGCTGGCTACGCAATCTTGGAACTGATCGGCAGATGTTTCTTGGGGTACATGGGTAGTTTTCAGGAATTTTACCAAGGCCTTTGCATGCGCCTCAGAGCATAGTAGTAAAGCCAGCATGGGAATTTTAGATGTAGTTTTCCCTAGTTGTTCAACTACGTCGTAGTCACTTATTTTTATGATCTTTAGAATTTCCTCCATCTCTTTCCGGTAGGTCTCAGGGATAGCCAATGATCGTGCCTTCGTTCGGACATGGTCAATCAAAATACTTTTACCTCGAGTCTCGATTAACTCGGCAGCAGAAATGTCAGTAGGAGTGATAACGGGGATTGTAACAGCTTTGTCAGTAGTAGTATTAGCAGAGGTTATTGTAGGAATGGGAATGGCCTTTGGAGGAGCAACAACAATAGGAATGATTACGGGTCCAAAAACTGCTTTTGGGGGAGCAATTTCTGGAGAGAATATCCTTCCGCTTCGGTTAATCATGCTAGTCCCTGCAATATTACTGATATCAGAGTCAACATTCTCAGAACTAGAATTTTCAGCAGCTGGCCAATCTTGCTTGATACCGTGGTAGTATACATCCCCTCCATAATTCCATGGTATAGTTATTTCTGACGAATACTGGACTGGTCCAGGCATTGTGATTATTAAAGGAGCTACTTTTGTAACTATGTAATTCTAACAGGTCTTTTGGTTGAGACCCTGAAAGAATTGTCGGAAATGGTCACGATGGAAACATTAATATAAGAAACATTTGGAACAGAAGTCTTTTCGAACAGAATTTCCTTGTTATCTATTAGGCCCTGAACGCCTTCTTTCAACAAAGGATAGCTGGTTGGTGAGGACAAACAGAAATGACAGCTTTTATCACAGCCTGGGAATACACCGGAAATCAACAAGTTCCTTTTGATAATTAGGAGTGGGGTCATAAGTTCATCAATTGAAGTAACAAACATATCTTCTTCAATGGCGTTGGTATTATGGCCATGTTTGGGCATAGGGGTAGAAATGACATTGGGCTTTTCTGGTGCATAGAATTCAATCTCTTTGGCTTCAAGAAGGTCTTGTACTTTGTTCTTTAGAGCCCAACAGTTATTAGTGTCATGGTTGGGACTCTCAAAGTGGTATGCACAGCGGGCATTAGGATGATAATGAGGAGATATTGTGTTAGGGTTCTTTGGAGCTTCTTTCATGGCCACTAGGTTAGATCTTAACAGATGTGGCAATACTTGAGATAATGTCATATTAATTCTGGTGAATTGTCTGATTGGTCTTTCCATTCTTGGTTGGTTGTTTCTTTGTTGATCAGGCGTAGGTTTAGGAATCATGACATCCCCCACCATTGGACGACGTTCAGCCCTATCTTGATTTCTCTGAGGATACACAACAACCACTTCTTTCTTTCCAATGAATGGCTTCCTTATAGCTACGAAGGATTTATCTTTTTGAATCTTTCCATTTTTTATCCCGGCTTCTACTCTTTCTCCGATCAATATCAATTCAGTAAAACCTGCCGATGAACTCCCAATTAAGTGATTGAAAAAGGGACCAGACAAGGTGCCCAAAAACATATCTACCAATTCTCTTTTAGATAGAGGAGGTTGAACTCTTCCGGCCAAGTCTCTCCATTTTTACGCATAGTCCTTGAAGCCTTCATTTGAAACCATGGCCATACTCTAGAGTTGAGTACGTGTGGGTGCAAGGTCAGCATTGTATTGGTATTGTTTGTAAAAGGCTTCAGCAAGATGTTCCCTAGTTGTGAACATTGGCTCTTTCTAGCTGATAAAACCAGTCAAGTTGAGTTCTAGACAGACTGTCTTGGAAGAAGTGTACACATAAATCTTTGTCAGCAATATGGGGTTAGATTTTCCTCACATAGGACAGAAGATGCATTTTAGGGCATGAAACTTCGTCATATCTGGCGAACACAGGTGCTTTGAATTTTGGAGGAATGATAATCCCCGACATTAAGCCCAACTCCTCAAAGTCCAAGCCAGACACTTTTTGGATTTCCATTGCACTCAACTGTTCTTCTAGATGCTTATACTTGTCATCGGATGGAGGGTATTGTTCTTCAAAATAGTCTTCTTCTTCTTCCTCTTCCTCTTCTGAATTAGACTGAACAAATGTTTCCTTCCCTTTCCCATCTTGATTGTCTTTCTCACCAGATGTCATAGCAAAGTCTAAGGCCCTTCTTGTCTTCCCTTGGAATCTTCTTCCCATGTTTAGAATTCGGGTTATTTTCTTCGTCTTCTTTTTCTTCTCCTCAACCAGCAACGTCTTCAACTCTTCTTGTCCTTTAGCTAGAGTTAAGAACAACGGTTGAAACTGTTCATTCTGAGCTTGGAAGTCTTTCACCATTTGCTCGAGATCCATCTTACTGAAATAAACAATAGAGAGATGAGGAGACTTGTTGCAAGAAACCTGCTTATGTTTTGATGAATGATAAATGCGTATGCAATGATTTCAAGGATTTTAATATTCAAGTTTGTTTTACACAAAAAGGAAAAACACGTTATATTAATAAATTTAAGCTTTGAGTACATCAATGCCTTCTTGGGCAAAACAAATACAAGAAACTCTAAGATAGAAAGGTAGTACGCATCCTTTTTGGTGCAATGTGGGCATTAAGAGCCTGTTCCTCGTGAAGTAGCCTAGTGAGTTCTCAAACCTTCTTCTCGCTTGCGTAGAATTGGGCTTCGAAAGTATCTCGCACTCCCTTGAGTTGTATCCAATCTCTTTGTAGGTCTTCAAGAGAGGTGGGCATGTCAGGATGTAGGATAGTGTATGGAACATCTCCTTCCATGATAGGCTCAATAATTACCGGGAGAATGGAGGGGTAAGGCATCATAAGACTCTGAGCAAGAGTTCATACCCATTTGAGGTATGGCTCAAGAGGGATGGAATTTTTTTGCCCCAAAGTCTTGCTATCTACCTTGTTTAACATCCTCCAAGCTCGGATAAATATCTGGCGAAGACCTTGATCGTCGTTGTCATAGTCAAATACCAAACCTTGAATCATCATCTCGTGCGGACCATCCCTTTGGGCGTAACCAAACTGTCTTAAGGTTAAGCAGGGATTGTAGGTGATACCTCCCCTAATTCTAAATAAAGGGACATTAGGAAATTCCCCATAACGGTCTATAATAGTAACATTCTCTATTGATCGGGAGCACCATTGAATGTCTGAATGTTTGAGCGTCATCAACCTTTGTGAACACCTTGAACCTTGCCCGTTCTTCAATATAGATTGGGGAAGATGTGAAATAAACCATCTTTACAAGAGAGGATTGTAACACATAAGGACACCTCTTTTCCTCATCGTGCGAGTGTGGAAAGAGTGTAGGATATCCCCTAGCAATGTAGGCACCGGGTTGCGGGATATGAAGATTTTGACGGCATTCACATCTATGAGTTGGGAAGGATTTGGAAACAAAACCATCCCATAGATGAGGAGATCCACAATTTCCTCAAAGGCTTGCAAACCCAAGGAATTCCAACAGTTTTGGGCTTTCTCAAACAAGAACATTGCTAGGAAACCCTTGACACCACTCCTTGTTTCCCAATGAGTTGTGACATCAGATGAGTGCAAGTGTAGAGCTTGAGCAATATCTTCTAGCTTTGGATCTCTTTCCGTACCATTGAAAGGTAGTTGGTTGAGAATGGGAATCCTCAAGAGTCGGGAGAATTCTTCAAAAGTAGGCACAAGTTGATAGTCGGGAAATGTGAAGCAATGGTGTAAAGGATCAAAGAATTGAAAGAGCACCTTCATCATGTCCTCATATGTGTTGGAGGTGACCAAGTTGAGTAGGCGACCATGTCTCTCGGTGAATGGAGAGTTTTCAGGAATCCTTGAAGCTATCTCCTTAAGTTGTGGAGGGATCCTTACAAGATTGACTTGAATAGTTTTCCTACGAAGAGAATCCATATCCTACAAAACAAGAACAAAGATGAATCCCAAAATCCTTGAAAGGGTTAGTGAATGTGTATGATATTATGATATTCATGATGTCATGTACAAGTATGTATATACAAACAAAGCAAACAAGTCCTTAGGTTTAGGCTTGCATGGAGTTTTATAGGTAAGTACCCTCTTGAAGTTTAGTTGGCTCAACTTGTCCTAGTAATAGTAACCGGGTTCTAAGGATCTCAATATCATTGGATTGTTTCCTTGGTCATTATTTCAGCACAAGCCTCTTTAATAGTGACCGAAATATCCCAAGAAACCAAACCTAGATGAGTGTAGTATCGAGTATCTACCAACTTTGGACTGCACCAAAGCCAGTCATCTCACTACATCCTAAATGCCAAGTTGGTCAAGTAAATTTTCTAGAAGTTCATTAGTGCTTCATGACATCACTCAGCGGCCCCGTATTCTCTTTGATTAACTCAAAGGCTACCAGTACCCACAAATATGTCGCACTAACATAGCTATTGCTTAGACCATGTCGGTATACCCCGCATAGTTTCCACAATGTATTGCTACTCACCTATAATGTATCCCAAATCCGGGTAGATGATTCAAACCCAAATAAAGAACCATAATGTAAAGCATACAATTCAAACAATGAAAGCAAATAAATGTGATCTAGCCCTAAGGTAACCCCACTTTTAGAATTTTCCCCAGTAGAGTCGCCAGTTCTATGATACGCTGGGATAACAGACTTGAGGGTTTTGCGTTTTATCGCAAGTGTTGCAGTTAGCAAGATTCGCCACCGACTTTTCTTTTATCCAAAAGGAAAGGTGAAAAAGCACAGGAAAGACCTTTGAGATTATTTCTTCAGTTCGGGAGGTAGATTATGAAAAGGGAAGGTATTAGCACCCTTTTCATTCATGGTTTTCCACGGGCTCTTAGTTACTTTCTAGATCACTTGCTTTTTTTTTGAAATGGTGCTTGATGTGGTTTTTGAAAGTATTTTGTAAAAGAGGCCATTGTTTAGGCAATCTTTGTAATGATTCTTGTTCGTAAGAATGTATACAAAGATGTTGATCTTTTGAAAATGTTTTCAAGTTTTGTAACATGTTTTGAAATTGTAGGTGTTTGTTTTTGAAAATAGCAAGGATGTTTATTTTGGAATGGAGAAAGTAATTAGGAGGAATCTACCTACTCAAATGTCTTTCTTGTTCATTTTCTTTTCCTTTGACATTGTTGTCTTACCATTGGTTTGGTAAGCAACCCTATCTTTGGATGTAAACGGGACGGGCGTGGGTCATCGTATAACCATGATTAGCAATGTTTCAAGGTATCTTAGCATTCTTTTTGAGGGACTAAGATCATTTATAAGGCAACTTAGATAGCGTCATCGAGGGACTATGATCTTGTATTTTCTTGTTTTTGCTAAGATACCTTACATGCGTAATATGGCCATTTTGTATAAGGAAACCAAGTGGAATAACCCTAGGTGTGTTTGTGTGCAAGTGTATTGTTTTCATGCTTGTTTTTGTCTTGAATTAGGGTTTTCTAAGCATTGGTTTTAGTTTTTCCATACAAACTCTAATTACTAGCATGTTATATAAAAGCGGTAAATTGCGAAATTTAAAGTTACTATGTTATTACAACATTTGTGGGGAGGGGGTGTACAAATTCATGAATGGGGATTGCAAGAATTTAAACCTAATTAGTCTATTACAACCATATTGAATTGATATAAATGTACAAGGAAATAAATAAATACAAAGTATAAAATGAATGAATGTACAAAAAACGCAAGGTGTAAAGAAAATGTATGTTTGATTTTCATGAAAAAAGGATTTTGTCTTAAACTAATTAAAAAAAGAAAAATAATTAATTAAATTTGAATTTTATTAGGAAAAAGATTTTAAATAAAACCCTAGTTCTATTAATTAATCAAAAGAAAATAAGTTTAAGAAAAGTATTTTTTGGTATTTTTATCTTAAAAATATTTATAGCATTATAAAATATTCTTAGTCTTTTTTATATAAAAAATAAGGTATTTTAAATGGTGTGAAAAATGAATAAATAAAAACATAGTATTAATTAAGTTTATAAGGTTATTTATTAAAATAAATAAAGTATAATAAATAAAAATACTCTTTGTGAGAAAAATAAAATAAAATAAGTCAAAATATAAATCTATCATTTTTTTTGTATTTTTTATGATTTTTCAGTATTTAGAAAATATATTTAAAAAATAGAAATAAAATAAAAAAGTAAATAAATATATTTGGACCAGGGGTTTCAAAAGCCTTCAAGAGGTTAGTAAACAAAAATAAAAATAAAAAAGGAACAGGCCCAACAAAGCCCAAGCGCCTGCCAAAAAATCAGAAAATGCAAAAAAAACATGTAAAAAAAATGCAAAAGTGTACCACTGGGGCTCGAACCCCAGGTCCCATAGGTTACAGGTGCGCGCTTCTATCACTGGGGTGGATATACATCTGTTAATACAAGTAAAACAATAAATATGTAAGGCAAAATGCGCCATGAAGACTTCATCTTCAACTTCCAGCCATACCAATTGTAACTTGCTCATTTCTCATCAAAAATAAAAACTACAAACATGAAACTTGTAGCAAATTTTCTCACGATTCTAGAAATGTAAAGTATTAAAACTATAGATCAAAGATAAACATGAATTTTAATGGCCCTAATCTGAACCCTAAAAGTTTCATATATTTCAGTTTCAAAATTCTCTAAGCTCAAGCAAAATTAATGGAAACTATGGACATGGTTAGCTTCAGGGCAATGATATATACATGTTTTCTTCACAAATAAACTATTGATGATGCCTGTATGAAGAGTTCCATGTTGAGAAAACTTACCTCAAAATTGGAAATCGTGTTTGGGGTTTGAGCATGTTTTAAGTGATGGTGATGATCAGGTTAGCTTCCTTGAGGTCCTAGGAAGCTAACGCAATGGTTTGCTTGATTTGAGAGTGGCTGAAATGACTTGGAGAAGTCAATGTGCTATGCTCTGTTTTTGGTTATGGAGGATATGGTAAATGATGTTACAGTAATGAAACAGGGACATGGATAGGTTACACTTGATTTAAGGAAGCTTTATAAACTAAAAGGCTAAGAAACGCACGAGGGAAATGTGAGTTTGATGTTCAAGGTCAGAAACTGTGCAACAATGGAGTTTTTGGGCAATTTATGATTTAAGATAGTTTGGGTGTGTTTCAGGGTGTTCAAGCTCGTCCTCTAGCTCACAAATAGTGACTCTATTTATAAGCAACAAGTTTGGAGTGCTCTAGTTGATCAGAATTCAAATTTACATGTTTAAGCATAACATGTGATTTTTTTGAGAAATTCAAGTTTCAAAGTCTTGTACTTGGTTTATAGAGTTGTTAACTACTTTAAATACACTTATGACTTTGTGGATGGAGTGTAATCAGGGAACACAAGTTGGGAGCTCAAGAAGCTGACTTTGTGCATAAAGCTTGCTTTACAAGAATGGCTATGTTACTTTCTCCCTAAAATGGCAAATTGATTTTGACAAAGCTTGAAACACTTGGATAAGGGAATAATCAGTTGTGTAAACCATTTATTATGGAGTGGAAAACAAGTTTGAGGCCTGCAAAGTGAGGATTATGCAGCATGGCTATGGATTTGGTTCATGTGTTCATAAAAAATTACTTGTAATTCAAGTGACAAAACCCTAATTTCATCTCTTCGATTCTCCCTACTCAAGAATGATCTCAAGGAGTTCTTGGAAATTTTGGAAAGCTTGCAATGTGCTATACAAACTATCTTTGAATTGCTTTTGAAGATTCCCCTTTGAACTATATGAAAAATTTCCATGAAGTTAGGTCAAAATCCTGATCAAATTAGGGCAAAATTTCACTAAGTGTTTAGTTTCATGACCACATGTTCATAAAATTATAACTTGAGATCCAAGCACTTTTGGAAGGAGTTGTGTAAATAAAAGTTGTAGATTTCATGGAGATCTACAACTTTCATGTTGGAAGTTTCTCTTTAATCATCTTTCATCATGCTCAAAATTTTGCTCAAAGTTATGAAAAAACATGAAATTTCCAACACTTTGAAAATTTTCTAAGTTTAGAAATTTTGACTTTTCAAAATGAAATCTTGACTTTTTGATTTCTTGACGAACAAGTTTAATATTTTGACATGTTTTGATAAATTATTATCTTTGGCACTTGAATTTGACCAAAAAGTCAAAGTTTGACTTTTCAGTATACAGTTGATTTTTGATCAGTTGACTGAAAAATTCATCTGTCGATCCAATGGACTTGCAATGTTTTGAACCATGCCATTATATAAAAATGATGCAATTGGACTCTTGATATAATTCCTTAAACCAATTGATCATTTTCTAGGTCAAAAATCAGAAATTTCCCTTTCTCAATCAAAACTCTAATTTTGACCATTTTGCCCTTTTGGAGATTTGATCAAATTTCTTGAGGAGTTGTGGTCCAAATTTGATCAAATGATACATATGAGTTTAAAATGTTTATGTGGATAAAAAATTATGAAGTTTGACTATAAATTGGCCATAGTTGACTTTTTTCCCTATACACTTGAATTTTAGGTCAACTGCTCAATTGATTGACTCAAAATGTGATTCAAGGCTTGAAACTTGACATGAGGGATCTTGGGGGTCCATAATTATCCATGAAAGTCATATTAGGAAATGAAATTTCAAATGTACTTGTGCAAACTCAAACCCTAATTTTGGTCATCAGTGCAAAAGGAGGTGTCTTGAGCTGATCAAACCCTAGTGCAGTCTTGAGCCCAAAGGGATCTTTGTGAGAAAATTCTTGATAAGTGAGAGGAAAAATTTTGGGGTACAACAAAAGGCAACTCTTGTCCTCGTGACCACCTAGTGATGTATATCAAAAGTATGTCCACTCATACTGATGACTAATGCTTGGTTATTCATTTCTTCTAGGATAGTTTAATGGGTGCTGCTTTGAAATGGTATATGGGATTGGACAGTAGCAACATTAGCACCTTCAATGAGTTGGGAGAAGCTTTTGTCAAGCAATATAAGTAAAATCTGTTTATGGTACCTTATTGTGACCAATTGAGAGTAATAGCTCAGAAGGATAAGGAGTCATTCAAATAGTATAGGCAGCATTGGCGCGAAGTTGCTTCAGAAGTGGTACCCCCAATGGAAGAGCAGTAAATGACAAAGGTCTTCCTGAAAACCCTTGGCACATTTTATTATGAAAGGATTGTTGCAAGTGCACTGAGTGATTTCACTGAAATGGTAAGTATGGGTGTTCGTCTAGAAGAAGATCTTACGGAAGGACGCTTGACAAAAGACGAAGGATCTAGTGGAACAAGGAAATCATCATCTGGGTTTTTTAAGAAGAAAGAAAGTGAAACAAATGTTTTCGTTGAGGAAATAAAGGTTAGACCTCTAAGAATACGTCATTAGTACCAACAACAAGTTGCTTCTGTGACCCTAATCATCAGTAAAACTCTGACTATTGATTCCTATCAGAGAACACCTCCACAAGGTAATCAAGGGCAAGGTCATAAGAGAGAAGCTTTTGATAATATTCCAATGAGCTATGCATAATTGTTTCCGGATTTAATTCAGAATAAATTGGTGCAGACTAGGCCTCCCCCTGCTATACCTTCACCTTTACATGGTATTACAAGGCAGATTAGACTTGTGATTTTCATCAAGGAGCCCTTGATCATAGCATTGAAAATTGTTATCCCTTGAAGTCTAATGTGCAGAAGATGGTAAGATCTAGTATCCTGCCTTTTAAGGATGTATGTCCCAATGTGAAGGATAATCCACTACCCAAACGTGGAGGTGGAAGTGTTGTAAATATGGTTGCTGGTTGGTCTGGGGACTTAAGGATTTTTTATATCAATCTAGTAAGAGGTGATTTTGTGAAGATGCATATGATATTTGTGAATTCAATTATTATACACACGAACATGCTAGTTGTAGTATTTACAGTTCAGATATCCATGGATGCGATAAAGTGAGAGTTGATCTGCAAGAAATGATAGATGAAAGTATTATCCACATAATCATACCAAGGGTTGAATATGAAGAATATGTGAATATGGTTTATGGTTACCCGAGATAATTTCACATTTTTTATGTAAACTATATGGATAATGATCTGGTAAAGCTGCACACCACATTTTGTCACATGGACGGCTGGGAGGTGCATCATTATGGGTCTTATCAGATTTGCTGTAGGGATTCTCTTAGTTATTTTGTTGTAATAAGAGAGGTTAAATTGTTGTTAGATAACGGTCGTATCATAGTCACAGGAAACAAAGATGATTATAATGGAGTTAATGTGATTTAAGACTACTCAGTTGAGGCCATGTCAAATAACGAATATGTTTCTGCTGTTGAGTTCTTTTCTTCGGATGAAGGTATGTTTTATGATAATGATTAGGTGATCCATGAGTATTCTAACGAAGCAAGGGTGAATGTCATTATGTCGTGTTTCAGTGTTCCTGCTCTAGTAGAGATTGCATACCACAGCAAGCCTGATGTCTCTCCCATAGTTATTTGTCTGCCTGGTCCTCTCCCATATGAATCAGATAAAATTGTGCCTTTTAATTACAATGCAAATACCCTGGAAGATGGTGTATAAATTATTATCCAACCTTTGTCCCATGTTGAGAATATTTCTTAAGCTAGTTGGGTAACTCGCAGTGGTCGTGTCTTCGCCATTACCTTTTGAGGAGATGTTAATCCTGGCAAAAATATTGTTGAGACTTATGCTAAGCCTAAGAAAGTGGAAGGAGGATCTAGTGGCACCGCCTTATAAAAGGATATTGATGATCTATTGAAATTCATCAAGATGAGTGATTACAAGATTATTGATCAGTTATTGCAGACTCCCTCTAGGATTTCCATTTTAGCCTTGTTGATGAAATCATCTGCTCATCGAGAATCTCTAATGAGGGTGTTGGATCAAGATTTTGTTGAAAGTGATTTTCCCTTAGATAAGTTCAATGGTGTTGTGGGGAATATTACATCTTGTTACAATCTGAGCTTTTGTGATGACGAGTTGCCTGATGAAGGAAGAAACCATAACCTGGCTCTGCATATTTCTATAAATTGTAAGAATGACTCTTTGTCCAATGTGCTGATTGAAAATGGATCTTCTTTAAATGTCATATCGATAAGTACTCTTATGAAGCTTAAGTTCCAAAGAACTCCAATGCACCCTAATGGCATTATAGTGAAAGCTTTTGATGGTTCGAGAAAGTCTATCATTGGAGAAGTGGGTTTACCTATTCATATAGTTATGAACCTATTCTAATTCACCTTTCAGGTTAAGGTCATTGTTCCCGCCAATAGTTTTTTATTAGGAAGACCATGGATCCATGAAGCAGGAGCTTTCACCTCAACCTTGCATAAGAAGCTGAAATTTGTTTGTGAAGGAAAGGTAGTCATTATGAACAGCGAGCAGGCTCTGTTGATATCTCATTTATCTTCCATTAGCATTATAGAAGTCGATGAAGCTGCTGTTGGAACTTAGTTCCAAGCTTTGTCCATTGATAATATACGAAAGAATGAATATTTTATCGCCTCATTTAAGGATGCGTATCAGGTAGTGCAGAATGGCCCTAGCAAGGTATGGGAGTAGGTTAATAATGAAGAAGCGAAAAACACAAGAAGGGGGGTTGAATTGAAAACTTAAAATCAAATGCGCAATGAAACAGTATTTTTATCCTGGTTCGTTTAATCTCAAACTACTCCAGTCCACCCGTCAAGGTGATTTCGCCTCTCTCCAACGAGGACTTAATCCACTAATCAAAAACTGATTACAATCACTACTTTGACAACTGTCAAAGTCCTCTTGAGTACAGCCAAAATCCAGTTAATCTCAAGGAAAAACTGCCTAAATCAAGATACAAGAATTTTGTGTATGATTGTTTTTCGTTACAAAAACAGTTACCACAACTGTGATAATTTACACAAATTAGAGCGTAGAAAGTAAGTATGTAAGCTTGCAGCCTTTTGAGATGAATTGCAGTAGCGTGGAAAAATCGTGAACAATTTGATCTCTTAGCTTGTTTATATAGGCAAAGGAATCATGTGCAACATTAAGCGTGATAATGGACATTTAAGCAGTTTCCATATTGAGAAGATCTTGTCTGAATGAAGCCGTTACAAGTGATGTTGTCTTGATTGAATAGTAACGCTTCAGAATCTTACAATCTTGTATGCTGCAATTGCTTCAAAACATTTATGACTTAGAGTTGTGAGAATTTGATTGTATCTGAACCTTCTGTTCAGAATTAGAGTATTCTTCACTTTAGTGCATGTTCTGATCATCATTCTTCAGCGCCAATTCTGATCACCTCAACGTGAAAGCTTCTATAGCTTTAACTTCTGATGCTGCTTTGGTCAGAACTTCTGCATACATAGTAACACAATTTTAGAGTGCATATTTGTTCTTTGTGTTTGTTATCATCATAACTCTAATTAAGGGTTGTAGAATCAAAATGTGTTCTAACAATCTCCCCTTTTTGATGATGACAAAAACAAGGATTTTCAATGAAAATTATAGAACAAAAAGCTTAAGAGAGACTCCCCCTGAGTTGATTACTTCCCTGAAGTTCCTTTTCGTCAGGGCTTTTGATGCATCTCCTTCTGTTCTTATCAAAATGTGTTCCTGTTCAAACATTTCAGAAAGTAGAGGTTAAAATATTCAGAATGTTTGAGACTTTGTCCCAGTATACTGTTATTGAAAATATCTTACTTTCTCCCCCTTTTTATCAGGTATAAAAAAGAAATATGATTAAAGTCAAAAATATGAATTATATTGAAAACAGAATGCAATGACAAGTTTCAGAAACAAGGAGGTAAAGATAAAAGATTACAGATAAACAGTTTTAAAGAAAATCTAAGAAGGAGGGGGAAGACGTGTGAACAACGCTTCCAACAAGCTCTTGATCTGAGTGCTTGACTCTTCTTGTTTTCCTTGAATGTCTTTGATTTCTTTTCTAGTATCTTCTTGTTTATCCAGAATACCCTTGATCTCTTTGTTTGTATCCTCTTGCTTATCCAGTCTGGAATGGATTAATGCATTCTCTTTCTTCAACTCTTCCAGAGTTTGCATGACCAGAGAGGAAGTTGGTGTCTCTTCAGGGGTTGCATGTTGTTCATAACATTCTGCAGCTTCTTCTGATTGAACCACTTCTTCTTCTACAATCATGTCTTCTGGAGCAGTAGTCAGAGAGAGACTATCAGAATCTGGTTCAGCAACTTCTGAAGGATGGTGCTCTTTCCAGGGAGCATTATCCAGCGGAAGAAATTCTTTCTTGCCCCATTGGCTCAGAACTTTATCAAGGAAGGCTTTCAGCTGATCACTGAAGTTCTGCTGAGCTCTTTCATAGCCCAATTCTTTCAGCTTCAAAGTTTCAGCGTTGAGCCATTTTCTGAATCTTTCCCATAAAGAATCAGAAGCAGCAGGATTAGAAATCTCTAGGCTTGCTTCAAAGAATTGATCCATTCCTGCATTTCTGTTTCAAAAATCAACAGACTCTTACCAACATCTGATTTGGTTGTGGTTGGTTTAGGTCTGAGAATGGAAATTTTGTTTGAGGTGGAAGCTAGACGGTCCAGCACTAGTGGATCAATGACAATTCTGAGGTTGTCAGCTGGATGGTTGATGGGTGAAGGACTGGAAGAGTCAGAAATTAGAATTAGTGTGTTAGGGGTGTTTGGTGGTGTAGATTCATATGGTGAAGGGATTTCTGGAATATCATGAATAGTGAGAGGTAAGCGAACCGTAAGAGGTTCTGTTATTCCATGGATTGGGATAGTGGTATCAGAATCTAAAGGAGAGTCTTCAGATTGGTTTGCCGTAGCATGTTGAGTTTCTGGTTCAGGAATTTCAGAAGATGGGTTTTCAGAAGGTGGAGAGAGAGAGTGTCTATTTTCTGGTTGTGGTGAGTTGGGGTTCAGATGTTCTGGTTGAGGAGAGTGTGGTTGTGGATTTTCTGGTTGTTTTTGAGAGTTTGGATTTTCTAGTATTGGAGAGGAAAAGTCTGAATCAAACAGTTCAATGTCAGATAGAACTTTGGCAAGTTCTGGTTGATGATGTTCTGCATTTGGATTTTGATTAGGAGAGTGAGGTTCTGTAATGCCCCGTTTTATTTAAATATTATATTATATTAATATTTTCGAGTTACCGTTTGACGTTTATTTTTGCGACGAGAATATTTAAATTAACTATTATATCTGTTAATATATTCGGCGATGTTTTATTCGGACCGGTAATTATTTTATTCGGTCCGGTATTTGTTTTGAGGGACCGATAATTATTTTATTCGGTCCGGTATTTGTTTTGAGGGATCGGTAATTATTTTATTCGGTCCGGTATTTATTTTGAGGGACCGGTAATTATTTTGTTCGGTCCGGTTTTTATTTCGTTCGGTTCGGTAAAATATTATTCGGACCAATATTTAATTATTTGAAGTTATTTTAATTATTTGGAGTTATTTTGATTAAGTGGCCTTTTGAATTATATTTTGGATTAGTAAGACTAGTGGAGGGTAGTATGGTATTTTTCATGTTGTCTTAAGACCAAAATCCAAACAAATGCATTAGTTGTTATTTTATGAGAGATAAAAGTATCATAACACAAAACACACTTAAAGAGAACTAGAGAGAGTCTTGGAGGAAGAGAAGAACAAGAACACAAAGCTTGGGTTTTGGGTTGGTTGGAACATCAAAAATCATTTAAACATCTAAGGTAAAGGGTTTGATTTTCCGAAGCTTATAGTTAGGGTTTGATTTGGTATATTTTGATTTGGGATAAAATTGATGTTAGGGTTCTTGAAATTTGTTGAGATAAATTAGGAGAGTTAATTTAGGTGTTAGTGTTGTGGTATTATTGTTATGTTAATAGAAATTAAATTAGAAAAACTAAATTATATTAATTAAATTTAGTTTTTTAAATAGCAGTATGGTTTAGAACAAACAAAAAGAACTAGCAGTATGTTTAGAAAAAGAACTAGCAGTATGTTTAGAAACTAAGGAATAGCAGTATATACTTGAATTAAGGAAACTAATAAACTAGCTGTATAGTTTGGAAAAAAACAAAAACGTACAGCATATATTACATGAATTAAGGAAAACTACTAAACTAACAGTATATAAAACTAAAGTACTAGCGGCATTAGCGGTATATTAATCGAATTGAAATAAAGTTTAAAAAATTAATTAATTTACGTTTTGTTTTTCATTTTCTTAATTTAATATATTAAATATTTATATTAATTAAATACAAATATGACATAAGTTAGCCGATTTAATTTGGAACCCGATTATGTTCCGATTTCTCGATTTCGGCAATTTCGGCGACGGAGCAAGTTGCTCCAAATTTAACGAAAATTGACGTGCTAGCTAATTTTGATGTGTAGAACGTTGTAGTGAGGTTAGTTTTTCGAGATTACGAGTTTTTAACGGAGAGACCCGAAATAAGTCAATTTACGGTTAAGTTGAACCGGGTTGCGTTTTAGTCGGTTTAAGTCGCGTATGGTCAATCCGATTGCGACGTTAATGATTATAATTGATGCTGATTATTGTGAATGACTTTTGTGACGATTATTGATGTTTGACTATTTTTCTGTGTTTGAAATTTAGTGAATTATTTGATAATGATGTGGTGTGATTAAATATGATGTTTGCGACGGTTTATCTACAATGAATACTTGATGATATATGATGTGATGATATGTTTATCTTGATGTGGATGAATATGTCGACATGGGTTTATACCAATTTTGATTTGCGATGATGATGTTTTGTTGTGTCGTGTCTGTGATGTCGTGTTGTCGAGTCACATACATTGCATTAGCGACGAGGGCTTTCATGCCAAGCGACGAGGGCTTTTATGCCAAAGCAACGATGGGCTTTTATGCCGAATGTCTCTAATTATGGAAAAAGCGACGGGTACCACATGCATAACATAGTCGTGTCTCATGGAGTCAGTTATGTTTATTTTTGAGTCTTTTGGCGTTGAGTTTTATTTGATGGCTTATAATGAATTGCGATGTTATATGATACCTTGTTTTGTGATGATTTTTGTGTTGAACATAAAGTGATTATGATGTGATAATTTCATGAAAATTATGCGATGGATATAACATGACGGTAAAGCGACGATATGAGTTTATGGCGATGGAGTTTATGTCTTGTTTTGACATGATTATGGTGATTATGTGATGATATTAAAGTGTTGATTTTATACACTAAATGATGATTTAAAGTGTGTGAGATTTGGATATGTGCTGACATACTCTTATTAATCCTATATCATTTATGATTCTAAAACTATTTATATATTTTATCATGCCTTTAATTATATGTTTTAGAGTATCTCACCCTTTACTTGTTTCGTCGTTGTCTTTATATTGGTAACGTGCAAGTGATCCGCGAGGATGATGAGGATTAGCTCGAGTCTCTTTATTTTGATTCGCTCTGCTCTGATAGTAGTAACACTCGGGATTTGGGCGACGTTATTATTTTGATAGGATAGTTTATGTATACTATCTTATGACCTTATGTATTGATGATAACATGATGATACGTACATTTTGTGAACACATCCGCTGTGTTGTGATTAGTCATATGTTTATATGATGATTTATGTTATGAATCGATATATCCGACTTTTGATTTTATGATGTGCATTATAATGCAAAGTGATGAAAAACACGAATATGTGATACCTCAATTTATGTCTGGATGAAATTTTGAAACTCTGATTTTATTATTAATTACAAGGGGTAGAATTGGGGTGTTACAGGTTCATTCAAAAAGTCTCCTAGAGTTACAGATGGATCAAACTCTATGTCAAAATCTTCAAAGGTTTGGGGTGAAGGATTTTCTGTTGGTTGAGGGGGAATGGTTTCAGATGTTGTAACAGCTATTGATTCTATAACAGAAACAGAAGATGGAATACCTTTCTTTTTCGCAGCTTTAGGTGCCTTCTAAGAGAATCCTTCTCCTTCTGCTTTCCTCTTTTTGGATTTCTTTAGCACAACCTCTGGAGCTGGCCTGTGCAGATCTTGAATGTTGATTTCTGGAGCAGTCCCATCAGCCTTGCAAGCTTCAAAGTATCTGACTATGATTTTTGGGGAGGCATCTATTTCATAAAATAGTGGAAAATCCTTCAGAGGGATTCTCCTAGAAGTAATGGTCTCATGAGAAGAAATAGTTGGTTCCCTTTTAATGTTCTCAATAATCTTCATTTTCTTCAGATTTTTGGCGTTCAGAGGTTTCCCAGCGGTTGTTTCCAGAGTGCTTATTTCTTGAGCCTTTGTCAGATATTCTATCAGCTTGTTTTCTGTTAGAATATCTGATATCAATCTTCCTAGAGGAATCCAATCCCTCTTAGTTCTTTCTTCTTCTCTTGTCTCTTTCACACTTGTTCTGAGATGGTTGAAGAGCAAGTGTGGAAGGTTTATCTCTATCTTCTTTGCAATGAAGTAGATCAAAAACTGCTGATTAATATTGATGTAATCAAGAGAGCTTGTAGAATTATTGTGATTGATACATCCCAGAATTATTCTAGCCCAGATTCTATGATGATCCTTTAAGTCTCTGATCTTGCTGGATGGCTGTCCAGAAGTGAAGATTTCCTTGGCAATAGATTTTAGGTCAGAATATCTATCAGCCATATCAATGCATCTGACTCCACCACTATTGTATCCAATGAGTTTCCCAATAAGATCTTTTGTTATCACTATTTTCTTTCCCATAACATATGAAGTAACCTGGTGGTTGGATAAGGTAGCATGAATCCAGAACTCTTTGACGAGAATTGGAAATGTTGGACCCAACAGACGATCAAAATATATGTTCCATCCCTGAGCAGTTACGTCTTCATAGAGATTAAATCCATTTTCTTGTAAACTCTCAAAATCAATGATCTGATCAGAGAGAACTTCCAGTTTGTCAACAAGAGTGAGAAGCGTTCTAATGGGTTTTTCATATTGTTCCATTGATGAAGATTCAGGAGTACAGAGATTCTTGAGGCTTGATGATGATGCCATTGTTCACACGGGTTCGTTGAAGAAGATGGAAAGAGTTTTTGAAAACGAAACTTAAAACAAGAGAGAATATAGAAGAGAGTAAAAATGAATGAATGAAATAGTAAATTGAGTTTAAATAGGTTTTTAAAAACGTAAACAGTAAGCAAGAAAATAAGTAATGATTATATGCATTAGTGAGACCTGAGATTAGGGGATTTAGAAAGATATTTGAACGGTTACCACTAACAAGTGTCTCAATGCATCCAATTAGAGCCTTGGACCCTTCAGAATTTGAACGCATGTTCAGCCTCAGAGGGTAACTTGTGAGAGGATGACAGATGTTTGATGATGTGAATTGCACTCCCGTATCCTTGAAATGAAACATTCAGATCTTTATAGATAGATTCTGAGGCAACTGTACTTCTAACTTCTGAAGACAAGTTGATCAGATGTTCATAGAAAACAATAAAGTTCTGAGGGTTAAGATATGAAAATAAAATATTTTATTCTGGGTATAACTTCATGCTGAGATGTTTCAGAATGAAATTGAATCTATCTTCAGAAAGAGGTTTTGTAAATACATCAGCCCATTGATGGTATGTGTTAATAAATTTTAAGGTAAGAATTCCTTTCTGAATATAGTCCCTAATAAAGTGATGTTTTATTTCTATATGTTTAGCCCTAGAATGCAAAATAGGATTCTTACTGAGACGTATAGCTGAAGTGTTATCACAGAAGATAGGAATGTTACTTTCAAATATGTTGAAGTCTTCAGGTTGACTTTTCATCCAAAGCATTTGAGTGCTACATCCAGCAGCTTCTATGTATTCAGCTTCTGATGTTGACAATGCTATTATGGACTGTCTCTTGCTGGTCCATGAGATCAGATTGTCTCCCAGAAACTGGTAGCTTCCAGAAGTGCTTTTACGCTCTACTATGTCTCCAGTAAAATCAGCATCACAATATCCTACTAAGTTGTATTCATTGGATTTTCTATAAAACAAACCCATATTAGTAGTACCTTTCAGATACTTGAAAATTCGCTTAACTGCTGTTAAGTAGGATTCTCTAGGATCTGATTGGAATCTAGCATATAAGCAAACACTGAATAAAATATCAGGCCTTGAAGCCGCCAGATAAAGGAGAGAGCCAATCATACCTCTGTAGATTTTCTGTTCTACCTTTTTACTTACCTCTTCCTTTTCTAGAATTCACGTGGGGTGCATTGGAGTATTTGAGGGCTTACATTCTGAGAGATCAAATTTCTTCAAAAGTTCTCTGACATATTTGCTCTGATGAATGTAAGTTCCTTCTGAGGTTTGGTTTATCTGAATACCCATAAAGAACTTCAGTTCCCCCATTAAGGTCATCTCAAACTCTGCCTGCATGCACTTAGCAAACTCTCTTCCCAAAGAAGGTTTAGTGGATCCAAAGATGATGTCATCTACATAAACCTAACACACTAAAATGTCATTCTTAAATGTCTTACAGAACAAGGTTGTGTCCACTTTCCCTCTGGTGAATTCCTTTTCTAACAGGAAGTTACTTAGTCTTTCATACCAAGCTCTGGGAGCTTGTTTCAGACCATAGAGTAACTTCTTTAGTTTGAAAACATATTTTGGGTGTTTGGAATTCTCAAACCCAGGGGGTTGGTGCACATATACCTCTTCACCTATGTAGCCATTTAGGAATGCACTTTTGACAACCATCTGATATAGAGTGATGCCATTGTTTACAGCAAATGAGATTAAGAGTCTGATAGATTCTAACCTGGTGACTGGAGTAAAGGTTTTTGTATAGTCTATCCCCTCTTGCTTACTATAACCTTGTGCCACCAGTCGTGCTTTGTTTCTGACGACTTCTCCTTGCTCGTTCAGTTTGTTTTTGAACACCCACTTTAATCCAATGACGTTGAATCCTTTTGGTTTGGGAACCAGATCCCATACGTCGTTTCTGGTGAACTGATTCATTTCCTCATGCATTTCCATAATCCAGTCATTGTCCAGATAAGCTTCATCAATTTTTGTTGGTTCAATCAGAGAGACCATTCCCGTGAGGGATTCTTCAGAGTTTCTGAATGTTGATCTTGTTCTGATTGGATCATCCTTCTTTCCTAGGATCTTATCTTCTGGGTGAGCTATGCTGCTTTTGGAAAACCTTTTCTGGATTTGATCAACAGAAGGTATTGGATTCCTTTTAACATTTCTTTCTAACGTTGTTGGAGCGTCTCTGTTGAGAACTTCTGATGAGTTGTCTTCAGTACCTGTGAATTCAACTTCTATATCTGCAATGAATTCATTATGCTTTGACTTTTGAGGGTAAAGCTTATCATCAAATCTAACACTGATTAACTCTTCAACAATCTGTGTTTCTGTATTGTAGACTAAGTACCCTCTTGAGCGTTCAGAGTATCTTAACATAATACACTTTTGTGCTTTAGAGTCAAACTTGTTCAGATAATTTTTAGTATTCAGAATGAAACAGGTGCATCCAAACGGATGGAAATAAGAAATGTTAGGCTTTATGTTCTTCCACAAATCATATGGAGTCTTTTCTAGAATAGGTCTTATAGAGATTCTATTCTAAATGTAACACGCTGTGTTAATTGCTTCTTCCCAGAAGATCTTAGTAATGTTAGTCTCATTGATCATGGTTCTGGCCATTTCTTGCAATGTTCTGTTCTTTCGTTCTACAACTCCATTTTGTTTGGGAGTTCTAGGATAAGAGAAGTCATACAAGATGCCTTTTTCATTAAAAAATGATTCAAAATATTTATTTTCAAATTCTCCACCATGATCACTTCTGCCTTTGACAATTCTAAGATCCTTTTCATTCTGAACATGGTTACAGAATGCAACGAACACAGAGTATGACTCGTCCTTGTGTCTTAAGAACTATACCCATGTCCATCTGCTATAATCATCTACGATCACTAACCCATACTTCTTTCCACTAACATACACAATTTTTACTGGTCCAAATAAGTCTATGTGTAGAAGTTCTAATGGTTTAGAGGTGGAAGCAACATTTTTAGATTTAAAAGCAGGTTTTGCAAATTTGCCTTTCTGACATGATTCACACAGAGCATCTAAGCTTAACTTCAAATTAGGAAGTTCTATGACCAGATTGAGTTTGTTAATCTGAGATATTCTTCTCATACTAACATGCCCCAATCTTCTGTGCCAGACCCATTTCTCGTTGTTAACAGAGAGAATACATTTTACATTCTGACTCTTTAGTTCAGAAATTTTTATCTTATAAATGTTGTTTTTCCTCTTTCCATTAAAAAGGATAGTTCCATCTTTCTGACTAACAGCTTTGCATGAATTTTGATTAAAGATTATATCATAACCGTTATCACTTAATTGGCTTATGGATAACAGGTTATGCATTAATCAATCAACTAATAGCAAATTATTTATAGAGGGAAGATTTCCATTACCTAATGTTCCAGAGCCAATGATCTTTCCTCTTTGGTTGCCTACAAAGCCCATGTAGCCTCCAAGTTTAAGTTCCAGGCTTTGGAACATATGCTTTCTTCCTGTCATGTGTCGAGAGCATCCAGAGTCTAGGTACCATGACTGGTGTTTTAGCCTTGCTGCTAAAGATATCTGCTACATATATAATTTTGTCCTTAGGTACCCATATCTTATTGGGTTCTGGTTTGTGAGTTTTACCAAAATTTTGATTGAATTTTGGTTTGACAGAGTAATCATTACTAGTGTATTTTAGGTCGTGTGTGTGCCCATATATGAAGTGTGATTTAAGTGGTGTGCATTTTATGACTAAGTCCATGACTTTCTTAGGTGTAGATACCTTACCTTGATATCCTATCCCTTTTCTGCCATTTCTGCTAACTCCATAGATCATTGAAGCCATCTTGCTTCTATCTATGTTTTTAGCCAGAAACTTCTGAAAGCTGTGATCATACTCTTTAATGATCTCATCAGCATTATTGAGAGTCTCTGAGATTATTTCCTTCTGAGAGTTTTGCAAATCGTTTTCTAATTTTGAAACTTTTTCTTTTAAATCATAATTTTATAATCTGAGACTCTCTGTCTTTTCAGAGTAAGAGACAAGATCCCTTTTCAAGTTCTTGAATTTGACTCTGATTTGTTGATACCTTTCCAGAATTTCATTTAGACTTTCTACAAGTTCAGCCTTAGTAAAATTAATGGTGAAGTCAGGGAATACCTCCTCAGTGTCTGATTCTAAGTCTAAACTAGAAGCTTCACTGTCTTCTGACACGTTTTCCATGAGAGATATGTTTGCTCTTTCATCATCTGACTCTGAGTCAGCATCAGAGGTGTCTAAATTGTCCCATGTTGCCATCAGGCTTTTCTTCTTTTCCTTGAAGAACTTCTTTTTGGGCTTCTCCTTCTGAATCCTTGGACAATCACTTTTGTAGTGCCCTTTCTCATTACACTCATAGCAGATGATGTCCTTGTTATTTGACTTTTTGTGTCCTGAGGAGCCTTCAGATCTTCTATTTCCAGAGGAAGACTCAAACTTTTTGTATCTGGAGGAGGATTCATTTTGATTCTTTGATCTTCTAGGATTTCTTAATTTCCTTTGTCTCTGCTTCCACAGTTGATTCACCCTTCTGGAGAGGAGAGACAATTCATCTTCTTCTGATGAGGATCCATAAGAGGTTTCTTCCATAGCCTGCAAAACCTTAGAATCATATTTTCTGTTAGATTTTAATGTTAGTGGCTTACCTTGCTTTTGAGGCTCATCTTCTTCTAGCTCTATCTCGTAACTTCCGAGGGAGATGACAAGTTCCTCCAGAGATATCTTGTTGAGATCTTTGGCTAGCTTAAGTGTTGTGACCATTGTCCTCCATTTCTTAGGTAGACTTCTGATGATCTTCTTTACGTGATCAGCAGTAGAATATCCTTTGTCAAGAACCTTCAACCCAGCAACAAGGATCTGGAATCTTGAGAACATTACTTCTATGGATTCACTATCTTCCATCTTGAATTCCTCATACTTCTGAATAAGCGCAATGGCCTTGGTTTCTTTGACATGTATGTTGCCTTCATGCGTCACTCTCAGAGAGTCAAACATGTTTTTGGCTGTCTCTCTGTTTGAGATTTTCTCATATTCTGAGTATGAGATAGCACTGAGGAGTATTGTTTTGGCTTTATGATGGTTTCTGAATTCACGTATTTACTGGTCATACATCATTTTTCTGTCTATCTTCTGACCTCTTCCATCCACTGGATGTGTGTATCCATCAGTTACCATGTCCCATTGATCAGCATCATGGGCCAGCAAGAAGCTCTCAATTCTGTCTTTCCAATAGTCAAAATTTTCTCCATCAAAGACTGGAGGTTTGCCACTGATTTTATCCTTTTCCTCATGATAGTCATTGCTGATGTTATGGCTTGGTCCCACCATAGTGTTTTTCTGAAGCTTGGATCTTGTACTGACACAGTTAAGTGTATGAACTCAGAACCAGGCACTCTGATGCTAATTGAAGAAGTGAAAAATACAAGAAGGGGGGGTTGAATTGAAAACATAAAATCAAATGCGCAATGACACGGTATTTTTATCCTGGTTCATTTGATCTCAAACTACTCTAGTCCACCCGTCAAGGTGATTTTGCCTCTCTCCAACAAGGACTTAACCCACTAATCAAAAACTGATTACAATCACTACTTTGACAACTGTCAAAGTCCTCTTGAGTACAACCACAATCCGGTTAATCTCAAGGAAAATTTGTCTAAATCAAGATACAACAATTTTGTGTATGATTGTTTTTCGTTACAAAAATAGTTACCACAACTGTGATATTTTACACAAATTAGAGCGTAGAAAGTAAGTATGTAAGATTGCAGCCTTTTGAGATGAATTGCAGTAGCATGGAAAAATCATGAACAATTTGATCTCTTAGCTTGTTTATATAGGCAAAGGAATCCTGTCCAACATTAAGCGTGATAATGGACATTTAAGCACTTTCCATATTGAGAAGATCTTGTCTGAATGAAGCCGTTACAAGTGATGTTGTCTTGATTGAATAGTAACGCTTCAGAATCTTACAATCTTGTATGCTGCAATTGCTTCAGAACATTGATGACTTAGAGTTGTGAGAATCTGATTGTATCTGAACCTTCTGTTCAGAATCAGAGTATTCTTCACTTCAGCGCATGTTTTGATCATCATTCTTTAGCGCAGATTTTGATCACCTCGGTGTGAAAGCTTCTATAGATTTAACTTTTGATGTTGCTTTGGTCAGAACTTCTGCATACACAGTAACACAATTTTAGAGTGCATATTTGTTCTATGTGTTTGTTATCATCAAAACTCTAATTAAGGGTTGTAGAATCGAATTATGTTCTAACAATTAATCCACCTATGAACAAGAATGAGACTGGTTTGTGTTTTTCCATGAAGAAGGAAGCTAAAAAGTCGAAGTCCTCTTTGAGTAAATATCAATTCATCTTTCACAGTGCAGGATATCTTCATCTGACTACTCCAAGGATCAACGTTATTCTCGAAGATGAGTCAAAGCAAGAGATGTCGAACTTCGTGACACATGGAGTCGGAATCCAGAATTGGATCACTGTTGATGTTCCTTCTTGAAATATGTTGTACCCCAAAATTTTCCCTCCCATTTTCTTAAAAACATTCTACTAGGGTTCTCAAATGCTCAAGGTTGCTCAAGAATTGATCAGACAAATTCTTCTCCTAAGCATTGGACTTACAACTAGGGTTTCATCTTTCTCAAGGAAGTATGGGTTTTTAAGGGCTCGAGTGGTTCCCATGGTTTCTCATATGTCTCAAGGAATTCTCATGCCAAATTTCAAGCCTCGCATCACAAGTTTGCTCAATCAATGGCTCAGTTGATTGAAAATCAACTATATTGGGTAAAAAGTCAATTATGGTCAACATATAGTCAAACTTCAGGATTTTTAGTCAATATCAACATTTCTAAGTCATATTCATCATTTGATCAAGGTTTTATCATGATTCATCAATAAGACTCTCAAAAGCATCAACAGTCAAAATTTGCCAAATTAGGGTTTTCTTAGGAGAAGTCAACCAAACTTTGACCAATCATAACTTTCACATGCTTCATCATATTTTCCTCAACCAAAGCTCATGTTGAAGAAAATTCAGTTCTCTACAACTTTGTCTCTCTAAGGTCAAATCCAAAAATTCTTTATTTGAGAGATATGGGCCTATACATTATAGGTCATTTCAAAAGTCAACAAAAGGACACTTTTTGTCAAGGTAATTTACATTAAGATAATATCTTCAAATGCAAAACTTATCAACATAGAGATTGTAAAGGGCATCTTGGGCTTTCCAAGAAGTCTAAGATCACCTTTAAAAGATGAAAATTGAAGGAGTTATGACGAGTGCAAGTTGGGAAATTTTAAAAAAAAAAGCATGAAGTTCAAAATGACCAAACATGAATTTTTGGCCTATTGGGCTATTGTTTTAAAGACCAAACGTGTACGACACGCCTTATGCACCCCAAGACTTATTCACACACCTCCCTTTGATTTATTATTTATTTTATTCATTTAATGGTAAAAATAAAATAAAATAGGACAACGCTCATTACACAAGTCCAAGCCCATCATATTGTGACCTAATTCAACCTATATATTCACTCCAAATCATACACAAAAGGAAATGAAAAACCTTGTCCAAGAAGCCTCCACAAAATCAAAAAAAATTCAAATCTAGGGTAACTTGCAAATTCTATTTGCAGCCAGTTTCAATAGACCTCGGCCATTCTAATCGACTCCAAGAGGATCAGAGGATAAGAGGAGATCGTTTACAACGAAATGTCCAGAAACACCCCTGCATGTATCATCGTCCCACCATTATTTCATAAATACATATTTTAATTTTCTCACTGTTTTGATTGAAGCTAATGTTATTAATGTGTTCATGAGGTCTCCATGCACAAGAAAAGTTAATTGCTTGACATTCATGTTATCAGAATCGTGATATGCCATATTTTAACCTATCCAGGTTGCTTTGACCATACCTCCCAAACCATGGCGTTTCAGTTAAAACTAAGCATCCGAATGAATTCGCAGACCTTGATTTAGAACGTTTGTTTTGCAGGTTTGAAGAAAGGAGGAAACCAGAGAAGACGACCAGAGCTAGGGATTCGATGCCTCTCCAGTTCATGCAACAATCTTATATTATAAAAATTTTGTTTGATTTAATATAACATATGTATTACGGCCCCAACGGTTGAAGCGTGCGCGATAAGACACTATTATACCAAGGCGTGGGTTCGATCCCAGTCTTTTGGCATTTTGACATTTTTATGTTTTTATTTGTTTTGCAGACTACTTAGCGCGCTGGTTCCCTCTCCTTGTCACCAAGGCGCGCCTGGCCTGGTGGTGAATATGTTGGTTTGAATTGCTGAGGGCGTGGGTTCAACATCCACCCCTACCAATTTTGATTTTTTCCATGATTCTCCATTCTTTTACTATTTTCCTCTTATTTTTTTTCTATTTTCACAAAACCTTTTTTAATAAACCCAAATTAGTTTTAGGTTTTTTTTATTAAATCAACCCTAATTAATTTTTTAGGTTTTATTTAGTCAATCAATTTAGTTTTTTTTTAGGGTTTCTTTTCACTAATTAATCTTTTAATTAAAATCAAATTATGGTTTTTAGGTTTTACTAACTTAATTAATCAATTTCCTATTTTAATTAATTAAAATTAATTAGGTTATTTGGTTAATCATCAAACCCTTTTTTATCAAGAAAATTTCCAAAAATAATTTCCTTCTCCTTTCGCTTTCTTATCTTATGTTTTCGCGCAGTTTATTGTTCTCGCATTTTTTATTTATTTATGTAACAACTGTTCATGGTTTGTAATAGGTAATTAGGATTTTACTTTCCCCGCATTTTTATTACTTGTACCCCCATTCCCAAAGCCGTGTAATAGTCTAGGGTTTGATTTTCTACTTTTACTTTCCTCACTTTACCGCTTTCTTTATTATTTTGTTTACTGCTTAGTAAATAGGCCTTGTATGGAAAGATAAAAATGAAACGGTAGCGAACCCTAATGCAAGATAAATAATAACTGAAAATCACAACACACTTTGCACATACGCACCTCTAGGGTAACCTCCCTTGTTGGCTCGGAAACACAGTCATGTCCCTCGAACGTGGGGACGCTTTAGCATTGTCCCTCGAAAAACAAAGATCGTAGTCCATTGATGACCATTTTAATGTTTCCTTCGGTAAACGATCTAGTCCCTTACGAAATTGGTAAAGCTCCCCTACCAGTTGCCTTCAATAACGGTATGATGACCCTCGCGCGTCCCTTCACATACAACAGTAGGGCTTCCTACTAACTAATGGTAGGATAGTACTATATAAAGGAGGAGGAAAATTACAAGAAAAACTTTGAGTAGGTAGACCACTGTTAATCGCTTGCTCACAAATCTCTTCAAAACAAAACATTTCACACAGACACTTTTGAAATATTTTCAAAACACTTTGTACGCATACTCGAGGATATATACGAGGATAATTACAAAGTTTGCCTTACAATTGGCATTTTCAAAATATTTTCAATCATGCACAACACAAAGAAATTTTCAAAACAAAGTGAGCTAAGCGATTAAGAGCTCGTAGATAACAACGGATGAAAAGGGTGCTAACACCTTCCCTTTTCATAACCTACCCCCAAACTCAAGAAAATCTTGAAGGTCTTTCCTGTTCTTTTCCCCCTTTCCTTATTGGATAAAAGAAAAGTCGGTTGCGACCCTTACTATCTGAAACGTTTGCGATAAAACATAAAAACAAGTAAGTTCTCCCACCGTATTACAAATACACATTTCAAAGTATTTTTTTTTGTTTGTCTTTTAAAAAAATCTCTCACTCTGCCCAAGGTGGAAGTAATGATGGTATGGGCGTTTCTTTTATTTTGATTTTAAAGATCATTAATAAAATTTGTTTTCGATTTCTAAATTGTGTCTTTATTTTATGTTTTTTCTTGGAAATGATAATTAGAAAAAACCTTTCAAAATAAATATTAACTATAAATAAATCTGCATAATCACTTGTTACATGTGTCAGTTTTTAAAATCAATCATAAATCATATGTGCAGATTAATTAAAAAATTCGTTGAGTGAAATGACCCTACACCCTCTCCCAACTTTGACTATCCTATGTATATGGCTAAAAATGAAGAATATGATGAAATCCTGGAAGAGGTTTCACAGTTTCTTGAGGGCGAGGAAAATGTCATTCAGACGTATAAGGATTCGTTGGATACGATTAACTTGGGTTCAAAGGAAGATCCGAAAGGAGTCAAGATTGGGGCACTGCTTCATCCCGAGGTGAAGAGATGGTTGATTGAGTTGTTGAAATAGTATGTGGATATCTTCGCTTGGTCTTATCAATACATGTCTGGTTTGGATACCGATATTGTGGAACATTATTTGTCGCTTAAGCTAGAATGTCCACCGATCAAGTAGAAGCTAAAAAAAATTCATCCTGACATGGCAGTAAAGATTAAAGAAGAGGTTTTGAAACAAATTGATGTTGGTTTTCTTGTGACATCAGTGTACCATCAGTGGATTTCCAATATTTTTCCAGTACCAAAGAAGGATGAAAAGGTCTACACGTGTGTTGATTATAGAGATTTAAATAAAGTAAGTCCGAAAGTTGACTTCCCATTACCGCATATTGATATGTTGGTTGATAGCACAACAAAATTCAAAGTGTTCTCGGTCATGGACGGATTTTCTGGATACAATTAAATTAGAATGGCTCCTGAGGACATGGAAAAAACAAATTTTATCACACTCTGGGGAACATTCTATTACAGTGTGATGCCCTTCGGGTTGAAGAATATTGGTGCAACGTACCAGAGGGCTATGACAACCTTATTCCATGATCTGATGTATAAGGAAATTGAGGTACATGTTGATGATAAGATCACCAAATCTGAAACTGAGGAAGGGCATATAGAAGATTTGTTGAAGTTGTTTCAACGTTTGAAGAAGTATCGTCTCCACTTAAATCCAAATAAGTGTACTTTTAGTGTTCTTCAAGAAAGTTGCTAGGTTTCATTGTCATCCAAAAAGGAATTGAAGTTGATCCTGATAAAGTTAAGGCAATTCAGGAAATGCCTACACCAAGAACTTAAAAGCAAGTTAGAGGCTTCGTTGGACGTTTGAATTACATTTCTAGTTTTATTTCCGATATGACTGCAACATGTGAACCAATCTTCAAGCTATTGAATAAGGATCAAGGTTGTGTGTGTATGGATGATTGCCAAAGGGAATTTGAAAGCATTAAAGATTATTTTCTTGATCCTCCTATCTTGTTCCCTCCTATTGAAGGAAGACCATTGATTATGTATCTGACTGTGTTAGATAATTCCATGGGCTGTATTTTGGGACAACAAGATGAAACATGAAGAAAAGAATATGACATTTATTATCTCAGCAAGAAGTTCAATGACTTTGAGTCACGCTATTCTATGCTAGAAAAAACATGTTGTGCTTTTGCTGGGGCGACAAAGCAATTGCGGAAATATATGTTGAATCACACTACTTGGTTGATTTCCAAAATGGATCCAATTAAGTATATTTTTGAAAAGCCTGCGCTTAATGGAAGAATTTCCCGTTGGCAGATGTTGTTGTCTCAACATGATATTGAATACCATACTCAGAAGGCCATTAAAGGCATTGTGTTGGCAGAGTACCTTGCCCACCAACCATTTGACGATTATCAGTCTGTTAAATATGATTTCCCTGATGAGGATGTGATGTATTTGAAAGTAAAAGATTGTTATGAGCCTTTTCCTTAGGAAGGTCCTGATCCTGAATCCCGGTTGGGTATGGTGTTTGATGGGGTTGTAAATGCTTATGGAAAAGGAATTGGTGTTGTGATTATCACTCCCCATGAGTCACATATCCCTTTTACTGCAAGGCTGGCGTTTAATTGTACCAATAACATGGAAGAGTATGAAGCTTGTATAATGGGTCTTGAAGAGACTATGGATCTACGAATTAAAATTCTTGATGTATATGGTGATTCAGCTTCAGTAATAAATCAAATCAAAGGAGAATGGGTAACTCGTCATATTGGCTTGATTCCCTAAAAGGATCGTGCAAGGAGATTATTACCTTTCTTCAATAAAGTTGAATTCCATCATATTCCCATAGGTGAGAATCAAATAGCAGATGTGTTGGCCACTTTGGCTTCCATGTATCAAGTGAATGCTTGGAATGATGTACCTCGGATTATAGTTTGATGTCTTGATAGACCAACTCATGTGTTTGCTATAAATAGGGTTGTAGTACAATGGGAGAACTGACTTTTAGGTTTTGTGTTTTATTGAATATGTTATGGATAACAAGAGTCGCTGCCGACTTTTCTTTTATCCAATAAAGGAAAGGGTGAAAAGAACAGGAAAGACCTTTGAGAATTTTACTTGAGTTCTGGGGGTAGGTTATGAAAAGGGAAGGTGTTAGCAACCTTTTCATCCGTAGTTATCTACGGGCTCTTAATTGCTAGCTCACTTTGAAAGTGCTTTGTGTTTTGTTTATGTTTGCAAATACTTTGAAAATGCCTAAGTACAACAATTTTATAATGATTCTCTTATCGTTCAGAATGTATAAAAAATGTTTTTGTTTTGAAAAGATTTGTTTGAAAGGAAGTGTTTGTTTTGGGTAGATGTTTTGAAAATTCCAATGTAAGGCAATTTGTTTTATAATAACCCTTGTATCAGTCGTAAAGAGTGTTTATAAAGTGTTTTAAAAGTAGTTTGTTTTGAAAGTTTGAGGTGTGAAAGTTGTTTTAGTTTGTGAGCAAGCGATTACGAGTGATCTACCTACTAAAAGAAGTCTTTGTTCTTTTCCTCCTCCTTTAGATAGTGCTAACCTACCATTATTTAGTAGGAAGCCCTATCATTGGATGCGAGGGACAGGCGTGGGTCATCGTACATTCATAGAAGGCAACTTGTAAGGTACTTTAGCAATTGACGTAAGGGACTAAGATCGTTTACCGAAGGCAACATCGAAAGGTCATCAAGGGACTACGATCTTTTGTATCGGAGGGTCTTTGCTAAAGCGCCTCACGTTCAAGGGACATGACTGTTTTTATCTGAGGAAACAAGTGAGGGTCATCCTATAGGTGCGTGTGTGGGAAGTCTTTTTATTTCAAGTATTTATTTTTGAGATTAGGTTTTCTAATGATTGATTTTATTCTTGCCATACAAACCCTAATTACTAACAGTAATACGGGAAATAGTAAATTATAGAAATTAAAGGTCTTACGCTATTACAATGCTTCGGGGATGGGGGTAAAATTTTATGAATGGGGGGGGAAAGCAATAAACCCTAATTATCTATTACAAACCATTGAGTAATAATAATGGAAAATATTAGTGCAAAAGTAATGTGTGTGAAGGTGGCGAAAAGGGAATGAAATTTAAAATCCTGAAATATTTCGTAAGCATTTAGAAAATAGTTTTGGTGTTTTTTTAGAAAAAGTTTTATAATGATAGGTCATCTTCCAGCAATGCAAAATGTCCAATGTACCCTTAATGATCCAAAATTATAGCAAAAATCTAAAAATTAAGATTTCTAGCACCTAGGCTGACACATGTCGTGTCACCGGACACGGGCACCCATGTCAGAATCTTCTATTGCTCTTGCACATTTTTAGTCCCATCTGAATTGACATGGGTCGTGTCGTGTGACACGGGCACCCATGTCAGCATCTGCCTTGCCTCCTTGTCATCTCTTTCCCCATGACACGGCCCATGCCAGGTGACACGGCCACCCGTGTCAGGGCTCCTAAATCATTTTTTCTGGAATTCTGAATATTTTGCACTTTTCCACCCTGATTTGTCCTGTTTTATTCTCTTGAAAATGAAAGCAAATGATGTATGGATAAGGATATCACAGTTTGAGAAAACTTACCTCTTGAAGTGAAAACTCATAACATGTATGGATGCTTCCAGGTGCAATGTGATGACTGATTAAGCTTCCTTGGACCTCCCTGAAGTTGTTCCAATCCTTACTTTGTGCTGAAAGTGTTTGAATCTCCCCAACCAAGTCAATTTGTAAGGAACAGTTTTTGAATTTGGAAGATGGTGATAATGATGTTACAATAGTTGTTCTTTTATTTTGACAACTTCTATATGATGTATGTGAAGTATTTGTATGATTTGTTTGGACAAAACTTGCAAGGTTTGAGAGATTCAAGATTTGGACTTCAAAGCTCAAAAATGGAGGTTTTGTGGGAAATTCTGGTTTTTTTAAAGTATAAGGGGTTTTGAGGGCTTGTTCCTTCTCCTTTTGTCTTGAAAATTCTCCCTTTATTTATAGGAAAGAGGTTTAAGAGGCTTAAGTAACCAGATTTTCAAGATAGCATGTTATAGTTTGGTTGAAAGTGAAAAACCAAGTTGGATGAATTTCCATAGTTTCAATGTTTCAAGTACAAGCATGTTCTGAAGTTGTTGGATGTAGAGGTTTTTCTCCATGATTTTGAGCTTGCTTGTGATCAAATATAACCATTACAAAGCTCAATGCATTTACATTTTGCAAAATCAGGCTTTATTAAAATGGAAGTCTAACATTTCTCCTTTAAATGGCAAAATGGATTGGATAAAGCTTTAATCTCTTGGATCATGGCTCAAAAGTATGTGTAATCTTCTGATTATTTGAAGGTTTAGAGGCCTGCAAAGTGAGACTATCCAGCATGGCATGAATATTTTGTCTCATAGTTATCATAGAAATGACCTATAATTCAAGTATGGATGCCCAACTTCATCTCTTCAAATCTATTAGATCAAGCATGATAAATTTGTGCTCTTGGACATTTTGGAAAGCTTGAAGCATTGTATACAACTTTCATGTTGACCACTTTAGCTAAATCAATTGGGATATTGGTGAAAAATGGCCATGAAGTTTGGACAAAAAACTGATCAAAACTTGTTGAAAATTTTTCTAAGTGTTGGATGAAAGTAATGAGAACTTCATGGGCCTATATCTCTTAATCTAAGCACTTTTTGAGGATCATACCACATTGACAAAGTTGTAGAATTCATTAATCCCTACAACTTTCATGTTGAAAGTTTTCCTTGAACAACTTGGATCTTGAGGAAACTTGCTTGTGAAGTTAGGTTTTTTTAAGCACAAAACACTTGAAATTTTTTTAAGTGATTGAAAATCTTGACTTTTGACTTTTGTTGAATTTCTTGATTCTTGATGATCAAGTTTGATAGTTTTGAATATCTTGATGATTCTTGATTTTTGAATCCCAATGTTGACTTAAAAGTCAAAGTTTGACTTTTGTGTGATTGTTGACTTTTCATCAATTCACTCAAATTTTCAACTATCAATCACTTGTATTTTTTGGAAATGTTTTGAGCCATGTAATTAGGTCAAGATGTTGTATTTGAGCTCTTGAGATCATGCTTCAACCCAATAGGTAATGCAGTAGTCCAAAACTCAAGGATCAGTCATCTTCAGTCAAAACCCTAATTGAAGACCCTTGCTTAGGAGGTGGTTTGACCAGTCAACTCTTGAGTAGTTTTGAGCAAACAGAGACCTCATGAGAATGTATTGAAAAAGATGGGGGGCAAATCTTAGGGTATAACAGGGGCGTCATATGAAAAACTTTGGTATTAGGATATCAAGCATTTCCTTCAGACTCAAGAATACCCGCTTGGTGCATCGAACAAAGATAGAAAGAAATTGAGAAGGTTGGTAGGTAGATTTTTCCTTAATGAAGATGTGTTATACAAAATAAATCATGATATGGTCTTGCTCATATATGTGGATAGACACGAAGTAGACATGTCATTTCACGAGATCCATGAAAGTTCCTTTGGTACCCATGCCAATGGACATTCGATGGAAAAGAAGATGCTTAGGGTAGGTTACTATTAAATGACAATGGAATCTAACTGTTATAAGTTTGCAAAGAAGTGCCATAAGTGTTAGATTTATGGTGACAAGATTCATGTTCCTCTGATGCTTCTCAATGTTATTTTGTCCCCTTGGCCTTTTTCTATGTGGGGTATTGATATGATTAGAATGATTGAACCCAAGGCGTCGAATGGACATCATTCTATCTTAGTGACAATTCACTACTTCACCAAGTGGAGGGAAGCAGCTTCTTATGCTAACTTCACCAAGCAAGTAATAGTGCGCTTTATCAAGAACAATCTTATATGTCTGTATGGTGTGCCAAGAAGGATTATCACTGATAACAACTCAAATTTGAATAACAAAATGATGAAATTTTTTTGTGAAGAATTCAAGATTGTCCATCATAATTTGCCTCCTTATAGGCCTAAGATGAATGGGGTTATTGAAGCCGTTAATAAAAACATTAAGAAGATTATCCAGAAGATGGTTGTTACCTATAAGGATTGGCATGAGATGCTCCCTTTTGCTTTGCATGGGTATCGTACATTCGTTTGCACTTCAGCAAGGGCAACCCTATTCTCTCTTGTTTATGACATGGAAGAAGTGCTCCCTGTCGAAGGTTGAGATTTCCTCTTTGTGTGTAATAATGAAACCAAGTTGTCTGAGGCTGAATGGATCCAAAACAAGTTCGACCAGTTGAATTTGATTGAAGAAAATAGAATTAGGGCCTTGTGTTATGGTCAGTTATATCAGAAAAGAATGAAAAAATCTTATGATAGGAAGGTCAAGCCTCATGAATTCAGAGAAGGCGGCCTCGTGCTCAGAAAGATCATGTCTTTTAATGCTGATTCTAAGGGCAGGTGAACTCCCAATTATAAAGGCCTATATGTTGTAAAGAAAGCCTTCTTTGGCAGTGCATTAATTCTTGAAACTATGGATGGTGAGAAGCTCCCACGTCCTATGAATTATAACACAATAAAGAAATACTTCGCCTAAAGAAATGAAAGAATAGCTCGCTAAGTTGAAAACCTGAAAGGGAAGATTAGGCAAAAAAGAGCATCTCAGTAGGCTGAAAACCTAAAAGGGCAGTCTAGGAAAAAGTTAGAGACATAAACAGAATAAATGTTCTCGGTAGGTTAAAAACCCACAAGGGCAACCTAGCAAAAAGTTAGGAATTTCTTGGCAAGTAACTACGTCAGACAGGACTTGATCATTGAAGCAACAATCTTCTCAGATTCACATCACACTTCAATTGAAGCCTCTACTCAGGAGTTCAAATTTGTTAGGGAGAATAGTGGTCATTGTATTTCAATGTATCTTTTCCATGTATTTACCATTTTCCTAAACTTTGTAATCATCCATGGAGTCATGTCATTTGCGGACTACCATTCTATTAATAAAGTTTAAGCCTTTATCCTATTCTTTATAGTTCCTATTTGTTTTGTTTACAAAATTTTCATTTATTATTGTTAGTAATTTTCAAAACAAAAAGATTTAATAATAAAAATAGTTGTTGAAAATAATTCGCAAATTACTTTTTACTTCAGATTTTGTGATTCAAGTGGAACAAAGGTGGTGATTCCAAGGATGGATGAACTCCGAAGTTCTGAAAGGATTCCCCAAGTATCTTGGGATTACTCTTGTTGATATGCGCATGATCCACTTGTGTTTTTTATAGTTAGATTTCATACCAATTGATATATGGTGCGATGTTGGGTCTATAATCTCATTTTCCCTAGTTAAGTCTTGGTTCAGAATTTCTCCAGATTGGTTATTTGGTTTTGGGTTTATGTGGTTTGATACCTTTAATATCGTATTCCCCAGTCAGGATTGGAAGATTTTGTTAGTTTTATGGAGCTCTTTCTCCCTATGTATGTTGAGAACTGATGAAGAATCTCTTGTAGCACATTGCTCTCTCCAGTTATGATATTGGTGTTTGTTGTGGGCTCCCAGATAGCCAGACAAGGGTAATATCTTTTTTAAGAAACATTGAGATAACTGTCAATATTTTGGGTTTTCTCTCGCCAAGTTTTGAGTTTGATTTAAAATCCCCAAAATTTTGACTTCTTGCTCTGTTGTTAACTTCTTAGGCCCCTAAACAAAGCAAAGATGATGATTCTCTCTAAAGTTGTTATCCCCGTGAGGTTTTATAATTTCTCCCCGGAGAAGGTTACACAACCATTACTCTTGATATTGAAGATTGTATTTTGGCTTCCCTCGACGATATGGTGTTGTCTTCCCTAGTGAAGTCAGTACGAAATCCCTAGTTGAAGTCTAGATGATGTGGCATTGTCTTTCCTAGCGAAGCCTGTATGATATTCCCCAATGAAGCCAGGAGGAGGGTGTTATATCTTTGCAACTATATTGGTTTATTTCTACCAAATGTTTTGCTTTGATTATTGTTATGGACTGGCCCGACAGCTTGAATGAGCCCAGTCTAGACCTTTCCTTTGGTACGGCATGCACGTCCATAACCCAAACCGCCCGCTATATCTCGGGAAATATCGACCATTTTCCCTCCCAGCCCAGCACTGGCCTAGGATGATCGAAGAGCATCCTCCCAGCCTACCTGACATCAACACCATGCAGGCCACCAGGAACCGACCAAAGAGATGCTCGTAATAGGCCCCCTCCTCGAGACCAACGACTAGTTACGAGCACATCTGCCTAGTTTGACCAAGTCCATGCAGTTACTTGATTTCATGGACCCGCATATCAAGGCGTGAAATCAGGAACCAATGGCCACGCTCCAGGGGAATTATATATACCCTCACACCTGTGAGGGTCAGGTATCAAATATTCACTATTCACCACCTAATACTTTGCTTGTATCTCCTTGTTCCCACTCTTACTTGATTGTCGGAGTGCCTTGCAGGAACAACCCCTCTTTTTCTCCTCGACATCACAGCCCAACTATAGATCATCTTCAGCCACTTCTCAGGTTTCAATCAACCGGTAAGATCAGTGGCGTCGTCTGTGGGAAACTGCTCTCCCCATCTTTCTTTCCTCGAAACATAAGATCAAAGCAACCTTTTCAAGATTCCTATCACTAATCATAGCCGACCATGATGATCTTCATATGCCCGGAAAGACCATCCTTTCCCCTTCTCACAAAAGTGATGGAAGTCAGGTACATCCTCACCTCGAGGACAACCTGGGTTTCCGGGACGGACAAACCACGTCCCCAGATTCCACTGACGCCCGACGCAGTGAAGACCAACTCTTTGACAAGGGACACCCCAAGAATTCCACTGAGGAACTTCCAGAAATCATACAACCAGTGCCTATCCCTCTCAATGCCGACCCATCCATGGTAGCACTGCTCGATGCTATCAATCAAACCAACCCCCTTATCCTACAACAAAATCAAAGGATAGGGGCCTGGGAGAATAGACGATCAAGATCTCCTCCTCGAAGAACACGATGATGAAACTCCCCCAGTATATCTCCACCCAGGTGTGGCCCACCACCCAGAAAGGAGAGGCGCGGCATTTCTTTCTTCAAGAAACGCAACCACACACCTCCTGCCAGAGATCAAGACTCCCATTCATTGCAGAAGAGAAAAGACAACAGGAAAATCAACCGTGCTCGACTACCTTCACCCGAGCCAAAGCAGAAATGGAGGAGCCCCTCCCCCTGACGAGACTGTGATGATCGACAGGGAAGAAACTATTACTCTCCTTCTCCATCTCTCGCAAATAGTGAGGATGAAGATCCTCTTGGCCCGCTATCGAGGGAGATTCTCGAAGCTCCACTCCTTATCGGTGTAACGGTAGAAATATTTAAGACTAAGCATTGGATTGACTAAGTTATTGTTTCTAAAGGAATGGGAAAAGAGTGAGTAACCCAAAAAGAGGGGGAAAGATTCAAGGTAATGGGGGGTTGGTTATGAAAAGGGGAGGTATTAGCACCCTAAACATCTACGGTACTCCGTAGGAACCTCTTTAAAAAAAATCTGTATATTTTGACTAATAAAATGTTATAAAAAAATAGATGGTGGAGGTGAAAAAAGAAGTATTTTTTTATGATTTTTTCACTAGCCGTGGTTGCGAACCTTTAGTGCCTATGTACCACCTTTCGTGCAATAGGGGATCAGGGTACACGTATTTCACCTTTTTAAAAGAAAATTAAAATACAAGTGTGTTGGTTAACTTTATGAGATAAGACACCATCGTCATTGTCCGTGTGAAAAACATACTTACTACCCACAGTTATGAGAAAGGAGAATTTGCATCATCTCAAAGTGGAGGATATGGCTTGGATTTTAAAATCTGCAATGCCTCACTCAACACCCAAGTGGAAAATATCTCTCTTCACTATATATTGTAGAAATATAGTTATTTACATCACTACAAGGATTGACAAGAGTCTAATATTTTGAGAAAGGTTTAAAAAGTAAAAAAGTCAAAGTGGAAAAATGGTCCAAAATGAGATTGATTGACTTTTAGTCTTCTCACAAAAAAATGTCAAGATATTATCAAGTTGATTGAATTTTATTTAAGAAAATGTTTTGAAAAAGAGGATGGACATAAGTCCAAGTTTATTATGAAAGTGGTTCAAGTTTAGAAACGAGAAGAGTTTTCAAAAGGAGGAAGAAGATTTTTGAAATTAAAGAAGATATGAGGAGAAGAAGAGATTATCCTAAAGCATAAGGTAAAAGATAGGGATGAGAACCATCTAACCAACAAGAAGCCAATACTTGTCATTATGAGTCAAGATAGAATTCACATTCTTTGTATTGAAACCAAACAAGCAAAGATACTAGACCTATTGAGAGAACTAAACTTCAAGTGTATTAAGTCTTCTCAAAAAATTAGGCAGAGTAACGGCTGTATACGGGTGAATTCCACATTACAAACAAAGTATGTAATCTCAATAACCTGCACACAAAACAAACAAACAACCCAATGTCTTGAGGTAAACCTCAAGAAATCCAGACAAAATATCAATTAAGGTTACAAGGTCTCCAACATAGGCCAAGGTTTCTAATCCTAAGTCCAAGAAGTCCAATTATCCATAATGCCAAGGATAGTAACCAAATAGTCCAAGTATAATTTATGTTTTTATTGTTTATGTTTATTATTAGGTGTCTTCAAAAAGAAAAGAAAAGCTCAAGTGAGCAAAATAAAAATGACAAGGAAGTAAGTGCTCAAGTGAGCAAAGATGAAAATAGCATGAAATTTAAATGCTAAAGTAAATGGTGCATAACATAAAAAGCATAAAAATAAAAAGCACAAAATAAAGTCAATTATCAATAATTAGTAGTTAGTTGGATGACCATCTTGAAACTTGCATTTGGAACTCATTAGAGGATTGGTAGAACAAAAGCCTCCACACAACAAGTTGCATTTGCTTTTTGTCAAGTATATCATCCATTTGGAATCCTCAAAAGTACCATTTAATGATCAACGATGTTTAAGTGATCCGCATTGGCCTAAAGTGATGTGGATCCATTAGAGGAATGGTAGAACCAAAGCCTCCACACAATGAATCTCAAGGTTATTAGATCAAAGAGATCAAATTAACATACTTGGGCTTGAAATCATAGGTTTGGGCCATGAATGATCATTTATTCGAATCGAGATAAAATTTAATGCTATGTTAAGCAATCGTAAGTGGACTTATATAGAAGTCACACCTATTTTGAGTTCGGTCAATAGCAATATATGCACCATTTGTTTTGAAACATTATATAGAGATCATGCTCTAATAACACTTAGTGCAATAAGAAAGGGATGAGATGAAGAGGGTGGGAAAGAATATATAAACCACATTTGAATTAAATTTTAATCAAACTATTATTAAAATCATTCGTACATTTTTATGGAGTTAGACTCAACACCATGGATCCAATGATGTTAACAAAGTTCATGATCAAAAGTTCAACCCAAGATCAGTCAGAAAATAATCACAAAATAATATTGCATTTAATATATATATATATATATATATATATATATATATATATATATATATATATATATATATATATATATATATATATATATATATATATATATATATATATATATATATATATATATATATATATATATATATATATATATATATATATATATATATATATATATATATATATATATATATTAAAAAGGGTTTTAAAATTTTTAAAATAGAAATAAAAGAGAAAAATATCAACTATGTTCAAATTAATCAAGAAATATTAAGTAAGACCATAGAAAAATCAGAAAGGGACTCAAATATTTTTAAAAAATTTTTGGTAATTTTTTAAAGTCAGAAAGTATTTTTAAAATTTAAATAAATGAGTAAAATAAACCAAAAATAATAAAAAATAAAAAAGTCATAAGTAAAAAATAAATGAGATCACCAATATTTGTGACAATATCATTGAATCATTCCAAAAAAATTTCAGAATTTAAAAATGCATAAAAGTATTTTTAAACATTTAAAATAATTCAAATAAAGTAAAAATTTATAAAAATATCAAAACACAAAATAAAATTGTAAAAAAATAAAAATCAGAAAGAAAAAAAATCAAAAATATATTTCATAATTTTTTCAGATTTTTTGGACTTAAAATGAATTTTCTATGTTTCTTTGAAATTTAAATCAATTAAAATAAAAATCAGAAAATAAAATATCAAACTAAAAAAATATGGGTCATCTGATCATTTTCAAAACGGGTTAGTAAACAGATCAAGTGGACCTAGCGCCTTGTGCGTGTTATGGACTTTAGTGAATAAAACATAGGATTCAATATAAAATCATAAATTAAAAAAAAAACAAATTGCGTTGTTTCATTAGTTGAAGAATGACACGTTGGTAATCTTCAACCTCCTGCCAGTCTCAAAACCAGGTCACACAAATTGTAAAATTAGAGCGTGAGACCTATGCCATTCGCTTCATCTCTTCAAGACGAAGACAACCACACCTTCGCGAAAAAATTATATAAACTGTAGTTCAAGAAATTTGGAAGGAAAGTTTTGAAAGAGAATTTGAAAATTCATGGGCAAAACGTGTTTCCACTTAAAAACAAGTGTTGCGACTAGAACCAGGGCAATGAGAGATTTTCAATGATATCAAATTTTGGAAGAATTGATGGAGAAATCTACCTATTGAAGTTGAGCTCAAAGCTCTGAAACTGGACTACTATGGATCAACATAGGTCACAATTCTTAAAGGTAATTGTATGGTTAGCTTCAGGGAAGATCAAGGAAGGTGAATTGATAGAAAAAATGGATCGAAAAAGGATTGAACATTGATTTCGAAGTTGCAGAAAAATGAGCTATGGAATGAGTTTGGCTGGGTGATTTTGGTTGTTCAAGCTTAAGGAAATGAATGTGGGATGACCCTTTATTTATAGGGAATCAAATGGAATGTTCAAGCGTGTGAAATGATGAAGTTTGGAGGGAAATCGTGTGAAGTTGCAAACAAAAAAAGCGTGACTTCTATTTTGATCAAAACTCATCCAAACTTTGTGTTTTAATGTGCTAATTACTTATGGAGGTTCACTAAACATGTTTAGAAGCAAAAGCGCGTAGAAAATTGTGTTTAGAAGCTAAATCAAGGATTTCAAATTCTGACTTTTGAAGAAACTTCAGTTTCAAGTTACCAATTTCAAAACAATGGCATTTTCAACTCAAGGGGTCTTAGGGTATGATTCTTTATGCTTTAGAAAGATGAGATTACAAGCTTTGCAATGGTAAAATAATGGAATCAAATGGATGTTTGAGCTGAAAGTTGCAATGAGTCAGAGTTGGGAAAAAGAAGTTGACTTTCCATACTTAGAAATATTTCAAGTTTTTTCTTCAAAAGTGACTTATAATGTTTTTCATCCAAACATGGCCTTCCTCTTGGAATTTTCTCTTGACCAAAAAAGATGGCATGAAATATACCTCTTGAATGACATTTTGAAACTTGAACCATTCAAAATATCCAAAAATTGAGAGAGTTATAACTTGTTTAAGTTGGCAAAATTTCATGAAATGACCTATAATATTTTGTATCCTTAGGGCATCCTCCATCCATTTTATCACTTTGCACATCAAAGAAGGAATAAAGTTCACATCCTCAAGATAATTATGGAAAAAGAGTGGGCTCAAGGTGATAAAAATTGACCAAGTTATGATCATTTGAAGTCACACATGGGAAGTTGGGGGTTCATCTAGAGGATTTGTAATCTTTCTTCATCATAAAGTTTCTTCCACGTGAAAACTCCTTGAAACTTTTGAAGTGATTTTTTAATAACCCTTTGAAGAGAAGGATTATTTTGGAATCACTCAAAAATACCAAAAGATGAGAAAGATATACTTCTTTGAAGTTCAAAACCCCAGTTCCTAGATCAAGAAAATGCTTTGAGGAACTTTGACAATCTTAACCAACCTTCTTATACCAACACATTTTATTTGTAGATAGGAGTTATTGAGGATTATAATGTGAACTTATAGAAACCAAAACCACTTCCATATCTTGAGAATTGAGAGAAATATGCACTTGTGACCAATGGGAACAAGGCCTTGTCCAATCATGACAACTTCTTCAATCAACCCCTTGTACTTTTGAATCAATCTTGATAACTTTGAAATGTGGTGAACCAAAATAAACCTTGCCATGCCATTTCTTTCCAAACAAATTCAATGGTGAGGTTTGAATTTCTCAAGCTTTATTGACTAGGGCATGGAAATAAACTCATAAACCCATGGATCAACTTGTTAAGCCACATTGCCTTTACCTACATTATTAACAAGTAAGGAAAACCAAAATTGCATTTTATTCATTAAAAAGAAAGTCAAAACAAAACATGCATGATCACAAAAGAAAAACAAGTCAAGGTTCTTGGTGATTCCTCAAAGAGCAAAGCAAAATATAGGGAGGAGAACCAAGAGCCCTAATATGATCTTGTTGTGATTGAATCAATATGGTATGATGAAGAGATCTCAGGGGAAAAAATGGGGTACAACAGCTGCCCTTATTTAAGTTTCTTCTATCCCGAGATACGAAGGTTAAAAATCTTCGTGTCGACGTGATCAAAGATACTTAAATATAAAATAAACCCTATTTTTCGCCCTAAGATACCATGAAATGCTTATGAGTATGAATGCATATGAACAACTTCAAAGGGACGCCAAAACACCACGGGGGATGTAACAAAGGAAATAAGGATAAAAAGAGAAACCCGACAAGGAAAATAAATCACTAGTGAATCAAAAAGACCGGACTCATAGAAGATGGTAAAAGGTCAAAGGATACACCAACTTTTACTGAAGTCGAAACTACCATCGTTTACTGAAGATAGAAAGAGAAAAGAATAACAACACCGACGTTCACCGACGGTGAGCTACAAACGTTCACCGAAGGTAGAGACAAAGAAATATCATAGCACCGACTTTAACTGACGGTGAACTACCAACATTCACTAAAGGTAGAAAAAAGATAACAATCACCAACATTCACTGATGGTGAACTACCAACTTTCACTGAAGGTAGAGAGAAAAGAATATCATAGCACTGGCGTTCGCTGATGGTGAACTACCAACGTTCACTGAAGGTAGAAAAAATATAACAATCACCAATGTTCACTGATGGTGAACTACCAACTTTCACTGAAGGTAGAGAGAAAAGAAATATCATAGCACCAATGTTCACTGACAGGGAACTACCAACATTCACTGAAGGTAGCAAAAAGATAACAATCACCAACATTCACTGATGGTGAACAACCAACTTTCACTGAAGGTAGAGAGAAAAGAAATATCATAGCACTGGCGTTCGCTGATGGTGAACTACCAACGTTCACTAATGGTAGAAAAAAGATAACAATCACCAACTTTCACTGATGGTGAACTACCAACTTTCACTGAAGGTAGAGAAAAAAGAAATATCATAGCACCGACGTTCACTGACGGTGAACTACCAACGTTCATTTATGGTAGAAAAAAGATAACAATCATCAACATTCATTGATGATGAACTACCAACTTTCACTAAAGGTATAGAGAAAAGAAATATCATAGCATCGATGTTCACTAACGGTGAACTACAAACGTTCACTGAGGGTAGCAAAAAGATAACAATCACCAACTTTCACTGATGGTGAACTACCAACTTTCACTGAATGTAGTACGAGAAAATATCATAGCACCGATGTTCACTGACGATGAACTACCAACATTCACTGAAGGTAGAAAAAAGATAATAGTCACCAACATTCACTTATGGTGAACTACCAACTTTCACTGAAGGTAGTAAGAGAAAATATCATCGACGTTCACTGACGATGAACTACAAACTTTCACTGAAGGTAACAAAAAGATAACAATCACCAAATTTCACTGATTGTGAACTACCAACTTTCACTGAAGGTAGCAAAAAGATAACAATCACCAACATTCACTGATGGTAAACTACCATCTTTCACTGGAGGTAGTAAGATAAAATAGCATCGACGTTCACTGACGATGAACTACCAACTTTCATTGAAGGTAGTAAGAAAAGGAATATCATAGCACCGATGTTCACTGACGGTGAACTACCAACGTTCTCTGAAGGAAGCAAAAAGATAATAAGTTTTCGCAAAATCATGGCGTTTCACCTAGAAAAGGTCTCAACTTCTTCTTTAACCAAGGTATTCTTCCTGGAAAGGGTAATATATAAGTTGTCTGAAATAAAGAGACTACCACTTGCAAAGTTTTCACAATGAATTGTCTCTGCAATATTGAAGACTCGAAATCCACTGGAGTAATTTGACAACGAACTGGAAACTATCCAGTCATAAAGAAGATAGCAAAAAAGGTAACGTTGACTTTTACATGGAAGTATAAGTTGCTCAAATAAAGAGACCTGTTACTTGCTGTTATAAGAAGGATTGTAAAAATGACTATCTGGGGAAAGCAATATGGCTCCTTGGAGAAAGAAATATGACTTTCTGGGGAATGAAATATGACTTCCTAGGGAAAGAAATATGACTTTCTGGGGAAAGAAATATGACTTTCTGGAGAATGAATCAAGGCTTCCCGGGGAAATGCCAATATATTTATGCTAAAGAAATAAATTCTTCTCGTGCAAAATAAATGCATATTCTCAAACCACGGCTCAAAGCTTGCAGAGATCAAAAGTAGTAATATTGTCGGGAAATAAAGATTCAAACCAGAAATAAACTGGAGTGAAACAGACAAACAAAATACATCCTTTGATAAATAAACTCAAGAGGGAAACCCAATCTATCCAGACAAAGAGCTGTACAGGAAGGCTAAAGCAAAAATATTCCACGAGGGATAACTCAGTGGGGAAATTGAAAGAATATACACTTTCTGCTTAAGGCTGACACTTTATTGGAGAGAGGATAACACAACTCTGCAAAACAGGGTAATATGTCAACAAAATATTAACGAATGTGAATGAGAAATGATTTTCTAAATTTAACTATGCATGATGTATGTATGAATATATGAGTGTTATAATGTATATGCTAAAAAAACAGATATATAACACTGAGGATAAACAAACAAAACCAACTCGGGCACAAACAATACTCGGCTAAATCACATCCAAGATGAACATTCCATAAGAAAGATAAGAACCAACTGAGGAACAAAATCCTATTTCACGGCTTAACTTCACTAGGAAAGAACATAATCCAAAAATAATCATATTATAGCAACAAATAAGCACAGATACAAGGATATAACATCCTTCTCCAGGCTTCACCGGGGAATAGCACTCAGACTTCAATGGGGAAAACAAATGTTTTCACGGTCCGTACTTCTATTGGGGATTGCAATACTGATTTACAATAAGGAAGATGGAAACCGTATAGTCAAAACCAACTGAGGATCTCGTGCTGACTTCATTGGGGAAATATCATACAGACTTTACTAGATGAGATAACGCCTCATCTTCGAGACATCAACTAGAGACCTCGTGCTGACTCCATTGGGGAGGTCAACACCACATCGAAGAGAAGTACCCAAGATATGTTCTTCAATATGGAGAGTAAGTATTGCACCAACTTCTCTGGGGAAAAAGTATGAAACCCCATGATGATAACAACTTGGGGAGGTAAGAAGTCAAACATAATAGAAAGAAATCAAAATCATGGGGATTTTAAATCAAACCCAGCACCTGGCGAGAGAAAACCCAAAAAATTGATAGCCATTTCAACACTTCTTAAATAAAATATTGCCCTTGCCTGATTATTGGGCAATCAAATAAAATGCAAGTACTCCCGAAAGGAGATGCTTCGTAAATGAGTCAAACTCAGCATGCACGGGGAGAAAAGACTTCTATCAAATAGTGAAGCCTTCATTGGGGAATCTTGGATTGAGTCTTCATATCATGCAAACTCATTCCAACAAAAGATGCCCTGGGATAGCCTTCCTGGGGAATCAAGAAGTTAACATTATAGAAAAAGGTCAAACTCTCGGGGATTTTAAATCAAACCGAACACTGGGCAGGTGAAAACCCAAAAGTTGACAACTTTCTCAACACTTCTTAGAAAACATATTGTCCTGGTCTAGTTGCCTTGGAGATAAATACCAACAATAATGCCAATACTGCAGAAAGAGCGACATTTTTCAAATAGTTCCATCTCAGCACACCATGGGAAAAAGACCTTTCGTCATATGAGGGAAGACTTTGCTAGGGAATCTGGGATAGAGGCCTCAGACCATGAAAACCCAAAATCAAAAAATGAACCAAGACATGACTGGGGACAATGGGATCACAAACCCAATATCGCACCTTACATCAATTGGTATCGTCTTCAATATACAAAAATTAAACGCATACTAGCAAAAATGACCTGAGAAAAACTTTCCTAGGGGAGACAAAACTTCCAAAAATTACAGGAGTTCGTCCATTCCTGGGATCACCACTTTTTTTCCTCTTGAATTACAAAATCTAAAGTAAAAGTAAGTTGTAAATTTTTTGAAAAATAATTTTGTTATTTAATCTTTTTTCTTTGAAAATTATTATCAATCATAAATGAAATCTTTGTAAGCTGAATAAAAATCAGAATTACAAAGAATTGGGTAAAAGCTTAAATTTTATTGATAGAATGGTAGTCATTGAATGGCGAGACTCCATGGATGATTACAAAGTTCGGAAAATCGTAATATATAATGTAAAAGATACATTGAGATACAATGACCACCATTCTCTCTAATAACTTTGAAATTCTGAGCAGCAGCTTTTGTTGAAGTATGGTGAGGACCCAAGAAGATTATTGCTTCAATGATCAAGTCTTATCTAATGCAGTTACTTGCCAAGAAAGTCCCTAACTTTTGCCTAAGCTTCCCTTGCGTGTTTTCAACTTAGAGGGAAATTTTATTCTGTTTATGTCTCTAATTTTTTCCTAGACCGCCCTTTCAGGTTTTCGTCCTACTGAGACGCTCCTTTTTTCATAAGCCGCCCTTTCGAGTTTTCAACTTAGCGAGCTATTCTTTTATTTATTTTAGGTGAAGTATTTCTTGACTGCATCAGCATTCATAGGACATGGGAACTCCTCGCCATCCATAGTTTCAAGAATTAATGCACCGCGAGAGAAGGCTTTCTTGAGAACATATGGGCCTTCAAAATTGGGAGTCCACTTGCCCCTAGAATCAGCGTTAAAAGACATGATCTTCCTGAGCACGAGGTCGCCTTCGCTGAATTCACGAGGTTTGACTTTCTTATCAAAAGCTTTCTTCATTCTCTTATATTATAACTCCCCATGACACAAAGTCATCATTCTTTTCTCTTCAATCAAATTCAATTGGTCAAACCTGTTCAGGACCCATTCAGCCTCTAACAACTTGGTTTCCATTATCACACGCAAAGAGGGAATCTCAACCTCGATTGGGAGCACTTCTTCCATTCCATACATAAGGGAGAACGGGGTTGCTCCTGTTGAAGTGCGGACAGATGTCCTATATCCATGTAAAGCAAAAGGGAGCATTTCATGCCAATCTTTATAAGTAACAACCATATTCTGGATGATCTTCTTGATATTCTTATTAGCAGCTTCAAAAGCCCCATTCATCCTCTTCCTTTACGAAGATGAATTGTGATGGACAATCTTGAATTCTTCACAAAGTTCTGTCATCATCTTGTTGTTCAGATTCTAGCCATTGTCGGTGATAATTCTGCTCGGCAAACCATACCGACATATGAGATTATTCTTAATGAAGCGCACTACCACCTTCTCAGTAACATTAGCATATGAAGCAGCTTCCACCCATTTGGTGAAGTAATCAATATCTACCAAGATAAAACGGTGTCCACTCGAAGTTTTGGGTTCTATCATTCCAATCATGTCGATACCCCACATAGTGAAAAGCCGCGGGGAAGAAATAACATTGAGAAGTATCGGAGGCACATGAATCTGGTCTGCATAAATCTTGCATTTATGGTACTTCTTTGCAAATCTGTAACAGTCATATTCCATTGTCAGCCAATAGTAGATGTCATACCCAAAATTTTGACCTAAGATACCACCTCCCATCTGCATTATTACATAGCAAGCGTTCACAAGCGATTCGACCTATTTTTGCCAATTCTCGAGTCAGGTTTCAAATTCATAACTTCTTCAAATTTCGAAAATTTTTAGTGGTTCTTTTACATATGATTCTCCTTTGCAACAACTACAACTTTTATTTACAAGTCAAGAGAAGATTATGCTTTGAAAATCCACCAAAAAATAGAAATATTAGAAATCATTGTGAATTTGGTGAAATTTAACTGGTTTTGCCTGACTTTATTAAATCATGATTTTTTTTCATTTTTTATCATCTTTCTTTTATTCTTATTTTCATAAAAAGAAAATCCCCAAAATATATTTAGTTCACATCAGTTTTACTTTATCCAAAATATAAAAAAAAAATGTATAGTTTTGCTAGTTTCATTTAATTTTATATTTTTATTGATAATTCGGAAAATCTCAAAATAGATATAAGTTCTTTTACTTTTTGCATTTTTTAGAGTATGTAAGTCTATTTTGTTCTTAGTTGTAGTTTTATTTATTTAATTCGAAAATATGAAAATATATGGTTTAATTTTATGTTTATTCCCTCTATTATTAATTTTGATTATAATTCCATTTGAAATATTTTTAAGTTGAATTATTAATAGATTTTAGAACCAATTTTAATATCTCTTTTCTTTCACTTTTATATTTTCAGTTTAGTTTTACTAACATTTTATTGTATTATTTGTGTCATTACTATTATTATTATTATTATAATTATTATGATATGTCCATATAAGTTTGTCCATATGCTGCAAAAATCTGTCCTTATGCTGCAAAAACCTGCACAAGTAATGCCAAGAAAAACAATCACATAATCTCTGCTGCCCTGTTATAAGACCAGCATATCAGTCCAGAAATTGCATCAAATAACACACACCAAAACCTGTATCAAAAAGCCATAAATCAGATCATCATATTTGTTCAAAAGCCATTCAAATTCCCTCATAAAACTCTATCTACTGTCTATATAACATTTCATACACAACAAAAGAGGGGGGGGACGGATATTAGGGAGAAAAATAACAGAGAAAAATCTCATGAGAAATCTCGTAGAAGCAAAAATCATAGAATCTCTGCTAAAGCCCTCACACCACAAGCTCAAACCTTCATTCCATACAACATTCAACTTCATTCACTACATCAGAAGCTCCTCCAACCTGCCATGTTGAACCGAATCTGAACCATAAAAACTCACTGCAACTGAACAATCATACACCATATCCACTATGAACCTACAAGTTTGGATTGCACAAAAAACCAAGCTCCATTCATACCAGCAAACTCGCACTAACACCGACGCGTAGCTCACAACAATAGTGCTAGAATTTTAGGAGAAAAAGGGAGAAAAGAATCTGAACAATTTGAAGAACAAGCAACATTTATTCTGTACAGTTTTAGAAGAAATCAATTCTATTACAAGATTTTCCAACAAGATTTTCAGAAGAGCAGAAGGAATTAAAAGAGCATATTACCTCATCTCTGGATTCCTTTATTATTTCATCGTCAAAAATCGAAATCACCAGACTTGCTCTGATCTTGTAAGTCTCCCTACTTTTTTCTCAAAATCTGTTTCTATGCTTGTTATAATGATGTATGCTATGAACTAGTTATCGTTGCTGCATTTTTTGTTGTTGATGTTTCAATAAACCAGAACCCATGAGATTGTTATTGTTGTTTCTCTTACCATGAATATTTGTCGCCTTGTTGATTTGATGTTTAACTGCATGAAAAAACCAGAAGAGGGTTTATTTGTTATTGTCGTGAGGAAGGAAGTTTGTTGCTTATAATTTTATCAAAGAGGATTAATCAAGAGAGGAAGAAAGAGTTTGAAAGAGGGAGTAGGATTGGCGTTGTTCGATTTTGATTTAGAAGAGAGGGAGAAAGAGTTCGAAAGAAGGAGCAGGATTGGCGTTGTTCGATTTCGATTTAGAAGAGAGGGAGAAAGAGTTCGAAAGAGGGAGCAAGATTGGCGTTGTTCGATTTCGATTTAGAAGAGAGGGAGAAAGAGTTCGAAAGAGGGAGCAGGATTGGCGTTGTTCGATTTCGATTTAGAAGAGATGGAGAAAGAGTTCGAAAGAGGGAGCAAGATTGGCGTTGTTCGATTTCGATTTAGAAGAGAGGGAGAAAGAGTTCGAAAGAGGGAGCAGGATTGGCGTTGTTCGATTTCGATTTAGAAGAGAGGGAGAAAGAGTTTGAAAGAGGGAGCAGGATTGGCATTGTTCGATTTTGATTTAGAAGAGAGGGAGAAAGAGTTCGAAAGAGGGAGCAGGATTGGAGTTGTTCGATTTCGATTTAGAAGAGAGAGATCGAATGATAGCGAAGAGAGGGAGAAAGAGTTCGAAAGAAGGAGACACGAGTTCAATCCTATGCTGGACCTTTTTTATTTCGTTTTCAGCTTATTTCCCAATGTTATTAATTTAGCTTTAATTTAGCCTATATTAGATATGGTTTAGTACTTTAGAATTAATTTACTTTAGATTAAATTTAGTAACTTTTAGAATTTTTAATTTTAATAAATCTTAGAACTTTAACTTAGTCTAGATATAATTTAGAAAGTTCATGATCTTAGTTTTATTTGTTCTTTAGAATTAATTTAGTAATTTATCTTCTTTAGGAAATTGGTTATCTTCTCTTTATTTTTTAATCGTCTTAATCTTCTCGAATTAAATATTTCACTGCCTTTCTTGGTATTAATTTGTTCGCTTAAATTTATTTCCTTGCGTATCCTTGATTACTTATATTGTGATGTTCATCTTATTTTTGATTTGTTTGTTTCTACTCCAAGGGAAAGAATTAAAATTATTGACTTCATGTCATCAAATATGTTATCCCATTGTGCGAAACCCTTCATACATTTTAGATTTTTTTGTTAAATCTTCTAAAAGAACTCAATTTTAAAAACCCACCCCTTTTAAGTCAAAACTTCGATACTAGGTCGTCGTATCTTCAAACTCTCGCCCGCACCTATTTTTAGCAAAATGAACCATTTTAATCAAACAAACAATTTTAACCAAAAACAGATATTTCAAAAGGTTCCTATAGAAAACTATAGATATATTGGGTGCTAATACCTTCCCATTGTATAACCAACCCCCGAACTCTAGACCTCTTTTCAAAAACGCCTTGTATTTTCATTACTTTTAAAGTATTATTTTACATTGCATATTTTAGGGTTTTATTTCGCTCTTTTCCCTTTTTCCCTTGAAAATAATAAAGCGCGGTGGAGACTCTTGCTTTTGTGAGATTAATTAATTAATAGTTCGATCTCTAATTTACCCCGCTACATCTTTCATCGCTACAGTAACCTGCCCTTAGCATCTTTTTATCCATCGAATTTCCATTGGCATGAGTGCCAAATGAGCCTTCATGAATCTCATGCATCAACACGTCTGCTTCGTCTCTATCCACGCATTTGAGCAAGACCATGTCATAATTTCTCTTGTACAACACATTTTCACTAAGGAAGAAACTGCATTCCAATCTTCTTAATGTCTTTCTATCTTTATTCGATGCACCAATCGGGTATTCCTGAGTCTGGAGAAAATGCTTGATATCATAATACCACGTTTTCTCATCTATTACCTCTTCTGTTGTAAACACATGAGCAGGCTTATCCAGTCGCCGAACTATAATTCGAGGTATATCATTCCAAGTATTCACTTGATACATAGAAGCCGGAGTTGCCAGAGCATCCGCCATTTGATTTTCGTCTCTGGGGATGTGATGGAATTCAACTTTATTAAAGAAGGGTAACAATATTCTAGCATAATATTTGTAAGGGATCAAGCCAGGGTGACGAGTATCTCACTCTCCTTTAATATGATTTATTACCAAAGCTGGATCACCATACACATCTATAATTTTAATTCTGAGATCAATAGCTTCCTCGAGACCCATGATGCAAGCCTCATATTCTGCCATATTATTAGTACAATCAAATGTCAACCTTGTAGTAAAAGGAATGTGTGATCCATGTGGAGTGACAATCATAACACCAATCCCTTTACCATAAGCATTCACAACTCTATCAAATATCATACTCCAGCAAGATTCAGGATCAGGACCTTCCTCAGCCAATGGTTCATCACAATCTTTCACTTTCAGAAACATCACATCCTCATCAGGGAAATCATACTTCACAGACTGATAATCATCAACTGGCTGGTGAGCAAGATAATCTTCGAACACACATCTTTTAATAGCTTTTTGATTATGGTATTTGATGTCATATTCAGATAACAACATCTTCCAGCTGGCAATTCTCCCAGTAAGAGTAGGATTTTCAAAAATGTACTTGATTGGATCCATTTTGGAGATCAACCAAGTAGTGTGATTCAACATATACTGCCGCAACCGTTTTGCCTCCCAGGCTAGAGCATAACATGTCTTTTCCAGCATGAAATACCGTGACTCACAATTAGTAAAAATTTTACTGAGATAATAAATGGCATACTCTTTCTTCCTTGTTTCATCTTGTTGCCCTAGAATACAGCCCATGGAATTATCTAACACTGTCAGATACATAATCAACGGTCTTCCTTCAACATGAGGGAGCAAGATAGGAGGTTGAACCAGATATTCTTTAATACTTCCAAATGCCCTTTGGAAATCATCTGTCCACATACAACCTTGATCTTTCTTTAACAACTTAAAGATCGGTTCACACATTGCAGTCATATGGGAAATGAATCAGGAAATATAATTCAAATGCCTGTGCAACACTCTGTCTTGCTTTTAAGTTCTCGGCACCGACATTTCTTGAATTTATTTGACTTTATCAGGGTCAACTTCAATACCTGTTTAGCTAACAATGAAACCCAACAATTTACCTGACCAAGCACCAAAGGTACATTTTTCTGGATTCAAGCGGAGACGATACTTCCTCAGACGCTGAAACAACTTCAATAAATCTTTTACATGCCCTTCTTCAGTCTGGGATTTGGAAATCATATCATCAACATATACCTCAATTTACTTGTGCATCAGATCATGGAATAGGGTTGTCATAGCCCTCTAGTATGTTGCACCATCGTTCTTCAACCTGAAGGGCATCACTCTGTAACAGAATGTTCCCCAGGGTGTGATAAACGTTGTTTTTTCCATGTCCTCATGGGCCATCCTTATTTGATTATACCCGGAAAATCCGTCCATGAACGAGAAAACTTTGAATTTTGATATTCTATCCACTAACATATCAATGTGTGGCAATGGAAAATCATCTTTTGGACGAGATTTATTTAGATCTCGGTAATCTACGCACATGCGAACTATTCCGTCTTTCTTCGGTACTGGCACAATATTGGCAATCCACTGAGGGTACATTGTTGTCACAAGAAAACCGGCATTAATCTACTTTAGAACTTCTTCTTTGATCTTCACTGCCATATCTAAGTGAGTTCTTTGCAATTTTTGTTTGATTGGCGGGCACTCTGGCTTCAGTGACAAACGGTGCTCTACAATATCTGTATCAAAACCAGGCATATCTTGGTAAGACCAAGCAAAAATATCCACATACTATTTCAACATCTCAATCAACATGCTCTTCAAATCAGGATGCAGAAATGCTCCAATCTTGACTTCCTTCGGATCTTCTTCTGAACCCAAATTTATTACTTCCAAAGTATCTTTATATGGCTGAATGGCATTCTCCTCGCGCTCAAGCAACCATGAAACCTCTTCTGGAATCTCATCATAGTCTTCTTCTTCGTCCCCATACACAGGACATTCAAAGTTGGGAGAGGGTGCAGGGTCATTGTATTCAACAAGTTTTTTAATTAATCTGCACATATGATTTATGATTGCTTTTAGAAACCGACACATATAACAAGTGATCATGCAGATTGAATTTCAATTATTATTTATTTTGAAAGGTTTTTCCTGATTACAATTTTCTAATAAAAATCAAAAAACAAAGACACCATTTGGGAAATAAAGACAAATTTTATTATTGAATTTAAAAATCAAAGCCAACAGATAAACCCATACAATATTAATACTTTCACCTTGGGAAGAGTGAAAGTTTTTCAAAAATATTAACAAAAAAAAATTACTTTGAAACATTTATTCAAGAGGGAACATCAATGGTTATCCAGTTCTGAACCCTAACTCCATGCGTCACATAATTTGACATTTTTGGTTCTGCTTCATCTTCCATAATGGCATTAATCCCGAAAACAGTTGGATGAAGATAACCCCCGCTACGAAATATATCCTGATACTTTCCTGCAGCAGACTTTGCCTTATTCTCTTACCTTTATCATTATTCATAGAGAACCCCAAGCCAAATCTATTCTTGTTTACAGGTGGATCAACAATTTTTCCCTATACTTCACTAAGGCCATTACCACAAGCTCCTGGGCATCCTTAAACGAAGCCATGGAGTTCTCATTTCCTCTTATATTATCAATGGATAAATCTTGGAATTGGGTTCCAACAGCAGCTTCATCCGCCTCCACAATGTTGAAAGAGGACAAATGAGATATCAATAATGCTTGTTCTCCATTTATAATTACCACTTTTCCTTCTCGCACAAACTTCAACTTCTGAAATTTGGGTTCAAATATCATCAAAATATCATCAACCTCTTTTTCTAGCGTAGCTCCACTAGATTTACCTGTAGCCTTCTTTTCCTCAACACTTTCCACAGCTTTCTTTCTAGTACTAACATCCCCACGAACAACTGGCGCAAATACACGACCGTTGCGGGACACTCTGCTAGTCTCAGTAATATTTCCAACATTAGGCATTTGCTGGATGGGAACTTCCACACCATCCTCTAAAATTGTAGCATTATATTTGTAGGGTACAGCCTTGTCTGACTTGTAGGGGATAGAACCTTGCAAACTAATCACCAATGGAGTAATAGCTGGCTTGCTATGATATTCAACTTCAAAAGGGGTAGGTGAACAAAAACAAGGCACAATAACATTTACTCCCTCTTCAACACATTCAGTCATTACAGAGTCATCTCTGGAAAACATATCTTCATCTGAGGAGAAGAACTCATCCCCAGAGGCATACTCATCATCTGACTCTTCTCCAGCCAAACAAACCTCAATCTCATTAACCTCATGGTAATCAACTCTTTGGCCTATAACCTTGATAGTTCCATTATCTAATAACAACTGAATACCTTTCCTTACAATTGAACATCCTCGTGAGTCTCGGCAGCAAATTCGACAAGATCCATACTGATGTTCTACCTGATCAGCCATGTGGCAGAAAGTAGCACGCAATTGTTCAAGATCCTCATTCACATATTCCACATCAAAGATTATGAATTCTCCAGGACATCCAGAAACCATGTTTACTTCCTCTTCATACTCTTCCCTAGGTCTGATTATGTGGATGAGGCCCTCATCCATCATCTCCTTCAAATCAACCTTTATCTTGTCACAACCCTGTATATCCATACTGCAAATAGCACAATCGGCATGGTCATGCGTATAATAGCTAAATTCACAGAGGTCTACATGCATTTATCCCAAATATCCTCTAACCAATTTAATATCAAAAATCCAGAAGTCGCCTGGTCAGTCGGCCACCATGTTCACAGTATTTGCTCCTCTATGCTTTGGCAAAGGATTATCTTTCACATTAGGGCCAACATCTTTGAAGGATAAGATACTAGACTTCACCAATTTTTGTACTATAATTTTCAAAGGGTAGCAATTCTCAACATTGTGCCCTGGTGCTCCCTGATGAAAAGCACATGTTTGGTCTTTCTTGTAATACCAAGGTAATGGTGATGGTATAGCGGGCGGTGGTCTGGTCTGAACTAACTTCTTCTGAATTAACGCTGGGAGTAATTTTGAATAGCTCATAGGAATAGGGTCATAACTCTCCCTTTTCTGATTATACCATTGATTCCCCTGATGGGATGGTCTCTTGTAAGCAACGGTGGTTGTAGCTACACCAACAACTGGAGTTACTGAGGTGACTTGTTGATGACGCTGATAATTTATTCTAGGAGGATTAACCCTCCTCTCTTGCATAACAACATTTTTATCTCCTTTATTCTTTTTGGAAACCCCATAGGATGGCTTCTTCGTACTTCCAAAACATTCACTTTTTGTTAAACGGCCCTCTCTTACAGCCTCTTATAAACGGATACCCATGCCCACCATTTCAGTTAAGTCACTTGGCGCACTCGCCACCATCCTCTTATAGTAGAAAGCACCCAGAGTCTTCAAGAAAATCTTAGTCATCTCCTTCTCTTCCATGGGAGGAATCACTTGGGCGGCTACCTCACGCCATCTCTATGCATATTATTTGAAAGATTCCATGTCCTTTTGGACCATGGCCCTGACTTGATCACGGTCATGCGCCATGTCCATGTTGTATTTGTATTTTTTGATAAATGATTCTCCCAAGTCGTTGAAAGTATGGATATTGACGTTGTCCAAACTGATATACCACTTTAACGTAGCACCAGTCAAACTATCCTGAAAAAAGTGAATCAACAGACGCTGATCATCAGTGTGGGTAGACATTCTTCTTATATACATCACAAGATGAGCATGAGGACAAGTGTTGCCCTTGTACTTCTCGAATTCCGAGACTTTAAACTTCGCAGGTATCTTGACATTCGGGACCAAGCATAAATCATTCACATTCTGCCCGAACAATTCCTTTCCCGTGAGGGCATTCATCCCCCTCTGCATCTTGTCAAATTGTTCTTGAAAATCATCAATTCTATCATAGAGACCCAAGTCTTCACTTGGTGGAGGAAAAGGACGATACATATCATCATTAGAAAATGGGACCATATTCACCGAAGGAGGCACAGTAGGAGCAGCATGCACCACAGGAGGTGCAAGAGTAACAATAGTCCGAACAACTGGAGCATCTTGAGGACCAAGATTGAAACCTTCAGGCACAAAGTTCTTTGGCATTCCCCATGGACAACCTTGAGGCATGCGATTCTAAACAACAACTGGAGTAGCAGACACAGGAACAGTCAGAGCTTCAGTAGTAACCTTTGTTTGTTGAGGTTGAACACTCGGTGGCTGATTTTGAGCAGCCACTAGAGATTCCATCAGAGCACTGAGATTTGCCATGCCGGCCTTCAGAGCAGAAACTTCCTCGCGCAGCTCGCGATTCTCTTGTTCTAAGTTATCCATCTTCCTTTTGAAATTAGCTCGAGTATTGTAGTGGTGAGACAGCTTGCTGAACGAAGTAAAGAACCTTGGTAATACACTTGGATATGCATAACAAATGCAAGAAATATGTGAAATATGATGCATGATATGCAATGTGCATGATTTGTAAATATTTCAAGGGACTTAAATATTTATAGACTCATTACAAATATTAAAGTAATAGCACATTTGAAATACTAATTTTTTTTATTATAATAACTTCAAAATGGATTACAAGTTTAAATAATCCCAAGTACAAGATGAAAGTAAAGTCTAAAATCCTAAGAAGTAAAGGTGATGGAGATCACTCTATACGCTGGAGCTTCCCTGTAAGCCTGGCAATTCGATCCTTCAACCTCTGGTTTTCTTTCGTATATCTCGTGGCAACCTCCTTCCAATCACCTGTATCATGAAGTGAGAAACTAGCATCTGACTGAGGATTAGAGGAAAATAAATCCCCTTGCCTCTCCATCATCTCTACAGCCCGAATCTCAAGAATCTCAATCAAGTCGTCATTCTCCTTCAAGTCTGCTCTATAGGAAATCTCTAAAGTTTGGCACTTATTCTTCCAAGCATCCTTTTCATTCCGCATCCTGACCAAAGCAAACTGTAGTTCTTCCAAATCATCCAATAGGGGTGGAGTGGTATTTACAAACAAATCAAGCATAGGTGTTTCCCGAGAATACGACATCTTCAACTGAATAGCTCTTGTTTGGACCCACTGAAGATAAGGCTCCAAAGAAACAACCCCTCTAGGTCCCAGGTCTTTCCTACTCTTCCTATGAATGTGACGCCAGGCCTTCGTGATCTGCTCCCTAGCTTGCTTAGGGTCTTCTCCCTCCTTCGGGAAGAAACTACTCAAATGAATACTATTTGGTTTATCCCTCATCGGATAACCAAGTTGTCATCATGCATGAACAGGGTTGTAGTTAATTCCTCCCTTTGTACCAAGAAGAGGTACATTGGGAAACTACCACAAATGTCGACAATCTCTACATCCTGGTAAGCCCAATGATACCAATCAATATCCGAGTGAGTAAGTTCCATGATCTTAGGAGCCCAACGAGGTTCATTCCTGACATCCCAGAAAGCAACAGACTGAGGCATATGAGAAATAAACCATCAGTACAACAGAGGCATGCAACATATAATCATCCCCCCATTATAAGAATTCCGAAGATGAATAGATTAACAAGCATCACCCAACAATGTAGGAACTGGATTTCCAATCATGAAGATTCTGATAGCATTAACGTCAACAAACTTGTCCACATTAGTAAATAAAAATAACCTGTAAGCAAGTAGAGCAAAGATGGCCTTAAAAGCGATTGTGCTCTTCATCCTAGAAAAGTAATGAGCTTTCACCAATAAGAACTGAGTTGGTAATCCTTTAATCCCTCATTTAGTAGTCATATGGGCTTCAACCTCAGACTTCCCCAGATGGATCAAAGCAGCAATCTCGTGTGGTTTTGTCTCACCCTCCAAACCACTAAAAGGAACACGACCGGTAATAGGTAAATCCAAAAAATAAAAATACTCCTCTAGTGTAGGCATCAACTGATAGTCGGGGAAAGTACAACAATGATACATCGGATCATAGAACTAGACCAAGGTCGAGAGAATACCCTTCTTCATCCTAAGCTTCATGAGAAGAATGATGGATCCATACTTCTTCCGAAAATCTGCAGAATGCTCAATCTCGGGAATTAGACTGATCAACTCATATATCTTGGGATCTTTGAAACTGTATTTTCCGGTCTTTCTTTTTCTAGAATCCATGGTCAAAAAGTACCTGAGATATTCACAAATGGTCAACTTTCAAGTCCCTTGAAATAATTTTTTTTCAAAAGATGCTTATTAGTGCATGGATGCATGATGCATCAATCACACACAAGATCACAAACATAGGGTTCATAGGTTCAACGTCACGAGCATGAGGTTGAAGGTACTACCCATAAGGTATGGTCTAAAAGTTATCACCTGCCGAACAAGGTTCTAGAGGTTCCCAGAGTCTACATCCTTCCTTCGGATATTACCAACTTCCGAATTAACTCGTTAATTAGTAATATTCTCAATAAAAACTCGTCTGAGCGTAGTATCGCGTGAAAACTATTTCCGGATTACTCAGTCATAGCTTCCGCACTACACCTAAAAGGCCAAGATGGGTTAGGTATTCTACGGTCCTCTGCTTCAACAGGCACCCAGGTCAAAAATAGTATGTCTTCACGATTACTCAGTAAACGACACTACAGTCAAAGGGGCCTCCACTGAGTGGGGGATCTCATGCCTCCTTTTTTGGGATTACTCCCTCAAAGTTAACATGACTATACCGCCTATCCTATCTTAAAGTTAGCCCAAGTCCGGGTATAGGACTTATAAGTAATCACCAAGCACCCTGAAAACTAGGAAAATCCAATGAAACAAATATACAACATATAACACATAACAAAAAATAGTACAAATACAGATATGAACAAAGATAGGTTTAACCCACTTAGGGATGGACCAGTAAGAGGTCAATATTTCCCCATTGAATTAGCCATTTTTCTATAGCGGTAGAAATGTTTAAGACTAAGTCATTGGATTGACTAAGTCATTGGATTAACAAAGAGCGAGTAACCCAAAAAGAAGGGGAAATATTCAAGGTAAGGGGGTTGGTTATGCAAAGGGAAGGTATTAACACCCTAAACATCTATGGTATTCCGCAGGAACCTCTTTGTAAAATCTGTATGTTTTGGCTATAAAAAGTTGTATGTAAAATAGATGGTGGAGGTGAGAAAAGAAATATATTTTTATGATTTTTTCACCTGCCGCGGTTGCGAACCTTTAGTGCCTACGTACCACCTTTCGTGCAATTGGGGACCAGGTTTCACGTAGTTCACCTTTTAAAAAATTTAAAACACAAGTGTGTTGATTGATTTTATGAGATAAGACATCATCGTGATTGTCCGTGTGGAAAATATACTTACTACACACAATCATGAGAAAGGATAATTCGCATCATCTCAAAGTGGAGGATATGGCTTGGATTTTAAAATCAACAATGCCTCACTCAACACCCAAGTGGAAAATATCTCTCTTCACTACATATTGTAGAAGTATAGTTATTTGCATCAATACAAGGATTGACAAGAGTCTAATCTTTTGAGAAAGGTTTTAGAATAAAAGCCAAAGTGGCAAAATGGTTTGAAATGAGATTGATTGACTTTTAGTCTTTTTCACAAAAAAATGTCAAGGTATTATTAAGTTGATTGAAGTTTATTTATGAAAAGGTTTTGAAAACGCATGGACCTAAGTCCATGTTTTTATGAAAGTGGTTCAAGTTTAAAAACAAGAAAAATTTTCAAAAGGAGGAAGAAGATTTTTGAAATTAAAGAAGATGGGAGGAGAAGAAGAGACTATCCTAAAGCATAAGATAAAAGCTAGGGATATGAACCATCTAAACAACAAGAAGCCAATACTTGACATTATGAGTCAATATAGAATTCTCATTCTTTGGATTGAAACCAAGCAAGCAAAAATACTAGACCTCTTCAGAGAACCAAACTTTAAGTGTATTAAGTCTTCACAAAAATGGGGTAGAGTAACAGCTGCATACGGGTGAATTCCAAATTACAGACAAAGAATGTAATCATAAAATCCTGCACACAAAACAAACAAACAACCCAATGTCTCGAGGTAAGCCTCAAGAACTCCAGACAAAATATCAATTAAGGTCTCAAGGTCTCCAACATAGGCCAAGGTCTCTAATCTTAAGTCCAAGAAGTCCAAAACTCCATAATGCCAAGGATAGTAACCAAATAGTCCAAGTATCATTAAAGCCTTTTATGGTTCATGTTTATTATTAGGTGTCTTAGAAGAGAAAAGAAAAGCTCAACTGAGCAAAACAAAAATGACATGAAATTTAACGCTTAAAGTAAATGGTACATAAAGCATAAAAAATAAAAGCATAAAGTAAAAACAATTTAACAATTAGTGGTTAGTTGGATGACCATCTTGAAACTTTCATTTGGAACTCATTAGAGGATTGGTAGAACCAAAGCCTCCACACAACAAGTTACATTTGCTTTTTATCAAGTATTTCGTCCATTTAGAATCCTCAAAAGTACCATTTAATGATCAACGATGTTTAAGTGATCCGTGTTGACCAAAAGTGTTGTAGATCCATTAGAGGATTGGTAGAACCAAATCCTCCACACAATGAATCTCAAGGTTATTGGATCAAAGAGATCAAGTTAACATACTTGGGCTTGCAAACATAGGTTTGGGCCACGAATGATCATTTATTCGAATCGGGACAAAATTTAACACTATGTTAAGCAATCGTAAATGGACTTATGTAGAAGTCACACCTATTTTGAGGCCGGTAAATAGCAATCTATGCACCATTTATTTTGAGACATGATATAAAGATCATGCTCTGATAACACTTAGTGCAATAAGAAAGGGATGAGATGAAGAAGGGTGGGAAAGAATACAAACCACATTAGAATTAAGTTTTAATTAAACTATTATTAAAATCATCCATCCATTTTTATAGAGTTAGACTCAACACCATGGATACAATGATGTTAACAAAGTTCATAATCAAAAATTTAACTCAAGATCAGCCAGAAAATAATCACAAAATAATATTTCATTTAATATATACATTAAAAAAAGGTTTTAAAATAAAAATAAAAGGAAAAATATCAACTATGTTTAAATTGATCAAGAAAAATTAAGTATGACCATGGAAAAATCAGAAATGAACTAAAATATTTTAATAAATATTTTGGTAATTTTTTCAAGTCAGAAACTATTTTTAAAAATTAAAAGAAATATGTAAAGTAAAGCAAAAATGATAAAAAATAACAAAGTCAGAAATAAAAAATAAATGAGGTCACCAATATTTGTCACAATATCATTGGATCATTCCATAATTTTTTAGAATTTAAAAATACATAAAAGTATATTTTTAAACATTTATTAAAATTCAAATAAATTAAAATTTTATTAAAATATCAAAACACAAAATAAAATTGTGAAAAAATAAAAATCAGAAAGAGGAAATTCAGAAATATTTTTCATCATTTTTTCAGATTTTTTGGACTAAAAATGAATTTTCTATGATTTTTTTGAAATTTAAAACAATTAAATATAAAAATCAGAAAAGAAAAATAAAGTCAAAAATATGTGGACTATTAGATGAGAGTCAAAACACGTTAGTAGTCAAATCCAAGGGATCTAGCACACTGTGCATATCATGGTCATTAGTGAATAAAGCACTGAATCATTAATTAAATCAGATTTTCAAAAAAAATATATATGGCGTGCCTTCATTGGTTGGAAGATGACACGTTGGTCATCTTCAACCTCCAGCCAACATGAATTGCAGGTCTCTCAAATTGTAAAATCAGAAGCTCAGACATATACCATTCGCTTCCTCTGTTCGAGACAAAGACAACCACACCTTCGCGATAAATTTATATAAACTGTAGCTCAAGCAATTTGAAAGGAAAGTTTTGAAAAGGGATTTGAAATTTCATGGTCAAAACGTGTTTCCAGATAAAAGCAAATATTGCAACTAGAACCAGGGCAATGAGAGCATCACAATGATATCAAAGTTTGGAAGAATTGATGGAGAAATCTACCTATTGAAATTAAGTTGCAGAGCTCTGAAACTGGACTTCTACGGAGCAATATAGGGCACGATTCTTCAAGGTAATTGTGTGGTTAGCTTCAGGGAAGATCAAGGAAGGTAAATTGATAGAAAAATTGGATTAAAAATGGATTGAATACTGATTTCAAAGTTACAGAAATTTGAGTTATGAACAAGTTTGGCAGGGTGATTCTGGCTACCCAAGCTTGAGGAAATGAATGGGGGATGACCCTCTATTTATAGGAGAATGAACGGGATCCTCAAGCGTGTAAAATGATGAAGTTTGGAGGGAAAACGTGGGAGGTCTGCAGCATGAAGAAAGTGTGACTTGTTTAGCATAAAAACTCAGCCAAATAGTGTGTTTCATGATGCTAAACACCTCTGGAAAGTTTCTAAATATGATTAGAAGAAAATACGCTTGGAAAATTTGTGATTAGAAGCCAAAACAAAGATTTCAAAATCTGACTTGTGATGAAACTTCAGTTTCAAGATACCAATTTCAAAATAATGGCATTTTCAACTTAAGGGGTCTTAGGGCATGATTCTTGATGCTTTATAAAGATGAGGTTACAAGAATTTAAATGGAAAAATAATGGAGTTAAATAGATGCTTGAGTTGAAAGTTGCATTGAGTCAAAGTTGGGGAAAAATGTTGACTTTCCATACTTAGAAATATTTCAATTTTTTCTTCAAAAGTGACCTATAATGTTTTGCATCCAAACATGGCCTTCCAATTGGAATTTGCTCTTGATCAAAAAATATGGCATGAAATATACCTCTTGAATGACATTTTTAGAATTGAACCATTAAAAATCTCCAAAAATTGAAAGACTTATGAATTGATGAAGTTGGAAAAAATCATGAAATGGCCTATAATCTTTTATATCCTTAGGGAACCTTCCATCCATTTTCTCACTTTGCATATAAAAGAAGGATTAAATTTCACATCCTCAAGATCATTATGGAAAAAGAGTGGGATCAAGGTAATAAAAATTGACTAAGTTATGATCATTTGAAGTCACAAATGAGAAATTGGGGGTTCATCTGGAGGACTTGTAATCTTTCTTCATCATCAAGTTTCTTCCACATGAAAACTCCTTGAAACTTTTGAAGTGATTTGTTAATAACCCTCTGAAGAGAAGGATGTTTTTGGAATCACTCAAAAATACCAAAATATGAGCAAGATATACTTCTTTAAAGTTCAAAACCATAGCTCCTAGATCAAGAAGATGCTTTGAGGAACTTTGACAATTTTGAACAACCTTCTTGTACCAACACTCTTTCTTTGTAGATATAAGTTGTTGAGGATGATAATGATAACTCATAGCAACCAAAACCACTTCCATATCTTGAGAATTAAGTGAAATATGCACTTGTGACCAATGAGAACAAGACCTTGTCCAACCATGACAACTTCTTCAATCAACCCCTTGTACTTTTGAGTCAATTTTGATAACTTCGAAATATGGTAAACCAAAATAAACCTTTCCATGCCAATTATTCCAAAACAACTTTAATGGCGAGGTTTGGATTTCTCAAGCTTTATTGACTAGGGCATGGAAATAAACTCATGAGTCTATGGATCAACTTGATAAGCCACATTTCCTTTACCTACATTATCAACAAGTAAGATAAACCAACATTGTATTTTATTAATTAGAAGGAAAATCAAGACAAAATATTCATGATCACAAAAGAAAACAACTCAAGATGCTTGGTGATTCCTCAAAGAGCAAAGTTAAAGATAGGGAGAAGAACCACAAGCCCTAATATGATTGAATCAATATGGTATGATGAAGGGATCTTAGGGGAAAAAATTGGGGTACAACAGCTTCCCTTATTTAAGTTACTTCTATCCGGAGACACGAAGGTTGAAAATCTTTGTGTCGACGCGATCGAAGATACTTAAATATAAAGCAAACCCTATTTTTGACCCTAAGATGCCATGCAATGGTTATGAATATGAATGCACGTGGACAACTTCAAAGGGACGCAAAACACCACTGGGGATGTAACAAAATAAAGAAACAAAAGAGAAACCCGACTTATAGAGGATGATAAAAAATCAAAGGATACACCAACTTTTACTGAAGGTGAAACTATCAACGTTCACTAAAGGTAGAAAGGGAGAAGAAAAAATTTAACACCGGCGTTCACTGACGGGGAGCAACCAACGTTTACCGAAGGTAGAGAGAAGAAATCATCGATGTTCACTGAAGATGAACTACCAGCTTTCACCAAAGGTAGAGGGAAAAGAAAATATCATAAAACTGTCGTTCACTGACAGTGAACTACCAACTTTCACTGAAGGTAGCAAAAATATAACAAACATCGACGTTCACTACCGAAGACCTACCAACATTCACTGAAGGTAGAAGAAAATATATCATAGCATCGGTGTTCACTGACGATGAACTACCAACGTTCACTGAAGGTAGCAAAAAGATAACAAGCACCAACTTTCACTGAAGGTGAGCTACCGACTTTCACTGAAAGTATAAGAGAAAATATATCACAAAATCGCCGTTCACTGAGGGTAGAAAAAAGATAACAATCATAGAGGTTCAATGCCGAAGACTTACCAACTTTCACTGAAGGTAGAAGAGAAAATATATCATAGCATCGTCATTCACTAACGATGAACTACCAACGCTCAATGAGGGTAGCAAAAATATAAAAATCATCGATGTCCACTACTGAAGACCTACCAATTTCACTGAAGGTAGAAGAGAAAATATATTATAGCATCACCATTCACTGAAGATGAACTACCAACATTCACTGAGGGTAGCAAAAAGATACCAATCATCGATGTTCACTGTGGAAGACCTACCAACTTTTACTGAAGGTAGAAGAGAAAATATATCATAGCATCGCCGTTCACTGACGATGAACTACCAACATTCACTGAAGGTAGTAAAAAGATAACAATTTTTTTTTCCAAAATTCGGGCATTTCACCTAGAATGGGTCTCAACTTCTTCTTTAACCAAGGCATTCTGCCTGGAAAAGGTAATGTATAAGTTGTCTCAAATAAAGAGACTACCACTTGCAAAGATTTCTTAACGAACTGTCCCTGTTATATTGAATGACTAACTATCCACTGGAGTAATTTGACAACGAACCGCAAACTATCCACTCATAGAGAAGATAGCAAAAAAAAGTAACGTCCACTCTTATGGGGAAATACAAGTTGCTCAAATAAAGAGACCTTTTAGTTGTTGTTATGGAGATTTGTAAAAAATGACTTCCTAGGGAAAACAATATGGCTTCCTGGGGAAATGCCGACATATTCCTGCTGGGGAGATAAAGTCTTTTCGTGCAAAATAAATGCATATTCTCAAACCAAAACTCGAAGCTTTCAGAAATCCAAAGTAATAATATGCTCGGAAACAAAGATTCAATCCAGAAATAAACTGGAGTAAAACGGTCTACCAAAATACATCCTTTGAGAAATAAACTCAAGAGGAGACCCAATCTATCCAGATAAAGAGCTGTGTAGGAAGGCTAAAGTAAAAATCTTCCATGAAGGATAACTTAGTGGGGAAATTGAAAGAATATACACTTTCTGCTTATGACTGGCATTCTATTGGAGAGGACAACACAACTCTGCAAAATAGGCCAAAATCTCAACAAAGTATCCATGGGTATGAATGAGCAATGATTTGTTATGTTTAGCTATGCATGATGTATGTATGAATGTATGAGTGTTATCGCCCATATGTTGACAAAACCGTCAAATATTCCTGGGGATAAACAAACAAAACCAACTCGGGCACAAACAACACTCGGCTAAATCATATCCAAGACGATCATTCCAAAAGAGAATAAGCACCAAGTAAGGAAACAAAGTCCTATTGCATGTCTCAGCTTTACTGGGGAGAAACAAAACATAGCAACGAAACAGTACAAATACAAGGATATAACATCCTTCTCCAGGCTTCATTAGGGAGTAGCACTCAGACTTCAACGGGGAAACAAATATTTTCAAATGTAACACTTCTACTGGGATTGCAAAACTATTTCAAATAAAGTAGATGAACACCAAATCATCCAAACATTCACATGGGAATCCAGGGCCATTTTGAAGGAGGTAATACATACAAACTTCACTAAGGCAAATAATGCTTCAACATCGAGACATCAACTGGGGATTTTGTGTTGACTTCAATGGGGAGGTCAACATCACATCATCAAAGGGGAAACCAATATACGTTCTTCGCTGGAGAAACCAGAGATACGTGTTCTTCGAGAGCAATTATTGTACCAAAGTATCTGGGAAGAAAGGATTTCTTTCAAATAAGTAAAACCTTCACTGGAGAAATCTTTGATTGAGTCTTCATATCATGCAAACTAAGAGAATAAGATAAATGAAACAAGACTTGACTGGGGACACTGGAGTCACAAACCCAATACAACGAAAACATCTGAGCAAACCTTCCGGGGGGAAATATTTCTCAAAACTACTGGAGTTCGTCCATTCCTGGGATCACCACTTTTGTTTTTCTCTTGAATCACACAATCTAAAGTAGAAGTAAATTGTAAATTCTTTTGGAAGAACAATTTTTTTATTTAATCTTTTCGCTTTGAAAATTATTATCAATAATAAATGGAGTCTTTGCAAGCTAAATAAAATAAGAAATACAAATAATTGGGTAAAAGCTCAAATTTTATTAATAGAATGGTAGTCTGCGAATGGCGAGACTCCATGGATGATTACAAAGTTCAGAAAATGGTAATATATAATGGAAAAGATACATTGAGATACAATGACCACTATCCCCTCTAACAACTTTTAAAATCCTGAGCAGCAGCTTCTGTTGAAGTATGATGAGGATCCGAGAAGATTGTTGCTTCAATGATCAAGTCTTGTCTGATGTAGTTACTTGCCAAAAAAGTCCCTAACTTTTGCCTAAGCTGCCCTTGCAGGTTTTAAACGTAGCGGGGAATTTATTCTGTTTATGTCTCTAATTTTTTCCTAGACCTCCCTTTCGGGTTTTCGGCCTACCGAGACACTCTTTTTTTCCTAAGCCGCCCTTTCGGGTTTTCGGCCTACCGAGACACTCTTTTTTGCCTAAGCCGCCCTTTCGAGTTTTCGACTTAGCGAGCTGTTCTTTTATTTCTTTAGGCGAAGTATATCTTGACTGCATCAGAATTCATGGGACGTGGGAACTCCTCGCCATCCATAGTTTCAAGAATTAATGCACCGCCAGAGAAGGCTTTCTTGACAACATATGGGCCTTCAAAATTGGGAGTCCACTTTCCCCTAGAATCAGCGTTAAAAGACATGATCTTCCTGAGAACGAGGTCGCCTTCTCTAAATTCACGAGGTTTGACCTTCCTATCAAAAGCTTTATTTATTCTCTTCTGATATAACTTCCCATGACACAAAGTTGTCATTCTCTTATCTTCGATCAAATTCAATTGGTCAAACCTGTTCTAGACCCATTCAACCTCTGACAACTTGGTTTCCATTATCACTCGCAAAGAGGGAATCTCAACCTCGATTGGGAGTACCGCTGCCATTCCATATAAAAGGGAGAACGGGGTTGCTCCTGTTGAAGTGCGGACATATGTCTGATATCCATGCAAAGCAAAATGGAGCATTTCATTCCAATCCTTGTAAGTAACAACAATCTTCTGGATAATCTTCTTGATATTCTTATTAGCAGCTTCAACAACCCCATTCATCTTTGGCTGGTACGGAGATGAGTTGTGATGCACAATCTTGAATTCTTCACAAAGTTCTGTCATCATCTTATTGTTCAGATTTGAGCCAATGTCGGTGATAATTCTGCTCGGCACACCATACCAACATATAAGATTATTCTTAATGAAGCGCACAACCACCTGCTTAGTAACATTAACATATGAAGCTGCTTCCAGCCATTTGGTTAAGTAATCAATTGCTACCAAGATAAAATGGTGTCCATTCAAATTTTGGGTTCTATCATCTCAATCGTGTCAATACCCCACATAGAGAAAGTCCATGGGAAAAAGATCACATTGAGAAGTGTCGGAGGCACATGAACCTTGTCCACATAAATCTTGCATTTATGACACTTCTTTGCAAATTTGTAACAGTCATATTCCATTGTCAGCCAATAGTAACCTGCCATTAGCATCTTTTTAGCCATCGAGTGTCCATTGGCATGATTGCCAAATGAACCTTCATGAATCTCATGCATCAATATGTCTGCTTCGTGTCTATCCACGCATTTGAGCAAGACCATGTCATGATTTCACTTGTACAACACATTTTCACTGAGGAAGAAGCTGCCAACCAATCTTCTCAACGTTTTTCTATCCTTATTTGATGCACCAATCGGGTATTCCTGAGTCTGAAGAAAATGCTTGATATCATAATACCAAGTTTTCTGATATGCTACCTCCTCTATTGTAAACACATGATCAGGCATATCCAGTCGCCGAACTATAATTCGAGGTATATCATTCCAAGTATTTACTTGATACATAGAAGCCAGAGTTGCTAGAGCATCCACCGTTCGATTTTCATCTCTAGGAATGTGATGGAATTCAACCTTATTAAAGAAGGGTAACAATCTTCTAGCATAATATTTGTAACAGATCAAGCCGAGGTGACGAGTATCCCACTCTCCTTTAATCTGATTTACTAACAAAGCTAAATCGCCATACACATCTAGAATTTTAATTTTGAGATCAATAGCTTCCTCGAGACCCATGATGCAAGCCTCATATTCTACCATATTATTAGTACAATCAATTGTCAACCTTGTAGTAAAAGGAATGTGTGATCCATGTGGAGTGACAATCACATCACCAATTCCTTTACCATAAGCATTCACAGCTCCATCAAATATCATACTCCAACGAGATTCAGGATCAGGACCTTCCTCAGGTAATGGTTCTTCACAATCTTTCACTCTCAGAAACATTACATCCTCATCAGGGAAACCATACTTCACAGGCTGATAATCATCAACTGGTTGGTGAGCAAGATAATCTACCAACACGCTACTTTTAATAGATTTTTTAGTGCGGTATTTGATGTCATATTAAGATAAGAACATTTGCCAGCGGGCAATTCTCCTAATAAGAGCAGGTTTTTCAAAAATGTACTTGATTGGATCCATTTTGGAGATCAACCAAGTAGTGTGATTCAACATATACTGTCGCAACCTCCTTCCAATCACCTGTATCATGAAGTGAGAAACTAGCATCTGACTAAGGCTTAGAGGAAAATAAATCCCCTTGCCTCTCCGTCATCTCTATAGCCCGACTCTCAAGAATCTCAATCAAGTCGTCTTTCTCCTTCAATTCTGCTCTATAGGAAATCTCTAAAGTTTGGTACTTATTCTTCCAAGCATCCTTTTCCTGCCGCATCCTGACCAAAGAAAATGGTAGTTATTCCACATCATCCAATAGGGGTGGAGTGGTATTTACAAACAAATCAGGCATAGGTGCTTCCCAAGAATACGACATCTTCAACTGAATAGCTCTTGTTTGGACCCACTGAAGATAAGGCTCCAAAGAAACAGCCCCTCTAGGTCCCAGGTCTTTCCTACTCTTCCTATGAATGTAACGCTAGGCCTTCGCGATCTTCTCCCTAGCTTCCTTATGGTCTTCTCCCTCCTTCAGGAAGAAACTACTCAAATGAATACTATTTTGTTTATCCCTCATCGGATAACCAAGCTGTCATCATGCAAGAATATGGTTGTAGTTAATTCATCCCTTTGTACCAAGAAGAGGTACATTGCGGAAACTACCACAACTGTCGATAATCTCTACATCCTGGTAAGCCCGATGATACCAATCAATATCCGAGTGAGTAAGTTCCATGATCTTAGGAGCCCAACGAGGTTCCTTCCTGACATCCCAGAAAGCAACAGACTGACGCATATGAGAAATAAACCATCGGTACAACAGAGGCGTGCAACAGATAATCATCCCCCCATGATAAGAATTCTGAAGATGAATAGAGTAATAAGAATCACCCAACAATGTAGGAATTGGATTTCCGATCATGAAGATTCTGATAGCATTAACTTTGTTTTTTCCATGTCCTCTGGAGCCATTCTTATTTTATTTTACCCGGAAAATCTGTCCATGAACGAGAAAACTTTGAACTTTGTTGTGTTATCCACTAACATATCAATGTGTGGCAATGGAAAATCATCTTTTGGACTAGCTTTATTTAGATCTCTGTAATCTACGCACATGCGAACTTTTCCGTCTTTCTTCGGTCTTGGGACAATATTGGAAATCCATTGAGGGTACACTGATGTCACAAGAAAACTGGCATTAATCTGCTTTAGAACTTCCTCTTTGATCTTCACTGCCATATCTGGGTGAGTTCTTCGCAACTTCTGTTTGATTGGCGGACACTCTGGCTTCAACGGAAAACGGTGCTCTATATTATTTGTATCTAGACCAGGCATATCTTGGTAAGACCAAGCAAAAATGTCCACATACACTTTCAGCAAACCAATCAACCTGCTCTTCACATTAGGATGCAATAACGCTCCAATCTTGACTTCCTTCGGATCTTCTTCTGAGCCCAAATTGATTACTTCCAATGGATCTTTATATGGCTGAATGGTATTCTCCTCGTGCTCAAGCAACCGTGAGACCTCTTCTGGAATCTCATCATAGTCTTCTTCTTCGGCCCCATACATAGGACATTCAATGTTGGGAGAGGGTGCAGGGTCATTGTATTCAACGAGTTTTTTTTAATTAATCTGCATATATGATTTATGATTGTTTTTAGAAACTGACACATATAAAAAGTGATCATGCAGATTGAATTTCAGTTATTATTTATTTTGAAAGGTTTTTTTAGTACCATTTTCCAAGAAAAAGCAGAAAATAAAGACACAATTTGGGAAACAAAGACAACTTTTATTATTGATTTTAAAAGTCACAGCAAATAGATAAGCCCATACAATATTAATACTTTCAACTTGGGAAGAATGAAAGCTTTTCAAAAAGATTAACAAAACAAATTACTTTGAAACATGTATGCAAGAGGGAACATCAATGGTGATCCATTTTTGAACCCTAACTCCGTGCGTCACATAATTTGGCATTTCTAGTTCTACTTCATCTTCCACAATGGCATTAATCCCGGAGACAGTTGGATGAAGATAACCCCTGCTATGGAAGATGTCTTGATACTTTCCTGTAGCAGACATCAACTTCATGCTCTTTCCTTTGTCATTCTTCACAGATAACCCCAAGCCAGCTCTGTTCTTGTTTACAGGAGGATCAACAATATGTCCCCATACTGCACTATGACCATTATGCACAACCTGTTGTGCATCCTTGAATGAAGCCATAGAATTCTCATTTCCTCTTACATTATCAATGGATAAAGCTTGGAACTGGGTTCCAATAGCAGCTTCATCCGCCTCCACAATGCTGAAAGATGACAAATGAGATATCAATAATGCATGTTCTCCGTTTATAATCACCACTTTTCCTTCGGGTACAAACTTCAGCTTTTTGTGTAAAGTCGAAGTGACAGCCCTTGCCTCATGTATCCACGGTTGTCCTAGCAAGCAGTTATAAGCGGGTACAATATCCATGACCTGGAAAGTAATCTTAAACAAATGTGGGCCTATATGAATAGGCAAGTCCACTTCACCAATAACAGATTTCCTTGATCCATCAAATGCTTTCACAATAATGCCACTTGGGCGCATGGGCGTTCCTTAATACTTCAACTTCATAAGTGTGCTCCTTGGTATAACGTTCAATGTGGATCCATTATCAATCAGCACATTGGATAGTGAATCATTCTTGCAGTTGGTAGAGATGTGGAGGGCCAAGTTATGATTCCTTCCTTCATCTGGCAATTCATCGCCACAAATACTCAGGTTATTACATGACGTAATGTTCCCTACTACACTTGCTGAATTGGTCTATAGGCATGTCACTTTCCACAAAAGCTTGGTCCAATACCCTCATCATAGATTCCATGTGAGTAGAGGAGTTCAACAATAAAGCCAAGATAGATATTTTGAAGAGTCTGCAGTAGCTGATCTACAATTCTATAGTCGCTCATCTTGATTATCTTCAAAACATCATCCACCTCTTTCTATAGCTTAGCTCCACTAGGTTCACCCACTGCCTTCTTGGGTTCAACATTTTCAACAATTTTCTTTCCAGCACTAACATCTCCATGAACAATTGGTGCAAATGTACGACCACTACGGGTCACTCTTCTAGTCTCGGCAATATTTCCAACATCAGGCATCGGCTGGATGCGAACTTCCACACCATCCTCCAAAATTGTAGCATTATATTTGTAGGGTACTGCCTAATTTGACTTGTAGGGGACAGGACCCAGCAAACTAATCACCAATGGAGTAATAGTTGGCTTGCTATGATACTCAACTTTAAAATGGGCAGGTGCACCAAAACAAGGTACAATAGCGTTTACCCCTTCTTCAACATAATCGGTCATTATTGAGTCATCTTTGGAAAATAAATCCTCATCTGAGGAGAAATACTCATCTGCCGAGGCATACTCATTATCCGACTCTTCTTCAGCCAAACAAACCTCAATCATATCAACTTCATGGTAATCATCCCTTTGACTTGTAACCTTAATAGTTCCATTATCCAACAACAACTGAACACCTTTCTTCAAAATTGAACATACTCGGGAGTCCTGGCAGCAAACTCGGCAAGATCCATACTGATGTTCCAATTGACCCACCATGTGGCAAAAAGTAGTGTGCACTTGCACAAGGTCCTCATTCTTATACTCCACATCAAGTATTCTGAACTCCATAGGAAATCCAGAAACCATGTTTACTTCCTCTTCATACTCTTCCCTAGGCCTGATTATGTGGATGAGGCCCTCATTCATCATCTCCTGGAAATCAGCCTTTATCTTATCGCAACCCTGTATGTTTGTACTGCAAATAGCACAACCGGCATGATCATGCGTATAGTAGCTAAATTCACAGAGGTCTACGTGAATTTTCACCAAATATCCTCTAACCAAGTTAACATCAAAAATCCGGAAGTCACCAGGACAACCGGCCACCATATTTAAAGTGTTTGCTCCTTAATGCTTGGGTAGAGGATTGTCTTTCACATTATAACACACGTCTTTGAAAGATAGAATATCGGGCTTCACCAATTTTTGTACCTCGGTCTTCAAAGGATAGTAGTTCTCAACATTATGCCAGGGTGCTCCCTGATGGAAAGCATGTGTTTGGTCTGCTTTGTAATACTAAGGCAACAATGATGGTACAGCGGGAGGTGGTTGGGTCTGAACCAATTTCTTTTGAATTAACGCCGGGAGTAACTTTGTATAACTCATAGGGATATGGTCATAACTCTCCATTATCTGATTATACCCTTGATTCCCCTACTAGGATGGTCTCTGATAATCAACGATTGTTTGAGCTACACCAACAACTAGAGTAAATGAGGCGACTTGCTGATGACGCTGATAATTTCTTCTAGGAGGATTAACTCTCCTTTCTTGCATGACAACATTTGTATCTCCTTCCTTCTTCTTGATAAACCCATAAGATGGCTTCTTCGCACTTCCAGAACCTTCACTCATTGTTAAGCGGCCCTCTCTTATAGACTCTTCTAAACGGATACCCATGCCTACCATTTCGGTAAAGTCACATGGCGCATTCACTACCATCCTTTTGTAGTAGAAAGCACACGGAGTCTTCAAGAAAATCTTAGTCATCTCCTTCTCTTCCATGGGAGGAATCACTTGGGCGGCTACCTCACGCCATCTCTGTGCATATTCTTTGAATGATTCCCTGTCTTTCTGAACCATGGCCCTGAGTTGATCACGGTCAGGCGCCATGTCGATGTTGTATTTGTATTGTCTGATAAATGCTTCTCCCAAGTCATTGAAAGTATGGTATTTGATGCTATCCAAACTCATATACCACTTCAGCGCAACACTGGTCAAACTATCCTAAAAAAAAGTGAATCAGCAGACGCTAATCATCAGTATGGGTAGAGATTCTCCTTATATACATCACCATATGAGCACGAGGGAAAGTGTTTCCCTTGTACTTCTAAAATTCCGGGACTTTAAACTTTGCAGGTATCTTAACATTAGCGACCAAGCATAAATCATTCACATTCTGCCTGAACAATTCCTTTCCCCTGAGGGCCTTCATCTCCCTCTGCATCTTGTCAAACTGAACTTGAAAATCATCCATTTTGTCGTAAAGGCCCAAGTCTTCACTTGGTGTAGAAAAAGCACAACACATATCATCATTAGCAAATGGAACCAGATTCACCGAAGGAGCTACAGTAGGAGAAACATGCACCACAGGAGGTGAAATAGTCTGAACAATTGGAGCTTCTTGAGGACCAAGATTGAAACTTTCAGGCACAAAGTTCACTAGCATTCCTCATTGATAACCTTGAGGAATGCGATTCTGAATAATAGCTAGAGTAGTAGATACAGGAACAGTCAGAGCTTCAGCATTAGCCCTTTTTGATTGAGGTTGAACACTCGGTGGCTGATTCTGAGCAGCCACTAGAGATTCCATCAGAGCAGTAAGATTGGCCATGCCGGCCTTCAAAGCAAAAACTTCCTCGCGTAACTCGTGATTCTCTTGTTCTAAATTGTCCATCTTCCTTCTCAAATTAGCTCGAGTGTTGTAGTGGTGAGGTAACTTGCTGAACGAAGTAAAGAAGCTTGGTAAGACACCTGGATATGCATAACAAATGCAAGAAATATATGCAATATAATGCATGATATGTGGTGCACGTGATTTATTTATTATTAATATTTCAAGGGACTTAAAGATTTATAGACATATGGCAAATATCAAAGTAATAACACATTTGAAATACTGAAAACGTTTTATTATAATAACTTCAAAATAGGTTAGAAGTTTCAACAATCCTAAGTACAAGATGAAAATAAAGTCTAAAACCCTAAGAAGTAGAGCTGACAGAGATCACCCTATACGATGGCGCTTCCCTGTAAGCCTGGTAATCTGAGCCTTCAACCTCTCGTTTTCTTCAGCATATCTGGTGGCCACCTCCTTCCAATCACCTGAATCAGGAAGTGAGCAACTATCAACTGACTGAGGCTTAGGAGAAAATAAATCCCCTTGCCTTTCCATCATCTCTACAGCCCGACTCTCAAGGATATCAATCAAGTGGTCTCTCTCCTTCAAGTCTGCTCTATAGGAAATCTCTAAAGTTTGGCACTTATTCTTCCAAGCGTCCTTTTCCTGCTGCATGCTTACCAAAGCAAGTTGTAGCTCTTCTACAACATCCAATAAAGGAGGAGTGGTCTTTGAAAACAAATTCGGCATAAGTGTTTCCCGAGAATACAGCATCTTCAACTGAATAGCTCTCGTTTGCACCCACTAAAGATAAGGTTCCAAAGAAATAGCCCCTCTCGGTCCCAAATCTTTCCTACTCTTCTTACGAATGTGATGACAGGCCTTCGCAATATGCTCCCTATCTTCCCTATGGTCTTTTCCCTCCTTCAGAAAGAAACTACTCAAATGAATACTATTTGGTTTATCCCTCATCGGATAACCAAGCTATTGTTGTGCAAGAACAGGGTTGTAGTTAATTCCTTCCTTTGTACCAAGAAGAGGTACATTTGGGAAACTACCACAACTGCCAACAATCTCTACATCCTGGTAAGCTCGATGATACCAATCAATATTTGAGTGAGTAAGTGCCATGATCTTAGGAGCCCAACGGGGTTCCTTCCTGATATCCCAGAAAGCATCAGACTGAGGCATATGAGAAATAAACCACTAGTACAACAGAGGCATGCAACAGACAATCATCCCCCCATTATAAGAATTCCGAAGATGGATGGAGTAATAAGCATCAACCAACAATGTAGGAACTGGGTTTCCAATCATGAAGATCCTGATAGCATTAATGTCAATAAACTTGTCAACATTAGGAAATAAGAACAACCCGTAAGCAAGTAGAGCAAAGATGGCCTCAAAAGCGACTGTCCTCTTCATCCTTGAAAAGTAACGAGCTTTCTCCAATGATAACTAAGTTTGTAATCCTCTAATCCCTCCTTTAGTAGTCATATGGGATTTAACCTCAGACCCCCCCCAGATGGATTAAAGCAGCAATCTCGTGTGGTTTTGGCTCACCCTCCAAACCAGTAAAAGGAACATGATCGGTAATAGTTAAATCCAACAAATAAGAATACTCCTCTAGTGTAGGCATTAACTGATAGTCAGGGAAAGTAAGGCAATGATACATCGGACCATAGAACTAGAACAAGGTCGAGAGAATACCCTCCTTCATCTTAATCTTCATGAGTGGAATGATGGTTCCATACTTCTTCTGAAAATCTGCAGAACACTCAATCTCCGGAATTATACTGATCAACTCATCTATCTTGGGATCCTTGAAATTGTACTTTCCTGTCTTTCTTTTTGTAGAATCCATGGTCAAAAGGTACCTGAGATATTCACAAATGGTCAACTTTTAAGTCCCTTGAAATGAAATTCCTTCAAAAGATGCTTATGAGTGAATATATGCATGATGCAACAATCACATACAAGATCACACATATAGGGTTCATATTTTCAACGTCACGAGCATGAGGTAGAAGGTACTACCCATAAGGTATGGTCTAAGAGTTATCACCTGCCAAACAAGGTTCTAGAGGTTCCCAGAGTCTACATCCTTCCTTTGGATATTACCGACTTCCCGATTGACTCGGTGATTAGTAATATTCTCAAGAAAAACTCGTACGAGCGTAGTATCGCGTGACAACTATTTCCGAATTACCCCGTCATAGCTTCCGCACTACCCCTAAAAGGTCAAGATGGGTTAGATATTCTACGGTCTTCAGCTTTAGCTGGCTCCTAGGTCGAAAGCAGTATATCTTCCCGATTACTCGGTAAATGACACTACAGTCAAAGGGGCCTCCACTGAGTGGGGGATCTCATGCCTCCGTTTTTGGGATTACTCCCTCAAAGTTAACATGATTATACCGTCCGTACTATCTTAAAGTTTTCCCAAGTCCGGGTATAAGACTTATAAGTAATCACCAAGCACCCTGAAAACCAGGAAAATCCAGACAAACAGATATACATCACGTAACACATAAACAACAATAGCACATATACAGATATAAACAAAGATAGGCTCAACCCACTTACGGATGGACCAGTAAGAGGTCAATCTTTCCCCAGTGAAGTCGCCATTTTTTCTATAGTGGTAGAAATGTTTAAGACTAAGCCATTGGATTGACTAGACTTATACAGATCAAAATAAAAATCACCACCGCGCTTTATTATTTCCAAAGGAATGGGAAAAGAGAGAGTAACCCAAATAGAAGGGGAAAGATTCAAGGTAAGGGGGTTGGTTATGCAAAGGGAAGGTATTAGCACCCTAAACATCTACGGTACTCCGCAGGAACCTCTTTGTAAAATCTGTATGTTTTGGCTATAAAACGTTGTATGTAAAATAGATGGTGGAGGTCAGAAAAGAAATATATATTTATGATTTTTGCACCCTCCGCGGTTGCGAACCTTTAGTTCCTACGTACCACCTTTCATGCAATGGGGATCAGGGTACACGTAGTTCACCTTTTAAAAAATTTAAAACACAAGTGTGTTTATTGATTTTATGAGATAAGACATCATTGTGATTGTCCGTGTGAAAACATACTTACTACCCACAATCATGAGAAAGGAGAATTTTCATAATCTCAAAGTAGAGGATATGGCTTGGATTTTAAAATCAACAATGCCTCACTCAATACCCAAGTTAAAAATATCTCTCTTCACTATATATTGTAGAAGTATAGTTGTTTGCATCACTACAAGGATTGACAAGAGTCTAATCATTTGAGAAAGGTTTTAGAATAAAAGCCAAAGTGGCAAAATGGTTTGAAATAAGATTGATTGACTTTTAGTCTTTTTCACAAAAAAATGTCAAGGTATTATTAAGTTGATTGAAGTTTATTTATGAAAAGGTTTTCAAAACCTATGGACCTAAGTCCAAGTTTATTATGAAAGTGGTTCAAGTTTAAAATCAAGAAGAATTTTCAAAAGGAGGAAGAAGATTTGTGAAATTAAAGAAGATGGGAGGAGAAGAAGAGACTATCCTAAAGCATAATATAAAAGTTAGGGTTACAAACCATCTAACCAAAAAGAAGCTAATACATGAAATTATGAGTCAAGATAGAATTCTCATTCTTTGGATTGAAACCAAGCAAGCAAAAATACTAGACCTCTTGAGAAAACCAAACTTCAAGTGTATTAAGTCTTCACAAAAATTGGGCAGAGTAACGGCTGCATACGGGTGAATTCCAAATTACAGACAAAGAATGTAATCATAATAACTTCCACACAAAACAAACAAACAACCCAATATGTTGAGGTAAACCTCAAGAACTCCAGACAAAACATCAATTAAGGTCTCAAGTTCTCCAACATAGGCCAAGGTCTATAATCCTAAGTTAAAGAAGTCCAAAACTCCATAATGCCAAGGATAGTAACCAAATAGTCCAAGTGTCATTAAAGCCTTTTATGGTTCATGTTGATTATTAGGTGTCTTAGAAGAGGAAAGAAAACCTCAAGTGAGCAAAATAAAAATGACATGAAATGTAATGCTTAAAGTAAATGGTTTATAAAGCATAAAAAATAAAATCATAAAGTAAAAACAATTTAATAATTAGTGGTTAGTTGGATTACCATATTGTAACTTGCATTTGGAACTCATTAGAGGATAGGTAGATCCAAAGACTCCACACAACAAGTTGCATTTGCTTTTTGTCAAGTATATCATCCATTTGGAATCCTCAAGAGTACCATTTAATGATCAACGATGTTTAAGTAATTCGCGTTGACCAAAAGTGTTGTATACCCATTAGAGGATTGGTAGAACCAAAGCCTACACACAATGAATCTAGAGGTTATTGGATCAAAGAGATCAAATTAACATACTTGGGCTTGCAAAGATTGGTTTGGGCCACGAATGATCATTTATTCGAATCGGGACAAAATTTAGGGCTATGTTAAGCAATCATAAGTGGACATATATAGAAGTCGCACCTATTTTGAGACCGGTCAATAAATGAAGTAAGACCATGGAACAATCATAAATGAACTAAAATATTTTTATAAAATTTTTGGTAATTTTTTAAACTCAGAAACTATTTTTAAAAATTAAAAGAAATAGGTAAAATAAACCAAAAATGACAAAAAATAACAAAGCCAGAAATAAAAAATAAATGAAGTCACCAATATTTGTCACAATATCATTGGATCATTCCATAATTTTTTAGAATTTAAAAATACATAAAAGTATTTTTTAAACATTTAAAATAATTCAAATAAAGTGTAAATTTATTATAAATATCAAAACACAAAATAAAATTATGAAAAAATAAAAATCAGAAAGAGAAAAGTCAAAATTATTTTTCATAATTTTTTCATATTTTTTGGACTAAAAATGAATTTTCTATGATTTTTTTGAAATTTAAAACATTTAAATATAAAAATCAGAAAAGCAAAATAAAGTCAAAATATGTGGACCATTGGATGAGAATCAAAACGCATTAGTAATCAAATCCAAGGGATCTGGTACGCTGTGCATATCACGGTCATTAGTGAATAAATCACTGAATCATTAATTAAATCAGATTTAAAAAAAAACAGATGGCGTGCCTTCATTGGTTGGAAGATGACACGTTTGTCATCTTCAACCTCCAGCCAACGTGAATTACAGATCTCTCAAATTGTAAAATCAGAAGCTCAGACCTATGTCATTCGCTTCGTCTCTTCAAGACGAAGACAACCACACATTCGCGACAAATTTATATAAATTGTAGCTCAAGCAATTTGGAAGGAAAGTTTTGAAAAGAGATTTGTAATTTCATGGTCAAAACGTGTTTCCAGATAAAAGCAAGTTTTGCGACTGGAACCTGGGCAATGAGAGCATCACAATGATATCAATGTTTTGAAGAATTGATGGGGAAATCTACTTATTGAAGTTGAGTTGCAGAGCTCTGAGAATGGACTTCTATGGAGAAATATAAGGAACGATTCTTGAAGGTAACTGTATGGTTAGCTTCAGGGAAGATCAAGGAAGGTAAATTGATAGAAACATTGGATTGAGAAACGCTTGAATATTGATTTCTAAGTTACAGAAATTTGAGTTATGGAACAAGTTTGGTAGGGTGATTCTGGCTATCCAAGCTTAAGGAAATGAATGGGGGATGACCCTCTATTTATAGGAGAGTGAATGGGATCCTCAAGTATGTGAAATGATGAAGTTTGGAGGGAAATCGTGGGAGGTCTGCAGCATGAACAAAGTGTAACTTGTTTAGCATCAAAACTCAGCCAAATCGTGCATTTCATGATGCTAAACACCTTTGGAAAGTTGCTAAATATGATTAGAAGCAAATACGCGTGGAAAACTTGTGATTAGAAGCCAAAATAAAGATTTCAAAATCTGACTTGTAATGAAACTTCGGTTTCAAGCTACCAATTTTAAAACAATTTCATTTTAAACTCAAGGGGTCTTAGGACATGATTCTTGATGCCTTAGAATGATGGGGTTAGGAGATTTTAAATGGAAAAATAATGGAGTTAAATGGACTCTTGAGATAAAAGTTGCACTGAGTCAAAGTTGGGGAAAAAGGTTGACTTTCCATACTCAGAAATATTTCAAAATTTTCTTCAAAAGTAACCTATAATCTTTTGCATCCAAACATGGCCTTCCAATTGGAATTTTCTCTTGACCAAAAAAGTTGGAATGAAATAGACCTCTTGAATGAAATTTTGAGACTTGAACCATTCAAAATCTCCAAAAATTGAAAGAGTTATGAATTGTTGAACTTGGCAAAAAATCATGAAATGACCTATAATCTTTTGTATCCTTAGGGCACCTTCCGTCCATTTACTCACTTTGCATATAAAAGAATAAATAAAGTTCATATCCTCAAGATCATTATGGAAAAGGATTAGGCTCAAGGTGATAAAAATTGACCAAGTTATGATCATTTAAAGTCACACATGAGAAATTGGGGGTTCATCTGGAGAACTTGTAATCTTTCTTCATCATCAAGTTTCTTCCACATGAAAAATCCTTGAAACTTTTGAAGTGATTTTTTAATAACCGTTTGAAGAGAAGGATGTTTTTGGAATCACTCAAAATTACCAAAATATGAGAAAGATATACTTCTTTGAAGTTCAAATCCCTAGCTCCTAGATCAAGAAAATGCTTTGAGGAACTTTGACAATTTTGAACAACCTTCTTGTACCAACACTTTTGATTTGTAGATAGAAATTGTTGAGGATGATAATGAGAACTCATAGCAACCAAAACCACTTCCATATCTTGAGAATTGGGAGAAATATGCACTTGTGACCAATGGGAACAAGACCTTGTCCAACCATGACAACTTCTTCAATCAACCCCTTGTACTTTTGAATCAATTTTGATAACTTTGAAATGTGGTGAACCAAAATAAACCTTGCCATTCCATTTCTTCCAAAACAACTTCAATGGTGAGGTTTGTATTTCTCAAGCTTTATTGACTAGGGCATGAAAATAAACTCAGGAACCCATGGATCAACTTGTTAAGCCACATTTCTTTACCTACATTATCAACAAGTAAGATAAACTAACATTGTATTTTATTAATTAGAAGGAAAATCAAGACAAAATATTAATGATCACAAAAGAAAACAAGTCAAGGTGCTTGGTGATTTCTCAAAGAGCAAAGCTAAAGATAGGGAGAAGAACCATAAGTCCTAATGTGATCTTGTTGTGATTGAATCAAGATGGTATGATGAAGGCATCTTAGGGGCAAAAATTGGGGTACAACAACGAGCAGGAAAATTCCTTGGATTCTATCTAACAGAACGAGGAATTAAGGCAAACCCCGAAAAATGCCAGGCATTCTCCGAATTTCGGATGCCCACGTCGAAATATTCCATCCAGATCTTGAACGTCATGCTCACTTCTCTCTCTCGATTCGTGGCAAAGTCTGACCAGCACATGTTTCCCTTGTTCAAAATCCTGCACAAGAAATCCACCTTCGAGTGGATGCCCGAATGCGAATAAGCCCTCATTCATTTGAAACTAGCATTGTCACAGTCGCTTGTCCTTTCTCGGCAAGAGAAAGACGAGGTCCTCTACCTCTACTGGCCGTTGCCTCCGAGGCAATAAGCGCGAAACTGATAAGAGAAACTCTAGAAGGACAAACACCAATTTACTTCACGAGCAAGACCCTGCATGGCCCAGAGGAAAGATATCAACAAATCAAAAAAGTAGCTCTAGCCCTTATTAACGCAGCAAGGAGACTCATACACTACTTCCTGGCCCAAACCACAGTGGTCCGAACAAATCAACCAATAAAACAATTACTCGGAATACTAGATATGGTCGGAAGAATGTTGAAATGGTCCCTGGAACTCTCTGAATTCGATATCCAATACGAGAGCAGGAAAGCCCTTAAGGCCTAGGCCTTGGCCGACATCGTAGCTGAAATGAACTCGCCTGCAGATCTTGATGGATGGCGTTGTTGGATGATCTTCGTTGATGGCACTTCTAGTTCGACTGGAATATGTGCGAGCATTATACTGGAAAACAAGGAAGGGGCCTAATCAAGGTATCCCTCGCCCTTTCCTTTCCAACCTCCAACAATCAGGCCGAATACAAGGCGTTCCTCGCGGGTTTACGACTGGCCGAAGATCTGGGAGCCGAGGAAGTGAAAACCTTCACCGACTCTCAGTTGGTCGCCTCTCAAGTCTGAGACAAATATCAGGTCAAAAAACACTTGCCGAATATTGGGCCCTAGTAAAGGAGAGGAGAAAGAAATTTAAAAATGTGGATGTAAAGCATGTTCCCCGCGAGCATAAGGCCCGCGTAGATATCTTGTCTAAGTTGGCGAGCACGAAGAGAAAAGGAGTGAATAAATCGGTGATACAGGAAATACTTCCTCAACCAAGCACCCAAAAGCTATATTCTACCTTAGAAGTGTTCACCATCGGGGACAGCGATTGTCGGATGACCCCCGTACACGACTATCTCACTAAGGGAAAACTCTGCGGCAACCTGAAAGAAGCGACCGTTGTCAGGTTAAGAGCTTGCTCGTACATTTTGGTCAAAGGAAAACTTTACAGAAGAGGATTTTCCATTCTACTTCTCAAATGCGTCGACCGAAGCGGGGAATATCGCGTCTTGCTCGAAATCCACGAGGGCATCAGCGGCCAACATCTAGGCGAGAGATCCCTCGTGAGAAAGGCCTTGTGGGAAGGATATTACTGGCCCACCATGCACCATGATGTGAAAGAGCACATGAAGAAATACGATAAATGCCAGCGGCACAGAGACATGCATTTAGCTCCTCCTAACGAGCTTAAACCCCTCTCCTCTCCCTGGCCCTTCACTTGGTTGAGACTGGATCTCCTCGGTCCATTCGTGGTCGAAACCAATCAGAACAAATACCTAATCATTGTGGTCGACTACTTCACCAAGTGGATAGAAGCCAAAGCTTTGGCCAAAATCACCTCCCAAAACATCCTTCGCTTCTATAAAATAAATATCCTCGCTCGCTTTGGCATCCCACAAGTGATAGTCACCGATAACGGGACCCAGTTCACGGACCACACCTTTCAAGAATTTGTCACCAAACTGGGTACCACCCAACACTTCGCCTTTGTCGAGTATCCTCAGACGAACGGCCAAGCCGAGTCTGCGAACTAAGTGATACTTAGGGGCCTTAAGCGAAGGTTGGATGAAACCCATAAGTGATGGGTCAAGGAGTTACATAGTGTACTCTAGGGATACTGAACGACTTCATATTCATCCACCAGGAATACTCCTTTTCGACTAGCTTATGGGAAGGAGGCCGTCATTCCCGTAGAGATCGAGGAACCTTCCAGGCGAACTGAGGCACCTCCTGACGGGGAGATGAATGATGCCGCCCTCTGTGAAGAACTGGATCTGGTGGAAGAAATCATAACAGGAGCGGCCCTACAAGAGGCCTCGCTCAAACAAAAATAGCCATGCGCTACGACGCCAAGGTCATATGACGAGATTTTGAGATCGGCAGACTTGTCTTAAAGTGAAATCGCAAAGAATCTCACTAAGGAAAGCTTGCAGCTAACTAGGAAGTCCCTTATCGCGTCTATGTGAAAACGGGGACTAGAGCGTATTACTTGGAAAACTTACAAGGGGAACATCTCGTTCGATCATGGAACACTGAAAAGATAAAACAATATTATAGTTAAATACACTGATCCGCCGATGAGTTTGGTCGACAAAGACAAACTCACCCAGTCCCGACCACGCGTGCGCGCCTAGGCTTAAGCATAGCATCCAAAGTATTCAAAGGGTGTGAGGCTCCTCTCTATTGACGAGCGCACCTTCAGCTCTATATGGATAAACCGACCGAGCTCCATAGTCCTTGTGCCACGATGGTAGAACGCCCGACTCGCGACGGGAAGTTCACGCTGCCGAACTCGGGTCCCTCAAAATGAGACCTGAGTTTCGGCCCTCGCCCGGTATTCACCCTGGCCGTTGATCAGTTTTCCTGCACTGACAAACATACCAAACGAGAAATTCCCAGCTATAAACTCTTAGGAAAATAAAAAATGTCCTAAACGGGTTAGTTTGTCAACAAACATGTAAAAACCATAAGTTAAAATATTCATAGCAAATGACCATTGGCCGGAATTTAAATAAAAACGACCACTTGGGACGATGATGTGTGAATATAACATAAACAAGCAATGTCCTAGAAAAGAAATACAACAAATGTGGCACGCATGCCAAAATAAACATAAAACAATCATCCTTCTACTTCTCCCTCAACAATGGGTGATAGTTGGTCCGGGCCTCCGGTCGGCTGGGTAATAATATCCTTGAGATAATCAGGGACTAGAATCTGACCGACAGCTATATAATAATTGACCCCCATTCCTAAGGTGTTGAGCTCAACACCAGAGTTCAACATGCGCGATTGCTTTACATCATTTTTGAAGCTCCCCTCGGAAGCGGCTTGGGCTTCATCCACAACCAACTGAAAATGAGTAACCAGCTCGGCCCGAGTCTTCAGATCCTTAGTATCCTCTGACTTGTCTTTAGCGGGCGTAATCACGGCAGTCTGGATCCCCTCGGTGTAAGCGACCTCTATCTCCAAGATCCGTATCAAATTGTCAGCACCGCCCTCTTCTCCGGTAAGCCCATTCCCTCGAGATGGAGAGATTCGTCCTGGGGAAGACGGAGAGTCGTACCCTCAAAAAAAGACTTCTCTAGCCAGAAGGGAGGCAGGTCGTACGCTCCTTTCCCTTTTTCACCAGTCAGGTCAGCACTCCCCTCGGCTCGCAGCCTCTTCACCTTTGAGGAAACAACAACGGGGGAAAGAGTGATTGTAGCCTGGGCCGAAGATGAGTCGCCCGACCCTGAGGCAGGAGCTGGCCCCGTAAAAGTCTGTGCATCCTTTAGGTCCCTTCTTGCTTTGGAAGCAAGAGTCTTAGCCAAGCGCTCCTGAGCAGGATTCATGTTATCTGCAAAACAAACAAAAACAAACATAGTTAGTAAACGAGGAGTCAAACAAACGATGACCACTTGCTACCATTAGAAACATATATATATATATATATATATATATATATATATATATATATATATATATATATATACCCAAGTATCTAACGGGGTCCTTGCTTCCGAGGAGCTCTTTGACGTTTATATGGTCTGGCTCGTATACGGGCTCCCCGTTTTTGTACAACACGGGTCTACCTCCCCGACCAACTCGTTCAACGCGAGGGATCCAAGCCACAAACGCGGTCAGGACAACGAAGCTCTCCAGATCCTCGTCTCGAAGCTCCCCTTCTCTCCAGACATAGGATCCCAATTCTCTATTAAAATGCTTCCTCGTCCATTGAAATGGGAACTTATAAACCATCTTTGCAATGAGCTCTCCTAGCTCATTCAGTCGGGGAGTATCGTCCTCGTTTAGCGAAGGCACGGTCCTAAAGACTTTTAATATCGCCTTGTTTGAAGAAGGCTGCACTAAAATGTATTTATCTTTGAAGTGGCCGATAGACTCCAAATAGGCTTTAAATAGCTTCCCATTGCCTTGCTTCAGGGAAACCCATCCCCACTTTCCGTCGACATTTCTCCTCTGAAGGTGGAAGCAGTAGAAGAACATGGGAGTGGTGGCCCCTATCTTCAAATGGTAGCAAACTATCTCGAACGCTCGCATGAACGCGGTGCCGTTCGGATGCAGTTGGGAGGGAGTCACACGCAAGTGCCTGAATACGGCCACCTCGAAGTTAGAAAAGGGGAGGCGAAGACCCATCTCTCGAAATATGATATTGTACATTGGGATATTCCTCTTGTCGTATTTCGAGCAGATTCTGCTCTCCTTCCCGGGGATGTATAACGACCATTCCTCCTGGGGCCCCTCCTTGTGAGTGTACACGTCTGTAAATACATCCTTCTGGTGCTCATAAAAATAAGACGACCAGTCCCAGGGGTCGCTCGCGACCCAATCCTGAGGTTCCTCCTCGTTCCCAGGAGGAAACACGCAACCCTGGTCAGCGGAAGTCATCTCCATGTTGCCCCCGCCTCTTTGCTGTTTCATTTGAATCTGGGCATCCTTGGAAATTTCCAAGATACTCGACGAACTACTCGTCTCGTCTGAGGAACTTCCTATGGACTGCATGGATTCACTTGAAATATCGACCTGAGCATTATCACCAATAGCACATAAAAAGAAAAGGAAAAATATGAGCTCGACATCAATTCCAAAACCACCCTTCCACCGCTAAACAAGCGAAAGGGTGCTGGGAAACGAGGATCGTATACCCGACCAGAACCCTCATTGAGGCATATCAATAGGAGAGAATTTCAAAAAAAGCCCTAAGCCCTAATGAGATGTCTATGACACACCACGAGGTCCCCGAGGAGACCCCACGGCAGCTCCAGCGATTCTAAACTACAGAAACACCATCTACCGCCAACCCTCTCCAACGGCATCCTCGCGAACGAAACCTTAAATCCTAACTGTGTGCATCTCTAGAAGGTAAAAGGCGAAAATGCAAACTACTGAGAGAAAACAACAATGAAGGATTAGAAACTAACTAGTTAAAAGTAGAAGAAAGGATGGGAGTAAGAAGTTGCGAGCAGAAAAGCTCAAACGACCAACGGTGGCTGACAGTCGAGCTAATACGAGCAATTGAGAGAGAAGACGAAAAATAGTAAATGCCTTGTTTCTCTCGTATTTATAGCTGAAACAATCCTCGCGTACAAAACATGCGCCTAGGGAACCCGAGGGTTGTCATCATTACACCCTAGCCCTAGGCCATCATTGCATCGCTTTGCTAGAACGCTTCCTAAAACACGCCACCTCTCCAAATTCAAAGGTCCTAACAACCAACTGCTCATCTCCCCGCGAGAAAGGCACAACTGGCAACACCCATTTACCCGTAAGACGCGCCTATTCCTCGAGCAGGTGTTAAAGTCATCACTCTTGTACCCAGAAGCAACGACGTGGGGGCTACTATTCTAGACTGGCCCAACAGCTTGAATGGGTCCAGTCTAGACCTTTCCTTTGGTATGGCCCGCACGTCGATGACCCGAACTGCCCGCTATTTGTCGGGCAATATCAACCATTTTCCCTCCTAAGCCAGTACTGGCCTAGGATGATCGATGAGCATCCTCCCAACCTGCCCGATATCAATATCATGCATGCCACCAGGAACCGACTAGAGAGATTACTGTAAGTGGCCCCCTCCTCGAGACCAACGGCTAGTTACGGGCACATCTGCCCGGTTTGACCAACTCCTGGAAGTTACCTAATTTCAGGGACCCGCATATCCAGATGCAAAATCAGGAACCAATGGCCATGCGCCAGAAGATATATATATACCCTCACACCTGTGAGGGCTAGGTATCGAATATTCACTATTCACCACCTAACACTTTGCTTGTATCTCCTTGTTCCCACTCTTACTTGATCGTCAGAGTGCCTTGTAGGTACAACCCCTTTTTTCCCCTCGACATCACAGCTCGACTACAGATCATCTTCCGGCCACTTCTCAGATTCTGATCAACCGGTAAGATCAATTATTTTTCAAGCCATGTTTCTTCCCAATGGAGTTAAGTCATGAAGTAGGAATTTGTTTCCTCGATTGGTGCTTATTCTCTTATGGAATATTCATCCTGGATGTGATTTAGTCGAGTGTTGTCTTTACCCAAGTTGGTTTTGTCTAGTTATTCCCAGTGTTGTATGTATGTTTTGTCAGCATATACATGATAACATTTATACATTCATACACATCAGTTAATAACTAATTTAAAATTCATTACTCATTTGCACTCATTAATGATTTTTGTTGGCATATTTTCCTCTTTGCAGAGTTATGTTACCCTCTCTCCAATATATTGTCAACCTTTAGCAGAAAGTGTATATCCTTTCAATTTCCCCACTGAGTTATCCCTCGTGAAAGAATTTTGCTTTAGCCTTCCGACCTAGTTCATTATCTTGATGGAATGTGATCCCCTTTTGAGTTTATTCCTTATTGGGTGGTGTCTTGGTTGACTATTTCACTCCGGTCTATTCCTGGTTTGAATGTTGGTCCCCAACAACATTGTTATTTTGATATATCTAGGCTTTGAGCCCTGGATTGAGAATGTATGTTTATTTTGCACATGAAGATTTATCTCCCCAACAGGAATGTATTTGAACTTCCTCAAGAAGCCAAGATTCACTTCCCAGTAGCTATATTGTGATCCTCTTCGTAAACAGCAAGTGGAAGGTGTCTTTATTTGAGCAACCGGTTCTTCCCCAGTAAGTATGTTAATGCCAAAGAAGATTTGTAATCTGATGGATGGTAATCTCTTCATTATGGGAGATAGTTCATTGTCGAGGTTTGTACTCCAATGGATGGTAGTCTCTTCATTATGAAAGATAGTTTGTTGTTGAGATGTTTTACTCTGATGGACGGTAGTCTCTTAATTATGGGAGATAGTTCATTGTTGAGATTTATACTCCGATGGATAGTAGTCTCTTCATTACAGGAGATAGTTCGTTGTTGAGATTTGTACTCCGATGAATGTTAGTCTCTTCATTATGGGAGATAGTTCATTGTTGAGATTTATACTCCGATGGATGTTAGTCTCTTCATTATGGGAGATAGTTCATTGTTGAGATTTGTACTCCGATGGATGGTAGTCTCATCATTATGGGAGATAGTTCAATGTTGAGATTTGTACTCTGATGGATGGTAGTCCCTTCATTATGGGAGATAGTTCGTTTTTGAGATGTTTTACTCACATGGATGGTAGTCTCTTCATTATGGGAGATAGTTCATTGTTGATATTTATACTCCGATGGATGGTAGTCTCTTCATTATGGGAGATAATTCGTTGCTGAGATGTTTTACTCAGATGGATGGTAGTATCTTCATTACGTGAGATAGATCGTTGTTAATGTTTGTACTCCGATGGATGGTAGTCTCGTCATAATGGGAGATAGTTCATCATTGAGAATCACTTTATTCTAATAGAGTTTCTTTGTTCCCTGCCATGAGTGTTGATGTCAACTTTTGTTTCCAATCATAAGCACTGATGCCAATCATTTGTTGCTTACCCTAATATTGGTATTTACCAGTATTATCTTACCACTTCTGTTTGCATCCTTCGGGTCGTTAATTTTTGATCCCCCGTGAGTCGACATTACTCTCTTTTTGCTATCCCCTCTAGAATTGGGTAGTTAGCAATTATATGGCAATCCTTGTGTTCCATTACTTTTTCCTCACTTATTGAGTTAGTGATACCTTATCCCCTCTTTGGCATTTACCCCATTAGAGTTGAGTCTTATGTTCCCTGACAATTTATTTTCCTGGTCGAACTCTCTTTTTTTTTTTTATCTTCTGCTTACCCAGTGGTGTTCTGTGTCACCTTTGGAGTTGGTTGCTTGCATTCATGATCATAAGCATTTCATGGCATCTTAGGTCCAAAAATAGAGTTTGTTTTGTATTTAAGTATCTTCAATCGCTTCGAGATGAAGATTTTAACATTCCTATCTCGGGATAGAAGACACTTAAATAACGGCAGCTTTTATACCCCAATTTTTCCCCTTAAGATTTCTCATCATCTCACTTTTATCAGTACATCAAGATCACACATTAGGGTTGGTTCTCTCTTTTTTTTCTTTATCCTATCTTTAAGTTTTCTCCTGAGGGATCACCAAGAATCTTGAAATGTGTATCTTGTACATGTGTTATGTTAGCTAACATCAATATGTGTATATATGTTTCTTTGAATGTTCATATTGTAGGTGATCACAATTTCATTCATCTCACCATATAACCTAGGGTTTTTAGGAGTGATTCTTAGTCAAATGATGCTTAAATGGATTACAAGAGCTCAATATTCAAGATCATATCTATGAAATCAAAGATTTTTGGTTCAAGGAGCTCTCTCACTTTATTTAGGTCAAGACCTACTCAGAGTTGGTGGTGGCATTCATCAAGAAGATTCATAGGTTCATGTGTTTATTTCCATGCCTTCTTCAACAAGATTCATTGAGACTTAAGCTCCACATTTAAGTGTGATTCAAGACAACATCATTTTAAATATCTTGTACATGTGTTTTGTTAAATAACATCAATATGTGTATATATGTTTCTTTGAATGTTCATATTGTAGGTTATCACAATTGCATTCATCTCACCATATAACCAAGGGTTTTGAGGAGTGATTCTCAGTCAAATGATGCTTCAATGGATTAAAAGAGCTCAATATTCAAAATCATGTCTATGAAATCAAATATTTTTGGTTCAAGGAGCTCTCTCACTTTATTTAGGTCAAGACCTCCCCAGAGTTGGTGGTGGCATTCATCAAGAAGATTCATAGGCTCATGTGTTTATTTCCATTCCTTCTTCAACAAGATTCATTAAGACTTAAGCTCCATATTTGAGTGTGCTTCAAGAAAACATCATTTCAAGGCCTCTTATAATTCATCTTGCTTTATTTTTCAAAGAAAGTTCAAAGGGATTCAAGGTTGGCTCAACAAGTTTGACCTAATTGAGCAAATGCCTTATTCAGTGATCACAAGTGCATAACTCTCTCAATTTTCAACATTTGGAGTTGGTTATTTTTGCTATGTATTCTGATCATCATGAACAACAACCTCTCTTCACATTACAAGATCCAATTGTGCAATAAAAATCATCAAAAGTTGAAAGGGGTTTCAAGTCATTTTGACACTCTCTGGGCTAGGGTTTGTTGACTTCTAAGGACCACATCTTGATCATTGTTTGAGATTTTTGATTGGATCTAAAGCCATGATTCTCTTTAAAGAATCCTTAACAAGATCTCCTTAGAAATCTAAGGCTAACTTTGAAAGGCCTTTGAATTTTAAAGATTGACTTCAAAGGATCATAACTTGGTCAATTTTTGTCTTCTTGAGCCCATCCTTTTTCCATAATAATCTTTGGGATGTCTACTCCAACTTAGTTTTTATTTTCAAAACTTTAGGATTCTTGGAAAGTGGTTGAAGATTTTAAAAATATTATAGGTCTTTTGTGAATTTCCCCAAATTTGTTCATCATCTTCCAAAGACCATAACTCTTTCAATTTTTATTATTTTTTAGTGATCTCAATTCAACACTTCAATTTCAGAGGTGTACTTCATGTCATCTTCAGATATCAAGATCAATTTTAAAGTGAAAGGTCATGTAATTTTGAAGAACATTATAGGTCATTTTGAAGTTCAACACTTATAATTTTTCTAAGTACAGAACATCCGTGTGTTTTTCACAAATTTAATTGGACATAACTTTTTGCTCAAGCATTCAAATGATGTCTTTCTTGGCACATTGTAAATATTGTAACCTTGTCTTTCAAATCTTTAAGAATCATCCTATAAAGGTCCCTGAGTAATGAGTTATAGATTGTTGAAGTTTTCTCCATGGAATCTATTTTTTCCTCAAGTGAGAATTTTTACCACAAGTAAACATGGATTACAATTTAAATTACTCAAGATTTAGTTGCTAAACATGTTTAACTAGTTGTCCAGATGCATTTTGACAATAATCACACTTGATATGAGGTCATTTTGAATAATTTCAAGTGACACGTTTGGCATGATCACAGCTGGCTTGGTTTGCATGATTTGCTCATAGTTCCACTCGTTTCTCATCATCATTCACTTCCATATAAATAGAGGATGATATCCCACTCATTTGAAAAGCTTTAGAGATCCAAATAACCTCTATTGAACTCCCTCTATACCTCTCAATTCTGCAACTTCAAATTTGGTTTTAAAGCATCTTTTAATCCAATTTTGTTGCTGATTCTTCATCCTTGAACTTCCCTCAAGCTAACAGAAGAAGAACTAGGCCTTGAGGTGTCCTAAATCGTGCTAGCCAAGTCCAGTTTCAGAGCAAATTCATCTGACTTCATTGAGATAGTTTAAGGCACAAAATCTTTTAACTCAAATTACTGGAATGGTTTATGATATTCATTGATGATTGTTATTAACTCAATTTTGGTGAATCAATGCATTTGATGCTTCTGCTTTTTATTTCAAAATTTTCAAAACTCTCTGGTTTTTTCCAAATCGAGTAAACTGTGTTTTATATAATTTTTTTGCGAGGATAGGGTTAGGATCGTCTTGAAGAGAAGAATCCAATGATACCACTATGAGTTTCTGATTTTTTCCATTTGAAGAAACTCACAAAAAGCCAATGCAAAGGGGTCTCGAGGTTGAAGACGACATTTGTTTTAATTTCATTGGCTCATGTTTAATTGATTGTGTGTGTTTCTCACTAAGGTCCATATCAAGCACAGCACGGCAGGTCCTTTGGATTTTTTTATTAACGCGTTTTAACTATGATCAGATGGTCCACATTATGTTGACATTACTATTATTTTTTGATTTTTGATTTAGTTGTTTTAAACTTAAAAGATCATAAAAAATTCATTTCAACTTCTAAAATTATGAAAAAATTCTTAAAAATACTTTTGATTTTTCTCTTTCTGATTCTTATTTGCTCACAGTTATATTTTATGATTTGATATTTTTTATGATTTTTCCCTTTATTTGAATTGTTTTAATTGTTTAAAAATACTTTTTTTATTTTTAAATTCTGAAAAAATATATGGAAGGATCCAATGACCTCTTGACAAATATTGGTGACCTCATTTTATTTTTATTTCTGATTTTACTACTTTTTACTTGGCTTATTTTGCTTATATCTTTGAATTTTAAAAAATAGTTTCTGACTTTAAAAAAATTCTGAAAATTATTGTCAACGCTTATTGACTCGTGTTTGACCTCTGACTTATTTTTGGATTTTTATTTGGTGTTTTAATATACTTTTTGTATTTTACCAATTATTAATCATATAAATATTGTTCTATTGAATATTATTTTATTATTTTTGTTTGGTCCTGATTTGATTGTTATTTTGTGACAAGTTTCCTCAACCTCATTAGATCTTGGGTGTTGATAGGTTGAAAAACCAAATCCACTAAAATGGATGAATGATTTTGATGATATTTGAAACCTTACTTTCATCTGATACATCCCCTCTCTCTTCATTTTATCTCTTTCTTACTTATGCTACATGTTGTTGGAGAATTATCTACATATCATTTCTCTAACATGTGGTACATAGATTGCTATTGACTGGCCTCAAAATAGGTGTGACTTCAACATAAGTCCACTTATGATTGCTTAACATAACGCTAAATTTGTCCCGATTCGAAAAATTATTATTTGTGGCCCAAAACTATATTTAAAAACCCAAGTATGTTTAATTTGAAACCTTTGCTCCCATAACCTTAAGGTTAATTGTTAGGAGGCTTTGATCTTATATATCCTATACTGAACTTTTATGAATTTTGGTCTAAGTGAATCATTTAAACATCGTTGATCATATATGCTTGCCTTGAGTACTTGAAATGAATGATATACTTGACAAAAAGCAATTGAAACTTGTTGTTGAAAAGCTTTAATTTTATCAATCTTCTAATGAGTTTTCAAATGCAAGTTTCAAGATGGTCATTCAAGTAACCTCTAACTTCTAATTTACTAACAATTGACTTGACTTTGTGCTTTTTACTTTATGCCCTTTATTTTATGCCTTTACTTTTGTGAACTATTTACTTTAGCATTTACATTTCATGCTATTTTCATCTTTGATCACTTGAGCATTTATCTTTATGTCATATTATCTTTTCTCATTTGAGCATTTATCTTTATGTCTTTTTTATTATTTTGCTCACTTGAGATTTCTTTTCTTTTTTAAGACACTTAATAACCAACTTGATCATTAAAAAAATTTAAGGTTACTTGGACTATTTGATTGCTATCCTTGGCATTATGGAGTTGTGGAACTCTTGGACTTAGGATGAGAAGCCTTGATACTCTTGGGACCTTGTGACTCTATTGTTAGTTTGTCTGAAGTTCTTGGTGTTTACTCAAAGACACTAGGTTAATTTTCTTTGTGTGCGGGTTATTCTGATTATATGCTTTGTAAGTGATTGAGAATTCCTCTGTATATAGTTGTTACTCTACCCAATTTTTATGAAGACTTTATGCATCTGAAGCTTGGTATTCTTAAGAGGTTTAGTATCTTTTCTTCATTGGTTTCAATATAAAGGATGGGAATTCTTCATTGACGTCTTTATGTCAAGTGTTGACTTCTTGTTGGTTAGATGGTTCTTTTCCTTAGCTTTTAATTTATGCTTTAGGATAGTCCCTTTATCTCCTCGTATCTTCTTTAATTTAAAAAATCTTCTCCCTCCTTTTCAAAATTCTCCTTGTTTTCTAACTTGAACTGCTTTCATAATAAACTTGGACTTAGGACCATGAATTTTCAAAAAAATCTTTTCTTAATAAAACTTTAACCAACTTAATCATACTTTGACATTTTTTTGTGAGAAGACTAAAAGTCAATCAAACTCATTTGAATCATTTTGCCACTTTGGCTTTTTAGTTTAAAACTTTTTCTCAAAAAGATTAGACTTTTGTCGATTCTTGTAGTGATGCGAGTTATTATACCTCTACGACATGCAGAAAAGTGAGATATTTTCCACTTGGGTGTTGAGTTAGGCTTTGTTAATTTTAAAATCCAAGTTATATCCTCCACTTTAAGATGACCCAATTTTCCTTTCACATAATCGTGGGTAGTAAGTATGTTTACCACTCAGATATGACGATGATGTCTCTTATCTTAAAATTAACCAATAAGCATGTGTTTTAAAATTTGTGATGTGATCTAAGAGTACCTTGATCCCCTGTTACACGGAAGGTGGTACGTAGGCACTAAAGGTTCATAACTGCGGCGGGTGCGAAAATTATAAAAAATACTTCTTTTCTCATCTCCGCCATCTTTTTTTGTATACACCTTTTATAGCCAAAAATACACAAAATTTCAAAGAGGTTCCTATGGAGTATCGTAGATGTTTAGGGTGCTAATACCTTCCATTTGCATAACCAACCCCCATACCTAGATTCTCTCTCCCTCTTTTTGGGTTTATTTTCTCTTTTCCCATTCCTCTGGAAACAATAAATCGATGTGGCGATTTTTATTTGATTTGTGCGAGTTAAGTTAGTAGAATGGCTTAGTATCAACAATTTTACCGCTACAATAGGTTAAACAATAAAATCAGTTAGCAGTAACCATAAACTTAAACCATCAGAAGAAGTCAATCTATAGTCTTCACAATCTTCACATGATGTCACAACATCAACAATAGGACTTCTTCATGACAGTCCAACACATATTTTCTCCCCTTTTTAACCAGAATATGACAAAGGCTTTTAACAAGAGGTAATATCCATAATCTCTTCACATTAGCCCAATATACTAAACACCACAGAATAGCAACCTCTGGATAAATGGAGAAAGTCTTGAAGCCATGGTGTACATGAGGAAGAAAATAAACAACTCTCCCCATCAACCCAGGAACTTCAAACACCAATGGTGGCATAAGATGGAACTTAAGAACAAATTAACCACCACCATGGGTAACTAAGAACAAAAGATGCAACAATCACCCCCTTCAAACATGTGATTGATCAAAATTATCCAAAATATTTCCTTACTGGTCTCAAGGAAACAAGTCTTAAACAATGTCTTGACATCTATTTAGACATTGTCACACAACACAAACTGGTTTCTTCATCAACATAGTCTAAGATAACTCCCAGACTTATCCATAAGCATAAAAGAATAAACACACTGCCTCCTACAGGACTCCAAAAGCACTTATTTCATCCTTCAAGAGTGACACAACCCAAGATACCAAAACATCACATGTGGTATCTCCAAGCAGACCATACACTAGGCCTTATCAAACACTGTAGAAAAATAAATTCTTGCAGACAAATCATACTGTCTCTTGGAGTAGAATAGTACAGACTAGCTTCTCCTGACTAGAATCACACAAACCCAGTTAAGGGCATACACAGTTACACCTTATATCCACATGTCACAATATGTTGTCTGACATCACTTTCTCCACAAGTTTGAATCACACGCAAGCTCCACAGAATCTGCACCATTCCAGCAACAAACCATAGACAAGTCCTTTACTCCCCCTGTTATGGATAACCCAAGCTTCTTATAAACATGGCATATTCAACACCATATTAAAACACATAAAGATTCTCACATGCTTAGAATGACGAATCATAACTTCACATATATGCCGACCATGTTCACACCCAGGTCTTTATACTTCTTCAAGGGCATGTGTTGTCATGACTCTTTGGAAGGAAGAGATGTCATGCACACCAAACTCATAACCTCCACGCATTCTCAGCTTGCTTAAAAGCTTTACTGAGAGTCAGACAAACATTCATATCAGACAAAGAACACTTCAAAAATAAATATTCAGATCAAAACTCAGTATCTAATAATTTACTTCTGCCCTTATATTCATTAGTAACTGATGATACTAGTGAAGACTTCAACATAGTGGTCATGTATTCCCCAAGCATGCTATTGTAGACAGGATCAGAATCTGCACATTCTAATCCATATAGTAAAAACTCCATTTTCTGATAATAGTGTTGATCCTAAATCCTCCATATTCATAATCCCAGGCCTTAAAAAATGATGTTACTGAAGGTGTGAAGAAAATGCAAGAAAGAGGGGTTTGAATTGGGTTTTCCATTTCTGGTAAACTTTTGTCTCATAACATTGTTGCGTTAAGTGATGCTTTCGAATATGTTGTAGAAGCATAAACAATAAAGCATAAGAAAGAGTAAAGAACACGTGATATATCCTGGTTCACTTGAGAAACCCCCAAGTTAGTCCAGTCCACCCTACACAGATGATTTCGCCTTGAACTCAAGGACTTAATCCACTATAACCAAATCTGATTACAAATGACAACAATAAGTGCGATCACCCTTGCTGACAACCCCAACAAGTTCAGCTGATACTTATTTCCAATTCTACAAAGACCACAACCTATGTTATCTTGAGAATCCAGACTCAACCAAGTCTCTCAAGGAACAATACAATGATACGTTCAGTGATCTCCACGAGATATAAGGATCAATGACCCCTTAAGAAATCTGACCAACCTGGTCTTTCTTAACAGGATTTCATCTACGATGACCGCAACCAAATTCTTCTTGAGAATCCTTACTCATCCAAGTCTCTCAAGGAACCATCAACATTCAGGTTATAATATTTGTGTTACATGATCGCTTCTTACTAAGCATACTACACAAATGAGTAAGTCCTAATTGTTTGACATAATTATGAGCAACAACTCTTGTGTACAAACAATTTACATGAAGAACTAAAGATATAACACAATATGAGCAATAACTCTTGTGCTTACATTCTACAAAGATGAATATGATCTAATTTTAAGTGCAGCATCTTGTATTCTTCTTGTCTTAATTTTCTTCATGTTGCTTCTTCACGGACAACAACCCAAAGCACTTGAATCGATGAAGTCTTCTTCTTCATAAGCTTCTGAAAGCTTTGTTGATTTTGATATTTTAAAGAGAAGAGCTTATTCTTCTTGATTCATCTTAGAACATTCTGGACAACATCCCTTATTCTATTTAATTCAATGATCACTTTAAGGCACAACATTCATGTGGTGGATTTGTAATTGAAGCTTTTGTGATTATCTTCATTATGAAAATTTCTGGTTGTGTTCCCACAATGAAAACTTCATTTTTAACATTTGAACACCAATAACATTTTAAGTATATGATCCTTTTCTTAGATATCCAAGAAAAATAGAGTCATTGGATTTTTAGAAAAGAGACGTTACATAATTATGAAAATAGTACTACTATGTCCTTTTCTTTTCCATAATTCAAGCTAGTAGAGATTTAGTGGAATACAGCTATTTTGTATTGTGTACTATTGTACCATGTTAATGTTATATTCTTTCCTTTTGCACTTCAGAGGCTTCTACGAGCATGAGTTTAGAAGTAAGAACATAACACAAGGTCATCATAACTTCAAGTCTTCAGAGTCTTCAGAACTATGTCTTCAGAGTCTTCAGCACTTGGTCATGAGAACCTTTTCTTAGAATCTTGGGTCTTTAGAACTTCAAGTCTTTAGAGTTTTTGGAACTTCTATCTTCAGAGTCTTTAGCGCTTGGTCTTTAGAACACCTTTCTTAGAACCATGGGCTTTAGAACTTCAAGTCTCCAGAGTCTTTAGAACTTCGTTTATCATAATATTCATCACTTGGTCTTGAGAACCCTTTATCTTCAGAAACATGAGTCTTTAGCATTTGGACTTAAGTAATCTTCAGATCTTCTGACTGGTTTCTTTAAACTTCATATCAAAGCCTACCCTTCAGAGTCTTCTGGAGTGTCTTGCTACTGTTTATCAAAACTTGTGTAGCACAGAAGCAGAACTAATTCTCTTCTAATTTCTTGGCCACACCATCCATCAGAAGCATAACCTGTTTGTTAAATACTCAAAAATAAAAAACATTATAGTATCAAAATTTTCATACAAACATACTCATTTATTATCATCAAAATTCATGGATAATATTGCAGAACCAAATATTGTTCTAACAATCTCCCCCTTTTTGATGATGATAAAACTATGTAATTTTATGAAAAATTTCGTTCATATAATCATAAAAGTGAAAATAAAAAGGTACATAATACTTATCCTTTTTATTAAAGCTTGAATATCATGACTCTGAACCATTTGATTAAAAACTCCCCCTGGTTCCAATAGTTCAGATATTGAGATCTTGACTCCAATAGAACATATTGAGATCTTGAGTTCATCAGAGCTTCTTCATATTGAATCTTCTATCCATATTTTTTCAGATAGTCTTCAACTTCTTATTCGCTCAGTTCTTCTGGAAAGCATCTTCTTCTACTTTTAATTCTTATGTTCTAAATATCACATTCTCAGAAATTTTACATCTTTTGAACATTATGATACTAAAATCAAGATAACTTTAAATTTTATAAAGTTCTCAACTTCTGAACAATATTGGATCTATCTGATTCTTGAACATATGTTCACAAAGTGTACATCTTCGATTATATGAAAAATCAGTTCTTTCATTTTGACCTATCTTAGAATGCCTAGTGAACTTGTTCAGAGTTCCTCGGTTAATCATCAACCAAACAAACACACACCAGTGGTAAATGCACATTTTATATCATTTTATTATTATGATGAGTTTTGCATTTTATTTTAAGGTTTATTAAAATCATTATATTCCTCCTCCTTTTAGTAATAATCAAAAAGGTAATTGTGTGTGACAAAAATCATAAAAATCAATAGAAAGAGTGAAAAATATAACAAAAGGTGGTAAACAGAAGGAGTTTCCATTGATGACATAATTTCAAAAAGTTACACAACAGAATGAACGAAGACAAAATTAAAGCTTAAGGGAACCACTGATCATCAAAATTCTCACACTCTTCTTATTACAAAGCATCACTAGGACCATCATGAATCCTTTGAATGATTCTCACAATCTCACCTTGAATGAACACTTCTGATAGGATTCTTCCATAGGGAATAAAGTTCTTGTTCAAATTTATAGAAGAAGTGATGGACCTTTTAATATGACTAAAGATAACTTGATGAAGATTAATCATAATACGTTTGAGAAGACAGAAAATTAGAGTCTTATCATCATTAGTTAAGTGATTTTTGTTGGTGTCGCGAGGACAAAGATTTGTCAGTATAAAGCGAAACCATCCTTTGGAAAAAGGCTTAAGATTCTCAGGGTAAGTAGGGTCGAACTCAGAAGATGCTTTAAAGATGGAAATAATTTCAGAATCACATATGCTCTTGAGAGAGACATGACCAATCGTGATACCTATACGAGGATACTTTATTATTTTATCAATGTATTCAGCAGTGAAGAAAACATCCTAGCCATAGATATTTGAAGAGATGAAGGTACCATTGAGACTGACAGAAGAATTTTCCCAATAGATCTTTACAATATTTGGATAAACGGGTCCTTTTAATAAGGAGAGATAGTGATTCCAATTTTGAAAGTGAATTCTAAGATGAAAATCCGGACTAGTACCGAAGAGTTTTGGATATTTTTCAATGATGACTTCCAAAAGATCATCATCTCCATGAAGAGTTCTTGAAGTCATGATGAAGAAGACAAAAAATGTTGATATATCATTTGTTTGGAGAGTGAGAGGGAAAACATGGTATATAAAGGTAAGCGAGAAGACATGACTGACAGGAGAAATGATTTTCCTTACGTAAGGTAATCAATCTTGGGAGACTTGATAATAAATGATTGAGAAAGGACAGAAGGACAACTATAACTCCTAATAATTTTATTTACTAATTAGTTAATTAATTAATTAACTTTTTCTTAATATTAAAATAAATTATAATTTAGGTTTTAATTAATATTATTAACACTTAAATTATTTTCTACAAAAAACACAAAACATTAAAACATTTTTTCTAACATCTTTTCTTATTTCTTTTTGCTATTTAATTTTCTTAGACAAAATCTATAGGTCGCACTATCAATGTAATAGCCTAGATTTACATTCCCGCATTTTTTTCCTATTATGTATCTGCTCCGAGGATGTAATAGCGTAAATTTACTTTCCCGCATATTTCTATACCTATGTATTTGCCCCAAAGCCATGTAATAGCGTAGGACTTTATATTTCAAACTTTAATTGTCTGTACATATTTAACTGCTAGTAAAATAGGGTTTGTATGGCAAGACTAAAAGAAAACATAGATAACCATAATTTTTAAGATAAAATAACTGAAACTAATACACTTTTCACACTTTCACCTTTAGGGTAACCTCTCTTGTTGCCTTATGAATATTTCTCATGTCCCTCGAAAGTGGGGATACTTTAGAAAAAGACCCTCGATCAAATCATCATAGTCCCTTTAGAATAAAGATCATAGTCCCTCGATGACCCTGCGAGTTGCCTATAAAATGATGATAGTCCCTCTGATACAATTGCTAAAGTATCCTTACATGTTTCCTTCAATGATCATACGATGACCCTACGCTTGTCCCTTCACATCCAATAGATAGGGATACCTACCAACTAATGGTATGGATAGTAATATCTCGAAAGGAGAAGGAAAATAACAAGAAAGACCTTAGTGGGTAGGACTCTTGAATGCTTGCTCACAAATCAAATCATTTTAAACTACACCTTCAAAACAACAAGTATTTAAAAAAAAACACTTTGTATACATTCTTGAGGACTAATACAATAATTCTTACAAAGTTAGACTTGCATTGGCTTTTCAAAATATTTTCAAACAAACCACACACACACAAAGCAAGTTTTCATAAGTGAGCTAAGCAATTAAGATCCCGTAGATAACTATGGATGAAAAGGGTGCTAACACCTTCCCTTTTCATAACCTACCCCATGAACTCAAAATCTATCAAAGGTCTTTCCTGTTCTTTTCACCTTTCCTAAATATTGGATAAAAGAAAAGTCGGTGACGACTCTAGCTATCAACACATTAAGATAAAACCAAAAAGTCAGTTGTTCCACCGTATAACAGAACTGGCGACTCTACAGGGGACTAATTAAAAAAGAGGGATTACCTTAGAGTTTATATCACTTTTACTTGCTTTAATTGTTTTAATTGTTTTCTTTACTTTAAGGGTTTGTTTGGGTATTATTTCTTGTGAAAGATCCTACCCCCAGATCTAATGATTCCTTAGGTAAGTAGCAGTAGATCATAAAGATTGTACGGTGTAGAACGATATGGTTAACATGATAGCTACAGTTAGTGTGACATTTTGGTTTGTATTGATGTTCCTTGAGTCAGTCAAGGCTAACATTAGGCTTCTATGTGGTGTCGTTAACACTAACTTACTTTTAGAACCTTAATTGACCCGTCTTGGCCATTAGAAAGTAGTGAGATAGCCGACATTGGTATAGTCCGAAGTTGGTTGATACTCGAGGCTACGCTCATTGATATTCGACCATGGGGATGTTTTGGTGGCAAGCCAGTTTCTGTGCTAAAATAAAGCATGAGAGAAAGATCTGTGATATGAGATCCCTAGAACCCGATTACTATTTTAGGACAGCTTGAGCCAACTTAACTCTAGTGGGAAGGGTATTTACCTATGAACTTCATGCAAGCCTTAAACTTAAGGCTCTTGTTTGAATGATTTGTGTTTGATACTTATTTAAACATTAACATAACATCATAACATCATATCATCATAACATAACATTTTCACTAACCATTTCAAGAACCTAGGGATTTATCTTTGTTCCTTATTTTAGGTTAGGTCCCCCGCTCGCAGAAATACAATCCGGATCAACTTTGTGAGGATACCTTCCATGCTAAAGGATATCTTCCCGAAAACTCTCAATTCACCAAGAGGAATGGTTATCTACTCATTTTGGTTACCTCAGGTTTTTAAGAAGACATAATGAGTGTTCTGTTCCAGTTCTTTGATCCTAAGCATCACTGTTTTACCTTCCCAAATTATCAGTTGGTACCCACAAAGGAAGAGTTCTCTAAGCTACTTGGAGTACCTATTCTTGATTAGACACCCTTCACCGGTTTAGAGAAAGTTCCAAAGCCTGAAGTTATTGCAGCAGCCTTACATCTGAAGCGGTAAGACATTGTGTCTAATGGGAAACAAGAAGTGGAGTTAAAGGTCTTCTTGCTAAATTTATGATAGAGAAGGCCTAGTTGTTTCTAGATGCTATGAGTTTTCATGATTTTGAGGAGATCTTGGCTCTGTTGATCTATGGTTTGGTACTATTCCCTAATCCAGACCAACTCATAGATGTGAACAATATTAAAATATTTCTTACTCACAATCATGTGCCTACTTTTATTGGAGATATTTTGCACTCTCTTAAAACTCGTACTATAAGAGAGCGAGGTACTCTCATGTGTTTCATACCTTTACTATCAAGGTGGTTTATTTCGCACCTTCCTCGATCAGTGATGAAGAATGAACAAGGTTTGAGGTGGTCTCGAAGGATGATGTCACTCTCTCATTCAAATATCTATTGGTATTTCTGATCTTAAGAGGACATCACTATTATTGACCACTGTGAGGAGTTCCCTAATGTGCCACTCCTTGGAATAAGGGGAGTATTACTTACAACCCTTCTCTAGCTATACGTCAATTTGGTTATGCTCAAAGAGACGGTCCTCATGATATGCTTATCCAGGATATTGTATTCGATTATGAGAATGATCCTCAAGGTTACCGTCAAAAGTTTATACGTGCTTGGGGCATTGTAAATAATATTGATAGCAAGACTTTGGGAAACAAAAACTCCATTCCTTTGTATCCCTACCTCAAATGGGTGCGATCTCGTGCTCAGAATCTTATAATGCCATATCTTGATGTCCTACAAGTAATTGTGGAGCCTGTTGTTGAAGTAGATATTCCTAATACCATTTTCCATTTAGATATGTCTACTAACCTTAAAGATCTACAGAAGTCTTAGATTCAATTGAAAGAAGAAAGGGACACCTTTGAGACTCGGTTCTATTTTAGTGAGAAGAAAGTATTGGAGCTGACAAAACTACTTCACGAAAAGAAGAGCCTTAATGCCTATGTCAAAACAAAGAGGAAGCGTCCATGGGAGACTTGAGTCATAATTTGTTTCCTTGTAACCTTTTTTTGTAAGCCTAAAAGGAAGTTATAATTCAAACTTACTAATAAGAGTCTTTGTTTATGTTCTATTTTGATTAACAAATTTAAATCCCATGAGGTCCTTGAAAACATTGCATATGCATCTACATGCCATACATATCATTGCATAACAGGTTTCCGAGACATGTTTCTCATCTTATTCCTGTTTATTTCAGCAAAACTGGCTCTCGAATAGACAATCAAAGAACTCCTGTCTCAGAATGCTCAGTTCCAAGAGATGTTCCTAAACTTATCCAAGGGGCAAGAAGAACTGAAGGCGCTCATCAACGAGAAGAAGAAGAAGACAAAGAAACCAATTGACATCCTTAACATGGGGAGAAGGTTCAAAGGTCTAGTCAAGCAAGCTCAAGATCTTGATATCCCATTAGACGAAGATTACAACCAGGAGGAAGACGGTAAGAGCGTCAAAACGGAAAAAAGTAATCATGGTTCTGACAAATATTTTGCTGAAGAGGAAGAGGATTATTTGGATGAACAAAAACCCACTGCTTGTGAGAAGTATAAATTGTTAGAAGAGCGTCTGAAAGCTATGGAGATCCAGAAGGTGCCTGGCTTGAACTTTGAAGAATTGGGTTTAGTCTCGGGATTTTCCATCCCTCCTAAATTCAAAACTCCTACCTTTGCTAAGTATGATGGTGTTTCTTGACCGAAGTTGCATTTGAGATCATATGTTCAGAAAATTTAACCATACAATGCTGACAAAAAAATTATGGTTGAATTTCTTCCAAGAGAGTCTGTCTAGAACACAATTGGAATGGTATTATCAACTCGAAGGTACCAATATCCATACTTGGAAAGATTTGGCTGCAATTTTCTATAAATAGTACCGGTATAATTCTGGTTTGGCACCAACCTGCATGCAACTAGATAGTATTCCGTGGATTCTGAGGAAGTCTTTAAAGAGTATGCATAGAAACGGAGAGATCATACAGGCAGAGTTCAACCTCCTTTGGCTGATAGGGAATTGGTTGACATGTTCATGAGTATGCTAACAGGTCCTTTATATAATCACCTACTTGGAATTTCTTCATCCGGTTTCACTGAACTAATATTGACAGGGGAACATGTTGAGAATGGAATCGTAAGTGGTAAAATTCAGGTGGCTACATCTTCGAATACTGGAATTAAGTCATACAACAGAAAGAGAGAATCCAATTATGTGTACAACTAGAAGGGTCGTAACAAGAGTGACCACAACTAATCTGTGGGGGAAGTTCTGATCTCTAATCCTGCGTCAATGCAACAATAATAACATAACAATCAATGTAGGCAGGATGCACCCTAGAGACAGTTCATCAAAATCAACATGTCGTTGTCTCAAGCATTGCAACACATGTTGAAGGAAGAGCTTATTACATTGAAGGATCCTCCTCAAAATCCCAATACTTCCTTTTCCCATTACAATCCCAATGCAAGGTTTGCATATCACTCCAACAGTCCTGGACATGAGACTAACAGTTGTTGGGCATTTAAAAATAAGATTCAAGATATGATTGACTCTAAGGAGATTGAATTTGATCTTCCTGAGACTGCTAGTGTGATCATTGCACCTATGCCTAATCATGAAAAAGTCGTTAATGTTATTAATGATGTTTCTTATGTTTTTGCTGTGAGTAACTTGACTACTCCCCTGATGATTGGTAAGAAGAGGTTGTGTAAGTCGGTTAATTTCTGGGTTGCGTTGTAAACTGCTACTACTGTGTGTCCTAATCCAATGGTTTTGTACTGCTGAATAAAGGTATTCAGTGCTTGATGGATGACCATTTAATCATGTTCGAGAAAATTCCTTCTATGAAGAGCTTATGTAAAAGTATGTCGGAGCTTGAAGACGTGTTCGTGATTACAATTTCTGGTACTCCTGTAAGGATCACTTCTAAGGGTCCTATGAAGATTACTATCGAGCCTGGGGTTGCTCCTCTGATCATTACCGCACCGGGGCCAATTCCATATTCCACTAACAAGGTTATCCCTTGGAATTATGGAGCTGATGTCTACTACCATGGCGTCAAGCATGAACCATTGGTTGCTGAAGATTAAAATACTAAAGTTACTGATCCCAATGTTGACAACATTGTTGGGACTAGTAAGGTTACCAGAAGTGGAAGGTTTTTTCTCTAGAGATCTCTCCAAAGGTTGTTACTACACCAGTTTATATCACTGCTACTGAATCAACTACTTAAACTCGAGGCACATAACAGATAACTGAGCCTGCCCAGACTGAGGTGCCGAAAGAGGTTACTCTTGAAGATACCTCCAAGAAAGAGATGGAGGAAGTATTGAAAATAATTCGAAAGAGTGACTATAAGATTGTGGAACAGTTGGGGTAGACCCCCTCTAAAATATCTATGTTATTTATGTTGTTGTGCTCTGAAGCCCATGCTCAGGCTTTGGTAAAGTTTCTAAAATATGCTCATGTACCGCGGGAAATCTCTGTTGACTAGTTCAAAAATTGTGTTACTGGCCTAACAACTGTTAAATGGGCTAGGCTTTTCTGACACCGATTTAACTCCCATGGGAAGGAACCATAATAAGTCCATGCGTGTCTCTATTGAGTGTTTGGGCACTATCTTATCTCATGTGTTGGTAGACACAAGTTTCTTATTGATGTATTTCCAAAAGTTGTTTTAGACAAACTTGACTGTGAAGGGATTGTTCTAAAACCTAATGACGTTGTGGTGAGGGCTTTTGATGGTTCAAAAAGAATGGTGCATGGAGAGGTTGATCTTCCAATCAAAGTGGGTTCCCAGGTCTTCGACTCTACTTTCTTTGTGATAGAGATTCGTCCAGCCTATTCCTGTTTTCTTGGAAGCCCTTAGATTCATGGGTCAGGCGTTATTACTTCTACTTTACACCAAAAGTTGAAGTACCCCATGAAAGGAAAAACCATTATAGTTTATGGCCAAGAAGAATACATGGTGATCCATTTGAACTCCTTCAAGTATGTTGAGATGGATGGTGAATTCCTCGGAACTCCTTGCCAGACCTTTTAAGTTATTCCTCAGACAACCCTTGTTTCTAAAGCTGCTCCTAGTGTTCCTAAGGTTATCGATATTCCACCAAGAATGGCTTCTCTGAAAGACGCTAAGGTTATGGTAGAAGAAGGTGGTTGCATTATTTGGGGCCAGCATCCCGATATTCCTTACAAGTCCGACAAAATTTGTTTAGGTTTTACCTCAGAGGCTCAGAGGGATATCTGTCGTGCTCGGGCTAATTCTGGGAGACTGCCATTTTGCATCAACAACAATGGAGTCCACAAAAATCAAGTCAATGTTGTGGAAGATGCTAATAGCGACTGTGACATAAACAGTTGGATTTTCCCTACTATCGGCAATGGGCTCAACAGTTGGAAGGCTGGAGACTTTATACCAAACTCCTTTAGTTAGGAGTAAATAATATTTTCTATTTTCTTGCTTTCAAGTTTTTGGTTATGTAATTTGAACGATAACTTTAAGCCTTATGCCTTACCCTGGGAAGAATGGTCCATTTGTTAGGGTTGTCATTTTCCATCCACATATTTTCATTTAATAAATCATTAGATGTTTGCATTCAAATTTTGCGCTCCTTCTCTTTCTTTTACTTTATTGCTTTCAAAATAGCTACGTGTTCTTACACACACCCACATAACAAATTAAAGATCCACATCCACCCTGGGTCCCATTGATAACAATTCTGCTATTTCCAATTATGACTTCGAAAATCCGATCTACCAAGTCGAGGACGAAGGTGAGGAAGATTGTGAAGTGCCTGGAGAGCTTGCTAGACTATTAAAGCAGGAAGAAAGAGACATACAACCGCATGAACAGACTATCGAGGTTGTGAACTTGGGTACTGAAGAGGACAAGAAAGAAATCAAGATAGGTTCCAACCTAGAAGACAATGTCAAAGAGAGATTAATCTAGATGTTATGTGACTATGTTGAGATCTTTGCATGGTCTTGTGAAGACATGCTAGGGCTTGATACTGACATTGTGGTTCACCGTCTACCAATGAAGAAAGATTGTCCTCCTATAAAGTAGAAGGTTCGTTGTATGCGTCATGAGATGTCTGAAAAGATCAAAGCTGGAGTAATGAGCAGATCAATGCAGTTTTCCTAGGTGTTACGTCCTATCCTCAATGGGTTGCGAATTTGGTGCTCGTACCTAAGAAGGACGGCAAGGTGCACATGTGTATAGACTACAGGGATTTAAATAGGGCAATCTCTAAAGACGACTTTCTGCTTCCACATATTTATGTTCTGGTTGACAACACTGCTTAACAAAAAGTATTTTTCCTTCATGGATGGTTTCTCTGGTTATAATAAAATCAAGATGGCACCTGAAGACATGGAGAAGACTACTTTTTTCACACAGTGAGGAACTTTCTGTTACAAAGTTATGCCTTTTGGTTTGAAGAACACTGGTGTAACATATCAGCGTGCTATGGTAGCTTTGTTCCATGACATAATCCATTAGGAGATAGAGTTTTACGTTGATGACATGATAGCCAGGTCTTAGACTGAAGAAGAACATCTTGACCACCTGCACAAGTTGTTCGAGAGATTGAAGAAGTACAAGTTAAGTTTGCAACCAAACAAATGCACCTTTGGGGTAAGATCCAGTAAACTCCTAGGTTTCGTCGTCAGTGGTAAAGGTATTGAAGTTGATCCTGCCAAGATTAAAGCCATTCAAGAGATGCCAACTCCTCGTACTGAGAAGGAAGTCAAAGGTTTCTTGGGACGATTGAACTACATTTCCAGATTTCTTTCCCATTTGACCGCTACTTGTGATCCAATCTTCAAGTTACTGAAGAAAGATCAAGTAGTGAAATGGAATGATGATTGTTAGATAGCCTTCGACAAAATCAAGGAGTACCTCCAAAAAACTCCAATTCTAATGCCACCAATTGAAGGAAGACATATGATCATGTACTTGACAATATTAGAGAACTCAATGGGGTGTGTATTGGGGCAACATGACGAGTCTGGTCAAAAAGAGCATGCAATATACTACCTTAGCAAAAATTTTACCGACTGTTAAATAAGATACTCACTGCTCGAGAAAATTTGATGTGCTTTGGCATGGGCTGCTCGTTGGCTAAGACAGTATATGTTGACTCATACTACATTGTTGATCTCTAAGATAGATCCAATAAAATATGTATTCGAGAAATTCGCTCTCTCCATAAGAATATCAAGATGGAAAATGGTCTTGATAGAATACAATATTCAGTACACTACTTAGAAGGAAATCAAAGGAAATGTACTGGAGGATCATTTGACTCATCAAGTTGTAGATGACTATCAGTCTATGAATTTTGAGTTCCCAGATGAGAATATCATGCTAGTTATTGATTATGGAGAACCTGGACCATATGAAGGACCTTAATAGGGATTCTGATGGACTATGGTTTTTGATGGATCTTGCAATGCACTTGGTAATGGAATTGGTGTTGTGATTGTCTCTCCCAAGGGTTTCCATATGCCCTTCACCGCCAAATTATGTTTTGACTGTACCAATAAAATGGCCGAGTATGAAGCATGCATCATGGGAATCAAAGTTGCCATCAATATGAGAATTGAATTCTTGAATGTATATGGGGAATCAGCCTTAGTGATTAGTCAGATTAAGGGAGAATGGGACACGAAGCATCCAAATCTCATTCCTTATCGAGAGCATGTGTTGACATTAATTCTATACTTCGAAGAAATTACTTTTGAACACATTCCACGAGAAGAGAATCAATTGGCAAATGCACTAGCTACCTTGTCATTTATGTTCAAAGTCAGATGGGATAATGAAGCTCCTCAAATTACTATTGAGAGACTAGACGAATCGGCACATTGCTACGAAGTTGATACTAATGGAGTTGAGGAAAAGCCTTGGTACCACGAAGTAAAAAGATACCTCAAAACTCAAGAGTATCCTGAAGGGGCATTTATCAATGATAAGAAATTTCTAAGGAGGTTCTTTACCAAGTTCTTTATGAGTAACAAAATATTGTACAAGCGCAACCATGATTCGACTTTGCTTCGTTGTATAGACAAGAAGGAAGCTGGGGAAATTATGCAAGATATGCACGAAGGTTTCTTTGGTACTCACTCTAGTGGACATACAATGGCTAATAAGATTTTGAGAGAAGGTTATTATTAATCTACCATGGAAATGTATTACTATCGTCATTCCAGAACTTTCCCCAAATGTCAGATTTATGCTGACAAAGTATGTGTGCCTCTGGTTCCTTTGAATGTCTTGACTGCTCCTTGGTCGTTTGCAATGTAGGGAATTGATATGATTGGAGATATTATGCCTAATGCTTCCAATGGGCGTCGTTTCATCCTTGTCGCTATTGATTACTTCACAAAGTGGGTAAAGGCAGCCTCATTTGCTTCCGTTACCAAGAATGTTATGGCTCGGTTCATTAAGTATAACCTTATTTGTCGGTATGGCATCCCTGAAAGGATCATCACAGACAATGGTACCAATCTTAATAATAATATGATCAAGGAACTCTACACATAGTTCAAGATTAAGCATCACAATTCTTCTCTGTATCGGCCAAAGATGAATGGCACAATGGAAGCCGCCGACAAGAATATCAAGAAAATCTTGCAGAAGATGACGGTGACATAGAAATATTGGCATGAGATGCTACCATTTTCTCTTCATGGTTATCTCACTTCAATACGTATATAAACTAGGGCAACCCAGTTCTCTCTAATCTACGATATGGAGGTTGTCTTACCTGTTGAAGTCTAGATCCCTTCCCTAAGGATTATGAAAGACACAAGTTTAGATGAAGACGAATCGATTCATACTCGACTTGAACATACAAACTTGATTGATGAAAAAAGGCTTGCGGCTGTTTGTCATGGTCAGATGTATCAGAAACGCATGATCAAGGCCTTTAACAAGAAAGTCAAACATCAAGTGTACCAGGCTGGTGATTTGGTAATAAAACGCATCATCCTACCACAAGGTGATCCTAGGGGAAAATGGACTCCCACATCCAAAGGGCCATTTGTGATCAAAAAGATATTTTCTGGAGGTGCTATGATACTTACCACCATGGACAGTGAAGATTTTCCACACCCTGTGAACACAGACATAGTTAAAAAATACTATGCATAAAAGAGACCTGCTAGGTTGATAGGCCTAGGCAAAATTAAGGGCATCCCGGCGAACCAAAAGGGTTTGGGAAAAATTATGTACATATATATAAAATATTGTATATCCGGCAAGTCGAAAACCTAAAAAGGTGGCTTGGGCAAAAAAGGATATCCCGGTGGACTAAAAACTCGAAAGGGCGGTCTAGGCAAAAGTTAGGAATTAAAGCGTAAGAATATGTCTCGTTGGATCACCCATCTACTTACCGCAAACTTTATTACTAGCGTCAAGTTCAAATGGTACAGATCATTCAATCATCATCTTCTGACAGCAAGTGATGAGATACTTGAGGACATAGGGGCAATAGAAGAATTGAAACTCGATGGGATCGTTTCCACATAGCTATTTTTCTTTGTTTTTCTTTATACCCTTTTTTTAATTTTTACGATGACTTCCTCTTACTAGGATATCTGTCTCCTTGTATAAAGTTTCCTGCTTATAGGCAAATTTTCAGAATCAATGCAATTAAATATATTTCAAAAATTCAAAATTGTGTTTACTCTCTCTATTTTGTTTGCAAAAACGTCTAATGATTACGTTAAATGAACATATGCATTTGAATATGATTACTACTTACAAAATATATGCATGAAAACAGGATTAGCATTTACTAAAGACTCTAGGAGTAAGGGTAATGTTCAAAAGCTGCCCATAAAACCCCCACAGAGCAATCTCCATGGAACTATCTCTACAGAGCTATCTTCACAAGCTCGTCCCCAACCGAGATATATTCCCCAGCAAATCTAATATTCCCTCAGATAGAATTTGGGGCATCTTCCAGCAGTTCACCTCCATATCCGTGAGGGACAGCTTGACATGATCATCTTCCCCAATAGGTCCCCTAGAAGATAAATAAGTTGGATTATTTCCCCGGCACACAGTAGAAACTTCCTCGGCGCAGCCTATGAATATATAATCCCCATCAGAGATTATATCCTCAAACACAGTATACATGATTTAATTCCCCAAATAGAGTTTATTTCTCCAATACTGCAAATTCCCCAACCAGATGTCATTCAATGTTGTCCTCCCTAGAAGAGCTGATACCCATATCTGAAGCCTGGTCAAATAGCACATCAGAAGAATATCCATTTCCTTCATCCCCAATCAGGGTACATAAGAATCTTATCCATCAATTAAAAGAACGAGAGACGATCGACTCTCCTTGAATTCTTATATCCCCAAGAAGAAGTCGAAGATCCCTAGTGGAGTGTCCTAAAACAGAAAGCGGGAACCCCCAGTAAAGTCGTTCTAAACAAAAATTGAAGAATTACTTTCTTCATCCCCAGCAATAGCCAGGAATTTATTTTCCCAAACTATACGTTGTTACAATAAGTTATTGATACGCTTCAACGATATATTGCATCCAGACATCATTTCGTGAAGCTGACTTTGTTTTCAAGTTAAGCATACCAATATTATCAGAAATTTATAGGCAGGTTGTAGATCAATTCCAGAAACAAGAGGGGGCGCTATCTACATGACCAGATGATTTTCCTCAGAGACTAATTCTGACAAGCATTTCCTTCAGAAATTCATTCTGAAAAGCATTTCCCTCTGATAAAATCGCATAGATTCATTGTGAAAATCATCAGTCAGATGAAACCAGACGAAATTTCATTCTTACACTCTTCTGGATACAGTCAGGCGTAGACTCATTCCAATACATTGTTCAGATAAAATCGGGCAAAGATTCATTCTGATCCATTTCTAGATACAGTAGGGTGTATACTCATTCTAGTACATTCTTCAGATACAGTCAGACGAAGACTCATTCTGATCCTCTTATAGATACAGTCAGGACATATACTCATTCTAGAACATCATTCAGATACAATTGAGACATAAGATTCATTCTGACACACCCCAAAATGTCTTATAGATACAGTCATACACAGACTCGTTCTATTATACTTCTTCAGATACAGTCGGGCATAGACTCATTTTGATACTCCTATCAACATTGACTTTGGATGGCATCTATAAGCCCATCTTCGACGATACTATGTCACCTCTTCGAATGGCATCTTTAAGCCTGTTCAAGCAGTATAATCAACCAACAACATTATTTCGTGCACGTGTGAGTACAAATTTCTCGGCACTTAAGTGTTCAATCCTCTTCCACCTTCAGATCACGAAAGGCAGGCATGCCAATCTAACTCTTTAGGTTTAAGAAGATTGAACATGGGAAGTTTTTGTACCCTAAAGTTTTCCCTCCCATTTTTTAGACAAATTAATTCAAGATATCTCCTCATGCTCATGAAGGTCTCAAACACTCAACACTACTCAAGGGTTTACCATACAAACTCTCCTCCTAAGCAATTGGCCTACAACTAGGGTTTTGATTCTCTTAAAGGAAATTGAGTTTCTAATGCCTCAAACGGACTTCATGGTTTTACATATGTATCAAGGTATCCTCATGTCAAGTTTCAAGCCTTGCAGTACAAGTTTGCTCATTCAATTGATCAAATAATTGAAAATAAATTGTATTGGACAAAAAGTCAACTTTGATAAATCTAAAGTCAAACTTCAAGATTTTTGGTCAACATCAACATCTCGAATTCACATTCATCATTTGATCAAGGTTGATCATGATTCTTCAAGAAAATGCAGAATTCGTCAAAAGTCAAAAGTTACTAAATTAGGGTTTTCTTAAGGAGAAGTCAACGGAACTTTAACCAAGCATAACTTTCACATACTTCATTATAAATTTCTCAACCAAATCCTATCTTAAAGGAAATTCAATTCTCTACAACTTCGTCACTCTAAGCTCAGGGCAAAAAATGCTTCATTTGAGAGATATGAGCCAAAACATTACAGGTCATTTTAAAAGTCAACAAAAAGACATTTTTTGTCAAAGCAATTTACATCAAGGTAAATACTTCAAATGAAGAAATGACCAACATGATAGTTGTAAGAGACATCTTGAGGTTTCCAAAAAGTCAAAGATCATTTTCATATGACAAAAATTGAGAGAGTTATGATTGGTGAAAGTTGGGTAATTTTGAGAAAATGCACGAAACCTAAATTGAGCAAACTTGAATTTTTGGACTAATGTGAAGATGTGAAAAACACAAGAAGGGGGGTTGAATTGTAAAACTTAAATCAAAAGCTTAAATAACACTGTATTTTTATCCTGGTTTGTTTGATCTCAAACTACTCCAGTCCACCCGTCAAGGTGATTTCGCCTCTCTCCAACGAGGTCTTAATCCACTACAATCAACTGATTACACAACTGCTTTAACAACTGTTAAAGCCTTCTTGAGTATAACCACAAACCGGTTTATCTCAAGGAAATTCTCTTACAGATAATTGAACAAAAGTGTGTGATGTTTTCTAACAAAACTATATATCACAACTGTGTTAATACACAAATTAAGCTTAGAATGAAACTGGATTTGCTAGAGTGATAGAGTAAGCGTGGTTTAAAAGCTTAGCAAATTGTATGAGTGCGTGGGTTTTTGTAGGCGTGTATATGCGTGAAGATTATTATCCTTTTCTTTTCTCACACTGACTTGTTTATATAGCCAAGGCAAAGATACGTTGTTGTCCATAAATCACTTTCAATGATAATAACGTTCTTTCCTTTTTGAGAAGATCTTGTGTTGGATAAATCCGTTGGTAATTAATTTGTCTTGAATGCTTAGTAACGCTTCAGAGTGTTCTCTGCTTATGGAAATATCAGAGTGATCTTGGCTTTAACTTATTCTGACGCTTCTGAGTGTTGATGACATGGTAAGGATCTTGATCAGAGTCAGAGTATTTTATGCGCAGATTCTGGTCATCAGTCTTCAGCGTATGATCTGGTAACTTCAGCGTGTAGCACATGTTATTGATCTTCTGATGCTGACATATCTTCTGATACTGATGTTGATACTGATCTTCTGATGCTGATTCCATCAGAGTTTCTGTAAATACACAACATAATTTTAAGTAGCATATATGTCTTATATATAAATCTTACAATTTATTTATTCTTGTATTTTGTTATCATCAAAACTCTAATTGAGGGTTGTAGAATCAAACTATGTTCTAACAATCTCCCCCTTTTTGATGATGACAAAAACCAGATTTTTTTAATTAAAAATAAAGAATAAAAGGTATCAGAGATTAAAGATAAGGAATAAAAGGTATCAGAGCTAAGAAGAGAAAACTCCCCCTGAGTTGATTACTTCCCTTTATTTCCATGAGACTTTGAGCATCAGAACTTTACTGTATCAGAGTTCATCAGTTTCATCAGAGCTCTGTACCTGTAAGCTTTTCAGAAGAGAGAAAATATTAAGTAGATCAGAATGTTTGAGACTTATGTCTCAGTAATCCGTTATTGAAAAATATCATTCTTTCTCCCCCTTTTTGTCAGTTATCAAAAAGCACAAATAATCAGAGGTAAAATGATCAGAGCTAAAATGCATGTATATTAAAAACAGAAGCAATGATAAGTTCAGAACATGTAAAAATATTACAGATAAACAAGTTATAAAAACAACAAGGAAATTCTAAGAAGAGGAGGAAGTCGTGTGAACAGAGCTTCCAACATGCTCTTGATTTGGGTGCTGGTTTTCTGTTGCTGAGATAACATGTTCGCTATTGCATCAATTTTGGTGTCCTTCTTATCCATTCTTTCATTCATCAGCATATCAGATCTTTTCAAGTCCTCTAGAGTCTGCCTGTCAAGAGAGGAAGCTTGAGGATCTTCAGAAACAGGATGCTTCTCAGAGCTTTCTTCAATATCTTCTTCTTGACCCATGTCTTCAGCTGGAATCATCTGATCTTCTGACTCTGTTTGACGATGTTTAGACCAAGGAGCATTGTCCAGCGGGAGAACTTCTTCCTTAAGCAGCTTGCTCAGAACTGGACCTTCAATTTCCTTTAGCAGATTGCTGAAGTTCTGTTGAGCCTGTCCATAACTCTATTCTTGCAATTTAAAGGTTTCAGAGCATACCCATCTTCTGAACTTTGTCCATAGGTAGTCTGATGCAGCAGGATCAACCAGTTCCAGACTTGCTTGTTTCAAAGAAGTGATCCACTTCTGTACTTCTGTTTCAAAATTCAATATGCTGGAACCAACATCCGGATGTTTTGGTTTAGGGATAGCAGTTTTGTTGGTTATTGCAGCAAGGCGTTCAAGGACTATTAAATCAATGACAGTCTTGTTGTGGTCATCTGAATTGTTCCTAGGTGAGGGAGTGGGAGAGTCATGAATTATGATTGGACTTGATGGGGAATTTTGTGGAGTTATTTATGGTGAAGAGGGAAGTTGAGGAATATGCGCAATGGTGCCAAAGGGCAATTGAATGGCCAGAGGTTGTGGTTCAGGGGATTCAGAGGGTTGAGCCTCAGAGGTTTGAGTTTCAGGTTGTGGAGTTTGTTCAGGTTGAGGAGAGGGTGGATTAATATTTGGTTGAGGAGATGAAGGTATTGGGATTTCTGGTTTTGGAGAGAGTGGAATTTCTGGTATTGGTGAGAGGGGAATTTCTGGTTGTGCTTCTGTGTTTGGATTTGGATTTGGATTATCTGTTTCGGGAGCAGAAGTGTGTTGGTCTATATCAGAAAGAACTTGTGCAAGTTCTTGTTCTGGTATGGCTTCAGTATTTAGATTTTCTGGTTGGGAGCGAGATCTTCTGAGGGTTAAGGATTCAGAAGGGTCAAAGTCAAGGTCAAAATCTTCGAAAGTTTGAGGTGTTGGGTTTTCAGATGGAGTGGGAATTGGAATAGATGTTGATACAGTAGTTGAATCTAAAACAGTTACAGAAGAAGGATTACTTCTATTCTTAGGAGTCTGCTGAGATGATCCTTCTGCAACAACTTTTCTTTTCTTTGTCTTCTTCAGAACAACCTCTGGAGCCTTCTGCTGAAGATCTTGAATATTCAGATTTGGTGTTGTACCATCAGCTTTACACGCATCCAGATATCTCAGAATGATTTCAGGTTTATAGTCAATTTCTGAGAACAGTGGGAAGTTGTCCAGAGGGACTCTTCTGCTGGAGATTTCAGCAAAAGGAGTGACGTTGGGCTCCTTCTTAATGTTCTCTATCAACTTCATTTTCTTCAGATTTTTGGCATTCAGCTGCTTGCCAACAGAAGCTTCCAGAGTGTTGATTTCCTGAGCCTCTGTCAGATGATAAATCATCTTATTCTCTGTAAGAATATCTGATATCAGTCTTCCTAAGGGTATCCAATCCCTTTTTGATCGTTCCTTTTCTCTTGTTTCCTTGACACTTGTTCTGAGATGGTTGAACAAAAGATGAGCCATATTTATCTTGACCTTCTGAGAGATGAAATAGATCAGAAACTGCTGATCAATATTAATGTAATCAGGAGAGCTGGTTGGCTTCCTGTGGTTGAAGCATCCCAGAATGATCTTGGCCCAAATTCTGTGCTTGTCTTTCAAATCCCTTATCTTGCTGGAGGGAAGCCCCAGAGTGAAGATTTCCCTTGCAATTAGGGCAGCATCAGCACACCTTTCTGCCATATCAATGCAACGAACACCACCACCATTGTAGCCTATCAAGCGTGCAATGAGGTCTTCAGTGATAACAATCTTCTTCCCCATGATGTAAGACGTAACTTGATGATTTGAAGAAGAAGCGTGAATCCGAAATTCCTTTACCAGAATAGGAAATATTGGACCCACCAGTCTGTCAAAATACTTTTCCCAACCTTGAGCTTTAACCTCTTCAGATAGATCAAAACCATTCTCCTTAAGATTGTTGAAATCCACGATTAATTCTGACAGAACCTCTAGGTTTTTGATTGGTGTTAGAAGCGTTCTGAAGGGTTCTTCGTATTGTTCAGATGAAATAGTTTTCTGGGAACTTGAAGAAGGAATGCTGGAAGAAGCCATGTTCATGCGAGGTTTTTGTGAAAAAGATTGAAAGGATTTTTGAGAAAGTAAGAACACTGAAATCAGTAAGTTTGAGAGAAAATGAAAGTGAAGGTAAAGCATGTAAATGGTGTGAAGTGTGTTTAAATAGATTTCTAAAAAGATTTTGAAAACATAAACGTTAAGAGAGAGAAATTAATAATGATTATTAGCATTTAATGATAGCTGATTTTAGGGGATTCAGAAAGATATTTGGAACGGTTACCCATGACATGTGTCTCAATGCATCCAATCAGCGCTTTGCCTTTTCAGAAACGTGAACGGTGTTCAGCCTCAGAAAATAGCTGATGAATGGATGACACTTGTTTGCTTGAGTGAACATCACATTTCTATGCTTGAAATGAAGCGCTCAGATCTTCATGGATAGATTCTGATACAATCTGCACTTATAAAGATTCTCAAATATCTGAAAGTCCTCAAGTTGACTTTTCATCCAGAGCATTTGTGTGTTGCATCCAGCTGCTGTTATGTATTCAGCTTCTGCTATTGATAGAGCAATTATGGATTGTCTTTTGCTGGACCATGAGATCAAATTTTCTCCCAGAAATTGGCAGCTTCCAGGAGTGCTTTTACGTTCTACTATGTCTCCAGGAAAATCAGCATCACAGTATCCTACTAAGCTGTAATCACTTGATTTTCTATAAAACAAACCCAGATTAGTAGTACCTTTCAGATACTTGAAAATTCGCTTAACTGCTGTTAAGTGAGATTCTCTAGGATCTGATTGGAATCTAGCACAAATTCAAACACTGAATAAAATGTCAGGCCTTGAAGCTGTCAGATAAAGAAGAGAACCAATCATACCTCTGTAGACCTTCTGTTCTACCTTTTTACTTACCTCTTCTCTTTCCAGAATGCACGTGGGATGCATTGGAATCTTTGATGGCTTACATTCTGAGAGATCAAATTTCTTCAGAAGTTCTCTGACATATTTGCTCTGATGAATGTAAGTTCCTTCTGGGGTTTGATTGATCTGAATGCCCATAAAGAATTTCAGTTCCCCCATTAGGCTCTACTCAAATTTTGCCTGCATACACTTAGCAAACTTTCTTCCCAGAGAAGGTTTAGTAGATCCAAATATGATATCATCAACATAAATCTGACATACTAAAATGTCATTCTTAACTGTCTTACAGAATAGAGTTGTGTCCACTTTCCCTCTGGTGAATTCCTTTTCTAACAGGAAGTTACTTAGTCTTTCATACCATGCTCTGGGAGCTTGTTTCAGACTATAGAGTGACTTCTTTAGTTTGAAAACATATTCTAGATTTTTGGAACTTTCAAAACCAAGGGGTTGGTGCACATATACCTCTTCTTCTATATATCCATTTAAGAATGCACTCTTAACATCCATCTGATACAGAGTGATGCCTTTATTAACAGCAAATGAAATTAAGAGTCTGATAGATTCTAACCTGGCGACTGGAGCAAAGGTTTATGTATAGTCTATCCCCTCTTGCTGACTATAACCTTGTGCTACCAATCGTGCCTTGTTTCTGATGACTTCACCTTGTTCATTCAGTTTGTTTCTGAACACCCATTTTGTTCCAATGACGTTGAATCCTTTTGGTTTGGGAACTAGATCCCATACGTCATTTCTTGTGAATTGATTCAGCTCCTCTTGCATTTCTAGAATCCAGTCATTGTCCAGAAGTGCTTCATCAATTGTTGATGGTTCAATTAGAGAAACAAGTCCCATGAGGGATTCTTCAGAGTTTCTGAAGCTAGATCTTGTTTTGATTAGATCTTCCTTTCTTCCTAGGATTGTTTCTTCTGGGTGATCCATGCTGCTTCTGGATAGTCTTTTCTGAAGTTGATCAACAGAAGGTGCTGGATTGCTTGCAGTTCCTCTTTCTGATGTTAAGGGAGTGTCTCTGTTGAGAGCTTCTGATGACTTGTCTTCAGTACCTGTGAATTCAACTTCCGTGCCTGCAAATACTTCATTCTGCTTTGACTTTTGAGAGTCAAGCTTATCATCAAAACGAACACTGATTGATTCCTCCACAATATGTGTTTCTGTATTGTATACTCTGTACCCTCTTGAGCGTTCAGAGTATCCTAACATAATACACTTTTGTGCTTTAGAGTCAAACTTGTTCAAATAATTTTTTGTATTCAAAATAAAGCAAGTACATCCAAATGGATGAAAATAGGAAATGTTGGGCTTTCTGTTCTTCCACAATTCATAGGGAGTCTTTTCCAGAATAGGTCTTATGGAGATTCTATTCTGAATGTAACACGCTGTGTTTATTGCCTCTGCCCAGAAAATCTTAGCAACGTTAGTCTCGTTGATCATGGTTCTGGCCATTTCTTGCAATGTTCTGTTCTTTCATTCTACAACTCCATTTTGCTGGGGAGTTCTAGGACAAGAGAAATCATGTAGAATGACTCAAAATCTTTGTTTTCAAATTCTCCACCATGATCACTTCTGACTTTGACGATTCTAAGATCCTTTTCATTCTGAACTTGGTTGCAGAAGGTGACAAACAGAGTGTGACTCGTCCTTGTGTCTTAAGAACTTTACCCATGTCCATCTGCTATAGTCATCTACGATTACTAACCCATACTTCTTGCCACTGGCTGAAGCAGTTTTAACTGGTCCAAATAAGTCAATGTGTAGAAGTTCTAATGGCTTAGAGGTGGAAACAACGTTTTTAGATTTGAAAGCTGGTTTTGCAAACTTGCCTTTCTGACATGCTTCACACAGAGCATCTGAATTGAACTTCAGGTTTGGAAGTCCTCTGACCAGATTGAGTTTGTTAATCTGAGATATTCTTCTCATACTAACATGTCCCAATCTTATGTGCCAAATCCATTGCTCGTTGTTGATAACACGAAATTGTATTGTTTATTTTCCATGAAATTTACCCGTTCTGTATTATTTTGACCCGATTAACTCCCGAATATTTCGAGTTTGTCATTACTTTTTGCAGGTATTCATAACCCAGCTCAAAACAGAAGAAAACATGAAACAATGCAAGAAAGCATCAAAAGAATAGAAGAAAAAGATAAATCTGTCAAGAATTACAGATTTTGTAGCTGTGACGGTCGTAACACATCTGCCACGACCGTAAGCCATCATGAAGCGTGTTACGACCGTAACACATCTGCCACGACCGTAACACGGAGAAACACCAAACCTGCTCGTAACGCCTCAGTGACGACCGTAATGCAAATACCAGTTATTTGAAAGTGCAGATCGTTGCAAAGCAAAACAGAAGGAGTTTTCAAACTCCTTATTTCTCTCCAGTCAACCCCCACGTTCACCACTTCTTCCTCAACTACCCACGTTCCTACATTTATGGAGATTTTTGAGGAAAGCTTCGTGACAAGTTGTGATCGGTGGATCTGGAACTGACTGTTTTAAAGCTGGTTCGCGAAATGTCGCGGAAGCAAGAGTCGCCACCGTCTTTTATTTTCTCCAAATGGAAAGGACAAAAGCACAGAAAAATTCCTTTATAGAGATTGCTCTCGGTTCGGGAGGTAGGTTATAGAAAGGGAAGGTATTAGCACCCTTTCTATCCATGGTTATCCATGGGCTCTTAGGTACTTGCTCAATGTGTTTTCAAAATGTGTGCTTGCTTTTCAATGTGGGTTTCAAAAATATTCTTTGAAAAGTTTCAGTTCGACTCGTACGTCAGAGTGTTTGAAAAGTTTGTTTTGAAAGTTTTTGAAAGTGTGTTGGTGTGAAAAGTATTATTTGTTTTGTTTTTGAAGAGAGCAAGTATCCTTGAGAACCTACCTACCCTAAGGAATTCGTCTGTGTAGATGTCCTTTAAAGTAGTGCTATCCCACCATTGAGAGGTAGGTAGCACCACCGTTGGAGGTATTCGGGTCAATTCGATTTTTAGGGACAGTGTGGTCACCAGAGCAACAGTAGGACATCTTAGAAGCTACCCTTATGCCATTGATCCTTTTTAATTCCGAGGCAACCGTTTCGAGGCAACTGGATCATGTCATGGACATAAGGACTTACTAAAACGTCCTATACTCGACGTCCACCTTTCGAAAGGCAACAGTGAGGCGTACCCTAGGGGTGATGTGTGAATTGTGTGTCATTTTCAGTTTATTGTTTGTCTTGTCATGCATTGGTGATCTAACGATTCGATTTTATTTTTGGGCATTCATTCTTTCATGTTATTGTTTAACAGTTAAAAGTGCGGGAATTTAAAGTGCGGAAAAGATAAAAGTCCTACGCTATTACAAAGGCGAGGGTCTACAACGCCAAATTAATCCAGACCCATTTTAAAATAAATTGCAGAAAAGAAATGTCTAAGAGCTATTACATGGCTTTGGTACGAGTACATTATATTCACAAAAGAAATAAATGAAACGCGCGAAAAAGAAAATAATCAAATGCGAGGGCGTTGAACCCCTTAAAGGAATTAAAATAATTAAGTTATCTAAAATTAAAATTAAATAAAAAAAATGGTATTTTTGTGTTTTCAGATTTTTAAAAAAAGAAACATTAATTAAAATTAAAGTGCTAAACCCTAGTTCTAATGTTTTTTAAGTTTATTATGAAAATATTGACTTTTAACCTATTTTAACTCTAAATTAATTTATGTACAATTTAATGATGAAAATAAATGAATTAAATATTATTATTGTAGAAAAGGGAAAAAATAAGAAAGGATAAAAAGAATTCATTAAACCTAATTCTACATATTTTTAGATTTTTTTATTAAAAAGAATTAAGGTTATAATTAAATTAAATAATTACAAGCATTTATTTATGAAAAATAACTATAATAAAATAATTATTAAATTTTTGGTCTTTTATGAATTTTAATGTTTTTATGTTTTTTTTATAAAAATTAATTAAATCAGAAAATAAAATACACAAATAAATGATTAAAAATAATAGAACATAAAGAAAATTAGAAAAAAAAATGGAACCAGGGGGGTGTTCTGTCCCATTGTGGAGGTGTTGATTTGAAAAGCCTGGCCCAATTATTTGTGAGAATTTGTTGACTTTCTGGATCGTGTGTGATGCTTTGACTCATGCTCAGGATGTGCACCAATCTTCAGCCTTGGATGGGAGTCTCCTGGACACGTGTGTGGCTTGATGATGAGAGGATATGGTGTGACCTAACATCAGCGCTGCATGGAAACTGGAAGTGAAAAATAATATGAAATTGTGTAGACCTGGGACTTGAACCCAGGTCTTGAAGGTCACATGCGCGTTTCCCTAGCCACTGAGCCATTTCACTTTCAATTAACATAATATGGTTAACAAATAATAAATATTAAAACCAACGCATAATGGTCAAACGCGCGCAAATTTGAACGGATCAATCACCAGCTGACACGACTTCTTCTTCCTCGCGTGCCCTGAAACATAAAACACAACAGCAACGGTTTTGAAGCGTTGTTTTAAGCATGCTATGGAAAAATAGCGAATAGCCATATAGGCTACATAAATTGTTCGCGATGGTTGTTTCTTGCTCATTGGAACATGCTGATCTTAATGGCAATGGTCTTGAGGCTTGATTTTACTCCGTTTCAAAAGCCCTAATTCAAAAAGCTGGAAACCCTAAAAACCAAACATGGTAGATTCGCGTATGGCTTATGAAAATGCAATTAAATACAATGAACAGCTTAGAAACATTGTAAGGAATAAGAATTTATCAATAAAAATGCAGGAGGACGCGTGAATTGTGATATGCAATCTCAAAAATTATGTGACACGGCTTGAGGTCTCCCTACCAATTCCTGCGTTTTTGAAAGATGTTTGGAATGGGGATGTGTTCAGTGGTATCTCAGGATGCTTATGGAACAAAAATTGAGGCTTCAAACCGTCCCTAACCTTGATTTCAGATTTTCAATATATGGCTCATTTTTCAAATTGTCCCATGGCTTTTCAGCGAGCCTTTTGCTGCATTATGGTTAGGGTTTGACTCAATGCCTATGCTGGAATGGAATTGGCTTGCTCTTTTGCCTTAATTCATGCTTGTGAGAGAATTGGTCTTAGGGTTTTCACTCTTAACCATTTTTCCTCCTTTTTAGCCAAAACCTAGACCTAGTGTGCAAATGAACCTTAGCCTGATTTCTTGAGTTGGTTCATGATATCTAGAAATTGTCCAAGTTCACATGACACTATTCCATTGATTTTTAAATTTTATTTGAATTTTCAAAGAATTAAAATGAATTAAATCATCAAAAATTAAATAAAATAAAAAAATCAATATTTGGTCTTGAAATTAACCATGGGACACGTGTGTGGCATGACAAGGATGAACCAAGTGGAAAAAATGGGGCCCTTTTGTCAAAAATTGGATTTTCAAGGATAGTTGACTTTTGCCATTTCACAAAAATTTCCCAACTTCTACAAGGCATAACTTGCTCAATTTATAAGCTTTTCATATGTTCTTGGACATTTTGGAAAGGTCTTTGAGTCCTTTAACCAATGCCTTTGGTCCCATGTCATTTTGATTTACCAATATCAAGTTATGGCCTTTGACTTAAAGTCCCTTTTTGTTGACTTTTGAAAATGACCTATAATGTTGAAATTGATAACTTTTTGTGAGAGCATTTCTTGGACTTGAAGTATGAAGATGAGTTGTAGGAAATGTCTTTCTCTTAAAAATGAGCTTTGGATGGAATTTTTCTGATAATCCATGTGAAAGTTATGCCCTGGTCAATTTCAGTTGACTTTTTCAGCTGTCCAAATATAGCAACTTTTGCATCTTTGATGATTTCTGAGCCAAATTTTGAGAATCATGATCAAGCATTGATCAAATGATGTTTGTGGCTTCAAAATGATATGTTGACCAAAAATTTGAACTTTTGACTGCCAAATGACCATTTTGCCCCTACAGTTGACTGTAGTGCAATTTAGGGTTTTGACTGTGCAATCTTGAGCTGAATGCCTTGAAACTTGATATGAGGATGCTTGACCATGTTTGTAAGCATATGAGACTTGATTGAGCCTTTGAAAACTTCATTTTCTTGATCAGATTCAAAACCCTAATTTTGACTGTATAGGAGACAGTTGACCTGCACAACCCTTGGGGAATTTTGTGACTTGGCTTGGCAATTTCTTGAAGAATATGGGAGGGCAAATTTTGGGGTATAACAGTTGCCCCTGTTCAATCTTCTTAGACCTGAGGATGCAGATTGGCTGACGTGCCTTTCGTAATCCGAAGGTAAAAGATGATTGGACACTAGAGTGCCCGGAAATTTGCGCTCACATGTTAGCAATGATGGTGGAATGGGCTTATAGATGCCATTTGGAGATTTCTGGATTGGATGATGGGCTTATAGATGCCATCTGGATGTTGATCGCGTAGGATATTCCTTAGCGAGAACCTGCATACCTGCAAAACAGAAAAATGAGTACCTGACACGTTGCAGGAGCTGATTTTTAAATGCTTGGTATTGATGTGTCCTGACTAGTTACAGGAGCTGAGTCTGGAGCTTCAAACGCTGATGAACGAACCAGGGATGGTTACTGCCTTAGCATGAATGGTAAGAGAGTCTTGGGTGACTTTAACTTCAACAACGCTCGTTGAGATAAATCTGGGGTGTCTTCTACTGGGATAAGAATCAGGGAGATCTTAGGGTCGATCTGACTGAACCAGAGAGGCCTTTGACTGGGTAAGAATCAGGAAAATCTTAGGGTCGATTTAACTGAACCGGTCTAGGTCTTGAAATGTCTTCAACTGGATAAGCATCAGGAAAATCTTGGGACGATTTAACTGAACCAGAGAAGGCCTTTGACTGGATAAGCATCGGGAAAATCTTGGGACGATTTAACCGAACCGGTCTAGGTCTTGAAATGTCTTCAACTGGATAAGCATCAGGGAAATCTCGGGACGATTTAACTGAACCAGAGAAGGCCTTTGACTGGGTAAGCATCAGGAAAATCTTAGGTTGATTTAACTGAACCGGTCTAGGTCTTGAGATGTCTTCAACTGGGATAAGCATCAGGAAAATCTTGGGACGATTTAACTGAACCAAAGAAGGCCTTTGACTGGATAAGCATCAGGAAAATCTTGGGACGACTTAACTGAACCGGTCTAGGTCTTGAAATGTCTTCAACTGGATAAGCATCAGGGAGATCTTAGGGTCGATTTAACTGAACCAGAGAAGGCCTTTGACTGGATAAGCAATCAGGAAAATCTTGGGACGATTTAACTGAACCGGTCTAGGTCTTGAAATGTCTTCAAAGGGATAAGCATCAGGAAAATCTTGGGACGATTTAACTGAACCAGAGAAGGCCTTTGACTGGATAAGCATCAGGAAAATCTTGGGACGATTTAACTGAACCGGTCTAGGTCTTGAAATGTCTTCAACTGGGTAAGCAATCAGGAAAATCTTGGGACGATTTAACTGAACCAGAGAAGGCCTTTGACTGGATAAGCATCAGGAAAATCTTGGGACGATTTAACCGAACCGGTCTAGGTCTTGAAGTGTAGCTTGAGAACTTAACTGGATCTTTCCTGAAAGGTAAAACTCAGTCATATGCAATGCATGATATGGATCAAGCAATGATGTTCTCAACATAAATGAGATTTGTATGATGCAATGCGTTATGCATGCTATAATGATGTATGTGATGTTTTATGTATGTTTTTGTCTAGGAAAGTAAATCCTTGGCGGGGGCCGGGAAGTCGTATCCTGGGCTGATGTCGAAGAATAGATTTTGCTTCCGCTGGGGATGATAACTGCAAGGATACCGGTAGGAGAAGATGACTCCGTTGCGGAATAAACTTGGCAAATGGAAGATTCTGTGGGGAGAAAAGATACTCTAGCGATCATGCTGGAAAGCAATACTCTGTGGGAAGAGTGATGCCTTGCTGAATGTTGATAGTAACTCTGTTGGGAATACCGTTGTTGTATTGGAAGTGTGAATAGACTTCGCTGGGGATAGGAAAGAACTACGTTGACGACGACCTTCCCTTGGCTTTTGGCTGAGGATAACCCAGTTATATCCTGTTGAGGAAATAACTCTTTAAATCAAGCCAGACGACGCGTTCGCGTTCTATGAAGGATAAGCTTCCAGAATTTACTGGGGATAAGCTTACTGCTTGGGGAGATAAATTCCAACTTTCCTGGGGAAACTGGATGGGACTCTCCTGGGGAAGTTTTGATATGCTGGGGAAATGATCCCTTTGAATGTTGATGTATGCCGCCGGGGAACAATCTTTAGACCAAGACTGCCGGGGATGCTTGTTAAGAATATATGCTGCTGGGGAATATTGGGATCTACTGGAGGATACCCAATTTCCTTGAGACTTGTTAACTTTGTTTGAGGAATAATGCACTGACTTGCTGTCTCCCTCTCTGGGGAATTTAGGATGCCTGGTTAGGTTCTTTAGCTGAACCTACTTTGGTACCTTGGAGGATAAAACAATTAGACTGCTCAAACCACTCTTTATTGCCCCTGTTTCTAATGTCACCTGTAATTAATTCTTCGTTTCGTATGCAAATATTTATGAGCTAGCAAATTATTGTCAATGCAGATATCACAAATTGAACCTTGGACGTTCTTCGCAAAACAAAACAGAAAGAGAAAAAACAGTTGGCACGTTTAACTGAAAAGTATATTTGTATTGATTTTGAATAGCCTGTGAATAGGCGTTTTGTGTACAAGAGGCTGACATCCTAGTAAGCGGAACGTCGCCGAACAAGAGAGTTTATACAAGTTTTGTACAAAAGAAAATAAACAGCTGTGTGAAAGACGAGTGATCCACTGGGTTTCAATCCTGCTATTGCTTTTATGACTCTGAGCGTCTCATCACTTGATGACCTTGGTTGAAGGTGAAGCTGACTGATCGATGCCGTCTGAACTTGATGTAGATACCGGATTCTGGATGCAAAGTGATCCAATGAGACATAGTATTACGCTTTTATCCCTAATTTTTGCCTGGACTGCCCTTTCGGGTTTTCAGTCCACCGGGATACCCATTTTTGCCCAAGCCGCCTTTTCAGGTTTTCGACTTGCCGGGTGTACAGATTTTTTCATTTCATCCCTCATTTTGCCCGAACCCTTTTGGTTCGCCGGGAAGCCCTAATTTTTGCCTAGACATGTCAGCCTAGCGGGTCTTTTTCATGCGTAGTATTTTTTAACTATGTCTGCATTGGCGGGGTGAGGAAGGTCGTCACCATCCATGTTGGTTAATATCATTGCTCCTCCTGAGAACACATGTTTAACCACAAATGGCCCTTCGTACGTAGGGGTCCATTTGCCCCTTGGATCACTCTGAGGAAGGATGATTCGCTTGATCACCAGATCCCCGACTTGATATTCCTGTGGTCTGACCTTTTTGTTAAATGCCCTGATCATTCGTTTCTAATACGTCTGACCATGACAGATAGCTGCAAGCCTCTTTTCGTCAATAAGGTTGAGCTGATCAAGTCGTGTCTGGATCCAATCATCTTCGTTCAGATTTGCATCCTTCATTATCCGGAGAGAAGGAATTTGTACTTCGATTGGCAAGACTGCCTCCATGCCATAAACCAGAGAGAAAGGAGTTGCCCCGGTTGACGTCCTAGCTGAGGTACGATACCCATGCAGAGCGAACGGTAACATCTCGTGCCAATCTTTATACGTTACTGTCATCTTCTGCACGATCTTCTTGATATTTTTATTTGCTGCTTCTACAGCCCCATTCATCTTCGGTCTGTAAGGAGAAGAATTGTGGTGCTGTATCTTGAACTGTTCGCAGAGCTCAGCGATCATCTTATTGTTCAGATTGGTACCGTTATCTGTAATAATCCGCTCAGGGACACCGTACCGACAGATCAGATTGTGCCGAATGAACCGTGCCACAACAGTCTTCGTTACCGTAGCATAGGATGCTGCCTCAACCCATTTCGTAAAATAATCAATTGCCACTAGGATGAAACGATGTCCATTAGATGCCGTAGGTTTAATCTCACCGATCATGTCTATGCCCCACATTGCAAATGGCCAAGGCGCAGTCAGAACATTCAGGGGAACCGGAGGAACATGCACCATGTCTGCGTAGATCTGGCATTTGTGGCAGGTCCTAGAATGTTGGTAGCAGTCAGCTTCCATTGTGGACCAGTAATACCCTGCCCGTAGGATCTTCTTAGCCATGGTATGTCCACTGGAGTGTGTACCAAAGGTCCCTTCATGCAGCTCTTCCATGATTCTTTCTGCTTCAGTTTTATCTACACAACGCAGTAGGGTTGAATCCTGGTTTCGCTTGTACAAAATGCCGTTGCTAAGAAAGAACTTGGCTGCAAACCTCCTCAGGAATTTCTTATCATTGACAGATGCTCCTTCAGGGTATTCCTGTGCTTCCAGATATCTCTTCACTTCGTGGTACCAGGGCTTCTCAGTTACCAATTCAGTTTCGAGATCACAACAGTATGCCGGTTCGTCCAATTTCCAGATGATGATCCGGGGAGCCTCGTTGTCCCATTTAACCTTGAACATTGAAGACATTGTAGCTAACGCGTCCGCTAACTGATTCTCTTCTCTTGGAAAGTGCTCAAATGTTATCTCTGTGAAGTGGGGGATCAGGGCCAACACACATTCTCTGTAAGGAATCAAGTTTGGATGTTTCGTATCCCACTCTCCTTTGATCTGATTGATCACAAGAGCGGAATCTCCGAAGACACTCAGAAATTTGATCCTCAGGTCGATCGCAGCTTGAAGACCCATAATACACGCTTCATACTCCGCCATGTTGTTGGTACAGTTGAAACACAGCCGGGCGGTGAGTGGAGTATGAGTACCTTGCGGAGATACAATTATGGCACCGATACCATTTCCCAAAGCATTGGAGGCTCCGTCAAAGTGCATAGACCATCGGGATCCTGGTTCAGGTCCTTCATCCGGTCCAGGTATTTCACAGTCAGTTACTATCATAATGCTTTCATCTGGAAACTCGAAGTTCATCGATTGGTAGTCATCCACAGCTTGATGTGCTAGGTGGTCTGCCAATACACTTCCCTTGATGGCTTTTTGGGTCGTGTACTGAATGTCGTATTCCGTCAAGATCATCTGCCATCTTGCAATTCTCCCAGACAGAGCAGGCTTTTCGAATATGTATTTTATAGGATCCATTTTTGAGATCAACAAGGTAGTGTGAGTCAGCATATACTGTCTCAGCCGGCGAGCAGCCCATACCAAAGCGCAGCAAGTTTTCTCAAGCAGTGAGTATCGGGTCTCACAGTCGGTAAACTTTTTGCTAAGGTAATAAATGGCATGCTCTTTTCGGCCAGACTCGTCATGCTGCCCCAGCACACACCCCATTGCATTATCAAGCACTGTCAGGTAAAGTATCAAAGGTCTCCCTTCAACTGGTGGCATAAGGATGGGTGGTTCTTGGAGATATTCTTTGATTCTGTCAAAAGCAGCCTGACATTCATCATTCCAACGTACTACCTGATCTTTCTTCAGCAGCTTGAAGATTGGCTCACAGGTAGCAGTCAGATGTGAGATGAACCGGGCAATGTAATTCAGACGTCCGAGAAAGCCTCTGACTTCCTTCTCTGTCTTAGGAACTGGCATCTCTTGAATGGCTTTGACCTTAGCAGGGTCCACTTGAATTCCTTTATCACTGACCACGAAGCCTAGCAACTTCCCAGATCTTACCCCGAAGGTGCACTTGTTAGGGTTCAATCTTAGTTTGTACAGTTTTAACCGGTCAAACAGTTTCTGTAGATGATCAAGGTGTTCTTCCTCAGTCTGGGACCTAGCGATCATGTCGTCAACATACACTTCTATCTCATGATGGATCATGTCGTGAAATAAAGTAACCATGGCACGTTGGTAGGTTGCCCCAGCATTCTTTAACCCGAACGGCATGACCTTGTAACAGAAGGTGCCCCACTGAGTAACAAAGGTAGTCTTTTCCATGTCTTCCGGAGCCATCTTGATCTGATTGTAGCCTGAAAAACCATCCATGAAAGAGAACACTTTATGCTGAGCTGTATTATCAACAAGGACATCAATGTGGGGTAGAGGAAAGTCATCCTTGGGGCTGGCCCTGTTCAGATCCCTGTAGTCGACACACATTCTGACCTTGCCGTCCTTCTTAGGCACCGGCACCACATTAGCAACCCACTGAGGGTAAGAAGTCACTGCAAGAAACCCGGCATCAAATTGCTTCATCACCTCGGCTTTAATCTTCTCGGACATCTCTGGACGCATACGGCGGACCTTTTGCTTAACCGGAGGGCAATCCTCTTTAGTTGGTAAGTGATGGACCACAATGTCGGTATCTAATCCAGGCATATCTTCGTAGGACCAGGCAAAGATTTCTTTATAGTCATGCAGCATCTGAGTCAACCGTTGCTTCACGCTGAGTTCTAGGCTGGCACCAATCTTCACCTCTTTCTTGTCTTCCTCAGTACCCAAGTTTATTATTTCCACTGGCTCTTCATGGGGTTGAATTTCCCTCTCCTCTTGTTGTAACAGTCTTGCAAGTTCACCAGGCACTTCGCAATCATCTTCACCTTCGTCTTCGGCTAAGTTGATCGGATTTTCGAAGTCATAACTGGCAGTAGCAGAGTCGTTACCAGTGAGATCCAGAGTGGATTGAAACCTGTATGAGTGAGTGTGTGTGTAAATACAGCTGTTTTGCAATATGTAAAGAAAGGAAAGAAAAGGAGCGCAAAATTTGAATTGAAAACGTCCAATGCTTTTATTCATGATATATGATAGTGACAAACAAAAGCCCTCATAAATAAAACCACGGTGCCCCGGGTAAGACACCGGGTCATATAGTTCCAAATTATTGTTTATTACAAATAAAAAAAAACAAAGAAATTCATTACTGGGGAACAAAAGTTATGGGTGTAAAATCTTTAGCAGTCCAATTGGTCAATCCACCGTCGGCCGTCGGGTAGATCCAGCTATCGAACTCAGACTCTTCCACTTCATCTTCCTCTCCAATAGCATTCACTTCAGAGTGAGTGATGAGCACCGGAGGTCTTCCAATTCTAGCCTTGCGCACCGCTTTCTGAGCTTCTGTGGTGAAACCCAGCCCAAACTTGTTAGTCTTAGGAGTGAGATCAGGGAGCTTGCCCCAGTTTGCACATTCATCTCTTTCGATCACAGCCCGGGCGTCCTTTAAGGAGGCCATCTTCATAGGAGAAACCTCTTCATCTTCTGCTGCTGCCAAGGTTGGTGGTACTTCCTCAAAATGTTGAAAGGGGGTTTCGATGAACTCCCCATCCATTTCTACGTATCTGAAGGAGTTGAGGTGGCTGACCATGTACTCCTCCTCCCCTTGCACTGTTACGATCTTCCCCCTGACCGGGTACTTGAGCTTCTGATGCAATGTGGAGGTCACAGCTCCAGCCTTGTGGATCCATGGGCGACCCAGCAAACAAGAATAGGACGGATGGATGTCCATCACATAGAATTTTGAATCGAATACTTGTGACCCAACCCTGATTGGGATGTCCACCTCACCATGCACCATTCTTTTGGACCTGTCAAAGGCCCGGACAACAATGCTACTTGGTTTGAGCTCTAGACCCTCACAATCCAGCCTATCCAGAGCCTTCTTGGGCAGCACATTTAATGAGGAACCTGTATCAACCAGCACATGAGCGAGAGTAGTGCCCCTGCATTCAATGGAGACATGCAGGGCATCATTATGGTTCTTCCCCTTTGCTGTCAGATCGGCATCAGAGAAACCCAGGCCATTATCAGCAGTTAAGTTGGCCACACAGTCGGTGAACTGGTCAGCAGTCGTCTCTTGGGGTACGTGGGCAGTCTTTAAGAAAGCAATCAGAGCCTTTGCATGGGCCTCTGAACACAGCAGCAATGACAACATGGAGATTTTAGAGGGGGTGTGCCCCAGCTGTTCCACAACGTTGAAATCACTCTTCTTTATTATCTTGAGAATTTCTTCCATTTCCTGCTTGGAAGCCTCAACAATGGTCTTTGGTGCCTCCGTCCTGGCGGGCACATCAGCAGCAATTCCCTTGCCCCGAGTATCAAATGAATCAGCATCAGGGGTGGATACTTGGTCAGGGGGAGAAACAGGCACTCTGGCAGGTGTGAAGATCAAAGGCCTATGAATTGCCGGAGGAGCAATGTCTGGCGAGAACAGTCTTCCACTACGAGTGACCTTAGCAGGCCCGGTGATGTTGGAGACACCAGTATCAATGTGGCACTCTTGTTTCACACCCAGAACATAAACATCTGCCCCATAGTGCCATGGGACAGCCTTATCAGATTTGTAGGGTATAGGCCCCGGAACAGTAATGGTGATGGGAGCACTCTTGTGAACTGACAAAATTTGTATAGGCTTCTTTGAAGGAGCCTCGGAATAGTTGTTGAAGATGGTAACGATCGACACTTCTTCAACAGGAGCAGCAGGAACAATAGTCTTTTCGAACAAAATCTCTCTACTATCTATCAGGTTTTGGATGCCTGACTTCAACAGAGAACAACCAGCAGGGGAAGCAACACATAGAGGGCAACCTTCGTTACATCCCGGAAATAAACCGGCTAGCAACAGATTCCTCTTAACCATCAGCAACGGAGTAGCAACATCATCCACCGAAGCTACATACAAATCCTCCTCAACAGCATTCACTCCATGCTGGGGCATGGGAGCAGTTACAACATTCGGCCTCTCGGGCGCCTCAAACTGTATCTCATTTGCATCAATGAGGTCTTGAACCTTATTCCTTAGGGCCCAACAGTCATCTGTGTTATGCCCCGGGCTATCAGAGTGATAAGCACATCGAGCATTTGGGTTGAACTTGGGGGACGCAGTATTGGGAAACTTCGGAGCCTCCTTGACAGTCACTAAATTGGTGGATAGCAACTGTGGCAGGATCTGTGATAAGGTCATGCTTAACCGGGTAAACTCTCTTCGGGGTCTTTCAAACTTTTGAGGATTAGTTGGCCGAGGAGCGGCAGCAGGTTTGGCAATCATTACCGCGCTGACAGATTGGCGGTGTTCAGGTCGCTCTGTTCTCCGGGAGTTATATACAGCACTAGCCTCCTTTTTGAAGGGCTTCTTCTCAGTACTGGAGGAGGCAACTTTCTGTATCTTCCCCGATTTTATACCGGCCTCGATCCTTTCACCAGTCAGGATCAGATCAGTAAACCCAGCAGAGGAATTACCAATGAGATGATTGAAAAATGGACCAGATAGGGTCCCCAAGAACATATCTACCAGCTCCCGATCCGTCAATGGTGGCTGCACCCTGCCAGCCAGGTCTCTCCATTTCTGAGCGTACTCCTTAAAACCTTCACCCGACCCTAGCGACATACCCTGGAGTTGGGTACGCGTAGGAGCGAGGTCGGCATTATACTGATACTGCTTGTAAAAAGCAGTGGCCAGATCCTCCCAGTTACGAATGCTGATTCCATCCAGCTGATAGAACCAGTCGAGGTGAGTCCCTGAAAGACTCTCCTGGAAGAAGTGGATCCAAAGGTTCTTGTCTGCTGTGTAAGGCTGGATCTTCCTTACATAAGAACAGAGGTGCATCTTGGGACAGGAAGCCCCATCATACTTCACGAAAGCAGGTGTTTTGAACTTGTGGGGAATCACCACTCCAGTAGATAACCCCAAGTCTCCGAAATCCAATCCAGGCACCCGCTGAACTTCCACAGCCTTCAATCTGTCTTCCAGCTGTTTGTACCGGTCTTCAGCAGGAGGGTACTGGTCGTCGTTGAAGTCTGTTTCAGTATCAGAGCCCACAGGAGTAGTGGCCTCCCTTTCTTGGTGACTACCCTCCGTTACAGATGGAGGAGTCCTTTCAGCTTCAACCAAAGTGTTCCCGAGCCGGCGCCCAGTGTTAAATAGCACAGTCCTCCTCTTCTTCTTAGTCTTCTTCAAAAGCATGGTCTTCAACTCTTGTTGACCCTGAGCCAAGCCCTTGATCAGCTCCTGAAATTGGGCATTTTGCGCCTGAAACTGGACGTTCTGCGCCTGAAGAGCCTTGATAGATGCCTCAGTTGATGATTCAGGGTTCATGATGCTGAAATAAACAGTGAAGAACGGTAAACAACCTGAAAAGAAGAGTACCTATGATGCACATGATGAATGATATGTGTTTATGCAATGCATTCAAGGGTTCGAAAATTCAAATTTGTTGTAGACCAAAAGGAACACGCGTTATTATTAAGAAAATCATTGTTTAATACATCAAAGCCTCATGGGCAAAAGTACAAAAGATCAAATCACATCCAAAATATGTTGCGCATCTTCTTTGGAGCTATGTAAGTGTTGAGGTTCCTTTCCTCGTGCAACAGGCGGGTGAGCTCCAAGACCTTCCTTTCACTGGCATGCAAACTAGTCTCAAGAGAATTCCGCTCTTCCTTAAGCTGGATCCAACTCTTCTGCATCTCTTCCCAGGATGTGGGCATATCGGGGTGCTGAATAACATGAGACACCTCTCCTTCCAAGGCAGGCTCTTTGATTACTGGAAGCATGTGAGGATAAGGCATTACTAACTTCTGAGAGCGGGCTCGTACCCACTTGAGGTAAGGCTCCAAAGGGATGGAGTTCCTGTGCCCCAGTGTCTTGCTGTCTATCCTACTAGGCATCCTCCAAGCTCTGATAAATCTCTGGCGAAGTCCTTGAGTATCGTTGTCGAAGTCAAAAACTATGTCAGGAATCAACATGTCATGAGGACCATCCCTCCGAGCATAACCAAATTGTCTCCAAGCCAGGCATGGACTATAAGTAATACCCCCTCTGATTCCAAGTAAAGGAACATTAGGATACTCCCCGCAACGATCAATGATAGTGACATCTTCTCTGGACCTAGGGCACCAATGTATATCTGCATGTGTAAGAGCCATCAACCGTTGTGACCATCTCAAACCCCGCTCATTCTTCAGGACTGATTGTGGAAGGTGCGAAATAAACCACTTTCCTAGGAGAGGAGTGCAACACATAAGGACACCTCTTTTTCTCATGGTTCGAGTGTAACATGAGTGAAGGAGGTCCCCCAGCAACGTAGGTATAGGATTCCTGGACATAAAGATCTGGACAGCACTGATATCAATGAGCTGATCTGGGTTAGGGAACAACACCAAACCATAAACAAGAAGGGCCACAATCTTCTCAAAAGCCTGTAAGTCAAGGGAGTTCCAACATTCATAGGCCTTTTCAAACAGAAACCTGGCTAAGAACCCTTTAATACCACTTCTGATTTCCCAATGTCCCTTGAGGTCAGATGACTGTAGGTGCAAGGCTTTAGCAATCTCTTCAAGCTTAGGTTCCTTTTCTGTACCGTTGAAGGGTAGCTGATCAAGAATAGGGATCTTCAGGAGTCGGGAGAACTCCTCCAATGTAGGTACCAACTGATAGTCCAAGAAGGTGAAACAGTGATGCAGAGGGTCAAAGAATTGGAACAGGACTTTTATCATATCTTCCTCAATGTTGGTATTGACCAAGCTGATGAGACTTCCATGCCTTTCACTGAATGAAGAGTTCTCAGGAATCCTGGATATAAGCTCCTTAAGCTGAGGAGGGACCCTTACAAGACTGATTGGAATTGTCTTTCTACGAACAGTTTCCATGTCCTACAAAACAAGAACAAAGATGAAAATTCGAACCCCTGAAATGGTTAGTTAATGCATATGATGCTGGATGATGTCATGATGCTATGATTAAACACATCACAGATATTTACAAAGACAAACATGTAAGGCACACAAGGCACACAAGACAGGCCCTTAAGGTTTAAGGCCAGCATGGGGTCTGGGTAGTACCCTCTTGAAGTTGGTGGGTTCAACCTGTCCTAATCAAAGTAACCGGGTTCTAAGGTTCCCAATATCACGGGATTGCTTTCATTGTTCATCGTTTCGATTTAGCCACTGAACTGGCGACCGAAATATTCCAGGAAAGCAATCCTCAATTGAGTGTAGTATCGAGTATCAACCAACCTCGGACTGCACCAAAGTCAGTTATCTCACTACCCTAAAGAGGCCAAGATGGTTCAATTAAGGTTCCTAAGGTCTGTTGATGCTTCATGACACCACATGGAGGCCCCGTACTCTCCTTGACTGACTCAAGGGTTACCGGTACACACCAAAGTGCCACATCAACGTAGCAGACTGCTTCAACCATGTCGGTATACCCCGCACAGTTCCCTCACAGCCTTGTTGCTACTTTCTAAAAGGGTATCCCCCAGATCCGGGTTAGGATCTATAGAACTCCCAAGCAACCCACAATTTTAAAGCACACAAGGAAAACAATTGAAAACACAGTTGTAACTAGCCCTAAGGTACACCTCACTTTAAGTGTTTCTCCCCAGCAGAGTCGCCAGTTCTGTGATCGGTGGATCTGGAACTGACTGTTTTAAAGCTGGTTCGCGAAATGTCGCGGAAGCAAGAGTCGCCACCGTCTTTTATTTTCTCCAAATGGAAAGGACAAAAGCACAGAAAAATTCCTTTATAGAGATTGCTCTCGGTTCGGGAGGTAGGTTATAGAAAGGGAAGGTATTAGCACCCTTTCTATCCATGGTTATCCATGGGCTCTTAGGTACTTGCTCAATGTGTTTTCAAAATGTGTGCTTGCTTTTCAATGTGGGTTTCAAAAATATTCTTTGAAAAGTTTCAGTTCGACTCGTACGTCAGAGTGTTTGAAAAGTTTGTTTTGAAAGTTTTTGAAAGTGTGTTGGTGTGAAAAGTATTATTTGTTTTGTTTTTGAAGAGAGCAAGTATCCTTGAGAACCTACCTACCCTAAGGAATTCGTCTGTGTAGATGTCCTTTAAAGTAGTGTTATCCCACCATTGAGAGGTAGGTAGCACCACCGTTGGAGGTATTCAGGTCAATTCGATTTTTAGGGACAGTGTGGTCACCAGAGCAACAGTAGGACATCTTAGAAGCTACCCTTATGCCATTGATCCTTTTTAATTCCGAGGCAACCGTTTCGAGGCAACTGGATCATGTCATGGACATAAGGACTTACTAAAACGTCCTATACTCGACGTCCACCTTTCGAAAGGCAACAGTGAGGCGTACCCTAGGGGTGATGTGTGAATTGTGTGTCATTTTCAGTTTATTGTTTGTCTTGTCATGCATTGGTGATCTAACGATTCGATTTTATTTTTGGGCATTCATTCTTTCATGTTATTGTTTAACAGTTAAAAGTGCGGGAATTTAAAGTGCGGAAAAGATAAAAGTCCTACGCTATTACAAAGGCGAGGGTCTACAACGCCAAATTAATCCAGACCCATTTTAAAATAAATTGCAGAAAAGAAATGTCTAAGAGCTATTACATGGCTTTGGTACGAGTACATTATATTCACAAAAGAAATAAATGAAACGCGCGAAAAAGAAAATAATCAAATGCGAGGGCGTTGAACCCCTTAAAGGAATTAAAATAATTAAGTTATCTAAAATTAAAATTAAATAAAAAAAATGGTATTTTTGTGTTTTCAGATTTTTAAAAAAAGAAACATTAATTAAAATTAAAGTGCTAAACCCTAGTTCTAATGTTTTTTAAGTTTATTATGAAAATATTGACTTTTAACCTATTTTAACTCTAAATTAATTTATGTACAATTTAATGATGAAAATAAATGAATTAAATATTATTATTGTAGAAAAGGGAAAAAATAAGAAAGGATAAAAAGAATTCATTAAACCTAATTCTACATATTTTTAGATTTTTTTTATTAAAAAGAATTAAGGTTATAATTAAATTAAATAATTACAAGCATTTATTTATGAAAAATAACTATAATAAAATAATTATTAAATTTTTGGTCTTTTATGAATTTTAATGTTTTTATGTTTTTTTTATAAAAATTAATTAAATCAGAAAATAAAATACACAAATAAATGATTAAAAATAATAGAACATAAAGAAAATTAGAAAAAAAAATGGAACCAGGGGGGTGTTCTGTCCCATTGTGGAGGTGTTGATTTGAAAAGCCTGGCCCAATTATTTGTGAGAATTTGTTGACTTTCTGGATCGTGTGTGATGCTTTGACTCATGCTCAGGATGTGCACCAATCTTCAGCCTTGGATGGGAGTCTCCTGGACACGTGTGTGGCTTGATGATGAGAGGATATGGTGTGACCTAACATCAGCGCTGCATGGAAACTGGAAGTGAAAAATAATATGAAATTGTGTAGACTTGGGACTTGAACCCAGGTCTTGAAGGTCACATGCGCGTTTCCCTAGCCACTGAGCCATTTCACTTTCAATTAACATAATATGGTTAACAAATAATAAATATTAAAACTAACGCATAATGGTCAAACGCGCGCAAATTTGAACGGATCAATCACCAGCTGACACGACTTCTTCTTCCTCGCGTGCCCTGAAACATAAAACACAACAGCAACGGTTTTGAAGCGTTGTTTTAAGCTTGCTATGGAAAAATAGCGAATAGCCATATAGGCTACATAAATTGTTCGCGATGGTTGTTTCTTGCTCATTGGAACATGCTGATCTTAATGGCAATGGTCTTGAGGCTTGATTTTACTCCGTTTCAAAAGCCCTAATTCAAAAAGCTGGAAACCCTAAAAACCAAACATGGTAGATTCGCGTATGGCTTATGAAAATGCAATTAAATACAATGAACAGCTTAGAAACATTGTAAGGAATAAGAATTTATCAATAAAAATGCAGGAGGACGCGTGAATTGTGATATGCAATCTCAAAAATTATGTGACACGGCTTGAGGTCTCCCTACCAATTCCTGCGTTTTTGAAAGATGTTTGGAATGGGGATGTGTTCAGTGGTATCTCAGGATGCTTATGGAACAAAAATTGAGGCTTCAAACCGTCCCTAACCTTGATTTCAGATTTTCAATATATGGCTCATTTTTCAAATTGTCCCATGGCTTTTCAGCGAGCCTTTTGCTGCATTATGGTTAGGGTTTGACTCAATGCCTATGCTGGAATGGAATTGGCTTGCTCTTTTGCCTTAATTCATGCTTGTGAGAGAATTGGTCTTAGGGTTTTCACTCTTAACCATTTTCCCTCCTTTTTAGCCAAAACCTAGACCTAGTGTGCAAATGAACCTTAGCCTGATTTCTTGAGTTGGTTCATGATATCTAGAAATTGTCCAAGTTCACATGACACTATTCCATTGATTTTTAAATTTTATTTGAATTTTCAAAGAATTAAAATGAATTAAATCATCAAAAATTAAATAAAATAAAAAAATCAATATTTGGTCTTGAAATTAACCATGGGACACGTGTGTGGCATGACAAGGATGAACCAAGTGGAAAAAATGGGGCCCTTTTGTCAAAAATTGGATTTTCAAGGATAGTTGACTTTTGCCATTTCACAAAAATTTCCCAACTTCTACAAGGCATAACTTGCTCAATTTTTAAGCTTTTCACATGTTCTTGGACATTTTGGAAAGGTCTTTGCGTCCTTTAACCAATGCCTTTGGTCCCATGTCATTTTGATTTACCAATCTCAAGTTATGGCCTTTGACTTAAAGTCCCTTTTTGTTGACTTTTGAAAATGACCTATAATGTTGAAATTGATAACTTTTTGTGAGATCATTTCTTGGACTTGAAGTATGAAGATGAGTTGTAGGAAATGTCTTTCTCTTCAAAATGAGCTTTGGATGGAATTTTTCTGATAATCCATGTGAAAGTTATGCCCTGGTCAATTTCAGTTGACTTTTTCAGCTGTCCAAATATAGCAACTTTTGCATCTTTGATGATTTCTGAGCCAAATTTTGAGAATCATGATCAAGCATTGATCAAATGATGTTTGTGGCTTCAAAATGATATGTTGACCAAAAATTTGAACTTTTGACTGCCAAATGACCATTTTGCCCCTACAGTTGACTGTAGTGCAATTTAGGGTTTTGACTGTGCAATCTTGAGCTGAATGCCTTGAAACTTGATATGAGGATGCTTGACCATGTTTGTAAGCATATGAGACTTGATTGAGCCTTTGAAAACTTCATTTTCTTGATCAGATTCAAAACCCTAATTTTGACTGTATAGGAGACAGTTGACCTGCACAACCCTTGGGGAATTTTGTGACTTGGCTTGGCAATTTCTTGAAGAATATGGGAGGGCAAATTTTGGGGTATAACACAAGTATTCAAGCCAACTGCCAAATTCATTCCTCTATAAATACCTCAACATTCAACGTTAGGGGGAGAGCATTTTTTACAGTTTACTTGTGCGGAAGCTCTGCCGAAATCAAACCCATTATTCCTTGAGTTGTTATTTTTCTGCATTCGTTTATTTCTGTTCTTTTAATTTCATTGCCCAAATAATAATTTCCAACATCAGGAAATTATTATTATAGTTTAGGATTTAATATTCAAGCCTCAGAATTTGTCATATTACCGATACCAAGTCCGAGTTTCCGATTTGTGGAAGAGGGATTGAAGTATTGGCTTTATTTCCAGGTTTCTATTTTGCAATTGTATTACATACCTTTTAATTAATTAATGCAAGTTTAATTTATTATTTATAATGTCCAATCTATATTTGTTTGTTTTTATTTCCCGTACGTTCATTATAATTTCCATGGCTAGCTAAACCTTTAGCGTCGGTATGGGATAGTAAGAGACATTAGGCATCTGATCAAACTTAGGCTAAAACTTTAATCAACTTAACTCTGATTATAACTTTTTATGCTTAAAAATAAAACCTTTGTTACGAAAGTAAGAAGAGTAAATAGGTTAGATCGAGACCACGAAAGTGTGAGGTTTTTAACTGGATAGCTAAAGTTAGGCATTTGATTTAAATACAGTGAAAGAGATTTAAACCAAATATGAATTAATTAAGTTTCCAAAAAATACTTCTAAACACTTATAGGCTAGCGAAAGCAGGTATAGGGCTTTAGACGTATAATCCGAGATAAGACCATGAAAGTGTGAGTAGAGGGTTTTTAAACTGATTAATTCTATAGATAAACCAAGTTGACCATCCTTATATGCCTAGGTCCGATTAGATCCTTTAGGTCGACTCTATTGCATACCGACCATTTCATTTCATAATTACTTTAAAATCAATTAGTTTACCTTCCTTAACCTTCCCAAAACCAAACGTGACAATTTTCGCCTTAGCTAAACTAGCATTACTTTCCCGCACTAGAGTGATTACAAAGTCCCTGTGGATTCGACAATCTTTTATTACTACCGCGATAGGCTGTGCGCTTGCAGTTAAGATACCGTTAGACACATTAGGTTTATCGCACATCAGTTGTTAACAGACAGAAGACACTTTACATTCTGACTTTTCAGTTCAGAAAGTTTGATTTTATAAATGTTGTTTCTCCTCTTTCCATTAAATAGGATAGTCCCATCTTTCTGACTAACAGCTTTGCATGAATTTTGATTGAAGATTATATCATAACCATTATCACTTAATTGACTTATGGATAACAGATTATGCATTAATCCATCTACTAATAACACATTACTTATAGAGGGAAGATTTCCATTACCTACTGTTCCATAGCCAATGATCTTTCCTCTCTGATTGCCTCCAAAACCTACGTGGCCTCCAGGCTTAAGTTCCAAGCTTTGGAACATATGCCTTCTTCCCTTCATTTGTCGTGAGCAGCCAGAGTCCAGGTACCATGATTGGTGTTTCTGCTTTGCTGCTAAAGATATCTGCCACATGTATTATTTTATCCTTAGGTACCCATATTTTCTTGGGTCCTGATTTGTTAGTTTTACCAAAACTCTGGTTGAATTTTGGTTTGACAGAATAATTACTACTAGTATATTTGATGTCATGTGTGTGCCCATATATAAAGTGTGAATCAAGTGGAGTACGTTTTATAACTAAATCCATGGCATTTTTTGCTGTAGGTACCTTACCTTGGTATCCTATTCCTTTTCTACCATTTTTGCTAACTCCATAGATCATTGAAGCCATTTCGCTTCTATCTATGTTTTTAGCTAGAAACTTCTAAAAGTTGTGATCATACTCCTTGATGATCTCATCAGCACTGCTGGGAGTTTCAGGGATTGTTTCCTTCTGAGAGTTTTGCAATAGATTTTCTAATTTTGAAATTTTATCTTTTAACTCATAATTATCCAATTTTAGACTTTCAGTCTTATCAGAGTCAGAAGCAAGATTCCTTTTCAGGTTTCTGAATTTGACTCTGATCTGCTGATATCTTTCCAGAATTTCATTAAGGCTTTCAGCTAGTTCAGCCTTAGTAAAGTTTATAGCAAAGTCAGGGAATACCTCTTCTGTATCTGATTCAGAGTCTGACTCAGAAGCTTCACTGTCTTCTGTTATGTTTGCCATGAGAGCTATGTTTTCTCTTTCATCATCTGATTCTGAGTCAGCTTCAGATGTGTCAGAATCATCCCATGTAGCCATGAGACTTTTCTTTTTTTCCTTGCCAAACCTCTTTCTGGGCGTTTCCTTATGAAGCTTTGGGCAATCACTTTTGTAGTGCCCTTGCTCGTTACATTCATAGAAGATGATGTCTTTGTTGTTTGGCTTTTTGTTTCCTGAGGAACCTTCAGATCTTCTGTGTCCAGAGGAGGATTCTGACCTTCTGTATCTGGAGAAAGATTCGTGCTGATTCTCTGATCTTCTGGGATTCCTGAACTTCCTTTGCCTCTGCTTCCATAATTGGTTCACCCTTCTGGAGAGGAGAGAAATTTCATCTTCTTCTGATGAGGACCCATCAGAGGTTTCTTCTACAGCCTGCAAAACTTTGGAGTCAGATTTTCTGTTAGATTTTAAAGCTAATGGCTTACCTTGCTTTTGAGGTTCATCTGCTTCTAGCTCTATCTCGTGACTTCTGAGGGAGCTGACAAGTTCCTCCAGAGAGATTTTGTTGAGATCCTTGGCTAGCTTAAGCGCTGTGACCATTGGCCTCCACTGTTTTTGCAAGCTTCTAATGATCTTATTAACATGATCAGCAGTAGAATACCCTTTGTCAAGAACTTTTAGACCAGCAACCAGAATTTGAAATCTTGAGAACATAGTTTCTATTGATTCACTCTCTTCCATCTTGAATGCCTCATACTTCTGAATGAGTGCAAGGGCTTTGATTTCTTTGACTTGAATGTTGCCTTCATGCGTCATTCTCATAGAGTCAAACATATTCTTTGCAGTGTCTCTGTTTGATATCTTTTCATATTCTGAATAAGAGATGGCGCTGAGAAGAATTGTTCTGGCCTTGTGATGATTTCTGAAATCACGCTTTTGATGATCAAACATTGCTTTCCTGTTAATCTTCTGACCACTTCCATCCACTGGGTGCGTGTATCCATCAGTCACCATGTCCCACAAATCAGCATCATGGGCCAAAAAGAAACGTTCAATTTTGTCTTTCCAGTAGTCAATGTTCTCTCCATCAAAGACTGAAGGTTTGCCACTGAATCTGTCTCTTTTTTCATTGTTTTCATTGCTGATGTTTTGATGTGGTCCTGCCATTGTGTTTTTCTAACGCTGGATCTTGTATTGACACGGTTAAGTGTTATAAGCTCAGAACCAGACGCTCTGATACCAATTGAAGATGTGAAAAACACAAGAATGGGGGTTGAATTGTAAAACTTAAATCAAAAGCTTAAACAACACTGTATTTTTATCCTGGTTCATTTGATCTCAAACTACTCCAGTCCACCCGTCAAGGTGATTTCGCCTCTCTCCAACGAGGTCTTAATCAACTATAATCAACTGATTACACAACTGCTTTAACAATTGTTAAAGCCTTCTTGAGTATAACCACAAACCGGTTTATCTCAAGGAAATTCTCTTACAGATAATTGAACAAAAGTGTGTGATGTTTTCTAACAAAACTATATATCACAACTGTGATAATACACAAATTAAGCTTATAATGAAACTGGATTTGCTAGAGTGATAGAGTAACCGTGGTTGAAAAGCTTAGCAAATTGTATGAGTGCGTGCGTTTTCGTAGGCGTGTATATGCGTGAAGATTATTAGCCTTTTCTTTTCTCACACTGACTTGTTTATATAGCCAAGGCAAAGATACGTTGTTGTCCATAAATCACTTTCAATGATAATAACATTCTTTCCTTTTTGAGAAGATCTTGTCTTGGATAAAGCCGTTGGTAATTAATCTGTCTTAAATGCTTAGTAACGCTTCAGAGTGTTCTCTGCTTATGGAAATATCAGAGTGATCTTGGCTTTAACTTATTCTAATGCTTCTGAGTGCTAATGACATGGTAAGGATCTTGATCAGAGTCGGAGTATTTTATGCGCAGATTCTGGTCATCAGGCTTCAGTGTATGATCTGGTAACTTCAGCGTGTAGCACATGTTATTGATCTTCTGATGCTGACATATCTTCTGATGCTGATGTTGATACTGATCTTCTGATGCTGATTCCATCAGAGTTTCTGTAAATACACAACATAATTTTAAGTAGCATATATGTCTTATATATAAATCTTACAATTTATTTATTCTTGTATTTTGTTATCATCAAAACTCTAATTGAGGGTTGTAGAATCAAACTATGTTCTAACATAATGGGCCTAAGTTTTTAAGTTCAAATGTGTTCATGACCTCATATTAGACCTCTTAATTTATTTTTGTGATTTTTATTTCTCTTTATTTTGATCTTATTAAATTAAAAGCAAAATAAATCAAATAAAATACCAAATAAATGATACAAGGTGTGTTGATCTATTTTTGAATCAAATCATAAGTCCAAAAAGCTGGTGACAACTTGCCAAAATCGTGTGGATCATGAATATTTGATTTGGCTTAAAATAAAAGCTTTTCATGCAAAAATTCAAATAAAATATTTGACCATAATTGCACAAGATTCATCTCATGTTTGTTGACCTAAATCTTTCCTCTATAGATACATAACATATTCAGACATCAAAGGACCATGCATGCTACCTCAAGAACAAGCCCTAAAACTCCAAAATTTCTCAAAACTAGGGCAAACTCAAACCCTCATGTGCAGCTGTTCTCAATCAATTCCAAGCATCAAATCATCCTCCTGAAGGTCCCAAGAGTTCATCCCAATCATTATTGAAGCTCAAAGCACGCCAGAACAGCACATCTCAACATTGTTGGTTTGCTTTGACGCATGGATAATGATTTTCCACGGCTAGGGAAAAATGTTTATGTACTTCCAGGCCGTTTCAGGAAAAACTAACGCCACCAATCGATTCGCATGGGTCGATTTAGGGGGGGGGGGGGGGGGTAGCCTTAATCTTGGGTTCCAATTTTGTTTAATTCGGAGGTTTGCAAAATCTCTTCGCGAGAGAAGACGGTGGTTTCCACCACTTCAAGTAAGTATGACTTTTACATGGTGGTCAAAGGCTTATGAGGCAGTTTTATGCTATGTGATTCGTCCATTCAAATCCCCAGGTCCCACCTGAGCATGCATGTTATTTAATTGATCTTTTTAATTGTTTGTTTATAATATATTGAATGATAGTGATCTTACTAACGCGTAACACAAATGGCGTAGTGGTAAGAGTGATGATCAATATTGCAAAGGGTGTGGGGTTCGATTCCAGCTTTTGTCAATTTCTTTTGTTTTTCCAAACTAATGTTACAGGTACAAATATGTTGAGCGCTTCCTATTTCCATGTCACAAACAACACATTGGCCTAGTGGATAGAAATGCAACCTATGAGGCTGAGGGCGTGGGTTCAAGTCCCACCACATGCATTCAGTTTTTTTTCTTATTTTTACTAACCCTAATTTCATTTCTATTTTACTAATCATTTTCTAATTAATCATTAACAAACCTCATTTTTTTTAAACCATAACAAATTAGGGTTAGGTTTTTTTTAGTAATTAAATTTTTGACATATTTTTATTTACTAATTAATTAATTAATTATATTTTTCTTAATATTAAAATTAATTAGAATTTAGGTTTTAATTACTATTATTATCACTTAAATTATTTTCTACAAAAAACACAAAACATTAAAACATTTTTTCTAACATCTTTTCTTATTTCTTTTTGCTTTTTAATTTTTCTTAGACAAAATGTATAGGTCACACTATCAATGTAATAGCTTAGACTTGTATTCCCGTATTTTTTTCCTATTATGTATCTGCTCTGAGGATGTAATAGCGTAGGTTTACTTTCCCGCAAATTTCTATACCTGTTTATCTTCCCTAAAGCCATGTAATAGCGTAGGACTTTATATTTCGCACTTTAATTGTCTCTACATATTTAATTGCTAGTAAAATAGGGTTTGTATGGAAAGACTAAAAGCAAACATAGATAACCCTAATTTTCAAGATAAAATAATTAAATTAATACACTTTGCACACTTGCACCTATAGGGTAACCTCTTTTGTTGCCTTACGAATATTGGTCATGCCCCGCGAAAGTGGCGGTACTTTAGCAAAAAGACCCTCGATTAAATCATCATAGTCTCTTTAGAATAAAGATCATAGTCCCTTGATGACCCTGCGAGTTGCCTACAAAATAATGATAGCTCCTCTGATACAATTGTTAAAGTATCCTTACATGTTGCCTTCGATGACCATAAGATGACCCTACGCTTGTCCCTTCACATCCAATAGGTAGGGGATGCTTACCAACTAATGGTACGGATAGTACTATCTCTAAAGGAGAAGGAAAATAACAAGAAAGACCTTGGTGGGTAGGACTCTTGAATGCTTGCTCACAACTCAAAACATTGTACATTACACTTTCAAAACAACAAATATTTTCAAAAAAAAAAACACTTTATATACATTCTTGAGAACTAATACAAGAATTATTACAAAGTTAGCCTTACATTGGCATTTCAAAATATTTTCAAACAAATCACACACATACAAAGCAAGTTTTCAGAAGTGAGCTAAGCAATTAAGAGCCCGTAGATAACTACGGATGAAAAGGGTTCTAACACCTTCCCTTTTCATAACCTACCCCCGAACTCAAAATCTATCAAAGGTCTTTCCTGTTATTTTCACCTTTCCTAAATATTGGATAAAAGAAAAGTCAGTGGTGACTCTAGCTATCCGCATATTTGAATAAAACAAAAAAGTAAGTTCTCTCACCGTATAACACACTGATATTCTGATCTTCTATTATCAGAACATCCACCTGTTTGTGAAGCTTCCTTTGAACAGAAGCTTAATTTTCAAAAGGTCAATATTTCATGAACTTCTGAGAAGCTATGTGCTTGAGAAAATTATCTAACATTTCCTAATGTCTTTTGAATTTTTGATTCCTTGAACAAATTGTAGAATTTGTTCTAATACAAATATCATCAATCTTTGATGATTTTGATTGACAATCTTGTTCTTGCAATGCTGAGCTAACTTGTTTAGAGTTAGTCTATCAAGGCTTGTAATCATATTTGCTTCAGAGTGAATGGCTTTTGTATTTAAATATTTTAAATCATTTTACATTCAAGAATTCCTTTGATTCCTGATGAACCAATAGGCTTTCTTTCCTAAGCGGTTTTCAGTTTTCTACGAAGCTTTCCAAAAGAAACAATATTCATAATTTATGCATTAGATCTTCTACCTGCTTGATTAGTTAAGCTTCAGATGTTCTGAATCAGAGAAATTATTTCTTAGAGATTTGAATTTCTCTGTTCAAGATTTTTGATATATTTCTGCAGACTTCATCATGAGGTTCTTATGTGTCAAAATCAGAAGACAACAATCTTTCTTCTTTACTTGAATAAATTCTTAATGAGATTTTTATGAGAAAGTCAAGGGTGGACTAATTCGTTTCTTTAAAACATCTCATACTCACAAAGAATTAGTCATTAGCAAGCAAAATTTCTTGTTTTCTGATGATTTGATTTGAGCAAATACATTGTTCAACATCAGAAGAGGTTGGCTCAATCAAGGAAGCCAAACTTAGAAGTATTTCTTCAAGAGATTTGAAATGTTATCTGGTTCTGACATGAGCTTCTTTATCTCCCAGAATCAATTCTTCAGAAGGAGAGATTGTCATCCTGCTTTTCGTCTTGACGGATTAGAAGGAGAAACAACTACATCTAAATTTGGAGCTTTTGATTCTATGGCTTCTGGTATCTTCTTCTTGGATTCTAAACAGGTTATCTCCAAAAGAAAAGATTTTGATGTTGACATCTTCAGTTTTTGAAGAATCAGAGACTTGCTCAAGGTAATCGGTTTGGTTACAATTCAGTATTCAATCATCATCTTCTAATATGAGACTGTAACTGAAGGTGGAGTAACTATCACCTAGAGTATTTTTTAACACGGAATTTGGATCTTTATCTAACACTGTTATGTGTTTGATATCCATCAATAACAGAACGAGGCTCTGATACCAATTGGAGGTGTGAAGAAAACACAAGAAGGGGGGGGGGGGTTGAATTGAGTTCTCCATTTCATGATAAACTTTCGTCTCTTAACATTGTTGTGTTAAGTGATGCTTTCGAATATGTTGTAGAAGCATAAACAGTAAAGCATAAGCAAGAGTAGAGAATACGTGATATATCCTAGTTCACTTGAGAAACCCTTAAGTTAGTCCAGTCCACCCTACAAATGTGAGTTCTCCTTGAACTCAAGGACTTAATCCACTATAACAAAATCTGATTACAAATGACAAAAACAAGTCTTATCAACCATGTTGACAACCCTAACAAGTTGAGTTGATCATTATTGCCAATTCTACAAAGTCCGCAGCCTATGCCATCTTGAGAATCCTGACTCAACTGAGTCTCTCAAGGAACATTACAATGATACATTCAGTGATCTCCACAAGATATAATGATCAAGGACCCCTTAAGAAATCTGACCAACATGGTATTTCTTAACAGGATTTCATCTATGATGACCGCAACCAAAGTCTTCTTGAGAATCCTAATTCAAACGAGTCTCTCATGGAACCATCAACATTCAGTTGATAATGTTCGTTTTACATGATATCTTCTTTCTAAGCATATAACACAAATGATTAAGTCCTGATTGTTTGACACAACTATGAGCAACAAATCTTGTGTACAAACAATTTACATGAAGAACTAAAGATATAACACAATTTGAGAAACAACTCGTGTGCTTACATGATTCTACAAAGATGAATATGATCTAAGTTTAAGTGCATCATCTTGTATTCTTCTTATTTTCATTTTCTTCAAGTAGCTTCTTCACGGACAACTGCTCAAAGCACTTGAATTGCTGAAGTCTTCTTCTTCATAAGCTTCTGAAAGCTTTGTTGATCTTGATGTAGTAAAGAGAAGAGCTTCTTATTCTTGATTCATCTTAGAACATTCTATACAGCAACCCCTATTCTATTTGATTAAATGATCACTTTACGGCACAACATTCATGTTGTGGATTTGTAATTGAAGCTTCCATGATTATCTTTATTATGATACTTTTTGGTTGTGTTTCCACAATGACAACTTCATTTTTAACATTTGAACACCAACAACATTTTAATTTTATTATCCTTTTCTTATATAGCCAAACAAAATAGAGTCGTTGGCTTTTTATAAAAGAGACATTACATAATGATGAAAATAGTAATGCTACATCCTTTTCTTTTCCAAAATTCAAACTAGTGGAGAGGTAGTGGAATAAATTTGTTTCGTATTGTGTACTATTGTACCATGTTAATGTTATCTTCTTTCCTTCTGCACTTCAGAGGCTTCTGCGAGCATGATTTTAGAAGCGAGAACATAACACAAGATCATCAGAACTTCAAGTCTTCAGAACTACATCTTCAGAGTCTTCAACACTTGGTCGTGAAAACCTTTTCTTAGAACCTTGGGTCTTTTGAACTTCAAGTCTTTAGAGTCTTTAGAACTTATATCTTCAAATTTGTTAGCACTTGGTCTTTAGAACCCTTTTCTTAGAACCATGGGTCTTTAGAACTTTAAGTCTTCGTATTCTTTAGAACTTTGTCATTCAGAATCCTCAACACTTGGTCTTGAGAACCCTTTGTCTTTAGAAACTTGAGTCTTTAGCATCTGGAGTTAACTAGAAACTTTTATCTTCATATCTTCTGATTGTTTTATTTAGACTTCATATTAGAACCTACACTTCAGATTATTCTGGAGTGTCTTGCTACTGTTTAACATAACTTGTGTAGCGCATAAGCAGAACTAATTCTTTTCTAATGGCTTAGCCACGCCATACCTCAGAAGCAGAACATGTTTGTTAAATACTCAAAAATAAAAAACTTTAGAGTATTAAAATTGTTCATGCAAACATACTCATTTGTTATCATTAAAACTCATAGATAATATTGTAGAACCAAATCTTGTTCTAACAGATACAACATCATTTAGGATATAAGCATTTCTTCACAGAACCCAATCAATTGGTTCTTGATTTATCACTCAAAGAGCTTATCACACTTGATAGTCCTTTCAAACAAGAAGATCTTATAAGTTCACACCTTCTGCAGTTGATTCAGGTTATTATAACCACCTGAATGTTAAAGAGAGAAGTAAACTCTCAAACAATTCTTGAACCAACAGTTCAAAAACATATTAGCACCAACATCTAATAGTTACCTAGCTCCCAACAAGGTTTTTATCATCAGTCAAATACGCATCTTCATCAGACCAATATCCAGCTCCCGTCAAGGTATTTGTCATTAGAGGAAATCTTCCTCATACACTAATTACAGATGATGCTTCCCCTTTACAAATGTCAGAACAATTTATCTGACATCCTTCTTCTTCACATTATTAACACAAGAGGATTCTTCACAAATTATAGACTAGGTTAGAGACTGTACCTCATACTTCATCATGGTCATACATTCCAACTTTGGAATCCCTTGATGATCAACAATTCTCACCCCATGATCTTCGATCCAACTTCCTTCCATGAAGCTGCTAACACTTGAGATGATGTTCCAACATATTTTCTGACATCCATCTCACTCACATGGATTTTACTTTAACTATGGTTCTTAAGACAACACTGTGATACGGTGGGAGAACTGACTAGAGGTTTTGCGTTTCGTTCGCACTTGTGCGGTTAGCAAGAGTCGCCACCGACTTTTCTTTTATCCAAAAGGAAAGGTAAAAAAGCACAGGAAAGACCTTTCGAGAATTTTCTCGGGTTCGGGGGGTAGATTATGAAAAGGGAAGGTGTTATCACCCTTTTCATCCATGGTTTTCCATGGGCTCTTAGTTACTCGTTTAGATCACTTGCTTTTGTTTGATTGTGTGCTTGTAGTGTGGATTTTGAAAGTATTTTGGAAAGTTTCTTTGTAATGGTTCTCGTCTCTATAAGAACATATACAAAGTTTTGTTTCAAAAATAGTTCAAAGAGGTGTTTGTGAATCGTGTTTCGAATAGTGTTTTTGAAAAGAGGTTTTTCCATGGTTCTCGTCTCTATAAGAACGTATGCAAAACGTTTTGTCTTTTGAAAGTGTTTTGAAATGTAGGTGTAGGTGTAAAAGTTTTTGTCGTGAGCAAGCGAGTAACTAAGAGCGAATCTATCTACTCGAAAGGTCTTAAGGTTTTCTTTTCTTCTTCCTTTTAATGGTGCTATCTTACCATTGATTTGGTAAGAATCCCCATCATTGGATGTAAAGGGATAGGCACGGGTCAACTTTACAATCATTGAAAGCAACTTGTGAGATGCTCTAGCAATTTTGTAAGGGACAGGATCGTTTTATCGAAGGCAACATCGAGGGTCATCGAGGGACTACGATCTTTGTTTATCGAAGGGTCATTTGTTAGAGTGTCTCATATTTGAGGGACATGATTATATTTCCGAGGCAACAAGCGAGGTTACACTAGAGGTGCGCGTGTGAGAAAGTGTGTTGGTTTCAAGTTATTTATTCTTGGATTAGGTCATCTAGCGATTTATTTTTAAATCTTGCCATACATGCCTAGTTACTATACAGTATATGGAAAACAGTAAATTGTGGGAATTGAAATTCTACACTATTACAAAATGTTTGGGAATGAGGGTACAATTGTTACAAATGGGGATGAATCAAATAAAAATAGCAATGTCCAAATATCAAATAATACAACCAAATCGAATTATTGTTGGTTTTATATAAAGCTATGACAATTTATGAAATAAAATCAACAAGGTATGAAATGTATGTATTTACTTGAAAAAAGAAGAAAAAAAACTTAATCTAAAAAGAAAATGATTTAAGTTAAAAAACCTTTATTATTATTATTCTTTGTATTTTTATTAATTATATAAACTAACTATAAAGAAAGAAAATAAATTAAGTTGAAATTTGATGTTTTTATTAAGTGTAAGAAAGTTAATAAAGACAAATTAAAAAGAAAATGATAAAAAGAATTAATTTCAAGACTTAAATTAAACTAATGAAAATGCTTTTTTTTAAGTTCTAATTAGTAATTTTATAAGAAAGAGGCAAATTAAAAACAAGCAATAATGGGCTTTAAATAAATTGAAATATGTTAGGCCCAACAAGAAAGATGTTAATGCTGAAACAAAAAATAAGGCCAGATGGGGGGGTGTTTAGAAAGCGCGTGTGTGGGCCTGAGAAAGGTTTAAAACTAAGCAGGCCCAATGCCCTAACTCTCTGCTTAACGTTTTTTGATTAGGGGAAACAACAAATTAGGGTTTGGGAACCCTTGGCTCAGCGGCGCTATCGTCCTCTTCGCTTCTCCCTCTCGTTCATCTTTCTGACTCAACGTCCCAATTTTCTTCCTAATTCGTGAATAGAACGCCCCTTTTCTGGAAACCCTAAGCTCTGATTCATACCTAAGATGCTTGATTACCGCTCAATCTGATTTTCTCTCCCCAATTTCCGTCACCAGAGTGCCCCTCGTTCTCTTCCTAACCATGCTCAAATAATCTCTTTCATGAAAAAGGTGATGTTCTGTTTGGATTTGAATGTTTTACTGTTGTTGTTTTATCTTGTTCATATCTTTTTGTTAATCAATTTTATTTCCTAATGAGATGCAGGAAATGGTTTGAAAAGAAACATACCTTTGGGACTTTTGTGAAATGGAAAAGGATGTGAGACTGGGCTGATGGTGTTCCTTGGAGGCCGGAAACGGGGAGGGAAGAAATGATGGCGTGAGCTTTTCTGGTGACTTCTTTCTATCCCTTGAACTTTGAATGATGATGATGTGATATTTATGATTTTTAGATGTTGTTGGTTTGGATATTGATTTGATGATGTTTGAAACTTTGTGATTGTTCTTAGGCCATTTGGTTTTTTGAACTGTTTTTAGATTGATGAGGATGTTGGACTGTTTTACAGTTGAAGGTTGGCTTGGCCCTGTTTCTTGTTACAGCTTGGTATGAACTGGTCTTGGACTTTGGAGTTTTGGCTTGAACTATTTTTTTTTGTTGCAGTCTGGTATGAACTGGTTTTGGACTTTTGGTATTTTTACAGGTTTGAATGTTTTGTGATTTGAAAACTGTTTTTACAGTTTGGGAGTTTGATGGTAGTTTTGAATCTTAACAGTTTGGAATATTTTCTGAAAGTCATTGTTTTGGCTACAGTTTGTAGGGTTTTGTTGAGAGTTTTTTTTTGGTTATATTGATAATGGTTTGATGATTTTGTATGCTGCTGTTGGTTAGTTTAAAGGTTTGTTTGAAAATGGTTGGTACTGTATTACAGGTTTTAGGTTTTTGGTTTGAAAATGGTTTCAGTTTTGGGATATTGGTTATGTTTAAAATGGTTTGTAACAGTTTTTTTTTGGTGGTGGTGGAAACTTGGTGTCTTTTTGATGTTGTTGGAATACTCTTTATTGTTTGGGTTTTACAGTTTTGAGATTAACAGTTTTTAGGCTTTATGAGTTTTGGGATATTGGTTATGCAGGTTTGGTTGTTTGAACTTGTTATGTTTTGTGATTTGGTTGATGGTTTACAGGTTGAAGGATTTTTGAAATGAGTTACAAGTTTTTTGTTGGTGTTTGATGGAAGATGGCAGTTTTTGATACTTGGTTTTTTTTCTGTTGTTGAAATTTCTGAGTTTTATAAAAATGTTCTCTCTCTCTTTCTTACAGTTTGTGCAATTCCAACAAATTAGGTGATTTCTTTCCTCTCTCTCTCCTCTCTCAATGATAAAAGCAAATTGCTTTTTCTCTGTTTTCTCTGAAAAGTTTGCAAAATCTTGGAAAATGATGAAAAGGATATTGAAACAAACCCCTTGCTTGTTGGCTTGGTTTACCATACTGCTGTACTTTCTTTGCCATGCTGCTGCATTCTTACTGCTATGCTACTTTGTCCAATTTGCTGCATTGTTTGGCCTTGTTTGCTGCATTGTTTGGCCCTGTTTAGTTTGGCTCTGTTTAGTTTGGCTCTGTTTAGGATTGCCTTGTTGCATTTGGACAAATTTGCTTGCATTAGGTTTTGTCCAGCTTGTTGCATTCAGTTTGGACTATTTGTTTACACTTCCTATTTGGACACCTTTGCTTGCATTTTTATTTTTCTTTTTGTGAAGCAAGAAGAATAATCTTCTTGTGATTTTCAAATAGAAAAATAAAAACGTGATGAATTTAAAATAGCCTTCTGATTCCAAATTGCAAACTTTAATGATGAACACATTTTTTCTTTTGAAGATTCTTACTCATGCCCAATTAACTGTGATAATTATTTTTGTCTTTCTTTCATGTGAGTGCAAACTGGATGGTGGCAAAGCAGAGGAAGCAAGAGATTATTTGGCAAGCATGGGAGCAATGGAAGCTTAGTCATCCTTAGGCTTAGATTTTTCTTTGTAATTTAGAGAGAAATACTCAAACAATTGTACTAATTTATTTTTCAAATACAATAATTTGTAAAACTTAAATCATTTAAATAATAAATTGTATTCTAACAATTGTTTTTGAAATAAATGAAGAAAGTCTTATGAGATAATCTGACGTCCATTAAAATCCATTATTGTCAATAACTCGCAATTTTCTCTTCGCATCTTCACTAATTCTTTAAGATTCCCTGATCAAGATAATTGAAACTGCATTCCAATAATTCCAATCAAGATAACTTAAATTCCAATGATCAAGTAAATATGTAATCTTGTAACCTTGCAACTGTATTCCAATCAAAATGCGCACTATGTATTCCAATAAACAGGCAAATGTTTATTCCATAAACAAGCAAATGTTTTAAAAGACGCAAATTAACTGGTTAACCTGGATCAAACAAACACTGCCTTTTTTTTCAGTAAATTTGAGAGAGCATGAAAACATGTAAAAATCAATTGAATTTCTGAGAACTCAACTTCTTCTGAGAAATGCAAGAAAAATCCTAATTTTTGATTTACTGCCACAGGAGAAAAACGGTCTGATCGATTCCTGAGCCAATCTTAAATATTTGAGAAACCCTAGGGTTGTGATTTCTGTGAAAAATGGGAGGGCAAATTTTGGGGTACAGCAAACACCATAGTAATAAATACAAACACTCTTGAGGGAGAACACAATAGAACCATACTTCAGAAGCTGATTGTATATGCAGATTCTAATCAGCAACTGATACCACACCTTAGGAGGCTTCTTCAAAGACACGGTAACCAGACCTCCTATAATGTGACATCCTTCTGCTCATAAAGAGGATATTCCCTCTAAAGTGCAGAGTATAACAATCATGTATTTACTGATCATCATACCATGAACAGAGTATCTAGAAGAGTTTGTTTCTCCCATTCTTCTGAGCAGCTCAGCATGACTATAAGTTAATCTTCCAGGTTATTAACTTACCTCAGGTTGATGCATCTCCATTTCACACAACCCTTATAGTGTATCTTTCACTTTGGCCGAACAAAAGTTCAATGTTCTTATAGAATTGATAAGAGATATCATGTTTGAGTAAACAACATCCATCCTATTTGAGAGAAACACCAGTCAAACATGTTGAGAAACATAAATTCTCAAAACAAGTATGTCAAGACATTATATCAGATATCTCAAGAATCTCCAACTCTAGATTAAGAATTCTTTTTCAACAACTGTTATGAGCACCTTGGCCATAAACAAGATTCCAAAATGAATCAGGCTCCTTTAATCAAAAGGATTTTCTAGAACTCAGAGAATTCCCTTCACATATGAACTTAACCTTCATATATGAAAACAACAGGCTGAGATAATAAATTTCTTTAGGACACTTAAGCTCGGCCTTTGCACTTCTACTAACTTGAATAAAAAATAACCAGACCTAAAAAGCACACAATTGTTTGATCATCTCTCAACAAATTCAATCCAAGATGTGTTTCTGGATAAAAAACCTTAGATACAACCATAGATGCCTCCACTTCCAAGTCAGAAGTAGGTTCCAAACATATGTGATCAACACATATTTGTGTGACACCTAGAGCATCTATTTTGCAATAGGAATTTGCACGCCTACTGATACACTGTCCTAACATATTGTATAACATTAGTTCCCTACTTCTGGAACTCATAAAACAAAGCTTGGTTCTGAAGCATGACACTGCTTCCAGAGAGCAGATAACCCTTGATCACCTTCAAGGTTCACATAAATATTCCAAGCTTCAGCAATACCAAACAGCTGCAATACTCAAAGTCACTTCCCTAATTAGGTTAAGTATTAGAAAGACTCTACTAGAAACCAAAATAAATGGCTCTAAAATTTCGTTAATAGACTCATCAAAAGTGCCTTTATGAGTGGACTTGAGAGATACAACTCAAGTGTCGTTGGAAAATTCTTAGAGTTAGTTGAGGTTGTCTTTCACACACTATAACACCACACACCAAACCTGCTGAGGAGACCAAACCTTAATTCCCTTCCTTTACTTGATACACAAGGAACAACCATGGTTACAACAAATACCTTGCAGTTAAATGCACAAAAAAATCTCCTCAACAGTCTTCAGACACAACATATTGCACACAACCACCATAATCCAGGTGCAATAGATCAACATAGGTTTGAAACTAAATCAAACTTTGACGCAGCTTACCATCAAAGCCACAAGCCTAATAACAACAGACGGGTCCAATACACACTCTGCCATGAACAGTCCATCCTCCACTTCTAGGGACCGTTCAAACAGCTTTTCAGTAGAAACCTTATACCTTGCACATAAACCAGAAAGTATCCCCCATGGATCTCATCAAGAAACAAACAAGATTCCTGCTCTGATACCAATTAAAATTTTAGTAGGTCAGACTTCAGATGTCCTATAGGATGTCGAGACATCTGATTTAAACATAAAAGATATATTCAAGGTATAAACAATAAAAATAATACTAAAAAACATAAAAAAAACACACATAGTTGTTAACCCAGTTCGGTGCAAACCAACACCTACTCTGGGGGCTACCAAGCCAGGAAGAAAATCCACTATCAGTATTACTAATTCAAAGCTAAACTCCCCCGTTTACAACTTATCACTTAATCCCTACCCAATGAAAAATCTAACTAAGAACTCCTAGGTATGAGTATACCCACTCACTTCCAATCACCGCAATGATGTCTAACAGTCTCAGTTCCAGTTATTCTATCGACAGACTTTCATCTAAATGAAGATCAAACTTAAAACACAAAACAAACACCTTAAGCAAGACACCCCTTGATTAAGAACAACATACTTGATCTTTCTTCATAGCTTTGATCAAGAACAATACTTAGAGTTATTTAACAGCTTCATCCAAGAACAATAATCATCTCATTACCTAAAGGCTTCTAAGTGAGAACACAGTGACCATCTCACAACCCGAGTGGTTCACTTACACCAACTTTCCTAGAGAGTGGCTACAGATCATCAACTGTTACGGTTCTGTAGAAGATTCTGCATAACAATAGCTCTTCAATCAAATATTCCTAATTTATCTCCACAACTAGAAAGTGCATATTCTTTAATATTATTTTTTACTCTTCTTGACCTATAAAAAATTTACACATAGGATAACATAATATCCTTAAAATATATTATGTTTTTGTGACTTAACAGAATATAACAGTTAGTTCAGGCGCGATGTTGTATGCTCCTTCATAGGACATCTGATCCGACACGTTGCTCCAGATGATGAGAACTTCTCATCTCAACATGTATTAACATAAGATAGGACTTCTTGCTTAACCTGTTTCTATTAGCAAGTTAATACATCTTATCTAACATATTACCGCTATATTAGTTTTACCAAACATAATGCCAATCACATAATTCAGAGAATTAACAATTCTTAATATATTCTTTCCAACTTTATAAATTCTTCAAGATAGCTAGGGAAAATAACTTGTAACATATTTAAAAACAAGTATATTATTTGTTATAAAAACAGCTTATGCAGACTTATTCATAAGTGCTTATTTTGATAAGAACTTGTGCTATATATTGGATGTTGGATATAATTCAAATGCATTCTGGAAGCTTCTAAGTTCATTTCGTGCAAAACAACTTATTTGAAAAGCACTTCTGGAAGCTGCAAAGATTTTGTGTTTCGTAAGAGAAATCGTTTTTCTAGTTTGATGAAACTGGTTTCTACCATAAATTTTTGTCTTCCAGCTCTATTTAATGTTAGGGAAACCAGGTTTTCCTGTTTCAGGAAACTGGTTTCCAGCGCGATAGTTTGGTGTCTTTGTTGTTTTGTTGGGCCTGTTTGGTTCCAAAGTTGTTTTAAGTTGTATCCTATATAAACTCTTATGTAATGTGTTTTTATTAATGTCATTTTATGAGTTTCTCCTTAATTACTCACGCTCTCTCTCTCTCTCTCTCTAATAATCTCTATTTTTATCTCTAAACTTCATCTTTTCCAATTAACCATTTTTCACCATTAATTCACCAACTTCATTTTGTGTATGTTCTAACATTTGGCATCAAGAGCCCTGGTTCTGGTTCATTAACCCACTGCAAATTATGTCTACCGTTTCCACTGATCGAATCCCTACCAACCTTCCAATTCTCGATTCCAAGAACAATGACAAATGGTGTAAACAAATGAATGTTTTGTTTGGGTATCAAGAAGTTCTCGAAGTCGTTAACGGTGGTGTTACACCTCTTAGGTTAGAAGCTACAACTGCACAACCAACTACATTCAAGGAAGAAAAGAAGATAGACTACAAATCACTCTTCTTGATACATTCTTGTGTCGACAATGATAACTTTGAAAAGTTTGGAGATTGTACATTTGAGAAGCAAGCATGGGAGATCTTAAAGAAAGCTTATGAAGGGGTCGATAAATATGAGGTTACAAACTCACAAGAGGAAGTTCGAATTAGTGCAAATGGAAGAGAAAGAATTGGTAAATGATTACATTACGTGTATAACGTGTTTGGTGAAGCAAATGAAGTCTTACGGTGAAACCATAACATTGCAAAATATGGTAGCAAAGATCTTGCGTTCTTTAACGCCAAGATTTGACAACATAGTGGTTGCAATAGAAGAATCAAAGGATCTTCTCACATTGAGCAAGGAGGAACTTCAAAGCTCATTAGAGGCTCATGAACAAAGTATGGATAAAAGAATAAATGACAAGGATAAAGTGGAGATTGTGTTACAAGCACGGTTCAATGAGAATAACAAGAGATTGAAAGGAAAATGGTCTTCAAAAGGGAAGAACAATTCTCATAATTTTGGTAGCAAAGATTCACAAAATTCAAAGGCTTAGATGGTGTAAAAGGGAGAGAGTAGCTACAAAGGTGGTGGTCAAGATAACTATACCTAAAATATTTCCAAGAGTGGTGTAAAGTGTTACAATTGTCATAAACTTGGGCATTTCGCAAGAGAATGTAATGCAAAATCGAAGGAAAGTCAAGGTCATGAAGCTAAGGTAGCTAGACAAGAGGTGGATGATGATAACATGCTTCTAGTCACGATCACGAAGGAAATTATGGCATGAAAAAGTTGTTGAACAGCAGCAGTAGCAGCTGTTAGAAGCTGGGTAGTAGTGTCTACAGTGGAGAAAATTCTGCAGAAACGTTGTATCACTCCAAAATTTTAAATTAATTATTTAATTAATTTAGTGTGAATATTAGGTTATTATAGGTGTTTATGAATCAGTGCAGTGTTTTGTTATGTTGTGATGCATACTATGAAAGGTAGTTGCCTTATAAAATAAAGAAAATAAAGTGTTGGGGGTGTAAGACTAAAAATGTAGAAACATGGAGGTGGAAGGAGAAATTTGGTTTAATATTAATATTATGTGAATTATAATAACAACTATAGTTTTTATAATGATATTATTATTATTATTTTAATTAGAGAAGGGTAAGGTTGGAATATGGATTTAGGAGTCCAAGGGGTTTATTTGTTAAAAAGAAGGAAGAAAGAGTGGAATCATGAACGATTGTGAAACAGAGAAAGGTAGAGGAAAAGAGAAGCTAGGGCTAGGAGAATATTTCCATGGAAGAAGAGGAGAAAAGCTCAAGCTTAGGAACCATCAGTCTAAGGTAAGAGGGGATCCTAACACTATAATGGGTTTCCTAATGATGAGGTATGGTAGAATTTAGGTTGCATGATTGAATGGTTTGATTTCTCTTTAATTGGTGTTCTTGGGGTTTTTCTCCCATTATTGAGTTTTGATGCATTTTTGTATGCTTGATTGTGAAATTGATGATGTGTTTTTGTTAGAATCGATAGGAAGGTGTTGGTGAATAATTATCGTGATTGAAAGATAAATTGTGATGAGAAAAACTGAAAATTTTGGTGTTGAAATATTAAAAGTCGCATTTGAAGAAGTTGCAGATTTTTCTGTTTTGCAACAATTGTAACCAGTTACTAGTCTGCTAGTAACCGACTACCACGTGAAAATTTGAAGAAAATAGGCTACTGTGTTACACAGTAACCGGTTAGTACAATGTAATAACTGGTTACCTCTGGAATATTTTTGAAAAATAGAGCTACTGACTTGTGCAGTAATTGGCTACCGTAATGCAGTAACTGGTTACCGCTGTGATAAACATAATTTTGTAAAATTGAAAACTCCATAACTTTCATCTCGGGTGTCTATTTGACGCGCCGTTTGGACTGTTGGAAAGCTAAAATAATTTTATATCCTATAGAAATAAATTAGAATACAGTAGATAATTATTTTACCAACATTGGTGCCTATCAATGTATATTCCTGAGTTATGTGCGATGATTTATGTTGTGATTAATTAAGATGATGTTGTATGAATGGTTTGATTGTTTGCATGATGTATTGCATGATAATGCTGATTATGAATATGGCCTGTATTTGCGTGACATTGATAGGTAAGAACAATATATGTGAAGTTATGTTGTTGCATTTTTATTATGTGATATGATATGCATGATAATAATGATGATGATGATGATGATGGCCTATATAGGCGTGGCATTGATGAGTAAGAATAATCAATGTAAATTATGTTGTTGCATGATAGTGTCTCATGCATTCATGAAGTAAAGGCCTCTATTGACGAGTTAAGGCTTATATTGGAGAGTGAAGTTGTTGCCCTAAGTTTGCATAATTGTGATAAGGGTTTTACCTTGTATGGTACCACATGAATTGAGTCAGTGTCGGTCTCTTTGCATTACATTGTGATTGATAGTTTGATGGTTGAATATTGATGAAGTATGTATTATATTATGATGGATGTTATGTGTTGTTTGTGTATTTGATGTTCCTTGTAGTATGATGGGTGTTATGTGTTGATTGTGTACTTGATTTAATAATGATGTACCTCAAAGTATGATGAATGAAGTAAAGGTGTGAGGTAAAGAAGTATAATTATGTGTACTTAAATTTCTATCTACTTATTATTATACTTCCTCTTATATTGTTTTGAGATCTCACCCTTTTTGTTTAAATGTTTCCTCTACGTGGGTAACATGCAGATGATTCGAAGTAGCTCGAGGTCGAGGTTAGCTGAAGAGTTACCTCCATTGCATAGATTGAGTCGGTGTCTGCTTTGATACGTAACACTTGGGGTTTTGCGTTTGTTTTATTATGTTTGGAGTAAACTTTGTATAACTCCGTTGTTTTGAATTTACCTTATGATTATGCTGATTTTTGGATGACAAAAAATACCACTCTTGTTAAGGGTTGAGAATAATTACTTATTTATGTTTTCCGCTGCGAATAAATGCAATTAAGTTTAAGACTTGAAGTTTATGATTTTGTGTTACGTATCCTGTTTATTGAGAATGTATGATGTATGACGATGTGACATCCTATTTGTTGATGTTATTTTAGAAATTAATTTACTCTGATTTTTTAAAATTACTGACGGGGAAATAGGGTGTTACAATTGGTATCAGAGCAGGTCGATCCATCTGGTCGAGTTGTCGAGTTTGTAGTGTGACAAATGAATATTGTCGTTGTTTTGTTCCTTAGTACGCAACATGTGTTTGAAACATAGTTGATACTTTCTTGCTTTTCTAATCACTTGTTTTCAGGAGTGAGATTGAGACAACTGAGGGAGAGGCTTGTGCTTCTTTGAGATGGTTCAGGTGTGAACAGTTGGTTCAGGGTGCTGTAAATCGCATAAGTGCAATGATTTGGGAAAACCTTGTTGTTTCCCAAATTTAGAGGAAGTACGGATTTAGGATTTAAGTCTAACAGTCAGTTAAAGTTTTCTTAAGAGGGAATCATCAAGTACTCGTGTTATTCACATCTTTAGGAGTACAGGGCGATGTTATGGATAATAAGGTGCCAATGAGTGTGAGTCCGGATGTTTTCCCAGGGACAATTGCGACTTGTCGTTAGAAAGGGATGTTGGATTGACTTTATGTTATCTTTGGAGTGAACTGTTTTGAGTTAAACCAAATGATTACGAATTATTTTTGATGAGGCGATGCATATCCGTATGCCAGAAGATATATGTTAAGCAAGTAGGATAAATTTTAGAAGGTGGAGCTCAAATGGTTACAATGTTTTTAGCACTGCATGTTGATCGTGAAGTTGTCAGTGTTGAGTTACCATTGTGGGTGTTGTCGTTGTTCGAAGTAATGTTAGAGTGATGAATTGCTGTGGACTTTATTGTTGGAATCATATAAGCGGTTGTTGAATGTCGTTAATGTTGTTGAGCATTTGTGAATCACCATACAGAGTCCGGAACTCAAAGACATTAGTAGTATTGTGAAAAGAATTGGAATATTGATGTTTTGGTATGATTGGGTGTCGATGTTGGTGTTGAAATTGTTGAGATGTATTTTATATGTCAGTGATGGGATTGATGCATTATAATTAAGTAATTACATGATTAAATGTGTTTACTTTGTGATTTAGGACGTTGATAATGATGTATATAGATAGGAATTATAATTTTAAACATGAACGATGAAGTATGTGGAAGTTAGGGATGTTTGAGTACGAAATAAGTGATTTTCGTAACATAAAAATCTGATTTTTTTGACTCTGCCACACTGGTAATCGATTACCGGTCAAAAAAGTTGCGGTTTTGACTTTTTTGAGAGGTGTAACCAGTTACCGCTATTAGGGTAACCCGTTACTATTGAGTTGACAGCATTTTGTAATTCTTTGAAAAACTCATAACTTGAGTTCTGGACGTCTGATTTGAGTTTCGTTTGAAGCGCTAGAAAGCTAATGTGATGAACTTTGTTTTAAAAATGGTTCCAGCACCTAGAAGTAATTTATTTGTCACGTGAAGAGGTTGGATGATAGGCGGAGTTTATTGTTGATCTCGTTCTTGGTACCAGACTTGTTCCAATGGCACCATACAAGATGTAAGTTCAAAGTTGGAAGAATTGGAGAAGTTATTAGAAGATGTATGGAGAAATAGATTTGTAAAACCTAGTATATCATTTTTGGGGCTTTGATGTCATTAGTTAAGGAGAAAGAAAGTAGTGTGAAATTGTATGTGGATTACCGATAACTGACTAATGTAGTAGTTGAGGTTACATATCCACTTCAAATGATTAAAGATTGGATGGACCAACTGGTAGGCGAGCATGTTCTCAGTATAATTGAATTGGGTCATATTATCTTCAGATACGGGTGAAGAGTGGGGATAGCTAGAGGACGGCTTTTAGAACTCAGTGAAGTTATTTTGAATAATTGGATCAGTTTGTCGTGGTGGTTATTGAGGGCATTTTGAGTTAGTCTGATGTCAGAAAAAGGAAATGTTGAATGTCGTGATTTGAATTAAGGTTTTGGAAGGGAAGAAAATATATTCTAAGATGTCGAGATGTAGGTCATTATTTGAAGTGGTGAATTTTCTTGAACATGCTATTTTGAATAAAGATATTTGTGGAATATATCCAAAGTGAATAGAGGTTTATAATGAGAGGCTTTGAAATTGGTCACGGAGACTAGAAGCTTTTCGGGATTAACTGGTTATTATCGTAGTTTGCTTGAGACGAGGTCAAGTGAGATATGTTATTAGTGAATGAGCTAAGGGAATAAGGTGTTTGCCATTAGTAAGGATGTGAATGTATTAGATAAGTGCATAGGGATATAACTTATTCCATTTAAGATTGATTAGAGTGACGATAGCTTTGGAGGAGAAGATAAGTGATGGAAAGGGAAAAATAAATTTAAGAAGGATTGGAATCATGGTTATGACGGAAAAGTATAGACATGAATTAGGGAGAATTTTGAGAGTTTTATCACCAACCGAATGATGAGATGGTATTGTTGAGATTGCGATTGGAATGAGGTCCAAATACGGAATTATATGGATCATCGGGGCTACGAGATTAAAGGAGGACTTAGGGTTTATGAATGTTGTTAAATTCCTCTACTTAAACAAAGACTTCTTTTGGAACGAAACGATTTGGATTATACTTGTTGTAGTAGTTTTCCTGTATTAGAATATACTTAACAATTATGTTGTGTTGCATGCATGTAAAGGAGACTATGAAATGGATTTTGGGTGTTTATGTATCATTAATAAGGTTGAAATGAAGAAAATTAAGAAAAACGTTTGTAATCCTTGGAGAGATTGTTGGACATTATGCTCAGGTAACTTTGAGCACAAGATGAAGGGCGCTATTATAGTTGGGTAATGATGATTTATGCCACCATTATGGTTGTCGGCTACCAATTAAAAAATTGAGGAACTGATCACCCTTAATCTCTTGTTGATAGTAGACGGGATAGTGTTGGATGGGATACAGTTATCTTGCCAGCTTAATGATGTGTAAAGTGAATTAGCATTTTATCGAGAGGATAGTTGTTTACAATTTTATGTGAACCTAATACAAAAGTTTCTATGAAAGAGATGAGACTTATTGAATAGCTCGGAGACCTGAGTTGGTATGCGATCTAACGTTGTAGAGTGGAATTTTGAGGATGTCAAAGAGTGAACGTTAATTTTCAGGTGGATAATAAAGAGAGACTTGAGATAGATGTGAAACTTATAGATCTAATAATGGATAGAAATCAAAATGAGGACAGTGACTTTGAGGTAAATGATCAGAGTGGCATAGTGGAAGCGTGAATATGGTACACTTATTTATACGTGTATGACTTATTAGGAGTTGAGGGTTAAATGTTAGATTCCTGAAGGAATGACGCAAACTCGCAAATATTCTAGAATGGAAGTGATTGGTGGAAGGTTTGTATATTATCTGTGTTAGTGCCATGTCAATTGATGTGTTGATTTACATGTTCGATTGGTAAAATGTATCATTGTGGAACTAAGGTTTTGTGTCAATGTTGTCGGGAATTGGTTGTGTTGATGTTCTTATACAATATTGATGTGTGATGAAATATTAGAGATGATGTTTATGTCGTGAGACTCTACGTTCTTAATCTATGTTGTTATCTTGTTTCCCTATGGCAAGGACTTGAGGGTTAGCATATTTCCTTATAAATAGAAATTAGAGAAGTGTTACCTATGGTGACAGAGAAGAACTCGTTCTGTTTTGATCCAAGCGTGAACAAGATCATAAAGTAATAAATTTTTCATTCTAGGGTGATGGGGCAAGGAGAAAATTAACATGTGCATTCGTAACTCGGTAGTAATGCATCTTGTGAGATTATTGCGATTGAAGATATGGTAAGTTAGATAGTGGTATTCTAAAGGTTGCTAAGGATGATGTTGGAACTAGAGGGTATGATGCGAGAGTCATATCCAAAGTTATTCGCATCGGGTAATTTTAGAGGACGAAAATGTTCTAAGTGGGGGAGAATTGTAACACCCCAAAAACATAGATTAATTATTTAATTAATTTAGTGTGAATATTAGGTGATTATAGGTTTTTATGAATCATAGTGGTATTTTGTTATGTTGTGATGCATTGATGAAAGGTAGTTGCCTTATAAAATTAAGAAAATAAAGTGTTGGGGGTGTATGACTAAAAATATAGAAACAAGAATGTGGAAGAAGAATGTTGGTTTAATATTAATATTATGTGAGTTAAAATAATAATTATAGTTTTTATAATTATATTATTATTACTATTTTAATTAGATAAGGGAAAGGTTGGAATATGCATTTAGGAGTCCAAGAGATTTATTTGTCAAAAATAAGGAAGAAAGAATGGAATCATAGTTTTGGAACGATCGTGAAATAGAGAGAGTTAGAGGAAAAGAGAAGCTAGGGCTAGGAGAATATTTCCATGGAAGATGAGAAAAGCTCAAGCTTAGGAACCATCAGTCTAAGGTAAGGGGGGATTCTAACACTATAATGGGTTACCTAATGATGGAGTATGGTAGAATTTAGGTTGCATGATTGTATGGTTTGATTTCTCCCTAATTGGTGTTCTTGGGATTTTTCTCCCCTTATTGAGTTTTGATGAATTTTTGTATGATTGATTGTGAAATTGATGATTTGTTTTGGTTAGAATCGATAGGCAGGTGTTGGTGAATAATTATCATGATTGAAAGATAAATTTTGATGAGAAAATTTGAAATTTTGGTGTTGAAATGTTAAAAATCGCATTTGAAAAAGTTGCAGATTTTTCTGTTCTGCAACAGTGGTAACCGGTTACTGGTCTGCTGGTAACCGGCTACCACGTGAAAATTTGAAGAAAAAAGGCTATTGTGTTATGCAGTAACTGGTTACCATAATGAAGTAATCGGTTACTGCTGCCATATTTTTGAAAACTAGAGCTACTGACTTGTGCAGTAACTGGCTACCGTAATGCAGTAACCGGTTACCATTGTGTTAGAAGAATTTTGTAAAATTGAAAACTCCATAGGTTTCGCCTCGGGTGTCTGTTTGATGCGCCGTTTGGATTGTTGGAAAGCTAAAATCATTTTCTATCCTATAAAAATATATTGGAATACAGTAGCTAATTATTTTACCAACATTGGTGTGTATCTGTGTATATTCTTGAGTAATGTGTAATGATTTATGTTATGATTAATTAAGATGATGTTGTCTGAATGGTTTAATTGTTTGCACAATGTATTGCTCGATGATGATGATGATGATGATGATGATGATGATGATGATGATGATGATGATGATGATGATGATGATGATGATGGTGATGATAATGATGATGATGATGGCTTATATTGGCGTGACATTGATAGGTAAGAATAATCAATGTGAATTATGTTGCTGCATTTTGATTGTGTGACATGATATGCATGATAATGATGATGATGATGGCCTGTATTGGTGTGCCATTGATGAGTAAGAATAATCAATGTAAATCATGTTGTTGCATGACACTGTCTCATGTATTCATGAAGTTAAGGCCCCTATTGGCGAGCGAAGGCCTATATTAGCGAGTGAAGTTGTTTCCCTAAGTTGGCATCATTGTGATTAGGATTTTACCCTGTTTGGTACCACATGAATTGAGTCAGTGTCGATCTCTTTGCATTACATTGTGATTGATAATTTGATGGTTGAATATTGATGAAGTATTCATTATATTACGATAGATGTTATGTGTTGTTTGTGTATTGGTGTACCTCATAGTATGATGGGTGTTATGTGTTGACTGTGTACTTGATTAAATAATGATGTACCTCATAGTATGATGGACGAAGTAAAGGTGTGAGGTAAATAAGTATAATTATGTGTACTTGAATTTTTATCTACTCATTATTATGCTTTCTCTTATATTGTTTTGATATCCCACCCTTTATGTTTGAATATTTCCTCTACATGGGTAACATGAAGATGATTCGAAGTAGCTCGAGGTCGAGGTTAGCCGAAGTAGGTCGAGGTCGGTGTCTGTTCTGATACGTAACACTTGGGGTTTTGAATTTGTATTATCATGTTGGGAGTAAACTTTGTATAACTTTGTTGTTTTGAATTTACCTTATGATTATGTTGATTTTTGGATGACAAAAAATACCGCTCATGTTAAGGGTTGAGAATAATTATTTATTGATGTTTTCTGCTGCGAATAAATGCAACAAAGTTTAAGACTTGAAGTTTATGATTTTGTGTTACGTATCCTATTTTTTGAGCATGTATGATGTATGACAATGTGACATCTCATTTGTTGATGTTATTTTTGAAATTAATTTACTCTAATTTTTGTTTAAAATTATCGACGGGGAAATAGGGTGTTACAAACGCGTTCAGAGCGAAACGCAATGGTAACCATTCGAGATGGAGTCAAAGGCAATGATGAGTAGTACTTGGATTTTGGTTGTTCAACACATATGACGGGTGGAAAGGATTGGTTTGTCAAAATCAATCAAGCTACAAAGAACAAAGTAAGATTCGCGGATGACATACCTTTAGCGGCCGATGGTGTGGGTGATGTTTTTATCATGAAGAAGGATGGGAGTCACTCCTTGATCAAATATGTGTTATAAATTCCTAGAATCAAATGTAATCTCCTGAGCATTGTCCAATTACTTGATAAGAATTACATAATTCGCATAGAAAACAAGATTTTGCGCGTTTTGGACCAAAACAGAGTCTTAATTCTTAGAGCACCCATGGCCGCAAATCATACTTTCAAGATAGAGTTGAAAATGATGGAGCACAAGTTTCTTTCTATAGCTCCAAGTCGTATTGAGTGGTTGTAGCATTACCTTCTTGGACATCTCAATTTTCGAGACCTCTACGCGTTACAAAGGAATGGTATGGTGACTGGGCTGCGCAAGATCAATTCCAGCTGAGATTTGTGAAGAGTGTGTTCAAGGGAAGAAACACAAGAATATTTTCAGCAAGGATGTTGTACATAGTACCAAACTTCATCTTGAGGTGGTGTACTCCGATGTTTGTGGTCCAATGCAACTCGACTCGTATGGTAGAAATAGGTACTTTGTCACTTTTATTGACGATTTTAGTATAAAGCTATAGATTTATCTAATCAAGAGGAAAGATGAGGTGTTTTATAAGTTCAAACATTTTAAATACATGGAGGAGTAGAAAAGTGGTCACAAGTTGAAAATTCTCAAAATCGATGGTGGAGGCAAGTATACCTCGAGTGAGTTTGGGAATTATTGTGATGTTGAGGGTATACTGGGTGAGATTGTACCACCTTATACGCCTCAGCAAAATGGTGTTGCCGAGAGAAGAAATCATTCAATAATGAATATAGTTCGTAGCATATTGAAGGGAAAAAGCTTACTGAAGGAACTATGGGGTGAAGTCGTATCTACAGCTGTCTATTTGTTGAATAGGTGCCCAACTAAGAAGTTGGACAAAGTGACACTAGAAGAGGTATGGTCTGGTCATAAACCAAGTTTGAGTCATTTGGAGGTTTTCGTTTCGGTAGCATTTCGACATATTCTGGGTCAAATTCGAAAGAAGTTGGATGACAAGGGAGAGATAATGTTGCTAGTTGGTTATCAGCCTACTAGAGGCTACAAGTTGTTTGATGTGAGTAGCAAGAAGGTCATGATTAGTCGAGATGTAGTCGTGGATGAGTTGAAGTTGTTTGACATTAGAAACATTCACGTGACAGTAGCAGAAATCAATTTCCCAACAAAAGAAAATTGGTTTCCTTCGCGATTTCTGCATACAGAAGATGTTGGAATTGAATTTTTGGAAGCAGAAACTGGTTTCCTTATTTCTGGAAACCGGTTTCCACAAGAAAATGCAGAAAATCAGCATTCTGCAGAAATAGTTCAGCAGTCGGTCAAAGTTGAAAATGGTGAATCCAATAGACGTCCAACAAGGCACAAAGGTCTACCTCAAAGGCTCTGATATTGTGAAGTATTCCATGATAATGAAATCAACAATGATGGTTATCTTATTCACTTTGCGCTTATGTCCGAATCTAAGCCTGTGAGCACGGAGGATGCATTAAGCAATTCAAAGTGGGTGTGTGTGTGATGAAAGAGCTGGAATCGATTGAGAAAAACAGTACTTGGGAGTTGGTCGATTTTCCAGAGCAAAAAAATCCAATCGGTGTGAGATGGGTCTATAATGTGAAGGCAAATCCAAAAGGCGAAATTGACAAGCACAAGGCTCGACTAGTAGCGAAGGGATTTTTACAAAGAGAAGGTATAGACTATGATGAGGTGTTTTCACCTGTGGCTAGATTGGAAATTATACAATTGGTTGTTGGTAATGTGAATAGCAATAATTGGTCAATGTATCAAATGGATGTAAAATCTGCATTTTTTAATGGTCCACTTGAGGAGAAAGTCTATGTAGACAGCCCCTTGGTTTTGTGGTGAGAATCAAGAGGGAAGAGCCTACAAATTGAAGAAGGCACTCTATGGTTTGAAACAAGCACCTAGAGCTTGGAACAAACGCATAGATGTATTTCTAGTTGAGGTTGGCTTCAAAAAGCGTGTATCTGAACATGGTGTTTATGTGAAGACAGATGCAAGCAAAGAAGTGATTATACTTCGCCTATATGTGGACGACTTATTAATTATGAGCAGCAATGAAATGAATATTTCTAAGTTCAAGAGTGGGATTATGAAAGAGTTTGAAATGACCTAGCTTGGAATCATGACTTACTTTCTTTGCATAGAGTTCCATAAGTCAAAATTGGGGCTGCTTATGCATCAAAGAAATTATGCTCTTGAGATTTTGAAAAAGTGTGATATAGAGCATTGTAATGCTTCCATAACACCGGTTGAAGCAAGGTTGCAGCTGCCCAAAAGTGAAGATGAGTAAGGTGTGGATCCAACTCAATATAGGAGGTTGATTGGATCATTGCGTTATTTATGCAATACGCGGCCAAATTTGGCATTAAGTGCCGGTATTGCAAGTAGATTCATGGAGAAAACAAAGGTTTCTAATTTGGAACCAGTTAAGAGGATCTGAGATATATCAAAAGAAATCTTGACTGTGGAATTCTCTTTCCCGCAGCAGATACGGGAAGAAATTGCGAGTTATTCGGTTATACGGATTCCAATTGGTGCGAAGATAAGGATGATCGAAAGTCTACGGCTAGTTACGTCTTTATGTTTGGCGGAGCTCCAATCTCTTAGTGCTCTAAAGAGGAACCTGTGATTGCACTCTCTTCTTGTAAAGATGAGTATATCGCTACGTCGATGTGTGTGTGTCAAGCTGTGTGGCTTATGAATCTGCTAAGGGAGCTGGACATCAATGAAGAAAAAGTTGTTACGCTCTTGGTTGAGAATATTTCAGCTATTAACCTTTCTAGGAATCCCATATCACATGGGAGGAGAAAGTATATAGAAATGTGTTTTCATTACTTGAGGGAACTGGTGTGTGCAGGCAAGCTGAAGTTAGGATATTGTCGAAGCGAAGAACAACTTGCAGATTTGTTGACGAAAGGCGTGACTGTAACACCTCATTTCTACCCAACGAGTGAAATAAAATCAGAGTTATAAAAATTTCCAACAAACAAATGGAATACTACACTTTCAACTTAAAACTACGACATTCAATCATCTAAAGTTCAGATACATAACACATGAGCTTCGGATGAACCAATAACAACCAGCTTAGTCTTTAAAAATAAAAACAACTTTCATTACCACGCAGCGGATTCACTAAATTCAATTGAACACACCATAACATCTTATACAACTCAAAACAACTTTAAGACAACAAGTCTTTAATGAAAACAACTTAAAAATTCAGCAACATAATGAAAATCAACAATAAAGAAAACATGCGTTCATCCCCCTGAGTGCTACGTATCAGAGCGACAACACCGACTTGAACTAACGAGGGTAACAACTAACCTTCTTGATTACCTGCACATTACCAATAGAGGGAAACATTCAAACATAAGGGGTGAGATATCGAACCATATAATCGGATATACAATAAATAATATATTAGAATTAGATCATACAATTCACACTTCACAGCTTTTATCAACATTCAACATAATTAATTCATCCACACGACAACTCAGAATGCAACATGAAATGCGACTCGTTTTTATGCACATGCATGTGGTACCAATGGAGCAGAACTCCCAACTTAGAAACTTGTCAATAAATAGAGGCATCAACAAGGCATAAGCCTTCAACTTTATATTTGCCAATCCAGGCCAACTTGATGAGCATCAGCTCCAACATGATATGTTATGTATGCATTAACGACATGAGCGTAATAACAACAACAACAATTCAACTTAATTCAACATTGGCCATATGCCTGCAACTTAATATTTTTCCCATAAATAGAGGCAATGAAATCACCTGCTAATTCACATTTTCCAACAAAAATACCACCCAACAGATCAACTAAAAATTACTACAATAAGCCGTATAATTATTCAGACCAGTTTGGCTAAAATCGGTTAATTAATTATCGGCCAAAAATTCTATTATTTCTACTTTATAAATCCTACAAAATTATTTATTAAAGATATTAAATCATTATCATTAATTATTTTGTATTGTAAACCGGAACTTAGTAGCTACGGTATATTTAATATTTATTCTATACCAAATTATTATTTATATCAGAGTACAGTGGCCACAGTATTTATGCTAACAATTATCTCCAAGTGTTACTTCATAATAGCACTACAGAATTGCAAGCAATTACTTCTAAATGCCAGTCCATCACAGGGTTATTGTGTGTAAAACAATTTCCTCCAACATACTACTTCTTTATTTGCGCTACAGTATTCAGAACAAATGCCTTTCATTGCTACTATATGCAAGCCACTTGCCATTAAATAATACTTCAATTCATCGCTACATTATGCAAGTTACTTCTACCTAGTACTACTTCATCTTATATCGCTACAGTAAGCAAGTTAATTACTTCTAAATGCTACCTCTGCACAGCGCTACAGTAATGCAACCATATGCCATTAAATATATTCCATTCTTACGCTACAGTATTATAACCCATTGCTTTTAAATACTACTTCGTTCTTGTGCTACTGCAAGCAAGTTAAATGTCATTTAAATATTACTTCTTTCTTGCGTTACTGTATTGCCAAAATAAATGCTTCTAATACTACTTCCTAATATTGATACAGTAGAAACCCAAATGCCTTTTAGTGTTAATTCATTCCATGCGCTACTGTAAAGCAAAACATATGCCTTTAAGTGCTACTTTTTTTTACCGCTACAGTAGCAGCCAAACAAGTGCCTCTAATTTCCAATTCATCTCACGCAACATTAGCAAGCTATGGAATTTTGTATAGAAAATACTAAAGTACTTATATATATGTATATCTAATTATATTGGGTCCTAAATCATCTCTCATTTTTTCAATATACCAATTTTAAACACAATTAGAAATAATTTTCATAACCCAAATTCACATACTATTAATCATACACCCTATTATAGAGTCAGAACCCCAACCTTACCTTGGATTAAGAGCATCTCTAAGAGACTTCGACCAAATTTTTAGGGAATTTGGCACTTGAAGAAATTTCCTCTTGTTCTTCTTCTTCTCTCCCAAACCCTATTTTCCTCTTTGTTCTTTTCTTTCCTGATAACAAAACTCTCTCCTATTTCCTCTAATTCTATATCCAATATAATAGTCATATTTTATTATTTAATCTTAAAAACCTAAAATGGGCCTAAATGACATACCCCTCTATTACTATACAACACCACCAATTAAGCCCAATATCATATTTAAGCTTAATTAATAAAATAACACTTTAACTTAATTCCACCAAATTAAATCTGATTAATTATTATTCCAACTTAATAAAATAATTTCGACTTCGACGATAAAAATTTAAATTAATAAAAAAAAATATTCAAAAATATTTAATTAAATAAATAATTAAATACCAGGGCGTTACAACTCTCCTCCACTTAAAATATTTCTGTCCTCCAAAATAAAAGTTTACCTGGTTCAAATAATTCGGGATAGGAGTCTCGCATCTTGCTCTCCAACTCCCAAGTCATGCTCTCTCCAGCAGCACCTAACCAGGCAACCTTCACCAATGCAAACTCTTTTCCTCTTAGAGTCTTCATCTCGCGATCTGCGATTCTCACAGGCATCGTCTCCATCGTGAGATTATCCCGTACTTGCACATCGTCCACCTGAATCACATGAGACAGATCGGGAATATACTTTCAGAGTTGTGACACATGAAACACATCATGCAAATTCAAAAGATTAGGCGATAAAGCCACTCTATAAGCAACATTTCCCACTCTTTCTGAAATCTGATACGGACCAATAAAACGAGGAGTGGCCTTCTTAGACTTCAGAGCTCGCCCAACACCAGTCACAGGTGTGACTCTCAAAAACACATGATCACCAGCTTGGAATTCCAAATATTTCCTTCTCTTGTCATGATAACTCTTCTGTCTACTTTTTGAAGCTTTCATCTTTTCTCGAATCAACTTCACCTTCTCAATAGTATCACGAACAAGTTCAAGTCCAAGTGCCATACTTTCACCAGATTCATGCCAACACAAAGGAGTTTACACCTCCGACCATACAACGCCTCAAAAAGTGCCATCCCAATACTAGAATGGTAACTGTGATTGTAAGTGAACTCAATCAACGGAAGATAAGTATCCCACGAACCTCTCTGCTTAAGAACACATGCTCTCAACAGATCCTCCAATGACTGAATAGTCCTCTCGGTCTGACCATCCGTCTGAGGATGATACGTCGAACTCAACCTCAACTTAGACTCCAACGCCTCTTGCAAACTTTTCCATAAATCAGAAGTAATCCTCGGATCCCTATCTGACACAATACACAAAGGAACACCATGCAACTTCACAATTACACTGGTGTAAATCTCTGCCAACTTCAAAAACGGATATGTGATGTTAATAGGTATAAAGTGTGCCGACTTTGTAAGCCTATCAACAATCACCCAAGTCGAATCATGTCCTCTCAAGGTACTAGGTAATCCCGTTACAAAATCCATTGAAATGCTATCCCATTTCCATTATGGAATCTCTAACGGTTGCATCAACCCTGCAGGCTTCTGATGTTCAACTTTCGACTTTTGACAAGTCAAACATGCATACACAAATTGAGCCACATCACTCTTCATTATAGGCCACCAAAACAAATTCTTCAAATCTTGATACATCTTTGTAGCTCCTGGATGAATACTTAACTTGCTTTTATGACTCTCTTCAAGAATCACTTTCTTCATCTCCACATCATCAGGAATACAAATCCGATTACGAAATCTCATCACACCTTGCGCATCCAACTTAAAATCACTGTTCTCAGACTGATCGATCCCAACCATCGAATCTACCATCTTCACATATAACTTCTGAGCTTCTCTGATACTATCCAGAAATTTATTAATAATCTTTATTATTCCCAACATAACACTTTGCGGTGTCACTTCACAAACCAAACTCAAATCTCGGAATTGCTCAATCAACTCCAACTCCTTAACCATCATTGCCAACACGTGCAAAGTCTTTCGACTTAAAGCATCGGCCACAACATTAGATTTTCCTGGATGATAATTCAAACTGAAATCATAATCCTTCAACAATTCTAACCACCTTCGCTGCCTCATATTCAACTCTTTCTGATCAAAAAGATACTTCAAACTCTTATGGTCACTAAACACTTCAAATCTAGAACCATAAAGATCATGTCTCCAGATTTTCAACACAAAGAAAACTGCAGCTAATTCTAAATCATGCGTAGGATAATTCTTTTCATGAGTCTTCAATTGCCTCGACGCATAAGCAACTACCTTACTATTATGCATGAGCACACCACCTAACCCCATCAGACAAGCATCATAATACACAACAAAAGGCTCTCCTGGATTATGCAAAGTCAAAACTGGAGAGGACGTCAATCTCTTCTTCAACTCGGTAAAACTTTCTTCACATCGAATATCTCACACAAAAGCTTTACCCTTACAAGTCAACTTAGTCAATGGAAGCGCCAACTTAGAAAAACCTTCGATAAACCGTCTATAGTAACCGGCTAATCCCAAGAAGCTTCTAATCTCAGTAGCCGACTTCGGAGCTTCCCATTGCAACACAGCATCGACTTTAGAAGGATCCACGGCAATGCCACCACCAGAAATGACATGACCAAGGAAACTAACCTCTTGTAACCAGAATTCACACTTGGACAACTTCGCATACAACTTCTTATCCTTTAAAACTTACAATACAACTCTTAGGTGCTATTTATGTTCTTCTTCCGATTTAGAGTCAATCAGAATGTCATCAATGAATACCACCACAAACCGATCCAAATAAGTATGGGAGATACGATTCATGTACTCCATGAATACTCCCGGCGCATTGGTAACACCGAAAGGCATCACCGAATACTCGTAGTGTCCATACCGAGTTCTGAATGCGGTCTTCTGAATATCATCTTCTTTCACTATAATCTGGTGATATCCTGACCTCAAATCAATCTTAGAAAACACACTTGCACCCACCAATTGATCCATCAAGTCATCAATTCTCGGTAGCGGGTACTTGTTCTTAATCATCACTTTATTCAGCTGTCTATAATCAGCACAAAGTCTCATACTTCCATCTTTATTCTTTACTAACAACACATGTGCTCCCCACGGCAACACACTTGGTCTTAAAAACTTTTTCTCAAGCAACTCTTCTAACTGCTTCTTCAATTCAGACAATTCAGATGCAGACATCATGTACGGTGCCATAGAAACAGGTCTGGCACCAGGTACAAGATCGATCGCAAGTTCAACTTACTTTTCTGGCGGTACACCAGGAATTTTATCCGGAAACACTTCAAGAAATTCGCGCACCACCTACAACTCATCAATTCTAACTTGGTTCTCCATTGATAACGACTCCATCAACGAGAACATCTATGCTTCGTCTTACATCCGTTTCCGCAACTGTTTACCAGTCAACAAACTGACTCCTTCCTCTTTAGAAGTAGAAAACCTCACAGACTTGTCATGGAAATTAATATGAACATAGCTATACTCTAACCAGTTCATACCCAAGATCACATCCAATCCTCTTAATGGAAAACAAATCAAGTCAACAACAAATTCCTTGCCGAAGATCGACAAAGGGAAATTCAAACACACACGAGAAGTAGTCACCGATCCCTTAGCCGGAATCTCGACGACCATTTCTCCATTCATGGAAGACAACATAAGACCCAACCTTTCAACACAATCAGCGGCAATAAAACAATGAGTAGCACAAGTATCAATAATAGTAATTAAAGGAATACTATTAATGAAACATGTACCTCTGATGAGTCTGTCCTCACTAGCTGACGGATTCCCAGCCAAAGCAAACACCTTTCCACTGCTTTGCGCCTTCTTTGGTTTCTGGCACTGACTACCAATGTGTCCTTCTTCACTATAGTTGAAACAAATCATCTATTTATGCTTGCATTCAGATACAACATGTCCAGTCTTACCACAACGGAAACATCTCTTCACCTCAGCAGTACACACATTACTCTTATGACCAGGTTTTCCACATTTGAAGCACACCACACTAGCAGGAGCATCTCCCCCACTAGTCCTCTGACTCTGAGCAACTTTCTGTTTACCTTTACTAACTGGGGTATCATAAGGCTTTCCACGGTTTTGTTGGTGCTTACCCCTCTTCTCATTGATAATCTTATAGTGAGCATTATTATCATCTTCCTAAATCCTGCAACTATCAATCAAATTAGCAAAGACACGAATATTCTGGTATCCAATTGCCTTCTTGATCTCTGGGCGCAACCCGTTCTCAAACTTGATGCACTTTTAAAACTCAGCATCTGCCTCACTATAGTGTGGATAAAACTTAGCCAACTCCGAAAACTTTGCATCATACTCACCAACCGACATACTCCCTTGCTTCAGCTCAAGAAACTCAATTTCCTTCTTACCACGAACGTCTTCAGGAAAATACTTCCTCAGAAATTCCCTATGGAACACAGCCCAAGTGACATTCTCACCTGCAGCTTTCAATCTTTGACAAGTCTCTAGCCACCAGTCATCAGCCTCGACCGCTAGCATATGAGTACCATAACGAACCTTTTGCGTTGGAGTGCAGTCCATCACACGGAAGATTATCTCAATCTCTTTCAGCCAATCCAACACTCCGTCAGGATCATACTTACCCTTGAAGATAGGCGGATTCTCCCTTTGGAAAGTCTCCAAACTGCGATATCCAGCATTCTCGTCAGCATTTGGTTGATTCTACATAGCCTGAGTCATCGCTTGCAGAGCAGCAGCAAGTGCAGCATCATTCCTTCCAGCCATCTCAACTTATCTCTACAACATAAACAACAATTAGAATACATATTAACTGAAGATGTGAAAAACACAAGAAGGGGGGTTGAATTGTTGAAACTTGAAATCAAATGCAGACAACACGTTATTTTTATCCTGGTTTGTTTGATCTCAAACTACTCCAGTCCACCCGTCAAGGTGATTTCGCCTCTCTCCAACGAGGTCTTAATCCACTATATTCAACTGAATACAAAACTACTTTAACAACTGCTAAAGCCTTCTTGAGTCTAACCATAGACCGGTTTCTCAAGGAAATCTTTTACAAATAAATGAACAAAATGTGTGCTTGATGTTTTCTAGAAAAACTATATATCACAACTGTGATAATACACAATATAGAGCTTATATGAAACTAGATTGCTAGAGCTATAGAGTAAGCGGTTGAGAGCTTTAGCAAACTGATGAGTGAAGATGATTGGCTTATGCGTATGTGCGTGTAGGAGAATTGTAGAGTATTAGCCATTTCTTTTCTCACTGATTTGTTTAAATATCTTTGGAATAGATTCATTGCATTCCATAATTCCATTTCATTGCTCATAACGTTCTTTCCTTTTTGAGAAGATCTTTGTCTTGGAATAAAGCCGTTGGTAATTAATCTGCCTTGAATGTAGTAACGTTGACACTTCAAAATGTTCTGCTTGATGACAGTCAGAGTGTTCTTGGCTTTAGCTTATTCTGGCGCTTCTGAGTGCTGATGATATGGTTAAGATCTTGATCAGAGTCAGAGTATGTTAAGCGCAGATTCTGTTCATCAGGCTTCAGCGTAGCACATGTACTGATCTTCTGATGCTGATGTTGATACTGATGTTCTGATGCTGATTACATCAGAGTTTCCTGTAAATACACAACATAATTTTAAGTAGCATCTATGTCTTATATAAAACTCATAATTCATTTAATCTTGTATTTTGTTATCATCAAAACTCTAACTGAGGGTTGTAGAATCAAACTATGTTCTAACAATCTCCCCCTTTTTGATGATGACAAAAACTAGATTTTTTTCAATTAAAATAAAATGATGAAAGTATCAGAGTTTAAGGATAGAGAGGAAATGGTATCAGAGATAATCAATTAGCGAGTAAAAGGTATCAGAGCTAAGAGGGTAAGGAATAAAAAGTATCAGAGTAATGATGAGAAAAACTCCCCCCGAGTTGATTATTTCCCTTTGATTCCTTGAGACCTTGAGCATCAGAACTTTTACTTTATCAGAGTTCATCAGATTCTTGTACCTGTAAGCTTTTCAGAACAGCAAGTATATAAGGATGTTAGAATGTTTGAGACTTTTGTCTCAGTAAACCGTTATTGAAAAATATCATTCTTTCTCCCCCTTTTTGTCAGTTATCAAAAAGCATAAATAATCAGAGCTAAAAAGATCAGAGCAAAACACGTTTGTATTAAAACAGAAGCAATGATAGTTTAGAACAAGTAGAAATATTACAGACAAACATGTAAAGAAAACAAGGAAAGCATAAGAAAAATCTAAGAAGAAGGAGGAAGTAGTGTGAACATAGCTTCCATCATGCTCTTGATTTGTTTGCTGGTTTCGTTTTGCTTAGCTACCATGTTTGCTATAGAGTCAATCTTGATATCCTGCTTGTCCATCCTTTCATTCATCAGCATGTCTAATTTCTTCAAATATTCCAGAGTCTGCCTGTCAAGAGAGGAAGCTTGAGGATCTTCAGATACAGGCTGCTTCTCAGAGCTTTCTGTAGTTTCTTCTGCTTGACCCAAGTCTTCAGCTTGAATAAACTGTTCTTCTGCAGGTTGAACTTTAGATGCTGGACACTTTTCAGACCAAGGCTCAATGTCCAGATGGAGAACTTCTTCCTTCAGCAGCTTGCTCAGAACAGGACCTTCCATTTCCTTCAGCAGATTGCTGAAGTTCTACTGAGCCTGTCCATAGCTCTGGTCTTGCAACTTGAAGGTTTCAACGCATACCCATCTTCTGAATTGAGTCCAGAGGAGATCTGATACAGCAGGATCAACAATTTCCAAATTTGCTTGTTTTAAAGAAGTGATCCACTTCTGCATATTTGTTTCAAAGTTCAAAATGCTGGAACCAACATCTGGTTGTTTCAGTTTAGGGATGGCTGTTTTCTGGTTTATTGCAGCAAGGCGTTCAAGGACTGTTAGGTCAATGACAGTCTTGCTGTGGTTTTCTATATTTTTCTTAGGTGATGGAGTGGGAGAGTCAGAAATTACGATTGGACTTGAAGGGGTATTTGGTGGAGTTGTTTCTGGTGATGAGGGAAGATGAGACATATTAACAGTGGTACCACATGGCAATTGAATGGCCAAAGGTTGTGGTTCAGGAGATTCAGAGGTTTGAGCCTCAGAGTGTTGAGTCTCAGGTTGTGGAGAGTGTGCATGTTGAGGAGAGGGTGGATTACTTTCTGGTTGGGGAGAGGAAGGTTGTGGGATTTCTGGTTCTGGTATTGAAGAGAGTGGAGTTTCTGGTATTGGTGAGAGTGGGATGTCAGGTTGTGGAGAAATGGGAATTTCTGAGTTTGGATTTGGATTTTCTGTTTGGGGAGCGGAAGAGTGTTGTTCTATATCAGAAATAACTTGTGCAAGTTCTGGTTCTGGTATGGTTGTAGTGTTTGGATTTTGTGGTTTGGAGCGGGATCTTCTGAGGGTTAATGACTCAAAAGGGTCAAAGTCAGTGTTGATCGCACTAAATCGCACTATGTTTCTGACTCAACTATCATATGTTTTCCTTAGTTTTTATTATCATTTTCTCGTATTATGTTCCTTTTTCCTTTGTTTTCAGGATTCTTGTCATTTCAGAGCCTTCTGTGAAGAAACGAGCCAAAACGCCAAGAAATTAGGGTTTTTCAAGATATTTTGCACTTATGACGTTCAGCGCCGCGCCGGCTACAGGGAACGCGATGACGTGGCCCACTTTCACCCAGAGACCAACTGCCACGTTCCCATGATGTGGCAGTTCCAGCCACCGCGCCCGCGGCAACTGCCACCGCGCCCGTGGCCTTCACAAAAAGCTTCCCGCTCAAAAGAAGTTGAGGGGCATGCTGGTCTTTACGCATCTCAAGGATCCTCTATAAATAGTTTTCGATTTTCATTTTTTAGTTTCATCCAAGCTTAGTACAATCTTAAGCCATATACTATCAGTTTCTGTAAAGTAATAATCTCTTCACATCGGGGAGTTATTGCGGTGTAGATTGAGTTGTAATCGAGTCTTGGAGCACTTTGGTTGAAGTTCATCATACCAGCCTTACCATTCCGCAGATTTGTATCAGATTCAAGTCTCCGACTGGAGCAAGGTTCTAATTTATTGCATTTCTTTACTTATAATTGCTCTTACCATAGTCTACACGTTTTATAGACTCTAAATGCTCTTACCATAGTCTACACGTTTTATAGACTCTAAATGCTCTTACCATAGTCTACACGTTTTATAGACTCTAAATGCTCTTACCATAGTCTACACGTTTTATAGACTCTAAATGCTCTTACCATAGTCTACACGTTTTATAGACTCGCACTTATTATGTCTGGCTAAACTATAAAGGTTTGGATGTAATGATTGTCATCATGGTCGTGTTCCAATTATCATGCTAGTGAAAATACTCTGGGGATGTTTTGCTTTTAACTTCAGTCAATTATGTTTAAATGTTTATTGGGTAAGATCGAAAGCCGTCCAAACTAATGATACGACTTGATTATTATTTAACCAAACAAAAAGAGCGAAAGCCGTTGATTGGTTAAATAGGAATCATTGACCTTTTTAGAAAACGATTTTGAAACTATTTTCGGACGCATTTGTAGGTTTGAAATCTGACTCTTGGTCAAAAGCCAAAAGTCTCTTTAAGTTAATATTTCCAAGTAAAATTACTTTTCTGTTAAGTCAAAACTGTCAATTTCTTAAAAATAGGTTTACCTCTTTAACGCGGAAGGCACCCTTTATATGTGACAATAAAGGAATTTAATTTAAAGAGTAAACTCGGTTCTTAGTAGTCAAAAGCTACAAGTTCCCGTTAAATTGATTCTTTGCTATCGATAGAAAATACTGCCCCATAAGTAGTTTCATCTACGCATGACCGGACCAATATCTGATTACATGATTTACATTCCAACCTGTCTTTTAAACTGTTATTTACCTCGCTCATTTACTTTGTTGCACTGCACTCACATCAATATTCTTGTTCACCTTAGATAAGCACCTTAGCAATAGAGTTGATAGATTGACAATTGGTCTCTGTGGTTCGATAATCTTATATATTACTTCGATAGGCTGTGCACTTGCAGTACTATATTTAGGCTATACGTCACACACCCATCAAGTTTTTGGCGCCGTTGCCGGGGACCAACTTCGTCAAATTTCGTACCCTATTGTTATCCCGTTTAGACTAAGGCTATTCTAGCCGGTAGATGCGTAGAAATCGTAGCACCGGTAATCTAATAGATCCTTTAGTAGAACCTGAACGTTACGCTCGTGCCCGTCTTTTTATACGCAAGATAAGAAGAGCAATGGCAGAAGATCGTAACCAAAGACCGCTCAAGGAATTCGCCTAACCATCTAACGAGGAACCTAGTTCTAGTATAGTAAACCCTACTATAACTACCAACAACTTTGAACTAAAGCCCTCATTATTACAATTAGTACAACAAAACCAATTCGCTGGTCTCGCTACCGAGAACCCGAATCAACATTTAAAGGTATTTATCCAGTTAGCTGACACCCTTAAGGCAAATGGAGCCACACCCGAAGCTATCCGTTTAAGACTGTTTCCTTTTTCCCTTAGAGGTAAAGCTCACGATTGGTTAGACGCCCTTCCAACTAACTTAATAACAACTTGGGAAGACCTTAGGAGAGCTTTTCTTGCGAGATATTTTCCACCAAGCAAGACCGCTGTTCTTAGGAACCTGATCACTTGTTTCACCCAAAACCAAGGCGAATCACTTTTTGATGCCTGGGAGAGATATAAAGAACTTTTAAGAGCTTGTCCACACCATGGCCTAGAGCAATGGTTAATCATACATACCTTCTATAATGGACTCCATTACAACACAAAGATGTCCATAGACGCTGCCGCTGGCGGAGCGTTGATGAACAAACCTTACCCTGACGCTTGTGCCCTAATAGAGGACATGGCCCAAAACCACGCCCAGTGGGGATTAGAACGAGCGACAGTAGAGAAAAAGGAGAGCCATGGAGGAAAGCATGAGGTAAGTTGCATGGACATGATTAATTCCAAGATGGACGCCCTAGCTTTGAGAGTCGATAACATGTCTCAAAACCCAACCACAGTAGCAGCAATCCAATCGGAATGCGAACTCTATGGAACTCAAGGACATCAAACCGTTGACTGTAACCTTTTGAACGAATCTAGCTCATACCAAGTTAACTATACCCAAGGGAACCCTTTCTCGAATACCTATAATCCTGGATGGAGGAACCACCCGAATTTCTCTTACAAAAACAATAACCCTATCCAAAATCCCGGACCTTCGAGACCTCAAGGATTCCAAACGCAAAAACAAAACCAATCTATGCAAATAGTGCCCCCAAGACCAAACCTTAAAGAAACCATAGACACCTTTATTCAGACTCAAACTCAGCAAAATAAGGAGTTTATGAACCAACACATTCACACGAACGAACTAGTTACTCAACTGGCAACCAAGTTTGACCAGATAATAACCCACACCAAAATGCTTGAGACTCAGATTTCCCAAGTAGCACAAAACACCTCTGTACAAGTTGCACCTGGAGGACAATTTCCTGGACAAACTCAACCAAATCCAAAAGGCCAAGCAAATTCTATCACCTTAAGAAGTGGAACTGCTTATGAAGGACCTAGAAATCCTAACTTAAGCACATCAGAAAAACCTATGGAAGATGCTACACCTAAAGACCAGGTAGAGGAACCAGAGAAACCAGAAAAGCAATCAAAACCAGAAGTAGGGAATAACACTCAACAACCTTATAAACCACCTATTCCGTTCCCACAGAGGCTGAAAAACACCAAAGTAGAAAACCAGTACCAAAAGTTTATTAAGGTAATAGAGAAACTCCATGTAGAGATTCCTTTTACTGAAGCTATAACCCAGATACCATCATATGCTAAGTTCTTGAAAGATATTTTGACCAATAAACGGCGACTCGATGATCCCAAGCCTTTAGAATGTCATTCTATATCCGAAAATAAACTCGCCAAGAAAGATAAAGACCCTGGAAGTTTTTCTATCCCTTGCATCCTAGGTAACCATATGATAGACAAAGCATTTTTAGACTTAGGAGCAAGCGTAAGTCTGATGCCTCTGGCCGTCTGTAAGAGGTTAAAATTAGGAGAACTTCAACCTACTAAGATGTCCTTACAACTAGCTGATAGATCTGTCAAATATCCCATGGGTATTTTAGAAGACATACCTGTCAAGATTGGTCAGTTGTACATTCCGACCGACTTCGTCGTAATGGATATTAAAGAAGATGAAGACATCCCAATCCTCTTAGGAAGACCATTCCTATCGACCGCCGGAGCTATAATAGATGTTAAGAAAGGGAAACTGACTTTCGAGGTAGGAGATGAAAAGGTTGAGTTCATTTTATCAAAGTTTCTAATGGCACCAGTGATAGGAGATGCGTGTTATGCCATCGACGTCATTGACGAATGTGTAAATGAGCTCGAACAAAACGAATCTTTAATCAAATTACCATCAACCCCTATTTTAGAGGATGACGGATTTAAGAGTATCGAACCGTACATTAACGACAACCTTTTCGAATGCTTAGCTCTTACCCCTGACCTTATGCCGCGTACTGAGAAACCTACTATAGAACTTAAGGAACTACCCAAGAACCTAAGATATGCGTTTTTGGATGAGGAGATGAATAGACCTGTTATAATTAGTGCCGCTCTAAACCAAATAGAAGCAAATCAACTCTTAGATACCTTGCGAAAATATCCCTCAGCTTTAGGGTATAAAGTTTCAGATTTAAAAGGTATAAGCCCATCCGTATGCATGCATCGGATTATGCTAGAAGAAGATTCAAAACCCTCAAGAGAACATCAAAGAAGAATAAACCCTATCATGAGTGATGTAGTCAAGAAAGAAGTTCTTAAGTTATTAGAAGCTGGTATCATATACCAAATTTCGGATAGTAAATGGGTAAGCCCAGTCCATGTGGTACCCAAGAAAGGAGGTATCATTGTTCTGAAAAATGAGAAAGGTGAGCATGTGGAAAAACGAACAGAAGGAGGATGGCGTATGTGTATAGATTACAGAAAGTTGAATAAGGCAACAAGAAAAGACCATTTCCCTCTCCCATTTATAGATCAGATGCTTGAACGTCTAGCAAGACACTCATATTTTTGCTATCTTGATGGGTATTCGGGGTTTTTCCAAATCCCTATTCACCCAAAGGACCAAGAAAAAACCACATTTACTTGCCCTTATGGAACATTCGCTTATAGACGAATGCCCTTTGGACTCTGTAATGCACCTGCCACTTTCCAACGTTGTATGATGTCAATTTTCGCAGACTACCTAGATGGAATTATGGAAGTATTTATGGACGATTTTTCAGTGTGTGGGTTTGATTTCAAAAACTGCCTCTCAAACTTAGAGAAAATCTTAAAAAGATGTGTGGAAGTAAACCTTGTGTTGAATTAGGAAAAGTGCCACTTTATGGTAAATGAAGGGATAGTCTTGGGACACATTATTTCTGAAAGAGGTATAGAAGTCGATAATGTTAGAACAATGTTTGAATCTAGTACCCTATATTTAAGTTTTGATGATAACAAAGTGAAAAGATATAGTATTTATATGTTTCATGTTTGAACTATATGCTGCCTAAAATTACTATGCTCTGACTTGTAGATACGCTGATTAAAATAAGCAAGATCACTTCTTCAGCATCAGAATTTGTTTTCATACACCAGCATCAGAAGTTGCTGAATCAGAATATCAAGATCAGATGATCAACTCACGTACATGCTGAAGCTTGATGAACAGAACTGCGCGTAAACACTCTGATACAGAATCAAATAGTTCATCAGCAGCGAAGCAGAATCAGAATGAGCCAAGCCAGAACGTGCATTGAAGAAGCAACGGTATTGTGCATTGAACGCTAATTAATTCCAACGGCATCATTCTAGACAAGATCTGCTCAAAAAGGAAAGCTTGTTATTAGCATTGAATCAAGAATATTTGCATTCAACGTTCATCTTCTCAAGTGCTATATAAACAAAGCTTCGAAGATTATAATGGCTAATGCTTCCAATTCTCTACACGCACAAAGCTGAACAATAATCTTCATCTACCAGTTTTGCTAAACCAACAAACTCTGATACTCCATTAGTGTTTAGCAATCTAAGTTTCTAAGCTTAATTTGTGTATACATCACAGTTGTGATAAAGTTTTGTAGAAAACATTCACACACATTTGTTTTATACCTTTGTAAGAAAGTGTTGCCTTGACAAACCGGATTGTGGTTTGAATCAAGAAGGCTTTAGCAGTTGTTAAAGCAGATTTGTATTCAGTTGAATATAGTGAATTAAGACCTCGTTGGAGAGAGGCGAAATCACCTTGACGGGTGGACTGGAGTAGTTTGAGATCAAACGAACCAGGATAAAAATATCTTGTCAATTGCTTTAAGATTCCAGTTTTACAATTCAACCCCCCCTTCTTGTGTTTTTCACCCCTTCAATTGGCATCAGAGCGCCTGGTTCTGAGCTAAAACACTTAACCGTGTCAGTACAAGATCCAGCGTCAGAAAAACACAATGGCAGGAAACAACTCTCATTTCAGCAATGACAACAATGAGGATAGAGACAGATTCAGCGGCAAACCTCCAGTTTTTGATGGAGAAAACTTTGACTACTGGAAAGACAGAATTGAAAGCTTCTTTCTAGCACATGATGCTGATCTGTGGGATATGGTGACAGATGGATACACGCACCCTGTGAATGCAACTGGTCAGAAGATTGAAAGAAAATCAATGACTGATCAACAAAAGCGTGATTTCAAGAATCACAATAAGGCCAGAACCATCCTCCTCAGTGCCATCCCCTATACTGAGTATGAAAAGATCTCCAACAGAGACACAGCTAAGAACATCTTTGATTCTCTCAGAATGACGCATGAGGGCAACGTTCAAGTCAAAGAAACAAAAGCTCTGGCGCTCATTCAGAAGTATGAGGTGTTCAAAATGGAAGAATCTGAATCCATTGAAACTATGTTCTCTAGATTCCAGATTCTGGTAGCTGGTCTCAAAGTTCTGGACAAAGGATACTCTACTGCTGACCATGTCAAGAAGATAATCAGAAGTTTACCCAAGCAGTGGAGGCCTATGGTTACTGCTCTGAAGCTAGCAAAGGATCTCAACAAAATCACTCTGGAGGAACTTATAAGCTCCCTCAGAAGTCATGAGATAGAGCTAGAAGCTGATGAGCCTCAGAAGCAAGGTAAGCCTTTAGCTTTAAAATCTAACAGAAAATCTGAATCTAAAGTTTTGCAGGCAGTTGAAGAAACATCTGATGGATCCTCATCAGAAGAAGACGAACTTTCCCTTCTCTCCAGAAGAGTAAATCAACTGTGGAAGCAGAGACAAAGGAAGTTCAGGAATCCCAGAAGATCTGATCAGAACGAGTCTTCCTCCAGATACAGAAGGACAGATTCTTCCTCTGGATACAGAAGATCTGAAGGCTCCTCCGGTAGCAAGAAGCCAAACACAAAAGACATCATCTGCTACGAGTGCAATGAGCAAGGACACTACAAGAGTGACTGTCCAAAGCTTCAGAGGGAAAAGCCCAAAAAGAAGTTTGGAAGAGAGAAGAAGAAAAGTCTCATGGCCACATGGGATGACTCTGACTCGTCTGAAGCTGACTCAGAATCAGATGATGAAAGGGCAAACATAGCGCTCATGGCTAACATTCCAGATGACAGTGAAGCTTCTGAATCAGACTCAGAATCAGACACAGAAGAGGTATTCCCTAACTTCGCTGTTAATTTTACAAAGGCTGAACTTGCTGAAAGCCTCAATGAAATTCTGGAACGTTATCAGCAGATTAGAGCTAAATTCAGAGACCTGAAAAGGACTCTTGAATCTGACTCTAATAAGTCTGAGAGTCTCAAATTGGAAAACTCTGAGCTGAGAGATAAAATTTTAAAATTAGAAAACTCTTTACAAAACTCTCAGAAGGAACCAATTTCTGAAACTCCCAGCAACGCTGATGAGATCATCAAGGAGTATGATCATAGTTTCCAGAAGTTCCTTGCTAAAAGCATAGATAGAAGCAGAATGGCTTCAATGATCTATGGAGTTAGCAGAAACGGCAGGAAAGGAATAGGATACCTAGGTAAGGTTCCTACACCTAAAAATGTCATGGATTTAACCATTAAACACACTCCTCTAAATTCACACTTTGTGTATGGTCACACACACGACATCAAATATACTAGCAGTAATCACTCTGTAAAACCAAAATTCAATCAGAGTTTTGGTAAAACTAACAAGTCAGGACCCAAGAAGATCTGGGTACCTAAGGATAAAATAATACATGTTGCAGATATCTTTAGCAGCAAGTTAGAAACACCAGTCATGGTACCTGGACTCTGGCTGCTCACGACACATGACGGGAAGAAGGCATATGTTCCAAAGCCTGGAACTTAAGCCTGGAGGCCACGTTGGCTTTGGAGGCAATCAGAGGGGAAAGATAATTGGCTCTGGAACTGTAGGTAACGGAAATCTTCCCTCTATTAATAATGTTCTGCTAGTTGATGGATTAATGCATAACCTGTTATCCATAAGTCAATTAAGTGATAACGGTTATGATATAATCTTTAATCAAAAATCATGTAAAGCTGTTAGTCAGAAAGATGGGACTATCCTATTTAATGGAAAGAGGAAAAACAACATTTACAAAATCAAACTTTCTGAACTAAAGAGTCAGAACGTAAAATGTCTTCTGTCTGTTAACAACGAGCAGTGGATCTGGCACAGAAGATTGGGGCATGTTAGTATGAGAAGAATATCTCAGATTAACAAACTCAATCTGGTCAGAGGACTTCCAAATTTGAAGTTCAATTCAGATGCTCTGTGTGAAGCATGTCAGAAAGGCAAATTTGCAAAACCTTCTTTTAAATCCAAAAATGTTGTTTCTACCTCTAAGCCATTAGAACTTCTGCACATTGACTTATTTGGACCAGTTAAAACTGCTTCAGTCAGTGGCAAGAAGTATGGGTTAGTAATCGTAGATGACTATAGCAGATGGACATGGGTAAAGTTCTTAAGACACAAGGACGAGTCACACTCTGTGTTTGTTACCTTCTGTAACCAAGTTCAGAATGAAAAAGATCTTAGAATCATTAAAGTCAGAAGTGATCATGGTGGAGAATTTGAAAATAAAGATTTTGAGTCATTCTTTAATGACAAAGGCATTCTGCATGATTTCTCTTGTCCTAGAACTCCCCAACAAAATGGAGTTGTAGAACGAAAGAACAGAACATTGCAAGAAATGGCCAGAACCATGATCAATGAGACAAACGTTGCTAAGACTTTCTGGGCAGAGGCAATAAACACAGCGTGCTACATTCAGAATAGAATCTCAATAAGACCTGTTCTGGAAAAGACTCCATATGAATTGTGGAAGAACAGAAAGCCCAACATTTCGTATTTTCATCCATTTGGATGTACTTGCTTTATGTTAAATACAAAGAATTATTTGAACAAGTTTGATTCTAAGGCACAGAAGTGTATTATGTTAGGATACTCTGAACGCTCAAGAGGGTACAGAGTATACAATACAGAAACACAGATTGTGGAAGAATCAATCAGTGTTCGTTTTGATGACAAGCTTGACTCTGAAAAGTCAAAGCAGAATGAAAATCTTGCAGGTATAGAAATTGAATTTGCAGGTTCTGAAGACAAGTCATCAGAAGCTCTCAACACAGACATTCCTTCAACGTCTGAAAGGAGCAATGCTAGAAATCCTACAACTGCTGCTGATCAACCTCAGAAGAGATTACCCAGAAGCAGTTTGGATCACCCAGAAGAAACTATCCTAGGAAGAAAGGAAGATCCAATCAGAACAAGAGCAAGCTTCAGAAACTCTGAAGAAACTCTTATGGGACTTGTGTCTCTGATTGAACCTTCTTCTATTGATGAAGCACTTCTGGACAACGACTGGATTCTGGCAATGCAAGAAGAGCTGAATCAATTCACCAGAAACGACGTATGGGATCTCGTTCCCAGACCAAAAGGATTCAACGTCATTGGAACAAGATGGGTGTTCAGAAACAAGCTTAATGAACAAGGTGAAGTCGTCAGAAACAAGGCACGACTGGTTGCACAAGGTTATAGTCAGCAAGAGGGGATAGACTATACAGAAACCTTTGCCCCAGTCGCCAGGTTAGAATCTATCAGACTTTTAATTTCATTTGCTGTTAATAGAGGCATCACTCTGTATCAGATGGATGTCAAAAGTGCATTCTTAAATGGTTATATAGAAGAAGAAGTTTATGTTCACCAACCCCCAGGTTTTGAAAATACAAAACATCCAGAACATGTTTTCAAACTGAAAAAGTCACTGTATGGTCTGAAACAAGCTCCCAGAGCTTGGTATGAAAGGCTAAGTAACTTTCTGCTTGAAAATGAATTCACCAGAGGGAAAGTGGACACTACTTTATTCTGTAAAACAGTTAAGAGTGACATTTTAGTCTGTCAAATTTATGTTGATGATATTATTTTTGGTTCTACTAATCCTTCTCTTGGAAGAAAATTTGCTAAGTGTATGCAGGCAGAATTTGAGATGAGCCTCATGGGGGAACTGAAATTCTTTCTAGGAATTCAGATCAATCAAACTCCAGAGGGAACTTACATTCATCAGAGCAAATACATCAGAGATCTTCTGAAGAAATTTGACCTCTCAGAATGTAAGCCATCAAAGATTCCAATGCATCCCACGTGCATTCTGGAAAGAGAAGAGGTAAGCAAAAGTGTAGAACAGAAGGTCTACAGAGGTATGATTGGTTCTCTCCTTTATCTGACAGCTTCAAGACCTGATATCTTATTCAGCGTATGTATTTGTGCTAGATTCCAATCAGATCCTAGAGAATCTCACTTAACAGCTGTTAAGCGAATTTTCAAGTATCTGAAAGGTACTACTAATCTGGGTTTGTTTTATAGAAAATCTAGTGATTACAGCTTAGTAGGCTACTGTGATGCTGATTTTGCTGGAGACAGAGTGGAACGTAAAAGTACTTCTGGAAGCTGCCAGTTTCTAGGAGAAAATCTGATCTCGTGGTCCAGCAAAAGGCAATCAACAATTGCTCTGTCAACAGCAGAAGCTGAGTACATAGCAGCAGCAGGATGTAGCACACAAATGCTCTGGATGAAAAGTCAGCTTGAAGACTTCCAGATTTTTGAGAGTAACATTCCTATTCTTTGTGATAATACTTCTGCTATTTGCTTAAGTAAGAATCCTATTTTACATTCTAGAGCTAAGCATATAGAAATAAAACATCATTTCATTAGGGACTATATTCAGAAAGGAATTTTAAACTTAAAATTTATAGATACAGACCATCAATGGGCTGATATCTTTACTAAACCCCTTTCAGAAGATAGATTCAATTTCATTCTGAAACATCTCAGCATGAAAGTATGCCCAGAATGAAAATGTTTTAATTCCATGTATTTATCTTCAGAATGTAATTATTTTACTGTGAACTTCTGATCAATCTTCTTTCAGAAAGATAGAACATGCAGATTGTATCAGATGCAAGTCTAAAGATCTGAGAAGTCTAATCTCAAAGACAGACGTGCTGATCACTACATCAAACAAGTGTCATCCAATCATCAGCAAATCCCTGAAGCAGAACGCGTGCACGCTTCTGAGAAGGCAAAGCGCTGATTGGGTGCATTGAGACACATGTCTGGTAACCGTTTTTAAGTATCTTTCTCAAATCCCCCAAAATCAGCAAGCATTTAATGAAAAGTAATCACGCTTGTTAATGGCAATCATTATTTTTTTCTCTCTCTTAAAAACGTTTAATTTTTCAAAATAATTTTTGAAAACTCTATTTAAGCACACTAATTCCTCATTCTTATTCTTTACGCTTTCTCATAATCATTCAAGTATTCTCTGCATATTTCTGAGTTTATCTCCTTCAAACCTTTTTCTCTCAAATCATTCTCAAGCTTTTTTAGTGAGAACAATGGCATCCTCCAGCATTTCTGCAGGAAATCAGAAGAAAGAAACCTCTGAACAATATCAGGTGCCTATCAGAACTCTTCTCACACCGGTAAAGAATCTTGAGGTTCTCTCTGAGTTAATCATCGATTTTGAAAGTTTGAAGGAAAATGGATTTGACCTAACTGAAGAGATTAGGGCTCAAAAGTGGGAGAGGTATTTCGATAGGTTGGTTGGACCAACATTCCCAGAGCTTGTCAAGGAATTTTGGATTCACGCCAAGATTTACAAACATCTAGTCATCTCTTCTGTCATGGGAAAGAAGATAGTAATTTCTGAAGACCTCATTGCTAGGTTAATCGGTCAAAGTGGTGGTGGAGTCCGTTGTGTGGACATGGCTGATAGATGCCCTGATATAGGTGTGGTAGCCAACAGCATTTTCACTCTTGGTTTTCCCAGCAGCAAAATTAAGGATCTGAAGGATCACTGCAGAGTATGGGCCAAGATTGTTCTTGGATGCTTCAATCACAAGAAACCAACAAGTTCTCCTGATTATATAAACGTGGATCAGCAATTTCTGATCTACTTTATTGATCAGAGGGTGAAGATCAATCTGGCACACTTTCTGTTCAACCATCTCAAGACCAGTGTGAAAGAGACAAGAGAAGAAGAAAGGACCAAAAGGGACTGGATACCGTTTGGAAGGCTCATATCAGATATTCTGACAGAGAATAAGCTGATAGATTATCTGAGCGAAGCTCAAGTGCTGAGCACTCTTGAACCAATTGTTGGAAAACCGCTGAACGCTAAGAACCTGAAAAAGATGAAGCTGATAGAAAATATTAGGAAGGAACCCAGAGTTACTTCAACTGCTGACATCTCCAGCAGAAGAGTGCCTCTGAATGATTTCCCAAAATTTTCTGAAATGGAATCCAAATCGGATATGTTTCTCAAGTATCCAGATTCATACAAGGAAGAAGATACAGGTTCAAAGCTGAAGATCAAAGATCTGAGTCAAGTCCAACCAGAAGTGACTCAGAAGAAGACAAAGAAGAGGAAAGCAGAAGGATCATCTCATCAGACTCCAAAGAAACGAGGTAATTCATCTGCTGCCCCTATTTCAATTTCATCTACTATTCCAACATCTGCTGCCCCTCCTAAAACCTCTCACAGAATATCAATCCCAATCCCTACTATTGATGAAACCATACCAGAAGACCCTTCTGAAGCCTTACTACTCAGAAGAACCAGAATCAAAATTACCAAACAACCAACTGTTTCAACAACTCCAGCACTTGATAGAGTGCTAGCTGATATTGAGCGTGAACATGCTTCTGCTCAACCAAATTCTGAACCACCAAATATTCCTCCTCCTCAACCAGAACCACAACCTGAACCAGAAATACAACAACAACCAGAACCAGAATCACAACAACCTCTCACAGAAGAACCTCTGATCCCTGAGCAATCAGAGATTCCACCTCCTCAACCAGAAAATAATCCACCTGCACCACAAACAGAGTTTCACCGCTATGAAACCCCTTCTCCTCATCATTCTGACCCTCACTCACCTCAACCTTCACCGCTGGAAATCCAGTTGCCATGTGGAACCACTATTGTCAGGCCCCAGTTGCCATCTTCAGAGGAATCAACACCTCCAAAAACTCCAACCACTCCAATAGAAATATCTGACTCTGATTCTGATAACCCTCCTCCAAAACAAACAACCTCTCAGAAAACCGCTGAAAACCCCAGCAGAACTTTCATTGACTTGACAAGTCTTGAACGTCTTGCTGATCTAAGACACAAAATTGCCATACCCAAACCAAAGCAACCAGATGTTGGCTCTGGTATTTTGAATTTTGAAACAGGTATGCTGCAATGGATTGCTTCTTTGAAGCAAGTCTGTCCGGGGATGATCGACCCAGCTGCTTCTGATCAGCTCTGGTCACAGTTCAGAATATGGGTACGTGCTGAAGCCCTCAAGCTGCAGGACGTCAACTACGAGCAGGCTCAACAGAACTTTAGCAAGCTGCTGAAGGAAGTTGAGAGTCAGCTGCCTCAAGAAGTTGTGCTCCCTCTGGACAGTGAATCTTGGTCTGAGAAAGAGCAAGCTGCACAGGTGCAACCATCAGAAGAAGACAAGACCCTTCAGGAAGAAAATCCAGCAGAAGATGTAGCTGAAAGTTCTGAGAAGCTTCCTCCTTCTGACACTCCTCAAGCTGCCTTGGACAGGCAGGCTCTGGAAGAATTAAGGCTGAATGACTTACGTCTACAGCAGCGGATGGAAGAGAATGATCAGAAGATGAAAGCAAGAATGGATGTACAGGACAGCAAGATTGACACTGTTGTCAACATGGTTCAGAAGCAGAATGAAACTTCTGAAAAGATTCAAGCAATGCTGGAAAGCCTGTTCTCACGCATGCCCCCACAACCTTAAAATTTTTTTTCATGCATGACATTCTCTATGTTTTCTTCATTTTCTGATGTACTGTTTTGACTATATTTGTGTAATGTTCTTTTGCTCTGGTTATGAACTATTTTAATATAATTTGTTTTTCTGATAAAATTGTTTTAGAACATCACCAACACTTTTTGATTGCTGACAAAAAGGGGGAGAACGAGAATGATATTTAAAATCAATAACGGCTAACTAGACAGAAATTCTCAAACATTCTAACTCTATTACTTGAAATGTTTTTCTGTTTTGTTTTTAAGTCTACAGGCACAAGGAAACTCCTGAACACTATGAAGACTAGAAGCTAGAAGCTCTGATCAAAATGTAGAAGCTCATGTTGCTCTGATCAAATATGAAGTTCTGATCGACTTAACACTCTGATCCGAAGCAAAGCTCTGACAGGAAAAGCTCTGAAGCTCTGCTCTCTGATAAGTCAAAGACCTATAACCTGATGCTCAAAGATAGAAAAAGATCTGATCCTGAAGAACACGCATATCAAAGGGAAGTAACAAACTCAGGGGGAGTATCTCTTTAACTCTGATTTCTCCTTACTTCTTAACTCTGAAACTTTTCCTAGATACCTTTTCACGTTAATTTTTTATTTAAAATATCTAGTTTTTGTCATCATCAAAAAGGGGGAGATTGTTAGAACAATGTTTGAATCTAGTACCCTATATTTAAGTTTTGATGATAACAAAGTGAAAAGATATAGTATTTATATGTTTCATGTTTGAACTATATGCTGCCTAAAATTACTATGCTCTGACTTGTAGATACGCTGATTAAAATAAGCAAGATCACTTCTTCAGCATCAGAATTTGTTTTCATACACCAGCATCAGAAGTTGCTGAATCAGAACATCAAGATCAGATGATCAACTCACGTACATGCTGAAGCTTGATGAACAGAACTGCGCGTAAACACTCTGATACAGAATCAAATAGTTCATCAGCAGCGAAGCAGAATCAGAATGAGCCAAGCCAGAACGTGCATTGAAGAAGCAACGGTACTGTGCATTGAACGCTAATTAATTCCAACGGCATCATTCTAGACAAGATCTGCTCAAAAAGGAAAGCTTGTTATTAGCATTGAATCAAGAATATTTGCATTCAACGTTCATCTTCTCAAGTGCTATATAAACAAAGCTTCGAAGATTATAATGGCTAATGCTTCCAATTCTCTACACGCACAAAGCTGAACAATAATCTTCATCTACCAGTTTTGCTAAACCAACAAACTCTGATACTCCATTAGTGTTTAGCAATCTAAGTTTCTAAGCTTAATTTGTGTATACATCACAGTTGTGATAAAGTTTTGTAGAAAACATTCACACACATTTGTTTTATACCTTTGTAAGAAAGTGTTGCCTTGACAAACCGGATTGTGGTTTGAATCAAGAAGGCTTTAGCAGTTGTTAAAGCAGATTTGTATTCAGTTGAATATAGTGAATTAAGACCTCGTTGGAGAGAGGCGAAATCACCTTGACGGGTGGACTGGAGTAGTTTGAGATCAAACGAACCAGGATAAAAAAATCTTGTCAATTGCTTTAAGATTCCAGTTTTACAATTCAACCCCCCCTTCTTGTGTTTTTCACCCCTTCAGATAAGGCCAAGATAGAAGTTATAGAAAACCTAAACCCACCTAAGACCGTTAGGGAAGTAAGAAGTTTTCTAGGACATGCCGGGTTCTACCGACGTTTCATCAAGAATTTTTCCGGAATAACAAAACCTTTAACTAACTTATTAATGAAGGATGTCAAGTTTGAATTTGACCAAAAATGTCTTGAGGCCTTTGAAGTTTTAAAGCAAGCTCTTATTTCAGCACCTATCATAAAACCACCTGATTGGACACAACCCTTTGAAATCATGTGCGATGCTAGTGATTTCGCTGTAGGAGCTGTACTAGGGCAAAGAAAAGACAAGAAACTGCATGCTATTTACTACGCTAGTAGAACACTAGACGCTACCCAGCTAAATTATACAACCACAGAAAAGGAATTGCTAGCCGTAGTTTTTTCTATTGATAAATTTCGATCTTATTTGGTGGGAGCAAAAATAATAGTATACACAGATCATGCAGCAATCCGGTACTTGTTAAGTAAGAAAGATGCTAAGCCTAGATTGCTCAGATGGGTTCTTTTACTCCAAGAATTTGACTTGGATATTAAGGATAAAAAAGGAGCTGAAAACTTAGTAGCTGATCATCTCTCTAGGTTAGAACACCATAAACCTGAACTTATACCTATAGACGATCACTCTACTTATGAAAGATTAATAGCTGGGATAAACTCAACTGAAGAAGAGACCTATGAGGAAATCTCGACCTTGAACAACATACCATGGTACGCAGATATTGTGAATTATCTGGCCGCTGATATCATACCCCCTGATTTAAGCTACCAACAGAAGAAGAAGTTTTTTAGTGATGTTAAACACTTCTTTTGGGATGAACCCCTCCTATTCAAAAGAGGAATAGATAATATATTCAGACGATGTGTGCCGGAAGAAGAAGTAGGCAACGTCATTAAACATTGTCATGCTGCACCTTATGGTGGACATGAAAGCACATCTAAAACATGCGCCAAAATATTTCAAGCAGGTTTTTATTGGCCTACTGTATGGCGCGATGTCCACACTTACATTACAAAATGTGACCGATGCCAACGCACTGGGAACATCTCAAGACGTGATGAAATGCCTTTAAGCAACATCCAAGAAGTGGAAATATTTGATGTCTGGGGTATAGATTTCATGGGACCTTTTCCTTCCTCAATGGGTAACAAGTATATCCTAGTAGCTGTCGATTATGTCTCAAAGTGGATAGAAGCTGTTGCATCACCCACAAACGATACCAAGGTAGTTATCAAACTGTTTAAGAATATTATTTTTCCTAGGTTTGGAACCCCGAGGTTAGTCATAAGTGATGGAGGATCGCATTTTATATCTAAGATATTTGACAAGCTTCTAAGCAAATACGGAGTAAAACATAGAGTAGCAACACCATATCACCCGCAAACCAGTGGCCAAGTAGAAGTATCGAATAGGGAGATTAAGCAGGTCCTAGAGAAAACCGTATCATTATCCAGAAAAGACTGGTCTGGAAAACTTAAAGACGCCTTATGGGCTTATAGAACGGCTTATAAAACCCCTATTGGAACAACTCCTTATCAATTGGTTTATGGAAAGTCCTGTCATTTACCCTTCGAACTAGAACATAAAGCCTATTGGGCCATTAAATCCTTGAATCTAGATTACCTAAAAGCCGGAGAAAAACGTATCCTGGACATTCATAAGCTGGAAGAGCTTCGCTTGAATGCCTATGAGAATCCCATCATATATAAGGAAAGAACCAAGATGTGGCATGATAAAAAAATCATCAAGAAAGATTTCAACATTGGTGACCCTGTTCTCCTATTTAACTCAAGGTTACGACTTTTTCCTGGTAAGCTTCGTTCAAGATGGACAGGTCCATTTGAAGTGTCAAAAGTTCTAAAGTCTGGAGCAGTAGAAATCAAAAACAATTCATGCGCTCCATTTGTGGTAAATGGACAAAGACTGAAGCTATACAAAGGAGGCAATTTGCCTGTTGACTACTCTAGTCATATTCTTATAGACCCACCAATACCCACATAAAGTAAGATCTAATCGTCAAGCTAAAGACGTTAAACAAGCGCTGCATGGGAGGCAACCCATGGTTTATTCTTTATTTTATTTTATTTTTTTATATATGTTTTATCTGGACTAATTTCTTGTGTTTATATTTTCAGGATGCATTACCCCGATGGTATGGTTGTGATTTTCAGGGATGAAGCACAAAAAGCCCGATTTGCTACCTTATCCGCTAGACCTATGGTACCCACTAGGTACCCCGATCAGAGCTGCATGGAGGCACTCGGGATTGAGCCAAGTATTAGGTATCTGTGCAACCAGCTTGGCTGGAATTATTATGCTGATGATGTCCATAAAACCTACAGGAACCTTACTCTGGAATTTCTTAGCTCTGTGGATTATAACCCACGGGTGGGTGAAGGAGATGAGCGAGGATGCCTAAGTTTCAGATTGTTTGGTACCGAGTATACCCTGACCATCAAAGAATTTGGGGATTTGCTTGGTTTCCAAACTGGACCGACCGCTATCACTTAGTTACCATTGAGTTACTATATGGACAGAGATATTGATAAATTTTGGCAGGACATTACTGGTAGAGCCAGCCTTGACCCCTCTACCCAACTGTCCAGGAAGATCCATAACCCGGCTTTCCGATACTTCGAGATGATTTTGTGCCACACTTTCTTTGGGAGGAGTTACTGTGACCACTTAGTCACCGCTGAGGAGATCCTTTTCCTATACTGTGCCAGTCAGTCCAGACCTATAGCTAGTGGAGGTTTTCTGATAGAGAGCCTCGAGCAGACTGCTCGATCCGCTGTAGGACTCATTCATTCCGGAGGGAATGTGACACAGATAGCTTCTGCTTTGGGTTTGGACAGTATGATAGCACATCTGACCCCATACTGTGGATATACTTTACTGGATTTAGACTTTTGCATGGATCGTGGGCTCATGAGGAGGGCCTCTTTCCACCCATATCAGTACAGATTACTCATCGATGACCAGACAGTTTACACCTTCACACTGCCAGACCCTCAGATGACTTGTGTTTCCAACCCTGCTAATTGGAACTATTCTGTAGAAGGTTGGGGTGAGATATCAGAGTACACTCCAGAATATACTCCTGCTTCCGAAGATCCCACTCCAGAATATACTCCTGCTTCCGAAGATCCTACTCCTGAATACACTCCTGCTTCCGAAGATCCTACTCCTGAATACACTCCTGCTCCCGAGGACTCTACTCCAGATCACACATCCCGACCCGAGGTTACACACACTACTGTTCTTACTAATAACCTCAGCTTGCAGGAACCTGATATTCGCACTCTGTTGACTGCTATGCGCACTGAGATAGCCACTCTCCGCAATAAGGTGGCTGACCTTCATTTACAGTTGGAACTGAATGATGTTACCTTTGCTGGTGAGTTAGATGAATTAGCTCACGAGGTGGCAGAGATTCGACGCCAGCTGACTGAGCTGCGTGGCCCAGACACTCCTGCAGAGCATCCTCCCGGTTGGCGATAGATCTGTGTTATTCACAAGATCTCTAGTTCTAGTATTATTAGTATTATGTTGATTTCCTTTTCAAACTCATTTTTATTTGCATTATCTGTTTCCTGCATTATTAATAACTATTTTGGTGACCCGATGTCTGTACCTCTATATATATATATGCATATGTGTTTTTTCTCTATATATATCTTTCATTTACTAATGTTTTTGTTTTTCTGGTCACCATAATGAAAATTTTGACATAAAAAAAATAAATAGACATGTATATATGTATTCACATACATATATGCACGTTCGTAAGAAAACTAGGTACACCTCCAAAAAAATTGAAGCTAATGGCAAGGAAGGAAAAGCCCAATGGACAGGAAGCAAGACCGGCCCAACTAGGCTCGCCCTGACCGCGCCCGCGGTGATCCTTGCCGCGCCCGCGGTGACGTAACGGTCACCTAACGGCTAGTGGCTCGGTTTTCCCCCCATTTTGCCTCTTTTTCCACTTCCAATCCCATTTTCTTCCATTCTTAACCCCCCATAACTTCCTTTATTATCCATACCTACCCCACTACATTTATTCCCATCATAAATATTCATCAACCACCATTTTTCTTCACTACCTATAAATACCCCCACTATTTCATTTTCTTCCTCACACCTTCACTACTTCTACATCCCATTCTTTCTCTTTATATTCATCCACAAGAAAATCCTATGGAGTATCACGGCTACATTTTTGCGAGATGGCCAACCCGGAGAAAGACAACAAAAGCGGCTTGAGAAATTGCTGACATCACCAATACACTCTACCAGGTATATCGATGAAAACTGTCTATATTCATTAGGTATATACCATAGTGTATTTTTCCTTCTCGATAAACTAGGCATGCATGATATTTTTTCTACTCAAGCACCAACCTACCCTAGGCTGACGTTCGAATTTTTGAGTTCTTTAATTTATAACGTCTCTCCTAACACTGCTATCACCGTAGGTGGAGTAAAATTTAGAATGTTTAATGTTGAATATGACTACTCCACTGACGGTCTAGCTGCCATGTTAGGATGGCCTTATGGGGATGGTGCCGTTTGTGAAGCACCTTTAGACACGGATTGGGCATTTGAAGCATTTTAGGCCAAAATTACTAAACAAAATGCAACATCTTTTGATGGCCTACTTGCTTCTCATATCCACAATCCTGCCCTTCGTGTTTTTAGATTTCTTTTAGCATCCACCATCTTTGCTCGGGAAAACCCAAACAAGGTGAATGCTAAAGAATTAATTATCATGCAGAGCTGCCTTACAGACACCAAAGTTAATCCAGTCCCATTTATGATTGCCCACATGCACCATGTTTTAAGAAAAGGTGGGCCGATTTCCTTTGGTGGACTGATTACTACTATTGCTCGTGCCATAGGATTGGATACAGAACTTGCCACCCTTGAGCCACTTCCTCCTCGTATTGCAAATCTTAAATTTTTAAGGGATATGCGTTTATGCAAGACGAGGAGGGAAGGTGGTTACTTCCTCATGGTTGGAGGTGCCGCTGTACCCAGTGTTGTTATTCCTTGCACCCGTCGTACTGATGTCAGATTTGAGCGTAACTGGACCTACGATCTCAACGCTCCTGCTTTTATTGGTTCGTTGCCCCCAAATCTACCTTTAAATGAGGGTAACAACACTGATGATGAGTACGATTTCCGTACGGAAGAACCACCCCACTTTTCACCACCACACACGACACCATCTACTTCTAACCCACATGCAGGTACAGCTCCTAGTTTCCATGTCACTGAGGACATGTGGCGTGAGCATATGGCCCGAGAGGCCCAGCGGGACACCCTCCTTGCTACTTTGCAGCAACAGGCGACCGATAACATGGCCTTCATGCAAGCATCCCAACAGCAAAATGCTAGCTCTCTGCGCACTATTATGGAAAGTCAGCTGGCTTTCCAGAGACAACAGCACCTTAACCAGACCACATATGCTCGTCACTTCCAATTGATGGAGGCAACCCAAGGCACCCTCATTGGTAGGACCCAAGAGCTACAAGCGGCAAATGCCGCCTTGACAGAGAGAATGGAGCAGCTAGTTTTGGACCGAGAGAGCCGCTGTTCCGGTCGTACCAACCAGGGTGGTGAAGGTCCTAGTGGCCCCCACTAGCGTTTTCAGGTACCTCCTCCTACCTTATTTTGGAACATTGAGGACAATGTCCGATTTAAGTGTGGGAGGAGCATTTATCGCTTTTATTTCCCGTTTTCCGTTTTTCCTGCTTTTATTTCCCTTCCGCATTTTTCCTTTTAGGTATGTTATATTTGTAGTTAATAAAATGCATGTGATAGGCGAGTGTTTCTGCGTAGTGTACCCTTTCATTTCCCCCACTTTTTAGCCTTACAAAATTTTTACAAAATCTTTTTCAAAGAATTGTGGTTGTTTTTAAGGATTTGGGCTATGAGACAGGTCCTAGATAGGGTCCATTTCTTGGGCACTCACTTTTTGAAAAATTCGTTATCGTTTTAACACCGTAAGCCTTTTTGAACATTTAGATTAGATCCTTTCTTCCCAATATGCTATGATTTTGAATAAAACTGTACAAATAGGTCTTTAAGTAGTTTATCTTAGCAGTCAGCTCCGGCCTAAGCATTCTCTAAGTGTAGGATCGATGAATATAAGTGGATGATCTCTATTTTGCCTTAAAAGTTTATAAAATAAAGTATGAATACGACTACGAGTTGGGTGATCCTCACAAAGATTACTCAACTCAAGAAAGTTGTAAGCACTAATAAAAACAAAGAAAAAAAATATATATAAGGCACATCCGTTGTAGTTGGTCCAGAGGTATCTGGTGCTGGACTTGGTAGGGCGGACTACGGTCCGATCCCTCGCAACTGCAAATGGGTAAAATAAAAAGGGGTTAAACCAACTCTTGTACCAGAATCCCATCACTTGAGATCAGAGTCACTAACCGGTCACTACACCATGAGTATGTACGGATAACGGGCTTAATGTGATTGCGCCTGAATGAAAAAGGACCTCGTACAAAAAGAAGTCTTAGCATAGTAAGGATATTAGGATCGATCTGTATACTTATGAGGTTTATGTCCGCATTTCTGCGAGTAGTGTAATTACGATACCCTTGGTTCAGATAGTTAGTGCCTGACAACACACCCTTACTCGAACTTAGAAGCCCTCTTTGCCCAAAACCTGTATACACCATAATTTTCTTTCATCTACTTCTAAGAGTTGTTGCTTGAGGACAAGCAAAGGTCTAAGCGTGGGAGGATTTGATCGCACTAAATCGCACTATGTTTCTGACTCAACTATCACATGTTTTCCTTAGTTTTTATTATCATTTTCTCGTATTATGTTCCTTTTTCCTTTGTTTTCAGGATTCTTGTCATTTCAGAGCCTTCTGTGAAGAAACGAGCCAAAACGCCAAGAAATTAGGGTTTTTCAAGATATTTTGCACTTATGACGTTCAGCGCCGCGCCGGCTACAGGGAACGCGATGACGTGGCCCACTTTCACCCAGAGACCAACTGCCACGTTCCCATGATGTGGCAGTTCCAGCCACCGCGCCCGCGGCCACTGCCACCGCGCCCGCGGCCTTCACAAAAAGCTTCCCGCTCAAAAGAAGTTGAGGGGCATGCTGGTCTTTACGCATCTCAAGGATCCTCTATAAATAGTTTTCGATTTTCATTTTTTAGTTTCATCCAAGCTTAGTACAATCTTAAGCCATATACTATCAGTTTCTGTAAAGTAATAATCTCTTCACATCGGGGAGTTATTGCGGTGTAGATTGAGTTGTAATCGAGTCTTGGAGCACTTTGGTTGAAGTTCATCATACCAGCCTTACCATTCCGCAGATTTGTATCAGATTCAAGTCTCCGACTGGAGCAAGGTTCTAATTTATTGCATTTCTTTACTTATAATTGCTCTTACCATAGTCTACACGTTTTATAGACTCTAAATGCTCTTACCATAGTCTACACGTTTTATAGACTCTAAATGCTCTTACCATAGTCTACACGTTTTATAGACTCTAAATGCTCTTACCATAGTATACACGTTTTATAGACTCTAAATGCTCTTACCATAGTCTACACGTTTTATAGACTCGCACTTATTATGTCTGGCTAAACTATAAAGGTTTGGATGTAATGATTGTCATCATGGTCGTGTTCCAATTATCATGCTAGTGAAAATACTCTGGGGATGTTTTGCTTTTAACTTAAGTCAATTATGTTTAAATGTTTATTGGGTAAGATCAAAAGCCGTCCAAACTAATGATACGACTTGATTATTATTTAACCAAACAAAAAGAGCGAAAGTCGTTGATTGGTTAAATAGGAATCATTGACCTTTTTAGAAAACGATTTTGAAACTATTTTCGGACGCGTTTGTAGGTTTGAAATCTGACTCTTGGTCAAAAGCCAAAAGTCTCTTTAAGTTAATCTTTCCAAGTAAAATTACTTTTCTGTTAAGTCAAAACTGTCAATTTCTTAAAAATAGGTTTACCTCTTTAACGCGGAAGGCACCCTTTATATGTGACAATAAAGGAATTTAATTTAAAGAGTAAACTCGGTTCTTAGTAGTCAAAAGCTACAAGTTCCCGTTAAATTGATTCTTTGCTATCGATAGAAAATACTGTCCCATAAGTAGTTTCATCTACGCATGACCGGACCAATATTTGATTACATGATTTACATTCCAACCTGTCTTTTAAACTGTTATTTACCTCGCTCATTTACTTTGTTGCACTGCACTCACATCAATATTCTTGTTCACCTTAGATAAGCACCTTAGCAATAGAGTTGATAGATTGACAATTGGTCTCTGTGGTTCGATAATCTTATATATTACTTCGATAGGCTGTGCACTTGCAGTACTATATTTAGGCTATACGTCACACACCCATCAAGTGTCAAAATCTTCAAAGGTTTGAGGAGTTGGGATATCAGATGGAGTTGGAATAGATGTGGAAACAGCAGATGAATCTAAAACAGATACAGAAATAGGATTACCTCTTTTCTTTGGAGTCTGTTGAGATGATCCTTCTGGAGCAGCTTTTCTCTTCTTTGTCTTCTTCAGAACAACCTCTGGTGCCTTCTGCTGAAGATCTTGAATATTTAGATTGGGTGCTGTTCCATCAGCTTTACAAGCATCCAAATATCTCAAAATGATTTGAGGCTTGGAGTCAATCTCTAAGAACATAGGGAAGTCGTCCAGAGGGACTCTTCTGCTGGAGATTTCAGCAAAAGGTGTGATGTCGGGCTCCTTCTTAATGTTCTCTATCAGCTTCATCTTCTTTAGATTCTTGGCATTCAGCTGCTTGCCAACAGAAGGTTCCAGGGTGCTGATCTCTTGTGCCTCTGTCAAATGCTCAATCAGCCTATTCTCCGTCAAAATATCTGATATCAATCTTCCCAGGGGTATCCAATCCCTTTTAGTGCGTTCATCTTCTCTGGTTTCCTTGATGCTAGTTCTCAGATGGTTGAATAGAAGATGAGCTAGATTAATCTTTACCCTCTGAGAAATAAAATAGATCAGAAACTGTTGATCTATGTTTATGTAATCAGGAGAGATGGTAGGCTTCCTGTGGTTGAAACATCCTAGAATAATCTTTACCCAAATTTTGTGCTTATCTTTCAAGTCCCTTATCTTGCTGGAGGGAAGCCCCAGTGTGAAAATTTCCCTCGCTATAACAGCAACATCTGAACATCTTTCTGCCATATCTATACAGCGAATACCACCACCATTGTACCCAATCAGTCTTGCAATCAGGTCTTCAGTAATCACAATCTTCTTCCCCATGATGTAATAAGTGACTTGGTGATTAGAGGAAGAAGCGTGAATCCAAAATTCCTTTACTAGGATAGGAAAAGTTGGACCCACCAACCTGTCAAAGTATTTCTCCCATCCTTGAGCTTGAATCTCTTCTGATAAATCAAAACCATTTTCCTTGAGACTGTTGAAATCCACTATAATTTCTGACAGAACTTCAAGGTTCTTGACTGGAGTGAGAAGCGTTCTGAGAGGAACTTCATATTGCTCAGCTGATGCATCTTTCTGGGAACCTGAAGAGAGATTGCTGGAAGACGCCATGTTCACACGAGTTTTTGAAAAAAATTGAAGGGGTTTTCTTGAGTAGGAAGAACACAAACACAGAAATCAGAAATATGATTGAAAACGAAAGTAAGGGTAAAAGGTGTGAATGGTGTGAATGGTGTTTAAATAGATTTCGAAAAAGTTTTTTGATTGATCAAATTTCTTCAGAAGTTCTCGGACATATTTGCTCTGATGAATGTAAGTTCCTTCTGGGGTTTGATTGATCTGAATGCCCAGAAAGAATATCAGTTCCCCCATTAGGCTCATCTCAAATTCTGCCTGCATACACTTAGCAAACTTTCTTCCCAGAGAAGGTTTAGTAGATCCAAATATAATATCATCAATATAAATCTGATAGACTAAAATGTCATTCTTAATTGTCTTACAGAATAAGGTTGTGTCCACCTTCCCTCTGGTGAATTCCTTTTCTAACAGGAAGTTACTTAGTCTTTCATACCAAGCTCTGGGAGCTTGTTTCAGACCATACAGTGACTTCTTTAGTTTGAAAACATATTCTGGATTTTTTGAGCTTTCAAAACCAGGGGGTTGGTGCACATATACCTCTTCTTCTATATAGTCATTTAAGAATGCACTCTTAACATCCATCTGATACAGAGTGATGCCTTTATTAACAGCAAATGAAATTAAAAGTCTGATAGATTCTAACCTGGCGACTGGAGCAAAGGTTTCTGTATAGTCTATCCCCTCTTGCTGACTATAACCTTGTGCTACCAATCGTGCCTTGTTTTTGATGACTTCACCTTGTTCATTCAGCTTGTTTCTGAACACCCATTTTGTTCCAATGACGTTGAATCCTTTTGGTTTAGGAACTAGATCCCATACGTCATTTCTTGTGAACCGATCCAGCTCCTCTTGCATTGCTAGAATCCAGTCATTGTCCAGAAGTGCTTCATCAACTGAAGATGGTTCAATCAGAGAGACAAGTCCCATGAGGGATTCTTCAGAGTTTCTGAAGCTGGCTCTTGTTCTGATTGGATCTTCCTTTCTTCCTAAGATTGTTTCTTCTGGGTGATCCATACTGCTTCTGGATGGTCTTTTCTGAGGTAGATCAACAGAAGATGCTGGATTGCTTGCAGTGCCTCTTTCTAATGCTTAGGGAGTGTCTCTGTTAAGAGCTTCTGATGACTTGTCTTCAGTACCTGTGAATTCAATTTCCATACCTGCAAGTAATTCATTCTGCTTTGACTTTTGAGAGTCAAGCTTATCATCAAAACGAACACTGATTGATTCTTCTACAATCTGTGATTCTGTATTGTATACTCTATACCCTCTTGAGCGTTCAGAGTATCCTAACATAATACACTTCTGTGCTTTAGAGTCAAACTTGTTCAAATAATTTTTAGTATTCAAAATAAAACAAGTACATCCAAATGGATGAAAATATGAAATGTTGGGCTTTCTGTTCTTCCACAATTCATATGGAGTCTTTTCCAAAATAGGTCTTATGGAGATTCTATTCTGAATGTAGCACGCTGTGTTTATTGCCTCTGCCCAGAAGATCTTAGCAACGTTAGTCTCATTGATCATGGTTCTGGCCATTTCTTGCAATGTTCTGTTCTTTCGTTCTACAACTCCATTTTGTTGGGGAGTTCTAGGACAAGAGAAATCATGCAGAATGCCTTTGTCATTAAAAAATGATTCAAAATCTTTGTTTTCAAACTCTCCACCATGATCACTTCTGACTTTGACGATTCTAAGATCCTTTTCATTCTGAACTTGGTTGCAGAAGGTGACAAACACAGAGTGTGACTCGTCCTTGTGTCTTAAGAACTTTACCCATGTCCATCTGCTATAGTCATCTACGATTACTAACCCATACTTCTTGCCACTGACTGAAGCAGTTTTAACTGGTCCAAATAAGTCAATGTGCAGAAGTTCTAATGGCTTAGAGGTGGAAACAACGTTTTTAAATTTGAAAGCTGGTTTTGCAAACTTGCCTTTCTGACATGCTTCACACAGAGCATCTGAATTGAACTTCAGGTTAGGAAGTCCTTTGACCAGATTGAGTTTGTTAATCTGAGATATTCTTCTCATACTAACATTCCCCAATCTTCTGTGCCAGATCCATTGCTCGTTGTTAACAGACAGAAGACATTTTACATTCTGACTTTTCAGTTCAGAAAGTTTGATTTTGTAAATGTTGTTTCTCCTCTTTCCATTAAATAGGATAGTCCCATCTTTCTGACTAACAGCTTTACATGAATTTTGATTGAAGATTATATCATAACCGTTATCACTTAATTGACTTATGGATAACAGGTTATGCATTAATCCATCTACTAATAAAACATTACTTATAGAGGGAAGATTTCCGTTACCTACTGTTCCAGAGCCAATGATCTTTCCCCTCTGATTGCCTCTAAAGCCTACATGGCCTCCAGGCTTAAGTTCCAGGCTTTGGAACATATGCCTTCTTCCCGTCATGTGTCGTGAGCAGCCAGAGTCCAGGTACCATGACTGGTGTTTCTGCTTTGCTGCTAAACATATCTGCAACATGTATTATTTTATCCTTAGGTACCCATATTTTCTTGGGTCCTGATTTGTTAGTTTTACCAAAACTCTGGTTGAATTTTGGTTTGACAGAATAATTACTACTGGTATATTTGATGTCGTGTGTGTGCCCATATACAAAGTGAGAATCAAGTGAAGTGTGTTTTATCACTAAACCCATGGCATTCTTTGGTGTAGGTACCTTACCTTGGTATCCTATTCCTTTTCTTCCATTTCTGCTAACTCCATAGATCATTGAAGCCATCTTGCTTTTGTCTATGCTTTTAGCTAGAAACTTTTGAAAGATGTGATCATACTCCTTGATTATCTCATCAGCACTACTGGGAGTTTCAAGAATTGTTTCCTTCTGAGAGTTTTGTAATATATTTTCTAATTTTGAAACTTTATTTTTCAACTCATAATTTTCCAATTTGAGTCTCTCAGTTTTATCAGAGTCAGAAGCAAGATCCCTTTTCAGGTTTCTGAATTTGACTCTGATCTGCTGATATCTTTCCAGAATCTCATTAAGGCTTTCAGCTAGTTCAGCCTTAGTAAAATTAATAGCAAAGTTAGGAAATACCTCTTTTGTGTCTGATTCAGAGTCTGACTCAGAAGCTTTATTGTCTTCTGTTATGTTTGCCATGAGAGCTATGTTTTCTCTCTCATCATCTGATTCTGAGTCGGCTTCAGATGTGTCAGAGTCATCCCATGTAGCCATGAGACTTTTCTTCTTTTCCTTGCTAAACTTCTTTTTTGGCTTTTCCTTCTGAAGCTTTGGGCAGTCACTCTTGTAGTGTCCTTGCTCGTTACATTCATAGCAGATGGTGTCTTTGTTGTTTGGCTTTCTGCTTCCTGAAGAGCCTTCAGATCTTCTGTATCCAGAGGAGGGTTCTGACCTTTTGTATCTGGAGGAGGATTCATTCTGATTCTCTGATCTTTTGGGATTCCTGAACTTTCTTTGCCTCTGCTTCCATAGTTGGTTCACCCTTCTGGAGAGGAGAGACAGTTCATCTTCTTCTGATGAGGACCCATCAGAGGTTTCTTCAACAGCCTGCAAAACCTTGGAGTCATATTTTCTGTCAGATTTTAAAGCTAATGGCTTACCTTGCTTTTGAGGTTCATCAGCTTCTAGCTCTATCTCGTGACTTCTGAGGGAGCTGACAAGTTCCTCCAGAGAGATTGTGTTGAGATCCTTAGCTAGCTTAAGCGCTGTGACCATTGGCCTCCACTGTTTTGGCAAGTTTCTGATGATCTTCTTAACATGATCAGCAATAGAATACCCTTTGTCCAGAACTTTGAGACCAGCAACCAGAATCTGAAATCTTGAGAACATTGTTTCAATAGATTCACTTTCTTCCATATTGAATGCCTCATATTTCTGAATGAGCGCAAGAGCTTTAGTTTCTTTAACTTGAAGGTTGCCTTCATGCGTCATTCTCAGAGAGTCAAACATATTCTTTGCAGTGTCTCTGTTTGATATCTTTTCATATTCAGAGTAAGAGATGGCACTGAGAAGAATTGTTCTGGTCTTATGATGATTTTTGAAATCACGCTTTTGTTGATCAGACATTGCTTTCTTGTCAATCTTCTGACCACTTACATTCACTGGGTGCGTGTATCCATCTGTCACCATATCCCACAAATCAGCATCATGGGCTAGAAAGAAGCTTTCAATTCTGTCTTTCCAGTAATCAAAGTTCTCTCCATCAAAGACTGGAGGTTTTCCACTGAATCTTTCTCTTTCTTCATTGTTGTCATTGCTGATGTTTTGATGTGGTCCTGCCATTGTGTTTTTCTAACGCTGGATCTTGTACTGACACGGTTAAGTGTTATGAACTCAGAACCAGGCGCTCTGATGCCAATTGAAGATGTGAAAAACACAATAAGGGGGGTTGAATTGTTGAAACTTGAAATCAAATGCAGACAACACGTTATTTTTATCCTGGTTCGTTTGATCTCAAACTACTCCAGTCCACCCGTCAAGGTGATTTCGCCTCTCTCCAACGAGGTCTTAATCCACTATATTCAACTGAATACAAAACTACTTTAACAACTGGTAAAACCTTCTTGAGTCTAACCACAGACCGGTTTCTCAAGGAAATCTTTTACAAATAAATGAACAAACTGTGTGCTTGATGTTTTCTATAAAAACTATATATCACAATTGTGATAATATATAATATGAAGCTTATGTGAAACTAGATTGCTAGAGCTATAGAGTAAGCGGTTGAGAGCTTTAGCAAACTGATGAGTGAAGATGATTGGCTTATGCGTATGTGCGTGTAGGAGAATTGTAGAGTATTAGCCATTTCTTTTCTCACTGATTTGTTTAAATATCCTTGGAATAGATACGTTGCAGTCTATAATTCCATTTCAATGCTCATAACGTTCTTTCCTTTTTGAGAAGATCTTTGTCTTAGAATAAAGTCGTTGGTAATTAATCTACCTTGAATGCAGTAACGTTGACACTTCAGAATGTTATGCTTGATGACAGTCAGAGTGTTCTTGGCTTTAGCTTATTCTGGCGCTTCTGAGTGCTGATGATATGGTTAAGATCTTGATCAGAGTCAGAGTATGTTAAGAGCAGATTCTGTTCATCAGGCTTCAGCGTAGCACATGTACTGATCTTCTGATGCTGATGTTGATATTGATGTTCTGATGCTGATTACATCAGAGTTTCCTGTAAATACACAACATAATTTTAAGTAGCATCTATGTCTTATATAAAACTCATTATTCATTTAATCTTGTATTTTTTTATCAACAAAACTCTAACTGAGGGTTGTAGAATCAAACTATGTTCTAACATTAACAATACTCAATTGTTAGACAAAGCTACGACTCGACCACCTGACGGGGCGGATCAACTTGCTCTGATACCACTAATGTAACACCCCATTTTTACCCAACGAGTGAAATAAAATCAGAGTTATAAAAATTTTCAACAAACAAATGGAATGCTACACTTTCTACTTAAAACTACGACATTCAATCATCTAAAGTTCAGATACATAACACATGAGCTTCAGATGAACCGATAACAACCAGCTTATTCTTTAAAAATAAAAACAACTTTCATTACCACGCAGCGGATTCACAAAATTCAACTGAACACACCATAACATCTTATCCAACTCAAAACAACTTTAAGACAACAAGTCTTTGATGAAAACAAATTAAAAATTCAGCAACATAATGAAAATCAACAATAAAGAAAACATGTGTTCATTCCCCCGAGTGCTATGTATCAGAGCGATAACACCGACTCAAACTAACGAGGGTAACAGCTAACCTTCTTGATTACCTGCACATTACCAATAAAGGGAAACATTCAAACGGAAGGGGTGAGATATTGAACCATATAATCGGATATACAATAAATAATATATTAGAATTAGATCATACAATTCACACTTCACAGCTTTTATCAACATTCAACATAATTAATTCATCCACATAACAACTCAGAATGCAACATGAAATGCGACTCGTTTTTATGCACATGCATGTGGTATCAATGGAACAGAACTCTCAACTTAGAAACCTACCAATAAATAGAGGCATCAACAAGGCATAAGCCTTCAACTTTACATTTGCCAATCCAGGCCAACTTGACGAGCATCAGCTCCAACATGATATGCTATGTATGCATTAACGACATGAATGTAATAACAATTACAACAACAACAATAATAATTCAACTTAATTCAACATTGGCTATATGCCTGGAACTTAATATTTTGCCCATAAATAAAGGCAATGAAATCACCTGCTAATTCATATTTTTCAACAAAAATACCACCCAACAGATCAACCAAAAATTACTACAATAAGCCGTATAATTATTCGGACCATTTTGGCTAAAATCGGGTAATTAATTATCGGCCAAAAATTCTATTATTTCTACTTTATAAATCCTACAAAATTATTTATTAAAGATATTAAATCATTATCATTAAATATTTTGTATTGTAAACCGGAAGGTAGTAGCTACGGTATATCTAATATTTATTCTATACCAAATTATTATTTATATCAGAGTACAGTGGCCATAGTATTTATGCTAACAATTATCTCCAAGTGTTACTTCATAATAGCACTACAGAATTGCAAGCAATTACTTCTAAATGCCACTTCATCACAGCGCTACTGTGTGTAAAACAATTGCCTCCAACATACTACTTCTTTATCTGCGCTACAGTATTCAGAACACATGCCTTTCATTGCTACTATATGCAAGCCATTTGTCATTAAATAATACTTCAATTCATCACTACAGTACGCAAGCTACTTCTCCCTAGTACTACTTCATCTTATATCGCTACAATAAGCAAGTTAATTACTTCTAAATGCTACCTCTGCACAACGCTACAGTAATGCAAGCATATGCCATTAAATATATTTCATTCTTACGCTACAGTATTGTAACCCATTGCTTTTAAATACTACGTCGTTCTTGTGCTACTGCAAGCAAGTTAAATGCCATTTAAATATTACTTCTTTCTTGCGCTACTGTATTGCCAAAACAAATGCTTCTAATACTACTTTCTAATATTGCTACAGTAGCAAGCCAAATGTCTTTTAGTGTTAATTCATTCCATGCGCTACTGTATAGCAAAACATATGCCTTTAAGTGCTACTTCTTTTTACCGCTACAGTAACCGCCAAACAAGTGCCTCCAATTACCACTTCATCTCACGTAACAGTAGCAAGCTATAGAATTTTGCATAGAAAATACTAAAGTACTTATATATATATATATATATATATATATATATATATATATATATATATATATATATATATATATATATATATATATATATATATATATATATATATATATATATATATATATATATATATATATATATATATATATATATATATATATATATATATATATATATATATATATATTGGGTCCTAAATCATCTCTCATTTTCATCAATATACCAATTTCAAACACAATTAGAAATAATTTTCATAACTCAAATTCACATACTATTAATCATACACCCTATTATAGAGTCAGAACCCCACCCTTACCTTAGATTAAGAGCAACTTTAAGAGACTTCAACCAAATTTTTGGGAAATTTGGCACTTGAAGAAATTTTCTCTTATTCTTCTTCTCCTCTCCCAAACCCTATTTTCCTCTTTGTTCTTTTCTTTCTTGATAACAAAACTCTCTCCTATTTCCTCTAATTCTATATCCAATATAATAGTCATATTTTATTATTTAATCTTAAAAAACTCAAATGGGCCTAAATGACATACCCCTCTATTACTACACAACACCACCAATTAAGCCCAATATCATATTTAAGCTTAATTAATAAAATAACACTTTAACTTAATTCCACCAAATTAAATCCGATTAATTATTATTCCAACTTAATAAAATAATTCTGACTTCGACGATAAAAATTTGAATTAATAAAAAAATAAATTCAAAAATATTTAATTAAATAAATAATTAAATATCAGGGCGTTACTGTGACAAATGATGTGTTCAAGAAGCTTTTGAGGAGTTTAGGTATGAAGGATGTTGAGCATTTGAATTAAGGTGGTGTATTGGATGTTGGATATAATTCAAATGCACTCTAGAAGTTTCTAAGTTTGTTTCATGCAAAACAGCTTATTTGAAAAGCACTTCTGAAAGTTGCAAAGCTTATGTGTTTCGAAGGATAAACTGATTTCCCAGTTTGAGGAAATCGATTTCTGTCATAAATTTTTGTCTTCCAATTCTATTTTCCTGTTAAGGAAATCGGTTTCCCTGTTTCTAGAAACCGGTTTCCAGCACAACAGTTTAGTGTTTTTGCTAATTTATTGGGTCTGTTGGATGCCAAAGTTGTTTTAAATTGTATCCTATATAAACTCTCATGTAATGTGTTTTGATTAACGTCATTTTATGAGTTTCTCTTAAATTACTCTCTCTCTCTCTCTCTCTCTTTAATAATCTCTATTTTTTTTCTCTAAACTTCATCTTCTCCAATTAATCATTTTTCACCATTAGTTCACCAACTTTATTTTGTATATGTTCTAACACTATAAACTGTAAATAAACTACTTATCCAAACAGGTCCTAAGAGAGAATACAAACATCCTGAGTTATATCTATTAGAGATGACATTAACCAAGAGCTTATTAAGTTTGCCAAAAAGAGATGTGGTGGTATCTCTCACAGTTCAATACCAATGTCAATCATCTTATTAGGTTGAGCAATCTTGCACAAAATTTTGTTTCTAATCTTTCTTTCCTCTTTATGTGATTTTATAAGCTGTAATCTATGTTTCCATTTTGCATTGTTGTATCACTAATGATAAAATGAAGAAGTTGGTTACCATAATTACATGATCACTTTATATAATAATAATGCTAACATGACTAACATAACAAACTAGCAACTAATTCCAACTAACTTGTAACTACCATAAACAACATTCAACTAATTCTAACAATTCCTATATACTTCTGTTTTTCTAAATGGACATAGAAATTGCTTTCTGAAGATTCCTAAAAGCTTTCTCATATCGAAAAAATCCCATAAACCAAAATTCAGAATCCTCTTGAGAAACAATTTCTATATACTTTTGTTCCTTTTGATCCACATCATGCCCTTCATTAACTTCTTTTATCTTCCCATTCGGTATCAAAACCTGCATAACAAAAATAAACCTAATCAAAATCAAACTACATTATTATTCAACGCGAGACTCTTAACAATTTCGCACCTTATACGGTACTTTGTGCGACTCTCCTGTTGTTGCAGAAGAGACAGTTATTGGTCTTTCACTACAAAATGCAACTTTCTTGGTTGAGATATAAAGAACTCCGGCAATAGGACCCACGGTCGTGTATAAATAGCATTGTGAAGCTTTCAAAACCTTCTCTCCTTCTTCCATACCAAAAATGTTCTTGAAAATGTTCCTTCTTCCACCTTCTTGTATAATCCTTGCACCTAAACTCAATTTGCCCTTCAAAGTTTCCGATAGTTTATGACCTAGTTTTACTACATTATCCGACATATATTTTTATTACGATCATTATTATAAGCAAATATTTTATTTTCAAATTTATTAAATAACTAATATATCGTGAAATTTCTGATAGTTTATGACTTAGTTTTAGTGCAATTCAATATACATATATTTTCCAAGTAAATATTTTTTTCATATTTATCGAATAAATGATATATCACGAAGTTTTTCATAATTTATGACGTAGTTTTACTCCAAACCAACATATATATATATATATATATATATATATATATATATATATATATATATATATATATATATATATATATATATATATATATATATATATATATATATATATATATTTACTATGGTAACTATTATAAACAATTTTTTTTCTTTTTTAGATTTATTGAATAACAGATATATGATATATTATGACGTACCATGTTCATGAACTCTGAATGCGAAACTTCGATTTTTTCTATGTGTTGCTTTCTTGTGCTCCATGTTTGGAGTTGTAGATTCTTTTGCTGAAGTAGTTACAAAAATCATATTAGTATATAGTTTGATATAGAAGTTGAAAAGAAGAAATTTGAGTTTACATATTACCTGAAGAAGAAGAATTCATCAGTGGATGGAAATTTCTTGATTAGATTCTTGGAAAATATGAAGATTTATTTGGTATCTTTTTTTGCTTATAGCTATCCAATGAGAAGTTTACAATGAAAATACCAAGATAGAGATGGAATTTGCAAGTTTGATTTATTCCAGGCAAACGCGCTTTTTTGTTTTGGAATTTTCCTTCTATAATAAAACAAATAGATAATATAAAAAATAGATACATGATTTTTTTATACTGTTCATTTAACAGCTTTTGTGGTTGTTTTAAACCAATTAACTTATTGTTAACAAGTGATTAATTGTGAGGGTCATCGAAAAAGATACTAGGACAAGTAAAAGTTATGGTTAAATTTGTGATCGGTGAAGTTACATTAATTAAGTTATACTTAATATTGATTATCTATTTTTGGGATAAAAAATAACTAAAAGACAACTGAAATCGTGAAAAGTTGTTATGCTAGTGGAAATTAAACAAACATGTTTGTAAAATATAAATTAACTTCTTATTGTATTGGTAGAAAAAGATCTATTATTACATTTATATGAGATTCGATAAGTAAATTAAAGTATTTAAAAAATTATTGTTGTATTAATTTTTAAAACAATTAAACTTATTTTATAAGTTTTTTTCATTAAGAGAGAAAACTAGTTAATTTTTTGAATTTTTTTTTAGAATAATCAGGTATTAAAAAAAATCGTAAATAACTATGTTTCGGAAAAAATTACGTAAATAATCATGTTTCAGATGACTCCCCAAAGGAGGCGCCATCTCACTTGGCGCATACACCTACTTTTTAAGAGGAGGCGCCATCTCACTTGGCGCCTAGGTGCTTAGGACTTGCCCTAAGCCAAGTGAGATGGCGCCTTAGCACTACAAGAAATATCATCTCCAGCCACGTAATTTTGCCACATGATTTTCATGTGGCTAAAAAAAGTCAGTTGCGACGTGAAAATCACGTGGCAACATATTTTATTAATAAAATAAAGAAGTCTGATGGTTGTCTGTTTTTTTTTATAAAAAATAATATATTGCGACGTGGGATACACGTCGCTACTAAAAATAAAATAAAAAATAATTTAATTGGTCTAACGTTCTGATGGTTGTCATTTTGAAATTTTGAAAAAGTGAGTTGCGACGTGTTATTCACGTCGCAACATTTAAGAGGGAAAAATCCAATCATTACAGACTGGCGTGTTCAGGCATTGGAGGCATGTGAAGAAAGAGAATATGTCTGTTGGGATGGTTGTGACGTGAAAATCACGTGGCAACGTTGCGGCGTGATTTTCACGTCGCTAAGTGCTTTATATATTTATTTCACTCACGCTTCACAGACAGACAGTAGTGTTATGTTAAAATAAAAACCCTTCTTCTTCGACCCTCTTCTCCTCATTCCATCCCTCCATAACCATTTTCTTCTTCATAAAATTGCTTATTCTCTATTCATGTTTTAAGGTAAATTCAATTCAATTTTGTCTCTATTTTGTTAACAACTTTTTATTTATTGTATTATGAGATGTAATTTTTTTAATTTTTCTTTGAATAGGGCAATTTGCTAGGGCAATTTTCGCGTTTTTTTTCAATCCGGTGCGTTACGTATTCGATATAGGATCAATAAAATTGACTTTTTATTTACAAATAATGATTACACCCATAAGTATTACATAAAAAAACAGATTAAATAAAAAATGGATTAATCAGTGGTCCCCCGGAACCCGGTAATGACCCCCGGTTCTGCATCTCCGTCCTCGCCTTTCTCGTGTTGGGTGTTGTCGCGTTTCCTGCTGTGGCAGGGTCGATGACCCAGCAAAGTCAATGCATTCTGGGTCCATGAAATCAGTCAGATCTCCATATCTAGAAGAGCCGCTTTGGTACAGTCGGTTACCCATACCCTCAAAGTTTGGTCGTGTTGGCGGTGGGTGGGGTTCCATGGTTGGTTTGTAGCATTGATCGTCTGAGTATGGGGGGTAGAAAGGAAATGGATCTTGGGGTGTTTGGTATTGAGGATGTTGGGTGGTTTGGTGATACTGTGGTTGATGGTAACTTGGGTCGGTTGGTTCATAATCTTCCGACATTTCCAGATCAGGGCTAAGGTTGGATGTTGAGGGGCCCATATTGGGATATACATAAGACTAAAATTGTGTGTGGGTATGCGGGTGTGTTAGTATTGTGATTGAAATTGCGGTTGGGTGTGAGGCATATGGGGATAATTGTATTGTGGTGGTGACTGTGGTTGGGTGTTTGTGGTTCTGTTTTGTCTGGAGGGTTGGTGGGAGGTTGATGTCTGTTGGGTTTATTGTTGGGGAAATTAGGGTTGTGCCCATTGTGTTCGTGGGTCAACCAAATACCTTAGATGAGACACGTGAATTTCAGGGTTACTAACCGACCTGTACCAAGATAAATACTGATTTGTGTGTCGCATATTACCATGATTGAGGAAAACCGAGAATTGCAAGACATGTCGGTGATGCCTCTGCCACATCTTACACCATTCTGGAGCAAAGTCTTTCCAGTTGGTAAGACCTCATTGGGCGTCAACCCTTTTGAGATGCAACAGGGACAAACAAGTCGGATCACTGGGTATCTCTTGATGCATTCCGAACTGCATCTTCACACGGTCGCTGTGGTGCATCTCGACAATATTGAACCGTATGATTGCAGTCTTGGCACTCCAAATAGCTGCATCCTCGGGGTTTGGTTCATGGCCCAAACCCAAATATGGTCTCCAGAAAAACTGCGCATAAAATTAAATCAGGTTAATGAAAATGTAATATATAAATAATTTAAAAGTAGAAAAGTTAAAAGGTACGACGTACATCATCCGGGCCTAGGTGATCCAATAGATTGCAGTATAGTGCGACATTGAATCTTGGATTCTTGCCGTAATCCATACCCCTCACGCAATACCTAAAGGAAATGAAAAATATTTTATTTTTATCATATATTACGTAAAGAGATGAATAGTAATAAATGATATAACTTGATGACTTACTTTGTTACGTACGGGAAAACGAATGTGTTGTTAATGACGGGGTTTAGGGACTCCATCCTCCACCAACCCCAGGCTTGAATTAAAAAAGTGCAGCCAAAAAATGTACATTTTTCCTTGATTGCATTTTTACACAAGGAACTGTATAGGTGGGCTAAAACTGCAGAACCTCAAATATACTTTCTAGTTTTTTCGAATTCTCTAAGTAAATTTAAATACATAAAATTTACACTATTTCCCGTACTTTCGGGAAATAAAAAGGTTCCAAATAGTATCATTAGATAAGTTCTAGCTTTTATTACATTGTCTTGCTCGGAGGAATTTTTGTTTAATTCCAAAGTCGCATAATGATTTTTAAGCTCAGTTAGTAGTATACCCTGGCCTCTCGCACCACCACCACCTTCAACCATATCCCTGCCCAACAGTTCTTCACACAGAGAATTGGGTTGTTGAACCAACCCGTTAACGGCCTTACCACCGACAGGGAGACCCAGTAACATGTACACGTCCTCTAGCATGACAGTACATTCACCTATTGGTAGGCGAAATGTATGGGTCTCTGGTCTTCACCTTTCCAACATTGCAAGTATGAACTTTGAATCAATTATGCAGTTGGAGATCTTTATAGCATGTCTGAAACCTGCGTATTCCAGATATGGTACGATAAATGGGTCGGGAGCAAGGTAGTTGTGAGACCGGGTTCTGAATCTTTTGCTATCCTGAGTTAATAATGTAAAGGGTGTAAGATTAAGTAAGATGAACAAAGCATTACCAGAAGTATGAAAAATTTATAACTATAAAAGAAACTTACAAATGCTGCAATGTTGTCCCTTGTGCCTCTGTGAGAATCGCCCATTGTGAGAAGAGCCATTGTTGAAAATGTCTGAGATTATGAAAGACTTAGAAATTGTAAGAGATTATGAAAGAGTTTGTGGCAGAGAGTGAGACGATTGTGGGTGCGAGAGAAGTATGTTATGCTCTGTATTTATAGGCAAAAAATTTCATAGAGTAAGTGAGGTGGTAGCTGGTGCATGTATGCATGATACGTGTCACTCTTGCAGTGTAGGCGCAGGCAAGGTGGAAGCCTTGGAGAAGGCATCTCTGCATGCATGTAACACGATTGGACATGAAAGGAGGCACCATTGGACTTGGCGAAAGAGTACAAAAATGAAAGGTGTCACCATCCCCATTGGTGAATAAGAGGTGGCATGGGTTGCAGAGTAGGCGCAGGCTAGGTGACAGCCTTGGAGAAGGCATCCCTGAATGCATGTAATACTATTGGAGGTGATGGGAGGAGCCTTAGAGGTTACAGTGTAGGTGCAAAGTACGTGCGGGCTAGGTGACAGCCTTGGAGAAGGCATCCATGAATGCATGTAACACTATTGGACGTGATGGGAGGAGCCTTAGAGGTTACAGTGTAGTTGCAGAGTAGGCGCAGGCTAGGTGACATCCTTGGAGAAGGCATATATGCATGCATGTAACACGATTGGACATGAAGAGAGGCGTCATTGGACTTAGCGAAAGAGTACAAAAATGAAAGGTGTCGCCATCCCCATTGGTGAATAAGAGGTGGCATGGGTTACAGAGTAGGCGCAGGCTAGGTGACAGCCTAGGTGACACTATTGGACGTGATGGGAGGAGCCTTAGAGGTTACAGCCTTAGTTAATTCAAATTCTGTATGACCTATTTAGTCTTACATTTATCAAAGCACTGATTCACTTAATCTCTCAAACCTTCCAACCTTCAAACCCTCAAACAATCAAACCTTCAAACCTTCGAACCTTCGAACCTTCAAACGATCAAGCCTTCAAACCTTCAAATAACTGATAAACTTCAAACCTTCCAACCTTCAAACCTTCAAACAATCATATGCAATGGCCTCTGCACCCCAATATGTCATCAGTGCACATTTCAACGGTGAGACATACATTTGTCCCACCTCTGGGTTTTTGTTTAGAGACAAAGACAACATCCGATTTTGTTTAAACAGGAAAGCCAATTTCTTGTACTTCAAAAAATGATTGGAGGCCAAACTTGGACGAGGCCCTGTGACACAAATATTTTATCAGAATCCAGTTTTTTTTTGTAACAACCAAATAATATTTTATAAGGTTGAGATTCAAGATGACGAGGATCTTCAAAATATGTTTTCCAGTCATGAGTATTTCGGGTACGACTCTATTGAGTTGTACATTATGCTGCGGGAGCCTCAGGTGATAGAAGTGGTTGATCATTTGGAGACCGAACAAGCAGAGGTAGATGCAGTTGATGAAGAAGAAGAAGATGACGAGTTAGAGTTGGAAGAAATGGTCAATGATAATTCCGACGACGATGGGATACCTGGTATTCCTGCAAACGAGATCTACACACCACCTCCGCACATGACAAACTTCAACATGGGCGGAGATAAATCGTCTTCTGATTTATTTTTCAATCTGTATATGCAGTCAGATGAAAACTTAAAAGAGAAAGACAAGTTTCTTAACAGAGAAGAATGTATCAGAGCCATCAAAAAATTCCACATGCTCAACTCGGTCGATTTTAAGGTGGACCGTGTAAACCCGGAAAGGTACAAGATCAAGTGTGTCCACCCTGATTGTATGTTCAAGCTCACTGCATCATACAAATTAAGAGGTGATTGTTGGGTCATAGGTTCCATGTCTACCCACACCTGTGTCAGTTCTACTCAATCACAAGATCATCGAAAACTTAATTACGATCTCATTTGTCAAGAAATCCTACCACTCGTCAGCAACGATCCATCTTTGAAGATGAAAACCATCATCTCCCACATCACTACGGTTTTTAACTATACTTCGTATTACCAAAATGCGTGGTTAGCAAAGACCAAGGCGATTGAAAAGGTATACAGAAACTGGGAGGAGTCATACCAAGAACTTCCTCGCTACCTGAATGCACTCCAGACTTATTCTCCGGATATTGTTTACATTCTGGAAACAGTGCCAGCATACGCCCCGGATGGTAGTCAACTAAACGTAAATAGAATATTCAGTCGAGTGTTTTGGACATTTCAACCTTGCATCACAGGGTTTGCATCATGCAAACCAATTATACAAATTGATGGAACTTGGTTGTATGGGAAATACAAAGGCACGCTATAGATGGAAGTTGCACAAGATGGCAACAACAACATTTTCCCAATTGCCTTTGCCCTAGTCGAGGGGGAGACTGGTGGTGCTTGGAGCTTTTTTCTGAAAAATCTGTGAACACACGTGGCTCCTCAACCAGATCTCTATTTGATCTCGGATAGACATGCATCCATTGAAAATGCATACAATAATCTTGTAAACGGTTGGCATGACCCTCCTTCCACACATGTCTATTGCGTTAGACATATCGTCCAAAATTTCATGAGGGAGATCAAAGACAAAACACTAAGGAAAGCGGTTATGAATGTGGGATATGCATTGACATAACCCATATTCAAATATTACCGCAACGAGATCCATTTTTCAAATCCGGAAGCCGGTAGGTGGATCGACAATATTCTGGTAGAAAAATGGACTAAGTCATACGATAATGGCCAAAGATGGGGGCACATGATAAAAAATCTAATTGAATAGATGAATGGGGTATTCAAAGGCATACGAAACCTCTCGGTCACTGATTTGGTAAAATCTACGTATTTTAGGATGGCTTCGTTGTTTGCCAAAAGAGGTGAAATATGGAATGCGGTGTTGCAATCTGGACAACTATGGAGTGAAAGTTGCATGAAGTACATTAAGGCAGAAAGTGCCAAAGCCAACACCCATATGGTTATATAGTTTGACCGACACAACCACAACTTCATTATGAAAGAGACAATCCACCACAACGAGGGCCTGCCAAGACAAGAATTTAGGGTTGTACTACCTTCTCGTTGGTGCGATTGTGGCAAGTTTCAAGCCTTTCGTATGCCTTGCTCTCATGTCATTGCCGCGTGTGCTTATACTCATCAAGACGCGCTACAACTTCTGTCACACATTTACAAATCTGAAACGTTGCTCAACGTTTACAACAACAGCTTCCCTTTAGTAGCAAAACCAGATTATTGGCCAGCATACGACGGCAAAATAGTATGGCACAATGACCAAATGCGAAGGAATAAAAAGGGTCATCCAAAAAGTAAGCGCATCACAACCGAAATGGACTCCCTTGACAAGCTGGAAAGAAAGTGTGGTTTATGTCGTCAGGTCGGACACAATCGCAAAAATTGTCTGAATCGGGCTACTGCCTCGACCACATAAAAATTGTATTACATAAAATCTTTTCTTAATTATGTTGTAAACATTAGGGTTTTTCGTTAACAGTATTTTCTATAATAAACATTACGCGTACAAGAAAAAACACACAATATTCCGTCTATGAAATTACAACTGTTAAAACAATATCATCTGACCCATGCATCATCAACATTATGTCGCTGTCTGTTTTGACTTCCTCCAACCAAACATTAGGTCTTCCTGTCGCATGTGAGGTTGTTGTTCGTCTTCTCTGGATCCTTCTAACTTTTCCCCCTCCACGATGTGTCCATCTAGCCATCGCATCAACTCCCGCTTCAGACAGTCTATGTAGTGAATGTGCCAGAATTTCATTTTCATCGTAGGTTTTGTGGCGGAGAAGATAACGTAACCATCTCTGGTAAAAATCATGGGTGATGTGATGACGCAAATAACAGAGTAAAAATTAAGAAAACAGTGCGAGAAAGTGTGAGAAAAGACGGAGAAACTGACAAATTATTTATAAAAACAACATTTTGCCCTAGGAGCCAAGAGAGATGGCGCATCCTCTCACTTTTAAAGTGCATGCGCCATCTCACTTGGCTAAAAGAGAGAGGAGGCGCCAAGTAGATGGCGCCTAGGGCTAAATGCTTAGTGGAGGCGCCAAGTGAGATGGCTCCTCCTTTGGAGAACCATCTGAAACATGATTATTTGCGTAATTTTTTCCGAAACGTGGTTATTTGCGATTTTTTTTAATACCTGGTTATTTCAAAAAAAATTCTAATTTTTTTACCAAAATATATATTTATAATATCTTGCAAGAAAAATGTAACAGAATTAAGAGTATAGTAAATACAAATTATTATTTTAACCTTTACAATTATAAAGTTTTATTGGTTTTAGTCACACTGAATTTTTATTTAAATTCAATGGGTTAAATAGATTTTTATCTTTATAAACATCTAAAATTTCAATTTTAATCCATATTAAAAAAATGATAAATTTTGGTATAAAAAAATTTGTGTTCATCCAATTTTAATTCTTGCTATTTTCTAAAATTTTAAAAACTGTTTAATTACCATTAAACTTTTAAATTTTTAAATAATATTTTTCATACGTGTTTAGAATACTATAAAATGTTTCTTTATTAAATTTTAAAATTTTTTAAAATGAGAAGAATTAAATATGTTTTTTTTTTAATTTCAAACGATATTGATAAAAATAATAAAAATCTCGACTTAGAAATCAAATTTTGAATTTCTTTTTTTCAAAGAACTTTTTATAACGTTCTAAACATATCTACAAAATAATTATTCAAAAATACACATTGGTTTAACAACAAAGACTAAAACTACACGCATAATAATTTTTTAGGGACTAAAACATGTCATTATTTTAATAAGGACTAAAAATAAAATTTGGGATATTTATAGGGACCAAAAACATATTTAACTCATATTCAATTTCTATAATTTCAAAAATATAATTTTAACATTTAACATTATAACTGACCCAATACACTGAGAATTTAACATGTCATCCCCAAAATTATACGTGGTACTCCATAATTTCTTTTATTCCACTTTTATCTTTGGTTGATTTGAACACATTTTCTGGACGAAATTTTCAGTGGAAGGATTGAAACTTCCGGTATCATTCAAATTTCCGGTATACCCCTACGAAGTTTCTAGTACCATAAATTTTTGATAGTGTATTTATAAATTGAGGTAGTATTCAACATGGTTTTTTGAACGGCTGATATTTTTTCGACATATTTGGATGGTTCTGATTATACTGACATATTTGTGTGGTCTAGAATGCATCACCAATTGTATAAATAGGGGCATTTGTTATAGAGAAAATACATCTCAAAAAAAGTCTCTTTCTCAATTTATGATTAAGGCAGAAGTGTATTACAACGGCAACAACCCTCTTGTTGAATTCAAGCTTCCAGATGGCTCTGAATCCTTTGCCATCTTGAAAGAAACAATGAATAATTTATTGTCTGATTCTGATAACATGAGGGTGACAAAGGTAGAGTTTCGGGAGGATTGGATTGATACAAATGGAAGGGGGAAATATAATCTAATCGAGTTGAAGAATGATGAAGATATAAAGGCCATATGGAAAAATCATTTCGCCATAGGATAACTAAAAGTCCGATCGAGTTGGATGCGCAAATCCGAAGATCCGTCGATGACATAATTAAGTGTCTGAAACATCCAAAATCATCCAGAAGTGCCTAGGTTTTCTTGTTTAGTTGTTTTTTGTTTATGTTTGTTGTACTATTTTATATTTGTTGTACTATTCTAGGGTTTCGGCAAAAAATTATGAAATAAATAAGATGTTTGTTTGTCACAAAATATACATATTATACAACCTAATTAAAATAGATCTACAAAGGCCTTCCACGGGCTACGTCATCTAACCTAGCTAAACCTCTATATATCTCACCATTTGGGTTTACCAAACCCATGAGACTTTCAGCATGAACTGCAATAAACTGGAGTCGGTTGTCCTGATCTCCTACAGGGGTGGAGGTGGTGGTGGTGGCTCGAAAGATGGGTTGGCACCAGAAGGCCCTGGAACATCATATGTTGTAGCCGGTGGTATGACCCGAGGGTGTGACACACTGTGAAACCACTCCAGTTATCCATCATCGCACTGCCATGATTGCTGAACCTCGACCGTTGTATCCAAGATCTCACGGGGCAGGTGAGGATGTGGCTCTGAAACCATCTATCAATCTCACCAGCTGGAGACTCTGGAATTGAACGAGGGATGCCTTGTACATAACCATACTAGCGTAGACACCTCTCAGGCAAGTGTCTATCCACATGGATCTCCCATCTAATATATCCTGAATGTAAAGTAGATACCTAAAATGGACGATGAGGGCGATGCGATATATAGGGTGTTCAGACAACATCATCCAAGGTAAGAGCGTCAAGCCTCCTCCGTTACTCCATCAAACCTCCTGGAATAACCTGCTTGGCCTTCTATCTCCTCGCACATGGCTTAGGTGTCGTGACACGCTGGATCTTCCGCTCACATATGTGAGGGAAGTGCTCGTATATCCAACACTACATAAATAAAAAATCATCATATAAATACACCCAAATAATTAATTAAAAAACATCAAATAAATTATAATTATACCTGTAACAAGATGAGGTAACCAGCAAACTGTCTGGTCTTAGGACGAGAAGCAACGCCAAGTGCCAAGTAAGCATGGTCAAGGCCTCCACTCCCCAAGCCCAACATGGAGTGTCAAGTGCGCTGAAGAGAGACAAGTACCGAACATCAATACAATCTCTAGACTTATCTTCAAAGAGAGTACATGCCACCAGATGTAGCGCTTACGTCCTAGAGGTAACCTTGTACCTTTGTGCCTCCACAAGCTCTTTATACAAACTCCTAAGCAAAGAAATGTGAAGGTGAAATACCCGACTCTCAACAAACTCCTTCAGCACCTCCGCCTCAGAACACTCCAAATCCTCCATAACCATGTGCTTGATTATCGCATGGTCCCTATAAACTGATGTAAAAAATGTACCAGCAATCGGAATGTAAAAGAGGGCATCCACATCATCTAAAGTCATTGTCATCTCCCCAAATGAGAGATGGAAGGATGATGTCTCTGGGTGCCACCTCTCAACAAAAGCTGATAAAAGGGAGTCGTCCAGCATGGTCAAGGAACAACCACTAAACTCCAGGAGATGCAACTCGCTAACGATCCTCTTCACCCCCTCAGGCATGGGACTCTTAGAGAAGTTATTCAACTTCACCACCTGTAAGAAGAAAAAACAAATTATTATACATCAAATCTTGTAAGCAAAAATAAAAATTATGCAATTAAACAAAACCAAAAATATATACCTCGCCTTGCCATATCCTATACGCAACATGGTCCGCAAATCCTATCAGCACAGACCTATTTGAAGGTCCTCCAGGGAATCATCTATCAGTGTGTATTGATGGCTCTATAGAACGGGGGACACATCATCAACTCGCTCAGCAACAACCTCTTGCTCAGGTTCCTTCACCACAGACTTCATAATGTGCTCCTCAACTACTGGATCCACAATAGGAGTAGGAGCATGTACCTCCTCAGTAGGAGTCAACACCTCCTTAGTGGATACTCTATGACCCCGACGGCGGGGTGCGTGGAACTGCACATTCTGCTCAGTCATTCTTTTTTTATGAGAACCGGTCAGAGGATGACATTCAGCTCGTAGCTCTGAAGTATGTGCCTCGTCAGCATGGGCTTCAGCATCAGCTCTATCAGTGGTCTGTCCCGCAATAGAACCATCTCTACCTCTGGTCCTCACTGCAAAATAAGAAAATATCATAAAAATATAAAACACTGGAAATTTCAAAATTTCCGATAATTTTTCAAAAAAAAAGAACTACCAGAAATTTCAAAATTTCCGGTATAAATAATAAATGAAAATACCGGATATTTCTAAAATTTGGTACAAAAATCTAGTACAAAGTACCGCAAATTTCACAAAAATACTGTAAATTTTCACTTGTTCGCAAAATTTCCAGTATCGCCTTCAAAATTTTCGGTATCGCCCAAAATTTTAAAAAATCCAATTGTTTACATAAATATGAAATCTATGATGAATGATTTGGATCTAAGAAATTTATTCTTTTCATATCTTTTAGGAGAGTGTCATATATAATATTTTCATATCTTTTAGAAGAGTGTCATATATAATTATATATGAGAGGTGGCAAAGTTAATTTCTCCGATAAACCTAAACCACATGGCCCAATAAATTGATGTCTAAATCCATAACCCTTTATTTGACCATATATCCTCAAAGTTAAACTATTAATTTTTCATATTCACAGTCTCATTTTTTGGATTTTACAAAAAAAAAAAAATAGTTTTCTAACGAAGAATTGCAGTTCACACCGGATATTTACAAATCTGAAATAAGTTTCATTTTTTATTATACATTTATATCAAATTGTTTGATAGAATAACAAATATTTAGAAGGAAAAAAAAGTATTTTTTATATTTTTAAATTGTCTATACCAAATATATAGTTTTATATCGGAAATTTAGAAATATCTTATATAAACTCATATTTTGGTAGCATTTTTACCGGTTTTTTCTAAAAATTCGGTATTAACAAGATGTATTTTTATCGATAAATTTGAAATAACCGATAAAAATGCGTATGTTCAGACTTGATATATACAAATTGTCTGTAAAAACACATACCTTTATACTTAATTTATTAAAAAATTGTCGGTAAATGTAGGGGTGTGATCGAATATTTTACAAAAATCTAGTAGGACAAAAAAATTTATTTTTTTATCTCTTTTAGTTAGGAAAAAAGGAAGATAAGGCATGATAATTCCTATATTGAGCGAGAGGTTAGTTGCAGAGAGCTATGGTGGAGACGATGGAGATGACGAAGACAATCATCTAGAGATTAGAGTGGGTAGAGTAGTCTCTAGTAGTTCTCATCGTAGGAGGATTGAGCAATCTCGCGGACTGCATACTTCAGCGTAGAGGAGGTAGAGATGGTCGGGCCAGAGATCATGATGTTGAACCAAATATTGTCATTACTAATGATGTTAAGGTTGAGACAAATGTGGAAGCTCCGGGTGATATAGAGGTTTCTCCTCATAGTGATATGGAGGTTTCTGTTTTGGCTAATACAAAGGCGTTGACTCAAGATGATACATAGGCATTTGTTCAGGCAAACACTGATGGACGGTTCCCTGGAGGTTTCTCTGCCCTATCTTGCTCATTGGATATGTTAATCATGTGCCATTTAGATTATAGTAGGGAGAGGTAAAAATATTTTAATTTAAGTTATATTGGTGGTTAATTGAATGTAACTTATAATTTAATCTTTATATGTTATATGATCGCACTCCATTGAAGGTCCTCACTCATGGGTTGAAGTTGAAGAAATTACCAAGAGTGAATATGCCTGATTAGGCCAGGGTGATTGTTGTTGATGTTGGCATATTATCATTGACGGATTGTTTGTTCACCATGCATGACGCTCCTTTGTTGTCTTCTTTTGTTGAGTGATGGAATAAGGAGACATATTCCTTTCATATTCCATTTGGTGAGTGTTGATTACCTTGGATGATGTCTCTATCCTAGTCCATCTTCTTATTGTTGGTAACTTCTTCACCTCTTCGTTAATGAACCAGCAGATTACATGTATGGTTGCTGAGACACACTTGGGTGTTACACTTGCAGTGTTGGATATATGAGCATTTCCCGTCCATTAGTGACAGGTGTGATCGTGGTCCTAACACAGATGGCTTCCTATAGGCCACCAAATGGAGCTCGAGGCATTCTCATTTAGGTTATCGGAGATATCACACATTCCCATTGATGGACCAATGTATATTTTATTTGTTTGTTCATTATTTATTATCGCTGACATTATTTTAGGTTTGTACTGAATTATTTGTATTTTGTTGACACTTTATTTTAACATTGTATTACATGAAAATTAATGTGGCATGAACATAATTTAACATGAACATAACCTAACATAACATTACATAACATGAAAATAACATGAAAATATCTTCAAAAATGTTTTGAAGTCGTGCCAGATAAGTTGGAAGCTATCAGAATAGCTTTGGACAAACTGTTGTCTTTGCCAATCAATTGACACATTAACTTAATCAATTGGCTCACTTCAAAATTGAGCCTTAAGTGTAACACTTTGTTTTTCGTTTATTTTATTTTAAATAAGTTTAGGTGATTTATATTATTTACTTGGGTACTTTATTATTTTAGTTGGAGTATTTAAGGTTTGGTAAAAATTTATTAGAATTATTTCTAATTTTATTTAATTAAAATAATGAAAATAATGAGAATATGAGTTTTGGGGAGGAAATTAGAGTTTTAATTAAAATTAAGGATAAGGTTGGAATTAGTAAGAATTGATGAGAGTTTTAGCATTAATAAAATTAGTATGGTTTTGTTTAAATAAGAGGGGAGATTTAGAGTTAGAAATTGTTTGGTGAGAAAAATTGTCAATGGAGTCAGAAAAACTCTAACAGGTTAAAAAGTAGGAGAAAAGAGAGCCTCCATGGCTTTAGCTTGATATTTTTTACGAATTCAAAGTAGGGGGAAAATATTCATCTTATGGATATTTTAAGCATGAAGGATAGAGAGAATCCATTATCCTCTTCCTTTTTCCGTTTTTCAAGTTTCTTCCTTTGATGAAGATTTTGGATCTTGAGATGGTTGCGCAAACCTCTCTAGATCCTGGTGATGGAATGTTATTTTTGTTTTTGGTTGTTCGTTGATTTTTGTATTGATTTATATGTATAATTTTGATTGTTGATGTTCATGATTATATGACTTGCCTTGATATTTGTGTGATTGATGTGAAAAATGTTTGCGATTTAAGTACCATAATTTGTTGTGTGTTTAGAGTTGTTTAGGACTGAAATAATGGGATTTTGGGATTTGTTACAAATGGAAGAAAAATCAGAAAATTGCATAAAATTGCATATAGACATAAAAGAGGATTAACCGCCTTGTTTCATGTGTAACTTGAGTTTCATAAGTTCGTTTGAGGTGTCGTCAGTTGCATTAGAAATCTAACGCAATAATCTTTGTTTTTAAATGGGGAGGATGGGTCTAGGAACGCCACAATAGTAGTAAATCTCTGGTTTTTATACTAGAGGCGTAGTCAAATTTTAGTCATGTGTTTGTCATTTTGTTTCACGTGTAACTTGAGTTTCATAAGTTTGTTCAGAGTGCGGTTAGTTGCATTAGAAAGAGGGTTTAAATAACTTTGAAACGGGATAGTTTCATAATTTCATAACACGCTAAGTAGGAGAAATACTAGATACAAGTCTGATAAAACATTATGCCCGGAGTTGGTACCAGTTTCCATTGTTCGATTAAATTGTACTGTTTGGGAACTTAAGTCCAAAAATAAAAATTAGAGTCTAATAATATATATTCTAAGATTTCCAAAACATATTCCTTTTCTTTATTTCAACTCCATTTGATATTTTAAAGAATTGTTCGAACCTGAGGTATGACTTGTAGCAAACATTATGTATGGTGTCTGCATCAGTCCTATTGTTTGAGTAAACTGAATAGATTGGGGTATTAAGTCCTGAAATAAAAATTATATTCGTATAATATACATTCTAAGATTTCCATAACATATTCATTTGCTTGATTGTGACTCCATTTGATATTTTAAATCACCATTCAAATCTGAGGTATGATTAGCAAGAAAGATGATTTGAGATTGTTTTGATAAGATGCTATGTGAATTTAGTTGTTAATGCTTTAGGATATTAGTCCAATGATTGATGAGAAAAATATAAATTTTATTATTATGTTGAGTTTATAATGAATTCCTCACGAGGAGGAAATTATTGATGTTGATATGTGTGGTACAGTGGAACTATTGATGTGGCCTTATAATGGAAATGAATATTGATGTTGTGCTTTTTGTTTGAGAGGAACCAATAATGAGTATTAGAGGTGAAGGTTGAGATGATTATTAAATTTTTTTGCGTAGCATTCATGCATCATGTATATCTGATTTTAGGTTGTGATGAGAGTCATATCGTGAAGGACTTGGCCTTGCGATCATGGTCCTACGGTGATGGACTTGGCTTTGTGATGATGGTCCTACAGTGATGGACTTGTTTGTGATGTTGGTACTACGATGATGGACTTAACCTTGTGATGTTGGATGTTTCAGTAATACACCTCTAAATATCCGAATTTTGGTACCACGTGCATTGGAGTAGAGGATATGAGTATATTCCATACATAAAATTGAGTTTATGAATGATTGTTGTTGTTAATGGATTGTGTAATTGATTAGTTGGGCTAATTATTCTATCCTTTTTGTTTTATACACTGTGATACGGTGGGAGAACTGACTTGGGTATTTTGCGTTTGATCGCAAATGTTGCGGTTAGCAAGAGTCACCACCGATTTTTCTTTTATCCAAAAGGAAAAGTGAAAAAGCACAGGAAAGACCTTTAAGATTATTTCTTGAGTTCGGGGGGTAGACTATGAAAAGGGAAGGTATTAGCACCCTTTTCATCCATGGTTATCCATGGGCTCTTAGTAACTTGCTAGATCACTTGCTTTTGTTTGAAATTGTGCTTTGTGTGGTTTTTGAAAGTATTTTGTAAAGATGCCATTGTTTAGGCAATCTTTGTAATGATTCTTGTTTGTAAGAATGTATACAAAGATGCTTGATCTTTTGAAAATGTTTTCAATTTTGTAAGATGTTTAAAAGTGTATGTGACTGTTTTAAAAATAGCAAGGATTTTTGTTTTGAAATGGAGCAAGTAATTAGGAGCAATCTACCTACTCAAATTCCTTTCTTGTTAATTTTTTTTCCTTTGACATTGTTGTCTTACCATTGATTTGGTAAGCAACCCTATCTTTGGATGTAAACGGGACGGGCGTGGGTCATGGTATAACCATGATTAGCAATTTTGCAAGGTATCTTAGCATTCTTTTTGAGGGACTAAGATCATTTGTAAGGTAACTTAGATAGCGTCATCGAGGGACTATGATCTTGTATTTGCTTGTTTTTGCTAAGATACCTTACATGCGTAATATGGCCATTTTGTATAAGGCAACCAAATGGGATAACCCTAGGGATGCTTGTGTGAAAGTGTATTGTTTTCATGCTTGATTTTGTCTTGAATTAGGGTTTGCTATTTGGTTGGTTTTAATCTTTCCATACAAAACCCTAATTACTAGCATTTGTTATATAAAGCGATAAATTGCGGGAATTAAAATTACTACGCTATTACATTATTTAGGGGAGGGGTGTACAAATTACAAATGTGGATTGCAAGAAAATAAATCTATTTAGCTATTACAACCATATTGAATTGCATAAATATACAAGGAATGAAATGAATATAATATACAAGTATAAAAAATGAATAAATGTACAAGGATGCAAAATGTAAAGAAAATTAATTTTGTTTGTTTTCTTTTATATAAAAAAAGATTTTTTTTCTTAACCTAATTTAAATAAAGAAGATAGTTAATTAAATTTGAATTTAATAAGAAAAAGATTTTAAAAGAAAACCCTAATTCTATTAATCAATCCAAAGAAAATAATTTAAGGAATGTTTTTTTTTTGGCATTTTTTATCTTGAAAATATTTATAGCATTAAAAATATTTTTTAGTCTTTTTTTTGTATTTAAATAATATATTTTTAAATGGTATGAAGAAAAATAAATAATATAATATTAATTAAGTCTATAAGATTTAGTTAATCAAAATAAATAAAGTATAGTAAATAAAATATTTTTCGAACACAGCATGATAACGCTCGGGTGAATTGAACTTTGAATTTTTATGAATGATTTGGATCCTGAATGAGTTCGAAATTGATGATGAAAGGTATAGAATTCTTGGAATATGGACTTGAAAAATGCTTTGCAATTTGAATTTTACATTTTACTTGTTGTTTGTATTTCAAGCAAACCACACGACTGAACCTTCCAAATTTAGCATGAACCAAATCCAAACTTATGTCCTTGAATAGGTTGAATTCATGGAATCACTTGAATGAATGAATTAACACATCTGAATTCCATGCATAAGAACCTTAATCCTTTTGATATGTACCTTGGTGACTTAATGATACCGAGATATTGATAAGAAACCAAGTTTTAACTCAAAATATCTTTGTCTGAATCCTTGATGAAACCCTAGTATTCACAATCTTAATGCACTTAGTTCTTGAAGTAACTTAGATACAAACGACTGTATCCCCTGATGAACTTGGGGGAAGATACCCTTATAGCCTGATAAGAAATAAGTCCACAACAACCACGAATCAAAATCCTACCCCCGACCATGAATATTGAAGAAGCAGCTTGAATCTCTTGAATGAAGATAAGAGCCTCAAAGCCATATGGGAACCCTAATTTTCAAGACCCTTGATCACGTGCCAAAATGTTGTTAGCGAATGTATGCAATGTTAAATGACCTAATGGAGTTATGTACATGCGAAAAGTGCGACAATGCGTAAACCATATAAAAGTAGAAGGGTAGGACAAATTTGGGGTATTACAGCTGCCCCTATTTAATCGTCTTAATCCTGAAAGTAAGATTGGCACATGCCTTTCGAAAGTTCAAGGTTGAAGATGATTAAATATCAATGTCAAAAATTTGTCCTGAGAGAGGGAGTAAGTGTTTTCTTTATTTATTTATTTGTGTTATCTGCTGGGGAAAAGAAATTTGTTTTTTTCCAATGAAGAGACAGAGATTGGACTTGTAACGTGGCCTGATGCCAATACAAGACAAATGGTTGGTATGAAGAGACAGCGGATGAGGTCTACGGGCGACCCACGATCCGAGGGTGACACATGAGAGTGATTTTACAGAGAACCTAGCCAAAGGGCGATCTCAGGTTCTAAGACAAAGTGTATGGAAAGAACCTAGCCAAGAGAATGATCTCAGATTCGAAGAAGATTTGAAGGAAGAACCTAGCCAAGAGGCGATCTCAGGTTCGACGATGATTTGAAGGAAGAACCTAGCTAAGAGGCGATCTCAGGTTCGACGATGATTTGAAGGAAGAACCTAGCCAAGAGGCAATCTCAGGTTCGACGATGATTTGCAGGAAGAACCTAGCCAAGAGGCAATCTCAGGTTCGACGATGATTTGAAGGAAGAACCTAGCCAAGAGGCAATCTCAGGTTCGACGGTGATTTGAAGGAAGAAACTAGCCAAGAGGCAATCTCAGGTTCGACGATGATTTGAAGGAAGAACCTAGCCAAGAGGCAATCTCAGGTTCGACAAAGGTTTGAAGGAAGAACCTAGCCAAGAGGCGATCTCAGGTTCGACGATGATTTGAAGGAGGAACCTAGCCAAGAGGCGATCTCAGGTTCGACGATGATTTGAAGGAGGAACCTAGCCAAGGGGCAATCTCAGGTTCGACGCTGATTTGAAGGAATAACCTAGCCATGAGGAGATCTCAGGTTCGACGATGATTTGAAGGAAGAACCTAGCCAAGAGGCAATCTCAGGTTCGACAAAGGTTTGAGGGAAGAACCTAGCCTAGAGGCGATCTCTGGTTCGACAAAGATTTGAAGGAAGAACCTAGCCAAGAGGCGATCTCAGGTTCGACGAAGGAAACATGGGTTACGACATGATGATTGTTTAGATAAGCGACACGGACGAGCATCAAGAAAGGTTAAACATGGACGAGTGTTTGAATCAATACAGACGAGTATTGAAAGAAGATACGGACGAGTATCCAAGGTTAAACACGGACGAGTGTTTGAATCAATACGGACGAGTATTGAAAGAAGATACGGACGAGTGTTTGATTCAATACGGACGAGTATTGAAAGAAGATACAGGCGAGTATCAAAAGTTTAAACACGGACGAGTGTTTGATTCAATACGGACGAGTATTGAAAGAAGATACAGGCGAGTATCAAAAGGTTAAACACGGACGAGTGTTTGAATCAATACGGACGAGTATTGAAAGAAGATACGGACGAGTATCCAAGGTTAAACACGGACGAGTGTTTGATTCAATACGGACGAGTATTGAAAGGAGATACGGACGAGTATCAAAGGTTAAACACAGACGAGTGTTTGAATCAATACGGACGAGTATTTAAAGAAGATACGGACGAGTATCAAAAGGTTAAACACGGACGAGTGTTTGAATCAATACGGACGAGTATTGAAAGAGGATACAGGTGAGTATCAAAAGTTTAAACACGGACGAGTGTTTGAATCAATACGGACGAGTATTGAAAGGAGATACAGGAGAGTATCAAAAGTATAAACACGACGAGTGCTTGATTCAATACGGACGAGTATTGAAAGGAGATACGGACGAGTATCAAAAGTTAAACACGGACGAGTGTTTGATTCAATACGGACGAGTATTGAAAGAAGATACGGACGAGTATCAAAAGGTTAAACACAGACGAGTGTTTGAATAATTGGCCCGGGTGGGTGTTTAGGAAACTTGACACGTACGAGCGTTTAGGAATGGACACAGACGAGTGTTTAGGGATGGACACAGACGGGTGTTTAGGAATGGACACGGACGAATGTTTAGGAATGGACACGGAAGAATGTTTAGGGAACCGACTACCAGACAAGAACTGGGTTTAGAACGACAAAGTGTATTGATTTTGTTTGGCATTGAAAAGGTGAAGGTCACCGACTAGGGATTTCGGGCATGATACCCTTCTGTAGGGATGTATTGTTGTCCTTGAATAATTCAGGTTTTTCGTGTAAGGTACCTGGTCTGGCTTATGCTTTGTATGCATGTTTGAATTTCTTTTGACGCAAAGATCCACTCTGATGGATCAGCTACGCGCTTTTGAGGATGCAATATTATGTAATGATAACTATATGCAATGCGAAGAAATAAACTTCATGGGGATAAAAAGAGGCCTATTGGAGACCGCTGCTCATCACTGGGGATGTCAGTACGTATCGACGCTGGAAGTCTGCAGTACCAAAGATTGTTGGGGATACTGATAAAAATTTGCCCTGGGGAAACCATGATACCGAAGGTTGTTGATGGCTTTGTTGGAGATTGAATTGCCAACGAAGCGAGTCTTCAGGTACGATGCTGGATTCTGAATCATACCATTGGGAAGAGATAACCTGGCCAGACTTCCAAACATCCTGAACCGTTGAGAGGATGATAGAACTGAATATGCCGAAGAATGGATACTGAACACCATATGGATCCCTCTGAATACATGCTCCAAGTTTACGCACACTGGGGAATTGTCTCTTGAATCACTTGGGGATAAGAGATGAGTGTGGACACTTACGAGTGCCCTGGTTGAATTCTGTGAATGCCCTGGTTGAGCTTTGTGAATGCCCCGGTCTAGCTCTGCGAATGCCCCGATTTAGCTCCATTGGGGATGTTCTTGATTAACTCTACTGAGGATGTATTTGCGCGTGCTGAGTCAAAAGACGGTTCTAGATTTTCTGAATTCACTTGGGAATCATATCTGAAGTTGTCTGTAGTAGATGGAGGCAGTTTCATGTGCTGGCTGAGTCAGGGTGACTGTTATGATGCTTTCAGCTTGATTGTAGTCTCGTACAACATAATTGACTTGAGCAACTAAGTATGGATGGGAAATGCCCCTGTTTGGAGGGTCTCTGATAAGATCTATGTTGAATAGAAGACCAAAATATTCATGCCACAAAATGATATGAGGTGGCCTGCCCCAATGTCTTGAGTCACGAAATAAACTGCTCTTAATTACAGCTTTCTTTGAGAGATTTGTCGAATCTCGACGTAACTGCCCCAGGTTGAATGAATTCTGAATAGATCTCTCGACGTGATAGCCTCTGATTGATGACTTGAAGAGATTAAGCGACGTGATAATCTTTGAGGGAATGCCCCAGATTTGGCTAAGCTTGGAGAGATCGATTCTCGACTTGATTGCCCCAGATTGGTAGTTTTAAGGGAATGCCCCAGATTGATGGAATCTGCTAGCTTTATCCCTGAAGGGTACTCAAGATGTGAAGCACCAAGATGTCTTCTCTGGACAAAATCACTGGTTAACATGCTACTGGATAAGTCATTTCTCTTGTGGCAGCTGACTCTTGCTTCAATAGGGTATTCAAGCATCTCTTCTCTGACAAGATTGAGCTCTTTACCGATTGTTCATTATGCAAACTTACTTGATGTTGATCAGTTGTTTTGTATGCAGAAGAATGCTTATTATGAGAATGATAATTCTAATGCAACACATATGTAAGTCTTGAAGTTTGAAAAAACTTTGAATGAAATAACGTCACAACTCTGTTGTGAACGAGTCACTAGCTAGAGAGAAACATTTGCAAATTCCTTTTTTATGAAAGATAATGCAAGCATATGATGCCAACACAGATATTCAAACCTACCTCTTAGGAGTCAGTTAAACGCTATCTCGTTGTAGCACGCTTTCGAATTAACCCATGCTTCAGTTAGGACTTTTATGGGTTGTAACGTGGCCTGATTCACAGTTTTTAGAAAAGGATTTAAGGCTCAAAATTATTTTGGGCCCACCCATTCTCCATGATGTTCTCCATTCCTACGTTCAGTTGACCTGGTACAAGTATTCATCTCTCGAGAAGAGTTTGCGATGATTGCAGAACCACTGTGGTTTTTTTTTGTTTTGGACACGACAGTCACTAACTTCTTTGCCTTTGGTGTCTGATCAGACAACTTTGTTCTTTGATGAGGATTTTCGTTGGTAATCCTTTTCTCGCCTTTTAGGCTTTTCAATTTCTTTCTTGCTTCCCCTAATTTTTGCCTGGACAAATTCTTTTGAATTTTGATTTGGAAGTCCAGCAGGATGCCCCAATTTTTGCCTAAGCGACTTGTTTTCAAGTTTAGACTTGGCGGGGATATTTGTTTCTTTCTTATCCGTATTTTTTCATTTTGAACATGTCGTTGATCTTTGAGTTGTTTTTGATTTGTCGGAAGTGATCGTGACTGCCTGAGTCTTTAGTATCGTCATTTGTTGACCTCCTGATGTGCGAGAGATACCCATTGGGATATAGTCAAATAGATGCACGTTACTGATAGATGAGGGTGAACCATTGTGGTTTTGACTTTCCTCAACCTTTTGATGGATAACCATTGTTGTATCCTTGGATGCACACTCTTGATGAGTTCTGAATGCTTGATCAGATTAGCTGAACACTACCCGCCCCAAGGTTAAAATGAGGGTTTTTTCTGAACAGAAAGGAAACTCCTACTTCGAAGGCTCAGAGGGGTTGACGAGGGTCTATCTCCCTTATATCTCCGGTGTTTGGGGATTAAAACAAGGCTTGTACATCGTCAGTAGGGTCCTACTCAAAAGCATACCAACCAGAGATTTTGCGTTTTCAGATTATTGTCTTCCTCCTTCCAATCTTTACCTAAGCATAAGACTAGGAAATATGGAATCAATATGCAAGCAAAACATTTAAAGAGTGATAACAAATGGATGAGTAAAAATGAAAGGAACACTTCAAGACAAGCATACTTATTGCATTAAGATTTTCGTTCAAAAATAGACAAGTTTCTATATACAAGCGATGTTTAAACAAAAAAGCAAGAATGCAAATGAAAATGAATTAAAGAAACCAATGATTGCCATTGTTGAGGAGACTTGACTCCGTATGGACTTGCCGATTCTGACGACTTTCTGTAGTCTTGATGCTCGAGTGTGCAAGAGAATTCTCTTTCAGATCTGATGTTAGCATGACAGTCTCTGAATTGATTCAGTCTTGGACTTGGTCTCTGGATGACATACCATCTTCAATCGATTGGCCAGGTTCCCCAGTATAATATGCATCACCAAGCACATCATGTCTTAAAGAAATAATAGACATCATTATCAGAGTTTCCATGACCTGGCTTATCTGAGTCTTCGATCAATTATCTTCCTGTTTGAAGAAGTTTCTGACTATGAGCCGAAGCTTGCATGTACCACTCAGAGTTATTCCATAGCTGGTCCCCGAACACGTGCGGTGAGAAACCATGTTGAGCCTTTGAAGAGAACCCCAGGTCTGAATAAGAATCCCCAATCTCCGGGTACCTGTCATGAATGCATGAATATGCATGGGGTGCATGAATGGATGCCATGTCATGTTCTGTCATTTCCAATGAATTTTCGTGTTTTGATTTTGATTTTACGCAAGTAAGGGATGGAAGAGTTTAGTATAAGACTTGCAAATGTGATTCCTTGGAGATAACAAAACATGTATGTTAAGCATGTAGTTAGCTATGTTATGCATGCAAAGGCATGAGATCAAAGAGGATCAAGGTTCTGTCATTCCTGAATAAGGTTGCTGCACTGCTCTGGATCATGTGAGTATCATCAGATTAAAGGTCCGACATAGCTTCTGCATATAAGAACCAAGTTCCATGTGGATCTCCCATTGTACGGGGTCGAGGCTTTTGGAACATCGGATACTGTTGAGCATTTCTGAACATGCTGGGAATAACAAGATTGAAGGTTTGAATGAACCTCCAGGTAAACAAGTCAGGATCTCAGAAAATAAATCTGAGAACCATACGGTCACCAACAAGATATAGCATTTGCATCAAGTCGGAACAGAAATCCAGAATATAGCCATCAGAACTAGTAGTCATTGTCTGAGCATAGTTACCATCTGCACATAGTCACCGTCTGTACCTGTGATAGAAATTCCCTCCCCACTCACGGGTGAAAACTAGGTCAGGATAAGATAATGGTAACTCGAAAATCACGGGTTCGCCTGAAAGTGCTATGGGCTTGCCCACAGACGTGGGTGCCGATAGTAATTCATTTGAACCTCATCCGAGCGTGGTATATGACATGACTGCACTAATCGGACCACGTCCTATAGCCGTCATGCCCCCACTCTATTCCTAGGTGTCCTAGTGCACTCTGGCCTGGGTACTGGGCCTTTTACCTCGATAGTGACATCCCCACCCAACATAGAGAATAGAGTCCAGCATAATAGATAACAAATATGGAAAGCCATAAAATGCAATGCAAACCTATGCTCATATAAACATGTACATATGAGTAAACTGAAAGCATAAAAATAAACATCCTAAGGAAAGAAAACAAGAGCTAGGAGCGACTCCGGGATGGACCAGCATTTGGTCGACCTGATTCCCCAGTGAAGTTGCCAGCTGAAACAACCGGCTGAAAATCATCAAAACAATGAAGTCGCCATCAAACGTCTTTTATCCCACATGTAGGGAAAGGTAAACATCGAGAAAACCTGGGAAAGGAGAAGTCACGGTCTTGCGACCGAGAGATCGGGTAAGGGAGTTTGTTACGCGAGGGGAAGGTATTAGCACCCCACACGCCCGTAGTACTCTACGGTATCCACTCTTGTTATCTATCTTATGGGTGTGTTTAATCTATGCTTACTGTTTATTATACTACTGGAAGGAATGCATGCAAGAGAAAAGAGAAAAGAATGTAGGGAAAATAAAATTGTGCTCGCTTGGGCCCTACCCCAATGCCTATGTATCTGTTTTGAGGAATCAGAGCTACCGTAATTCGGCTCATATGTTTTTGTTTGTTTGTGTTTTTTATGGACGAAGTTAATTCCGCCTTCTGCCGCAGCTCGACATTTGGAGACTTATGCGTTGGCACAGAAGTAAATTAATCGTGTCCTTACCTGAAAAGGGTTCTTTAAATGAAAGGTGCTCGAGCGCACAAAATGGTTTGAATTTGTTTTGTATTTTTGTTGCAGATAATTTTTTATGGACGAAGTTAATTCCGCCTTCTGCCGTAGCTCGACCTTTGGAGACTTATGCGTTGGCACAGAAGTAAATTAATCGTGTCCTTACCTGAAAAGGGTTTTTTAAATGAAAGGTGCTCGAGCGCACAAAATGGTTTGAATTTGTTTTGTATTTTTATTGCAGATAATTTTTTATGGACGAAGTTAATTCCGCCTTCTTCCGCAGCTCGACCTTTGGAGACTTATGCGTTGGCACAAAAGTAAATTAATCGTGTCCTTACCTGAAAAGGGTTTTTTTATGAAAGGTGCTCGAGCGCACAAAAGATTTGAGTTTGTATTGTATTTTTGTTGTAGATGATGACTGATTGACCTCAAGAGAGAGATATTAGCCATTTTTCTACTTAGTCATGAAAGGGGTCTTTGAGAATTGAACCACACCTAGGCTTGAGATGAAGAACAATAAGATCGAGAAGAGACCCGCTTATCATTTCCCGTACTAAGCAAAAGCGTGATTCTCATCAGTAGTTTTAAAGTGTTTTGAATTTTGAAAGAAAAAGATGTTTTAGTTTTAGGTGCGAATGCAAAAGGGAGAGAAAAGTTAAAGGGGAATTAGCCTATTTCTAAACCTGATGTTATCGTGCGCGGTTAGACCTAAAGTTAGAATTTTGAGGGAATTCTACCTAATGTTAGCATGTTTGAATTTGAAAGCCTAAAGTCTAATTTTAGTTCAATTAAATCGAAGATTAAATTTGAACCAAAATCTCCTAAGGAATCATGAAATAATATACGAACAAGTAAAATTAGGCAGCAAATATCAAAATATCGCATACAATCCATAACAAAAATCGCAAACGAAACACATGACATAAAAATGAGTAGGACTAATGATTAAAATTAAAAAGAAAGAAAATGAGAGAAGTGAAAAGAAATCCCTTTTATTTACCAATATTGCCAAAGAAAATAAATCGCCAAAATTAATCGCAAACGCAATCGAAATGAGTATTGGAAATAAGATCTCAGGAGGTACGAACCGAATGTGCTGCAAAAAATGCAATGACATTAGGCCCCATCAAAAATAGACACAATCAGCAAAAAAATAAAAATAATCATAGTCCAGGAATTGATTAGTTTGGCCCATGTTAACCATTCTTAATTTTATTAATCATCGTATTATTATATTTATTTGAATTAAAAATTAAAACATATAAAAAGAAAGTAAAAAAAAAAAGAAAAAGGGAACTGAATGAAAATAAAAAAGGGGAATTTAGGGTTGAAAGATAGATGTATCCCTCTTCTTCCTCCACGATGGCACCGCTGGTCTTCCTCTTCCTCACGAAGCGCCGCCTCCTTACTCTCTTCTTACAACGGTGACTGGTGATTATCCCCTATCAATATCAGTCTCTTCCATCATCTTCTTTCTCAGACCGTGTTGTAGTCAACTTCTTACAAACACGATTTCCTTCTCAAAACGCGGCAGAAATTCATTTCTCTCTTTCTCCTAACAGCACACCGCCACCATGGAGGTATCTCCGACGATTTCCTTCGCCTTTCGTCGTTTGTCTTAACTCCGCTTTACCTTCTTCTTAACATAATTGTTGACATGATGAATGAAGAACAAATCAAACACACACCGCCATTCTTGATGAAGACGATGCTCAGAAGTCCAGAAATGAGATTCCAGAAGCTTAGGTACGAATACACCTCTTCTTCTTCTCGCTTTCAAATTTTCCGTCTTTTGCGGCGTCGTGATGTTGCTATTGATGCAGTTTGTTGATGTCCGTTGCGAATTCGTGTTGATTGATGACATATATTGTGAAGACTCAATGATGTTGATGCGAAGATGGTGATGTTGAAGGAACAATGAATTTTGTTTCAGAGATGAAGGTTGAAGGGATATTGTTGTGATGCTGAAGTTCCAAGAATTTCAGAAAGATTTTTTGAGAGATGAGGGTTTAGTTTAAATATGAAGATGACGATGCGATTCAAAGAGAGTGCAGAGACACTGATGAAGATGAAAATTGTTTAAAGATAGAAGATAATTAAAGGTGCTGCTATGGAGTTTTGCAGAAGCTTGAAGAGTACAATGGAGGTTCAAGAAGCGATAGAGGTGATTGTGAAGTAGTTATGAAGAATTGAAGGTTGAAGAAGGTGTTTGAAGGTGTGCGATGTGGTTGTTGTAGAGAGGGGAGAAGGATGGTTATGGAGGGGAGAATGAGATAAGAGCAGGGAAAGATGAAGATTCTTCTACAGAATTCCAGCGGGAATCTCAATTGGTAAGTTTTTGTCTTAATCTCTACTGTAGAGTTGAAAAATGATGAATCTGAGTCTCTTTAATCTAAAAAAACTGAAATTCTGTTATATGCTCTCTCATTTTTCTGTAAGGGAGTTTGTTTGGACTGTTAAATTAGCTGGTTTGGATCTGTTATGGTAGTTATTCTGTTTTGTAGTGTTACTAATTCTGTTAGAAGTTAGGGAATTGGTTATGGTATGGTTTTTGATAGTTGGTTGGGGATGAGTTAGTTGTTAGTTAGAAGTTAGTTTAAGATGAATTTTGTCAGTAGGTTTGTTTTGTTAGTTAGAAAAATGTTAGAAATTAGTTAGGAGTTTGTTACAGTTAGTTATGGGTTGTTAGAATTTTTGGGTTATGGAAGTTAGTTATCCATCTCTTAGAAAGTTAAGAAAAAGTTGTTAGGTTATAGGAAATGGTGTTGTAAGTTACTTTGTTATAAAATTTATGTGCAGGGCTGCCTTTATTTTTTTTGGGTTACGGAAGTTTGTTAGTTGTTAGTTTGAATCTGTTAGAAGCGGTTAGAAGGTTTGAGAGTTTTAGGAGGTTAGGGAACTGTTAGGGAATGAAATAATGATTAAGAAATGGGAAATTCTATTTTGGTTAACAGTTATAAAAGCTGTTAGAAAATCTGTTAGGAAATTGGTTGTTGAATTAACTGTTTTTTTAATGTGGTTATGTAGTTAAGGGGCTGTTATGATGTTTGGATTGCCGCTTATGCTGAAACTGATATGGTATGCTTGGTTTTATGCAGGTTCAGTTGTGATTTTCAAGCATGGGATTTGGTGTTAGCAAGGGAGATAGTGGCATGGTAGAATATCCTTTCGGCTCTTTTCAAGGCTTGAAGAGAATGAAATTATGGCAGACGACAAAGAGTTTGAAGCATGGAGGCTTATCATGGAAGACTTTGAAGTATGAAGAGATAGGCTTTAGGATGAGCGTTAAGGTTTAGGAATGGTTATTTCATATTATTTTTTGATGTAAAGGACATGTAACAGAGAAATATTTAGTTGTAATTGTTTTTTTATGGAATGAATACGGTTTGAATATTATTGATGAATCTTGTTTAAATTGGTTTGATGCTTGAGTGAGATCAAATAGACGGTGATATATTCGAACACAACATGATAACGCTCGGGTGAATTGAACTTTGAATTTTTATGAATGATTTGGATCCTGAATGAGTTCGAAATTGATGATGAAAGGTATAGAATTCTTGGAATATGGACTTGAAAAATGCTTTGCAATTTGAATTTTACATTTTACTTGTTGTTTGTATTTCAAGCAAACCACACGACTGAACCTTCCAAATTTAGCATGAGCCAAATCCAAACTTATGTCCTTGAATAGGTTGAATTCATGGAATCACTTGAATGAATGAATTAACACATCCGAATTCCATGCATAAGAACCTTAATCCTTTAGAGATGTACCTTGGTGACTGAATGATACCGAGATATTGATAAGAAACCAAGTTTTAACTCAAAATATCTTTGTCTGAATCCTTGATGAAACCCTAGCATTCACAATCTTAATGCACTTAGTTCTTGAAGTAACTTCGATACAAACGACTGTATCCCCTGATGAACTTGGGGGAAGATACCCTTATAGCCTGATAAGAAATAAGTCCACAACAACCACGAATCAAAATCCTACCCCCGACCATGAATATTGAAGAAGCAGCTTGAATATCTTGAATGAAGATAAGAGCCTCAAAGCCATATGGGAACCCTAATTTTCAAGACCCTTGATCACGTGCCAAAATGTTGTTAGCGAATGTATGCAATGTTAAATGACCTAATAGAGTTATGTACATGCGAAAAGCGCGACAATGCGTAAACCAGATAAAAGTAGAAGGGTAGGACAAATTTGGGGTATTACACCTCCATCTCTTTCTGGGAGGTCTCAGGGATAGCCAATGACTGAGCCTTCGTTCGGACAGGCTCAATCAGAATACTTTTACCTCGAGTCTCGGTTAACTCGGTAGCAGGAGTGTCAGTAGGAATGATAACATGGGTTGTAACAGCTTTGTCAATTGGAGTATTGGTGGAGATGATTGTAGGACTGGGAATATCCTTCGGAGGAGAAGCAACAACAAGAATGATTATGGGTCTAGAAACTGCTTTTGGGGGAGAAATTTCTGGACGGAATATCCTTCTGCTTCGGGTAATCTTGCTAGTTCCTACAATATTACTGATGTCGAAGTTGACTTTCTCGGAACTCGAATCTTCGGCGGCTGGCCAGTCCTGCTTGATACCATGGTAGTAGACATCCCCTCCATAATTCCATGGTATGGTTTTGTCTGACGAATATGGGACTGGTCCAGGCATTGTAATTATTAAAGGAGTTGCTTTTGGAACTGATGTAATTCTAACGGGTCTTTTGGTGGAGACCCTGGAAGAATTGGCGGAAATGGTAATGATAGAAACATATTTAAAAGGAACAGGTGGAACATAAGTTTCTCGAATAAAATTTCTTTGTTATCTATTAGGCACTGAACTCCTGCTTTCAATAAAGGACAGTTGGTTGGTAAGGACAAGTAGAAATGGCAAACTTCATCATAGCCCGGGAACACACCGGCATTCAACAAGTTCATTTTAATAGTCAGAAGTGGGGTCATAAGTTCATCAACTTAAGTAAAAAACATTTCTTCTTCAATGGCATTGGTATTATGGCCATGTCTAGGCATAGGGGCAGAAATGACATTTGGATTTTCGGGAGCATCAAATTCAATCTCTTTTGCTTCAATGAGGTCTTGTATTTTGTTCTTTAAAGCCCAACAGTTATTAGTGTCATGGTCGGGACTTTCAGAGTTGCGCAACAGGCATTGGGATGATAGTGAGGAGATGTTGTGTTGGGGTTTTTTAGAGCTTCTTTTAAGGTCACCAAATTGGATCTTAGTAGATGCGGTAATACCTGAGACAGGTTCATGTTAATTCTGGTGAACTGCCTGACCGGTCTTTCCATCCTCGGTTGATTGTTTCTTTGTTGATCAGGTGCAGGTTTAGGGATCATCACAGCCCCCACCATTGGTCGGTGCTCGACCCTATCTTGATTTCTCTAAGGATAAACGTCAACCACTTCTTTCTTTCTGATGAAAGGCTTCCTTACAGCTGCAGAAGAGGATGTATATTTCTGAATCTTTCCACTCTTTATATTGGCTTCTACCCTTTCTCTGGTCAATTTCAGTTCAGTAAAACCTGCAAATGAACTTCCAATTAAATGATTGAAGAAGGGACCAGACAAGGTGCCCAAGAACATGTCTACCAATTCTCTCTCAAATGGAGGGGGTTGAACTCTTCTAGCCAAGTCTCTCCATTTTTGCGCATAGTCCTTGAAACCTTCATTGGAAACCATGGCCATACTCTGGAGTTGAGTACGGGTAGGCGCAAGATCAGCATTGTATTGGTATTTTTTGTAAAAGGTTGCAGCAAGATCTTCCCAGTTATAAACATTGGCTCTTTCTAACTGGTAAAACCAATCAAGTTGAGTTCCAGACAGGCTGTCTTGGAAGAAGTGTGCCCATAAGTCTTTGTCAGCGGTATGGGGCTGGATTTTCCTCACATAGGACCGAAGATGCATTTTAGGGCATGAGACTCCGTCATACATGGCGAACACAGGTGTTTTGAATTTCGGAGGAATGACAATCCCCGTCAATAACCCCAATTCCTCAAAGTCCAAGCCAGACACTTTTTGTATTTCCATTACGCTTAACCGCTCTTCGAGATGTTTATACTTGTCATCAGCTGAAGGGTATTGTTCTTCAGAATAGTCTTCTTCTTCCTCTTCCTCTTCCTCTTCCGATTCTGACGGGATAAATGTTTCCTTGCCTTTCCCATCTTGATTGTCTCTCTCACCGGATGTCGTTGCAAAGTCTAAGGTCCTTCTTGTCTACCCATGAAATCTTCTTCCCATGTTTAGGACTCCGGTTACCTTCTTTGTCTTCTTTTTCTTCTCCTCAGCCAGTAAAGTCTTTGTGATATGGTGGGAGAACTGACTTGAGGGTTTTGCGTTTTATCACAAATATTGCGGTTAGCAAGAGTCACCACCGACTTTTCTTTTATCTAAAAGGAAAGGTGAAAAAGCACAAGAAAGACCTTTGAGATTTTTTCTTGAGTTCGGGGGTAGATTATGAAAAGGGAAGGTATTAGCACCCTTTTCATCCATGGTTTTCCATGGGCTCTTAGTTACTTGCTAGATCACTTGCTTTTTGTTCTAAATTATGCTTTGTGTGGTTTTTTGAAAGTATTTTGTAAAGAGTCCATTGTTTATGCAATCTTTGTAATGACTCTCGTTCGTAAGAATGTATACGAAGATGTTGATATTTTGAAAAATGTTTTTAATTTTTGTAAGATGTTTGAAGGTGTATGTGATTGTTTTGAAAATATCAAGGATGTTTGTTTTGAAATGGAGCAAGTAATTAGGAGCAATCTACCTACTAAAATGTCTTTCTTGTTCATTTCCTTTTCCTTTGACATTGTTGTCTTACCATTGATTTGGTAAGTAACCCTATCTTTGGATGTAAACGGGACGGGCGTGGGTCATCGTATAACCATGATTAGCAATATTGCAAGGTATCTTAGCATTCTTTTTTGAGGGACTAAGATCATTTGTAAGGCCACTTTAGATAGCGTCATCGAGGGACTATGATCTTGTATTTGCTTGTTTTTGCTAAGATACCTTACACGCGTAATATGGCCATTTTGTATAAGGCAACCAAGTGGATTTCACCCTAGGGGTGCTTGTGTGCAAGTGTATTGTTTTCATGCTTGATTTTGTCTTGGAATAGGATTTTCTATTTGATTGATTTTATTCTTTCCATGCAAACCCTAATTACTAGCATATTATGTAAAAGCGATAAATTGCAAAATTTAAAGTTACTACGCTATTACAACATTTGTGGGAGGGGGTATACAATTTATGAATGGGGATTGCAATAATATAAACCTAATTAATCTATTACAACCAAATTGAATATTGTATGAATAATTGAAGGAATATATAAAGCACAAATGCAAATTGAAAGAAAAGATTTTTGTGTTTGGATATTTGTATGAAGGAGGTTTTAACCTAAACCTAATTAGAGAAAAAAGTGATTAAATTAAATTAACTTAAGTTAATTAAGAAAATAAATTAATTAAGAAAAATATTTTAATTAAGAAGAGATTTTAATTAAGAAGAGATTTTTGAATAAAACCCTAAATCTATTTTAGTTGATTAAAAGAAAATAAGTTTAAAGAAAAAGTATTTTTATTTATATTTTTGTCTTGAAAATAGTCTATGGTGTTATGAAATATTTTTGGTCTTTTTTATATTAAAATAAGTGTATTTAAATAAATAATAATCTAGTTTTTATTTAATTTACAAGGAAATTAATAAGAGTAAATAAAGTATAATGAATAAAATAATTTTTTATGTGGAAAAATATTTAAATTATGTCAAAATATAAATCTATTATTTTTATACCTTTTATGATTTTTTTTGGTATTTTAAAAAATATATTTAAAAGGAAAAATAAAATAAATAAGTGAATGAAAATAAATGGGCCAGGGGGTGCCAAAAGTAGGCAGGACAGTATGCTAGCAAATAAAAAAAACGCCAGGCCCAAAGGGCCCAGCGCCTGCAAAAAAAAGTGTTAGGAAATCAGAAAAATGGAAAAGTGCAAAAGGGGGGTTCACATTGGTTCGAACCCTCGCCCTTTAGGTAACACATGACTTAGTACGCGCGCGCTTGCCACTGGGGTGGCTGTTTCATCCGGTCATATAATCAAAGCATAAATATATATTAGAAACTGCTTTCTAAAGGCAACTTCATCTTCAACTTTACGCCTAGCCGGACCACCTGTATCTTCCTCATCTCTCCACAAAAATGGAAAGTTCAAACATGAAAGTTGTGGTGTTTCTTCCCACGAATTCAACCATATAACTTATGTAAGCTAAATGTCAAAGATAAAAACTAATTTTTCTGGCCCTAAATTGAAACCTAATTTTCTCAGAAATTTCAAATCCAAAATTATCTATACACAGTCAATATAAATGGAAACTATGAACATGTTTAGCTTTAGAGCAAGGATATCTACATTTTGTTTTCACAAATCAGGATCAAATGATGCTTGTATGAAGAGATAGAAGTTTGAGTTTTTACCTCTTGCAGCTGGAGTCGTGAATGGAGTTTGAGCAATTTTTTAGATGTCCTGAGGATCTGTTTAGCTTGCCTGGACCTCCTTGAGTGTGTTCCAACTCTTACTTCGCCTTGAAAGTCCCTGAATCTCTCTACTCAAGTCAACCTACAAGCTTGATTTTTGAAAATGGTGGATGGTAATGGAGGAGCTACAATCTTGAAACAGGGACCTGGATTGCTTTGGTATGATGTATAGAAGGTGTTTGAGTGATTAGTTTTCAAAACGCACGAGTGGAAATGAAGATCATGAGTTTTGGTTCAGAAATGTGTGTTAATGGTGTTCTTGGACAGGTTTTTGGTTTTTGAGTGTTTGAGGTAGTTTCAGGGCACTAGCGTTCGTGTGTCAAATTGCAAATAGTGTGTATACTTATAAGCAAGAGTTTTTTAGGCTTGTCACAACTCAGAATTTGAAAACTCACATGTTATGGCTTGGTTACTTGTTTTTGATGCAAAGTGGACAAGCATGGTTTCAATGTAAGGTACAAGGCTTGTAGGGTGGCTGAAACCTTTAAACACACTTGTTCTGATTGTGTAGAGTGTGTTTATGCAGAAAGAACAAATGAAAGCCTCAATGCAAGCTGACTTTGCATAAAGCTTGCTTTTCTAAAATGGCAATGTTATCTTTCTTCCCAAAATGGAATTATACTTGTACAATGCATTGAATGCTTGGATTAAAGCTTCCAACAGCTGTGAAAACATTTAATTATGGAGTGAAAGTTAAGTTAGAAGCCTGCAAAGTGAGATTTGTACAACATGCATGAAGATTGGACCAAGTGTTCTTCACAAAATGGCTTGTAATCCAAGTGACAAAACACCAACTTCATCTCTTCGATTCTCCCTACTCAAGAATGATCTCAAGGAGTTCTTGGACATTTTGAAATATTGCAATGTTCTCTACAACTCATCTTTGAATTAATTTTGAAGATTCCCATTGGAACTATATGAAAAAGTGTCATGAAGTTAGGTCAAAAATCTTCCTAACTAGGGCAAAATTTTACTGTCTTTTTTAGTTCATGAGCATGTATTCACAAAATTATAACTTGATATCCAAGCACTTTTAGATGAATTTTTGTGAAGAAAAGTTGTATATTTCAGGGAGATATACAACTTTCATGTTGGAAGTTTCCTTTGAATCATCTTGCATCATGTTGAAAATTTGGCTCAAAGTTATGAAAAAATAAGAAATTTTCTATACTTAGAAAAATTTCTAAGTTAAGAAATTTCATCTTTTCAAAATAAAATCTTGAATTCTTGATTTCTTGATGAACAAGTTTCATATTTTTACATGTTTTGATGAATTATGATCTTTGGCATTTGATTTTGACCAAAAAGTCAAAGTTTAACTTTTCAGTATATATTTGACTTTTGATCAGTTGACTGCAAAATTTATCTGTCAATCCAATGGACTTGCAATGTTTTGAATCATGTCATTAGGTTAAAATTATGCAGTTGGACTCTTGAGATCATGCCTTAACCCAATTGATCATTTGCTAGGTCAAAAACCAGAAATTGCCCTTTCCCAGTCAAAACCCTAATTTTGACCATTTTGCCCTTCTAGATTTGATCAAATTTCTTGAGGAATTTTGGTCCAAACTTGATCAAATGATACATATGGGTTTAAAATGTTTATGTGGATAAAAAATTATGAAGTTTGACTGTAAATTGGCCATGGTTGACTTTTTCCCCAATACAACTGATTTTTAGGTCAACTGTTCAATTGACTGATCAAAAGTATGACCCAAAGCTTGAAACTTGACATGCGGAATCATGGTGGTACATAATGATCCATGAAAGTCATATGAAGCATTGATAGTTCAAAAATCCTTGTGCAAACTCAAACCCTAATTTTGGTCATCAGTGCATAAGGAGGTGTCTTGAGCTGATCAAACCCTAGTGCAGTCTTGAACCCAATGAGATCTTGTGAGAAAATTCTTGATAAGTGAGAGGGAAAATTTTGGGGTACAACAGCGGCCCCTGTTCAATCTTCTTATGCTTGGAGAGTTAGATTGGTAAGTTTTTCCATTCGTGACTCGAAGGTGGAAGATGATTGGACACTAGAGTTCCCAGAAATTTGCACTCGTTGATGTGAGAGTCGAGGGAATGGGCTTAAAGATGCCATTTGGAGAGGTTCTAGAAATTTTTTGGAGATGGGATTGTAGATGCCATCCAAAAGTGATTGTTGAATTGTAATTTGTAAGCTGAAAGAATGAGTATCAGAATGGCGTCCGTGTCTGGAGTGTATCTGAACTATATCTGGAGGCTGCTTTTAAATGAGTACCAGAATGGCATCCGTGTTTGGAGAGTATCTGAAGGTTGAGTCTGAATGAGTATCAGAAAGGCATCCGTGTCTGGAGCATATCTGAACTGTATCAAAAGGTTGAAATTGAATGAGTATCAGGATGGCATCTGTATCTGGTGCGTATCTGAACTGTATCTGAAAGGTTGAAACTGAATGAGTATCAGGATGGCATCCATATCTGGTGCATATCTGAACTATATCTGAAAGGTTGAAATTGAATGAGTATTAGGATGGCATCCATATCTGGTGCGTATCTGAACTGTATCTGAAAGGTTGAAACTGAATGAGTATCAGGATAGCATCCGTATCTGGTGCGTATCTGAACTGTATCTGAAAGGTTGAAATTGAATGAGTATCAGGATGGCATCCGTATCTGGTGTGTATCTGAACTGTATCTGAAAGGTTGAAAATGAATTAGTATCAGGGTGGCATCTGTATCTGGTGCGTATCTGAATTGTATCAAAATATTTTGAATATTTGTTAATGGTAACTGTTAACCTTATCCTGAAAAGGGTAAAATGTTAGGTAAAATACAATGTTTATGTTATATGAAATGCATAGTATAATGCATTCGTGTTATCAATGTTTATGACATATGGATGCAATGTATGCGTATGTGAGCTAGTTTGTTGTACTGTTGTTGGATTAGGGAGAATAAATCCCTGATTGTTGCTGAGGATATGTAAGTCTTCATGTCTTGAAGTCGAAGTGTTGATGAATTTCCGTTTAGAGAAATAAACTCTGTTGTAAGGGAAATTCCATGTATTGCTTAAAGTGTTTGGAGAAATTGGATGATTTATATCGGGGGTTGATAATTTGAAGCTTTGTCCCGCTGGGGATTTAAACGACGTACTGCAGGGATTTCTTATGGAATAGCCTAGATGTATTTCCCTATCCCTTCAATCCTATTAGTAATTTCATTTTTCATTTTGTTTATTTGTAAACAGTAATTATGCTCAAATGCATATGTTCAACAATGAATCATTGGACGTTTTTGTAAACAAAATACAAGCGTAAAGAAAAAACAGATAGTTTTTGTACTTTCAAAGAGATATCTTTGTATTGACTTTGAGTAAGTATTTTTGTACAAGGAGACAAACATTCTAGTAAGAGAATGTTGTCGTAAAAAAATGAAAATTTTGATACAAAGAAAAGATAACTATGTGTAATAATCCCATGGGGTTTCCATTTTGCTATAGCCTTCGTATCTCTGAGCACCTTGTCTATTTGTTGCCTTGTCCGAAGATAATTGAATTGATCAGAACCTCTGAGTTTTTCAGTGGAAGCCAAAGTTTCTCCATAAAATGATCCAACGGGACATAGTCATACGCTTTAATTCCCTAACTTTTTCCCGGACCTCCCTTTTAGGTTTTCAGTCCACCGAGAAACCCTTTTTTGCCCAAGTCGCCCTTTCGGGTTTTCAACTTGCCGGGTGTACAAATTTTTTTATTTTATCCCTAATTTTTTCCCGAACCTTTTGGTTCATCGGGATGCCCTTGTTTTGCTTAGGTATGTCAACCTAGCAGGTCTCTTATGCGTAGTATCTTTTGACTATGTCCGTGTTCGCAGGATGCGGCAGGTCGTCACCATCCATGGTGGTCAAGATCATTGCCCCACCAGAGAAAATGTTTTTTATTACAAATGGTCCTTCGTAGGTAGGAGTCCATTTTCCCCTGGGATCACCTTGTGGAAATATGATGCGTTTGATCACTAGGTCCCCAACTTAATACACTTGGCGTCTAACTTTCTTGTTGAAGGCCTTGATCATCCGTTTTTGATACATTTGACCATGGAAAACAACAGTGAGTCTCTTTTCATCAATCAAGTTTAGTTGATCAAGTCGAGTCTGGATCCAATCATCTTCGTTCAAACCTACATCCTTTATAATCCTCAGAGAGGGGATCTGGACCTCGATAGGCAAGACAGCCTCCATGCCATAAACCAGAGAATAGGGTGTTGCCCCGGTTGATGTCCGAGCTATGGTACGATACCCATAGAGAGTGAACGGTAGTATCTCATGCAAGTCTTTGTATGTGACTGTCATTTTCTGTATGATCTTTTTAATGTTCTTATTTGCAGCTTCGACAACACCATTTATCTTTGGCCGGTAAGGAGAAGAATTGTGATGCTGGATCTTGAATTGCTCGCACAAGAAGGTGATCATAGTTTTGTTGAGATTCATACCATTGTCAGTCATGATCCTTTCCGCGATACCGTACCTGCAAATGATATTTTGCTTGATGAAGCGGGAAATAACATTCTTAGTAACGAAAGCGAAGGAAGCTTCCTCCACCCACTTTGTAAAGTAATCAATAGCCACTAAGATGAAGCGGTGTCCATTGGAGGTTGTCGGCTTGATTTCCCCAATCATATCAATTCCCCACATAGAAAAGGGCCAAGGATCCGTCAAGACATTTAGAGGAACCGGAGGTACGTGCACCTTGTCAGCATAAATCTGACACTTATGGCAGGTTCGAGAGTGTTGATAGCAATCTGCTTCCATGGTAGTCCAGTGATAGCCTGCACATAGGATTTTCTTTGCCATCGTATGCCCACTGGAGTGGGTTCCAAAAGTGCCTTCATGCAATTCAGCCATGATCCTTTCAGCTTCAACCTTATCTACGCACCGAAGTAACAGAGTCATGATTGCGTTTATACAGGATGTCGTTACTAAGGAATAACTTAACAGAGAATCTCCTTAAGAACTTTTTGTCATTGACTGAAGCTCCTTCTGGATATTCTTGAGCCTCGAGATACTTCTTGACTTCGTGAAACCAAGGCTGGTCCACTACTTCTTTAGTATTAATATCGTGACAGTGTGCCGGTTCATCCATTCGTTTAATGACGACCTGGGGAGCCTCATTATCCCAATTAAGTTTAAACATAGATGACATTGTGGCTAGAGCGTCCGCTAGATGATTTTCATCTCGCGGGAAATGATCAAAGGTAATCTTCCCAAAATGTGGTAGCAATGTCAAAACATGTTCTTTGTAAGGGATAAGGTTAAGGTATTTGGTGTCCCACTCCTCTTTGATCTGACTGATGACCAAAGCTGAGTCTCCGAATACATCCAAGGATTTGATCCCCAAGATTATGGTAGCTCTGAGACCAAAGATGCACACTTCGTATTCTGCCATGTTGTTTGTACAATTGAAGCAGAGTCTTGCGGTAAAGGGAGTATGACATCCTTCCGGAGATGTGAGTACAACACCTATTACCATTGCCAAGTGCATTGGATGCTCCATCAAAGAACAGGGTCCATTGGGATCCTTGTTCAGATCCGTCATATGGCCTGAATTCTTTACAGCTGTCTAACGTCATGATGTCTTCATTTGGAAATTCAAACTTCATGGACTGGTAGTCTTCTACAGCTTGGCGAGCAAGGTGATCGGCTAGTACACTGCCCTTTATAGCTTTTTAGGTAGTATAATGTATGTCGTACTCTGTTAGGATCACCTTCCATCTCGCTATTCTCCCAGAAAGAGCAGGCTCCTCGACTGGTGGCATCAACACAGGAGGCTCTTGTAAGTATTCTTTGATTTTGTCAAAAGCAATTTGTCACTCGTCATTCCATTTGACTACCTGATCTTTCTTCAACAATTTGAAGATTGGTTCATAAGTAGCTGTCAGGTGAGAGATGAATCTGGCAATGTAGTTCAAACGTCCCAAGAACCCTCTGACTTCCTTCTCAGTACGAGGAGCAGGCATCTCTTGTATTTCTTTTACCTTAGCAGGGTCTACCTCAATACCTTTATTGCTGACGATAAAGCCTAGGAGTTTACCAGGTCGTACCCCAAATGTGAATTTGTTTGGATTCAGCCTCAGCTTGTACTTCTTCAATCTCTCAAACAGTTTTTGTAAGTGATCAAGATGCTCTTCTTCTGTTTGAGATCTGGCTATTATATCATCCACGTAGACCTCTATTTCGTGATGTATCATGTCATGAAATAGAGCTACCATGGCACGCTGATAGGTTGCCCCAGCGTTCTTTAGTCCGAATGGCATTACCTTGTAGCAGAATATGCCCCATTGTGTGAAAAATGTTGTTTTATCCATGTCCTCAGGTGCCATTTTGATTTGGTTATAACCTGAGAATCCATGCATGAAGGAAAACACTTTGTGTTGTGTCGTATTTTTAACTAGGATATCAATGTGGGGGAGTGGAAAATCATCTTTAGGGCTCGCCCTATTCAAATCTCTGTAGTCCACACACATTCGCACTTTGCCATCTTTTTTTGGGTACGGGAACAATATTGGCAACCCATTGGGGGTAAGAGGTAACAGCCAAGAATCCAGTGTTGAATTGCTTTATGACCACTGCTTTAATCTTTTCTGACATATCTGGCCTCATGCGGCGAACATTTTTCTTTACTGGCGGACAATCTTCTCTTGTAGGCAAATAATGTACCACAATGTCTGCATCAAGTCCCGACATGTCTTCATACGACCAGGCAAAGACTTCAACATAATCGTGTAATAACTGAATCAGACTCTCCTTGATAATGGGTTCCAGATTGGCACCCACCTTGACCTCTTTTTTGTCTTCTTCGGTACCTAGGTTGATTGTATCCACGGGTTCCTCGTGAGGCTGAATGGTTCTTTCTTCTTGTTGTAGCAGTCTAGAAAGTTCCCCTGGTACTTCACAATCTTCCTCACCTATGTCTTCGGCTTGGTAGATTAGATTCTCAGAGTCACAAAGGGCCATAGCAGTATCGTTACCCATGGGATCCTGAATGGATGTATACCTGCATTGTGAGTGTGGGTGTGTGTAAGGGTATAGCTATCTTTGAAAGAAAATAAAATGTAAAAGAAAAACAATGGGCACAAAATTTTGTATGCGAAAACATCCATGATTCATTGATGTCATATGAAAATGACATAATAACCCTTACAAATGGACCATTGTGCCTCGTGTAAGACACAAGGTTTCAAGAGTGCGAATTGTTTCAATATTATAGATCCAACAAAAAGTAAAGACAAATTACTGTGGGATAAAGGTGATCGGGACAAAGTCTCTAATTGCTGAGCCCTCCATTGATAGTTGGGAAGATCTAATCCTCCAGGTTGCAACATCTTCACCATCTTCTACCGCATTGACTGCGCAGTTGCTGATCCTCAAGGGTGGTCCTCCAGCACGAGCACGACGTATAGCCTTTTGAGCACTTGAAGTGAAACCTAGGCCAAACTTGTCAGACTTATATGGGATATCCGGGAGTTTCCCCCAAATAATGCACCCTCATTCTTTTACCAATGGTTTGGCATCCTTCAAAGATGACATCCGGAGTGGAGGCCTTGTAAGCTTGGGAACCTGAGATACACCCTTGGTCGGTGCCACATCTTGAGGGACCTCTTCCAAGTGTTGAAATGGAGTTTCAATGAATTCACCATCTAATTCCACATATCTGAAGGAATTGAGATGGATGATCATGTATTCTTCCTCTCCATGAATTGTGATAATCTTCCCTTGAGCCGGATACTTCAACATTTGGTGCAACGTAGAAGTAACAGCGCCAGCATTGTGGATCCATGGTCGGCCTAGCAAGCAGGAGTATGAAGGGCGGATGTCCATTACATAAAAAGTTTAATTGAAAGTTTGGGTTCTAACCTTTATGGGGATATCCACTTCCCTGTGCACCATCCTTTTCGAGCCGTCAAAAGCCCTTACTACTATGTTGCTTGGCTTCAAAGTCAACCTCTCATAGTCAAGTCTATAAAGAGCATTTTTGGGTAATACATTCAAAGATGAGCCAGTGTCCACCAAAACATGAGCCAGAGTTGTGCCCCCACATTCCACAGAGACATGCAATGCCTCATTATGTTTCCTTCCCCTTGGCGTCAGATCAGCATCTGAAAATCCTAGACCATTATCTGCAGTCAAACTGGCTACGCAGTCTTGAAATTGATCGCCATATGTCTCTTGAGGCACATGGGCGGTCTTCAAGAATTTTACCAAGGATTTTGCATGCGCCTCGGAACATAGTAGTAATGCCAGCATGGAGATTTTAGAGGGATTTTTCCCTAGTTGTTCAACTACATCATAGTCGCTTCTCTTTATAATTTTTAGGATCTCCTTCATTTCTTTCTTGGAGGTCTCAAGGATGGTCAATGACTGAGCCTTCGTCCGTACAGGCTCAATCAGAATACTTTTTCCTCGAGTCTCGGTTAACTCGGCAGCAGGAGTGTCAGTAGGAATGATTACAGGGGTTGTAACAACTTTGTCAATTGGAGTATTGTTGGAGTGAATTATAGGACCGGGAATGACTTTTGTGGGAGCAACGGCAGAATGATTACGGGTCCAGAAGCTGCTTTTGGGGGAGCAATTTCTGGAGAAAAGATCCTACCACTGCGGGTAATTGTGTTAGTCCCTGCAATATTACTGACGTCGAAATCCACTTTCTCAGAATTTAAATCTTCGGTGACTGGCCAGTCTTGCTTGATACCATGGTAATAGGCATCCCCGCCATAATGTTAGAACATAGTTTGATTCTACAACCCTTAGTTAGATTTTTGATGATAACAAATACAAAGAACAAATATGCACCCTAAAAATTATGTTATTTTGTATGCATAAATTCTGACCAAAGCAGCATCAAAAGATAAGCTATATAAGCTACACGCTGAAGCAATCAAAATTTGCGCTGAAGATTGATGACCAGAACCTGCGCTTAAGTGAAGTAAACTCTGATTCTAACAAGAGCATAATAAAATAAGTCATCAATGTGCTGAAGCATCAGCAGCAGGCTAGGATGAAAGATTTTGAAGCGTTACTAATCATTCATGACAGCATCAATTACAACGGCTTCTTTCAGACATGATCTTCTCCAAATGGAAACTGAGTTAATGACATTTATCATGCTTAATGATCAACGAGAATCCATTCCCTATATAAACAAACTCAATGATCAAATCGGTAACAATTTTTGGCATATACTACTCACGAGAATTAAAAAAGCTGCAAGCATGCTCATCATATTTCCACGCTCTAATTTTGTGTAAATTATCATAGTTGTGATAACAGTTTTTTTAACGAAAAACAACAACACACGGTACTCTTGTTTATTTGATTAAAATAGTGTTCCTTGAGATTAACCGGATTGTGGTTGTACTCAAGAAGACTTTAACAGTTGTTAAAGTAGTGCTTGTAATCCTTTTGTGATTAGTGAATTAAGTCCTTGTTGGAGAGAGGCGAAATCACCTTGACGGGTGGATTGGAGTAGTTTGAGATCAAAAGAACCAGGATAAAAATAATGTGTCATTGTGCTTTTGTTTTCAAGTTTTCAATTCAACCCCCCCCCCCCCCTCTTGTGTTTTTCACTTCTTCAATTGGTATCGGAGCACCTGGTTCTGAGCTTAAACACTTAACCGTGTCAGTACAAGATCCAAGCTTCAGAAAAACACTATGGTGGGACCAAGCCAAAACATCAGCAATGACTACCATGAAGACAAGGACAGATTCAGTGGAAAACCTCCAGTCTTTTATGGAGAAAACTTTGACTACTAGAAAGATATAATTGAGAGTTTCTTTCTAGCCCATGATGCTGATCTGTGGGACATGGTAACTGATGGATACACACATCCAGTGGATGGAAGAGGTCAGAAGATAGACATAAAAATGATGTCTGACCAGCAGAAACGTGACTTCAGAAATCACCATAAGGCCAGAACAACACTCCTCAGCGCTATCTCATACTTAGAATATGAGAAAATCTCAAACAGAGAGACTGCCAAGAACATGTTTAACTCTCTGAGAATGACGCATGAAGGCAACATTCAAGTCAAAGAAACCAAGGCCCTTGCGCTCATTCAGAAGTATGAGGCATTCAAGATGGAAGATAGTGAATCCATAGAAGCTATGTTTTCAAGATTCCAAATCCTTGTTGCTGGACTGAAGGTTCTTGACAAAGGGTATTCTACTACTAATCACGTTAAGAAGATCATCAGAAGCTTACCCAAGCAATGGAGGCCAATGGTCACAACACTTAAGCTAGCCAAAGATCTCAACAAATTATCTCTGGAGGAACTTGTTAGCTCCCTCAGAAGTCACGAGATAGAGCTAGAAGAAGATGAGCCTTAAAAGCAAGGTAAGCCACTAGCTTTAAAATATAACAGAAAATCTGACTCTAAGGTTTTACAGGCTGCGGAAGAAACTTATGATGGATCCTCATCAGAATAAGATGAACTGTCTCTCCTCTCTAGAAGGGTGAACCAACTGTGGAAGTAGAGACAAAGGAAATTCAGAAATCCTAGAAGATCAGAGAATCAGAATGAATCCTCCTCCAGATACAGAAAGTCTGAGTCTTCCTCTGGACACAGAAGATCTGAAGGTTCTTCAGGATACAGAAAGCCAAATAACAAGGACATCATCTGCTATGAGTGTAACGAGCAAGGGCACTACAAAAGTGACCGCCCAAGGCTTCAGAAGGAGAAGCCCAAAAAGAAGTTCTTCAAGGAAAAGAAGAAAAGCCTCATGGCAACATGGGATGATTCGGACACCTCTGAAGTTGACTTATAGTCGGATGATGAAAAAGCAAACATAGCTCTCATGGCAAACGTGTCAGAAGAAAGTGAAGCTTCTAGTTCAGACTCAGAATCAGACACTGAAGAGGTATTTCTTGACTTTACCATTAATTTTACTAAGGCTGAACTTGTAGAAAGTCTAAATGAAATTCTTGAAAGGTATCAGCATATCAGAGTCAAATTCAAGAACTTGAAAAGGGATCTTGCCTCTGACTCTGAAAAGTCTGAGAGTCTCAGATTAGAGAATTCTGAGTTAAAAGAAAAAATTTCAAAATTAGAAAATGTTTTGCAAAATTCTCAGAAGGAAACGATATTAGAGACTCCCAGTAATGCTGATGAGATCATCAAAGAGTATGATCACAACTTTCAGAAGTTTTTAGCTAAAAACATAGATAGAAGCAAGATGGCTTCAATGATCTATGGAGTTAGCAGAAATGGCAGAAAAGGGATAGGATATCAAGGTAAGGTATCCACACCTAAATAGGCCATGGACTTAGTCATAAAACGCACACCACTCAAATCACATTTTATATATGGGCACACACATGACATAAAATACATAAGTAGTGATTATTCTGTCAAACCAAAATTCAATCAGAATTTTGGTAAAACTAACAAACCAAGACCCAAGAAGATATGGGTACCTAAGGATAAAATTATATATGTAGCAGATATCTTTAGCAGCAAGGATAAAACATCAGTCATGGTACCTGGACTCTGGCTACTCTCGACACATGACAGGAAGAAGGCATATGTTCCAAAGCCTGGAACTTAAGCCTGGAAGCTACGTGGGATTTGGAGGCTACCAAAGAGGAAAGATCATTGGTTCTGGAACAGTAGGTAATGGAAATATTCCCTCTATAAATAATGTGTTATTAGTTGATGGATTAATGCATAACCTTTTATCCATAAGTCAATTAAGTGATAACGGTTATGATATAATCTTTAATCAAAATTTATGCAAAGTTGTTAGTCAAAAAGATGGGACTATCATATTTAATGGAAAGAGGAAAAACAACATTTATAAAATAAAACTTTCTGAACTAAAGAGTCAGAATGTAAAATGCCTACTTTCTGTTAATAATGAGCAATGGGTCTGGCACAGAAGATTGGGGCATGTTAGTATGAGAAGAATATCTCAGATTAATAAACTCAATCTGGTCAGAGGACTTCCAAACTTGAAGTTCAGCTCAGATGCTCTGTGTGAAGCATGTCAGAAAGGCAAATTTGCAAAACCTGCTTTCAAATCCAAAAATGTTGTTTCCACCTCTAAGCCATTAGAACTTCTGCACATAGACTTATTTGGACCATTAAAAACTGTGTCTGTCAATTGCAAGAAGTATGGGTTAGTAATCGTAGATGACTATAGCAGATGGACATGGGTAAAATTCTTAAGACACAAGGACGAGTCACACTATGTGTTCGTTACCTTCTGCAACCAAGTTCAGAATGAAAAGGATTCTAGAATTGTCAAATTCAGAAGTGATCATGGTGGGGAATTTGAAAATAAAAATTTTGAATTATTTTTTAATGAAAAAGGCATCTTGCATGACTTCTCTTGTCCTAGAACTCCCCAACAAAATAGAATTGTAGAACGAAAGAAAAGAACATTGCAAGAAATGGCCAGAACCATGATCAATGAGACTAACATTGCTAAGATATTCTGGTCAGAGGCAATCAACATAGCGTGTTACATTCAGAATAGAATCTCCATAAGACCTATTCTGGAAAACACTCCATATGAATTGTGGAAGAACAGAAAGTCCAACATTTCTTATTTTCATTCATTTAGATGAATTTGCTTTATTCTGAATACAAAAAAATATCTGAACAAGTTTGACTCTAAAGTACAAAAGTGTATTATGTTAGGATACTTTGAACGCTCAAGAGGGTACAAAGTATACAATACAGAAAAACAGATTGTTGAAGAGTCAATCAGTGTTAGATTTGATGATAAGCTTGACTCTCAAAAGTCAAAGCAGAATGAATTCCTTGCAGGTATGGAAGTTGAACTCATAGGTACTGAAGACAACTCGTCAGAAGTTCTCAACAGAGACGCTCCCACATCATCAGAAAGAGTTACTGCAAGAAATCCAGCACCTTCAGTTGATCAACTTCATAAAAGGCTGTCCAGAAGAAGCATTACTCACCCAGAAGATAAAATACTGGGAAAGAAAGATGATCCAATCAGAACAAGATCAACATTCATAAACTCTGAAGAATCCCTCATGGGACTGGTCTCTCTCATTGAACCAACAACAATTGATGAAGCACTTCTGGACAATGACTGGATTCTGGCTATGCAGGAGGAATTGAATCAATTCACCAGAAATGACGTATGGGATCTGGTTCCCAGACCAAAAGGATTCAACGTCATTGGAACAAATTGGGTATTCAGAAAAAAAACTGAACAAGCAAGGAGAAGTCATCACAAACAAAGCACGACTGGTAGCACAAGGTTATAGTTATCAAGAGGGGATAGACTATACAGAAACCTTTGCTCTAGTCGCCAGGTTAGAATCTATCAGACTTTTAATATCATTTGCTGTAAACAAGGGCATCACTCTGTATCAGATGGATGTCAAAAGTGCATTCCTAAATGGCTATATAAATGAAGAGGTATATGTACACCAACCCCATGGGTTTGATAATTCCAAACACCCAGAATATGTTTTCAAACTAAAGAAGTCACTTTATGGTCTGAAACAAGCTCCCAGAGCTTGGTATGAAAGACTGAGTAACTTCCTATTAGAAAAGGAATTCACCAGAGGGAAAGTGGACATAACCTTATTCTGTAAGACATTTAAGAATGACATTTTAGTATGTCAGATTTATGTTGACGACATCATCTTTGGATCTACTAAACCCTCTATGGGAAGAGAGTTTGCTAAATGTATGCAGGAAGAGTTTGAGATGAGCTTAATGGGGGAACTCAAATTCTTTCTGGGCATTCAGATAAACCAAACTCCAAAAGGAACTTACATTCATCAGAGCAAATATGTCAGAGAACTTCTAAAGAAATTTAATCTCTCAGAATGTAAGCCCTCAAAGACACCAATGCACCCCACGTGCATTCTGGAAAAGAAAGAGGTAAGTAAAAAGGTAGAACAGAAGGTCTACAGAGGTATGATTGGTTCTCTCCTCTATCTGAAGGCTTCAAGGCCTGACATTTTATTTAGCATTTGCTTATGTGCTAGATTCCAATCAGATCCTAGAGAATCTCACTTAACAGCAGTTAAGCGAATTTTCAAGTATCTGAAAGGTACTACTAATCTGGGTTTGTTTTATAGAAAATAAAATGATTATAGCTTAGTAGAATATTGTGACACTGACTTCGCTGGAGACAGAGTAGAACGTAAAAGCACTTCTGGAAGCTGCCAGTTTCTGGGAGAAAATCTGATCTCATGGACCAGCAAGAGACAGTCCACAATAGCATTATCAACAGCAGCAACTGAATACATAGCAGTTGTTGGATGTAGCACGCAAATACTCTGGATGAAAAGTCAACTTGAAGACTTTAACATTTTGAGAGTAACATTCCCATCCTCTGTGACAACACTTCTGCTATATGTCTCAGTAAGAATCCTATTTTGCATTCTAGGGCTAAGCATATAGAAAAAAATCATCATTTTATTAGGGACTATATTCAGAAAGGGATTCTTACCTTAAAGTTTATTGACATAAACCATCAATGGGTTGATGTATTCACAAAACCTCTTTCTGAAGATAGGTTCAACTTCATTCTGAAACATCTCAGTATGAAGTTATGCCCAAAATAAAATGTTTTATTTATATCTTAACCCTCAGAACTTTATTATTTTCTGTGAACAACTGATCAACCTGTCCTCAGAGTTTAGAGGTACAGATTGCATCAGAATCTATCCAGGAAGATATGAATGTTTCATTTTAAGGATAGAGGCGTGCAGTTCACAACATCAAACACTTGTCATCCTCTCACCTGCTACCTTCTGAAGCTGAACACGCGTTCAATTTCTGAAGGGATCAAGGCACTGATTGGATGCATTGAGACACTTGTAAGCGGTAACCGTTCAGTATATTTCTAAATCCCCTAATTTCAGGTGTCATTATGATAAGGTGGCCATAACCGGACTATTTAAATGCTGGTTTGCGTTTTGTATTCACAAATATGCAGTAAGCAAGAGTCGCCACCGACTTTTATTTTATCCAACTGGAAAGGAAAAAAGCACAAAAAAATTCCTTTTTCGAGATTTTGAGTACGGGGGGTAGATTATAGAAAGGGAAGGTATTAGCACCCTTTCTATCCGTGGTCTTCCACGGGCTCTTAGGTACTTGCTCATCATTTTCAAAATTGCTTGTGTATGTTTGATTTGAAAAAAGTTTTAGTTTTACTTAGATTTAACCCTTGCTTCTGTCTTCAAGAGTGTTACGAAGTTGTTTTGAAAACTTTGTTTGAAAAAGAGTGTAAGTGTGAAAAAAAAGTTTGTTTTGAGCAAGTACCTACTAGCATCTACCTACTCGAAAAAGAGAATGTTTCTATTCTTGTTTCCTTTAGACAGTGTTATCCCACTATTAGTGAGTAGGTAGCATCGTCATTGGAGTTTTTAAGGTTCAATTTGAAAGGGACGTACGATCACTAAAGCAATGTTAGGACGTCTTAGTAATAACCCTAATGTCTTAAGATCAATATTCGAGGCAACATTTCCGAGGCAACATTTCCAAATGGGACATTTGATCTTTGTTTAGACAAGAGAGCGACCACTAAAATACCCTATACTTAATGATCGTTTACCGAAGGAAACCGAAGTGAGAGTATACCCTAGGAGTGCGCATGTGCGAGTGATTCAATTTCAAGTTATTATCTTTGCACATTTAGGGTTTGTTAACCGTTTTAAAATTAACATACAGTCTTGTCAAGTAACCCTAATATCATACATCTAACAATTAATATTTACAAGAATTACAGTGCGAGAAAATAAAGCTACGCTATTACAAGGCTTCGGGTATTAATTACATAGCCAAAAAACCCGCTAAAACGATAAATGAAAGGAAAAAGTCCTAATTAATCTATTACATCCTGTGAGCAGTTACATCAACATTGTAAAATAAAATAAACGCGCACGATGAATCGAGAACGAGAGGAAATTAGGGTTTTGACCTCGTCTAACCTAATTAAAAGAAAAGTCATTTTTTGGTTGTTTTTGATTATTTTAAGAAAATAAGGGTTTAAATTAAATATGCAAAAACCTAATTACTAATTAAATTAAATTAAATAAAACTAATTAAATTTGACCTATTTTTTGTATTTTTGTGAATTTTTAAGAAAATAGAAATAAAAATTAAATTAAACAAACCCTAATTCTTCTACTTGATTTTAATTTATTTACAAAGGAAATTAAAGTTACCTAATAAATTAAATTCACTAACTAGAAGGTATTCAGCGTCTAATTTAAAAAAACAAAACCTAAATCTACTCTTGATGAAAAATTGATTTTATGATTCTATTAAAAAAGAATTAATTTTTGTTAGTAAAATAATTTAAATAAATTAAATAAGATAAAATATAAAAGAATAAAGGAAAGGAGGTATTGGGCCTGTAATCAGTAAATTAGGGGTGTGTCAATAGCAGGTTCTGAGCCCAAAATCAAAGGTCCATGTTGACTTCTCTAGATTCAGTGCTACACGTTAACTGGGACGCATGATAAATCCTTATTTAGTGGCCTTCAGATCTGGATGGTGGGTAATCTGATGGTTGGAAGATGATGGTCTATGGTGGTCTTCATACCTATGTGCGTGCCTGATTAAGCAATGAAAAACAACATGAAATACATGGGGGACCTAGGATTCAAACTCAGGTCCTATGGCTTTCTCCACCTTCCTCATTACCAACTAAGCCACGCGCTTTTGTTGTATATGAGATAACAATTAAACAATATATTAAAAATAAACTAAACAAAAATTATTCTCACGGAATTTCAAATGAAGCAATCAGGGGCTGCCACGCCATCGTCCCTGTCCTCTCTCGTTGCTAAAAGGTTCAGTGACTTTTACCTACGGACAAATGTTCCTAGCTATAACCCCTGCATATTTCAAAATCAAATACAGGCACGATAAATGGATTCTAATGCTATGGATCAAATCGCCTTGGCCTGCTGAGCATCATGGTGCCCTTCTTGTGGACCAATTTTGCCTGTACAAAAAGATCCCAAAATGCACAAAGAAACCCTAGCAATGGTGGATTCCAATATGGCTAACAAAAATGCAAATAAATGGTACTGTTAGCTTGCAAACATGATCAGGATTACAAATATGTTATTGAAACATGATAAAGATGCAAGAATAAAGGAATATGATTTTTAAAAAAGACCCAAACCGTGAGGGTCGTGGAGATGAATTATGGGCATGAGGATGCTTGTTTTTGATTGGTATAGCTTCCTTGTATGCCTAGGAAGCGAATGAGATGGCTTGGGAGTCTTGTAAACGCCTGGAAGTATGAAATTAAGTCAACACTTTTTGGTGATTTTTTCAAGTTTTCTTCTTCCTCTCCACGCCTCAAAACCTTCTCTTTTTTTGTCTGCAATTGTCCACTATATACCACTGATTGAATTAGGGTTACAATTGTGCTCTCAATCTTTATCAATTATGATCTTTGATCATGATTTGATTTTCCATGAAAATCTTTCCAAAATAAGCCAAAATCAATCTTTTTATGCACACCTATGCCTTGCACGATTTGATTCACTTGCTAGCTGTATATGGGAACTGAAATGTGCACAAAATCTTAAGGTTTGAATGGTTTGGATATTTTCATGATTTATTTTGATTTAAATTGATTTAATTGAAATAAAAAATCAAAATAAATGGTAAAAATAATATAAAGGCAAGTTGGAAGAGTTAGGTCTCGTGGAACATGTTACAAACTTAAGCCAAGTACAAAAAGTTTGGCCCATTTGACAAAAATTGCAATTTGAGGCACTTTTGACTTTTGACAATTTTGCAAAAAAAGGTCAACTTCACCAATGCATAACTTCTTCAATTTTGACTCTATGAAGGTGTTCTTGGACTTTTTAGAAATCGTGAGATGTCCTATAAGAAACCCTTTTGGTCTCATCTCAATTGAGTCTTCCATGTTCATTTATGAAGCTTTGACAAAAAAGGTGTTTTTGTTGACTTTTCAAAATGACCTATAATGTCCAAATTCATAACTTCTTGTGAGTGCATATTTTGAACTTGGGAGCTGAAGATGAATTGTAGGTAATTGCATCCTCTTAAAAATGAGATTTGGATGGGTCATTTATCCTAAAGTATGATAAAGTTATGCTTGGTCAAAGTTGAGTTGACTTTTCCTACAAAACCCTAATTTAGCAACTTTTGGGTTTTGATGAATTGTGAGCAATCCTTGATGAATCATGATCAACCCTTGATCAAATGATGAATAATACTTCAAAATGAGGATGTTGACCAAAAATATTGAAGTTTGATTGTATGTGGGCCACAGTTGACTTTTTCCCTAGCACAGTCGATTTTCAGGCCTTTGAACAATTGACTGAGCAAACTTCCTCTGCAAGGCTTAAAACTTGATATGGATGATCTTGAGAACATATTAGGACAATGGTGAGAATTTGGGATCCCTTGGACTCAAATATCTTGATTCAACATGAAACCCTAATTTGAGGTAGACTGCCTTAAGAGAGAGTTTGTCTGGTCAACCCTTGGACTTTCTTGAGCAACTTGAGGATCTTTCTTGAAGTATTTTGAGAAATATGGGAGGGAAAATTTTGGGGTACAGCAGCTGCCCATGTTTAATCTTCTTAAACCTGAGGATGTAGATTGTCTTGCTTGCCTTTCGGGATCTGAAGGTGGAAGATGATTGAACACTAGAGTGCCCAGAAATTTGCACTCGCATGAAGTGGTACTTGTCTTGTGATGTCGGGAATGAGCTTACAGATGCCATTTGGAAATTGATGATAGAAGATGGGATTAAATATTCCATCCGAAGGAGTGTCGATCGCATAAGAGATTCCTTTGCGAGAGTTTGTATACTTGTTGTTAAGGAAGACTACGCTGGGGAGTGATGGCCTTTGTCTTGAGGAAAAGTTGAATTTTAGGAGCTTCGGTCGTCCATTATTCTACTGGGGAATCGTCTCTTAGTCGAAGAGGTGAAAATGAACTACTATCTGGTCGTGATCCAGGCTTTATAATGATAAGATCGACTGCTATCTGGTCGTGCTCCAGGCTTTACAGTGAACTATTGGGGAGATGAGATTAAACTTGCTATCCGGTCGTGATCCAGGCTTCGCAATTTCTCGATTCCTATCTGGTAATAATCCAGGCTTCAGAAGGAATTAAGTTGTTATCTGATCGCATCCGGGCTTCAACTTGAACTTAGGGCACACTAATTACGATCGACTCCAGGCTTCTTAGTTTTTGTCCAGGTAAACTGCTATTTGGTCGTAATCCAAGCTTCGTAGTGTCTTATACTGTTATCTGGTCATAATCCAGACTTCAGGAGAAATCAAGTGGTTATTCGGTCGCCTCCGGGCTTCCATTTGATTTTTAGGCCTACTAATATTCGGTCGAATCCGGGCTTCATAGTAATTGGCCAGGTAAATTGTTATTTGGTCATGATCCAAGCTTCACAGTGTCCCTCACTATTATCTGGTTGTAATCCAGGCTTCAATGTCTTTTACCGCTATCTGGTCGTAATCCAGGCTTCGCGATGCTCATACCATTATCTGGTCGAATCCAGGCTTCATGGTGTTCGGAGAAATCAAGATATTATCCGATCGAATATGGGCTTCATATCTTGTATTAAAGATATACCACTATCTGGTCGTAATCCAGGCTTCGCGGTGTCTTTGGCTGCTATCTGGTCGTAACCCAGGCTTCACAGAAACTTGTATTGCTATCTGGTCGTAATCCAGGCTTCACAATAACTTGCTGAGCTATTATCTGGTTGTAATTCGGGCTTCACGGCTTGTGTTTATGTTATACCACTATCTGGTCGTATTCAGGCTTCATGGTACTTATATTTCTATCTGGTCGTAATCCAGGCTTCATAATACTTGCTGAGCTGTTATACGGTCGTAATCCGGGCTTCACGGCTTGCTTGGGATTAAACTATTATCCGGTTGAATCCGGGCTTCATAGCTTGACCTTGGTGAGAATTTGATTGTATCTTTCCTGAAAGGTAAAGGGGTTAGTCGTATGTAATGCATGATATGTATCAAGCAATGATGTTCTCAAAATAAATGAGATTGTGTTGTATGATGCGTATGCGCATGTCAAGATGTATGGACATGTAATGTTTTTATGATGTTCTTTAGCTGGGGAAAATAAATCCCGAGTTTCTGCTGGAGAAAAAGAGTTGAATCCTTTGTTCTCGCTGGGAATAACGACCAAAGATGATTGTGAGAATAATCCTGCTGGAGAATAAACTGACGAGAAAATGACTCTGTGGGGAAGAGATGCTCTGCTAGAGGATCTGTTGATTTGGAGGAATAACCTTGGCTGGGGATGAATTATCATTGCTGGCGATAACGAACCTTGTTGGGGATTGAGTTTTCATTTGTAGAAGAAATAAGCTCCACTGGGGATAATTTTCTAGTGCTGATGATAGATAAACTCTGCTTGGGGAGAATCATTGTTTCTAGATACCTTTTGCTCTGCGGGGAGTGAGTGTACCTTTGGTCGTATTCTCCAGCTAGGTCTATCCATATACCTGGTGGACAGAGCAACTGTAAGGTTTGGACATTTCTTGTTTGTCCCTGCTCCTGATATTACGAGTAATCGTCTTTTGTTTCGCATGTAAATATTTATGAGCAGTAATTATTGTCAAATGCATATATCAAAAATGAACCAGTGGACGTTCTTGCAAAACAAAACAGAAAAAAGAAAAAAAATTTGAAATTTCTTTGTGAAAATGAATTGTATTGATTTTGAAGTTGGCCTGTAAATAGGCGTTTTTGTACAAGAGGCTGACGTCCTAGTAAGAGAACACCGCCGGAAGATAGAATTTATATAATTCGTGAAAAACGAAGAAAAACAGCTATATGAACAATCCCACTGGGTTCCAACTCTCCTATTACCTTTATATCTTCGAGAGTCTCATCACTTTGCTACTTGGTTAAAGGTAGATCAGATTGATTAGTGTCGTCCGAGCTTGATAGTCGGTACTGAAGTCTGGTTGCAAAATGATCTAATGAGACATAGTGTTACACTTCAATCCCTAATTTTTGCCTGGACCGCCCTTTCGGGTTTTTAGTCCACCGGGATACCCTTTTTTGCCCAAGCCGCCTTTTCAGGTTTTCAACTTACCAGGTGTACAGATTTTTTCATTTTCATCCCTTATTTTTGCCCGAACCCTTTTGGTTCGCCGGGAAGCCCTTATTTTTTCCTAGGCCGGTCAACCTAGCGGGTCTTTGATTATGCATAGTATTTTTTCACTATGTTTGTATTGACGGGATGAGGAAGGTATTCACCATCCATGGTGGTTAGAATCATAGCTCCTCCCAAGAAAATGTTCTTAACCACAAATGGCCCTTCATACGTAGGGGTCCATTTTCCCCTAGGATCACCTTGTAGCAGTATGATGCGTTTGAACACCAGATCCCCAACTTGATACTCTTGTCATATGACTTTCTTGTTAAAAGCCTTGATCATCCGCTTTTGATATGTCTGACCATGACAAATAGCAGTAAGTCTCTTCTCATCGATTAAGTTCAGCTGATCAAGCCGGGTCTGGATCTAGTCGTCCTCGCTCAAACCTGCATCCTTCATAATCCGAAGAGAGGGTATCTGGACCTCAATGGGTAAGACTGCTTCCATGCCATACACCAAAGAGTAGGGTGTTGCCCCTGTTGAAGTCCGCGCTGAGGTTCGGTACCCATGAAGAGAAAATGGCAACATCTCGTGCCAATCTTTGTATGTCACCGTCATCTTCTGCACAATCTTCTTGATATTCTTATTAGTTACTTCAACAAACCCATTCATCTTCGGCCGGTAAGGAGAAGAGTTGTGATGTTGTATCTTAAACTATTTGCAGAGCTCAGTGATCATCGTATTGTTGAGATTTGCATCATTGTCCGTAATGATCCTCTCAGGTACACCGTATCGACAGATCAGATTATGTCGGATAAACCGCGCCACGATGTTCTTAGTTACTGTAGCAAAGGAAGCTACCTCAAACCACTTTGTAAAGTAATCAATAGCTACCAGAATGAAATGATGCTCATTGGATGCAGTAGGTCTGATCTCGCCAATCATATCGATGCCCCACATTGCAAAGGGCCAAGGTGCTGTCAAATCATTCAGAGGAACTGGAGGTATATGCACCTTATCAACATAGACTTGGCACTTGTGACAGGTTCGAGAATGTTGATAACAGTCGGCTTCCATAGTAGACCAATAGTATCCCGCCCATAGGATTTTCTTTTCCATGGTATGTCCACTGGAATGAGTTCCGAAAGTACCTTCATGTAACTCTGCCATAATCCTTTCTGCCTCGCTCTTGTCCACACATCACAGTAAGGTTGAATCATGGTTACGCTTATAAAGGACACCATTGCTGATGAAGAACTTCACAGTGAACCTCCTCAAGAACTTCTTATCATTAACAGATGCACCATCGAGGTACTCTTGAGTCTCAAGGTACCTCTTTACCTCGTGAAACTAGGGTTTATCTGCTACTTCTTCAGTCTCAATGTCACAGCAATGTGCGGGTTCGTCCAACCTCTCAATGGTAATTTGGGGAGCCTCATTGTCCCACCTGACCTTGAACATAGAAGACATGGTAGCTAGCGCGCCCGCTAACTGATTCTCCTCTCTCGGGAAGTGTTCAAAGGTTATCTCCTCAAAATGTGGAAGCAACGTCAATACATACTCTTTGTAAGGAATAAGATTTGGGTGTTTTGTATCCCACTCGCCTTTAATCTGACTGATCACGAGAGCGGAATCTCCGAATACACTCAAGAACTTAATCCTTAGGTCAATAGCTGCTCGAAGGCCCATGATGCATGCTTCATACTCCGCCATGTTGTTGGTGCAGTTAAAACATAATCGGGCGGTAAACGGAGTATGACAGTCCTCGGGAGATATAATCACGGCACCAATGCCATTACCCAACGCGTTTGAGGCTCCTTCGAAATACATAGACCATCGGGATCCTTCCTCAGGTCCTTCATCTGGTCCAGGTTCTTCACAGTCGGTCACCCACATGATATTCTCATCCAGAAACTCGAAATTCATAGACTGGTAATCATCCACGGCCTGATGTGCCAAATGATCTGCCAACACGCTCCCCTTGATTGCTTTTTGGGTTGTGTATTAGATGTCATACTCAGTTAAGATCATCTCCCATCTTGCTATTCTTCTGGACAAGGCAGGATTTTTGAAGATATACTTGATTGGGTCCATCTTTGATATCAATAGAGTAGTGTGAGTCAGCATATACTGTCTCAACCGGCGAGCAGCCCATGCCAAAGCGCAGCAAGTTTTCTCGAGCAGTGAGTATCGGGTCTCACATTCGGTAAACTTTTTTCTAAGGTAGTAAATAATATGCTCTTTTCGGCCAGACTCGTCATGCTGCCCCAGCACACACCCCATTGAATTCTCGAGTACTGTCAAGTATAAGATCAAAGGTCTTCCTTCGACTGGAGGCATCAGGATAGGTGGCTCTTGAAGGTATTCCTTGATCCTTTTGAAAGCGGTCTGACATTCATCATTCCATTTTACCACTTGATCTTTCTTCAGCAGCTTGAAGATAGGCTCACAAGTAGTAGTCAGGTGCGAAATGAATCGGGCAATGTAGCTCAGGAGTCCCAAAAAGCCTCTGACTTCTTTTTCCGTTCAGGGAGCTGGCATTTCCTATATAGCCTTTACCTTGGCAGGATCCACTTGAATACCTTTATCACTAACAACGAAACCCAGTAGCTTACAAGACCTTACTCCGAAGATGCACTTGTTCGGGTTTAACCTCAGCTTGTACATTTTCGACCTGTCGAATAGTTTTTGGAGATGGTCAAGATGTTCTTCTTCAGTCTGGGACCTTGCAATCATGTCTACAACGTACACCTCAATCTCATGGTGAATCATATCATGGAACAAAGCGACCATGGCGCGCTGATACGTTGCCCCAGCATTCTTCAATCCGAACGGCATGACTTTATAGAAAAAGGTTCCCCATTGCGTAACGAAGTTCGTCTTCTCTATGTCTTCGGGAGCCATCTTAATCTGATTGTAACCAGAAAAACCATCCATAAAGGAGAAGATCTTATGTTGCGCGGTGTTGTCGACCAGAACGTCGATGTGAGGGAGTGGTAAATCATCTTTGGGGCTCGCCCTGTTCAGATTTCTATAGTCCACAGGCATCCGCACCTTACCATCCTTCTTGGGCACTGGAACAACGTTGGTAACCCACTGCGGGTAAGAAGTAACAGCTAGAAATCCGGCATCAAACTGTTTCATGACCTCAGCTTTGATTTTCTCAGACATCTCTGAGCGCATGCGGCGAACCTTCTGTTTTACCGGAGGACAGTCTTCTTTGGTTGGCAAGCGGTGAACCACAATATTGGTATCCAACCCAGGCATATCTTCATAAGACCAAGCAAAGATCTCAACATAGTCGCGTAGCATCTGTATTAATCGTTGCTTGACACTAGGCTCCAGATTCGCACTAATCTTGACCTCTTTCTTGTCTTCCTTTGTACCCAGATTCACTGATTCCACTGGCTCTTCATGGGGTTGTATGGCCCTCTCTTCTTGTAGTAACAGTCTAGCAAGCTCCCCAGGCACTTCACAATCATCCTGACCTTCATCCTCGGCTTGGTTGATCGGATTTTTAAAGTCATAACTGGCAGTAGCAGAGTCATTATCAATGGGATCCAAAGTGGATGTGGATCTGCATTATGATATGTGAGTGTGTGTAAGACAATAGTTGTTTTGATAAAGTGCAAGATAGAAAAGAAAAACAAGGAGCGTAAAATTTGTAATGCAAGAAAACATCCAATTCTTTATTGATGATATATGAAAATGACACATAATAAGCCCTCACAAACAAAGCCAAGGTGCCTCGGGCAAGGCACCGGGCCGTAAAGTTTCAAATCGTCTGTTACAAATCTCAAAACAAAATTCTATTATTGTGTAATAAAAGAAACTGGCACGAAGTCCTTCGCCGTCCAATTGTTCAATCCACCGTCGGTAGTCGGGTAAATCCAATTGTCAATATCTGACTCTTCTTCATCATCCTCAATTGCATTCACTCCCTGATTACTGATGTGCAGTGGAGGTCTTCCAATTCGTGTGCGTCGAACATCCCTTTGAGCCTCTGCGGTAAAGCCCAAACCAAACTTGTCAGTTTTGTGTGCGAAGTCAGGGAGTTGACCCCAATTTGCACACCCACCTTTTTCATTCACAGCCCTGGCATCTTTTAGGGAAGCCATCTTCATTGGAGGTTCTTCAACAATAACTTCAGTCGACGCTAGGGTCTGGGGAACCTCTTCAAAATTCTGGCACGGGGTCTCGATGAACTCTCCATCCATCTCCACATAGCTAAAGGAGTTCAGATGACTTACCATTTACTCCTCCCCACCTTGCACCGTAACAATCTTCCCCTTTACTGGATATTTCAACATCTGATGGAGCGTAGAAGTCACTGCCCCAGCCTTATGAATCCACGGGCGACCCAGCAAGCAAGAATAAGATGTTCGAATATCCATCACATAGAACATAGATGAAAAAGTCTGAGAGCCAACTTTAACAGGGACATCCATCTCCCCGTGCACCATCCTTTTTGACCCGTCGAAGGCCCTAACCACAATATTACTCGGCTTCATAACCAAACCTTCACAATCCAGCCGGTCTAGTGCTTTCTTGGGTAAAACATTCAGTGAGGACCCAGTATCCACCAGTACGTGGGCCATAGTAGTGCCCCTGCACTCGATCGAGACGTGTAGAGCATCATTATGATTTCTTCCTTTAGCTGTCAGATCTACGTCGGAGAAACCCAAACCGTTGTCGGCAGTCAAACTAGCTACACAATCTTTGAATTGATCAACAGAGGTTTCCTGCGGCACATGCGCAGTTTTAAGGAAAGCAATTAAAGCCTTTGCATGGGCTTCTGAGCACAACAACAAGGATAGCATGGAGATTTTCGACGGGGTTTGCCCCAGCTGCTCGACTATGTTGTAGTCGCTCTTCTTGATAATCTTCAGAATTTCCTCTATCTCCTGCCTAGAGGTTTCTACAATGACCTTCTTAGGTGCCCCCATCCGAGAAGGCTCACCTGTGATTTGTTTGCCCCGAGTGTCAGATGGCTCGGCGACAGGGGTGATAATTGGAATACGTACTGGGACAGTAGCCGACGTACTGGAAGATGGAATGGCGATAGGCTTTTGAACGGTCGGAGGGGAAATCTCAGGAGAGAAGAGTCTTCTGCTTCGGGTGACCTTGCTAGCCCCGACAATATTGCTGACATCACTATCAGCTTCTTCAACCTTCAAATCTTGTTTGATCCTATGATAATACACATCGGCCCCATAGTGCCATGGGACAGCCTTATCCGAAGTGTATGGGATAGGACCAAGAATAGTAATGATTAATGGAGCCACTCTTGGAACAGATGTAATCCTAACAGGCTTTCTTGAGGAAGCCTTGGAAGGATTGGCGGAAATGGTTATGATAGAAACATCTTCAACAGGAATCAACGGAATCAAAGTTTTCTCGAACAGGATCTCTTTGTTATCTATCAGGCATTGAACACCTGATTTCAATAAATGGCAACCAACAGGCAGGATTGAACATAGGTGGCAACCTTCGCCACAGCCCGGAAATAAACCGGCCAACAATAGATTCTTCTTCACTGTCATCAAAGGAGTAGAAATATCTTCCACAGAGGTTACAAATGAATCATCGTCCACAGCATTTACTCCATGGCCATGCTTAGGCATAGGAGTAGTCATGACGTTGGGCTTTTTCGGTGCGTCAAACTCAATTTCTTTAGCTTCAATCAAATCTTGCACCTTATTCCTTAAGGCCCACTAATTGTTTGTATCATGCCCTGGGCTATCGGAGTGATAGGCACAACACGCGTTCGGATTATACAGCGGAGATATGGTGTTGGGATTCTTCGGGGCTTCCCTCAGAGTTACCAGGTTGGTTTTTAACAGTTGTGGTAGAATTTGAGATAAGGTCATACTGAGCCGAGTGTACTGTCTTTGCGGTCTCTCTACTCTTTGCTGGTTGTTGTATTGTGGGGCAACGGTGGGTCTTGATATTACTACCGCATTAACTGCTTGGCGGCGTTCAGGTCGGTTTTGGCTCCTCGAGCTGTAAACTGCACTAGCTTCTTTCCTGAAAGGCTTCTTTTCTGTACTTCATGAAGCATCTTTCTGTATCTTGCCACTTCTGATACCAGCTTCTACCCTCTCCCCAGTCAAAATCAATTTAGTAAACCCTCATGACGAACTACCGATCAAATGATTCAAAAATGGACCAGACAAAGTCCTAAGAAACATATCCACCAACTCCCTATCAGACAGAGGTGGTTGGACTCTTCCAGCCAGATCTCTCCACTTCTGAGCATAGTCCTTAAAGCCTTCGCTTGCACCCATTGACATACCCTGAAGCTGAGTACGCGTGGGAGAAAGGTCAATGTTATACTGGTATTGCTTGTAAAAAGCAGCAGCAAGGTCCTCCCAGTTGCGGACATTAGCTCCTTCCAATTGATAAAACCATTCAAGCTGAGTCTCTGACAGACTATCTTGAAAGAAATGAACCCACAGATTTTTATCAGCAGTATAAGGTTGGATTTTTCGGACGTATGAGCGGAGATGGAGCTTTGGACAGGATACTCCATCATATTTAGCAAAAACAAGAGCTTTAAACTTGTGAGGGATCACCACCCCAGATGCCAGTCCCAGATCTCCAAAGTCTAAACTAGGTATCTTCTGAATCTCCACTGCACTCATACGGTCTTCGAGTTGCTTGTACCTATCCTCAGCAGGAGGATACTATTCTTCGTCAAAATCAGTGTCATTATCAGAGACCACAGGACTAGGACCCTTTTCCTCCTCTTGATTCTCTCCTCCTTTAGATGAATGAGATAGGTCAGCTTCCTGTCACAACCTGTTCCCAAATCTGTGACCCATATTCAGCAGAACCACCTTCTTCTTCTTCTTTTTCTTCTCCTTCAGGATGAGAGTCTTCAAATCTTCTTGTCCTTTGGCCAAGTTCAAGAACATCTCTTTGAATTGAGCATTCTGTGCTTGAAGATCCTTGATGGCTTGATCGGTAGGTATTTCAGAAGACATTTTGTGCTGAAATAAACAGCGAAGAAGATGAGAAACCTGTAATGATACCTGTAATAAGGTGCATGATAATGGAATGCATATGAAATGATTTCAAAGACTTTGGGAGATTTAAATTTTCAAACCAAGAAATAAACAAACTTTATTAGATTAAACTTGTAAGAATGTTTAACAATGCCTTCAAGGCGTTACAAAAGAAATAGACTGAAAACAGATCTAAACTAGAAAAAACAACAAAATCAGAAATTCCATGGACGCTTTCCCTTTGTGCTGACGTAGTCATTGATCGTCCTTTCATTATCAAGTTGCCTCGTGAGCTTCAAGATCTTCCTCTCTTGCTCATGATACTTCTCCCGGTAAGTATCCCTCTCCTCTTTTAGCTGAATCCAAGATCTCTTTAATGCCCCAAGATCAGTAAGCATGTAGGGATAAAGGATTGTGTAAGGAACACCTTCTTCATTAGTATGCTCCACAACCACTGGCAACACAGCTTCATAAGGCATCCCAAGCTTCTGAGCCCGAGATCGGACCCACTGGAGATAAGGTTGCATAGGGAGAGAAGTATTTGGTCCTAGATCCTGAGGGTCAGACCTGTTCAGCATGCCCCAGGCTCGTATAAACCTTCGGCGATGCTCTTTAACGTCCTCCTTATAGTCAAAGACAATATATGTAAGAAGTAGCTCATGAGGACTGTCTCTCCGAGCGCGACCAAACTGACATAAAGCCAAACAAGGAATGTAGGTTATTCCCCCTCTAATTCCAAGCAACGGGACATTAGGGTATTCCCCACATCGATCAATAATAGCAACCCCTTCCATATCCTTAGAACTCCAAATAATGTCTGTATGAACAAGGGACATTATCCTGTAAGACCATCCTAAACCATCCTCATTCTTCAACACTGACTTAGGGAGGTGTGAAATAAACCACCTCGCCAACAGCGGCATGCAACACATGGGGGTCCCTCTTCTACGTGTCGTACGAGTATAGAGGGCATGCAAAATATCACCCAGAAGAGTAGGTACAAGATTGCGAGACAAGAATATCTTAACCGCATTCACGTCTATAAAGGAATCTGGATTCGAGAAAAGAACCAAACCGTAGATGAGGAGAGCTAAAATGTCTTCAAAAGACTGAAAGTCCAAGTTATCCCAGAATAGTTGAGCTTGATCCATTAGAAACTTGGCTAAGAAACCTTTAACCCCGCTTCGTGTCTCCCAATTAGATACCACATCAGTCTTCTTCAAGTGTAAAGTTGAAGCAATGTCTTCTGGCCTAGGAGTCTCTTCCAAACCTGTGAAGGGCATCTACTCGAGGATGGATATACCAAATAAATGAGAAAACTCTTCCAAAGTGGGAACTAGCTGATAATCCGGGAAAGTGAAACAATGATGCACTGGATCGAAGAACTGGAAAAGCACACTCATCATTTGCTCATCAAACCTGGAGGTAACCAAACTAAGAAGCTGACCATGTCTTCTAATGAATGAAGAAGTATCAGAAACTCTTGAGGCTAAGTCTTTGAGTTGAGCAGGTATTTGCACAAAGTTAACTCGGATGGTGTTTCTGCGCATGGAAGCCATAATCTGCAAAACAGAACAAAGATAAATTCCCTCGGTCTTTGAAATGGTTAGTCTAATGAAGTATGCATGCTATGTTATGATGCATGATGTCATGATAAAACAAACAGCAGGTATAACAGATAGCAGATATGGTAAAGGCAAACAAGTCACACAAAAGTCCTTGATTTTAAGGCTTGCATGGGGTCTAGGTACTACCCTCTTGAAGTTCAGTTGGTTTCAACCTGTCCTAATAATAGTAACTTGGTTCTAGAGGTTCTCAATATCACTGACCATCCTCCATCGGTCATGGTTTCAGCTCACGCAATCTTTTCTTGCAACCGGAACTATATCGAGAGTATGGTCTCAATGAGTGTAGTATCGAGTATCAACCAGTTCCCAGCTTTACACCGAGACCGGCTATCTCACTACTTCCTATGGCCAAGTTGGTCAATTATAGGTTCTAAGGTCAGTTGATGCTTAACGACCCATATGGCAGCCCCGTATTCTCCTCATTTCTCCACAAGGGATACCGGTACCAACCAATGTGCCACATCAACATAGCTACTACTTTAACCGTATCGGTCTACGCCGTACAGTTCCCTCACAATTTATTTCTACTTACCTAAAAGGTGTCCCCCAGATCCGGGTTAGGATCTATAGTAACTCCCGATACAAAGCCCTCAAAGGTAAAGCAAACAAATCAAACAATAGAAGCAAATATGATGAACTAATCCTAAGGTATACCCCACTTACCTTATCCCCAGCAGAGTCGCCTGTTTTGTGATACGGTGGCTAGAACCGGACTGTTTAAATGCTGGTTTGCGTTTTGTATTCACAAATGTGCGGTAAGAAAGAGTCGCCACCGACTTTTATTTTATCCAAATGGAAAGGAAAAAAACACAGAAAAATTCCTTTTTCGAGATTTTGAGTACGGGGGGTAGATTATAGAAAGAGAAGGTATTAGCACCCTTTCTATCCGTGGTCTTCCACGGGCTCTTAGGTACTTGCTCATCATTTTCAAAATTGCTTGTGTGTGTTTGATTTGAAAAAAGTTTTTGTTTTACTTTGATTTAACCCTTGCTTCTGTCTTCAAGAGTGTTACGAAGTTGTTTTGAAAACTTTGTTTGAAAAAGAGTGTAAGTGTGAAAAAAAAGTTTGTTTTGAGCAAGTACCTACTAGCATCTACCTACTCAAAAAAGAGAATGTTTTTGTTCTTGTTTCCTTTAGACAGTGCTATCCCACTATTAGTGAGTAGGTAGAATCGTCGTTGGAGTTTTTAAGGTTCAATTCGAAAGGGACGTACGATCACTAAAGCAATGTTAGGACGTCTTAGTAATAACCCTAATGTCTTAAGATCAATATTCGAGGCAACATTTCTGAGGCAACATTTCCGAGGCAACATTTCTGAACGGGACATTTGATCTTTGTTTAGACAAGAGAGCGACCACTAAAATACCCTATACTTAATGATCGTTTACCGAAGGCAACCGAAGTGAGAGTATACCCTAGGAGTGCGCATGTGCGAGTGATTCAATTTCAAGTTATTATCTTTGCACATTTAGGGTTTGCTAACCGTTTTAAAAATAACATACAGTCTTGTCATGCAATCCTAATATCATACATTTAACAATTAATATTTGCGAGAATTACAGTGTGAGAAAATAAAGCTACGCTATTACAAGGCTTCGGGTATTAATTACATAGCCAAAAAACCCGCTAAAACGATAAATGAAAGGAAAAAGTCCTAATTAATCTATTACATCCTGTGAGCAGTTACATCAACATTGTAAAATAAAATAAACGCGCATGATGAATCGAGAACGAGAGGAAATTAGGGTTTTGACCTCGTCTAACCTAATTAAAAGAAAAGTCATTTTTTGGTTGTTTTTGATTATTTTAAGAAAATAAGGGTTTAAATTAAATATGCAAAAACCTAATTACTAATTAAATTAAATTAAATAAAACTAATTAAATTTGACCTATTTTTTGTATTTTTGTGATTTTTTAAGAAAAGAGAAATAAAAATTAAATTAAACAAACCCTAATTCTTCTACTTGATTTTAATTTATTTACAAAGGAAATTAAAGTTACCTAATAAATTAAATTCACTAAATAAATTAATTTTTAAAAAAAACAAAACCTAAATCTACTTTTGATGAAAATTTGATTTTATGATTTTATTAAAAAAGAATTAATTTTTGATAGTAAAATAATTTAAATAAATTAAATAAGATAAAATATAAAAGAATAAAGGAAAGGAGGTATTGGGCCTGTAATCAGCAAATTAGGGGTGTGTCAATAGCAGGTTCTGAGCCCAAAATCAAAGGTCCATGTTGACTTCTCTAGATTCAGTGCTACACGTTGACTGGGACGCATGATAGATCCTTATTTAGTGGCCTTCAAATCTAGATGGTGGGTAATCTGATGGTTGGAAGATGATGGTCCATGGTGGTCTTCACACCTATGTGTGCGCCTGATTAAGCAATGAAAAACAACATGAAATACATGGGGAACCTGGGATTTGAACCCAGGTCCTATGGCTTTCTCCACCTGCCTCATTACCAACTGAGCCACGCACTTTTCTTGTATATGAGATAACAATTAAACAATATATTAAAAATAAACAAAACAAAAATTATCCGCGCGAAATTTCAAATGAAGCAATCAGGGGCTGCCATGCAATTGTCCCTGTCCTCTCTCTGTTGCTAAAAGGTACTGTGACTTTAACCTACAGACAAATGTCTGTAGCTATAACCCCTGCACATTTCAAAATCAAATACAGGCACGATAAACGGATTCTAATGTTGTGGATCAAATCGCCTTGGCCTGCTGAGCATCATGGTGCCCTTCTTGTGGACCAATTTTGCCTGTACAAAAAGATCCCAAAACACACAAAGAAACCCTAGAAATGGTGGATTCCAATATGGCTAACGAAAATGCAATTAAATGGTACTGTTAGCTTGCAAACATGATCAGGATTACAAATATGTTATTGAAACATGATAAAGATGCAAGAATAAAGGAATACAATTTTAAAAAAAGAACCAAACCGTGAGGGTCGTGGAGATGAAATCTGGGCACGAGGATGCTTGTTTTTTATTGGTATAGCTTCCTTGTATTCCCAGGAAGCGAATGAGATGGCTTGGGAGTCTTGTAAACGCCTGGAAGTATGAAATCAAGTCAGCACTTTTTGGTGATTTTTTCAAGTTTTCTTCTTCCTCTCCGTGCCTCAAAACCTTCTCTTTTTTTGTCTACAATTGTCCACTATATACCACTGATTTAATTAGGGTTACAATTGTGCTCTCAATCTTTATCAATTATGATCTTTGATCATGATTTGATTTCCTTGAAAATCTTTCCAAAATAGGCCAAAATCAATCTTTTTATGCACACCTATGCCTTGCACGATTTGATTCACTTGCTATCTGTATATGGGACCTGAAATATGCACAAAATCTTAAGGTTTGAATGGTTTGGATATTTTCATGATTTATTTTGATTTAAATTGATTTAATTGAAATAAAAAATCAAAATAAATGGTAAAAATAAAATAAAGGCAAGTGGGAAGAGTTAGGGCTCGTGGACCATGTTACAAACTTAAGCCAAGTACAAAAAGTTGGGCCCATTTGACAAAAATTGCAATTTGAGGCACTTTTGACTTTTGGCAATTTTGCAAAAAAGGTCAACTTCACCAATGCATAACTTCTTCAATTTTGACTCTATGAAGGTGTTCTTGACTTTTTAGAAAGCTTGAGATGTCCTATAAGCAACCCTTTTGGTCTCATCTCAATTGAGTCTTCCATGTTCATTTATGAAGCTTTGACAAAAAAGGTGTTTTTGTTGACTTTTCAAAATGACCTATAATGTCCAAATTCATAACTTCTTGTGAGTGCATATTTTGAACTTGGGAGATGAATATGAATTGTAGGGAATTTCATACTCTTCAAAATGATCTTAGTATGGGTCATTTATCATAAATTATGAGAAAGTTATGCTTGGTCAAAGTTGAGTTGACTTTTCCTGCAAAACCCTAATTTAGCAACTTTTGGGTTTTGATGAATTGTGAGCAATCCTTGATGAATCATGATCAACCCTTGATAAAATGATGAATAATACTTCAAAATGAGGATGTTGACCAAAAATCTTGAAGTTTGACTGTATGTGGGCCACAGTTGACTTTTGCCCTAACACAATCGATTTTCAGGCCTTTGAACAATTGACTGAGCAAACTTCCTCTGCAAAGCTTGAAACTTGACATGGATGATCTTGAAAACATATTAGGACAATGGTGAGCATTTGGGATCCCTTGGACTCAAATATCTTGATGCAACATGAAACCCTAATTTGAGGTAGACTGCCTTAAGAGAGAGTTTGTCTGGTCAACCCTTGGACTTTCTTGAGCAACTTGAGGATCTTTCTTGAAGTGTTTTGAGAAATATGAGAGGGCAAATTTTGGGGTACAACAGTCATTAATGCATATAATAATGACTAATTTTTCTTTTTATTACTGCTTACGTTTTCAAGAAACCTAATTAAACTCAAAATTACTTTTTACATTCATTCACTTTTACTGTCATTAATATTTTCTCTCGTTTCAAGTTCTTGCTTTCAAAAACCCTCTTCATCTTCCTCAAACCCGTGTGAACAATGGCTTCTTCATCAAACCTCAAAAATCTCAGTGCTTCTGAATCTGCATCAACGGAACAGTATGAAGAACCCTTCAGGACTCTTCTAACTCCTGTTGATAACCTGGAAGTTCTCTCAGAACTGATCATTGATTTTGGGAGTCTACAAGAAAATGGGTTCTATCTCTATGAAGACGTGACTGCTCAAGGTTGAAACAGGAATGCAGGAATGGATAAATTCTTTGAAGCATGCAAGTCAGGAGATGTCTAATCCTGCTGCTTTTGATTATATGTGGGCAAGATTTAGAAATTGGCTTAGCTCTGAAATGTTGAAGCTGAAGGAATTATGTTATGAAAAGGTTCAGCAGAACTTTAGTGATAAGCTGAAGGCTTTTCAAGACCAAGTTCTGAGCCAACTGTTCAAGAAAGATATCCTCTCGCTGGATAATGCCCCATGGAAAGAGCATCATCCTTCAGATGTAGCTGAACCAGAATCAGAAAGTCTCTCTCTGACTACTACTCTAGAAAATATGATTACAGCAGAAGAAATGGTTCACTCAGAAGAGGTTGCATAATGTTCTACACAACATCCAACTCCTGAAGAGACACTGGATTCCTCCTTAGTCATGCAAACTCTGGAAGAGTTGAAGAAAGAAAATGCTTTAATCCATGCAAGGTTGGATAAGTAGGAGGATACGAACAAAGAGATTAAAAGTATTCTGGGTAAACAAGAAGACACTACAAAGGAAATCAGAGGCATTCTAGGCAAGCAAGAAGAGTCAAATACTCAGATCAAGAGCTTGTTGGAAGCGTTGTTCACACATCTTCCCCCTCCTTCTTAGATCTTCTTTTAAAATTGTTTATCTGTAACTTTTATTTTTACCTCTTTTCTTCTGAAACTTATCATTGCATTATGTTTTTAATATAATTCATCTTTTTTGGCTCTGATTATATTGCCTTTTTGATAACTGACAAAAAGGGGGAGAAAGTAAGATATTTTCAATAATGGTTTACCGAGACAGAAGTCTCAAACATTCTGAATTACTTAACCTCTACTTTCTGAAAAGTTTGAACAAGTAAAAATTCTGATAGGAGATGCAGCTAAAACTCTGATGAGAAGGAACTTAAGGGAAGTAATCAACTCAGGGGGAGTTTCTCTTAAACCTTTTGTTCTTTATTTTTCATTGAAAATTCTAGTTTTTGTCATCATCAAAAAGGGGGAGATTGTTAGAACATAGTTTAATTATACAACCCTTAGTTAGAGTTTTGATGATAACAAATATAAAGAACAAATATGCACCCTAAAAATTATGTTATTTTGTATGCACAAGTTCTAACCAAAGCAGCATTAGAAGATAAGCTATATAAGCTACACGTTGAAGCAATCAGAATTTGCGCTGAAGATTGATGACCAGAACCTACGCTTAAGTGAAGTAAACTCTGATTCTGAACAAGAACATAATAAACTAAGTCATCAATGTGCTGAAGCATCAGCAGCAGGCTAGGATGAAAGATTCTGAAGCGTTACTAATCATTCATGACAGCATCAATTACAACGGCTTCTTTCAGACATGATCTTCTCCAAATGGAAACTGAGTTAATGACATTTATCATGCTTAATGATCAACGGGAATCCATTGCCTATATAAACAAACTCAGTGATCAAATCGGTAACAATTTTTGGCATATACTACTCACGAGAATTCAAAAAGCTGCAAGCATACTCATCATATTTCCACGCTCTAATTTTGTGTAAATTATCACAGTTGTGATAACAGTTTTTGTAACGAAAAACAACAACACACAACACTCTTGTTTATTTGATTAAAACAGTGTTCCTTGAGATTAACCGGATTGTGGTTGTACTCAAGAAGACTTTACCAGTTGTTAAAGTAGTGATTGTAATCCTTTTGTGATTAGTGAATTAAGTCCTTGTTGGAGAGAGACGAAATCACCTTGACAGGTGGACTGGAGTAGTTTGAGATCAAACGAACCAGGATAAAAATACTGTGTCATTGCGCTTTTGTTTTCAAGTTTTCAATTCAACCCCCCCCCCCCCCCCCCTTCTTGTGTTTTTCACTTCTTCACATAATTCCATGGTATGGTTTTGTCTGACGCATATGGGACTGGTCCAGGCATTGTGATTATTAAAGGAGTTACTTTCGGAACTGATGTAATCCTAACGGGTCTTTTGGTGGAGACCCTGGAAGAATTGGCGGAAATGGTAATAATAGAAACATCTTCAAAATGGATAGGTGGGACAGAAGTCTTTTCAAACAAGATTTCTTTGTTATCTATTAGGCACTGAATGCCTACTTTCAACAAAGGACGGCCGGTTGGTGATGACAAACAGAGATGGCAAACTTCATCACAGCCCGGGAACACATCGGCATTCATCAAATTCATTTTAATAGTCAGAAGTGGGGTCATGAGTTCATCAATTGAAGTAACAAACAATCCTTCTTCAATGGCGTTGGTATTGTGACCATGTATGGGCATAGGGGTAAAAATGACATTTGGCTTTTCAGGCGCATCGAACTCAATTTCTTTTGCTTCAATAAGGTCTTGTAATTTGTTCTTTAGAGCCCAACAGTTATTAGTATCGTGACCAGGACTTTCAGAGTGATATGTGCAACGGGCATTGGGATGATAGTGAGGAGATGTTGTATTGGGGTTTTTCGGAGCTTCTTTCAAGGTCACCAAGTTGGATCTTAGTAGATGCAGCAATACTTAAGACGGGGTCATGTTGATTCTGGTGAACTTCTTGACTGGCCTTTCCATCCTTGGTTGATTATTTCTTTTCTAATCAGACATAAGCTTAGGAATCATAACAGCCCCCACCATTGGTCGGTGCTCGGCCCTATCTTTATTTCTTTGCGGATATACAACATCCACCTCTTTCATTCTGATGAAAGGCTTTCTTATAGTTATAGAAGAATTTGAATCTTTCTGAATCTTTCCACTCTTTATATCGGCTTCTACCCTTTCTCCGGTCAATATTAGTTCAATAAAGCCTGCAGATGAACTTCCAATTAAATGGTTGAAGAAAGGACCAGACAAGGTGTCCAAGAACATGTCTACCAATTCTCTCTCAAATAGAGGGGGTTGAACTCTTCCAGCCAAATCTCTCCATTTTTGCGCATAGTCCTTAAAACCCTCATTGGAAGCCATGGCCATACTCTGGAGTTGAGTACGGGTAGGCGCCAGATCAACATTGTATTGATATGGTTTGTAGAAAGTTGCAGCAAGATCTTCCCAATTGTGAAAGTTGGCTCTTTCTAGTTGGTAAAACCAGTCAAGTTGAGTTCCAGACAGACTGTCTTGGAAGAAGTGCACCCATAAGTCTTTATCAGCGGTATGGGGTTGAATTTTCCTCACATATGATTGGAGATGCATTTTAGGGCATGAAACTCCGTCATATTTGGCGAACATAGGTGCTTTAAATTTCGAAGGAATCACAATCCCCGACACTAGACCCAATTCCTCAAAGTCCAAGCCTGACACTTTTTGGATTTCCATTACGCTCAATCGCTCTTCGAGATTCCTATACTTGTTATCAACTGGAGGGTATTATTCTTCTGAGTAGTCTTCTTCTTCCTCTTCCTCCTCTGATTCATACGGGACGACTGTTTCCTTACCTTTCCCCTCCTGATTGTCTTTTTCTCCGGATGTTGTTGCAAAGTTTAAGGTCCTTCTTGTCTGCCCATGAAATCTTTTTCCCATGTTTAAGACTCAGGATACCTTCTTTGTTTTCTTTTTCCTCTCTTCAGCCAGCAAAGTCTTCAATTCTTCTTGTCCCTTGGCTAGGGTCAAGAGTAACTATTGAAACTGTGTATTCTGAGCTTGGAGGTCTTTCACTGTTTTCTCGAGATCCATCTTACTGAAATAAACAGTAGAGATATTGGAGACTTGTTGCAAAAAAAAACCTGCTTATGTTATGATGAATGGTATATGCATATGCAATGTTTTCAAGGATTTCAAAGATTCAAATTTGTTTTAGATAAAAAGGAAACACACGTTATATTAATAAGTTAAAGCTTGAGTACAATAATTCTTTCTTGGGCAAAGAAACTCTAAGATAAAAAGGTAGTGCGCATCCTCTTTGGTGCAATGTAGGTATTCAGAGTCTGCTCCTCATGAAGTAGCCTAGTGAGTTCCAAAATCTTCTTCTCACTCACGTAGAATTGGGCTTTGAAAGTATCTCGCTCCCTCTTGAGTTGTATCCATTCCCTTTGTAGGTCTTCAAGAGATGTGGGCATGTCAGGATGTAGGATAGTGTATGGAACATCTCCCTCCAAGGCAGGCTCAATGATTACCGGGAGAATGGAGGGGTAAAGCATCATAAGACTCTGAGCGCGAGTTTGTACCCATTTGAGGTAAGGCTCAAGAGGGATGGAATTTTTATGCCCCAAAGTCTTGTTATCCACCTTATTTAACATCCTCAAAGCTCGGATAAATCTCTGGCGAAGACCTTGATCGTCGTTGTCGTAGTCAAATACCAAACCTTGAATTAGCATCTCATGCGGGCCATCCCTTCGGGCCTAACCAAACTATCTTAAGGCTAAACATGGGTTGTAGGTGATACCTCCCCTAATCACAAGTAAACGGACATTATGGAATTCTCCACAACGGTCGACAATGTTAACATTCTCTTTGGATCGGAAGCACCAATGAATGTCTGAATGTTTGAGTGTCATCAAACTTTGTGACCACCTTGAACCTTGCTCATTTTTTAATACAGATTGGGGAAGATGCGAAATAAGCCATCTTGCCAAGAGATGAGGGCAACACATAAGGACACCTCTTTTCCTCATTGTGCAAGTGTGAAAAGAGTGTAGGATATTGTGATACGGTGGGAGAATTGACTTGAGGGTTTTGCGTTTGATCGCAAATGTTACGGTTAGCAAGAGTCGTCACCGACTTTTCTTTTATCCAAAAGGAAAGGTGAAAAAGCACAGGAAAGACCTTTGAGATGTTTTCTTGAGTTCTTGGGGTAGATTATGAAAAAGGGAAGGTATTAGCACCTTTTTCATCCATGGTTTTCCATGGGCTCTTAGTTACTTGCTTAGATCACTTGCTTTTGTTGTTTGAAAATGTTTTTGGTGTGGTTTCGAAAGTATTTTGTAAAAGAGGCCATTCGTTTAGGCAATCTTTGTAATGATTCTTGTTCGTAAGAATGTATACAAAGATGTTTGTCTTTTTTTGAAAATGTTTTCAATGTTTGTAAGTTGTTTTATATGTGTTTATTTTCGAAAATAGCAAGGATAGTTGTTTGGAAATGGAGCAAGTAACTAGAAGCAATCTACCTACTCAAATGTCTTTCTTGCACATTTTCTATTCCTTTGACATTGTTGTCTTACCATTGATTTGGTAAGCAACCCTATCTTCGGATGTAAACGGGACGGGCGTGGGTCATCGTATAACCATGATTAGCAATGTTGCAAAGTATCTTAGTATTTTCGAGGCACTAAGATCATTTTATAAGGCAACTTTGAATAGCGCCATCGAGGGACTATGATCTTTTAATTTTGTTTGTTTTACCAAGATACTTTGCATGCATATCATGGCTATTTTTGTATAAGGCAACTAAGTGGAGAAACCCTAAGGGTGTTTGTGTGCAAGTGTGTTTGATTGCATGCATGATTTTATCTTGAATTAGGATTTTCTATTTCATTGATTTTATCTTGCCATACATACCCTAATTGCTAGAATTTACATTTGAAAGAGATAAAAATGCGGAAATGTAAAGTCCTACGCTATTACAATATTTTGGGGGTGGGGGTACACATTTATGAATGGGGAATCCAGCGAGAAAAATAAAGAAAAATAACAAGGGGAAGAAAGAAAAAAAGAAGGAGGGGGTCAGCGTGCTGCTGAGAGGAAGTCAGAAGTTCTGACCCTGGCCTGCTGCAGGATATCAACCTGTTAGTAAAGATGTATAGGTCAGAACATCTGACCCTGGTGCGCTGCAAAACAGAAACCTGTTAGTGAAAATGTATGGGGTCAGAAGTTCTGACCCTGCTGGGCACACAGTAATTTTCAGAAGTTCTGATATTACTGATGACAAAACAGCCCTCAGAATTTTTGGCGCCAAAGTTAGAACTTGGTCTCCCCTGTGCTAGTCAGAACATCTGCAATTTAGTTATTTTTCCACAAAACAGAAGGCATGCCTAGGACGATTTCAGCAAGTGTCATAGCATTTCAGAAGTCAGGACCAAAAGTCAGAGGCAAGTTCTGTACTGATTTAGTCTCTACTTAGGCATACAGATGCGTGAAAATCTCAGAACATACACAACATCAGAAGCATGATAAATACATTGTGTTTTGAGCATGCAGATCTGATGATGCTTAAGCAATGTGGTGAGAGTCAGGAGGTGCTTACCTTGTTGTTGGAAGAAATTCTGTGAACTGGAGTTAGCCTTAACTCAGATGGTGTTCTGGATAGGTTCTTTGAATGGATGGATGGAGGGTATATATATGAGTCAGAAAACTGTATGGGTGTTTCTTAGTCAAGAGATACTTTGAGAGCAGGAGATTCAAAGTTGTGTTTAAGACTCTTGAAACACTAGGAATTTTGGCAGAGTTTCAAGGTGTTTTCTTGCTAAAATTTTCTGTTTTTCTTTTCTAGCAATTTTTCTGGGGTTGGACCGTCTCTTTTCAATGGACAATGGGGCTCTATTTATAGGCAAAGCTTTGTGGGTTTTTTAAACGTTAAGTGGCGCAAATACCATGCAATAGATGCTGACTTAATCTTGGAGAAAGTTCATAAAAAGTTGTGATGATTGACAGCTTTTAGCCTAGGCTGGGTTAGTAAGTGAGGATTAAGGAAAAGTGATACCCATGAGTGAAAGTAGCACATGAACCCATACCTAAATCTGCACAAGAGCGTTGTTATGCTGCACGTGGAGAGACCCTTTGGACAAATGCTCAAAAGTGGTTGTGAGCATTAATGAGCATTAAATGGTGATGAGATTGGTCAAGACTAAGAAATCTTGTAATATGAGATTTGCATCATTACTTAAATCTGAGCCAGGAGTTCCTACTTCAGCATACAACGCACTCAAATTCTGATCTTAGTATCCTGCTGCCTCAGCAAATTCTGAGGGTTCTCCAGACTTTCCAGCATGTTCTTTTGATTTGTCTCTGAAAACTCTGGACTTAGAGATTCTGCTTCAGTGTAACACCCAATCTTTTGACCCCTTTACCTTCTAATTCCAGCATGTTCTGAAGGATCTTTCAGGCTTTGTTGCTTTCTTTGCATTCCTCTAGGAAACTCTGACTGAGTTGGCATAGCTGCTGAAGAGCCACATTCTAACTGAATGTTATGTGTTGAGCCAAGTTTGCAATTTCTGACCGCTCCTGCCTGGAGGTTGGTTCAGAAGTGTCATTTGTTTTTAAATACTTTAGAAAAATTCTAAGTATTTAGAATTTAACGTTTCCAAGGTAAAATTTTACTTTTGAGTTTCTTGACGAAACAAACTTCATATTCCGACATTTCTTGATGAAATGTGATTTTTGTGTTTTGATTTTGATCCAAAAACCAAAGTTTGACTTTTTAGCTTGCAAATGACCACTTTGCCCTTGTAAATGGCTTGCTTGGAAAGAAATTATAATTCAAGGCTTGGATTTGTTTAAGAGAAAACTTTGAGAATCCAGGATGATTTCTTGAAGAATGAGAGGGCAAATTTTGGGGTACAACAGATATCTCCTAGAAATGTAGGCACCGGGTTGCGGGATATGAAGATTTTGACGGTGTTGACATCTATGAGTTGGTCAGGATTTGGCAACAAAACCATCCCATAGATGAGGAGATCCACAATTTCCTCAAAGGCTTTCAAGTCCAGGGAATTCCAACAGCTTTGGGCTTTTTCAAACAGGAACTTTGCTAAGAAACCTTTGACACCACTCCTTGTTTCCCAATGAGTTGTGATATCAGATGAGTGCAATTATAGAGCTTGAGCAATCTCTTCTGGATTTGGGTCTCTTTTCGTACCGTTGAAAGGTAGTTGATTGAGAATGGGAATCTTCAAGAGTCGGGAGAATTCTTCCAAAGTAGGCACAAGTTGATAGTCGGGAAATGTGAAGCAATGGTGTAAAGGATCAAAGAACTGAAAGAGCACCTTCATCATATCCTCATATGTGTTGGAGGTGACCAAGTTGAGTAGGCGACCATGTCTCTTGGTAAATGGAGAGTTTTCAGGAATCCTTGAAGCTAGCTCCTTAAGTTATGGAGGGATCCTTACAAGGTTGACTTGAATAGTTTTCCTACGAAGTGAATCCATATCCTACAAAACAAGAACAAAGATGAATCCCAAAATCCTTGAAATGGTTAGTGGATGTATATTATGTTCATGATGTTATGTACAAGTATGCATATACAAAGCAAACAAGTCCTTAGGTTTAGGCTTGCATGGAGTTTTATAGGTAAGTACCCTCTTGAAGTTTAGTTGGCTTAAATATGACCTAGTAATAGTAATCGGGTTCTAAGGAGCTCAATATCACTGGTTTGTTTCCTTGGTCATTGTTTCAGCACAAGCCTCTTTAATGGCGACCAAAATATCCCAAGAAACCAAACCTCAATGAGTGTAGTATCGAGTATCTACCAACTTCGGACTGCACTAAAGTCGGTTATCTCACTACATCCTAAAGGCCAAGTTTGTCAAGTAAAGGTTCTAAAAGTTCATTAGTGCTTCATGACATCACTCGGCGGCCCCGTATTCTCTTTGATTAACTCAAAGGCTACCGGTACCCACAAATATGTCGCACTAACATAGTTATTGCTTAGACCATATCAGTATACCCCGCACAGTTTCCACAATGTATTGCTACTTACCTATAATGTATCCCAAATCCAGGTAGAGGATTCAAACCCAAACAAAGAACCATAATGTAAAGCATACAAGTCAAACAATGTAAGCAAATAAACGTGATCTAATCCCTAAGGTAACCCCACTTTTAGAATTTTCCCCAGCAGAGTCGCCAGTTCTGTGATACGGTGGGAGAACTGTCTTGAGGGTTTTTCGTTTTATCGCAAATGTTGTGGTTAGCAAGAGTCACCACCGACTTTTCTTTTATCCAAAAGGAAAGGTGAAAAAGCACAGGAAAGACCTTTGAGATTGTTTCTTGAGTTCGGGGGGTAGATTATGAAAAGAGAAGGTATTAGCACCCTTTTCATCCATGGTTTTCCATGGGCTCTTAGTTACTTGCTAGATCACTTGTTTTTTGTTCGAAATTGTGCTTTGTGTGGTTTTCTGAAAGTATTTTGTAAAGAGGCCATTGTTTAGGCAATCTATGTAATGATTCTCGTTCGTAAGAATGTATACAAAGATGTTGATTTTTTGAAAAATGTTTTCAATTTTGTAAGATGTTTGAAAGTGTATGTGACTGTTTTGAAAATAGCAAGGATGTTTGTTTTGAAATGGAGCAAGTAATTAGGAGCAATCTACCTACTCAAATGTCTTTCTTGTTCATTTTATTTTCCTTTGACATTGTTGTCTTACCATTGATTTGGTAAGCAACCCTATCTTTGGATGTAAGTGGGACGTGCGTGGGTCATCGTATAACCATGATTAGCAAGGTTGCAAGGTATTTTAGCATTCTTTTTTAGGGACTATGATCATTTGTAAGGCAACTTAGATAGCGTCATCGAGGGACTATGATCTTGTATTTGCTTGTTTTTGCTAAGATACCTTACATGCGTAATATGGCCATTTTGTATAAGGAAACCAAATGGGATAACCCTAGGGGTGCTTATGTGCAAGTGTATTGTTTTCATTCTTGATTTTGTTTTGGATTAGGGTTTGCTATTTGGTTGGTTTTAATCTTTCTATACAAAACCCTAATTACTAGCATTTGTTATATAAAGCGATAAATTGTGGGAATTAAAATTACTACGCTATTACATCATTTAGGGGAGGGAGTGTACAAATTACAATTGGGGATTGCATGAAAATAAATCTATTTATCTATTACAATCATATTGAATTGCATAAATATACAAAGAATGAAATGAATATAATATACAAGTATAAAAAATGAATAAATGTACAAGGACATAAAATGTAAAGAAAATGAATTTTGTTTGTTTTCTTTTATATAAAAAAATATTTTTGTCTTAATCTAATTTAAATAAAGAAGATAGTTAATTAAATTTGAATTTAATAAGAAAAATATTTTAAAAGAAAACCATAATTCTATTAATCAATCCAAAGAAAATAATTTAAGGAAAGTATTTTTTTTGGCAGTTTTTATCTTAAAAATATTTATAGCATTAAAAATATTTTTTAGTCTTTTTCTTGTATTTAAATAATATATTTTTAAATGGTATGAAGAAAAATAAATAAAATAATATTAGTTAAGTCTATAAGATTTAGTTAATAAAAATAAATAAAGTATAGTAAATAAAATATTTTTTGTTCATGGAGAAATAAAATAAAATAAGTCAAAATATAAATATATCATTTTTTGTATTTTTATGATTTTTTTAGTATTTTAGAAAATATATTTAAAAATAAAAATGCAATAAATAAATATATAAATACAAATGGGCTAGGGGGTGCATGAAGTAGGCAGGGAGTTAATCAGCAAAAAAAAAAGAGTCAAGCCCAAAGGGCCCAGCGCCTTCAAACAAACAAATCAGAAATGTCAAAAAATAGGAAAAAATGAAAAAGGGTACCACTAGGGCTCGAATCCAGGTCCCATAGGTTAACAGGTGTGCGCCTTACCACTGGGGTGGCTATACATCCGTTTATATAAACAGAACAATAAATATGTAAGGCAAATCAAGTCCTGATGACTTCATCTTCAACCTCCAGCCGGTGTACCTGTAACTTCTTCATTTCTCAACAAAAATGGAAGATGACAAAATGAAAGTTGTTGCATTCCTCCTCACAAATCTAACCATGTAAATAACTAAAGCTAAAAGTCAAAGATGAATGAGAATTTCTCTGATCTTAATTTGAACCCTAAAAATTTCAGAAACTTCAACTCTAAAATTCTCTAAGCTCAGGCCATGTAAATGCAAACTATGGATATTAACAGCTTCGTGGCAATGACGTCTACATTTTATCTTCACAAATGCAAGCCTAACAATTCCTAAGTAATGAGATAGAAGTTCAAGAAAAATACCTCAAAACTGGAAATCGTGAAATGCAAATAAGCTTGATTCAAAGTGCTTCAAGGATCGGGTTAGCTTCCTTGAGGTCCCAGGAAGCTAATGCAATGATTAGCTTGAGCTGAAAGTGGCTGAGGAGCTCTAGAGAAGTCAAGTTGCAGACCCCTGTTTTTAAAAATAGAACTTGATGATGAAGGTGTTATAGTTGAGCAAATGGACTTTGGATGGTTTGTATTTGATGTTTAGAAGCTTTTGGAAGTGAAAGGCCAAAGAACGCACAAGGGGATTTGGAGTTTGGTATGTAAAGTCAGAACTTGCACAACAATGGTGTTTTAAGACAATTTCTAGCTAGAGGGAATTTGAGTGTGTTTAAGGGTCTTCAAGCTCGTGTCCTAGCTCACAAATAGTGCTTCTATTTATAAGTAAGAAGTTTGGAGACTTGTTGTTGATCAGAATTTGAATTTGCATCCTTAGGCTAAACATGTGATTTTTTGACAAAACAAGTTTCAAAGTCTTGTGTACTTGCTAAGATAGAGTGGTTATGCTTTAAAAAAGCTTGCTTATAACTTTGTGGATGGAGTGTGATCATAGGGAACAAGTTAGAGGCTTAATGTGAACTTTATGCAAAAAGCTTGCTTTACAAAAATGGTATTGTTAACTTTCTTCCCAAAATGGCAATGTGAATTGGATAAAGCTTAAAACACTTGGATTATAGCTTAAAAGTTTGTGTAATCCATTAATTATGGAGTGACAAACAAGTTTGAGGCCTGCAAAGCAAAGATTATGCAGTCGATCATTGAAATTGCATTTGTGTTCATCATGAAAATGACCTATAATTCAAGTGACAAAACACCAACTTCATCTCTTTGATTCTCCCTACTCAAGAATGAACTCAAGGAGTTCTTGGACATTTTGGAAAGCTTGCAATATGCTCTACAACTAATATTTGAATTGAGTTTAAAGATTCCACTTGGAACTATGTGAAAAATTGCCATGAAGTTAGGTCAAAAATTTGCCTAACTAGGGCAAAATTTCACTAAGTCTTTTTTAGTTCATGAGCATGTATTCATAAAATTATAACTTGAGATCCAAGCACTTTTAGGAGAAGTTGTGTGAAGAAAAATTGTAAATTTCATGGAGATATACAACTTTTATGTTGGAAGTTTCCTTTGAATCATCTTGCATCATAATGAAAAAATTGCTCAAAGTTATGAAAAAATAAGAAATTTTTGACACTTAGAAAAATTTCTAAGTTTAGAAATTTTGACTTTTCAAAACGAAATCTTGATTTCTTGATTTCTTGATGAATAAGTTTCCTATTTTTACATGTTTTGATGAATTGTGATCTTTGGTGCTCAAATTTGACCAAAAAGTCAAAGTTTGACTTTTCAGTATATAGTTGACTTTTGATCAGTTGACTGCAAAATTCATCTGTCAATCCAATGGATTTGCAATGTTTTGAATCATGTAATTAGGTCAAAATGATGCAATTGGACCCTTGAGATCATGCCTTAAACCAATTGACCATTTTCTAGGTCAAAAATCAGAAATTGCCCTTTCCCAGTCAAAACCCTAATTTTGACCATTTTGCCCTTTTGGAGATTTGATCAAATTTCTTGAGGAATTATGGTCCAAACTTGATCAAATGATACATATGGGTTTAAAATGTTGATTTGATCAAAAATTATGAAGTTTGACTGTAAATTGGCCATGGTTGACTTTTTCCCCAATACAACTGATTTTTAGGTCAACTGCTCAATTGACTGAGCAAAAATGTGATCCATGGCTTGAAACTTGACATGAGTAATCTTGGGGGTCCATAATGATCCATGAAAGTAATATGGGGCATTGGAAGTTCAAAAATCCTTGTGCAATCTCAAACCCTAATTTTCAATCATCGGTGCTTGAGGAGGTGTCTTGAGCTGATCAAACCCTAGTGCAGCCTTGAGCCCAAGGAGATCTTGTAAGCAAATTCTTGATAAGTGAGTGGAAAATTTTGGGGTACAACATACACCATTAACATACATGAATGTATTCTTACCCCTTGTTTGTTTCATGTGTTATTCTTTATGCATGTGGTGCATATACTCAGGTAGAGCCCGAGAAGCATTAGATGTTTCTTGTTTAAATGATGGTGTATTTAGCCTTCTTAGTTTATTTTATTTGTATTTATTAGTTTTTGCAAGTCGCTCTGATAGTGTAACATTAGGATGGGGTTACTTTTTTATTATGTGATTTTCGAGTTGTTGAGTTTAACTAAATTACGATTTTAATTAAGTAGAGTTTTATTTTGTGAGATTAATTGAAGATGTTTTTAATTATTTAATTCCGCTGCAATTATATTTTGAGAAAGATGTTATGTTGAGAAAATGTGGCACCCTTTTTGATTTTTATTTCTGCATTATTTTATAAAATCGTATGTTGGGGTTTGGGGTGTTACACTAAGCAGTTAGGACATCATATTAATATTGTGTAACAACTAGATATCTTTTCTTTCCTTTTTTGAGGATTTAATCAATTATTTTTTAGGTATCTAATCGATTTTCATTAGCTGTTAATCGATTAGCAAGTACTAAAATGCATTAAAATCAATTTTCTTTTTTAGCCAACCTCTAGCCTATAAATATAGGTTGCTTCCCTCCTTTCAAATCATCTTGAACCGTATTTCACATTTTTCACTCTCTCACACTCTCTCTCTCTCTCTCTCTCTCTCTCTCTCTCTCTCTCTATATATATATATATATATATATATATATATATATATATATATATATATATATATATATATATATATATATATATATATATATATATATATATATATATATATATATATATATATATATATATATATATATATATATATATATATATATATATATATATATATATATATATATATATATATATATATATATATTTGTGTGTGTGTGTGGAAATTTTCTTTTACTTTACCTCACTTACATTTTAGTCGAAGTTCTTTTTTGAGAAAGTTCTTTTGTGAGTGAGGATATGTTGTAATTCTGGAAGGATAGATTTGTAAGTTCACCAAGGAACTTTTATTTCTACCTTGGTTGAACATTATATCCACTTAGGGATTGATTGTTTGAGTTTGGAGCTAAACTCGCAAAAGCTTTAGTTTAGGGATTGTATGATCAAGCCTATATTTTGGTTCGAGATCAGCCTGTGGTAAAATATCATAGGTTCTGTGGTAAAACCAAGATTAGGTTAAAGCTTATCCCTGTATTAAAATCTTGATAAGGTTAGAGATTAGCCTGGTATTAAAATCTCACAGGTTATTAGTTAGCCCCTGGTATAAAACCAATGTTTAAGTTTCATGAGCTCATCTCGGTTTTAAAAGCTTTGTAAAGTTTGTTTTGAAGTTTGAAGACTAATCGCTCTTAGATTATTGTGAAAAGGAGACTAACCCTTCAATCTGCCCATTTGTAAAGAAGATTCAACATCAAACAAAGGAACCTCTTGTTCAAGAAACGACAAAGAAGAAAAATAATTTTTCTTTAATACTCGAACAAAGAAGAGGAGGAAAGACATCAAACTCAAGAAAATACATGAAAGAATCTTCTTCCAACAAAGAAGATGAAATATGCTTAAAGGTGTCATACGAGGTAGATATTATTCCATGTGATAAACCATCTTATGCACAATTGTTTTAAATGAGTAGTCAATTAGTGAAAGAAAGTCATAAACTAAGTGAACCTATCACATGTCTTAAGGAATTACTAAGATATCTTAAGGGAATCAATGAATTATTCAATATATAAATAACTAAAATTAGAAACTCAAGAGAAGAATGTAAACAATGTGAATCCCTTATAAAGGAAGTAACAGATTTACGTCAAACCCTAGGAAGGTTTACCCAGGTGAAAGTGAAGCTTGACCTGATCTTAACAATTCAAAGATATTCCATAAACAAATATGGATTAGGATTTAGAAAATATAGAAAACATAGGAAAGGTATAGATCTTAAGGAAAAAACGTAAATTTTATAAGTGCACAAACTGTAAAAAAAGTTGGTCAGTTAGAACCTTTTTGTTTTGATAAATTGAAAAGATATAAAGGTAACAACCTTAGATCTTTTATAACTATTACACTTAGGCTCAAGAAAATGTGAGCACCAAAGGTGAAACCTTAGTGTTTTGCAGGTATGATTTGTAGCTCAAAGCCATGATGATTATTAATAAGTTGTACAAAGCAAGATTATACTTTTAAATTATACAACTTTTATAAAGTCTATGATCTGTGGATATAAGGTGATGGAAAATATAAACCATTAGGAACAAAGAAAGTGTTCTTGAGAATATCTCAAGGTTTATGATCCTTAGTGAATATTTGAATGGAAATATTTGTAGTGGACCTACATATTTTGTTGTTTATGCCAACTCTTGTATCCAATGAAGTGTATAGAAAGATACGCCATAATATAATTGGTATTTCCCTTTAAGGTAAGTGTTTATCAATAACTCTTGATAAAGGAGATATACATTATTTTAAGGTTAAATAATCAGAAAACTCTTATTAACTCCTTAAAATAATTAATTTAATTTTTTGCTCATCTCAAGTAAGTTTTTCTAACCCAAAAGATGAGTTCTTAAGTATCTTAAAACAAAGGGGTGCAAAAATGATAAATGGGGGAACATCAAAGTGACAAATACGGCACACAAAGCAAAAAATAAGACATGTTAAAAAATGGGTCAAAACAATCGATTTGCACTAGCAACCAATCGAATAGATCATGTGAAACTTCATAAATTCTAATGTTGGAGCTCACCACAACGGCTAGTTGGGTGAGTCATTAATACAACGACTATTTATAGTGGTTAGCTCCCAAATTTTAATATTGTCAATCAATTGGTACATCTTTGCAATTGATTAGGCAGAAACTATATATAGAGGTAACATTATCATTCTTCTCATATCATCATTTTTTCACTTGCGCATTGTATTAGAAACACATTAGCTCTCTAAATCATCCATCATCGCCTCAAATTGCCTCAAGAAGAGCCCGATCCGCCAAACATTCATCCTCATACTTCTCAGGAGACTTCTCCTTTCACACTCAAGAAAATAACATCAAATTTTACTATGCTAATAGAGAACTATATGTCTCTCACTACTTGGATGAAGATCTCTTCAAGAATTGCTCCTTCATGGAAGCCTTCAACTTTGTCGGGTTAAGGAAATTTGTGTTTGAAAAACCTCAAGAAAGGTACCTTGACCTTGTGAAAATTTTCTAAACTAATATCTCCTACAAAGATGGAATCATAATCTCTGAAGTCAAGAAACATCCTATCACTCTGTCAGTTGTAAAGGTTAGAAAAATGTAAGAAAGGGGTTTGAATTGGAGTTTTCAAAAATTAAAACAGTATGAAATTTTTGGTTATCCTAGTTCGTTTGAACTCAAACTACTCCAATCCATCCACTAAGGTGATTTCGCCTCTCTCAAATGATATCTTAATCCACTAAGCAAAACTTTGATTACATAATCACAAATACTACCGTCAATGTCTTCTTGAGACTAAACCACAACTTGGTTTCTCAAGGTATTACAAAATATGAATCAAAATTTGTACAATAGTGTTTCTAGAAAAACTATATCACAACAATGATTTATACACAAGGTTAAAGCACAATGAATAGAAAAGAGAGAGCTTGTGAAAATATTTCTTTGTATGCGCAAGTTAATTTTGATCACTCTTCAAGACTCCTTTATATAGGCGAAGCACATGAGACATGAGAAGATGATTTTGGAAGTTTGATAAAAATTTGTTAATGCACTTTCCAAAAATATATATCTTGTCTGGTATCAGCCGTTACTCTTTGATTTGCAATGATTGAATTGTAACACATCATAACTTGCTTCTTTAAAAACTGATCAGAATAAGAATATTAATGTTGAGACTTTAGATCATCAGAGTTTTGCTTCATCGGAGTTTTAGCATGCAGCTTTGGTGCTTCAGAAGTTTTAGCATTATAACTTCTTTGAGCGTGATATTTCAATAGTTGTACAGAAATTCTTATCAGATCTTCTTAACGTAATTTTATTGTCAACTTTTATTCTTATTTATCAGAACTTCTCTGCATATTTTATTAAATTATTAGAGAGAATATTTGTTCTTTATGTATATACCGTGTATTTGTTATCATCAAAACTATTACAAAGATGTAGAACCAAACCATGTTCTAACAAGTTAAAGATTTTTCTCAAGTGTGCAACATTTCTTTCAAGGAGAAAGATTATGATCAAATGGATCTTGAAGGTAAAGAAATTAATTTTGACATTCATGCCCACTTTCCCCTCATTGATCCCTCGTCCAAAATTCCTCCTCCCTTCAAAAATGGCCTCATTCATCCAAATAGTATATTGATTCACTACATAAAGAATCATGTGATTTTCCTAAAGAAAAGTAAATATAGCACCATCCAAAATCAGATGTCCCTGCAGTTTGGTTTTTAGAAGACCAAGTTGTAAAATTTAGGCAGATGTCGTACTTCACCATATGCTAGATAGCAAAAGGAAAAACATTACTGTAATACCATGGGAGAACTGACTTGTTTAGAGTTTTATCGCAAATGTTGCGGATAGCTAGAGTCGCCACCGACTTTTCTTTTATCCAATGAGGAAAGGTGAAAAGAACAGGAAAGACCTTGATAGATTTTGAGTTCAGGGGGTAAGTTATGACAAGGGAAGGTGTTAGCACCCCTTTCATCCGTAGTTATCTACGGGCTCTTAATTGCTTAATCACTTTAAAAATTGCTTTGTGTGTGTGTGTGTGTGTGTGTGATTGTTTGAAAATGTTTCGAAATGAAAATGTAAGGAAGACTTTGTAATGATTCTTGTATCAGTCCTCAAGAATGCGTACAAAGTGTTTTAAAAATATTTGTTTGAAAGTGTGATGCGTAAAAATGATTTATTTGTGATTTATTTTGAAATGTTCCAGTGGAAGGCAAGCTTTGCAAAGATTCTCGTATCTGTCCTCGAGAAAATTTGCAAAGAGTTTTGAAAGGTTTATTGTTTGGTTTTGAAAATGTGATGTGAAAAGTTTTATTAAGCAAGCAATTTTTAGAGTCTTACCCACTTAATTTATAGTCTTTCCTATTATTTCCTTTCTTTTAGAGGAAATAGACTATCTATGTCATTAATTGGTAAGAAGTCCTCTCCATTGGATGTTAAGGGATAAACGAAGGGTCATCGAATGGTCATTGAAGGAAACATATAGAGATACTTTAGCAATTGTATTGGAGGGACTAGATCATTTTTCGTAGGCAACATCGAAGGGTTATCGAGGGACTATGATCTTTATTCGAGGGTCTTTTGCTATATCTTCGAGGGACATGACCAATATTTTCCGAAGGCAACATAGATAGATTACACTAGAGGTGCAAAGTGTGAAAAAGTGATTCAGTTCAATTATATTTATCTGTGAAATGTTTAAGGTTATCTACTGATTTATCTTTCCATACAAGCCTATTTACTACACAGTTATATATATACAAGCCATAAAGTATAAGTGCAAAAAAAATAAAGTGCGGAAGATAAAACCTAACACTATTATATGCCCTCGGGAGAGTTACATATTAATTAAAACTTTGCAAGAAATTAAAACTAAGTTATTACAAAAAAACGTGCGACCTATACAATTGTTTCTAGGAATTTAAATGCAAAAGATAAATAAAAAAAGTTAAAAAGCTTTTTTAAAGTCCTAAAAATTCTAGTTGTTAAAAGATTTTTTTTGTATTTTTTTTGTATTTTTTTGTTTGATTTAATATGTTAATAATTAAAAAAATCTAATGCCTAATTTTAATTACGAATTAATTAATTTAATTGCAAAAACCTAATTCTAAATTAATTGATATAAAAAAAAGACTAAAACCTAATTTTTTGATTTTATAAGTTTTTTTTCTGATTTTTTTTATTGCCTTTTGATTTTAATTATAAAAAAGAAATAAATAAATTAATGGAAATATAAGAAAGAAAAAAGGTTAGAAAAAAGTGTTAAAAGAAATTGCATGAGGTGGGAATCGAATGGCACCCTCCGTTTAGTCTGAAAGTGCCTATGAGTAGTCATTCGAAGCTTCACCATGATTATGCCCTAACAATGGCAAGTCACGATTCATGCGCTCAACCTTGCATGTTTTGGCTCAAACCTGTTCTAATCATCTTGTAGAATATGTTTGGACACATAAAAACAGTTAAGCATGCATAAATTAATATATTTGAATTTTCAAAACCCTACCCAAACGGTGAGTGTGAGTATGATGATCTTGGGCGTGGAATTTATTAGTTTTTGATCTGGGCGTGTTTCTGGGAATGTCAGGATGATGGTTCAGTCCTTGGTTTGGACTGGAAACAATTGAAAAATGGAATTCGAATATGCCCTAATTCTTGACTTTTTGGTGATTTTTTGAACTAGCTTTTGAGGTAGAATTTTGTGGTCCTGCTCTTGGTTTGATGTTTGACTATTTATAAGCCAATTACTCTAGGTCAACAAATTTGGTATGGAACCATATGTAATTATGCCATGATTTCTTTTCAAAACCAATTAAATACCTTCCAAAACAAGTAAAACTCTTCCCATATTCAGGCAAAACGGTTTTGGAAAGTTGGATATGTGTTCTTAGGCCTCAAATCTGATCCAAAACCAAGTCCACGTGCTTTGGTCCATCATTTGTTATTTAATTTAATTTATTTTGTATTTAATTTATTTTGTATTTAATTGAATAAAAATCAAAATAAATATAAATAAATAATAAAGAAATCATGGTAAGGTATGAATGAGTTTAGGAGTCCTCTATAAGGTCCTGAACATGTTTAGAGCTTAGAAGATAGGTCCACTAGTCCAAAATTTCAAAATTTCTCAATTGAGGTTTCATGCTTTTCTAAAAAATTTCTCAACTTGCACCAATCATATCTCACTCAATTTTTGTCATATGAAGGTGATATTTGACTTTTTGAAAATCTCAGGATGCCCCTTACAACTCTTATGTTGGTAATTTTTTAATTTGAAGTCTTTATCTTGATGCAAATTGCTTTGAAAATAAATGTCGTTTTGTTGACTTTCGAAATGACCTGTAATATTTTGGCTCATATTCTCAAATGAAGCATTTTTTGGACTTGATCTTAGGGAGAAAAAGTTGTAGAGAATTTAATTTCCATCAAAATGGGCTTTGGTTGAGAAATTTCTGATGAATCATGTGAAAGTTATGCTTGGTCAAAGTTTAGTTGATTTCTCCTTAAGAAAACCTTAATTAGTAATTTTTTACTTTTGATGAATCTTGAGTTTTCTTGATGAATCATGATCAACCCTTGATCAAATGATGAATGTGACTTCAAAATCTTGATGTTTACAAAAAATCTTGAGTTTTGACTGTATGTTGACCATAATTGACTTTTTAACCAATATAGTTGATTTGCAATCATCTGAGCAATTGATTGAGCAAACTTGTGATGCAAGGCTTGAAACTTGACATGAGGATTCGTTGAATCATATAAGGAACCATGAAACTCACTTGAGGCATTAGAAGCTCAATTTTATTTGAGAAAACTAAAACCCGAATTGTAGGACATTGCTTAGCAAGAGGGTTCATCTTATCAATTCTTGAATAGTCTGGAGTGTTTGAGACCCTTAGGAGCATGAGTAGGTATCTTAAATCAATTTGTCTTCAAAAATGGGAGGGAAAATTTTGGGGTACAGCAGCTGCCCCTGTTCAATCTTCTTAAACCTGAAGAGTTAGATTGGCATGTCTTTCATTCGTGATCTGAAGGTGGAAGAGGATTGAATACTTAAGTGCCCAGAAATTTGCACTCATTGATGCACGAAGTAACGTTATTGGTTGATAGCATTGCTTGAATGGGATTAAAGATGTCATTCAGAGAGGTGATATATTTTCTTCGGAGATGAGCTTACAGATGTCATCCAAAGTAACTGTTTTACACCTAATTGTATCTGAAGAATTCTTTTCAGAAAATCTACGAGGGAAAATTCTTTTCAGAGCAAAGGCCTGAAGGAGATGATTTTCAGAATTCAGTCTCTGAAGCGAGATGCTTTTCAGAATGCAGTCTCTCAAGGGGATGCTTTTCATAATAACCTCTGAAGGAGAATGCTTTTCATAATAAAGCCCTGAAGGAGATGCTTTTCAAAACTCAGTTTTTGAAGGGAGATGCTTTTCAGAATTCAGTCTCTGAAGGAAATCATTTGGTCATGCAGATAGTCGCCCCATCTTGTTTCGAGAATTGATCTACAATTTTCTTTTTCATTGGTAAACCAATCATGTTTCGGGAATTCATACCGCCTGGTCATATAGATAGTTTCCTCGTCCTATTTCGGGAATTAATTTGCGACCTGTTTTTTGTTGGTAAACAAGTCCTGTTTTGGGAATTCATACCACCTGGTCATATAGATAGTTTCCCCGTCCTGTTTTGGGAATTAATCTGTGACCTATTTTTTGTTGGTAAATCCGTCCTATTTCAGGAATTCATATCGCCTGGTCATATAGATAGTTACCCTGTCCTGTTTCGGGAATTAATCTTTGACTTGTTTGAAAATTGCTGATATTATTCGTCTGTTTGCAAACTTTATCTGCAAATACAAAATTACCAGGTTCCATTGATTAAAAGGTTCCTGATAGTCTTGACATTCCTCGGTATTTTTCTAAGAACTGTCACGGAAGAATGACACCATCTAATACTACTGACATAGACAAAAAATTGGTGATACCGAAGATTTAATTTTCATAGTGGCTTTTGCTGAAACTCATGATCAATGTAACATCCCCCAAGTGATTCAGATAGCGATATGCCCCTAGCTATTTAACACTTTTGAGAGATTCATTGAATCTTGGCTTGTTTGCCACATATGAGTTGGATAATAACATGCCATGCCCCTTGATTTATAACCAATTGTGTCCATGAAAGGCATGTTACTGGAAGTGTCTTTCACTTTGACCCATCCTCTGAAGTAATTATGTCCATTGGGAGGATTTTCATTCATTGAATATTCGTCATGAGAATTTCTCTGTTGTCAAACACTTAGTCATATGCAAATAGTGGTATTAAAATGCAAAGCTTATGTATGTCTTAAAGTTTAAAAACTGCATCTTTTAGTAAAACAAAATTTGCAAGAATGTGATATCAACTCAAGATTTATAGTAAGCCTTATAGGAGGCAGGATAACTTTTTGTAAAAGTATGTTTTCGAACTAACCCATGTTTCAGTTAGGACTTTGAAGGGCTGTAACGTGGTCTGGTTCACAGTTTAAGAAACAAAGGATAAAGGTTCAAATTTTATTTGTACCCAACCCATTATCCATGATGTCCTTCAGTCCTATACTCAGCTAATTATGCATTTAGGTTCCAATAGAGTTTAGAATTATAGCACTGAAACTTGGTGATGGTTCAAAAATCGAAAGTTTATTTGAGAAGGAAGTCAATTTTCTTGTATTATATTTCTTTTGTTGAGGATTTGTAGCGACCTCTTCCTGCCATTAGTATATGAACCTTAGGAGTGGTAAGATAACTAACAATAACCAATCAATACCCAAAAGAAAACAGACCAGAAAGATGGTTAATACTACCAATAGTGGAGGAGGACAAAATCCTCCACAATGATTAGGCACAATCGTTGAGAGTTCGACGAATGCGTCAACTGCAATCCCTGGTTCACAAGCCATGTCCACATCTATAAGATCCATGGCTACAAATAGTTCTATACCAGGGTCCACGGGGCCGATACCCACGAACAATTCGACAACCATGCCTATCTCTGCAAGCATGATAGAGATCCCTTCGAATACTCAAACTGGCTATGTGTTGGCATATGTTGGAAATCAGATACAACCTACAACACTTAGGCCACCAGGGTTTGAGAGTTTTAGATCTTGGAGGGAGAAACCCCAATATGGGATACCAACTTCCTGTATGTCAGGATTACACAATAATACATTCACACATACACAACAAATGTTAGTGCAGATGGCGCGTCTAGCAGACTTTTTGGAACCCCCCAAGCACTTGTTTGACGTAGGCAAAACCAGGTGAAAATTCAAGAGAAAGAACCCACTATCAATCAGGTTCGACCGCCAAGACAAGATGTTGGCGAAGGGGATATGGGGGCAAGGGTAGTACAACAAGAGATTCGACATGAGATCCCTAAGGAGCAACCCAAGAGAGTAGTAATCGTTAACAGAGATCAAAATGCAGAAGGGGTGATCCATAGAGTTGGGCAGGATAACATGCTAGCTGAAAATAATTTAACCACCATGATTGAAAGAATCATGGCCCAAAATGGCCTGAACATAGGGTTTTGACGGCCAAATTACACATCTCCATTAACAGATTTTATTTTGCAGGCTAAATTACCAAGGGGTTGTAAAGTCCCCAAATTCATAAAATTTCCAGGGGATACTAACGAATCAACTGTCGATCATGTGGCCAGGTACCTGATAGAAGCATGGGATTTAGCAAATAGTGAAAACTTAAGGATAAAATATTTTCCTAGTTCATTAACAAAAAATGTTTTTACGTGGTTCACCACATTGCCACCAAATTCTATAGATACATGGCCTCGTTTAGAAAGATTGTTCCATGAACAATTCTATATGGGGAAAACTAAGATAAGTATTAAGGAGTTAGCCATCATTTAAAGAAAGTTTAGTGAAGCTATAGATGACTATTTGAATAGGTTCCGTTTGTTAAAACCTAGATGTTTCACATTAGTGCCTGAACATGAACTAGTCGAAATGGCCGCTGGTGGACTAGATTACTCCATTCGAAAGAAACTAGATACTTAGTATCTAAGAGACATGGCCCAATTAGCAAATAGAGTTCGACAAGTCAAACGTTTAAAAGAAGAAAAGGCCAGAGCAAGTAAAAATCATAAGAAAGAGAGGGTAGCTTATGTCGAAGCCGAAAAAGAAGAAACATAGGCCTTCAATGATATGTATGATTTTGAGGAATTCTAAGTAGATTTGGATGAACTAAAAGAAGCACCCCCATACTCTTGTAAAATGATTACACCAGCAAATGGCAGAAATCCTGTCGAAATAGAAAAGAATGAGAAATTCTCCAAGAAAATTTATACGTTTGACATTACCAAATGTGATGAGATTTTTTATTTTCTTGTAAAAGATGGTCAAATGATAGTGCCTCCTAATGCCAAAAGTCCTCCGTTAGAACAACGGAAGAAAAGAGGCTTTTGCAATGATTTATTTTCAGGGATCTTATTCAAAGTGCTATCAAAGAAGGACGTTGAAAGTTTGCTGAGAAAGTCAAGATCCATATGAAGGTTGATGTTGACCCCCTCTATGTTGCAGATACCAATTATACTGAACGTATGGAGATCAACATGGTGGACATGGTGGAGTTTGGAAGAGAAGAGGCCAAAGAAGTAAGAGGCCCCAACATGGATGGAAAGCAGGCTACTGAAGGTCTAACTGACATAATTCCCTTTGACACTCCTGTCGAAAATATTTCTGCAGATAGTGCTGAATCAGAGGCTACTTAGGGCCCTGTGGAAGGAATCACTGAGGCTACTGAAGGCCTTAGAGTTAAATTTGAGAAGATAAGGATTGTTGAAGGTCCTAGTCTAAGGGTTAACATGGTGGATTTGAAATAATTGTCGCCAGAAATGGAAAAGGTGGAAAGATGCCTCAAGCTGGAGAGGGAACGGATGAGTTTTGGTTACCCTAAGGCCAATGAAACTCTACGAGAGTACTTATGGAGGTGTCAGCAAAGGAATTCAGAGATACTAGTGTGTCCAAGGTGCAACATTATTCTGAATCAAAGGGTAGCAGAGGCTTATGAAAGAGCTCAACATGGTAGAACTCAGGGCAATTGGAGACAAGAAAGTCAGTTGATGAAAGTGTACCCAAAGCCATGGGAAAGTCTGCTGGGTTTTCTGGTAAGTTGTTATAACATTGAAACAGAGTGTCTGTTGTATCCCAGGTGTGGAGCAGTGTATGATAGGGAGATGGTTGAGATGTTCGAAAGAATTCCATTCATCCATGGAGGGGACCAATAAAGTGGCAACCCAAATGTATACATCTTCGACAAGAGAGGAGTGCCCAGGAGACAAGGCAGTCCTCACCCCAAAGCTAGGAGAGTCACTTTCAAACTTCCAACTGAAATACCAACTGACAAATGGACTCAGGCTGGGGTAGGAAGAGGAAAATGGAGAAGTTTCGACCAAGGAGGTAGGACTTCAATGGCCTACAGAAAACAGTTCCAGACATCGAAGAGAGAGGATTACAGGTTAGAGAACTATAAGGGAAATAATACAATATCCAGATCCCAGTGGAGGAGGCATCATAGGATTAAAAGGCTGAAAGAGAGCTAGCATCAAAAGATATAGGGGAATCCATTAGTAACAAGTTCCCTTCGAGCACTGCGAACTCAAGCAAGCCACTCGTGGGTCGAAAATTGTTTATGTTAGAGGAGAAGGTTGCAAGTGAGAAAATTAAAAAGAACCCGATAAAGGTAGATGAAATGTCAACAGATGGTTTTGAATCTGACGGAGTTTCATCCCTTAATGTCAACTGTAATGCAGTGTTTGTCTTACCTCATGAGTATAACCAGGAAACTGAAATAGAGGATCAGGAAGAAGCAGATGAGGAAGAGATGGCCAAACATAAACCAGGTTGTTACTATGTGCTTAACAATGGAGTCGTCGAGGAATAAAATGATTTCTTCGAAAGGCCTGACCAGGACATGAAAGGGAATTTGAAGCCTTTGTACATTAGGGCCAGGTTCGAACAAGTGGGCATAAACAAAGTTCTGGTGGATGGATGAGCAGTTGTCAATTTAATGCCACAATTTATGTTAAAAAGGATTGGAATGTTTGATACAGATGTAAAGCCACACAACACGGTCCTCTCAAATTACGAAGGGAAAATTTGACACACATTGGGAGTGATACAGGTAGATCTGACAGTTGGTTCAATCACAAGGCCAATTATGTTCATGGTAATCCCATCAAAAGAAAATTACAACTTGTTGCTTGGCAGAGAGTGGATACATGGAATAAGAGTTGTCCCTTCAACAATGCACCAAAGATCATCTATCTGGAGAGAGGATGGCATAGTGGAAAACATAGAAGCTGACCAAAGTTACTAAATAACTGAAGTGAATCAGGTGGACAAGAGGAACTTTGACAGAAATCTAGCCAATATAGGGCCATGTAACCCAGCAGGAGAAGCATACTCACCTAGCAAGAATGCCCTTTATTTCTTAACCCTCCACCCGAATGGTTTTCAATGGGATAGAGAGATCATGGGAGAAATCGAGGGTGTCGGAGGAATGTCTGATTTAAGGCCAACTGGCTTGGATGAGGACATTGATTATGTTTGAATCATTGTTTTTCGAAAATATTTTGGCCTACCTGGCTGAGAACAAAAGAAGAACGACTTTCGAAGCTGAGGTAACAAACATGGATATCAAAGCCATAGATGATACACTACACACAGCAGGACCTGGGGAGAATTTTATTCCAAAACCTCCTGACGAATAGGTACTAGGCGAATGGTTAGAACAAAGGTTGGACGCTATATATGATGAGGAGCCCTTGGGTTTCGAGAAAGATCCACTGGCGTCAAGCGCAAAGATGTTGGCTCAAGACCCCCTTGAAGAGATAAACCTTGGGGATATGAGCATAAAAAGAACCACTTACATCAGTGCTAAATTGGATCCTAAGGTGAAGACGAGGGTGATTGAGTTGCTGAACGAAAATAAAGATTTCTTCGCTTGGGATTATGACGAAATGCCTGGTTTAAAAAGAGATCTGGTTGAATTAAAGCTGCAAATCAAGGAGGGAAAGAAGCCTATCAAGCAGACTCCTAGAAGATTCACCCCATATGTTCTTTCAAAGATTAAAAAAGAGTTCGAAAGACTTCTCCGCTGAAATTTCATCAGGACCACAAGGTATGTCGAATGGATTGCCAATATAGTTCCTGTTATTAAGAAAAATGGTTCGTTGAGAGTATGCGTAGATTTTCACGACTTAAACGCATCAACTCCTAAAGATGAGTATCCAATGCATGTGGTAGAAATGCTAATAGATTCAGCTGCAGGCTTTGAGTACCTTAGTATACTTGATGGATACTCTGGATACAACCAAATTTTCATTGTTGAGGAAGATGTGTCTAAAACAGCTTTTCGTTGCCCTGGGGCAATAGGTACCTATAATGGGTAGTTATGCCTTTTGGCCTAAAAAATGTTGAGGCAACTTACCAAAGGGAAATGAATTCAATATTTCATGATTATATAGAAACTTTCATGCATATATACATAGATGACATTGTGATAAAGTCTGTATCAGACGAAATTCATCTGAATCATCTTCGCCAATCGTTTGAAAGGATGAGAAAACATGGCTTGAAGATGAATCCCCTTAAATGTGCATTCTTTGTGCAGGCTGGAGACTTCTTAGGCTTTGTGGTCCACAAGAAAGGGATAGAAATCAACCAGAACAAGACAAAGACTATCATGAAAGCGAAAGCACCGTCAACTAAAAAGGAGTTACAACCACTCTTAGGGAAGATAAATTTCCTGAGAAGGTTCATTTCCAACCTAAGTGGTCGAACTCAAGCCTTTTTTCTCCTCCTTCGTTTGAAACAAGAAAAGTTCGAATGGAACGAAGAACATCAAGAAGCTTTCAATAAGATCAAGCAATATTTGATGAATCCTCCCATCTTGTCACCACCTTGTGGAAGGAAACCTATGAGATTGTATATATCTTCTTCTGATGTTACTATTAGTAGTATGTTAGCACAAGAAGACGAAAATGGCATCGAAAGAGCCATTTAATATCTAAGTAGAGTCTTAAATGATGCAGAAACAAGATATACTACTATAGAAAAGCTTTGTCTTTGTTTATATTTCTCTTGTAAAAAACTTAAATATTATATAAAACTTGTTGATGTATATGTTTCTTCACATTTTGACGTTATCAAACATATGTTATCAAAGCCAATATTACACAGTCAAATTGGAAAATGAGCCTTAACCTTTACTGAGTATTCTTTGACCTTCATACCTTTAAAAGCAACGAAGGGTCAAGTAGTCTCAGACTTCATTGTAGACCACACAGTGGTCGAAAACCCTTAACATTATGTTGAGTTAAAACCTTGGAGATTGTTCTTTGATGGTTCTACCCACCAAAAGGGAAGTGGACTTAGGATTCTGATAATTTCTCCTGATGGAATTCCAACAAAGCTCAAGTATAGAATCGAAGGGCCCCTTTGTTCAAACAATGAGGCAGAGTATGAGGCCTTGATTGCAGGACTTAAAGCCTTGTTGGAATTGGGGGCAACAAGAGTCGAAATCAAAGGAGACTTTGAGCTAGTGATAAAGAAGTTGGCAAAGGAGTACAAGTGCATAAAAGAAAATTTGATTATGTATTTCGTTATTGCAAATAGATTACTAAAAAATTCGAATATGCAAATATAAAGCATGTCCCTAGAGTAAAAAATTAAGAGGCAAATGACTTAGCACAAATAAAATCAGGGTATAAAGTGACTAAATAAAAACTAGAAGAGTTGGTCGAAATTAGGGGAAAGGCAAGGGCTACCAGGTTGTCTCCAATGGATTTGGAAAGTACCCAGTTACCTTACGCTAACGAAGACACATTTGAAATATTGGTCACTAACACTCCAGTAGATATAGATTGGAGAAGTCCAATTATTAATTATCTCAGAGATCCTTCGATAGATACAGAAAAAAGACTAAGTATAGAGCTTTGTCTTATATCTTAATGGGGAATGAATTGTTCAAGAAAACCCCTGAAGGAGTTTTGCTAAAATGCTTAGGAGAAAGTGAGGCGTATTTGGCATGGTCTAGTGTTCATAGTGGAGCATGTGGAGCCCATCAAGCAGGTCATAAAATGAAGTGGTTGTTATTTTGATATGGAATGTATTGGCCTACGATGCTTAAAGACTATAAAATTTGCTAAGGGATGTCAAGAATGCCAAAAGCATGCTCGTATCCAGCATGCTCCAACAAGTGAACTTCATGCAATTATTAAACCTTGGCCTTTCAGAGGTTGGGCCCTGGATCTAATTGGAGAAATTTGACATGCTTCATCTAAAAACAACATATACATTTTAGTAGGTATAAATTACTTTACAAAATGGGTTGAGGCCATACCTTTAGTAAATGTGGATCAGGAGACTGTTATCGAATTCACTCAGAAACAAATAGTCTATAGATTTGGCATCCCAAAGAGTATCACAATAGACCAAGGATCAGTCTTCACTGGTCGAAAGATGTAGGAGTTTGCCAAGGAAACAGGTTTCAAACTATTGACATCCACACCTTACTATGCTCAGGCGAATGGCCAAGTCGAAGCAGCCAACAAGGTGATAATTGGGTTGGTAAAGAAGCATGTAGGGAAGAAGCCAAAAAATTTGCACAAAACTCTATACCAAGCATTATGGGCTTGTCGAACGTCCCCTAAAGAAGCAACTAATACCACACCTTTCCAACTCACGTTTGGATTTAATGTAGTACTACCAGTCGAAATCTACTTACAATCAGTTAGAATTCAAAGGCAAGAGGAAATTCCTTCTGACCTTTATTGGGAAATGATGATGAATGAATTAGTAGATTTAGATGAAAAAAGGTTGCATGCTTTAGATAAACTAAGAAGACAAAAGGAAAGAATGGCAAGAGCATACAATAAGAGGGTCAAAGGCAAGGATTTTATTATAAATGACTTGGTTTGGAAATATCCTTGCTCGCTTCGGCATCCCACAAGCGATAGTCACCGACAACAGGACCTAGCTTACAGACCAGACCTTTCAGGAATCCGTCACCAAGTTGGACACCACCCAACACTTTGACTCTGTCGAGAATCCCCAGAAGAACGCAGGCCGAGCCCATGAACAGGGTGATACTTAGGGGTCTCTGATAAAGGTGATACGAAACCAAGAAAAGATGGGTTGAGAAGCTACACAGCGTACTTAGGGGATACTGAACAACAATGCACGCATCCACCAGAGAGACTCTTTTCTGACTAGCTTAGAGAACAGAGACTATCATCCCCATAGAGATCGAAGAACCCTCCAGGCGGACTGAAGCTCCCCTAGACAAGGAGATAAATAACATCACTCTACGGGAAGAACTAGATCTGGTCAAAGAGATCCGAACAGGAGAGACCCTATGAGAGACCTCTCTCAAACAAAAAATAGCCATGCGCTATGACACCAAAGTCATACGACAAGATTTCGAGGTCGGAAGCCTTGTCTTGAAGAGAAATCATAAATAATCTCACGAATGCAAGCTCGCAGCGAACTGGGAAGGCCCCTATCACGTCTATGAAAAAACAGGGACCAGGGAATTACTAGTTAGAAAATCTACAATGGGAACAACTTGCTCGACCATAGAATGCTGAAAAGCTAAAACAATATTAAAATTAAAACACTGAGCAGTCGGTGAGCATCATCGACAAGACAAACTCATCCAGGCCCGACCACATGGATGCCTAGGTACAAGCATGCCACTCCAATTTAAATGAAGGGGCGAGACTCCACTCTTTTAACGAGCCGACACTCAGCCCGACATTGATAACTCGACTAAGCTCCATCATCATCGTACCATGCCGGCAGAACACCCGGCTCGCGATGCAAAATTCATGCTGCCGAGCTCGGGTCCTCGAAATGAGACCCGAGTTCCGACCCATGCCCAGTATTCACCCTGTCCGTTTGACCAGTTTTCCCATACTAAAGAACACACTAACTAACGAGCTAATACCCACTGAAAACTCAGCCAATAAAAAAGTGTCTCAAGCAGACGAGCATACAATGAACATGCAAAAATAGTCAAAAATATAAAAGTGACACGATCTTGCACAACAACAACCGCCACGATCATAAATTCAACATACGGTCATTAAGGCTGCTATTGTGCAAACTTTATAAAAAGGGAGGCCCCCGGCCCCCCATCCAGCAAAATAACTTTGTGACCACAAGGACCATAGTTGTTCGAAACTTAAAACAAAACAGGCCAGGACCTGAAGAATGAAGATACATCAATAAGGCACACAGGCCGAAAAAAAGAAATAACTAAAAGCAATCAAGTATCTGGCTGGGGATCCTCCTCGATAATGGGCTATTGATGTGACGACTCTCTCCAATGGGCACATCCCTGACACCTCTGAGATGCTCAGGGATTACGATCTGGCCATCTTCCACATAATAGTAGAGACCCATCTCAGTCACATTCAATTTGATCGCATGGTTCAGAACTCGGAGTTGCTTCACTGCGTTATCAAAGCTCCCCTCGGCAACGGCCAGAGAATCATCAAACGCCAGTTATAGGTGAGAAATCAGATCAACTTGGGTATTCAAACCTTTGGCCTCTTCTGGATCATCCTCGATAGGAGCAGCTTCAGTAGTCAAGGCCGCCACCTGCTCGTCAGAAGCCTTCTTCTCGAGAAAAAATGCCTTGTGATCCTTGGACAGTTTCACTAACATGTCCTCTGTTTCCTTCCGGGCAGTCTTCTCATCAGCATACTCCTTCTCCGCTTCGGCCAGCTTCGCTCACAGCTTCCTCACCTTGACCTCTAGGGAAGTACCCCCCACAGAGTACGCCACGACCATCTCCAAGACCCTTATGACGGCCCCGATATCCTGGGCTAACTCTGTCCTCTTTATCGGGCAATCTAACTCTTCGAGCAGAAGGGACTCACCCCGAAGAAGATATAGAGAAGAACCCTCGAAGAAGGACCTATTATGCCAGCAAGGGGAAGCTCATATTTTCCCTTCTCCCTCTCCCTGGTTAGATCCATAATACCCTTGTTGCACTCCCTCTTATGCCTCGAGAACACCTGCAGAGGAGAAAAAGCCTCGGCCAGCTGCATTATCGATGAAGCTCCCGATCCCAACATAGAGCCTGCGTCGGGCGAGGAGGCCTTGATGCCCTTTTGTGCCTTCTTCAGGTTGGAAACAGCCGTCCAGGCCAAGCACTCCTGGGTGGGATTCATCTTATCTGTGAGGAAACAACAAAGAACGATCAACAAAACAAAAGCATATATGTGTCATGCAAACAAAGAAAATTGAATCATAAGACGACTACCAAGATACGCCACAAGTTCCTCGCTCTCGAGGAGCTCCTTAACGCTTATCAAACCCTGGTTGTAGGCCTCGTGTCCATTTTTATCAACAATTGGCTTCCCCCTCTGCCCGTACACCGGATGGGAGGGAACCTCACAACAAACGTGCATAGATGATCAAAGCTGGCTATGTCCTCGGCACCAAGTTGATCTTTCTTCCAGACATAGGCGTCAGTCCACCTTTCATAATGCTTGTAGGTCCAGTGAAAAGGAAACTTAGGCACCATCTTGTTTGCATGTTTTCCCTCCTCGATCAAAATGGGAGCCCCTTCCCCATCGTACGCATGGACAACCCAGAAGACACTAAGCCGCACCGTCTCTGAGACGGGTTGAACTAGCATAAATTTTTCCTTAAAGAAGCAGACTGACTCCAAGTACACCTTAAACAACTTGTCGTTCGCCTGTTTCAGAGTGACCCAACCATATTGGGCACCAAACGACTGCCTCTGAAGATGGAAACAGTAGAAAAACAAAGGGACATTGGCCTCGATGCCGAAATAGTCGCACACGATCTCAAAAGTACGAAGGAAGACGATCGAGTTCGGATGCAGCTGGGATATAGCCATACAAAGATGCCTGAAGACCTCCGCTTGGAAGTCTGAGAAAGGGAGCCGCAAACCCATTTCCCTGAACATGATTTTGTACATAGGGAACCAACGAGGTTCAAACTGCGAGCAGATCCAGCTTTTCTTGTTGGGGATGTAGATTGCCCATTGCTCTTCAGCACCCTCTCTGTCCATCTCCGGATCCAACGAGGTGAATATCTCATCAGGGTGATCAATAAAGTAGGAGATATACCTCCACGAACCCGACACAACCTGATTCAGTGGGCCTTCCTCAACCACAGGCGCGCTGAGACCATCTTGATTGACGAGAGCCACCTCCACGTCCCCCTCAGCATCCTGATTACCAGGCATCTCTTCCTCAAGTGCTCTCGGCGAGGATTCATACGCCCCCGAAGTGCTCGCATCGCCAGAAAAATTCTCGACAGAACTCCGGGCAGAATCACTAGGCTTATTGAGAAACTCGTTGTTAGTGTTATCAGCCATAGTACCTGAAAAGAAGAGGATAGAGGTGAGTTCGACATCAATATCAAAACCACCCTTCTACCACTAATCAAATGAAAGGGCGCTAAGGAACGAGGACCATATCCCCGACCAGAGCCCTCACTTAGGAAACTAGCTGACAGTCATTCCCCCTCGATAGAATAGGCTAAGGTTAACTGGAATGCTCGAGGTTATCGGCAAGAATCATCTATGACTCATCATAAATGCTGCCACTATTCCAGGCTCGTACAGGAATAACCTACGGCGGCTCCGGTGATTCCAACCCACAGAACCACTGACTGCCACCAACACTCTCCCAAGAACTTCCTAACAAGCAGTGCCCTAAACCTAACTGCGTGCATTTTCTAAGGAAAAACCTTAAAATCTAAACTATAACGAAAGTGACAATCACAAAAACAAGGGGAATCAAAGAAAGCTTACCAGATTGAGTAAAGGAACAGAGATAATAGACGGCGACGAACGGCGGAACAAACGAAAATCTCGGAAACATATGAAGTCGAGCAGGTACAGATGAAGTCGGCCAAGAACAAAGGTATCGAGCAACTAAAAGACATTCAAAAAGTATATATGTAGCGTTCTCCCATCTTTTTATAGGCTGGGCTCACCAGCGCGTGGGTGAACACACGCCTAGGGAACTCTAAAGGGCGTCATCATTATGCCCTAGCCCATAGGCCAACCATCATCACGCCTATCTGACAACACATAACTCAATGCATGTGAAGCACACAACCTCTCCAGATTCCTCTGCCTGATAATCAAACATCGGGAAAATTTCCAAACTCCTTACACAACATTGCTCCTCGAAAAAAATTGCTCGACCGTTCCCCTCCCCGCAAGGCACACACGACGAACATCATTTATACCCCTTAAGCAATGTCGACCAAGAAGCATCCTCGTTTCGCGGGCTGATTCTAAGTCATCACTTCTGTGTCTAGAAGCAACGACTTGGTGACTCCTGTTTTGGACTGGCCCAATGACTAGAATTGGCCCAATCCGCTTTTACCCTTAGCACAACCCAACAACAGTGGCCCAACATTCTGGTCGACCACACCTCTGAGCACTAACCAGATATGTCCGACACACATGCCTAACCCAGTCAGCCGTTGTCTCCCGTCAGCCCGACACGAGTCAAGCAGACAACCAGAAAACGTCCAGAACGACCATATACCTGTAATATGTCTCCACTTTGGATCCAACGGCTAGTTACGGGCACACCTGCCCGTTTTGACCGAGTCCTGACAATTATCTATTTTTGTGGACCCGTATATTTAGACCCAAAAATAGAGATCAATGGTCAAGAGTCTGGGACATTATATAAATCCTCACACATGTGAGGATCAGATATCCAATATTCATCTTTAAAATCCTAATATTTTGCTTGTATCTCTTTGCTCTCACATTTACTTGATCGTCAGAGTGCCTTACAGATACAAACCCACTTTTCTCATAATTTTTTCCAGCTCGTCAAAAATCATACTCCGACCAACTTGCAGATTCTGATCAATCGGTAAGATCAATTTTTAAACTCTAATTTTACTTTCAATTTTTTTTCAAAATTATGGTTTTTTGAAACACAATTCATCCTTCATGTTGTGTGTAAAATCACATATTTAACATATAGATTATACAAAAGATCAGTGCAATCACAACCTTATAAAAATTTCGGCAGGATAACATCCTCTTAAAAATAACACTCCTAAAAATGGCGGAAATTTTTGGTATATTAAATATTTTGAAACTTTTTCGATAAACAATCAACACACCAAAATTTTCAAATAATCCAGTAAAAATATATATTGAATTTTTTGTGAACGTTATTGATTCTTCGTGTTTGAGAAATTTTTTTTACAAAAATTAAAAAAGAAAAGTAAGAAATGAGAAGAATATTTTGACATTATAAAAATATGTGAGTCATGTAAGTGTTTCCACCTCGGATTGAATATGTAGAAACTGATTCCAAATAAAAATATATTAGAATGAAAACACAACACTCAGTAGTATAGTGGCATGGCCTATATATCTAAAATGTATTCCAATTTGTTTGAGGTACTAGTACAAATTATGTTACAATATTTATTTGCCCTAATTATAAGTTGTGTATAGTAAACGTGTTTTCCACTTTAAAAGAAAAACGTGTTTTCTTGAGTCGGTGGAGACTACTTTTTGGTCAAGAAAAGTTGGGTAGTACTTTGACTCAGATGTGTGTCCTACTTGCATACATATATATCATAATCATGTATGTTTAGTTTAAATATTTTTCAAAATATTTTATTAAATTATTTACTATCTATCTAATAAAAATTAATTGAATGAACTTTCTAAATTCTTTTTTTATAAATTTTTTACATTAAAAAAGATATTTAAATAATCAAATAATATTTATTTTTTTACATTCTCATTTTCTAATTTCATTCATTAAATTATAATTAAATAATATATTATATTCGTTCTCTCTTGATTAAAATTTCAATAAAAATATAATTTTCTTTAAGATATTTAATTATATTTATTATATTTTTATTGAAAAATAGGTAAGAATCACCTATAAATAATTGTATTTAAGTTTTTTCTTTAAGTAAATTATTTTCAAATTTTATATTTATATCTAAATACATTTTATACTGAATCAAATAATTTTTTATCTGAATCATTATCAGTAATGATGTTTATTTTATTTTAATCAACAATTATCTTAATTTAAAAGATTTTTATTTTCAAATGTTACAGTTTTATGTTTTTCTCCATCTCACTAATCTTTTTTTTTATATGATTATTTTATACTATTGGATTTATATGAACATTTTCATTTATAATTAAGTCACTTATTTTAAATTTATATATATGTTTAACTATATTTTATATAATATTAAATAAATTTATATGTACGGAAACACAAGTATTTTATTAATTATATTTCAATAAATTATTTAATGATACTTTTTACTTTAATATTTTTTATTTTACTTTTTTAATTATTTTATATTATATTTTAATAACATTATTTGGTCGCATATTTTACTTCATATTATATAAGTATTTTCATCAAAAAATTAATGTATATTTAAAAATAATTTTAGTTTTTTTTTATTTTGACAATTAAATTAGGGTAAAAATTTATTAATATTAAAGTTCGTTAATTTTGTACTTTCATGACTTCTGATTCACCAATTTAACTTTAACTTGTGTAATTTGTTTTATATTTTAAGAATTTTTAATTTCATTTGACAAATATTTAATTACGTTTTCAATTTATTAATTATTATTTTTAAGTAGCGGGGCTACACAGTCACATTGGAGTTTTGATTTGGTTTTACTCCACCCACCATTCTCTTAAAAAAATATAATATAAAAAATAAAATAAAAATAAAATAAAATAGAATAAAAACTCAGTATCATATGTACAAAAAAAATTGAAATAATAAGATATTAAAAAAAACTACGTTTCAAGAAAAATTACACAAAAATAACTATGTTTTAAGAATACGAAATATATTTCAGTCATCTCAAATTGTACATACATTCAAAAATTTAAAGATAATATAAAATAAGATAACGCCTAACATGTAATTTGTCTTGAATCATTTCATATAATTTGAAGGTACTGCACACGTCATGTGAGATGACGCCTACATATTAATTTAGGTGGGTACGTCATCTCATCTAATTACTCTTTATTAAAACATAATTATTTATATAATTTTTCTCAAACATAATTATTTATATTTTTTTCAATACCTTATTATTTCAAAAAAAATTCACATATATACACCTCAATCAATAATCAACAAACCTTTTACTTTTCCTTTCTTATTCATTTATTTTTATTATTATTATAACTTGTTGCGGAACTAGAAATTGATATTTAGTTCATGGATATTCAATATGTGGAGAGTAACTTGTTCAGTTTGTAGTACTCGATGTTGGTTTTATCTAGCTTTCATGTAATTAATCGCGAGAACTCTCTTCAACCTTTCATAAAAAGTGGGTAAAATCATTCTCTATTAGGTTTAGTTTAGACTTTTATTTTGTTGTAATGGGTTGAAGTATTTCTTGTACTATTTTTAGTACAATTTCTTTATAAAAATAAATTATGAGAGCTCAAAATTAAGCATTATAAACATTAAACTATCAATTAAGGTGAGGGATGTGGAAAAACTGAACAAAACTTTAAATAACATTTATTTTAGAGATTATAGATTGTTTGTGAATGTAGTTCGTTATGATAGATTTGAGTGATAGGAGAAGCTTAAGGGTGGGGGAGAAAAATGTTGAGATATGAGAAAAAAATATTCGAGGGAGAAAGGTTGAAGGGAGGCCGAGTTAGCGATTAGTAGGAAGATGGAGTTAGAGAGAGTGGAGGAGGCAACAATTAGGAGCGAAGAGGTGGAGGAAAAACTTAGAGCGGTGGTTGATGAGGATGTGGTTAGTAAGGTTCTAAAGAAAAGGGAGGAGGACGCAACTCTTTTCTCAAAGGGGAATAGTAAGAAGTTAGAGGGGGTCGAAGATAGGAAGGAAGAGGTGACTTCGGTTGATAGAAGTTATTAGGATGTTTCTGACGATATTTAATGTACATGTAATGGTATAGTGGTTAGGATTTGAAATGGTGTTAGCCTTCCGGTTATTCAACAATCAATCTCAGATGTTGGGTTTCATGTTTTTATGTTTGCACAGTTGGGAGGAGAAAAAATCTTTTTGTATTTTACACGTAAGTCGGAGGTGATGTCTATTTTTTTATAAAACGGCTTATTTTTTCAGCACTTTATTGTATGCTTGGCGTGCTTGGCCGAAGGATAGTGACATGGTTTATGAAAGAGAGGCGTGGGTTTGTTGTTGTGGTAATACCGCTACATGCATGAAAGTGAGGTTTTTTGAGGAACTTGTTTCAGTTAAATGAAGATTATTGAAAATTGACGAATGCACTATTAATAAACTAAGTTTGGATTATGCTCGTATTTTAATCACTACAAAATTGGTGGAGAAAATTAATGATGTATATGATTTTGAGGTTGATGGGAAGAAATATCCAAGTTGAACCATATTTCGCAAACCATTTGGTATATTGCACCAGGATTCTTCGGGACGAAGGGCATCACCACCCACTCATAAGTTCCCAATGCCTCAGGGCATCAAATTTCGTTTTCAATAAATCTTCCTTTGCAATAAAAATTTAGTTATATCCAGAATAACCATCTAAAAGACTCATCTTAGGTGTAGCAACATTTAGGTCTCTAAAGTCGACACATATTTTACGAGTCTCATTCTTCTTAATCACATGGACAATGTTTTCTAACCATTCGATAGACCTGGCATTCCTAATGAACTTAGTTTTGAGAAGTCTTTTGATTTTTGCTTTAATCTTCGACATGACTTCTGGGGCAAACCTTCTTAGCATCTACTTTATCGGCTTTTTGTAAGGTCAAATTGGCAATTTTAACTCCATCAAATCTCGACTAAGTTCTAGCATCTCATTATAATCCCAAGAAAAGCAATTATTGAACTCCTTCAGTACTTTGATTATTTGTGTTCTCATACTTGGGTCGATTTTTGAGCTTATATAAGTTGGCATTTTGATCATCCCATCCCCTAAGTATATCTCTTCCAAAGGATCCTGAGCTTGCATCTTTTTGATTGAGGCTACTAGTTCTTTCTCAAACCCCAAAGGCTCATTGTCATAGATGTGGTCGAACCTGTGACTTTTTGAAACCGTTTCTTGGCCATTCTGGCTCTAAGGTCGCCCTTAGTCTATTTTCAGCCATGTAGGCTGAAATTCGAGCCAGAAATTCTGACCCAGTCATTGTTCAAACAAAATTGGCTTACATTGTATCTCTTAGGTTTTGATGATAATAAAGTATTTAAAGAACAATTGGGTAGACTAATATGTGTTCAAGTGAAAAGGTACATAGCTTAATATCCTAATTGAAATCTAATCTAATATTGCACAAAACATTGAAAGAGAAGCTCTAAAGAGGCAGATTCTGAAGATCATACTCTGAAGAGTAAACTTCTAATCAAGTCATATTTTGATGATCATAACCTGAAGACCCCATACTCTGATCAAGTCAACTTCTGAAGATCAAAGTCAACCTCTAACTGAAGATGTGAAAAACACAAGAAAGGGGGGGGGGGGGGTTGAATTGAAAATTTGAAATTTAAAAGCTCAATGACACTGTATTTTTATCCTGGTTCGTTTGATCTCAAACTACTCCATTCCACCCGTTAAGGTGATTTCGCCTCTCTCCAACGAGGTCTTAATTCACTAATCTCAACAAGATTACAAAAGCTACTTTAACAACTATTTAAGTCTTCTTGAGTACAACCACAGTCCGGTTAATCTCAAGGAACACTGTTTCGATATAATTATACAAGATGTGTGTTGTTGTTTTTCTTGCAAAAACTGTTTATCACAACTGTGATAAATTACATAGGATTATAGCTTGGAAATATAAGGAATATAGCTAGCAGCTTTGAATATGCGTGAGTGGTAATATAGCAGAATCATTATCGATTCTTAAATCTAACTTTGTTTATATAGGCAGTGGAATGACGTTGATCATAAAGCATGTTTAATGTCATTAACTGACTTTCCATTTGGAGAAGATCCTGTCTGAAAGAAGTCGTTGGAATTGATGTTGTCTTGAATGATCAGTAACGCTTCAGAATCTTATCTCCTTACTTGCTGATGACGCTTCAGAATACTGATGACTTGGATTGGTATGTTCTTGTTCAGAATCAGAGTTTTACGTTACTTAAGCACAGGGTCTGGTCATCAATTTTCAGCGCATGTTCTGATTGCTTCAGCGTGAATCCCTTATGGCTTATCTTCTGATGCTGATATGATCAGAACTTCTGCATATATAAAACATAATTTTTAGGGTGCATATTTGTTCTTTGTATTTATTTATTCTTTGTATTTGTTATCATCAAAGCTCTAACCAAGGGTTGTAGAATCAAACTATGTTCTAACAATCTCCCCCTTTTTGATGATGACAAAAACTAGATTTTTCAATTAAAAATAAAGAACAAAAAGTTTAAGAGAAACTCCCCCTGAGTTGATTACTTCCCTTAAGTTCCTTGACCATCAGAGTTTAGCTGCATCTTTCATCAGAATTTGTACCTGTTCAAACTTTTCAGAAGATAGAGGTTAAGTAATTCAGAATGTTTGAGACTTTTGTCTCGGTAAACCATTATTGAAAATATCTTACTTTCTCCCCCTTTTTGTCAGTTATCAAAAAGGCAATATAATCAGAGCCGAAATAGTTGAATTATATTAAAAACAAGAAGCAATGATAAGTTCCAGAACAGAAGGAAAAAAATAATCGTTACAAATAAACAAATTTAAAACAAAAAATCTAAGAAGGAGGAGGAAGATGTGTGAACAAAGCTTCCAGCAAGCTCTTGATCTGAGAATTAGATTCTTCTTGCTTGCCCAAAATGCTTTTAATCTCTTTGTTTGTGTCCTCCTGCTTATCCAACCTTGCATGGATAAGAGAATTTTCTTTCTTCAACTCTTCCAGAGTAAGAGTTTGCATGACTGAGGAAGGTGCTGGAGATTCTTCAGTAGTTGGACGCTTCTCAGAGCATTCTGCAGCTTGTTCACAGTGAACCATTTCCTCTGCTGTGATCATCTCTTCTGGAGCAGCAGTCAAGGAGAGACCTTCTGATTCTGGTTGAACTTCATCTGAGGGATGATGCTTTGACCATGGAGCATTATCCATAGGGAGAATATCTTTCATGAGCAGATGGCTCAGAACTTGGTCTTCAAAAGCCTTTAGCTTAGCACTAAAGTTCTGTTGAACCTGTTCATAACTTTGTTCCTTCAGCTTCAGTGTTTCAGAACTCAGCCAGTTTCTGAATTTTGTCCATATATAATCAGAAGCAGCAGGATTAGTCATCTCTTGACTAGCATACCTCAAAGAATTTATCCATTCCTGTATTCCTGTTTCAAAAATCAACCAATTTGTACCAACATTTTATGTGGTTTTAGTTGGTTTAGGTTTGGGAATGGCAGTTTTGTGAGAGATAACAGCTAGTCTTTCCAGCGCAATTGGATCAATGACAAGTCTTACGTTATCAGCTAGAATTCTATTGGGTGAAGGAGTGGGAGAGTCAGGTATGATGATTGGACTAGTAGGAGAGTTTGGTGGTGTGGATTCCAGAGAGGAAGGAATTTCTGGAATGTCGTAGATGATGAGAGGCATGCGAATGGCAAGTGGTTCAGTGATTCCAGGAATAGGGATTGTATCAGAATCTAAATGAGGTTCTTCAGATTGGTTTGTTGAAACATGGTGAGGTTCTGGTTCATGGATATCAGAGAATTGATTCTCAGAAGGTTGAGCTTCTGGTTGTTGTTGTTCAGGTTAAGGTGATGGTAGATGAGGAATATCTTGTTATGGAGAGAGAGGTTGCGGAATTTTTGGTGTGGTATCAGAGTTTGTATTTTTAGGGAGTTGAGAATTTGGATTTTGTGGTACGGAAGCTGGAAAGTCTTGGTCAAAAGAATCAATGTCAGACAGAACTTTGGCAAGTTCTGGTTGAGTTTGTTCATGGTTTGGATTATGACAAAGGGAGTGAGTTTCATTCAGACCTAGCGTTTCTGATGGATCAAACCCTATGTCAAAGTCTTCAAATGTTTGTGGGGTTGGATGTTATGGTTGAGTAGTTATGTGTTCAAATGTTGATATATTTATTGATTTTAAAACAGAAACAGAGGAAGGATTACCTTTCTTTTTGGCAGCTTTGGGAGTCCTCTGAGATGGTCCTTCTGCTGCAGCTTTCCTCTTCTTAGTCTTCTTCAAAACAACATCTGGAGCAGCCTGATGCAAGTCCTGGATATTGATTTCTGGTGCAGTACCATCTTCCTTGCAAGCATCCAAATATCTGACTATTATTTCTGGCTTTGAGTCAATATCAGAAAATAGAGGAAAATCATCCAGAGGTATCCTCCTTGAAGTGATGGTTGCATGAGAAGTAATTGAAGTTTACTTCTTGATATGCTCAATGGTTTTCATTTTCTTCAGATTTTTTGCGTTCAGGGGCTTCCCAGCGGTTGCTTCCAAAGAGCTGATTTCCTGAGCTTCGGTCAAATGCTCTATCAGCCTATTCTCTATCAGAATATCTGATATGAGTCTTCCTAAGGGTATCCAGTCCCTTTTGGTACGTTCATCTTCTCTTGTTTCCTTCACACTAGTTCTAAGATGATTAAACATCAAGTGTGGGAGGTTTACCTTAGTCCTCTTGGCAATAAAATAGATCAGAAACTGCTGATCAATGTTTATATAATCAGGAGAGCTAGTTGGCTTCCTGTGGTTGATACACCCCAGAACAATTTTAGCCCAGATTCTGTGGTGATCCTTCAGATCTCTGATTTTGCTGGAGGGAAATCCAAGAGTAAATATTTCCCTTGCAATAGAGCCTACATCAGAGCATCTTTCAGCCATGTCAATACATCTGACACCTCCACCATTGTAACCAATAAGCTTTGAAATTAAGTCTTCTGTAATGACAATTTTCTTCCCTATGACATAAGAGGTAACTTGATGATTTGAAGAAGAAGCATGTACCCAGAATTCTTTGACAAGAATTGGAAATGTTGGCCCTAGAAGATGGTCAAAGTATCTGTTCCAACCTTGAGCATTGACGTCTTCATACAGATTGAAGCCGTTTTCTTGCAAGCTTTCAAAGTTAATAATTAGTTCTGAAATAACTTCCAGATTATCAATGGGAGTGAGTAGCATTCTGTAAGGTTCTTCGTACTGTTCCATTGAAGCAATTTCCTGAGTTCTGATGTTTTGGACGCTTGAAGAAGCCATTGTTCACACAAGATTTGAGGAAGATGAAAGGGTTTTTTTAATAATACGAACTTGAAACGATTGAAAGTGTTTAGAGAGTAAAAAAAGTGAATGTAAAAAGTGAGATTTGAGTTTAAATAGTTTTTCTTGAAAGTGTAAACAGTAAGAGAGAGAAATAATTAGTCATGATTATAAGCATTAATGACAGCTGAAATTAGGGGATTCAGAAAGATACTGGAACGGTTACCCATGACGTGTGTCTCAATGCACCCAATCAGCGCTTTTGACCTTTCCGAAAAGTGAACGCGTGTTTAGCCTCATAAAGTAGCTGATGAATGGATGACAACTGTTTGATTATGTGAACAACACACTTCTATCCTTGAAATGAAACGTTCAGATCTTCATGGATAGATTCAGATGCAATCTGTACTTCTAAATCTCTAAAGACAGGTTGATCAGTAGTTCATAGAAAATAACAAAGTTCTGAAGGTTAAGATATGTAAATAAAACAATTTATTCTGGGCATAGCTTCATGCTGAGATGTTTCAGAATGAAGTTAAACCTATCTTCAGAAAGAGGTTTTGTAAAGACATCATCCCATTGATGGTCTGTGTCAATGAATTTTAAGTTAAGAATCCCTTTCTGAATATAGTCCCTAATAAAATGATGTTTTATTTCTATATGCTTAGCCCTAGAATGCAAAATTGGATTTTTACTGAGACAAATAGCAGAAATATTGTCACAGAGGATAGAAATGTTACTCTCAAATATGTTGAAGTCTTCAAGTTGACTTTTCATCCAGAGCATTTGTGTGCTACATCCAGCAGCTGCTATGTATTCAGCTTCTACTATTGATAGTGCTATTATGGATTGTCTCTTGCTGGACCATGAGATCAGATTTTCTCCCAGAAACTGGCAGCTTCCAGAAGTGCTTTTATGTTCTACTCTGTCTCCAGCAAAGTCAGCATCACAATATCCTACTAAGCTGTAATAATTTGACTTTCTATAAAACAAACCCAGATTAGCAGTACCTTTCAGATACTTGAAAATTCGCTTAACTGTTGTTAAGTGAGATTCTCTAGGATCTGATTGGAATCTAGCACATACGCAAACACTAAATAAAATGTCAGGCCTTGAAGCCTTCAGATAGAGAAGAGAACCAATCATACCTCTGTAGACCTTCTGTTCTACATTTTTACTTACCTCTTCCTTTTCCAGAATGCACGTGGGATGCATTGGAATCTTTAAGGGCTTACATTCTGAGAGATCAAATTTCTTCAGAAGTTCTCTAACATATTTGCTCTGATGAATGTAAGTTCCTTCTGTAGTTTGGTTTATCTGAATGCCCAGAAAGAATTTGAGTTCCCCCATTAAGCTCATCTTAAACTCTGCCTGCATACATTTAGCAAACTCTCTTCCCAGAGAGGGTTTATTAGATCCAAATATAATGTCATCAACATAAATCTGACATACTAACATGTCATTCTTAACTGTCTTATAGAATAAGGTTTTGTCCACTTTCCCTCTGGTGAATTCCTTTTCTAACAGGAAGTTACTTAGTCTTTCATACCAAGCTCTGGGAGTTTGTTTCAGACCATAGAGTGACTTCTTTAGTTTGAAAACATATTCTGGATTTTTGGAATTCTCAAAACCAGGATGTTGGTGCACATATACCTCTTCATCTATATAGCCATTTAAGAATGCGCTTTTGACATCCATCTGATACAGAGTGATGCCTTTATTAAGAGCAAATGATATTAAAAGTCTGATAGATTCTAACCTGGCGACTGGAGCAAAGGTTTCTGTATAGTCTATCCCCTCTTGCTGACTAAAACCGTGTGCTACCAGTCGTGCTTTGTTTCTTATGACTTCACCTTGCTCATTCAGTTTGTTTCTGAACACCCACTTTGTACCAATGACGTTGAATCCTTTTGGTTTGGGAACCAGATCCCATACGTCATTTCTGGTGAATTGATTTAGTTCCTCTTGTATTGCCAGAATCCAGTCATTGTTTAGAAGTACTTCATCAATAGTTGGTTCAATCAGAGAGACCAGTCCCATGAGGGATTCTTCAGAGTTTCTGAATGTTGATCTCGTTCTGATTGGATCATCCTTCTTTCCCAGTATTGTATCTTCTGGGTGATCAATGCTACTTCTGGATAGTCTTTTCTGGAGTTGATCAATAGAAAGTGCTGGATTACTTGCAGTATCTCTTTCTGATGTTGAGGGAGTGTCTCTGTTGAGAACTTCTGATGAGTTATCTTCAGTACATGTGAGTTCAACTTCCATACCTGCAAGGAATTCATTCTTCTATGACTTTTGAGAGTCAAGCTTATCATCAAACCTAACACTGATTGACTCTTCAACAATCTGTGTTTCTGTATTGTATACTATGTACCCTCTTGAGTGTTCAGAGTATCCTAACATAATAAACTTTTGTGCTTTAGAGTCAAACTTGTTCAAATAATTTTTTGTATTCAAAATAAAGCATGTGCATCCAAATGGATGAAAATAATAAATGTTGGGCTTTCTGTTCTTCCACAATTCATATGGAGTCTTTTCCAGAATAGTTCTTATGGAGATTCTATTCTGAATGTAACACGTTGTGTTAATTGCCTCTGCCCAGAAGATCTTAGCAGTGTTAGTCTCGTTGATCATGGTTTTGGCCATTTCTTGCAATGTTCAGTTCTTTCGTTCTACGACTCCATTTTGCTGGGGAGTTCTAGGACAAGAGAAGTCATGCAAGATGCCTTTTTCATTGAAAAATAATTCAAAATTTTTATTTTAAAATTCCCCACCATGATCACTTCTGACTTTGACAATTCTAAGATCCTTTTCATTCTAAACTTGGTTGCAGAAGGTAACAAACACAGAGTGTGACTCGTCCTTGTGTCTTAAGAACTTTACCCATGTCCATCTGCTATAGTCATCTACAATTACTAACCCATACTTATTGCCACTGACTGAAGCAGTTTTTACTGGTCCAAATAAGTCAATGTGCAGAAGTTCTAATGGCTTAGAGGTGGAAACAACATTTTTGGATTTGAAAGCGGGTTTTGCAAATTTTCCTTTCTGACATGCTTCACACAGAGCATCTGAGTTGAACTTCAAATTTGGAAGTCCTCTGACCAAATTGAGTTTGTTAATCTGAGATATTCTTCTCATACTAACATGCCCCAATCTTTTGTGCCAGACCCATTGCTCGTTGTTAACAGAAAGTAGGCATTTTACATTCTGACTCTTTAGTTCAGAAAGTTTTATTTTATAAATGTTGTTTTTCCTCTTTCCATTAAATAGGATAGTCCCATCTTTCTGACTAACAACTTTGCATGAATTTTGATTGAAGATTATATCATAACCATTATCACTTAATTGACTTATGGATAACAGGTTATGCATTAATCCATCAACTAATAATACATTACTTATAGAGGTAAGATTTCCATTACCTACTGTTCCAGATCCAATGATCTTTCCGCTCTGATTACCTCCAAAGCTCACGTAGCCTCCAGGCTTAAGTTCTAGGCTTTGGAACATATGCCTTCTTCCCGTCATGTGTCGCGAGCATCCAGAGTCCAGGTACCATGATTGGTGTCTTAGCCTTGCTACTAAAGATATCTGCTACATGTATAATTTTATCCTTAGGTACCCACATTTTCTTGGGTCCCGATTTGTTAGTTTTACCAAAATTCTGATTGAATTTTGGTTTGACAGAATAATCACTACTTGTGTATTTTATGTCATGTGTGTGCCCATATATAAAATGTGAATTGAGTGGTGTGCGTTTTATAACTAAGTCCATGGCATTTTTTGGTGTAGATACCTTACCTTGATATCCTATCCCTTTTCTGCCATTTCTGCTAACTCCATAGATCATTGAAGCCATCTTGCTTCTATCTATGTTTTTAGCTAGAAACTTCTGAAAGCTGTGATCATACTCTTTGATGATCTCATCAGCATTGTTGGGAGTTTCAGAGATTGTTTCCTTCTGAGAGTTTTGCAAATCATTTTCTAATTTTGAAATTTTTTCTTTTAACTCAGAATTCTCCAATCTGAGACTCTCAGACTTTTCAGAGTCTGAGGCAAGATTCCTTTTCAGGTTCCTGAATTTGACTCTGATTTGCTGATACCTTTCCATAATTTCATTTAGACTTTCTGCAAGTTCAGCCTTAGTAAAGTTTATGGTAAAGTCAGGAAATACCTCTTCAGTGTCTGATTCTGAGTCTGAACTAGAAGCTCCACTGTCTTCTGATACGTTTTCCATGAGAGCTATGTTTTCTCTTTCATCATCTGATTCTGAGTCAGCTTCAGATGTGTCAGAATCATCCCATGTAGCCATGAGGCTTTTCTTCTTTTCCTTGAAGAACTTCTTTTTGGGCTTTTCCTGCTGAAGCTTTGGGCAGTCACTTTTGTAGTGCCCTTGCTCGTTACATTCATAGCATATGATGTCCTTGTTGTTTGGCTTTCTGTATCCTGAAGAACCATTAGATCTTCTGTGTCCAAAGGAAGACTCAGACATTTTGTATCTGGAGGAGGATTCATTCTGATTCTCTGATCTTCTGGGATTTCTGAACTTCCTTTGTCTCTGCTTCTACAGTTGGTTCACCCTTCTGGAGAGGAGAGAAAGTTCATCTTCTTCCGATGAGGATCCATCAAAAGTTTCTTCCACAACCTACAAAACCTTAGAGTCAAATTTTCTGTTAGATTTTAAAGCTAATGGGTTAGCTTTCTTTTGAGGCTCATCTTCTTCTAGCTCTATCTCGTGACTTCTGAGGGAGCTCACAAGTTCCTCCAAAGAAATTTTGTTGAGATCTTTGGCAAGCTTAAGTGCTGTGACCATTGGCCTCCATTTCTTGGGCAAGCTTCTGATGATCTTCTTAACGTGATCAGCAGTAGAATACCCTTTGTCAAGAACTTTTAGTCCAACAACAAGAATTTGAAATCTTGAAAACATAGTTTCTATAGATTCACTATCTTCCATCTTGAATGCCTCATACTTCTGAATGAGCGCAAAGGCCTTGGTTTCTTTGACTTGAATGTTGCCTTCATGCGTCATTCTCAGAGAGTTAAACATGTTCTTGGCAGTTTCTCTGTTTGATATTTTCTCATATTTTGAATATGAGATGGCGTTGAGGAGAATTGTTCTGGCCTCGTGGTGGTTTCTGAATTCACGCTTTTGCTGATCAGACATCATTTTTCTGTCTATCTTCTGACCACGTCCATCCACTGGGTGCGTGTATCTATCAGTCAACATGTCCCACAGATCAACATCATGAGCCATAAAGAAACTCTCAATTTTGTCTTTCCAGTAGTCAAAGATTTCTCCATCAAAGACTGGAGGTTTGCTACTGAATCTGTCCTTGTCTTCATGGTTGTCATTGCTGATGTTTTGGCTTAGTCCCACCATAGTGTTTTTCTGAAGCTTGGATCTTGTACTGACACGGTTAAATGTTTAAGATCAGAACCCGGCGCTCTGATGCCAATTGAATATGTGAAAAACAAATGAAAGGGGGGGGGGGTTGAATTGAAAATTTTAAATTTAAAAGCTCAATGACACAGTATTTGTATCCTAGTTCATTTGATCTCAAACTACTCCAGTCCACCCGTCAAGGTGATTTCTCCTCTCTCCAACAAGGTCTTAATTCACTAATCTCAATAAGATTACAAAATCTACTTTAACAACTGTTAAAGTCTTCTTGAGTACAACCACAGTCCGGTTAATCTCAAGGAACACTGTTTCTATACAATTATACAAGATGTGTGTTGTTGTTTTTTTTGCAAAAACTATTTATCACAACTGTGATAAATTACACAGGATTATAGCTTGGAAATATAAGGAATATAGCTAGAAGCATTAAATATGCGTGAGTGGTAATATAGCAGAGTCGTTATGGATTCTGAAAGCTGACTTTGTTTATATAGGCAGTGGAATGACGTTGATCATAAAGCATGTTTAATTTCATTAACCCACTTTCCATTTGGAGAAGATCCTGTCTGAAAGAAGCCATTGGAATTGATGCTGTCTTGAATGATCAGTAAAGCTTCAGAATCTTATCTCCTTACTTGCTGATGACGCTTCAGAATACTGATGACTTGTATTGGTATGTTCTTGTTCAGAATCAGAGTTTTACATTACTTAAGTGCAGGTTCTGGTCATCAATTTTCAGTGCGTGTTCTGATTGCTTCATCGTGAAGCCCTTATGGCTTATCTTCTGATGCTGATATGATCAGAACTTCTGTATATATAAAACATAATTTTTATGGTGCATATTTGTTCTTTGTATTTATTTATTCTTTGTATTTGTTATCATCAAAACTCTAACCAAGGGTTGTAGAATCAAACTATGTTCTAACACTAAAGACTCAGAGTCAGAATGATCAGAAGCTAAGACTCAGACTCTGAAGAACCAGAGCCTGAAGCCAATTAAAGTTCAAGAACCAAGGAATTCTTGACAGGTCGCTATCAGACTCTGAGGTCAGTTTGTCTTGTTCTGGTCACATGAAAACTTAGCAGAAAGTTGCAGAATCCTGAAAATTTACAACTTATAATTCCTTTTATAGCAAAGGAGTTTCAAATGGAATTCCAAGTGCATTAACCATTTCTGGAAGCTTTGCAACAGATATGTTAATGCTTCTCTCAAAAGAATGTCTTGTGCTAGAAGTTCTCTCCAACGACTCTTTCATGGATCTCAATAAAAGGAGATGAAAATTTGGAAAAACTAAATATTGCGCCTTGACAAGAAAAGAGAAGTTACTCCATCTAAACAAAGAGCACAAGTTAACTTAGAACTTCTTATCAATTGTACATTCTTAGAAGTTTTTAAGTCTTAGATTTTTTATGTTGTATTTTGTTTACACCTTTGATTGTATATCAAGTGTAATTATCACTCTATCACTATCATTTATCTGCTAGATAGATTGTAGAAAGTCTATTGCATGTGTGCTTGAACAATCAGAAGTCTTTTGCTTGTGTGTTTGAGCATTTTAAGTCTCTTACTAGTGTGTTTGGGCATTGAAAGTCTCTTGCTTGTGTGCTTCAGAAACTTGTAATCAAATTTGGTTATAGTGGAAATCTCTTGGAAGTGTCACTACTATAAAAAACACATACAACGACGCCAACTTTACCACAGCCCTTCAGGGGACCGTAATGATATCTATAAATTATGGTGTCTGTATATTTTTCTATTTTTTAATTAAACATTGTAAATTTATTAGTTATTAAATCAACTGTGATGATATCATATGCGTGGTGATCAGTTTGATTCTCAGCACCTACAAATATGTGATTTCGTCTGTATTTTAGATAAGCCTTTAATTTTTATTTAAAAAATGAAAGTAATGTTACCACGGTTATTTAAGTTAAACGTTGTGATATATTTTCCATTTTTATTAATTTTTAATTTCTTAAAATTTGGTGCTTTTATTTTTTTATGAAATATCATTAATGTCATTCTTATATCATCACAGTTGATAAAGATAACTGTTTTGTTATATTTTTCTTTTTTATCTTTAAATTTTTAAGTTCTTAAAACTTGGCGCTTTTCATAAAATTTCATCATATATCACAACAATTTTTAATAGTAACTGTGGCCATATGTATTATTCATTTTAAGATAACAGAGCTAGCAAATATGTCTCTTCAGTTCCATTTTTTATTTCCATCATGAAACAATGCCATTTTAACCTTAAACTAAACAACACCATTGCAACCCTAACGAAACAACACCATTACAACCCTAACGAAAAAAATCAGTATCATCCCTAATGAAACATTTAACATCATCAATTGAGATTGATTTCATAACCGTCATTTTAAACATTGCCGGTGTAGCGGTAGAAATGTTTAAGACTAAGCCATTGGATTGACTAGACTTATACAAATCAAAATAAAAATCACCATCGCGCTTTATTGTTTCCAAAGGAATGGGAAAATAGAGAATAACACAAAAAAGAGGGTGGAAAGATTCTAGGTAAGGGGGTTGATTATGCAAAGGGAAGGTATTAACACCCTAAACATCTACAGTACTCTACAGGAACCTCTTTGTAAAATCTGTATATTTTGGCTATAAAATGTTGTATGAAAAATAGATGGCGGGGGTGAGAAAAGAAGTATTTTTTTATGATTTTTGCACCCGTCGCAGTTGCGAATCTTTAGTTCCTACGTACCACCTTTCATGCAATAGGGGATCAGGGTACATGTAGTTCCTCTTTTGAAAAATTCTAAAACTCAAGTGTGTTGGTTAATTTTATGAGATAAGACATCATCGTCATTGTCCGTGTGGAAAACAAACTTACTACTCACAATCATGAGAAAGGATAATTTGCATCATCTCAAAGTGGAGGATATGACTTGGATTTTAAAATCAACAATGCCTCACTCAACACCCAGGTGGAAAATATCTCACTTCACTACATATTGTAGAAGTATAGTTGTTTGCATCACTACAAGGATTGACAAAGGTCCAATCTTTTGAGAAAAGTTTTAAAGTAAAAAAGCCAAAGTGGCAAAATGGTTTGAAATGAGATTGATTGACTATTAGTATTCTCACAAAAAGGAGGATGTTAAAGTATTATTAAATTGATTAAAGTTTATTTATGAATTTTTTTTTGAAAATACATGGACCTAGGTCCAAATTTATTATGAAAGTGGTTCAAGTTTAAAAAACAAGAAAAGTTTTCAAAAGAAGGAAGAAGATTTTTGAAATTGAAGAAGATGGGAGGAGATGAAGGGACTATCCTAAAGCATAAGTTAAAAGATAAGGAGAAGAACCATCTAACTAACAAGAAGTCAATAATTGACATTATGAGTCAAGATAGAATTCCCATTCTTTGGATTGAAACCAAACAAGCAAAGATACTAGACCTCTTGAGAGAACTAAACTTCAAGTGTATTAAGTCTTCACAAAAATTGGGCAGAGTAACGATTGTATACGGGTGAATTCCAGATTACAAACAAAGAATGTAATCACAATAACCTGCACACAAAACAAACAAACAACCCAATGTCTTGAGGTAAACCTCAAGAACTCCAGACAAAATATCAATTGATGTCATAAGGTCTCCAACATAGGCCAAGGTTTCTAATCCTAAGTCCAAGAAGTCCAATACTCCATCATGCCAAGGATAGTAACCAAATAGTCCAAGTATCATTAAAATTTTTTATGGTTCATGTTGCTTATTAGGTGTCTTAAAATAAAGAAAAGCTCAAGTGAGCAAAATAAAAAGGACAATAAAGTAAATGCTCAAGTGAGCAAAGATGAAAAAAAATAGCATGAAATGTAAATGCTAAAGTAAATGGTGCATAAAATAAAAGAGCATAAAATAAAAACACAAAATAAAGTCAATTATTAGTAGTTAGTGGTGTGATATGGTGTGAGAAATGACTTGGGTGTTTTTCATTTTATTGTAAATGTTGCGGTTAGCAAGAGTCGCCATTGACTTTTCTTTTATCCAAAAGGAAAGGCTGAAAAGAAAAGGAAAGACCTTTGAGATTATTTCTTGAGTTCGGGGGGTAGATTATGAAAAGGGAAGGTGTTAGCACCCTTTTCATCCATAGTTATCTATGGGATCTTAGTTGCTTGCTAGATCACTTGCTTTTGTTTGAAAATGTGTTATTTGAAAGTATTTTGAAAAGGCGCATTCGTTTAGGCAAACTTTGTAATAGTTCTCGTTCGTAAGAACGTATACAAAGTGTTGATCTTTTGAAAATGTTTCATGTTTGGAAAATGTTTTGAAAGTGTTTTTAAAGGTATTTTTGAAAGTGTTTGGTGTTTTATTTTTAAAATAAGCAAGAGTGTTTGATTTTAAATTGAACAAGCAACTAGGAACAATCTACCTACTCAAAAGTCTTAGTTTATTTCTTCCTTTCCTTTGATATTGTCATCTTACCATTAGTTGGTAGGAAGCCTTACCTTTGGATGTGAAGGAATGGGCGTGGGTCATCGTATAGCCATGATAGCAATGTTGTAAGATGTCTTAGCATTTCTCTTTGAGGGACTAAGATCATTTTAAAAGGCAACATTTATAGCGTCATCGAGGGACTATGGTCTTGTATTTTTTATTGCTTTTTGCTAAGACATCTCACATTCATAACATGGCCATTTTTGTAAGGCAACAAAGTGGAATTACCCTAAGGGTTCAAGTGTGCAAGTGTGTTTGATTTACATGCTTATTTATCTTGGATTAGGGTTTGCTAACTTGTTGATTTTAATCTTTCCATACAAACCCTAATTACTAGCATTTATATAAAGCGGTAAATTACGGAAAGTAAAAATACTAAGCTATTACATCATTAGGGGAGGGGGTATACAAACTTACAAATGGGGATTTTGGAAGAAAATTAAACCTAATTATCTATTACAACTATATTTAATATTGTACAAAATTGAAAAGAAAAAAATGCAAGAATGTAAATGGAAAAAGAAATGATTTTTATTTTTGGTGTTTAAGGGTTTTAACCTAATGTCTAAAAAGGAAAAATAATTAATTAAAGATGATAAAATTAAACCTAAATTAGTTAAGAAAAGAAAATTAGGTTAAAAAAGTATTTTTAGGGTATTTTATAAAAAGGTTTTAAATTAATAATAATAATAATGAAAATTAATTAATTAAAAGAAAACCTAAGCTATAAATTAATTTTAATTTACAAGATAATAATATAATAATTAAACCTAATTATCCAACATTAATTAAAAAAGAAATTAATTTATTAAAAGAAAAATGTTTTTGTTCTTTTGTTTTATGAAGAAAATAAAATATATAAGTGTAAATAATAAAATAAAAATATTTTTATATTTTTTAATAATAAAAAATAATAATGATAATAATAATAATAGTAGTAAAAAAAATAATAGAGAAAAATAAAGTATAATAAGAAAATGAAAAATAAATACAAAAAATGAAATAATAAAAGTTGGGTCAGTCTGCATAAGTAAACATGGGGTTAGAAGCTAGCAAAAAACAATAAAGCCCAAAGGGGGGAGGCCCAGCGTGCTACTGTGGGACAAAAAAAGTGAAAATGTGAGAAATAAGGAAAAAAGGTAGCGCTGGGTGTTGAACCCGTGACCTTCCACATACATGCGCGCTACCTTTGCCCCTGGGGTGGGTGTACATCCGTTAACTTAACTGAAATAATAAATACATAATACAAAACAAGTCCTGAATATGGAACTTCATCTTCAACCTCCAGCCAGAGTATCTGTAACTTCACCATTTCTCAACAAAAATGAAATATGCAAACATGAAAGTTGCTCCATTTTTCCATACGAATCCAATCATATAAATACCATAAGCTATAAATCAAAGATGAATGAGAATTTTTGAAAGTACCAAATTCTGACCTAAATATTTCAGAAAGTTCAAACTCAAAATTCTCCTAGCTCAATCAAAATAAATGAAATCTATGGACATGTATAGTTTCAGGGCAATGATGTCTACATTTTATCTTCACAAATGCAAGCCTAACAATGCTTAAATAGTGAGATGAAAAGTCAGAAAATGTACCTCAAAAATAGAAATCGTGAAATGAGTTTAAGCTTAATTCAAGGTGTTGCAATGATCAGGTTAGCTTTCTCAAGTTCCCAGGAAGCTAATGCAATGGTTAGCTTGAGCAATGGATGGCTGGAGTGGCTTGGAGAAGTCAATGTGCAATGCTTTGTTTTTGGTTATGGAAGTTGATGAAGATGATGTTACAGTTGTGTAACAGGGTGTGGGATGGTTTGTATTTGATGTAAGGAAGTTTTAGGAACTAAAAGGCTAAAGAACGCACGAGGGAAATATGAGTTTGGAGTTCAAGGTCTGAAACTATGCAACAATGGAGTTTTTTGGGCAATTTATGATTTTGAGGGAGTTTGGGAGTGTTTCAGGGTGTCAATGCTCATGTCTTAAGTTGCATAATAGTGTCTCAATGTATAGGAAAAGGTTTTGAGAGCTTTTGCTGATCAGAAGTACAAGTTCACATGTTATGGCTCTTTTGCTTGATTTTGAAGAAAGCTTGAGAAATATGGTTCCAATGCACAAGTACAAAGCTATCTAGAGTAGTTACAAGATTTAAACATGTTTATCTAACTTTGTATGTTGAGTGTGTGCTGAAAAAACAAGTTAGAGTCTCAAGAAGAGTGGACTTTGTGCATAAAGCCACTTTTCCAAAATGGCAATGTTTCCTTTCTTCCTAAAATGGTATTAAGCATGGGCAATGCATTAAATGCTTGAATTAAAGCTTCTAGCAGATGTGCAAAACATTAATTATGGAGTGACAAACAAGTTTGAGGCATGTAAAGCAAAGATTATGCAGCCTAGCATGGATTTGGTTCATGTGTTCATCAAGAAATGGCTTGTAATTTAAGTCAGCATATGAAAATCCCAAGCCATTATCAGCCGTCAAGCTAGCCACGCAATTATCATTTAGTCCGTTATGGTCTCATGGGGGACATGAGCCTTTTTCAGGAATTTTATTAATGTCCGAGCATGGGTATCAGAACAAAGCAGCAATGATAACATTGAAATCTTAGAAGGGGTTTTCCCCAACTGTTCCACAATCTTGAAGTCGCTCCTTTTTATTATCTTCAAGATCTCGTCCATCTCACGAGCGGAAGGTTCTCCATCAGCAACGTCCTTTGCAGGTATTTCAGTCACGACAGGCTCAACAACCTTCTCTTTCCCTCTTGTATCGGTACTTGGCTTGGCAACAATAATATGGACGAGTGTCTTTGTAACAACTGGTGGCGAGATATTAGGTGAAAAGTTCTTCCCAGTTCGGGTTACCTTACTTGAGCCAGTTATGTTGCCAACATTATTAACTTTGTCCTCTTCGATCCAAGCGTCTTGTTTTATCCCATGATAAAACACCTCAACACCATAGTTCCATGGTATTTCTTTGTTTGAAGAGTAGGTAATTGGTCCAGGATTGGTAATTATTAAGGGAGCAATAGTAGGTTCACTTGAAATCCTAATAGGACCTTTGGAGGAGATCCTAAGAGGCTTGTTTGAGATGGTGATAATGGAGAGGTCTTCACATTTATTAGTCAAACTTTTAGCAAGTGGGGTCTCTTAAATAGAATTTCATGGATATCCATCAGGCATTGAATGCCTTTCTTCAGCCCTTCGCATCCATTGAGTTGTTTTGTACAACACACACAGTCTTTTACACAGCCAGGGAAGATCCCGACTTTCAATAGATTCTTTTTTATGATATTCAGCGGAGTAGTCAAGTCTTCAATAGAAGCAACAAAAATTGTATCTTCAACAACATTAACACCCTTGTCATGTTTCGACATAGGTGCAGTGATTACATTCAGAGTCAGAGGAGGATCAAATTCAATAGTCTTGTTATCAATCAAATCCTGGATTTTATTCTTCAAGGCCCAGCATTGGTTAGTCTCATGCCCGGGGCTACTTGAGTGGTAAGCACATTTAGCGTTCAGATTATACTTTGGTGAAGAGGTATATAGGCTGACAGGAGGATCGTTAAATGTCACCAAATTAGCCTTTAGTAAGTGTTGTAGGGCTTGAGACAATGACATGCCTAACCTCGTAAATTGTCTTGGAGTTTCAAACCGTTGGTGATTAGCATATGGTTTTTGAGTAAGAGTTGGATTGGAGATTCATACAACATTAACAGACGAATGATCATTCTTCTTTGTACGGGCCCTTGCACCGTACACAACATTGATTTCCTTCTTTGCAGCAAAAGGCTTCTTGACAGGATTTAAAGTGGAGGCAGATGCCATGGAGATCTTTACACTTTTGATGCCGCTTTCAACTCTTTCACCAGTTAAGATTAATTCGGTGAAACCAGAAGAAGAGCAGCCAACCAATAGATTAAAGAATGGACCAGATAAAGTGCCCATAAATATGTTGATATGCTCCCTATCAGTCAAAGGTTGTTGAACCATACTGGCGAGGTCTCTCCACTTTTGTGTGTATTCCTTGAATCCTTCATTCTTCCCCATGGTCATATCTTGCAAATGAACTCTTGTTGGCACCAAGTCGGTGTTATACTTGTACTGATGGTAGAAGGCGGTAGCTAAATCCTCCCAAGTATTGATACGGGAACCATCTAACTAGTAGAACCATTCTAGTTGCGTTCCGGTTAAGCTCTCTTGGAAAAAGTGAACCCATAGTTTCTTATCAGTGGTGTGCGGTTGTATCTTGCGCACATAAGATTTCAGGTGAAGTTTTGGACAAGAAACTCCATCGTACTTTGCAAAGACTGGTACTTTGAATTTGTGGGGAATAACCACCTCAGAGATCAAACCCAAATCATTAAAATCTTAACCAGGGTTGGATTTCGACGACCTTCAATCTGTCTTCTAACTGCTTGTACTTGACATTGGCGGGTGGATACTGCTCGTAAAAAAAATCATCATCAGACGCTTGATCATTAACACAGTCAGCATGGGTACTCTTAACCTCACCAAACTGATTCTTGTCTTCTTCAGATGAGTCTTCCACTACCAGGATCTGACGAACCGACTCTTTGAACCTTCTACCCATGTTGAGCAAAGCTTTCTTCTTGGGCTTCTTCTTAACTGTTAACAATGCCATCATATCTTGCTGCCCCTTGGCTAGGGTCAGTAGAGTCTCTTGGAATTGAGAGTTTTGTACCTGAAGATCCTTCACAATTTTCTCTAGATCCATCTTGCTGAAATAAACACCAGAAAGATAAGGAAACTTGTTATGCGAAAACCTGTCATGTTATGATGCATGGAGGATGTATATACAGATGATTTCAAGGATTTATTGAAATTTAAATTTGTATAGACAAAAGAGTGAACAAACGTCAATTTTGATTAATTAGTTCAAAAAGGATTACATCATGCCTCTTGGGCTTACAAAATAACTCTCTAAGATAAAAATACTAAACGCATCCTCTTTGGTGCAAGGTAGGCATTCACACTTTGCTCTTCTTGTAGCTGCTTCGTAAGCTCCAAGACCCTCTTCTCACTAGCATAAAATTGAGCTTCGAAAGTATCTCGTTCTTCCTTTAGCTGAATCCAACCTTTTTGCAGGTCTTCGAGAGAGGTAGGCATGTCGGGATGGAGGACAGTGTACAGGACATCTCCTTCAACCACAGGTTCCATGATGACTGGTAAGATGGAGAGATAAGGCATCACAAGTTTCTCAGCATGAGCTCGTACCCACTTAAGGTGAGACTCGAGGGGAATGGAATTCTTGTGTCCTAGCGTCTTACTTTCCACTTTGCTTACCATCCTCCAAGCTCGGATAAACCTCTGAAGGTAGCTTTGATCGTCGCTTTCGTAGTCGAATAACACTCCTTGGAAGAGCATCTCATGTGGGTCATCCCTTCGGGCGTAACCAAACTGTCCTAAAGCCAAGAAGGGGTTGTAAGTGATACCTCCTCTATTTCCAAGTAAAGGGACATTAGGGAATTCACCACAACGGTCAATGATAGTAACGTTCTCCAAGGATCGAGAACACCAATGAACATCTAAATGTCTGAGCGTCATCAACCTATGGGACCATCTCAAACCTTGCTCGTTCTTTAATACAGATCGGGGAAGATGCAAAATAAACTATCTTGCCAATAGAGGAGTGCAACACATGAGGATCCCTCTCTTCCTCATAGTGCGATAGTGAAAAGAATGAAGGATATCTCCCAACAAAGTAGGCACTAGATTGTGAGACATGAAGATTTTGACAGCATTTACATCTATGAGTTGGTCATGGTTTGGAAACAAAACCATCCCATAGATGAGAAGGGCCAAGATTTCTTCAAAAGCTTGTAAGTCCAAAGAGTTCCAACAATCTTGAGCTTTCTCGAACAAGAACTTGGCTAAGAAACCTTTGACACCACTCCTTATTTCCTAATTAGTTGTGATATCAGATTGTTCCAAATGTAATGCTTGGGAAATCTCCTTAAGTTTTGGATCTCTTTCCGTACCGTTGAAGGGTAGTTGATTGAGAATTGGAATCTTCAAAAGTTGAGAGAATTCTTTTAAAGTTGGCACAAGTTGATAATCGGGAAAAGTGAAGCAATGGTGTAGAGGGTCAATGAATTGGAAGAGCAACTTCATCATATGTTCATCAGTATTGGAGGTAACCAAGCTTAGGAGGCGACCATGTCTTTCGATGAATGGAGAATTCTCAGGAACCCTTGATGCTAACTCTTTGAGTTAAGGAGTAATCCTTACGAGATTGACTTGGATAGTATTCCTGCGGATATAATCCATGTCCTACAAAACAGAACAAAGATAAATCCCAAAAATCCTTGAAATGGTTAGTGAGAATGAGTATGATGTTTATGATGTTATATACAAGTAAGTATATATACAAACAAGGAAAACAAGTACTTAGGTTTAGGATTGCATGGAGTCTCATAGGTAAGTACCCTCTTGAAGTTTAGTTGGCTCAAACCTATCCTAGAAATAATAATCGGGTTCTAAGGGATCTCAATATCACTGATCTGTCTTCTCGGGTATTATTTCAGTGCAAGCCTCTTTCACAACGACCAAAATATCCTGAAAAGCCAAACCTCAATGAGTGTAGTATCGAGTATCAACCAACTTCAGACTGCACCAAAGCCAGTTATCTCACTACGTCCTAATGGCCAAGTTGGTCAAGTAAAGTTTCTAAAGTCAGTTAGTGCTTCATGACATTACACAGCGGCCCCATATTCTCCTTGACTACTCAAGGTCTACCGGTACCCATAAATATGTCACACTAACGTAGATATTGCTTAGACCATGTCGGTATACCCTGAACAGTTTCCACAATATATTGCTACTTACCTATAAGGTATCACAAATCTGGGTAGAGGATTTAAACAAGCCCAAACGAGGAACCAAAATGTAAAGCAAGCAAATCAAACAATGAAAGCAAACAAAGGTGATCTAGCCCTAAGGTAACCCAACTTTTAAGTTGTACCCAGCAGAGTCGCCAGTTCTGTGATACGGTGGGAGAACTGACTTGGGTGTTTTATGTTTTATCGCAAATGTTGCGGTTAGCAAGAGTCACCACCGAATTTTCTTTTATACAAAAGGAAAGGTTGAAAAAAAAAGGAAATACCTTTGAGATTATTTCTTGAGTTTGGGGGTAGATTATGAAAATGAAAGGTGTTAGCACCCTTTTCATCCATAGTTATCTATGGGCTTTTAGTTGCTTGCTAGATCACTTGCTTTTGTTTGAAAATGTATTTTGTGTGGTATTTGAAAGTATTTTGAAAAGGCGCCTTCGTTTAGGAAAACTTTGTAATAGTTCTCGTTCGTAAGAACGTATACAAAGTGTTGATTTTTTGAAAATGTTTCGTGTTTGGAAAATGTTTCGAAAGTGTTTTTGAAGGTATTTTTGAAAGTGTTTGGTGTTTTGTTTTGAAAATAAGCAAGAGTGTTTAATTTGAAATTGAACAAGCAACTAGGAACAATCTACCTACTCAAAAGTCTTAGTTCATTTCTTCCTTTCCTTTGATATTTCCATCTTACCATTGATTGGTAGGAAGCCTTATCTTTGGGTGTAAAGAGACGAGCGTGGGTCATCGTATAACCATGATAGCAATGTTGTAAGATATCTTAGCATTTATCTTTGAGGGACTAAGATCATTTTAAAAGGAAACATTTATAGCGTCATCGAGGGACTATGATCTTGTATTTTTGATTTTTTTTCTTCTAAGACATCTCACATGCATAACATGGCCATTTTTGTAAGGCAACAAAGTTGAATTACGTTAAGGGTGCAAGTGTGCAAGTGTGTTTGATTTACATGCTTGTTTATCATGGATTAGGGTTTGCTAACTTATTGATTTTAATCTTTCCATACAAACCCTAATTACTAGCATTTATATAAAGCGGTAAATTGTGAAAAGTAAAAATACTAAGCTATTACATCATTAGGGGAGGGGGTATACAAATTTACAAATGGGGATTTTGCAAGAAAATTAAACCTAATTATCTATTACAACTATATTGAATATTGTACAAAATTGAAAAGAAAATAATGCAAGAATGTAAATGGAAAAAGAAATGATTTTTGTTTTTGGTTTTTAAGGGTTTTAACCTAATGTCTAAAAAGGAAAAATAATTAATTAAAGATGATAAAATTAAACCTAAATTAGTTAAGAAAAGAAAATTAGGTTAAAAAGTACTTTTTTAGGGTTTTTTTATAAAAAGGTTTTAAATTAATAATAATAATAATAATAATAATAATGAAAATTAATTAATTAAAAGAAAACCTAAGCTCTAAATTAATTTTAATTTACAAGAGAATAATATAATAATTAAACCTAATTAACTAAACATTAATTAAAAAAAGAAATTAATTTATTAAAAGAAAAATGTTTTTGTTCTTTTGTTTTATGAAGAAAATAAAATATATAAGTGTAAATAATAAAGTAAAATATTTTTATATTTTTTAATAATAAAAAATAATAATGATAATAATAATAATAGTAGTAAAAAAAATAATAGATAAAAATAAAATATAATAAGAAAATGAAAAATAAATACAAAAAATGAAATAATAAAAGTTGGGCCAGCCTGCATAAGTAAACAAGGGGTTAGAAGCTAGCAAAAAACAATAAATCCCAAAGGGGGGGAGGCCCAGTACACTACTGTAGCAAAAAAAAAGAAGAGAAAATATGAGAAAGAAGGAAAAAAAGGTAGCGCTGGGTGTTGAACCCATGACCCTCCACATACACGCGCTACCTTTGTCACTGGGGTGGCTGTACATCTGTTAACTTAACTGAAATAATAAATACATAATGCAAAACAAGTCCTGAATATAGAACTTCATCTTCAACCTCCAGCCAGAGCATCTGTAACTTCACCATTTCTCAACAAAAATGAAATATGAAAACATAAAAGTTGCTTCATTTTTCCATGCAAATCCAACCATATAAATATCATAAACTATAAATCAAAGATGAATGAGAATTTTTGAAAGTACCAAATTCTGACCTAAATATTTCATAAATTTCAAACTCAAAATTCTCCTAGCTCAATCAAAATAAATGAAATCTATGGACATGTATAGTTTCAGGGCAATGATATCCATATTTTATCTTCACAAATGCAAGCCTAACAATGCCTAAATAATGAGATGAGAAGTCAGAAAATGTACCTCAAAAATGGAAATCGTGAAATGAGTTTGACCTTGATTCAACGTGCTGCAATGATCAGGTTAGCTTCCTCAAGTTCCCAGGAAGCTAATGCAATGGTTAGCTTGAGCAATGGATGGCTGGAATGGCTTAGAGAAGTCAATGTGCAATGCTCTATTTTTGGTTATGGAAGTTGATAAAGATGATGTTACAGTCATGTAACAGGGTATGGGATGGTTTTTATTTGATGTAAGGAAGCTTTAGGAACTAAAAGGCCAAAGAACACACGAGGGAAATCAGAGTTTGGAGTTCAAGGTCAGAAACTATGCAACAATGGAGTTTTTGGGCAATTTCTGATCTGAGGGAGTTTGGGAGTGTTTCAGGGTGTCAATGCTCATGTCTTAAGTTTCATAATAGTGTCTCAATGTATATGAAAAGGTTTTGAGAGATTTTGCTGATCTGAATTACAAGTTCACAGGTTATGGCTCTTTTTCTTGATTTTGAAGAAAGCTTGAGAAATGTGGTTCAAATGCACAAGTACAAAGCTATCTAGAGTGATTACAAGTTTTAAACATATTTATCTGACTTTGTATGTTGTGTGTGTGCTAAAATAATAATTTATATGCTCAATAAGAGTGGACTTTATGCATAAAGCCACTTTTCCAAAATGGCAATGTTGCCTTTCTTCCTAAAATGGTATTAAGCATGGGCTATGCATTGAATGCTTAGATTAAAGCTTCTAGCAACTGTGAAAAACATTAATTATGGAGTGACAAACAATTTTGAGGCCTTCAAAGCAAAGATTATGCAGCCTAGCATGAATTTGGTTCATGTGTTAATCAAGAAATGACTTGTAATTCAAGTTTGAAAACCCTAACTTCTTGCCTTCGATTCTCCTTGCTCAAATATGATATCAGTGAGTTCTTGGACATTTTCGAAATCTTGTAACACAATCTACAACCTCTATGTTAGAAATTTTTGAAAATTCATCTTGGAACTATGTGAAAAATTTCCATGAAGTTAGGTCAAAATCCTGCCTAAACTAGGGCAAAATTTCACTAAGTTTCCAAGTTTCAAGAACATGTATTCTTAAAATCATAACCTGAAATCCATGCATTTATAGAAGAAGTTGTGTTCTACAATGTTTTATATCTCATTGGGATATACAACTTTCATGTTAGAAGTTTCCTTTGAATCATCATGCATCATGGTGAAAATTTGGCTCAAAGTTATGAAAAAAATATGAATTTTCCAACAGTTAGAAAAATTTCTAAGTTTAGAAACTTTGACTTTTCAAAATGAAATCTTGAATTTTTGATTTCTTGATAAATAAGTTTCATATTTTTACATGTCTTGATGAATTGTGACCTTTGATACTTGATTTTGACCAAAAAGTCAAAGTTTGACTTTTTAGTGTACATTTGACTTTTCATCAGTTGACTGAAATTCAACTGTCAATCAATTGATCTTGAGAGATGTTTTGAGTCATGCAATTAGGTCAAAATGAAGTATTTGAAACCTTGATATCATGTCTTAAACCAATTAATTATTTTCTAGGTCAAAAATCAGAAATTGCACCTTCTCGATCAAAACCCTAATTTTGACCATTTTGCCCTTTTGATGATCTGATTAAATTTCTTGAGGAATTGTGATCCAAAATTAATCAATTGACAAATCTGAGTTCATAATAATGATATGGACCAAAAATTATGAAGGTTGACTGCAAATTAACCACAGTTGACTTTTTCCCTAATACATCTGATTTTTTGGTCATCTGATCAATTAACTGAGCAAAAATATGATCCAAGACTTGAAACTTGACATGAGAAATATTGAGGGTACAAAATGATTCATGAAATTCATATAGGGAATTAAAAGTCCATTTGTCCGTGTGCAATCTCAAATCTTAATTTTCAGTCATCAGTGCTTAAAGAGATGTCTTGAGCTGATCAACCCTTGTGCAGTCTTGAACCAAAGGAGATCTTGTAGGATATTACTAGATAAATGAGAGGGAAACTTTTGTGGTACAACAAGTGGTTAGTTGGATGACCATCTTGAAACTTGCATTTGGAACTCATTAGAGGATTGGTAGAACCAAAGCCTCCACACAACAATTTGCATTTGCTTTTTGTCAAGTATATCATCCATTTTGGAATCCTCAAAAGTACCATTTAATGATCAACGATGTTTAAGTGATCTGCGTTGACCAAAAGTGATATAGATCGATTAGAGGATTGGTATAACCAAAGCCTCCACATAATGAATCTCAAGGTTATTGGATCAAAGAGATCAAATTAACATACTTGGGCTTGCAAACATAGGTTTGGGCCACAAATGATCATTTATTCGAATCGGGAAATAATTTAGCGTTATGTTAAGCAATCGTAAGTGGACTTATGTAGAAGTCGCACCTATTTTGAGGCTGGTCAATAGCAATCTATGCACCATTTGTTTTGAGACATGATATAGAGATCATGCTCCAATAACACTTAGTGCAATAAGAAAGAGATAAGATGAAGAAGGGTGAGAAAGAATATACAAACCACATTTGAATTAAAATTCAATCAAACTATTATTAAAACCATTCATCATTTTTATGAAGTTAGACTCAACACCATGGATCCAATGATGTTAACAAAGTTCATGATCAAAAATTCAACCCAAGATCAACCAGAAAGTAATCACAAAATAATGTTACATTTAATATATATATTAGAAAGGGTTTTAAAATGTTTTAAAATAGAAATAAGAGAGAAAAATATCAACTATGTTCAAATTAATCAAGAAATATTAAGTAAGACCATAGAAAAACCAGAAATGAACTCAAATAATTTTATAAAATTTTTGGTAATTTTTTAAAGTCAGAAAATATTTTTTAAAATTAAAAGAAATGAGGAAAATAAATAAAAAATGATAAAAAAATATCAAAGTCAGAAATAAAAAATAAATGAGGTCAACAATATTTGTCACAATATCATTGGATTATTCCATATTTTTTTAGAATTTAAAAATGCATAAATGTATTTTTAAACATTTAAAACAATTCAAATAAAGTGAAAATTTATAAAAAATATCAAAACACAAAATAAAATTGTAAGAAAATAAAAATCAGAAAGAGAAAAATTAAAAATATTTTTCATAATATATTCAGATTTTTTAGACTTAAAATGAATTTTCTATGATTTTTTGTAGTTTAAAACAATTAAATATAAAAACCAGAAAATAAAATAAAAACCAAAAAGATGTGGACCAATGGATGAGAGTCAAAACGCGTTAGTAATCAAATCCAAGGGATCTGGCGCGCTGTGCATATCATGGTAATTATTGAATAAAACACTGAATAACATATAAATCAGATTTTTTAAAAATACAAATGGCACGCCATCATTGGTTGGAAGATGACACGTTCGTCATCTTCAACCTCCAGCCAACGTAAAATACAGGTCTCTCAAACTGTAAAATAAGAAGCTCAGACCTATGCCTTTCGCTTTGTCTCATCAAGACAGAGACTACTACACTTTCGCGAAAAATTTATATAAATTGTAGCTCAAGCAATTTGGAAGGAAAGTTTTTAAAAGGAATTTGAAAATTCATGGGTAAAACGTGTTTCCAGTTAAAAGAAAGTGTTGCAACTAGAACCAGGGCAATGAGAGCTTCACAATGATATCAAAGTTTGGAATAATTGATGGAGAAATCTACCTATTGAAGTTCAGTTAAAGAGCTCTATAAATGGACTTGGTCAGATCAATTCAAAAGGTTTCAAGGCTCAATTCTTCTTCTGTTAGCTTCAGGGAAGATCAAGGAAGGTGAATTGATAGAAAAAATGGATTGAAAAAGGCTTGAACACTGATTTCGAAGTTGCATAAAAGTGAGTTTTGGAATGAGTTTGGCAGGGTGATTTTGGTTGTTCAAGCTTGAGAAAAAGAATGGGATAGCTCATGTATTTATAAGAGAAGCAAATGGGATCAAAAGAAAGGGTGAATGATGCATTTTGGAGGGAATTTGTGTGGAGTTGCAAACAAGAAAATTGCTACTTATATTTTAATCAAAACTCATTTAAACCATGCGTTTTGATGTGCTAATCACTTCTGGAGGTTCACTAAACATGTTTAGAAGCAAAAGCACACAGAAAAAATGTGTTTAGAAGCTAAATCAAGGATTTCAAATTCTGACTTTTGAAGAAACTTCAGTTTCAAGTTACCAAGTTCAAATCAATGGCATTCTCAGCTCAAAGAGTCTTAGTGTATGGTTCTTGATGCTTTAGAAATATAAGATTACAAGATTTGCAATGGGAAAAGAATGGAATAAAATGGATGTTTGAGCTGAAAGTTGCAATGAGTCAAAGTTGGGAAAAAGAGGTTGACTTTCCATACTTAGAAATATTTCATGTTTTTCTTCAAAAGTGACCTATAATGTCTTGCATCCAAACATGGCCTTTCTCTTGGAATTTGCTCTTGACCAAAACAGATGGAATGAAATAGACCTCTTGAATGACATTTTTAAACTTGAAACATTCAAAATCTCCAAAAATTGAGAGAGTTATGAATTGTTGAAGTTGGAAAAAAAATCATGAAATGACCTATAATCTTTTGTATCCTTAAGGAATCTTCCATCCATTTTCTCACTTTGCACAAAAAAGAAGGAATAAAGTTCACAACCTCAAGATCATTGTGGAAAGAGAGTGGGATCAAGCTGATAAAAATTGACTAGGTTATTATCATTTAAGGTCATATGAAGATATTTGAGGGTTCATCTAGAAGACTTGTAATCTTTCTTCATCATCAAGTTTCTTCCACATGAAAACTCCTTGAAACTTTTGAAGTGATTTGTTAATAACCCTTTGAAGAGAAGGATGTTTTTTGGATCACTCAAAAATACCAAAATATGAGCAAGATATACTTCTTTGAAGTTCAAAACCCTAGCTCCTAGATCAAGAAAATGCTTTGAGGAACTTTGACAATTTTAAACAACCTTCTTGTACCAACACTTTTGCTTTATAGATTGAAGTTGTTGAGGATGATAATGGGAACTCATAGAAACCAAAACCACTTCCATATCTTGATAATTGAGAGAAATATGCACTTGTGACCAATGGGAACAAAGCTTTGTCCAACCATGACAACTTCTTCAATCAACCCCTTGTACTTTTGAATCAATCTTGATAACTTTGAAATGTGGTGAACCAAAATAAATCTTGCCATGCCATTTCTTCCAAAACATCTTCAATGGTGAGGTTTTAATTTCTCAAACTTTATTGACTAGGGCATGGAAATAAACTCATGAACCCATGGATTAACTTGCTAAGCCACATTGCCTTTACCTACATTATTAACATGTAAGACAAACCAACATTGCATTTTATTAATTAAAAGGAAAGTCAAAACAAAACATGCATGATTACAAAATAAAAACAAGTCAAGGTGCTTGGTGATTCTTCAAAGAGAAAAGCTTCAAGATAGAGAGTAGAACCAAAAGCCCTAATATGATCTTATTGTGATTGAATCAATATGGTATGATGAAGGGATCTTAGGGGAAAAAATTGGGGTACAATAGTTGCCTTTATTTAAGTTTCTTCTATTCGAAGATACGAAAGTTAAAAATCTTCATGTCGACGTGATCAAAGATACTTAAATATAAAACAAACCCTATTTTTGGCCCTAAGATTCCATGCAATGCTTATGAGTATGAATGCATATGAACCACTTCAGAGGGACGCAAAACACCACTAGGGATGTAGCAAAGTAAATAAGGATCAAAAGAGAAACCCGACCAGGAAATAAATCACTGGTGAATCAAAAAGACATGGCTCTATTGGTGTAACAACCAAAGAAGAGATAATGTGGCATCAATTCAGCTAAAATAGGAAATAGTATAGGATAAAAGTTATTGACAACCAACTTTGAACTACGAACTCAATAGTCAGAGGTATAAGATCAACAAGATAATGAATCACAGATGACAGTAGAAGATCATAGGATACACCATCTTTTACTGAAGGCGAAACTACCAACGTTCACTGAAGGTAGAAAGAGAAAAGAATAACAACACTGACGTTCACTAACGGTGAGCTATCAACGTTCATTGAAGGTAGATAGACAAACATCGACATTCACTGACGATGAAATACCAATTTTCACTGAAGGTAGAGAGAAAAGAAATATCATAGCACCGACGCTCACTGACAGTGAACTACCAATGTTCACTGCAGGTAGCAAAAAGATAACAATCACCAACGTTCACTGATGGTGAACTACCAACTTTCACTGAAGGTAGGGAGAAAAGAAATATCAAAGCACTAACGTTCACTGACGGTGAACTACCAACATTTATTGAAGGTAGCAAAAATATAACAATCACCAACGTTCACTAATGGTGAACTACCAATTTCCACTGAAGGTAGAGAGAAAATAAATATCAAAGCACCGACGTTCACTGACGGTGAACTACCAACATTCACTGAAGGTAGAAAAAAGATAACAATCACCAACGTTCACTGATGGTGAACTACCAACTTTCACTGAAGGTAGAGAGAAAAGAAATATCAAAGCACCAACATTCACTGACGGTGAACTACCAACGTTCACTGAAGGTAGCAAAAAGATAACAATCACCAACGTTCACTGATGGTGAACTACCAACTTTCATTGAAGGTAGCAAAAAGATAACAATCACCAACGTTCACTGATGGTGAACTACCAACTTTCACTAAAGGTAGAGAGAAAAGAAATATCAAAGCACTGATGTCCACTGACGGTGAACTACCAACGTCCATTGAAGGTAGAAAAAAGATAACAATCACCAACATTCACTGATGGTGAACTACCAACTTTCACTAAAGGTAGAGAGAAAAGAAATATCAAAGCACCAACATTCACTGATGGTGAACTACCAACATTCACTAAAGGTAGAAAAAAATATAATAATCACCAACTTTCAGTGATGGTGAACTACCAACTTTCACTGAAGGTAGTAAGAGAATAACGTCAACGTTCATTGACGATGAACTACCAACTTTCACTAGAGGTAGAGAGAAAATATCATAGCACCGAGGTTCACTGACGGTGAACTACCAACGTTCACTGAAGGTAGCAAAAAGATGACAAATTTTCCCAAAATCATGGTGTTTCACCTAGAACGGGTCTCAACTTCTTCTTTAACCAAGGCATTCCGCCTGGAAAGGGTAATATATAAGCTGTCTCAAATAAAGAGACTACCACTTGTAAAGATTTCACAACGAACTGTCTCTGCGATATTGAAAGACTTGCTATCCACTTGAGTAATTTGAAAATGAACTGCAAACTATCCACTCATAGAGAAGATAGCAAAAAAGTAACGTCGACTTTTACGGGGAAATATAAGTTTCTCAAATAAAGAGACCTGCTACTTGCTGTTATAGGAAGGATTGTAAAAATGACTTTCTGGGGAAAGAAATATGGCTTCCTGGGGAAAGAAATATGACTTCCTGGGGAAAGAGATATCACTTCCTGGGGAATAAATCATGACTTTCTGGGGAAATTCCAACATATTTCTGCCGAGGAGATAAAATTCTTCTCGTGCCAAAATAAATGCACATTCTCAAACCAAGGCTCGAAGCTTGCAGAGATCAATAGTAGTAATATTGTTGGGAAACAAAGATTCAAACCAGAAATAAACTGGAGTGAAACAATCAACCAAAATACATCCTTTGAGAAATAAACTCAAGAGGGAAACCCAATATATCCAGACAAGGAGCTGTACAGGAAGGCTAAAGCAAAAAAAGCTTCCATGAGGGATAACTCAGTGGGGAAATTGAAATAATATACACTTTCTAATTAAGGCCGACACTCTATTGGAGAGAGGACAACACAACTCTGCAAAATAGGGTAATATGTCAACAAAATATTAACGAACGAATGTGAATGAGTAATGATTTGCTAAATTTAACTATGCATGATGTATGTATGAATGTATGAGTGTTATTATGTATATGTTGACAAAACAGACATATAATACAGGAAATAACCAGACAAAACCAACTCGGGTACAATCAATACTCGGCTAAATCACATCCAAGATGAAAAATCCATAAGAAAGTAAGCACCAACTGAGGAAACAAAATCCTATTCCACGGCTTAACTTCACTGGGAAGGAACATAATCCGGAAGTAAACCAAATCATAGCGACAAAACAGTATAGATACGGGATATAACATCCTTCTCCAGGCTTCACTGGGGAATAACACTCAAACTTGAATGGGGAAGCAAATGTTTTCACGGTCCGTACTTCTACTAGGAATTGCAATACTGATTTCAAATAAGGCAGATGGAAACCATATCGACAAAACATCAACTGAGGATTTTGAGCTGACTTCATTGGGGGAACATCAAACAGACTTCACTAGGGGAGAAAGTGCCTCATTATGGAGATATCAAATGGAGACCTCGTGTTGACTTTATTTGAGGATGACAACACCATATCGTCGAGGGGAAACCAAGATACATTCCCCAACATTGAGAGTAAGTATTGCACTAACTTCTCTGAGGAGAAAGTATGAAACCTCATGGGGATAACAACTTGGGGAGTTAAGAAGTCAAACATAACAATAAGAAATCAAAATTATGGGGATTTTAAATCAAACCCAACACCTGGCGGGAGAAAACCCAAAAAGTTGATAACCATTTCAACACTTCTTAAATAAAACATTGCCCTTGCCTGATTATCAATCAAATAAAATGCAAGTACTGTCAAAAGGGAGATGCTTCGTAAATGAGTCAAATCTCAGCATGCACGGGGAGAAAAGACTTCTATCAAATAGTAAAGTCTTCATCTGGGTATCTTGGATTGAGTATTCGTGTCATGCAAACTTATTCCAACAAAATATGCCCTGGGATAACCTTCTTGGGGAATCAAGAAGTCAACATTATAGAAAAAGGTCAAACTCATGGGGATTTTAAATCAAACCCAGCACTTGGCGGGTGAAAACCTAAAGGGTTGACGACTGTCTCAACACTTCTTATAAAATATATTGCCCTGGTCTAGTTGCCTGGGAAATAAATACCAACAATAATGCCAATACTGCAGAAAGAGCGACGTTTTGCAAGTAGTTCCATCTCATCACACCAAGGGAACAAGACCTTTCGTCATATGAGGGAAGACTTTGTTGGGGAACCTGGGATAGAGGCCTCAGACCATGCAAACCAGAAATAAAAAATGAACCAAGACTTGACTGGGGACAATGAGATCATAAACCCAATACTGCACCTTACGCCAATTGGTATCGTCTTCCATATACAAAAAACACACGCATACCAGCGAAAACGACCTAAGAAAACCTTCTTGGCATACTCTTTCTTCCCTGTTTCATCTTGTTGTCCCAGAATACAACCCATGGAATTATCTAACACTTTCAGATACATAATCAATGATCTTCCTTCAACAGGAGGGAGCAAGATAGGAGGTTCAAGCAGATATTCTTTAATACTTTCAAATTCCCTTTGGCAGTCATCTGTCCACACACAACCTTGATCTTTCTTTAACAACTTAAAGATCGGTTCACACATTGTAGTCATGTGGAAAATGAATCTGGAAATATAATTCAAACACCCGAGGAACCCTCTGGCTTGCTTTTCAATTATCGGCGCTGGAATTTCTGGAATTTCTTTGACTTTATCAGGGTCAACTCCAATCCCTCTTTGGCTAACAATGAAACCCAACAATTTCCATGACCAAACACCAAAGTTACATTTATTTGGATTCAAGCAGAGATGATACTTCCTCAAATGCTGAAACAACTTTAACAAATCTTCTACATGCCCTTCTTCAGTCTGGGATTTAGCAATCATATCATCAACATATACCTTAATTTCCTTGTGCATCAGATTATGGAATAAGGTTGTCATAGCCCTCTGGTACGTTACACCAACGTTCTTCAACCCGAAGGGCATCACTCTATAACAGAATGTTACCCAGGGTGTGATAAACGATGTTTTTTCAATGTCCTCAGGTTCCATCCTTATTTGATTATACCCAGAAAATCCATCCATGAACGAGAAAACTTTGAATTTTGTTGTGCTATCCACTAACATATCAATGTGTGGCAATGGAAAATCATCTTTTGGACTAGCTTTATTTAGATCTCTAATCTACGCACATGCAAAATTTTCTGTATTTCTTCGGTACTGGGACAATATTGGGAATCCACTAAGGGTACACTGATGTCACAAGAAAACTGGCATTAATCTGCTTTAGAACTTCTTCTTTGATCTTCACCGCCATATCTGGGCGAGTTCTTCGTAACTTCTATTTGATTGGCGGGCACTCTGGCTTTAGCGGAAAATGGTGCTCTACAATATTTGTATCTAAACCAGGCATATCTTGGTAAGACCAAGCAAAAATATCCACATACTCTTTCAACATCTCAATCAACCTGCTTTTCACATCAGGATGCAGCAATGCTCCAATCTTGACTTCCTTCGGATCTTCTTCTGAACCCAAATTGATTACTTCCAATGGCTCTTTATATGGCTGAATGGAATTATCCTCGCGCTCAAGCAACCGTGAGACCTGTTCTGGAATCTCATCATAGTCTTCTTCTCCGGCCCCATACACAGGATATTCAAAGTTGGGAGAGGGTGCAGGGTCATTGTATTCAACGAGTTTTATAATTAATCTGCACATATGATTTATGATTGTTTTTAGAAACTGACACATATAACAAGTGACCATGCATATTGAATTTCAATTATTATTTATTTTGAAAGGTTTTTTTCTTTCTAATTACCATTTTCCAAGAAAAAGAAAAAAAATAAATACACAATTTGGGAAACAAAGACAACTTTTATTATCGATTTTAAAAATCAAAGCAAATCGATAAGCCCATATGTTGTACCCCAAAATTATCCCTCCCATATTTCTCAATACATGTCAAGTGAGGTCCTCAAATTGCTCAAGGGAGTCCAAGGGTTGACCAGACAAACTCTCTCTTAAGTCAGTCTATCTCAAATTAGGGTTTCATTTTGAATCAAGATGCTTGAGTCCAAAGGATCCCAAATGCTCACCATTGTCCTAATATGTTCTCAAGATCACCCAGGTTAAGTTTCAAGCCTTATAGAGGAAGTTTGCTCAGTCAATTGCTCAAAGGCCTGAAAATCGATTATGCTAGGTCAAAAGTCAACTGTGGCCCACATACAGTCAAACTTCAAGATTTTTAGTCACCATCCTCATTTTGAAGTATCATTCATCATTTGATCAAGGGTTGATCATGATTCATCAAGGATTTCTCACAATTCACCAAAACCCAAAAGTTGCTAAATTAGGGTTTTGTAAGAAAAGTCAACTCAACTTTGACCAAGCATAACTTTCTCATACTTTATCAGAAATGACCCATCCAAAGCTCATTTTTAAGAGGATACAATTACCTACAATTCATATTCAGCTCCCAAGTTCAAAATACGCACTCACAAAAAGATATGAATTTGGACATTATAGGCCATTTTGAAAAGTCAACAAAAACACCTTTTGGGTCAAAGCTTCATACATGAACATGGAAGACTCAATTGAGATGAGGGAAAAAGGGTTGCTTAGAGGACATCCCAATATTTCTAAAAAGTTCAAGAACACCTCTCTAGGGTCAAAATTGAGATAGTTATGCATTGGCCAAGTTGACCTTTTTTGCAAAATTGCCAAAAGTCAAATATGCTCAAATTTGCATCTTTTGCTAAATGGGCCCAACGTTTTATGCTTGACTCTCATTCCTAACATAGTCCACTACCTATGTGACCCTCCATGCTTTATTTATTCATTTGTTTAATTTATTTTGATTTTTATTCATTTAAAATTCAAATAAAATCAAATAAATCCTAATAAATCATATATTGCATTTTAGGAATGATTTTTGCATTGAAAGAAGATCTTATATGCTGTCAATTGAGAATCAACTCGTGCAAGGCCAATTTGGTTGGAAAAAGATTGGATTTGAGGAAAATTGGAAAGAAATCATATGCTATGAAAGATCAAATCAAATCTCCATGATGAGCAAGATTGAGGTCGTTTTTGTTGACCTAATAGTTTGTATTACATATACAGAAGCAAGCCAAGGCATGAGGAGGTTGGAAGCAGTCGTGAAAGAGGCAGACAAAACTCAAAAAAATTTCAAGAAAAGTGGTGATCCAATTTCCATATTAGAGTCCAATTCGCACCATTCTCACGATACCAACAGGTTCTTGGACATCTCCAGAAGGAGTTCTAACCATTTGCAAGCTCTCTAACGCCTGGAATCATAGGTACAAAAGTCACGATTTTGTCTCAAAACTTTGATTTTGTTTTCATTAGTTTACGCATCATTAGCATGTTTGGTTCATATATCCTTGTTTGTCAATGAACTTGCAAGCTTTTGGTATTATTTAATTATGTTTTTAGTACAGAAATCCAGAGATGCCATGGTTAGGGTTTCGTGCTCTTGATTAGGGCTTTGCAGGATAGGTGAAATTGGATATTGATTCTGGTACCATGAGACTCGTGAGGATGAGACGAGTTGATTGGTACCAGCCATGGACATTTATATTGCTTGTGGAGAGTTTTTGAAATACACAGGGATATACCTATAGTAAGTGTCTGTAGGTAAAAGTTGGCTACCTAAAACGACGGTTTAGGAGGAAGACGACGATGCGTGTCATCCCCTGGTTGGGTGATTTGAATTAAGCGTGTTTAGAATTTAAGCATTTTGTTTTCATTATATAATAATTATTTTTTATTGTATATAACAATGAATCAATTTGCTCAGTTGGCAAGCGTACAGGGGAAAAGTGCCAAGGACCTGGGTTCGATTCCCAAGTCCTAACCTTTATTCATGTTATTTTTCAACAGGCAATCCAATGCTTTGCAAATTAAGAGCTCCACCATGTACCATCAGGATCTGGATATTCAATTCATCAACGCCTCAGATCAACATACCACCATCGGAGGACCACCATGTGCCTCAAGTCAACAGCAACACCGGATCATGCAAAGTCAAAAGGGCCAGGGTCTTTTGGGCTCAAAAATCTCAACATCATACCCCCATGATTGCTAATGCAGGCCCATATTTCTTTCTTTTTTCTTTTATTTTTTTTTAAATATTTCATTATTTATTTTATTTTCTTTAATTTACAAATTAATTTATTTTTCACAAAAACCATAAAATCAATAATTCACAAAATTAGGATTAGTTTTTTTATTTATCAAAATCAATTTAATTTAGTTTAATTTAGGAAATTTTAATTTGTTTTCAAAAATAAAATCAAGTAGAGATTAGGTTAGACTTTTCCTTTAATTTTATTTTGTTATTTTTCTTAAATAAATAAAAATACAAAAAATAGGCTTTTAGACAAATTAATTTATTTTTCTTAGTTTAAAATTAATTAGACTTAGGATTTTCCTTTAATTTAGCAATTCCATTATTTTCTTAAATAACAAAGCAAAACAAAAAACATTTTCTTTAACTAACCGCAATTAGGTTTAGGCAAGGGTCAAAACTCTAGTTGCTTCGCATTTGATTCATCGCGCGCGTATTATTATTTTTACCGATATTTCTGTAAATGCTCATGGTTTGTAATAGTTTAATCTAGGACTTTTTATTTATCACTTTTTCCCGGGTTTTTGGCTATGTAATTAATCCCCCTCCCCGAAGCCTTGTAATAGCGTAGCTTTACTTTCTCGCATTTTAATTCCCGCAAATATTTGACTGTTTAGATGTATGCTAATAGGATTGTATGACAAGAATGCATGATAATTTAATACAGTTAGAAAACCCTAATGTGCAAAGACAAATAACTGAAACAAATCACTCGCACATATCACTCTTAGGGTATACTCTCACTACGGTTGCCTTCGGTAAACGATCATTAAGTATAAGATGCTTTAGTGGTTGCCCTCCTGTCTAACAAAGATCAAATGTCCTGTTCGGATGTTGCATCAGAAATGTTGCCTCGGAAATGTTGCCTCGAATATGATCTTAAGACTCTAGGGTTATTACTAAGGTGTCCTAACATTGCTTTAGTGATCGTACGTCCCTTTCGAATTGACCCTTACAACTCCAACGACGGTGCTACCTATTTCTCAATAGTAGGATAGCACTGTCTAAAGGAAACAAGAATAGGAACGATCTTTTTTCGAGTAGATAGATGCTAGTAGGTACTTGCTCAAAACAAAATTCTTCACACTTACACACTTTCAAAACAATTTTCGAAAACAACTTCCTCACACCTTTGAGGACTGATACAAGGGTTATCACGAAGTCAAACTTTTCAAAAACAAAGCACACACACAAGCAATTTCAAAATATGAGCAAGTACCTAAGAGCCCATGGTAAACCATGGATAGAAAGTGTGCTAACACCTTCCCTTTCTATAATCTACCCCCTGTACTCAAAATCTCGAAAAAGAACTTTTTCTGTACTTTTTTCCTTTCCGATTGGATGAAATAAAATTCGGTGGCGACTCTTGCTTACCGTGACATTTTGGGAACACAAAACGCAAAACGCAAACCAACATTTCAAAACAGTCGGTTCTGCCACCGTATCACAGAAATGGCGACTCTGCTGAGGACTTATAAGTGGGGTATACCTTAGGATCTAGGTCATCATAATTGCTTCTCTTGATTGCTTTGGTTGCTTTACTTTTAAGGGTTTTGTTTGGGAGTTACTATAGATCCTAACCCGGATCTGGGGGACACATTTTAGGTAAGTAGCAATAGACTGTGAGGGAACTGTACGGTGTAGAACGATACGGTTGAAGCAGTAGCTACATTGATGTGGCACATTGGTATGTACCGGTATCCCTTGTAGAGAAACGAGGAGAATACGGGGCCGCTGCATGGTGTCGTTAAGCATCAACCGACCTTAGAACCTTTAATCGACAGACTTAGCCATTAAAAAGTAGTGGGATAGCCTGCCTCGGTATAAAGCTGGGAACTGGTTGATACTCGATGCTACACTCATTGAGACCATACTCTCGAGATAGTTCCGACCGCAAGAAAAGATTGCGTGAGCTGAAACCATGACCGACAGAGGATGGTCAGTGATGTGGAGATCCTCTAGAACCCGGTTACTTTTTCTAGGACAGGTTTGAAACCAACTAAACTTCAAGAGGGTACTATCTTTGACCCCATGCAAGCCTTAAACCTAAGGGCTTTGTGTGATTTGACTATGTTTGCAATATCTATGTTTGCAGTATCTATGTTTGCTATACCTATGGTTTACCATGACATCATGCATCATAACATGGCATTCATGCTTCATTACACTAACCATTTCAAAGACCAAGGGAACTTATCTTTGTTCTGATTTGCAGATTATCGCTTCCGTGCACAGAAATACCATCCGAGTCAACTTTGTGCAAATACCTGCCCAACTTAAAGAGCTAGCCTCAAGAGTTTATGAGACTTCTATGTTCATTAAGAGACACGGTCAACTTCTCAGTCTGGTCACTTCAAATCTTGATGAGCAGATTATGAGTGTACTTTTCCAGTTCTTCGATCATGTGCATCATTGCTTCACCTTTCCAGATTACCAGCTGGTTCCCACCTTGGAAGAGTTCTCTCACTTATTGGGCATATCCATTCTTGAACAGGTACCCTTCACAGGTATGGAAGAAGTTCCTAGACCAGAATAGATTTCCTCAGCTCTGCATTTGAAACAGGCTGATGTAGTATCCAATTGGGAAACACGAAGCGGGGTCGAAGGTTTTCTAGCCAATTTTTTGATAGACCAGGCTCAGCTATTCTGGGATAATTTGGATTTTTAGGCTTTTGAAGATGTCTTGGCTCTCCTTATTTATAGTTTGGTTCTCTTCCCGAATCTGGATTCCTTTGTAGATATGAATGCTGTCAAGATTTTCCTTTCTCGCAACCCTGTGCCTACCTTGCTGGGAGATATCTTGCATGCCCTCTATACTCGTACTGTAAGGAGAAGAGGGACTCTTATGTGTTACATACCGCTGCTGTCGAGGTAGTTTATTTCTCACCTCCCTAAGTCTGTGCTGAAGAATGAAGAAGGTTTGGGTTGGTCCTACAGAATAATGTCACTTGCCCATGCAGATATTCTTTGGTGTTCCCGGGCTATGGAAGACACTGCTGTTATTGAACGCTGTGGGGGATACCCTAATGTCCCATTGCTTGGAATCAGAGGGGGTATAACTTACAATCCTTGTCTAGCTTTGCGGAAATTTGGTCGTGCTCAGAGAGATGGTCCCCATGAGTTGCTTCTTGAGGACATTGTATTTGACTATAAGGAGGATGTTAAGGCGCACCGCCAGAGGTTCATACGAGCTTGGGGCATGGTGAACAGATCTGACCCCCAAGAGTTGGGACCAAAGACTTCCCTTCCTATGAAGCCTTACCTCCAATGGGTCCGAGCCCGTGCTCAGAATCTTGGGATGCCCTATGAGGCCGTATTACCAGTGATTGTGGAGCCCACTAATGAAGAAGGCATTCCTTACACGATTCTCTATCCTTACATGCCCATTGATCCTGGGGAGTTGTAGAGGTCTTGGATTCAGCTGAAGAATGAGCGAGATACTTACCGGGAAAAGTACCATGAGCAAGAAAGGAAGATTTTGAAGCTCGCCGGGCAGCTCGAGGAAGAAAGAGTGATCAATGACTATATCGGCACAAAGAGGAAGCGACCATGGGATTTTTGATTTTGCTTTTTCTAGTTTTGTTTTATTTACTTCTTTGTAACGCCTTAAAGGAATTGTTGAACCTTTTAAAAGTTAATCTAATAAAGTTTGTTTATTTTTGGTTTGCAAATTTAAATCTCCCAAAGTCTTTGAAATCATTACATGCGCATCCCATTATCATGCACATCATTACAGGTACCCTTACAGGTTTCTCATCTTCTTCGCTGTTTATTTCAGTAGAAATATCTTCCGATCAAGCCATCAAAGATCTTAAGGCATAGAACGCCCAATTCCAACAGATGTTCATAAGTCTGGCTAAAGGGCAAGAGGATCTGAAGACCCTTATTCTGAAAGAGAAGAAGAAGAAGAAGAAGAAGAAGAAGGTCGGTATTCTGAACATGGGTAGAAGGTTCGGAGAAATATTGAGACAACCAGTTGATCTGACTTCCTCATCCAAGGATGGAGAGAACCAAGACAGGGCAAAGGACCCTAGTCCTGCAGTTTCTGAAGACGGTACTGATTACAATGATGAGCAATATCCTCCTGCTGAGGATAGGTATAAGAAGCTAGAAGACCGTCTGAGTGCAATGGAGATTCAGAAAATACCTTGTTTGGAATTCGGAGAATTGGGACTGGTATCGGGAGTGGTAATCCCTCATAAGTTCAAAGCTCCGATTTTTTCCAAGTACGATGGAGTATCCTGTCCAAAACTCCATCTCCGCTCTTACTTCAGGAAAATCCAGCCCCACACAACTGATAGAAATCTGTGGGTGCATTTCTTTCAAGATAGTCTGTCAGGGACTCAGCTTGAATGGTTTTATCAGTTGGAAGGAGCTAGTGTCTGAAACTGGGAAGATCTTGCTGCTGCTTTCTAAAAGTAGTTCCAGTACAACGCCGACCTTGCTCCCACTCGTACTCAGCTCCAGGGTATGGCCATGGGTGCAGTGAAGGTTTTAAGGACTATGCTCAAAAGTGGAGAGACTTGGCTGGAAGAGTCCAACCCCCTTTGTCTGATAGGGAGTTGGTTGACATGTTTCTAGGGACGCTATCTGGTCCATTTTTCAATCACTTGATCGGCAGCTCGTCATCTGGTTTCACTGAGTTGATTTTGACTAGAGAGAGTAGAAGCTGGCATTTGAAGTGGTAAAATACATAAGGATGCTTCATCAATTCAGCAAAGAAGCCTTTCACCGGTAAGAAGGAAGCTAGTGCAGTCTATGGCCCGAGGGGCCAAAGCAGACCTGAACACCATCAAACGGTAAATGCTGTAGTAATATCAAGACCCACAGTTGCTCCACAATGCAACAATCAACAAAGGGTGGAAAGACCGCAACGGTAGTTTACCCGCATCAACATGACTTTGGCTGAAATTCTACCTCATTTGTTAAAATCCAACTTGGCAACCTTGAAAGAGGCTCCCAAGAATCCAAACACTGCTTCTCCCAGATACAATCCCAATGTGCGGTGCACCTACCATTCGGAGAGCCCAGGCCATGATACAAACGATTGCTGGGCTCTGAGGAATAAAGTGCAAGATTTGCTGGAAGCTAAAGAGATAGAGTTTGATGCTTCAGAAAAGCCAAATGTTATAACTGCTCCCATGCCCAAACATGGTCGTGGAGTTAATGTTGTGGACACCGATTCGTTATGACCTATGTGGAAGAAATATCTACTCCTCTGATGACGGTTAAGAAGAATTTTTTGTTGGCCAGTTTATTTTCGGGATGTGGCGAAGGTTGCCACATGTGCGCGATCCTGCCTTCCAGTTGTTGTTTGTTGAAATCAGGTGTTCAGCGCCTGATGGATAATAAAGAGATCCTATTCGAGAAGACTATGATTCCATTGGTTCCAAATGAAGACGTTGCCATCATAACCATTTCCGCCGATCCTTCCAAGGTTTCCTCGAGAAAACCTGTTAGGATTACACCTGTTCCAAGAATTGCTCTGTTAATAATCACTGTTCCTGGTCCCATCCCATACACTTCAGACAAGGCTGTCCCATGGAACTATGGTGCTGATGTGTACTACCATGGTATTAAACAAGACTTGAGGAATGAAGAAGCTGATACTGATTTCAGTAATATTGTCGGGGCTAGCAAGGTCACCAGAAGTGGAAGACTCTTTTCTCCCGAGATTTCCCCTTCGACTATCCACAAACCTGTTGTCATTCCATATACCAATACATCAACTACTGCCCCAATTCCTATTCTAATTATCACCCTGTCGCTGAGCCATCTGGGACTCGGGGCAAAGAAATCATACGTGAGCCTTCCTGGACGGAGGCACCTAAGAAGATCATTGTAGAAACCTGTAAATAAGAGATAGAGGAAATACTGAAGATTATCAAGAAGAGCGACTACAATGTGGTCGAGCAACTGGGGTAGAGCCCATCAAAAATCTCCATGTTGTCCCTGTTATTGTGTTCTGAAGCCCATGCGAAGGCTTTAATTGCATTTCTCAAGACTGCGTATGTGCCGCAGGAAACTTCCACAGATCAGTTCAAAGATTGCGTAGCTAGCCTGATTGCCGACAATGGGCTAGGATTTTCAGATGCGGATCTGACTGCTAAGGGGAGAAATCATAATGATGCTCTTCATGTCTCGATCGAGTGCAGGGGAACCACTATGGCCCATGTGCTGGTAGATATCGAGTCTTCGCTGAATGTTCTCCCAAAGAAAGCATTAGACCGTCTGGATTGTGAAGGTTTGATTCTAAAGTCGAGTAACATTGTAGTAAGGGCTTTTGATGGATCAAAAAGAATGGTGCACGGGGAGGTGGACATCCCTGTCAAAGTGGGTTCTCAGACCTTTGGGTCCACCTTCTATGTAATGGACATCAGACCATCATATTCTTGCTTGCTGGGTCGTCCTTGGATTCATAAGGCTGGGGCAATGACTTCCACACTCCATCAAATGTTGAAATATCCAGTAAAGGGGAAGATTGTCATGGTGCGAGGTGAAGAGGAGTATATGGTGAGTCATCTCAATTCCTTCCGCTATGTGGAGATGGACAGGGAATTCATAGAAACCCTTGTCAGAACTTCAAAGAGGTCCCTCAGACTTTGGCGTCAACTGAAGTTACTACCAACAAACCCCCGCTGAAGATGGCTTCTCTCAAGGATGCCAGGGCTGTAATTGAGGAAGGTGGGTGTACCAATTGGGGTCAGCTCCCTGATTTCACTCACAAAACTGACAAATTTGGTTTGGGCTTTACTACAGAGGCTCAAAGGGCTGTTAGGCGCGCACGAATTGGAAGACCTTCTCTACACATCAGTAATCGGGGAATTAATGCAATTGAAGACGGTGAAGAAGATTCAGACATCGACAGCTGGATCTACCCAACAACCAATGGTGGACTGAACAACTGGACGGCGAAGGACTTCATACCTGTTTCTTTTATTCCGCAGTAATTGACTTTTGTTTTAAAAGTTGTAATAGACAGTTTGAAACTTTATGGCCCAGTGCCTTGCCCGAGGCACCTTGGCTTTGCTTGTGAGGGCTTATTATTTGTCATTTTCATATATCATTAATAAAACATTGAAGGTTTCTTGCATTACAAATTTTTCGCTCCTTGTTTTTCTTTTCTGTCTCTCACTTTATCAAAATAGATATGCTCTTACACACACTCACGTATCATACTGCAGATCCATATCCACTCTGGATCCCATTGATAACAACTCTGCTACTACCAGTTATGACTTTTAAAATCCAATCAACCAAGCTGAGGATGAAGGTAAGGATGATTGTGAGGTGCCTGGAGAACTTGCTAAACTATTACAGCAGGAAGAGAGGGCCATACAGCCTCATGAAGAGCCAGTGGAGTCAGTAAATTTGGGTACGGAGGAAGACAGGAAAGAGGTTAAGATAAGTGTGAATCTGGAGCCTCTTGTCAAACAATGGTTAATACAAATGCTACGCGATTATGTTGAGATCTTCGAATGGTCCTATGAAAACATGGCTGGGTTAGACACTGATATTGTGGTACATCGACTGCCAACCAAAGAAGACTGCCCTCCGGTAAAGCAGAAAGTTCGTCATATGCGCCCTAAAATGTCAAAGAAAATCAAGGCAGAGATCATGAAACAATTTGACGCCGGATTCTTAGTTGTCACTTCTTATCCTCAGTGGGTTGCTAACGTTGTTTCGGTACCTAAGAAGTACGGTAAGGTACAGATGTGTGTGGACTACAAATATCTGAACAGGGCAAGCCCCAAGGGTTATTTCCCACTACCTCACGTTGATGTTCTGGTCGACAACACCGTGCAGCACAAGATCCTCTCCTTCATGGATGGCTTTTCTGGCTACAACCAAATCAAGATGGCTCCTGAAGACATGGAGAAGATAACCTTCGTTACACAGTGGGGAACCTTATGTTACAAGGTAATGCCTTTCGGGTTGAAGAACGCTGGGGAAACTTATCAGCGCACCATGGTCGCTTTGTTCCACAATATGATTCACCACGAGATCGAGGTTTATGTTGATGACATGATAGCCAGGTCCCAGACTGAGGAAGAGCACCTTGATCATCTCCAGAAACTGTTTGACAGGTTGAAGAAGTACAAGATGAGGTTGAATCCGAACAAGTGTACCTTCGGGGTAAGATTAGGTAAGCTTCTGGGTTTCATTGTCAGTGATAAAGGTATTCAGGTGGACCCTGTAAAGGTAAAAGCCATACAAAAGATGTCAGCTGTGATACGGTGGGAGAACTGACTTGAGGTTTTGCGTTTGTTTTCGCACTTGTTCGGTTTAGCAAGAGTCGCCACCGACTTTTTATTTTATCCTAAAGGAAAGGTTAAAAAAGCACAGGAAAAACCTTTTGAGATGTTTCGTGGGTTCGGGGGGTAGATTATGAAAAGGGAAGGTATTAGCACCCTTTTCATCCATGGTTATCCATGGGCTCTTAGTTACTTGGTTTTAGATCACTTGCCTTGATTTTTGATTGCTTGAAAATGGTGTGTGTATTTGTGTTTTGAAAATGTTTTTGAAATAGACGCCTTTGTTTCGGCAACCGTTGTAATGACTCGTGTTTGAGTATATACGAAGGTGTGTATCTTTTCGAAAAGATGTTTCAAATGTTTTTGAAAGTTTTGTTTTGAAAGTGTTGTGGAGTGTGGTTTTGAAAAGCAGGCAAGTGTTTTTGCAAGTTGATCAAGTAACTAAGAGTTTGTCTACCCCTAAATTTACTCAAAGGTTTTTTCTTATGTTTTAACCCCTTTTTGGAAATTTTGTTCCACCATTGTAATTGATGGATAATCTTGCGTTTAGGATGTTTAACGGGACAGGCGCGGGTCATCGTATGGACCATGAATGCAATGGTGCCAAGTGTCTTTGGCAATTTGCTTGAAGGGACTATGATCATTTTTGATAGGCAACTTTCGAAAGCGTCATCGAGGGACTTATGATCATTTGAATTGTTTTGCCAAAGAAACTCGACGTGCAAGCAGGGCCCATTTTGGAAGGCAACATGTGGGATTATCCTAGGGGTGCAAGTGTGATTGTGTATTGATTTCATGTATTTGTCTTGTATTAGGTTATCTAGCGTTTGATTTTATGTACATACAAACCCTAGGTCTAACCATGGTATAATTTCAAAAGCGATATATTGCGGGAATTTAAAGTCTACGCTATTACAAAATAGTATCCGGGAGTGGGGGTACAAATTTGCAAATGGGGATGAGACTTAAATAATTACAACTAAATCGAATTGCGATCAAATATAATATGTATCATGTATAGCAATGTATAAGAATAGCAAATGTATAATGTATCAATGTAAGTGTATTGTGTATGTGTAATTTATTTACAAGTGAGATTTACTTTAAAAAAAATTAAGTATTTGATTTAATTTTGTATTTTTATATTTTTGTTTAATATGTACAAAGCATAATATTTCAAGAAAAGAAAAGAAAGTTTTAAGTTCTATTTCTTATATATTAGTATTTTTAGTATTAATGTACAAATAAGAAAATTTTAATTAAAAGAAAATAGTATGCTTTAAGTTCTATTCTTTTTAGGTATTAAAGATAATGTATTTTAATGAATATTTTTATGTACAAAAAGAAAAGAAAAATATTTCAAACTTTAAGAAAAAAGGTTAATGTTTGTATATTTTCTAAAATATAAAAATTAATAATATTTTTAAAAAATGTGTTATTTTATTTATCAAAAACAAAAAAGGGTATTATATTAGTTTAAACTAAAAATAAAATAAGAAGTAAAGAAGTATTAGTTTAGGAGTGTTTAAAAAAGAAAGAATAGAAAGAATAGGCAGAATGGGCCTGAAAAGGTTTGGCCCAAGCTAAAAGGAAACAAGTATAAAAAATAAGAAAATGGGGGGTGAGGCGTGCAAAATGCAGTGGGCTTAGGCGTTATTGGAGGGCAAGGCCCAAGATGCTTCTCACAATTGTTTCTAGGGTTTGTCAAAGTTTATTCATTTGGGGATTCTATGGTTTGGCAAGTTACAGCGCCGTCGTTCTCTTCATCTCATTCGTTCCTCTTCTTCTCTCGAGATAAAGCGTCCAGAACCATGTCCCTCCTTGCCTAGCCACCAGCGCCATCGTCCATATCCTCTTCTCCCCACGGATTGCTCAGGCAACAGTTAAACCAGGTAGCAATTTTCGTCTCAATCTCGTTAGGGTTTTATGTTCTGCATGTTATGATTTCGCGTTCTGACATTATGTTATTATTGTTTGTTATTGAGGTCGTGGAAAGGAAAGAAAAGAGATTATACTACCTTGACGGAGGAGGAGGAGGAATGAAGATGGAGGTGCTCAGGCGGCCAAGGCGGCGAGGAGGTGGTGATGCTGAGCGTTTGAGCTAGCTTGCTGGAAACTGGTATCTTCGCTTTGCCTCTTAAAATTGTTGGTTTAGTGATGATGTTTGAGGGCCTTAGTTTTTATCCCCTCTTTTCTCTTCTGGTTGCCTTTACGCGCTTCTCTTCTTCTTCTCTTGTTATCCTCTGTATGCTTATGTTGAACACGAACTTCTTTATCTTCTATTTGTTTCTTTTGCCTCTGAGTAGCTTGATGCCTTGGTTTGCTGTATTGATGATGAGATGTTTGCTACGAAATGCTTGATATATTTGGTATTTGTTACACCCAATGATGAAGGTTTCCTGAGGGTTTGTTGGGTTTGGAAACTGGTTAATGGCTTTGGTTGGAAGCTTGACAGGTTTTTGTTTTGACAGTTGGTATTGTTTGAGAACAGGTTATAGGCTTGAGCTGGTTTTGAGACTTGACTAAGTAAGGTTTAAAGCTTGACACAGCTTGGCATGGCCTTTGCTGTTTGATACTTTTGGTTTATGCAAGTTGAGGATGGTTTGGATATTATGTGAGTTTGTTTTGGTATATCAGTTTGACAGGTTGGGTTAGGTTTTGTGTGCGTTGAGTTTGTATGCTTAAGGTTTGATGGACTTGGCTATCTCTGGTTTTTTTTGTTTATGTGGCTTGTGATGTATATGTTATGCAGGCGGAGGCTTGTCCCTTGAAAGGTTGAAGGCTTCTGTCTTTTATCCTGCAGGGTCTTGGCCTTTTGTATATTCTTCTAGGGTCTTTGCCCTCTTGCTATATTTTCTTAGTCAAATTTGTGGACAGGTTTGCAAAGCTTGAGGTTTTCCCTCTTTGTGATATCCTACTGCATATGTTCTGCCTCCTTTTTCTATGTGCTCTGATATGCTGTTTATAGTCTTTAGCCTGCTGCACTGTAAGCTATTTTCCTCTCTCTTTCTCTCTCCGGATTTAAAGACAACATTTTTATATTGCTTATGTTTGTCTTATTCTGAAAAGGCAAATGGTTGGAAAGTGATGAAATGGAACGTGCTTGCCTGCATATGTAGTTTAGCCTCTGCATACTTTATCTCTTTTCCATACTTTCTGCTTCTTTGTGACAGCATTTTGTACTTGTTTTGACTAGCCTTTGATAGCACTTTGGCAGCTTGTGGAAAGTTTGGAATTGGAACTTTGTAATTCTAGTTCAGTTTGCCTTTGGACTCTGTTTGGCATGCTGCTTGTTTTGAAACTATGCAGTTGGTTGACAATCCTTTTGATTTATGCAGTATGCTTAAGAATTTTGAATTTGTGCAACAATCATAGCTTTGTGCATTCATGTTTCATTGCAAGCATTTCATCCCTCTTTGTGAACCGGGAGAAATCTCGTGATTTGCAAAGAGGGTAAAACTGATTCCGGCCATTTGTTTTTAATGATGAACCTTTTTAACTGTTTATCTTTAACTATATTTTTTTTTGCTTTGACTTTTCTTTTGTTTCTTGTTTTGCAGATGAAAAATAAATGAGCAACAAGGGAGCATTAGATAGAAGATGAAGACTTAGAAATCTTAGAACATAGTTTTTTATTTCAATTTAAATTATTGTAATATTATTATTGTAACTATTTTGTAAACAATAACAATTATACAAATAATTTAAAGATAAATAAAAAGTCCTTTTATTTGACATTCATTTTTAATTCTTCTTCAGATATTTATCTAATTGTTTATAATTCTTAAATTAAAATAAAATGGAAATAAATTCCAATTATCTTAACTTAAAATAAATAATCAATTGATAGACATTGTGGTTTTATAACAAACCCGGCGCTCCAATTATCCAAAGCAATGCACAGTTAATCAAACCAGACGACAGTTAATCAAACAAAACGTCCACCTGCCTCCTTTCACTGATTAAATCCAAACAAACTGCAAATTAACAACCAGCAGCCTCAGTTCTTATTTCAGAGTATTTTGAAAAGCATTGATAGAACTAACTCTTCTTGAGAAATATGCGCATAAAACCCTGATTTTTGACTTAACACTGGAGAAACGCCAGCCTGATCAAACTTTGAGCCAATTCAACCAAACCCTAAACAATCTGCTTGAACTGCCTAAGCATCAATAAAAACCCTAAATTTCATCTGACTAACGAGAAACGTCTGTTTGACCGATTCTTGAGCCAGTCTAAAAAATCAAGAAAAGCCCGAAACTGCGATTTCTTGTGGAGAAAGAGGAAGGAAAATTTTGGGGTACAACAGTTGCCCCTGTTCAATCTTCTTGGACCTGAAGAGTTAGATTGGCAAGTTTGCCGTTCGCGACTTGAAGGTAAAAGGAGATTGGACACTAGAGTGCCCAAAAATTTGCACTCAGTGATGTGATTGTAGAGGGAATGGGCTTACAGATGCCATTTGGTGATGGGCTTAACGATGCCATCGAGGGATGTGACCGAATCTTGTCAGGGAATGGGCTTAGAGATGCCATCTGGAAATGTTGAACTGCATGACCTTGGTGAGTGGACGAGTATCAGAAAGGTAACCATGTTTTGCAACGTCTCTGAACTGGGGGTTTGAACAAGCGATAGATTGACATCCATGTTTGGAGAATCCGTAAACTGTTTTCAGTGGTTGGAGTTGAATAAGCAATAGAACAACATCCGTTGTTGGGGAAGCGTCCGTAAACTGTCTTCAAAAGTTGCATCCGAACAAGTGATAGATTAACATCCGGAGTTGGGAAGAATCCGTAAACTGTTTTCAGAAGTCTTGAATTTGAAGCTTACTAATTCTTATCCTGAAAAAGGGTAAGGTATTAGCTGAAACACGAAGCCATGTTGCATGAAATGCATGATGCAATGTATGTTGTATTAATGTTTATGATATGAATGTGATGAATGTGTATGTAAGCTGATGAGCTGTCCTGCTGAGGATAGACGAATCCTGGACGGCTGAAGATAAAAGAATCTTGACTACTGCCGAGGAAAATAATTCCTTGACTGCTGCTGGGTAGGGCAAGAATCTTTTGATCCTTGAAAATGAGAAGTCCCGGGACCACTGTTGGGGGATCAGGAGCTTGGGTTGTATGCCAATCTACTGGGGAATTCCTGTCTTGAGGAGATCTTCACTGGAGAATATTCGAATATTCTGTGAGGAACTGAGAATGGTTCTTCATTCTGCTAATGCTTAACTGTTATCTGGTCGATCTCCAGGCTTTCACAGAAGTTTGTACTGTCATCTGGTCGTAATCCAGGCTTCACAATAGCTTGCTAAGCTGCTATCCAGTCAAATCCGGGCTTCACGGCTTTGGTTAAAGGTATACTACTATCTGGTCGATTCCAGGCTTCGTAGTATTCTTGACTGCTGTCTGGTCGTAATCCAGGCTTCACAGAGGTTTGTATTGTTCACTGGTTGCAATCTAGGCTTCATAATAGCTTGCTGAGCTGCTATCCGGTCAAATCCGGGCTTCACGGCTTATGTTAAAGATATACCACTATCTGGTCGATTCCAGGCTTCGTAGTATCCTTGACTGCTGTCTGGTCGTAATCCAGGCTCCACAGAAACTTATATTGTCAACTGGTCGTAATCCAGGCTTCACGATAGCTTTGCTAGGGATTAAACTATTATCCGGTCGAATCTGGACTTCATAGCTTGCCCTGAGGGGACATCCCTATCTGGTCGTAATCCAGGTTTGATGGTTGTATGGCATTGTTATCCGGTCGTACTCCGGGCTTCACAATATGCTGTAGGGATTAAGATACTATCCGATCACATCCGGGCTTTGTAACTTGAATCTTGTGAGAATTTGATCTTCGACGGCTGTAGCTTCCAACAGATGATGAAGGAGTTTTTTGAACGACCGATCAATCTGAAATGCAATTTATTCTGGAGAATAAATCCTGGACAAATGTTGGGGAAATAAACCTATAACCAAAGTTGGGGATAGAAGAACTCTAGGGTTACTGAGGATGAGGAATCCTTGTTGTCTGCCAACTGCTTGGGGAACAAGATCTTTACTGGTTGAGGGATCTTAGGACCGTTGCTGGGGATTGGAACTCCTTGGTGACTTGCGGGGTGAGAGAATTCTGATGATCTCTGCTGGGGAGTTCAGAACCTGGTAGACTTATGCTGGAGAGGTATAACTGGGAATCTTCAGTCTGGTGGGAAGTATCTCTGTGGGGAGAATGTTCACTGGTCTGGTTCCAATGGGGATTGATAGTTGGAAGTTTTAGCTCCGCTGGGGATAGGATTTTTAGCTTTAGGGCTCTACTGGGGGTGCTGAAACTTATCTCTGGGGGGGACCAGTTCTGGAAGGCTCTCTGGTTGGGGAGATCAGCTTTGAGAAAGCTCTTGTTCTACTGAGGATCCTGGAGTTAAACTCTGTTTGGGGAATCTTTCTGAAAGGGCATTGAGATATCTATCCGTACCTTCAACCTATCAATAATCATCTTTTCCTGATTTGTAAGGAAATGATTATGTTCAAATTCATATGCCTACTTAACAAAACATTGGACGTTTCTCAGGTAAACATAAGTGTAAAAGGGAAAAAGGGAAAATAAAGCAACTTTGTGTATTTGGAAAAGTATTTGTATTAACTTTCTATGATCATCTTTGTACAAAGGAGACAGGCATCCTAGTAAGAGGATGTCGCCGTAAAAATTGAAAATTTTATACAAAAGAAAGATGGCTATGTGAAATAACTACATGGGATTCCATTCTGCTATAGCCTTTACAACTCTGAATATCTGTCCGTTTAATGCTTCGTCTGCCGGTGACTGAATTAACCAGAAGCTTGGAGCTGGTTGATAAAGAGATTGTCCGTAAAGTGATTCGACGAGACATAGTCATACGCGTTAATTCCCTAACTTTTGCCTGAATCGCCCTTTCGGGTTTTCGATCCACCGGGAAACCCCTTTTTGCCCGAGCCGCCCTTTCGGGTTTTCGACTTGCCGGGTGTACAGATTTTTTTGTTTTATCCCTAATTTTTGCCTGAACCGCCCTTTCGGATTTTCGGTTCACCGGGATGCCCATTTTTTCCCAAGTCGCCCTTTAGGGTTTTCAACTTGTCGGGTTATTTCATGCGTAGTATTTTTTGACTATGTCTACGTTCGCAGGGTGCGACAAATCGTCGTCGTCCATGGTGGTCAGAATCATTGTCATTGCACCACCAGAAAATATGTTCTTGATTACAAATGGTCCTTCGTAAGTAGGAGTCCATTTGCCCCTAGGATCACTTTGCGGCAAGATAATCCGCTTGATCACGAGATCTCCGACTTGATATACTTGACGTCTGACTTTCTTGTTGAAAGCCTTGATCATCCGTTTTTGGTACGTCTGGCCATGGCAAACAGCAGCGAGTCGTTTCTCGTCGATTAAATTGAGTTGGTCAAGTCGGGTCTGAATCCAATCATCTTCATTCAAACCTGCATCTTTCATAATCCTTAAGGAAGGAATCTGAACTTCCATGGGCAGGACAACTTCCATGCCGTATACCAAGGAAAATGGGGTTGCCCCAGTTGAAGTAGGTGCTGTGGTACGGTATCTGTGCAGAGCAAACGGTAACATCTCATGTAAGTCCTTGTAAGTGACTGTCATTTTCTGAATGATCTTCTTAATGTTTTTGTTCGCAGCTTCAACAACACCGTTCATCTTCGGCCGATAGGGAGATGAATTGTGATGATAAATCTTGAACTGTTCGCATAGAGCGGTGATCATAGTATTATTCAGATTGGTTTTGTTGTCTGTAATGATCCTGTCAGGGACACCGTACCGGCATATGAGGTTTTGCTTGATGAAGCGGGAAACCACATTTTTTGTAACAGAGGCGAAGGAAGCTGCTTCGACCCATTTGGTGAAATAGTCAATAGCGACCAGGATGAAGCGATATCCGTTGGATGCAGTGGGCTTGATCTCTCCGATCATGTCAATGCCCCACATTGCGAATGGCCACGGAGCTGTCAGCACGTTGAGAGGAACCGGAGGAATGTGCACCTTATCGGCGTAGATTTGGCATTTATGGCAGGTACGGGAGTGTTGATGGCAATCAGCTTCCATGGTTGACCAGTAGTAGCCTTCCCTTAGGATCTTCTTAGCCATCGTGTGTCCGCTCAAGTGGGTGCCGAACATACCGCTGTGTATTTCAGTCATTATCAATTCCGCCTCAGCTTTATCCACACATCAGAGTAAAACATAATCATGGCTGCGTTTGTAGAGGATGCCATTGCTCAGGAAGAACTTGGCAGCAAACTTCCTTAGGAACTTCTTGTCATTTACTGAAGCTCCTTCGGGATATTCTCTAGTCTGGAGATACCTTTTGATTTCATGAAACCAGGGTTGTTCCACTATTTCTTCGGTATTAATCTCGTGACAATGTGCAGGTTCATCCATTCGCTCGATGGTTATTTGGGGAGCCTCGTTATCCCAATTGAGTATAAACATGGAAGACATTGTAGCTAGAGCATCTGCTAGCTGATTCTCTTCTCGCGGTAAATGCTCGAAGGTGATTTGCTCGAAATGAGGCAACAATGTCAAGACATGTTCTTTGTATGGGATAAGATTAGGATGTTTGGTATCCCACTCTCCTTTGATTTGACTGATAACCAAAGCCGAGTCCCCAAATACGATCAGGGATTTGATCCCCAAGTCTATAGCAGCCTTGAGACCAAAAATGCAAGCTTCATATTCAGCCATGTTGTTGGTGCAGCTGAAGCAGAGTCGGGCCGTGAAAGGTGTGTGGCAACCTTCCGGGGAAATGAGTACCACACCGATACCGTTTCCAAGCGCATTTGAAGCACCATCAAAGTACAGGGTCCATCGGGATCCCTTTTCAGGTCCGTCATACGGTCCGTTACCTTCAATGTTGTCCAAATTCATGATGTCCTCGTCTGGGAAGTCAAATCTAATGGATTGATAATCTTCGATAGCTTGATGAGCTAGATGGTCAGCTAGTACACTCCCTTTTATAGCTTTTTGGGTGGTGTACTGGATGTCATACTCAGTCAGGATCATTTGCCATCTAGCTATTCTTCCTGATAAAGCCGGCTTTTCGAAGATATACTTGATAGGATCCATTTTGGAAATCAACAGAGTGGTATGAGTCAACATGTACTGTCTTAGTCGGCGAGCAGCCCATACCAAAGCGCAGCAAGTTTTCTCGAGCAGTGAGTAGCGGGTTTCACAGTCGGTAAACTTTTTGCTAAGGTAATAAATAACATGCTCTTTTCGACCAGACTCGTCATGCTGGCCCAAAACACACCCCATTGAGTTATCCAAGACGGTCATATACATGATCAATGGTCTTCCCTCGACGGGTGGCATCAGAATAGGAGGTTCTAGCAAATACTCCTTGATCTTATCAAAAGCAGCTTGGCAATCGTCGTTCCATTCGACTACCTGATCTTTCTTTAATAGTTTGAAGATTGGCTCACAGGTAGAAGTCAGCTGAGAGATGAATCTGGCAATATAGTTCAAGCTCCCCAAGAATCCTCTAACCTCCTTTTCAGTACGGGGAGCAGGCATCTGTTGTATTGCTTTCACTTTTGCTGGATCGACCTCAATGCCTTTGTTGCTGACAATAAACCCTAGAAGTTTACCAGACCTAACTCCAAAAGTACACTTACTTGGATTCAGCCTGAGTTTGTATTCTTTCAACCTGGCAAATAGCTTCTGCAAATGCTCAAGGTGTTCCTCCTTTGTTTGTGATCGAGCTATCATGTCGTCTACGTAAACTTCGATCTCATGATGTATCATATCATGAAATAAAGCTACCATGGCGCGCTGATAAGTTGCCCCTGCGTTCTTCAATCCGAACGGCATCACCTTGTAACAGAAGGTACCCCATTGTGTAACAAAGGTTGTTTTCTCCATGTCCTCGGGGGCCATTTTAATCTGGTTGTAACCCGAGAATCCATCCATGAAGGAAAACACCTTGTGCTGAGCTGTGTTGTCAATTAAAATGTTGATGTGCGGTAGCGGAAAATCATCTTTAGGACTAGCCCTATTTAAGTCCTGGTAGTCCACACACATTCTGACCTTGCCGTCTTTTTTAGGTACTGGCACGATGTTGGCAACCCATTGTGGATAGGATGTAACATCCAGAAAACCAGCTTTGAATTGCTTCATCACTTCTGCTTTGATCTTCTCAGACATGTCGGGCCTCATTCGCCGGACTTTTTGTTTGATCGGTGGACAATCTTCTCTTGTAGGGAGACGGTGAACCACGATATTTGTGTCTAAACCCGATATGTCTTCATAAGACCAGGCAAAGATTTCAACATATTCATTTAACAGTTGTATCAAGCGTTCTTTGACATTTGGCTCCAGATTGGCACTCACTTGTACTTCCTTCCGGTCTTCCTCTGTTCCTAAGTTAACGATTTCCAACAACTCTTCGTGAGGCAAGATGGTCCTTTCTTCTTGTTGTAGAAGTCTGGCTAGCTCTCCTGGTACTTCACAATCTTCGTCATCTTCATACTCAGCCTGATTGACCAGATCTTCAGAGTTATTGAAGGACATAGCAGAATAGTCACCCATAGAATCCAGAGTGGACGGGTACCTGCATTTGTGAGTGTGGGTGTGTGTAAGGGATAGCCATCCTTAAACAAACAAAATGCAAAAAGGAAAGAAAATGAACACAACAGTTTATCAATGAAAAACGTCCAATGAATCATTAAACATGGCATATGGATATGAAGATAATCAAAACCCTTACAAATGGACCTACATGCCCCGGGCAAGGCATGAGGTGAAAAAGTAGTGTACGGATTGTTCAAGAGTAAATATTACAAACCAACAGGAAATGTTTGACAGATAATTACTGATTAATAAAAGTAATGGGGACAAAGTCTTTTGCCTCCCAGTTGCGTAGTCCTCCCTCGACAGTTGGGTAGATCCAATCTTCAATGTTGGCCTCTTCGTCTTCACCTTCCAGAGCATTGATTCCATAAGGAGAAATCTTAATGGGCGCTCTTTCAATCTTTGAGCGGCGCATAGCTTTCTGTCCCGCAGCAGTGAAACCTAATCCAAACTTGTCCGTTTTATGAGGAATATCTGGCAACTGACCCCATGTTGAACTCTTCCCTTCCTTCAATGCAGCTTTCGCGTCTTTTAGAGATGCCATCCTGGCCATCTGCTTTGGTACCTCAGCTACCACTTTTGCTACTGCCACTTCAGGAGAGACTTCCTCGAAGTGCTGGAATGGTGTTTCAATGAATTCTCCTTCCACCTCTACATACCGAAAGGAGTTCAAGTGGCTGATCATATATTCCTATTCACCATGCACGGTTATGATCTTTCCTTTGACCGGGTACTTCAACATTTGATGTAAGGAGGAGGTAACTTCCCCCGTGTTATGTATCCACGGCCTTCCCAGTAAGCAAGAGTATGACGGATGAATGTCCATCACATAGAATGTTGAGGGGAATACTTCTGTGCCAACCTTAATGGGAATGTCTACCTCTCCGTGTACCATTCTCTTCGACCCATCAAATGCCCTTACAATGATATTACTTGGCCTCAACTCCAAGCCTTCACAATCTAAACGGTCGAGAGCCTTCTTGGGCAGCACGTTCAGAGAAGAGCCAATGTCGACCAGAACATGGGCCAGAGTAGTTCCTTGGCATTCTACTGACACATGTAGTGCGTCATTGTGTTTTCTTCCTTTTGAGGTCAGGTCCGCATCAGAGAAACCTAAACCGTTGTCTACTGTAAGACTGGCTACACAGTCTTGGAATTGGTCGGCAGAGGTTTCCTGAGGGACATGGGCTGTCCTCAGGAATTTGATCAATGCTTTGGCGTGCGCCTCAAAATAAAGCAGTAATGCTAACATGGAGATCTTCGAGGGGGTTTGCCCCAATTTCTCTACCACGTCATAATCACTCTTTTTAATTATCTTCAGGATCTCCTCCATCTCTTTCTTAGAGGTCTCCGGGATGACCAAAGGTTGAGCCCTCGTCCGGACGAGCTCATCTTGGGTCCCTTTACCTTTATCAGCAGAAGTAGGAGACAATAACAGTTTCTTCAATCAACGGAGTTTCGGCGGAAAGTCTTATTGGTGCAGGATTAACTTTGGTAGCAGCTGAGGGTCCAAAGGTTGCCTTTGGGGGGGGGGGCAATCTCTGGAGAAAATATTCTCCCGCTTCGGGTGATCTTGCTTGTACCAGCAATGTTTCCAATGCTGACCTCTTCTTCATCAGAGCTTTCTTCGGTTACTTCGACTTGTTTAACACCATAGTAATAGATGTCTCCACCGTAATTCCATGGTATTGACTTGTCAGAACTGTAGGGGACTGGCCCCGGCATAGTTATTTTCAAAGGAACAATCCTTGTAGCTGATGTAATCTTAACAGGCTTTCTAACGGCCTTGGAAAGATTGGCGTGAATGGTGATAATTGAGACATCTTCAGTAGGGGTTGGAATAGCAGGAACCTTTTCAAACAGAATTTGTTGACTGTCCATCAGGCCTTTGATGCCTTTCTTCAGTGATAGGCAGTCAAACGGCAGAGAGTAACAACAGTAGCAGTCTTCTTCGCATCCCGGGAAAATCCCGGCTCTTAGCAGATTTAACTTGATGGTTAACAGTGGAGTCCTCAGGTCATCGACATCATAAACATACAAATCTTCCTCTATAGCATGGACATTTCGACCGTGCTTCGACATCGGAGCAGATATCACATTTGGCTTCTCTGGGGCGTCGAACTCCACCTCTTTTGCATCTATCAAGTCTTGAATTTTATTTTTTAGCGCCCAACAATCGTTTGTGTCATGTCCGACGCTATCGGAATGGTAGGCGCATTTGGCATTGGGATGATAATGCGATGAAGCGGTATTCACAGTCTTCGGTGCTTCCCTAATCTTGGTGAGATTCAAATTCAGCAGATGTGGAAGAACCTGCGCAGGTGTCATATTGATGCGGGTGAACTGCCGTGGTGGCCGTTCTCCCCATTGCTGTTTAGGCCTGGACTGGTTATTGCGAGGTTGATCGTTTGATGGATTCTGGATCATTACAGCCCCCATAGTCGACCGACGCTCATTTCTTCCTGCTCCTCTCTGAGAATACACAACAGCCGTTTCCTTCTTCACCGGAAATGATTTCTTAACCGTAGTAGATGCAGAGGCATCCTTCTGAATATTCCCATTCTTGATACCGGCTTCTACCCGCTCGCCAGTCAGAATTAATTCGGTAAACCCTGCGGAAGAGCTAGATCAGATGATTAAAGAATGGACCAGACAGGGTCCCCAGAAACATATCAACAAGCTCTCTATCAGAAAGTGGTGGTTGCACCCTTCCAGCCAAGTCACGCCATTTTTGGGCGTATTCCTTAAATCCCTCACCTGAGGCCATTCCCATACTCTGTAGCTGAGTACGGGTTGGTGCCAGGTCAGAGTTATACTGATATTGGCGATAAAAAGCAGCTGCAAGATCCTCCCAACTATGTACCTCTGATCTCTCAAGGTTGTAGAACCAATCTAGCTGTGTGCCAGACAGGCTATCCTGAAAGAAATGTACCCAAAGGTTTCTGTCAGATGTGTGAGGTTGGATTCTTCGGACATATGACCTTAGATGCATCTTCAGGCAAGATAGCCCATCATATCTTGCAAAAACTGGCACTTTAAACTTCGGGGGGATCACAATTCTGGCGATTAATCCCAGATCTTCGAAATCTAAGCCTGGAACTCTCTGCAGCTCCATAGCTGCCAACCTGTCCTCCAAACTCTTGTACTTGTCATCGGCCGGCAGGTATTGTTGTTCTGAGTAGTCTTCGTCTTCTTCCGCCTCTTCCTCTTCAACTTCGGATTCAGACGGTACCGCGGCCCCTTTTCCTTTACTGGTTCCCTCTTCAGATGTAGGGGGAAATTCAAGAACCCTTCTGGCTTCACCCTCAAACCTTCTTCCCAGGGTAGCCACCCCGACTCTCTTCTTCTTCTTTTTCACTTGCTCTTTGTTCCCGAGCAGGGCTTTTAGATCTTCCTGACCCTTTGCCAAGGTCATCAGGAGATGTTGAAACTGTGAGTTCTGAGACTGTAGATCTTTGACCGTTTGTTCGAGATCCATCTTACTGAAATAAACAGCAGAAAGATAAGGAAACCTGGTGTGGAGACCTGCTTATGCACATGATGAATGATATGTTTATTTATGCAATGCAATCAAGGATTTAAAAATTCACAATTGTTGCAGACAAAAAGAACACACGTCATATTTATAAGAAGAAATTTTGTTAGTACATAAATGCCCCATGGGCCAAATATTACAAAAACTTCTTATGGTAAAAAGATGTTGCGCATCCTTTTTGGCGCGATGTAGGTGTTAAGGGTCTCTTCCTCGTGGAGTCGGCGGGTAAGCTCCAAAACCTTCTTCTCGCAGGCGTAGAAGCTGGCTTCAAAAGTATCCCTTTCTTCCCTGAGTTGGATCCAACTCTTCTGCATCTCCTCCCATGTCGTTGGCATGTCAGGATACAAGACGGTGTAGGGAACCTCTCCTTCCTTAACGGGCTCCTTAATCACAGGGAGAACATGAGGGTAAGGCATCATTAGACTCTGGGCTCGGGTTCTGACCCACTTGAGATAAGGCTCAAGAGGGATGGAATTTTTGTGCCCCAGTGTCTTGCTGTCTACCTTGTTAGGCATCCTCCAAGCTCTGATGAACCTTTGACGGAGTCCTGGCGCATCGTTATCGAAGTCAAAAACTATGTCAGGAATCAACATGTCATGAGGGCCATCCCTCCGTGCATATCCAAACTGTCTCAAAGCCAGATAAGGGTTGTAGGTAATGCCCCCTCTAATGCCAAGCAATGGAACATTAGGGAACTCTCCACAACGATCGACGATGATGACACTTTCTCTGGACCGAGAACACCAGTGTACATCAGAGTGAGTGAGAGTCATCAACCGTTGTGACCACCTTAGGCCTTGCTCATTCCTCAAAACAGACTGTGGAAGGTGCGAAATAAACCACCTTTCAAGGAGAGGAGTACAGCACATGAGAACACCTCTCTTTCTCATTGTTCGTGTGTAAAATGAGTGGAGGATGTCCCCAAGCAATGTTGGTATGGGATTCCTGGATAAGAAGATCTTGACGGTGTTGACATCTATAAGCTGGTCAGGATTTGGGAACAAGACCAACCCATAAATGAGGAGTGCCACAATTTCTTCGAAGGCTTGTAGGTCCAAGGAATTCCAACACTCTTGTGCCTTCTCGAACAAGAATTTTGCCAAGAAGCCTTTGACACCGCTTCTAGTTTCCCAATGCCCCTTGATGTCGGATGGTTGCAAGTGTAGTGCTTGAGCAACATCTTCAGGCTTTGGCTCCTTTTCCGTACCGTTGAAAGGTAGTTGATTAAGGATAGGAATTCTCAGGAGTTGAGAAAATTCCTCCAAAGTGGGCACCAATTGGTAATCGGGGAAAGTGAAACAGTGGTGAAGGGGGTCAAAGAACTGGAACAAAACCTTCATCATGTCTTCTTCAATGCTGGTGTTGACTAGGCTGAGCAGTCTACCATGTCTTTCACTGAAGGGAGAGCTTTCGAGAATTCTGGATGTGAGCTCCTTAAGTTGAGGAGGGATTCTCACAAGGTTGACTTGGATAGTTTTCCTGCGAGGAATTTCCATGACCTACAAAACAAGAACAAAGGTGAAGATCCAAAACCTTGAAATGGTTAGCGGATGCATATGATGCTTTATGATGTTTTATGATGCATGCAAAAACACATGTACAAGCAAATCACACAAAACCCTAGTTTCAGGCTTGCATGGGGCTTCATAGGTAAGTACCCTCTTGAGTGTAGTTGGCTTAAAAACCTGTCCTATAAATAGTAACCGGGTTCTAAGGAGCTCAATATCATTGGATTGTCTTCCATGTTCATTCTTTTGGTTTAGCCACTTAACTAGCGACCAAAATATTCCAAGAAGACAACCCTCAATGAGTGTAGTATCGAGTATCTACCAACTTCGGACTGCACCAAAGTCGGTCATCTCACTACCCCTAATAAAAGGCCAAGATGGTCAAGTAAGGTTCTAGGTCATTAGTGCTTAGTGACATCACTCAGTGGCCTCGTACTCTCCTTGATTGAACTCAAGGGTTACCGATACTCACAAATATGTCGCACTAATATAACTATTGCTTCAACCGTGTCGGTATACCCCGCACAGTTTCCACAATGTATTGCTATCTATGAATGTTTCCCAAATCCGGGTGTAGGATTTCAAGCCCAAACAAGAGAACCACAAAGGTAAAGCATACAAGACAAACAATGAAAGCAAGTAAATGTGATCTATCCCTAAGGTAACCCCACTTTTAACATTGTCCCCAGCAGAGTCGCCAGTTCTGTGATACGGTGGAAGAACTGACTTGAGGTTTTGCGTTTGCTTTCGCACTTGTTCGGTTTAGCAAGAGTCACCACCGACTTTTTATTTTATCCTAAAGGAAAGGTTAAAAAAGCACAGGAAAAACCTTTTGAGATGTTTCGTGGGTTCGGGGGGTAGATTATGAAAAGGGAAGGTATTAGCATCCTTTTCATCCATGGTTATCCATGGGCTCTTAGTTACTTGGTTTTAGATCACTTGCCTTGATTTTTGATTGCTTGAAAATGGTGTGTGTATTTGTGTTTTGAAAATGTTTTTGAAATAGACGCCTTTGTTTCAACAACCGTTGTAATGACTCGTGTTTGAGTATATACGAAGGTGTGTATCTTTTCGAAAAGATGTTTCAAATGTTTTTGAAAGTTTTGTTTTGAAAGTGTTGTGGAGTGTGGTTTTGAAAAGCAGGCAAGTGTTTTTGCAAGTTGATCAAGTAACTAAGAGTTTGTCTACCCCTAAATTTACTCAAAGGTTTTTTCTTATGTTTTAACCCCTTTTTGGCAATTTTGTTCCACCATTGTAATTGGTGGACAATCTTGCGTTTATGATGTTTAACGGGACAGGCGCGGGTCATCGTATGGACCATGAATGCAATGGTGCCAAGTGTCTTTGGCAATTTGCTTGAAGGGACTATGATAATTTTTGATAGGCAACTTTCGAAAGCGTCATCGAGGGACTTATGATCATTTGAATTGTTTTGCCAAAGAAACTCGACGTGCAAGCAGGGCCCATTTTGGAAGGCAACATGTGGGATTACCCTAGGGGTGCAAGTGTGATTGTGTATTGATTTCATGTATTTGTCTTGTATTAGGTTATCTAGCGTTTGATTTTATGTACATACAAACCCTAGGTCTAACATGGTATAATTTCAAAAGCAATAAATTACGGGAATTTAAAGTCTACGCTATTACAAAATAGTATCCGGGAGTGGGGGTACAAATTTGCAAATGGGGATGAGACTTAAATAATTACAACCAAATCGAATTGCGATCAAATATAATATGTATCATGTATAGCAATGTATAAGAATAGCAAATGTATAATGTATCAATGTAAGTGTATTGTGTATGTGTAATTTATTTACAAGTGAGATTTACTTTTAAAAAAAAAATTAAGTATTTGATTTAATTTTGTATTTTTATATTTTTGTTTAATATGTACAAAGCATAATATTTCAAGAAAAGAAAAGAAAGTTTTAAGTTCTATTTCTTATATATTAGTATTTTTAGTATTAATGTACAAATAAGAAAATTTTAATTAAAATAAAATAGTATGCTTTAAGTTCTATTCTTTTTAGGTATTAAAGATAATGTATTTTAATGAATATTTTTATGTACAAAAAGAAAAGAAAAATATTTCAAACTTTAAGAAAAAAGGTTAATGTTTGTATATTTTCTAAAATATAACAATTAATAATATTTTTTAAAAAAATGTTATTTTATTTATCAAAAACAAAAAAGGGTATTATATTAGTTTAAACTAAAAATAAAATAAGAAGTAAAGAAGTATTACTTTAGGAGTGTTTAAAAAAGAAAGAATAGAAAGAATAGGCAGAATGGGCCTGAAAAGGTTTGGCCCAAGCTAAAAGGAAACAAGTAAAAAAAATAAGAAAATGGGGGGTGAGGCGTGTAAAATGCAGTGGGCTTAGGCGTTATTGGAGGGCAAGGCCCAAGATGCTTCTCACAATTGTTTCTAGGGTTTGTCAAAGTTTATTCATTTGGGGATTCTAGGGTTTGGCAAGTTACAGCGCTGTCGTTCTCTTCATCTCGTTCGTTCCTCTTCTTCTCTCGAGCCAAAGCGTCCAGAACCATGTCCCTCCTTGCCTAGCCACCAGCGCCATCGTCCATATCCTCTTCTCCCCACGGATTGCTCAGGCAACAGTTAAACCAGGTAGCAATTTTCGTCTCAATCTCGTTAGGGTTTTATGTTTTGCATGTTATGATTTCGCGTTCTGACGTTATGTTATTATTGTTTGTTATTGAGGTCGTGGAAAGGAAAGAAAAGAGATTATACTACCTTGACGGAGGAGGAGGAGGAATGAAGATGGAGGTTCTCAGGCGGCCAAGGCGGCGAGGAGGTGGTGATGCTGAGCGTTTGAGCTAGCTTGCTGGAAACTGGTATCTTCGCTTTGCCTCTTAAAATTGTTGGTTCAGTGATGATGTTTGAGGGCCTTAGTTTTTATCCCCTCTTTTCTCTTCTGGTTGCCTTTACGTGCTTCTCTTTTTCTTCTCTTGTTAGCCTCTGTATGCTTATGTTGAACACGAACTTCTTTATCTTCTATTTGTTTCTTTTGCCTCTGAGTAGCTTGATGCCTTGGTTTGCTGTATTGATGATGAGATGTTTGCTACGAAATGCTTGATATATTTGGTATTTGTTACACCCAATGATGAAGGTTTCCTGAGGGTTGGTTGGGTTTGGAAACTGGTTAATGGCTTTGGTTGGAAGCTTGACAGGTTTTTGTTTTGACAGTTGGTATTGTTTGAGAACAGGTTATAGGCTTGAGCTGGTTTTGAGACTTGACTAAGTAAGGTTTAAAGCTTGACACAGCTTGGCATGGCCTTTGCTGTTTGATACTTTTGGTTTATGCAGGTTGAGGATGGTTTGGATATTATGTGAGTTTGTTTTGGTATATCAGTTTGGCAGGTTGGGTTAGGTTTTGTGTGCGTTGAGTTTGTATGCTTAAGGTTTGATGGACTTGGCTATCTCTGGTTTTTTTTGTTTATGTGGCTTGTGATGTATATGTTATGCAGGCGGAGGCTTGTCCCTTGAAAGGTTGAAGGCTTCTGTCTTTTATCCTGCATGGTCTTTGCCTTTTGTATATTCTTCTAGGGTCTTTTCCCTCTTGCTATATTTTCTTAGTCAAATTTGTGGACAGGTTTGCAAAGCTTGAGGTTTTCCCTCTTTGTGATATCCTGCTGCATATGTTCTGCCTCCTTTTTCTATGTGCTCTGATATGCTGTTTATAGTCTTTAGCCTGCTGCACTGTAAGCTATTTTCCTCTCTCTTTCTCTCTCCGGATTTAAAGACAACATTTTTATATTGCTTATGTTTGTCTTATTCTGAAAAGGCAAATGGTTGGAAAGTGATGAAATGGAACTTGCTTTCCTGCATATGTAGTTTTGCCTCTGCATACTTTATCTCTTTTCCATACTTTCTGCTTCTTTGTGACAGCATTTTGTACTTGTTTTGACTAGCCTTTGATAGCACTTTGGCAGCTTGTGGAAAGTTTGGAATTGGAACTTTGTAATTCTAGTTCAGTTTGCCTTTGGACTCTGTTTGGCATGCTGCTTGTTTTGAAACTATGCAGTTGGTTGACAATCCTTTTGATTTATGCAGTATGCTTAAGAATTTTGAATTTGTGCAACAATCATAGCTTTGTGCATTCATGTTTCATTGCAAGCATTTCATCCCTCTTTGTGAACCGGGAGAAATCTCGTGATTTGCAAAGAGGGTAAAACTGATTCCGGCCATTTGTTTTTAATGATGAACCTTTTTAACTGTTTATCTTTAACTATATTTTTTTTTTTTGCTTTGACTTTTCTTTTGTTTCTTGTTTTGCAGATGAAAAATAAATGAACAACAAGGGAGCATTAGATAGAAGATGAAGACTTAGAAATCTTAGAACATAGTTTTTTATTTCAATTTAAATTATTGCAATATTATTATTGTAACTATTTTGTAAACAATAACAATTATACAAATAATTTAAAGATAAATAAAAAGTCCTTTTATTTGACATTCATTTTTAATTCTTCTTCAGATATTTATCTAATTGTTTATAATTCTTAAATTAAAATAAAATGGAAATAAATTCCAATTATCTTAACTTAAAATAAATAATCAATTGATAGACATTATGGTTTTATAACAAACCCGGCGCTCCAATTATCCAAAGCAATGCACAGTTAATCAAACCAGACGACAGTTAATCAAACAAAACGTCCACCTGCCTCCTTTCACTGATTAAATCCAAACAAACTGCAAATTAACAACCAGCAGCCTTAGTTCTTTATTCAGAGTATTTTGAAAAGCATTGATAGAACTAACTCTTCTTGAGAAATATGCGCATAAAACCCTGATTTTTGACTTAACACTGGAGAAACGCCAGCCTGATCAAACTTTGAGCCAATTCAACCAAACCCTAAACAATCTGCTTGAACTGCCTAAGCATCAATAAAAACCCTAAATTTCATCTGACTAACGAGAAAAGTCTGTTTGACCAATTCTTGAGCCAGTCTGAAAAATCAAGAAAAGCCCGAAACTGCAATTTCTTATGGAGAAAGAGGAAGGCAAATTTTGGGGTACAACACCAGCTCCCCGCACAGAAAAAGAAGTTAGAGGTTTCTTGGGACGTCTGAACTACATCGCCAGGTTCATTTCACATGTGACTGCTACTTGTGAGCCAATCTTTAAGCTGCTGAAGAAAGATCAAGTGGTAAAGTGGAATGATGAATGCCAGACCACTTTCGAAAGAATCAAGGAATACCTTCAAGAACCACCAATTATGATGCCTCCAGTTGAAGGAAGACCTTTGATCTTATACTTGACAGTACTATACAATTCAATGGGGTGTGTGCTGGGGCAGCATGACGAGTCTGGCCGAAAAGAGCACGCCATTTATTACCTTAGCAAAAAGTTTACCGACTGTGAGACCCGATACTTATTTCTCAAGAAAACTTGCTGCGCTTTGTCATAGGCTGCTCACCGGCTGAGACAGTATATGCTGACTCACACCACCTTGTTGATATCAAAGATGGATCCAATCAAGTATATTTTCAAGAAGCCCGCTCTCTCCGGAAGGATAACAAGATGGAAGATGATCTTAACCGAGTACGACATCCAATACACAACCCAAAAGGAAATCAAGGGGAGTGTATTAGCGGATCATTTAGCGCATCAGGCCGTGGATGACTACCAGTCCAGGAATTTCGAGTTCCCGGATGAGAACATCATGTTGGTAACCGACTGTGAAGAACCTGAACCGAATGAAGGACCTGAGGAAGGATCCTGATGGTCTATGTATTTTGATGGAGCTTCAAACACATTGGGTAATGGCATTGGCGCTATAATTATATCTCCTTAGGGCTGTCACACTCTATTCACCGCCCGATTATGTTTTAACTGCACCAATAACATGGCGGAGTATGAAGCGTGTATCTTAGGTCTTCGTGCTGCTATTGACGTGAGGTTTAAGTTCTTGAGTGTATTCGGAGATTCTGCTCTGGTGATAAGTCAGATTAAAGGCGAGTGGGATACGAAGCACCCGAATCTTATTCCTTACAAAGAATATGTACTGACATTGCTCCCACACTTTGAGGAGGTAACCTTTGAACATTTCCCAAGAGAGGAAAATCAGTTAGCGGGTGCGCTAGCTACCATGTCTTCTATGTTCAAAGTCAGGTGGGATAACGAAACTCCCCAGATTACCATTGAGAGGTTGGATGAGCCCGCACATTGCTGTGACATTGAGACTGAAGAGGTAGCAGATAAACCCTGGTTTCACGAGGTAAAGAGGTATCTTGAGGCTCAAGAATACCCCGAGGGGGAATCTGTTAATGATAAGAAGTTTCTGAGAAGATTCACTGCGAAGTTCTTCATCAGTAATGGTATCCTCTATAAGCATAACCATGATTCAACCTTACTACGGTGCATAGACAAGAGCGAGGCAGAAAGAATCATGGTAGAATTACATGAAGGTACCTTTGGAACTCATTCCAGTGGACATACCATGGCGAAGAAAATCCTACAGGCAGGATATTACTGGTCCACTATGGAAGCCGATTGTTATCAGCGCTCTCGAACCTGTCATAAATGCCAAGTCTATACTGATAAGGTGCATGTACCTTTAGTTCCCTTGAATGTTTTGACAGCTCCTTGGCCCTTTGCAATGTTGGGCATCGACATGATTGGCGAGATCAGACCTACTGCGTCTAACTGGCATTGCTTCATTCTGGTAGCAATTGATTACTTTATGAAGTGGGTTAAGGCAGCTTCCTTTGCTACAGTAACCAAGAACGTTGTGGCACGGTTTATCCAACACAACTTGATCTGTCGATATGGTGTACCGAAGAGGATCATTACGTACAATGGTACAAATCTCAACAATACAATGATCACTGAGCTCTGCAAACAATTCAAGATACAACATCATAACTCTTCTCCCTACCGGCTGAAGATGAATGGCACTGTTGAAGCAGCTAACAAGAACATCAAGAAGATTGTGCAGAAGATGACGGTGACATATAAATACTAGCACGAAATGTTACCATTTTATCTTCATGGGTACCGTACTTCAGCGCAGACGTTGACAGGGGCAACACCCTACTCTCTGGTATATGGCATGGAGGCAGTCCTACCCATCGAAGTCCAGATACCCTCTCTCAGAATTATGAAGGATGCGGGTTTGAACAAAGACGACTGGATCCAAACCCGACTTGATCAACTGAATCTAATCGATGAAAATAGACCTACTGCTATCTGTCACAGTCAGACGTATCAAACGCGGATGATTAAGGCTTTTAACAAGAAAGACAGATGTCAAGAATATCAAGTCGGGGATCTAGTGATGAAACGCATCATACTACCGCAAGGTGATCCCAGGGGAAAATGGAGCCCTACGTACGAAGGACCATTTGTGGTTAAGAACATTTTCTCAGGAGGAGCCATGATTCTAACCACCATGGATGGTGACGACCTTCCTCACTCTGTCAATGGAGACATAGTGAAAAGATACTACGCATACTCAAAGACCCGCTAGGTTGACTGGCCTAGGAAAAAATAAGGGATTCCCGGCGAACCAAAAGGGTTCGGGCAAAAGTAAGGGATGAAAATGAAAAACTGTACACCCAGTAAGTCAAAAAGCTGAAAAGGCGACTTGGACAAAAAAGGGTATCCCGGTGGGCCGAAAACCCGAAAGGGCGGTCCAGGAAAAAGTTAGGGATCAAAGTGTAACACTATGTCTCATTGGATCATCTTACAACCAGACTTCGGTATCGACTATTAAGCTCATACGGTGCCAATCGATCTGATCCACCTTCGGCCAAGTAGCAAAGTGATGAGATGCTTGAGGACATAAAGGCAATAGTAGAGTTGGAACCCAATGGGACTGTTTCACATAGATGTTTTTATTTCTTAAACACAAATTGTATATTTTCTGTCTTTCGGCGGCGTTCTCTTACTAGAGCGTCATCCTCTTTGTACAAAACTCCTATTACAGGCTGAAGAAGTGAAAAACACAAGAAGGGGGGTTGAATTGTAAAAACTGGAAATCAATTGCAGTCAACACAGTATTTTTATCCTGGTTCGTTTGATCTCAAACTACTCCAATCCACCCGTCAAGGTGATTTCGCCTCTCTCCAACGAGGTCTTAATCCACTATATTCAACTGAATATTACAACTGCTTTAACAACTGCTAAAGCCTTCTTGAGTCAAACTACAAACCGGTTTCTCAAGGTAATACTTTCTTACAGATAATAGAAATCTAGGTGTGTTGAATGTTTTCTACAAAAACTGTTTATCACAATTGTGATACTACACAATTTAAGCTTATGAGAACTAGAGTGCTAAAGTAATTGAATAAAGAATTTGAAAGCTTTAGCAAACTGAGAGTGAGGAAGATGATGGATAGCTTTAGGCGTGTAGAAGGTTGTGGAGCATTAGCCAATTCAATCTTCACTGACTGGTTTATATAGCATTGGAAATAAGGTACGTTGGGAGTCAGTTAATCCGTTTCAATGCCAATAACATTCTTTCCAAATTGAGAAGATCTTGTCTGGAATGATGCCGTTGGTAATAAAGCATCTTGAATGCACAGTACCGTTTCCACTTAAGCGTGTTCTGGCTTTGGCTCATTCTGACGCTGCTTAGGTGCTGATGAACTGTTGTTTTCTAGATCAGAGTTCAGATGGTTAAGCGTAGATCTGTTCATCAAGCTTCAGCGTAAGCACAAGTTGATCTTCTGATTCTGGTATCTGATATAACATCTTCTGATGCTGATGTTGATATCTCATCTTCTGATGCTGATGATGATGTTCTCTTGCTGATACCCATCAGAGTTTCTGTAAAACAGAACGTAATTTTTTAGGCAGCATATATGTCTTACATGAATCATACAATTAATATATCTTTGCATTTTGTTATCATTAAAACTTAAACTTAGGGTAGTAGATTCAAACTTTGTTCTAACAATCTCCCCCTTTTTGATGATGACAAAAACTAGATATTTTTAATTGAAAATTAGCGTGAAAAGTATCAGAGATAACTAAATAATAAGTTGTATCAGAATTAAATAGGAAGATATCAAAGATAAGAGGATAAGGGATAAAGAGATATCAGAGTTTAGATCGGAGATATCCCCCTGAATTTATTACTTCCCTTTTTAATTCCAAGAGTTCTTCAGGATCAGATCTTTACTGACTTTCTTTGAACATCAGAGTATCAGAGCTTCAGACCAGAATATCAGAGCTTCGGTGTATCAGAGATGATTAACTTCTTGTACCTGTAGACTTATGCAAAACAGAAAACATTCAAGTATATCAGAGTGTTAGAATGTTTGAGACTTTTTGTCTCAGTAATCCGTTATTGAAAAATATCATTCTTGTTCTCCCCCTTTTTGTCAGCAATCAAAAAGTGTAAGTAATATAAGCTAAAACGATCAGAGCAGAAAAACTGTTATATTTAATTCAGAGCCAGACAAACAGTACAGATGATATGCAAAGAAAACAGTGAAAATATCATGAATGAAAATCTAAGGTTGGGGTGGAAAGTGTGTGAATAGAGTCTCTAGCATTGTCTTAATCTGATCAACAGTTTCATTCTGCTTGTGCACCATGCTGACTACTGTATCAATCTTGCTATCTTGCACATCCATCCTTTCCTTCATCTTCTGATCATTCTCATCCATTCTTTGCTGCAGACGAATATCATTCTGCTTCAGCTCTTCCAGAGTCTGCCTGTCCAAGGCAGCTTGAGAAACATCAGAAGCAAGATGCTTCTGAGAGCTTTCTGCAACATCTTCAGCTTGACTAACATCTTCAGCTTTAATAGTCTGATCTTCTGCTTGCTGAGCTTTTGAAGCTGGACGCTTTTCAGACCATGGCTCACTATCCAGAAAGAGCACTTCGTCCTGTGGCAGCTGACTTTCAACTTCCTTCAGCAGCTTGCTGAAGTTCTGTTGTGCCTGTTCATAATTGATGTCTTGCAGCTTGAGGGCTTTAGCGCGTACCCACTTTCTGAATTGAGTCCAGAGATGGTATGAAGCGGCAGGGTCAATCATTCCAGGACAAACCTGCTTTAGAGAAGCAATCCAATGCTGCAAGCCTGTTTCAAAATTCAAAATGCCAGCACCAACATCTAGTTGTTTGGGTTTGGGGATGGCTATTTTGTGTTTAAGGTCAGCAAGACGGTTAAGGCTTGTTAAATCAATAAAGGTCCTGTTGTGGTCTTCAGTATTTTGTTTGGGAGATGGAGTGGGAGAATCAGAAATGACAATTGGACTGTGTGGAGTATTTGGAGGGGTAGTTTTTGGTGAGGATGGCAATTGGGCCATGTTTACTGTTGTGCCACATGGCAGCTGAATTGCCAAGGGTTGTGGCTCAGAGGATTGAGGAGAATGAGGTTCAGGGGTTTGAGGTTCAGGTGATGGAGTTTCAGAGTGATGAAACTCAAGTTGTGGAGATGGTGGTTGAGGAGAAGGTGGGTGAAGTTCTGGTTGAGGAGAGGGAGGTGGAATTTCTGGTTGTGGAGAAGGAGGTGGAATTTCTGGTTGTTCTGGTATGGGTGAGAGAGTATGTTCTAGTTGAGGAGAGTGGGCAATTTCTGGTTGAGTGTTTGGATTTTCTGAGAGGGGAGCGGAAGAACGTTGATCAATTTCAGAAAGAACTTTGTCAAGTTCTGATTCTGTTGATGATGTGGGTTTTGGAGTTTGGGATTTGGTGTGGGATCTCCTGAGAGTCATTGACTCAGAAGGGTCAGCCTCTGGTTCGGTTTCATCAATGGTTGGTATGGGGATTGGGAGTTCATGTGAAGTTGGGGTTGGGATTGATGTTGGAATAGCAGAAGAATTTAAAACATTAGCAACAGATATATTACCTCTCTTCTTAGGGGTCTGCTGGGATGGTCCTTCTGAAGTAGCCTTTCTTTTCTTCATCTTCTTCACATTAACTTCTGGATTTTGCTGGTGCAGATCTTTGATGTTTAGAGTGGGATCTGTGCCATCAGCCTTGCAAGCATCCAAGTATCTGAGAACAATGACTGGTTTAGAGTCAATCTCAGAAAATATTGGAAAGTCGTCCAGAGGGACTCTTCTGCTGGTGATGTCAGCAAGAGGAGTGACGCTGGGCTCCTTTATGATATTCTCTATCAGTTTCATTTTCTTCAGATTCTTGGCGTTCAGAGGCTTGCCAACAGTAGGTTCAATAGAACTTAATTCCTGAGCTTCTGTAAGGTGTTCTATCAACCTATTCTCAGTTAGAATGTTTGATATTAACCTTCCAAAGGGTATCCAATCCCTCTTTGTCCTTTCTTCTTCTCTTGTCTCCTTGACGCTGGTCCTGAGGTGATTAAACAGAAGATGAGCCAAGTTAATCTTTACCTTCTGATTAATAAAATAGATTAGAAACTGCTGATCTATGTTTATATAATCAGGAGAGCTTGTGGGCTTCCTGTGATTGAAGCACCCCAGAATAATCTACGCCCATATTCTGTGCTGATCCTTCAAGTCTCTGATTTTGCTGCTGGGAACCCCATGGGTGAATATTTCTCTTGCAATGATAGCAGCGTCAGAGCATCTTTCTGCCATGTTGATACAGCGGATACCACCACCACTGTATCCAATCAATCTTGCAATGTGATCCTCAGTGATCACAATCTTCTTTCCCATTATATAGGAAGTAACTTGATGTGTTGATGAAGACGCATGAATCCAAAATTCCTTGACCAATACTGGGAACGTTGGCCCCACCAACCTATCAAAGTATCTCTCCCATCCTTGTGCCCTAACTTCTTCTGTCAAATCGAATCCATTTTCTTTCAAACTGGAGAAGTCAACAATCAGTTCAGACAGAACTTCCAAGTTCTTCACTGGTGTAAGGAGCATTCTGAAGGGAATTTGGTATTGTTCAGATGAAGACTCCTTCTGAGAACCTGCAGAAACATTGCTAGAGGATGCCATGTTCACACTTAGGGTTTCTTGAGAAAAAGTTTTGAGAAATGGTTTCTTTTGAAAGATGAACACACAAGTAAGAATGCAGAGAAAATATTTCGATGATTGAAGAAACGGTAAAAGTTTAATGAATGATGTTAATGTGCTTAAATAGATTTCAAAAAAAAATTTGAAAACGTAAACGGTTTTAAGAAAGAGAATTATTTCATGATTACTTTTTAAAACATGATTACGTGCATTTAATGCTTGCTGATTTTGGGGGATTTGAGAAAGATACTTGAAACAGTTACCAGACATGTGTCTCAATGCACCCAATCAGCATTTTTGCCTTCTCAGAAGCGTGCACGCGTGTTCTGCTTCAGAGATTTGCTGATGATTGGATGACACTTGTTTGATTTAGTGAGCAGCACGTATATCCTTGAGCTGAAACACTCAGATCTTCAAGAATAGAATCTGATACAATCTGCATGTCTATCTTTCTGAAAGAAGATTGATCAGTAGTTCACAGTAAAACAAAACACATTCTGAAGGTTAATATATAAAATTAAAACATTTTCACTCTGGGCAGAGTTTCATGCTGAGATGTTTTAGAATGAAATTGAACCTATCTTCAGAAAGAGGTTTAGTGAAGATATCAGCCCATTGATGGTTTGTATCAATAAACTTTAAGTTCAAAATTCATTTATGAATATAGTCCCTAATGAAGTGATGTTTTATTTCTATATGCTTAGCCCTAGAATGTAAAATAGGATTCTTACTTAAGCAAATGGCAGAAGTATTGTCACAGAGTATAGGGATGTTACTCTCAAAAATCTGGAAGTCTTCAAGCTGACTTTTCATCCAGAGCATTTGTGTGCTACATCCTGCTGCTGCTATGTACTCAGCTTCTGTTGTTGATAGCGCAATTGTGGATTGCCTTTTGCTGGACCAAGAGATCAGATTTTTTCCCAAAAACTGGCAGCTTCCAGAAGTACTTTTACGCTCTACTCTGTCTCCAGCAAAGTCAGCATCGCAGTAGCCTACTAAGCTATAATCACTAGATTTTCTATAAAATAGACCCAGATTAGTAGTACCTTTCAGATACTTGAAAATTCGCTTAACAGCTGTTAAGTGAGATTCTCTAGGATCTGATTGGAATCTAGCACAAATACATACACTGAATAAGATATCAGGCCTTGAAGCCGTCAGATAAAGGAGAGAACCAATCATACCTCTGTAGACCTTCTGTTCTACCTTTTTGCTTACCTCTTCTCTTTCCAGAATGCACGTGGGATGCATTGGAATCTTTGATGACTTACATTCTGAGAGGTCAAATTTCTTCAGAAGTTCTCTGACATATTTGCTCTGATGGATGTAAGTTCCCTCAGGATTCTGATTGATCTGAATTCCTAGAAAGAATTTCAGTTCTCCCATGAGGCTCATCTCAAATTCTTCCTGCATACACTTAGCAAATTTTCTTCCAAGAGAAGGATTAGTAGATCCAAAAATAATATCATCAACATAAATTTGACAGACTAAGAGGTCATTCTTAACTGACTTACAGAATAAGGTAGTGTCCACCTTCCCTCTGGTGAATTCATTTTCTAACAGAAAGTTACTTAGTCTTTTATACCAAGCTCTGGGAGCTTGTTTCAGACCATATAGTGACTTCTTTAGTTTGAAAACATATTCTGGGTTTTTTGTACTTTCAAAACCAGGGGGTTGGTGCATATAAACCTCTTCTTCTATATATCCATTTAAGAATGCACTCTTAACATCCATCTGATACAGAGTGATGCCTTTATTAACAGCAAACGAAATTAAAAGTCTCATAGATTCTAACCTGGCGACTGGGGCAAAGGTTTCTGTATAGTCTATCCCCTCTTGCTGACTATAACCTTGTGCTACCAGTCGTGCTTTGTTTCTGATAACTTCACCTTGTTCGTTCAGCTTATTTCTGAACACCCATCTTATTCCAATGATGTTGAATCCTTTTGGTCTGGGAACAAGATCCCATACGTCATTTCTGGTGAATTGATTCAGCTCTTCTTGCATTGCTAGAATCCAGTCGTTGTCCAGAAGTGCTTCATCAATAGAAGAAGGTTCAATCAGAGACACAAGTCCCATGAGGGATTCTTCAGAGTTTCTGAAGCTGGCTCTTGTTCTGATTGGATCTTCCTTTCTTCCTAAGATAGTTTCTTCTGGGTGATCCAAGCTGCTTCTGGGTAGTCTCTTCTGAGGTTGATCAGCAGCTGTTGTAGGATTGCTAGTAGTGCTCCTTTCAGATGTTGAAGGAGTGTCTTTGTTGAGAGCTTCTGATGAGTTGTCTTCAGAACCTGTAAATTCAACTTCCATACCTGCAAAAACTTCATTCTGCTTTGACTTTTCAGAGTCAAGCTTATCATCAAAACGAACACTGATTGATTCTTCCACAATCTGTGTTTCTGTATTGTATACTATGTACCCTCTTGAGCGTTCAGAGTATCCTAATATAATACACTTCTTTGCTTTAGAATCAAACTTGTTCAAATAATTTTTTGTATTTAACATAAAACAAGTACATCCAAATGGATGAAAATATGAAATGTTGGGCTTTCTGTTCTTCCACAATTCATATGGAGTCTTTTCTAGAATAGGTCTTATTGAGATTCTATTCTGAATGTAGCACGCTGTGTTTATTGCCTCTGCCCAGAAGATCTTAGCAACGTTTGTCTCATTGATCATGGTTCTGGCCATTTCTTGCAATGTTCTGTTCTTTCGTTCTACAACTCCATTTTGTTGGGGAGTTCTAGGACAAGAGAAATCATGCAGAACGCCTATGTCATTAAAGAATGACTCAAAATCTTTGTTTTCAAACTCTCCACCATGATCACTTCTGACTTTAACGATTCTAAGATCCTTTTCATTCTGAACTTGGTTACAGAAGGTAACAAACACAGAGTGTGACTCGTCCTTGTGTCTTAAGAACTTTACCCATGTCCATCTGCTATAGTCATCTACGATTACTAACCCATAATTCTTGCCACTGACTGAAGCAGTTTTAACTGGTCCGAATAAGTCAATGTGCAGAAGTTCTAATGGCTTAGAGGTAGAAACAACATTTTTAGATTTGAAAGAAGGTTTTGCAAACTTGCCTTTCTGACATGCTTCACACAGAGCATCTGAATTGAACTTCAGATTAGGAAGTCCTCTGACCAGATTGAGTTTGTTAATCTGAGATAATCTTCTCATACTAACATGCCCCAATCTTCTGTGCCAGATCCATTGCTCGTTGTTAACAGACATAAGACACTTTACATTCTGACTTTTCAGTTCAGAAAGTTTTATTTTATAGATGTTGTTTTTCCTCTTTCCATTAAATAGGATAGTCCCATCTTTCTGACTAACAACTTTACATGATTTTTGATTAAAGATTATATCATAACCGTTATCACTTAATTGACTTATGGATAACAGATTATGCATTAATCCATCTACTAGCAGAACATTATTTATAGAGGGAAGATTTCCATTACCTACAGTTCCAGAGCCAATGATCTTTCCCCTCTGATTGCCTCCAAAGCCTACGTGGCCTCCAGGCTTAAGTTCCAGGCTTTGGAACATATGCCTTCTTCCCGTCATGTGTCGCGAGCAGCCAGAGTCCAGGTACCATGACTGGTGTTTCTGATTTGCTGCTAAAGATATCTGCAACATGTATTATTTTATCCTTAGGTACCCAGATTTTCTTGGGTCCTGATTTGTTAGATTTACCAAAACTCTGGTTGAATTTTGGTCTCACAGAATACTTACTACTAGTGTATTTAATATCATGTGTGTGACCATACACAAAATGTGAGTTCAGAGGAGTGTGTTTAATGGTTAAATCCATGGCATTCTTTGGTGTAGGAACCTTACCTTGGTATCCTATTCCCTTTTTGCCGTTTCTTCTAACTCCATAGATCATTGAAGCCATTTTGCTTCTATCTATGCTTTTAGCAAGGAACTTCTGGAAACTATGATCATACTCCTTGATGATCTCATCAGCGCTGCTGGGAGTTTAAGAAATTGGTTCCTTCTGAGAGTTTTGTAAAACATTTATTTTGAAATTTTATTTCTCAGCTCAGAATTTTCCAATTTAAGACTCTCAGTCTTATCAGAGTTAGATTCAAGATTCCTTTTCAGGTTTCTGAATTTAACTCTAATCTGCTGGTACCTTTCCAGAATTTCGTTAAGGCTTTCATCAAGTTCAGCCTTAGTAAAATTAATTTCAAATTCAGGAAATACCTCTTCAGTGTCTGATTCTGAGTCTGATTCAGAAACTTCACTATCTTCTGAAATGTTGGCCATGAGAGCTATGTTGGCTCTCTCATCATCTGATTCTGAGTCAGCTTCAGACGAGTCAGAGTTATCCCATGTAGCCATGAGACTTTTCTTCTTTTCTCTTCCAAACTTCTTTTTGGGCTTTTCCCTCTGAAGCTTTGGGCAGTCACTCTTGTAGTGTCCTTGCTCATTGCATTCATAGAAGATGATGTCCTTGGTGTTTGGCTTTCTGCTTCTTGAGGAGCCTTCAGATCTTCTGTATCCAGAGGAAGAATCTGTCCTTCTGTATCTGGAAGAGGACTCATTCTGATCAGATCTTTTAGGATTCCTAGACTTCCTTTGCCTCTGCTTCCATAGTTGGTTCACTCTTCTGGAGAGGAGGGAAAGTTCGTCTTCTTCTGATGAGGATCCATCAGATGTTTCTTCAATTGCCTGCAAAACTTTAGACTCAGATTTTTTGTTAGATTTTAATGCTAAAGGCTTACCTTGCTTCTGAGGTTCATCAGCTTCTAGCTCTATCTCATGACTTCTGAGGGAGCTGATAAGTTCCTCCAAAGAAATTTTGTTGAGATCTTTAGCTAGCTTCAGCGTTGTAACCATTGGCCTCCACTGCTTTGGCAAGCTTCTGATGATCTTCTTGACATGATCAGCAATAGAGTATCCCTTGTCCAGAACCTTGAGACCAGCCACCAGAATTTGGAATCTTGAGAACATTGTTTCAATGGATTCACTTTCTTCCATTTTGAATGCCTCATACTTCTGAATGAGCGCATGAGCTTTAGTTTCTTTGACCTGAATGTTGCCTTCATGCGTCATTCTGAGTGAGTCAAACATGTTCTTTGCTGTGTCTCTGTTAGAGATCTTTTCATATTCAGCGTAAGAGATGGCGCTGAGAAGAATCCTTCTGGCCTTGTGGTGATTTTTGAAGTCATGCTTTTGTTGATCAGACATTGCTTTCCTGACAATCTTCTGACCGCTTGCATTCACTGGGTGCGTGTATCCATCTGTCACCATGTCCCACAGATCAGCATCATGTGCCAGAAAGAAGCTTTCAATTCTGTCTTTCCAGTAATCAAAATTTTCTCCATCAAAGACTGGAGGTTTGCCGCTGAATCTGTCTCTATCTTCAGTGTTGTCATTGCTGCTGTGTTGATATGTTCCTGCCATTGTGTTTTTCTGACGCTGGATCTTGTACTGACAGGGTTAAGGATTTTAGCTCAGAACCAGGTGCTCTAATGCCAATTGAAGAAGTGAAAAACACAAGAAGGGGGGTTGAATTATAAAAACTGGAAATCAATTGCAGTCAACACAGTATTTTTATCCTGGTTCGTTTGATCTCAAACTACTCCAGTCCACCCGTCAAGGTGATTTCGCCTCTCTCCAACGAGGTCTTAATCCACTATATTCAACTGAATATTACAACTGCTTTAACAACTGCTAAAGCCTTCTTGAGTCAAACCACAAACCGATTTCTCAAGGTAATACTTTCTTACAGATAATAGAAATCTAGGTGTGTTGAATGTTTTCTACAAAAACTGTTTATCACAACTGTGATACTACACAATTTAAGCTTATGAGAACTAGAGTGCTAAAGTAATTGAATAAAGAATTTGAAAGCTTTAGCAAACTGAGAGTGAGGAAGATGATGAATAGCTTTAGGCGTGTAGAAGGTTGTGGAGCATTAGCCAATTCAATCTTCAATGACTGGTTTATATAGCATTGGAAATAAGGTACGTTGGGAGTCAGTTAATCCGTTTCAATGCCAATAACATTCTTTCCAAATTGAGAAGATCTTGTCTAGAATGATGCCGTTGGTAATAAAGCATCTTGAATGCACAGTACCGTTGCCACTTAAGCGTGTTCTGGCTTTGGCTCATTCTGACGCTGCTTAGGTGCTGATGAACTGTTGTTTTCTAGATCAGAGTTCAGATGGTTAAGCGCAGATCTGTTCATCAAGCTTCAGCGTAAGCACAAGTTGATCTTCTGATTCTGGTATCTGATATAACATCTTCTGATGCTGATGTTGATATCTCATCTTCTGATGCTGATGATGATGTTCTCTTGCTGATACCCATCAGAGTTTCTGTAAAACAGAACGTAATTTTTTAGGCAACATATATGTCTTACATGAATCATACAATTAATATATCTTTGCATTTTGTTATCATCAAAACTTAAACTTAGGGTAGTAGATTCAAACTTTATTCTAACACAGGCCAACTTCAAAGTCAATACAATTCATTTTCACAAGAAATTTCAATTTGTTTTTCTTTATCTGTTTTTGTTTTGCAAGAACGTCCAATGATTCATTTTTGATATATGCATTTGAAAATGATTGCTGCTCATAAATATTTACACAAGAAACAAAAGACGACTACTCGTAATTCCAGAAACATGGAAATAATAAGAAGTGCCCAAAACCTTACAGTTACTCTGCCCATCAGGTACCTGGTTAGATCCAGCTCGAGAACATGTGTAGTGGTACATACACTCCCCACAAAGTTAAAAGTATCCAGAGATAGCGACGTCAGCTTTCCTAAACAAGACATAACTCTCCCCAGCTAAGGTTCGCAATCGCGAGTGAATCGATAAATTTTTCCTGAAGCAGAGTTTATTTCTCTCATCAGCAGAAATTCAAATCTCCGACAGAATTCCCTATCACCGGCAACGGGAAATTCATCCCCAGTTGAGTTTATTTCCTCGAGTCAGAAGAGCTATCAACAGAGTATCTCCTCTCCAACAGAGTTATTCCCCGCAGGGTTATCCTCAAACAGAGTTTCTCCTTAATAGAATATTTGTAAACAAGGGGAAAATCCCCAGCATAGTCATCTTTGTTCGCCATACCCGACGAAAGTAGAGGAACTATGATTTTTATAGCAATCAGAGATTTATTTTCCCAGATTCAGATTGTCACGTCAGCATTTCATGTTCGTACATCATGACATGTGCATACATCACATATAACATGGTCTTATTTATTTTGAGAACGTCATTATACAATGCATCTCATGCATCGCATATAACTAACCCTCTATTTCTTTTAGGAAAGACAATTATTATCAATAATTTCCAGCAGGTCCATGATTAACACTCGAAGTTAAACAGAGTAATCATCGGTGCGACAAGAACAACCTTACCCAGGTTCCCTCTGCAGTTTTACCCAAACTCATTCTGAAGCAGCCCTACTATCCAGGCTTTCATATCGAAGTAACCCTACTATCCAGGTTCCTTCTCACAACCATACTATCCAGGCTTTCATATCGAAGTAACCCTACTATCCAGGTTCCTTCTCACAGCCCTACTATCCAGGCTTTCATATCGAAGTAACCCTACTATCCAGGTTCCTTCTCACAACCCTACTATCCAAGCTTTCATATCGAAGTAACCCAACTATTCAGGTTCCTTCTCACAGCCCTACTATCCAGGCTTTCATATCGAAGTAACCCTACTATCCAGGTTCCTTCTCACAGCCCTACTATCCAGGCTTTCATATCGAAGTAACCCTACTATCCAGGTTCCTTCTCACAACCCTACTATCCAGGCTTTCATATCGAAGTAACCCTACTATCCAGGTTCCTTCTCACAACCCTACTATCCAGGCTTTCATATCGAAGTAACCATATTATCCAGGTTCCTTCTCACAGCCCTACTACCCAGGCTTTCATATCGAAGTAACCCTACTACCCAGGTTCGTTCTCATAACCCTACTATCCAGGCTTTCATATCGAAGTAACCCTACCATCCAGGTTCCTTCTCATAGCCCTACTATCCAGGCTTTCATATCGAAGTAATCCTACTATCCAGGATTCCGTCTCGAAGTAACCCTACTATCCAGGTTCCTTCCCATAACCTTACTATCCGGGTTCTTCCTCTCTTATCCCCAAACAGCAGTCCACAACACTGTAAAATCGGGACCCGATCAAACACGATTGGTTTTGTATTTCCCTAATAAGTCGCGGTGCAGCATATACCCCGACCAAACACATAGTCTATTTCCGCTTCCCAAACCGGAATTATTCCCCAGTAGAGTAACGGACAACTGAAGCTCCTAAACTTTATTTCTCCCAAGACAGAGACCATCATTCCCCAGCGAAGTCCTCCTCAACAACAAGTATACGGGTTCTTGCAAAGGAATCTCTTATGCGATCGACACTTTGTCGGATGGCATCTTTAAGCCCATCTCCGATAATTCTCTAGCAACTTCTGAATGGCATCTGTAAGCCCATTCCCGATATCACAAATCGAGTATCACTTCATGCGAGTGCAAATTTCTGGGCACTCTAGTGTTCAATCATCTTCTACCTTCAAATCACGAAAGGCAGACACGCCAATCTACATCCTCATGTTTAAGAATATTGAACAGGGGCAGCTGTTGTACCCCAAAATTTTCCCTCCCATATTTCTCAATACATTTTAAGTGAGGTCCTCAAATTGCTCAAGGGAGTCCAAGGGTTGACCAGACAAACTCTCTCCTAAGCTAGTCTACCTCAAATTAGGGTTTCATTTTGCATCAATATGCTTGAGTCCAAAGGATCCCAAATTCTCACAATTGTCCTAATATGTTCTCAAGATCATCCAGGTCAAGTTTCAATCCCTGTAGAGGAAGTTTGCTCAATCAATTGCTCAAAGGTCTGAAAATCGACTATGTTAGGTCAAAAGTCAATTGTGGCCCACATACAGTCAAACTTCAAGATTTTTGGTCAACATCCTAATTTTTAAGTATCATTCATCATTTTATCAAGGGTTTATCATGATTCATCAAGTATTTCTCACAATTCCCCAAAACCCAAAAGTTGTTAAATTAGGGTTTTGCAGGAAAAGTCAACTCAACTTTGACGAAGCATAACTTTCTCATACTTTATCAAAAATGACCCATCCAAATCTCATTTTTAAGAGGATGCAATTGCCTACAACTAATCTTCAGCTCCAAAGTTCAAAATATGCACTCACAAAAAGATATGAATTTGGACATTTTAGGTCATTTTGAAAAGTCAACAAAAACACCTTTTGGGTCAAAGCTTCATACATGAACCTGGAAGACTCAATTGAGATGATACAAAAAGGGTTGCTTACAGGACATCCCAAGCTTTCTAAAATGTCCAAGAAAACCTCTCTAGGGTTAAAATTGAGAGCGTTATGCATTGGCCAAGTTGACCTTTTTTGCAAAATTGCCAAAAGTCAAATATGCTCAAATTTGCATCTTTTGCTAAATGGGCCCAACTTTTTATGCTTGCATCTCATTCCTAACATAGTCCACGACCTATGGGACCCTCCATGCTTTATTTATTCATTTATTTAATTTATTTTGATTTTTATTCATTTAAAAATCAAATAAAATCAAATAAATCCTAATAAATCATATATTGCATTTTAGGAATGATTTTTGCATTGAAAGAAGATCTTATATGCTGTCAATTGAGAATCAACTTGTGCAAGGCCAATTTGGTTGGAAAAAGATTGGATTTGAGCAAAATTGGAAAGAAATCATATGCTATGAAAGATCAAATCAAATCTCCATGATGAGCAAGATTGAGGTCGTTTTTGTTGACCTAATAGTTTGTATTACATATACAGAAGCAAGCCAAGGCATGAGGAGGTTGGAAGCAGTCGTGAAAGAGGCAAACAAAACTCAAAAAAATTTCAAGAAAAGTGGTGATCCAATTTCCATATTAGAGGCCAATTCACACCATTCTCACGATACCAACAGTTTCTTGGACATATCCATAAGAAATTCCAACCATTTGCAAGCTCTCTAACGCCTGGAATCATAAGTACAAAAGTCACGGTTTTGTCTCAAAACTTTGATTTTGTTTTTATTAATTTATGCATCATTAGCATGTTTGGTTCATATATCCTTGTTTGTCAATGAATTTTCAAGCTTTTGGTATTGTTTAATTGTGTTTTTAGTACAGAAATCCAGAGATGCCATGGTTAGGGTTTCGTGCTCTTGATTAGGGCTTTGCAGGATAGGTGAAATTGGACACTGATTCTGGTACCATGAGACTCGTGAGGATGAGACGAGTTGATTAGTACCATCCATGGCCATTTATATTGCTTGTGGAGAGTTTTTGAAATACACAGGGATATACCTACAGTAAGTGTCTGTAGGTAAAAGTTGGCTACCTAAAACGATGGTTTGGGAGGAAGACGACGATGCGTGTTATCCCCTGGTTGGGTGATTTTAATTTAGCGTGTTTTGAATTTCAGCATTTTGTTTTCATTATATAATAATTATTTTTTATTGTATATACAAATGAATCAATTAGCTCAGTTGACAAGCGTGCAGGGGAAAAGTGCCAAGGACCTGGGTTCGATTCCCAGGTCCCAACCTTTATTCATGTTATTTTTCAACAGGCAATCCAATGCTTTGCAAATTAAGAGGCCCACCATGTACCATCATGATCTGGCCATTCAATTCATCAATGCCTCAGATCAACATACCACCATTGGAGGACCACCATGTGCCTCAAGTCAACAGCAACACCGGATCATGCAAAGTCAAAAGGGCTAGGGTCTTTTGGGCTCAAAAATCTCAACATCATACCCCCATAATTGCTAATGAAGGCCCATATTTCTTTCTTTTTTCTTTTAGTTCTTTTAAATATTTCATTATTTATTTTATTTTCTTTAATTTACAAATTAATTTATTTTTCATAAAAACCATAAAATCAATAATTCACAAAATTAGGATTAGTTTTTTTATTTATCAAAATCAATTTAATTTAGTTTAATTTAGGAAATTTTAATTTGTTTTCAAAAATAAAATCAAGTAGAGATTAGGTTAGACTTTTCCTTTAATGTTATTTTGTTATTTTTCTCAAATAAATAAAAATACAAAAAATAGGCTTTTAGACAAATTAATTTATTTTTCTTAGTTTAAAATTAATTAGACTTAGGATTTTCCTTTAATTTAGCAATTCCATTATTTTCTTAAATAACAAAGCAAAACAAAAAACATTTTCTTTAACTAATCGCAATTAGGTTTAGGCAAGGGTCAAAACCCTAGTTGCTCCACATTGGATTCTTCGCGCGCGTATTATTATTTTTACCGATATTTCTGTAAATGCTCATGGTTTGTAATAGTTTAATCTAGGACTTTTTATTTATCGCTTTTTCCCGGGTTTTTGGCTATGTAATTAATCCCCCTCCCCGAAGCCTTATAATAGCGTAGCTTTACTTTCTCGCATTTTAATTCCCGCAAATATTTGTCTGTTTAGATGTATGCTAATAGGATTGTATGACAAGAATGCATGATAATTTAATACAGTTAGAAAACCCTAATATGCAAAGATAAATATCTGAAACAAATCACTCGCACATATCACTCTTAGGGTATACTCGCACTATAGTTGCCTTCGGTAAATGATCATTAAGTATAGGATGCTTTAGTGGTTGCCCTCCTGTCTAACAAAGATCAAATGTCCCGTTCGGATGTTGCCTCGAAAATGTTGCCTCGAAAATGTTGCCTCAGAAATGTTGCCTCGAATATGATCTTAAGACTGTAGGGTTATTACTAAGGTGTCCTAACATTGCTTTAGTGATCGTACGTCCCTTTCGAATTGACCCTTACAACTCAAACAACGGTGCTACCTATTTCTCAATAGTAGGATAGCACTGTCTAAAGGAAACGAGAATAGAAACGATCTTTTTTGAGTAGATAAATGCTAGTAGGTACTTGCTCAAAACAAAATTCTTCACACTTACACACTTTCAAAACAATTTTCGAAAACAACTTCGTCACACCTTTGAGGACTGATACAAGGGTTATCACGAAGTCAAACTTTTCAAAAACAAAGCACACACAAGCAATTTCAAAAGATGAGCAAGTAACTAAGAGCCCATGGAAAACCATGGATAGAAAGTATGCTAACACCTTCCCTTTCTATAATCTACCCCCTGTACTCAAAATCTCGAAAAAGGACTTTTCTATACTTTTTTCCTTTCCGATTGGATGAAATAAAAGTCGGTGGCGACTCTTGCTTACCACGACATTTTGCAAACACAAAAGGCAAAATGCAAACCAACATTTCAAAATAGTCGGTTCTTCCACCGTATGACACCATACAATATCAATACTTTCACCTTGGGCAGAGTGAAAGCTTTTCAAAAATATTAACAAAAAAAATTACTTTGAAACATGTATGCAAGAGGGAACATCAATGGTGATCCAGTTCTGAACCCTAACTCTGTGTGTCATACAATTTGGCATTTCTTGATCTGTTTCATCTTCCATGATGGCATTAATCCCGGAAACAACTTGATGAAGATAACCCCCGCTGCAAAAGGTGTCTTAATACTTGACTGTAGTAGTCTTCGTCTTTATGCTCTTACCTTTATCATTCTTCACAGAGAATCCCAAGCCAGCTCTATTCTTGTTTACAGGTGGATCAACAATATGTCCCCATACTTCACTATGGCCATTACGCACAACCTGCTGAGCATCCTTAAACGAAGCCATAGAATTCTCATTCCCTCTTATATTATCAATGGATAAAGCTTAGAACTGGGTTCCAACAGCAGCTTCATCTGCCTCCACATTTCTGAAAGAGGACAAATGAGATATCAATAATGCCTGTTCTCCATTTATAATTACCACTTTTCCTTTATGCACAAACTTCAACTTCTTGTGTAAAGTCGAAGTGACAGCCTTTGCCTCATGTATCCATGGTCGTCCCAACAAACAGCTGTAAGCGGGTATAATATCCATGACCTGGAAAGTAATTTGAAACAAATGCGGGCCTATATGAATAGGCAAGTCCACTTTACCAATAACATATTTCCTTGATCCATCAAACGCTTTTACAATAATGCCACTTGGGTGCATGGGCGTTCCTTGACATTTCAACTTCATAAGCGTGCTCCTTGGTATAACGTTCAATGCATATCCATTATCAATCAACACATTGGATAATGAATCATTCTTGCAGTTCATAGAGATGTGGAGAGCCAGATTATGATTCTTCCTTCATCGGGAAGTTCATCATCGCAGAAGCTAAAGTTATTACATGTTGTAATGTTCCCTACCACACTGTTGAATTGGTCTACAGGCATATCACTTTCCATGGAAGCTTGGTCCAATACCATCATCAAAGATTCTCTGTGAGCAAAGGAGTTCATAAATAAAGCCAAGATAAATATTTTTGAAGGAGTCTGCAGTAGTTGATCTATAATTCTGTAGTCGCTCATCTTGATTATCTTCAAAATATCATCCACTTATTTTTCTAGCGTAGCTCCACTAGATTCACCCACTGCCTTCTTTTCCTCAACTCTTTCCATAACTTTCTTTCCAGTACTAACATCTCCACGAACAACTGGTGCAAATATACGACTGCTGCGGGTCACTCTACTAGTCTCAACAATATTTCCAACATTAGGCATTGGATGGATGGGAACTTCCACACCATCCTCTAAAATTGTAGCATTATATTTGTAGGGTACAACCTTGTCTGACTTGTAGGGGACAAGACCCATCAAACTAATCACCAATGGAGTAATAGCTGGCTTGCTATGATATTCAACTTCAAAAGGGGTGGGTGCACTAAAACAAGGCACAACAACATTTACTCCCTCTTCAACATATTCAGTCATTACAAAGTCATCTCTGGAAAACATATCTTCCTCTTCAGTCAAACAAACCTCAATCTCATTAACCTCATGGTAATCATCCCTTTGGCCTATAACCTTGATAGTTGCATTATCCAATAACAACTGAATACCTTTCCTTACAATTGAACATCCTTGGGAGTCCCAATAGCAAATCCGTAAAGATCCATACTGATGTTCTACCTAACCACCCATGTGGCACAAAATAGCATGCAATTTTAGAAGATCCTCATTCATATATTCCACATCAAAGATTCTGAACTCTCCAGGACATCCAGAAACCATGTTTACTTCCTCTTCATGCTCTGTCCTATGCCTGATTATGTGGATGAGGCCCTCATCCATCATCTCTTGCAAATCAACCTTTATCTTATCACAACCCTGTATATCTATACTGAAAATAGCACAACTGGCATGGTCATGCGTATATTAGCTAAATTCACAGAGGTCTGCATGAATTTTTACCAAATCTCCTCTAACCAATTTAATATCAAAAATCTGGAAGTCGCCTGGACAACCGACCACCATGTTCACAGAATTCGCTCCTCCATGCTTGGGCAAAGGATTGTCTTTCACATTAGGGCCAATATCCTTGAAGGACAAGATACCAGACTTCACCAATTTCTGCACTTCAGTTTTCAAAGGATAGTAGTTCTCAACATTGTGCCCCAGTGCTCCCTGATGAAAAGCACATGTTTGGACTGCCTTGTAATACCAAGGAAATGGTGATGGTATAGCGGGAGGTGGTCTGGTCTGAACCAACTTCTTTTGAATTAACATCGGGAGTTATTCTGTATAGCTCATATGGACAGGGTCATAACTCTCCCTTCTCTGATTATACCCTTGATTCCCCTGATGGGATGGTCTCTGATAAGCAATGGTGGTTGGAGCCGCACCAACGACTGGAGTTATTGAGGAGACTTATTGATGATGCTGATAATTTATTCTAGGAGGATTAACCTTCCTCTCTTGCATAACAACATTTGTATCTCCTTCCTTATTTTTGTCAAAGCCATAGGATGGCTTCTTCGTACTTCCGTAACTTTCACTTTTTATTAAATGACCCTCTCTTACAGCCTCTTCTAAACGGATACCCATGCCCACCATTTTAGTAAATTCACTTGGCGCACTTGCTACCATCCTCTCGTAGTAGAAAGCACCGAGAGTCTTCAGGAAAATCTTAGTCATCTCCTTTTTCTTCCATGGGAGGAGTCACTTGGGCGGCTACCTCATGCCATCTCTGTGCATATTCTTTGAATGATTCCCTATCCTTCTGGACCATGGCCCTGAGTTGATCACGGTCATGCGCCATGTCCATGTTGTATTTGTGTTGTCTGATAAATGCTTTTCCCAAGTCGTTGAAAGTATGGATATTGATGCTGTCCAAACTCATATACCACTTCAACAGCACCAGTCAAACTATTCTAAAAAAAGTGAATCAACAAACATTGATCATCAGTGCGGGTAGACATTCTTCTTATGTACGTCACAAGATGAGAACAAAGGAAAGTGTTTCCCTTGTACTTCTCAAATTTCGGGACTTTAAACTTCACAGGTATCTTGAAATTTGGGACCAAGCATAAATCATTCACATTCTGCCCAAACAATTTCTTTCCCCTGAGGGCCTTCATCTCCCTCTTCATCTTGTCAAATTGATCTTGAAAATCACCCATTCTATCATAAAGATCCAAGCCTTCACTTGGTGGAGGAAAAGGACAATACATATCATCATTAGTAAATGGGACCATATTCACCGAAGGAGGTGCAGCAGGGGTAGCATGCACCACAGAAGGTACAGGAGTAACAATAGTCTGAACAACTCGAGTAACTTGAAGACCAAGATTGAAACCTTCAGGCACAAAGTTCTCTGGAATCCCCCATGGATAACATTGAGGTATGCGATTCTGAGCAACAACTGGAATAGCAGACACAGGAACAATCGGAGCTTCAGTAGTATCATTTGTCTTTTGAGGTTGAACACTCGGTGGCTGATTCTGAGCATCCACCAGAGATTCCATCAGAGCAGTGAGATTGGCCATGCCGGCCTTCAGAGCAGAAACTTCCTCGCGCAGCTCACGATTCTCTTGTTCTAAGTTGTCCATCTTCCTTTTGAAATTAGCTCGAGTATTGTAGTGGTGAGACAGCTTGCTGAATGAAGTAAAGAAGCTTGGTAAGACACCTAGATAAGCATAACAAATGCAAGAAATATGTGCAATATGATGCATGATATGCAATGCACATGATTTATTTTATTAATATTTCAAGGGACTTAAAGATTTATAGACACATTGCAAATATCAAAGTAATAACACATTTGAAATACTGAAATTTTTTATTATAATAGCTTCAAAATGGATTACAAGTTTCAATAATCCCAAGTACAAGATGAAAATAAAGTCTAAAAACCCTAAGAAGTAAAGCTGATGGAGATCACTCAATACGTTGGCGCTTCCATGTAAGCCTGGCAATCTGAGCCTTCAACCTCTGGTTTTCTTCCGCATATCTGGTGGCAACCTCCTTCCAATCACCTGAATCAGGAAGTGAGCAACTAGCATCTGACTGAGGCTTAGGAGAAAATAAATCCCCTTGCCTCTCCATCATCTCTACAGCTCCACTCTAAATAATCTCAATCAAGTCGTCTTTCTCCTTCAAGTCTGCTCTATAGGAAATCTCTAAAGTTTGGCACTTATTCTTCCAAGAGTCCTTTTCCTGCTGCATCCTGACTAAAGAAAGTTGTAGCTCTTCCACATCATCCAATAAGGGAAGAGTTGTCTTCACAAACAAGTCAGGCATATGTGCTTCTCGGGAACACGACATCTTCAACTGAATAGCTCTCGTTTGGACCCACTGAAGATAAGGCTCCAAAGAAATAGCCCCCCTAGGTCCCATGTCTTTCCTACTCTTCCTATGAATGTGACGCCAGGCCTTTGCAATCTTCTCCCTAGATTCCTTATGGCCCTCTCCCTCCTTCAGGAAGAAACTACTCAAATGAATACTATTTGGTTTATCCCTCATCGGATAACCAAGCTGTCGGCGTGTAAGAACAGGGTGGTAGTTAATTCCTCCCTTTGTACCAAGAAGAGGTACATTAGGGAAACTACCACAACTATCGACAATCTCTACATCATGGTAAGCCCGATGATACCAATCAATATTGGAGTGAGTAAGTGCCATGATCTTAGGAGCCCAACGGGGTTCCTTCCTGACATCCCAGAAAGTATCAGACTGAGGCATATGAGAAATAAACCACTGGTACAACAGAGGCGTGCAACAGATAATCATTCCCCCATGATAAGAATTATGAAGATGAATACAGTAATAAGCATCACCTAACAATGTAGGAATTGGGTTTCTAATCATGAAGATCCTGATAGCATTAATGTCAACAAACTTGTTCACATTAGGAAATAAAAGCAACCCGTAAGAAAGTAGAGCAAAGATGGCCTCAAAAGCGACTGTACTCTTCATCCTGGCAAAGTAACGAGCTTTCTCCAATAAGAACTGAGTTGGTAATCCTATAATCCCTCGTTTAGTAGTCATATGGGCTTCAACCTCTGACTTCCCCAGATGGATCAAAGAAGCAATCTCGTGTGGTTTTGGCTCACCCTCCAAACCGGTAAATGAAACATGATCGGTAATAGGTAAATCCAACAGATAATAATACTCCTCTAGTGTAGGCATCAACTGATAGTCAGGAAAAGTAAAGCAATGATACATTGGATCGTAGAACTGGACCAAGGTTGAGAGAATACCCTCCTTCATCCTAAGCTTCATGAGAGAAATGATGGATCCACACTTCTTCCGAAAATCTGTAGAACACTCAATCTCGGGAATTAGACTGATAAACTCATCTATCTTGGGATCTTTGAAACTATATTTTCTGGTATTTCTTTTTCCAAAATCCATGGTCAAAAAGGTACCTGATATATTTATGAATGGTCAACTTTCAAGACCCTTGAAATAAAATTTCTTCAAAAGATGCTTATGAGTGCATGGATACATGATGCAATAATCACACACAAGATCACAAACATAGGGTTCATAGGTTCAACGTCACGAGCATGAGGTCGAAGGTACTACCCATAAGGTATGGTCTAAAAGTTATCACCTGTCAAACAAGGTTCTAGAGGTTCCCAGAGTCTACATTCTTCCTTCGGATATTACCAACTTCCCAATTAACTCGGTAATTAGTAATATTCTCAATAAAAACTCGTCCATACGTAGTATCGCGTGACAACTATTTCCGAATTACTCCGTCATAGCTCCCACACTACACCTAAAAGGCCAAGATGGGTTAGGTATTATACGGTCCTCAACTTCAGCAGGCTCCCAGGTTGAAAGCAAGACGTCTTCCCGATTACTCGGTAAACGACACTACAGTCAAAGGGGCCTCCACTGAGTGGGGGATCTCATGCCTCCTTTTTTGGGATTACTCCCTCAAAGTTAACATGACTATACCGCCCGTCCTATCTTAAAGTTTTCCCAAGTCCGGGTATAGGACTTATAAGTAATCACCAAGCACTCTGAAAACCAGGAAAATCCAGATAAACAAGATATACATCATATAAAATATAACAAACAATAGCACATATACAAATATAAATAAAGATAGGCTCAACCCACTTAGGGATGGACCAACAAGAGGTCAATATTTCCCCAGTGAAGTCGCCATTTTTTTGTGTAGCGGTAGAAATGTTTAAGACTAAGCCATTGGATTGACTAGACTTATACAGATCAAAATAAAAATCGCCACCATGCTTTATTGTTTCTAAAGGAATGGGAAAAGAGCGAATAAACCAAAAAAGAGGGGGGAAAGATTATAGGTAAGGGGGTTGGTTATGAAAAGGAAAGGTATTAGCACCCTAAACATCTACGGTACTCCGCAGGAACCTCTTTGTAAAATCTGTATATTTTGGCTATAAAATGTTGTATGAAAAATAGATGGTAGAGGTGAGAAAAGAAGTATTTTTTATTATTTTTGCATCCTGCGCGGTTGCGAACCTTTAGTGCCTATGTACCACCTTTCGTGCAATAGGGGATTAGGGTACATGTAGTCCCTCTTTTGAAATTTTTTAAAACTTAAGTGTGTTGGTTAATTTTATGAGATAAGACATCATCGTCGTTGTCTGTGTGGAAAACATACTTACTACCCACAATCATGAGAAAGGAGAATTTGCATCATCTCAAAGTGGAGGATATGGCTTGGATTTTAAAATGAATAATGCCTCACTTAACACCCAAGTGGAAAATATCTTACTTCACTACATATTGTAGAAGTATAGTTGTTTTCATCACTACAAGGATTGACAAGGGTCCAATCTTTTGAGAAAATTTTTAAAGTAAAAATCTAAAGTGGCAAAATGGTTTGAAATGAGATTGATTGACTTTTAGTCTTCTCACAAAAAGGAGGATGTCAAAGTATTATTAAATTGATTGAAGTTTATTTATGAAAAGGTTTTTGAAAATACATGGACCTAGGTCCAAATTTATTATGAAAGTGGTTCAAGTTTAAAAAACAAGAAAAGGTTTCAAAAGGAGGAAGAAGATTTTTGAAATTGAAGAAGATGGGAGGAGATGAAGGGACTATCCTAAAGCATAAGGTAAAAGATAAGGAGAAGAACCATCTAACCAACAAGAAGCCAATACTTGACATTATGAGTCAAGATAGAATTCCCATTGTTTGGATTGAAACCAAACAAGAAAAGATACTAGACCTCTTGAGAGAACTAAACTTCAAGTGTATTAAGTCTTCACAAAAATTGGGCAGAGTAACGGCTGTATACGGGTGAATTCCAGATTACAAACAAAGAATGTAATCACAATAACCTGCACACAAAACAAAAAAACAACCCAATGTCTTGAGGTAAACCTCAAGAACTCCAAACAAAATATCAATTAAGATCATAAGGTCTCCAACATAGGCCAAGGTTTCTAATCCTAAGTCCAAGAAGTCCAATACTCCATCATGCCAAGGATAGTAACCAAATAGTACAAGTATCATTAAATTTTTTTATGGTTCATGTTGATTATTAGGTGTCTTAAAAAAAAGCTCAAGTGAACAAAATAAAAATGACAAGAAAGTAAATTCTCAAGTGAGAAAAGATGAAAAAAATAACATGAAATGTAAATACTAAAGTAAATGGTGCATAAAATAAAAGAGCATAAAATAAAAATACAAAATAAAGTCAATTATTAGTAATTAGTGGTTAGTTGGATGACCATCTTGAAACTTACATTTGGAACTCATTAGAGGATTGGTAGAACCAAAGCCTCCACACAACAAGTTGCATTTGCTTTTTGTCAAGTATATCATCCATTTTGAAATCCTCAAAAGTAACATTTAATGATCAACGGTGTTTAAGTGATCCGCGTTGACCAAAAGTGATGTAGATCCATTAGAGAATTGGTAGAACCAAAGTCTCCACACAATGAATCTCAAGGTTATTGGATCAAAGAGATCAAATTAACATACTTGGGCTTGCAAACATAGGTTTGGGCCACGAATGATCATTTATTCGAATCGAGACAAAATTTAGCGCTATGTTAAGCAATCGTAAGTGGACTTATGTAGAAGTCGCACCCATTTTGAGGTCGGTCAATAGCAATTTATGCACCATTTATTTTGAGACATGATATAAAGATCATGCTTCAATAACGCTTAGTGCAATAAGAAAGATATGAGATGAAGAAGGGTGAGAAAGAATATACAAACCATATTTGAATTAAAATTCAATCAAACTATTATTAAAATTATTCATCCATTTTTATGGAGTTAGATTCAACACCATGGATCCAATGATGTTAACAAAGTTCATGATAAAAAATTCAACCCAAGATCAGCCAGAAAATAATCACAAAATAATGTTACATTTAATATATACATTAAAAAGGGTTTTAAAATGTTTTAAAATAGAAATAAGAGAGAAAAATATAAACTATGTTCAAATTAATCAAGAAATATTAAGTAAGACCATAGAAAAATCAGAAATGAACTCAAATATTTTTATAAATTTTTTGGTAATTTTTTAAAGTCAAAAACTATTTTTTAAAATTAAAAGAAATGAGTAAAATAAACCAAAAATGATTTAAAAAAATAACACAGTCAGAAATAAAAAATAAATAAGGTCACCAATATTTGTCACAATATCATTGGATCATTCCATTTTTTTTTTGGAATTAAAAAATGCATAAAAGTATTTTTTAAAAATTTACAACAATTCAAATAAAGTGAAAATTTATAAAAAAATATCAAAATACAAAATAAAATTATAAAAAAATAAAAATCAGAAAGAGAAAAATAAAAAAAATTCATAATTTTTTCCAGATTTTTTGGACTTAAAATGAATTTTCTATGATTTTTTGAAGTTTAAAACAATTAAATACAAAAATCAGAAAATAAAATAAAAACCAAAAAGATGTGGACCAATGGATGAGAGTCAAAAACACGTTAGTAATCAAATCCAAGGGATCTGGCGCACTGTGCATATCATGGTCATTACTGAATAAAACACTGAATCACATATAAATCAGATTTTTAAAAAATACAAATGGCAGACCATCATTGGTTGAAAGATGACACATTTATCATCTTCAACCTCCAGCCAACGTGAAATACAGGTCTCTCAAACTGTAAAATCAGAAGCTCAGACCTATGCCATTCGCTTCGTCTCATCAAGACGAAGACAACCACACTTTCGCGAAACATTTATATAAATTATAGCTCAAGCAATTTGGAAGGAAAGTTTTGAAAAGGAATTTGAAAATTCATGGCCAAAACGTGTTTCCAGTTAAAAGAAAGTGTTCCGACTAGAACCAGGGAAATGAGAGATTCACAATGATATCAAAGTTTGGAAGAATTGATGGAGAAATCTACCAATTGAATTTCAGTTGTAGAGCTCTGTAAATGGACTTGGTCAGATCAACTCAGAAGGTTTCAAGGCTCAATTCTTATTCTGTTAGCTTCAGGGAAGATCAAGGAAGGTGAATTGATAGAAAAAATGGATTGAAAAATGCTTGAACACTGATTTTGAAGTTGCAGAAAAGTGAGTTATGGAATGAGTTTGGAAGGGTGGCTTTGGTTTTTCAAGCTTGAGAAAACAAATGGGACAACTCATGTATTTATAGGAGAAGCAAATGGGATCAAAAGAAAGGGTGAATGATTCATTTTGGAGGGAATTTGTGTGGAGTTGCAAACAAGAAAAGTGCTACTTATATTTTAATCAAAACTCATCCAAACCTTGCATTTTGATGTGCTAATCACCTCTTGAGGTTCACTAAACTTGTTTAGAAGCAAAAGCGCATAGAAAAAATGTGTTTAGAAGCTAAATCAAGGATTTCAAATTCTGACTTTTGAAGAAACTTCAGTTTCAAGTTACCAAGTTTAAATCAATGGCATTCTCAACTCAAAGAGTCTTAGTGTATGGTTCTTGATGCTTTAGAAAGATGAGATTACAAGCTTTGCAATGGGAAAATAATGGAATCAAATGGATGTTTGAGCTTAAAGTTGCAATGAGTCAAAGTTGGGAAAATGAGGTTGACTTTCCATACTTAGAAATATTTCAAGTTTTTCTTCAAAAGTCACCTATAATGTCTTGCATCCAAACATGGCCTTACTCTTGGAATTTGCTCTTGACCAAAAGAGATGGCATGAAATAGACCTCTTGAATGACATTTTGAAACTTGAACCATTCAAAATATCCAAAAATTGAGAGAGTTATGAATTGTTGAAGTTGGCAAAGAATCATGAAATGACCTATAATCTTTTGTATCCTTAAGGCATGTTCCATCCATTTTCTCACTTTGAACATAAAAGAAGGAATAAAGTTACCAACCTCAAGATCATTGTGGAAAGATAGTGGGCTCAAGGTGATAAAAATTGACCAAGTTATTATCATTTGAAGTCACGTGAAGAGATTTTAGGGTTCATCTAGAGGACTTGTAATCTTTCTTCATCATCAAGTTTCTTCCACATGAAAACTCCTTGAAACTTTTGAAGTGATTTGTTAATAACCCTTTGAAGAGAAGGATGTTTTTGGGATCACTCAAAAATACAAAAATATGAGAAAGATATACTTCTTTGAAGTTCAAAACCCTAGCTCCTAGATCAAGAAAATGCTTTGAGGAACTTTGACAATGTTAAAAAACCTTCTTGTACCAAAACTTTTGCTTTGTAGATAGAAGTTGTTGAGGATGATAATGATAACTCATAGAAACAAAAACCACTTCCATACTTGAGAATTGAGAAAATATGCACTTGTGACCAATGGGAACAAAGCCTTGTCCAACCATGAGAACTTCTTCAATCAACCCCTTGTACTTTTGAATCAATCTTGATAACTTTGAAATTTGGTGAACCAAAATAAACCTTGCCATGCCATTTCTTCCAAAACAACTTCAATGGTGAGGTTTGAATTTCTCAAGCTTTATTGACTAGGGCGTGGAAATAAACTCATGAACCCATGAATCAACTTGCTAAGCCATATTGCCTTTACCTACATTATCAACAAGTAAGACAAACCAACATTGCATTTTATTAATTAAAAGGAAAGTATAAACAAAATATGCATGATTACAAAATAAAAACAAGTCAAGGTGCTTGGTGATTCCTCAAAGAGCAAAGCTTAAAGATAGGTAGGAGAACCAAAAGTCCCAATGTGATCTTGTTGTGATTGAATCAATATGGTATGATGAAGGGATCTTAGGGGAAAAAATTGGGGTACAACAGTCGGTATCATAGATAACTCAAAGAATGAGCCACACCATTCTTGACTAGCCTTCGGTTTAGCTTTTGAGGAAGAACTCAAAGAAGGAGCCACTGCTATTTTTTTTACTTATTCATCATGTTTCCAGTATGTAAATATTTTCACCATGCATCACATTTATGTTACCATTGTTGTTAATGATGTAATTGTTGTTGTTTATGTATTCGTAATTGTTAATGTCATTGTTGTTGATGATGTCATTATTGTTTTTTATGTATTTTTTGTTGTTTATTTATTTGTTGTTGTTTATCTTCTTCATCCAGTAGCAACGAAGCTACATTTTCAAATGAAACTAATAGAAACGATTCTTAATTTGTAGGAAAAGAATAAAAAAACAAAGAGGTTCCACAATGATGTCTAAATTTTAAAAAAGTCCACAAGTCAAATGCTAAACTTCCAATCAAGTTTAGTGCATTTTATACGATTCTTGATGGTCCTTATACTTCCCTTTTTAAAAGTTATGATGTGTTCCTTGGACGTAGCAAAGTCAGCATATTCTTAGATGATTGGAAATATGTAACAAAGGATGTGAAAAAAGAGAATATGGACAGACGTTTGGGTATTAATTTTAATTTATATTGATTCGATATTACTTTTTATAAACACCAGTACATACTTATTGATGTAAATGTGTAGTTGACGTTTGAATTTAGTGATGATCCGAAGTTTTAAAAAAAATAGATCACTTATGCTGGTACGACTTGGAGAAGTTTTAAGTCACGACTCATGAGTAAGTACATCACAAAGCCTAAGCCTAATCTTGAGCGCTCGTGGGTGAAATATGCTTATCTAAGCCGGAAGATTTGGAAAAAAATTGTGAAGTCTCATAGTACTGAGAAGATCACGATTAGTACCAGTTATATTTTCTGATAATTTTATAGATAGAACCATTATAATTAATATTTTCCCTATGTTTAAAATAGATTAAAACTGAAGCGAGAAAAGCGACCAAGGCTAAAAATAAATACCCACATATATTGTCTCGTGGGGGTTACAAAAAACTTGAGAAAAATTGATTGATGAAAAGACAATAATTAGGAGATGCGAACATGAGTGGTGACCAGGAACCATCTCCACCATCACGACATGAGAAATTTAAGAGGGCTCTACAAAGTCCAAATGAAGACTACACTTTTGAGGCCTCAAGATTAGTCGTTGAGAAAATTATAAGTAAGTAGAAGTTGTTGTGCATATGTTAAGTGTTATTTAAATTTCTTTGCTAATTAATTAATAATGTATGTATTATCATATTCTGTATGATTTGTTGGTTACCTCAACCCATGAAGGTTCCTTTGTTCCATAACCATTACATGATATATTAGTAGAAGCCAGAAGAACAAAGGAGCGCAATAGCCGTGTCCGTGGTGTTGGAGACGACATCGGCCTAAACGTGTATTATGGTAGGTCTAGAAAAACCACCGGACAGGCGCAAAATGAAACGTTAGAAGAGTTATATAGGAAGATTGATAGTCAACAGAAAGAATTTCAAGAGATGTTAGACGTGGAGTGGGAAACTTGCATAAGAGAAATTGAACACATGAAATAGTTAAATGCAGTATGAGAGAATATTGTAATAATTATATTTTGTGCATGTGAGCATATTGTATTAATTCTATTATATGTTCCTGTGTTTTTTATGATGTAGAGAATAAGGGGTGTCGTTCAGCCGTGTATGAATGAAGATGATGATGATGACGATAATGACGATGTTGACGATCAATTGCTTGCTATAAGTTTTGTATGTGGAGAAAGCATAAAAGGTAGCTGTTCAGCCTCCCCCATCGATCACGAGATTGATAACGGGTTGTTGAATCCCTCTGAAGGATCATATGCCAAAATGTTAAGTATTGTTATGCGCCACGAAGACGCCTTATTTACTTTTGCGCTAGAACATGATCCAAATATGGAGGGGTTAGAGGAATTCATAATCAATCCTAAAGATATAAAGGATATGATTGTTGGAAAAAATGGTTGGACATAGGAGTAATACAAGTTTGGTGCACGTAAGTATATCTCATTATGGTACATTCATTATTTTTGTAATTTTGTAGTTCCTCATGTGTTTTTTTGTATTTTGTTTAACCATTTAGGTGCATCCACTATGTTTGTATGGAGTTAAATAAATTGGGTACTTGTGGATTGTTGGATTCAGTTAGAGTACGATTTATAGATAATACTCCAAAAAACATTGGAGACTTCTTAACATCACAGATAGTGTGAGGGAAAGAATATTACTTAGCACCATTCCTCCATGCTTGTATTATTCATTCATAGAAAATTTTCAATTGATTATCTTATCTCTTAGGACGAATATGGTAACTACATTGTGTTCGTTAAACAAACCACTCGGACATAAGATGAAACATATAATTACTGGATAACTTTATGTTTATGAGACTTTTATTCATTTTTTCTTTGAATTTGATAGGATCTTAGCGTGTAGTAACTAGTAATTAATTTTGAATTTTTATACAGTGTTGTAGATAGACATTATAGGATGAACAACTTTAGAAAAAACTCCAATTTTGTGAACTCAAGGTAAGTGGATAACTTGTGACATTAACTTATATATAGTCATGAAATGTATGGTTATATATATTCACGCAAAATGTTTAAATTTGTAGACTAGGAGACAACTAGAGGGATGAGAGTGTGGGTACTATGTGATGAAACACGTGTATAACATCGTCTATGCTAGCATTGTTGATTCATGGGATAAGGTATATATAATATTATGAAATGTGTTTACAAATAACATATTAATGTTAAATTAATTTTTTATTATAATTCAAAAGACGTGGTATTCAATTTGTTTCACTTTTTATGTAGATGTTCAACGACATGACACATTTCTCTTCTGATGACTTAGAAGACGATCGTAAACATTGGCCGTTTATGTTAAACGCATTGATTAAAAGGGGGGGGGGGGTTATTTTATCATGACTTTGTCTTTGATGGTTGTAAATTTATTTTTGTTGCTTAATACATGTGTAACATTTTTGTGCATATTTAACTATGCAAGTTATTTATTTTATGCATAGGTTATAATATATCTGATAATTTGTGTACAGGTTAATTATGAGAAAAATACAGCTTTGTAATATATGGAAAAAACAAAAATAAAAAAACACCTATTTAATCACGGTTATTTTACTAACCGTTGTTATAAAATGAGCGGAAAAATAAATAATCATACAATCATTGGGTATCGAACCCATGAAATTTATCTTTATGTCACAATAGTTGTTTACTTTGACTGTTGTGATATAGAGCTCCCTACCTAGTTTATCACAACGGTCCTACGTTCGTGATGGTAACCAGCATACATACAATCACATATTACCTATCAACGAACGCGCTACCGTTATTATATGCGTTTCACAACCGTTATTGTATGTGTTTTATGTAGTAGTGTGCAAGGGGACTGGACTACTACTGATTTATAGGAGGAACCAATATAATTGCTTATGAGTTTTCTTGCTCTCTTCTTTATTTTTTATCAACATTATTTTGCTGCATTTATCATCAGACTCTAGCCATATTCTGAACATTGTGATAAGAATCTGATAGGTGATTTTAAAAGAGAGAAAGAAGACAAAGTTAAAACAAATTCAACCCCCCTTTCTTGTGTTTTTCTCACCTTCAGTTGTTATCAGAGCCCAGTTTGTGCATCAATACTTAACTGTGGTACATAAAAGATCCTAAGAGAAAAACAACATGGTTGATCCTAAATATATTAACAATGTTTATCCAAGTACACCTGAGAAGAATAATTATATTTTTAAACCTCTAACATTCAATGGAAATTCTACTGAGTTTGAGTGGTGGAAAAGAAAAATGTATACTCACATCATAGGTCTTGATAATAAGTTATAGGATATTCTTGAAGATGGAATTGATTTTGCAGTTGATGGAGTAGGTATGGTGGATGATAGAAAAAGCCTCACACCTACTCAAATTTTTTTTTTATGAAAAGAATCATAGATTTAGAGGAATCTTGGTAGATTCTCTACCTCATTCTAAGTATCTCAAGATTCTTGATAAATCTGCTACCAAAACCATCTTTAAATATTTGTGTGCTACCTATGAACAAAATCAATAGGTTAAAGAGGAAAAGGCAAACATTTTGGTTCAATTGTATGAGCTATTTCAAATGAAGGAGGATGAAGACATTGAAACCATGTGCTCAAGGTTTCAAGTTCTTGTATATGATATTCAAGTGTTGAAAAAAAGTTATACGATTGTTGACCATGTCAAGAAGATTCTTAGGAGTCTTCCTGTCAAGTATAGACGCAAGGTGACTGTTATACATGAAGCTCGAGACTTACACAACATAAGTCTAGAAAGCTTAATCGGTAATCTCCAAAGTCATGAGATGAAGCCAATTGGAAATGAACATGTCAAGAAGTCAAATTTACTTGCTTTGAAGTATGTTGACTATAACTCTAAATCTTCACTAATGAGGAAATCTGAAGAACCTACTCATGAAAAAGGTTTTAAAGAAGAATCATAAGATGAAGAAATGTCATTCATTATCAAGAGATTTCAATTTCTAGCCAATAAGAAGAACATGAGATTCTCAGCGAGAGGCAATGTCTTCAGAGGGACAAGCTCTAGAATCAACAAAGATGATTAGAGGGGATGCTTTAACTTTAAGAAGCATGGTTACTTTATTGTCGAATGTCCAAAGATGTAGAAGGATCAAAAAGAATAACTTCAAAAGTAAGGTTAAGAAAAGTCTCATGGCATCCCCCAATGAATTTGACAAAGAAGAAAAATCTTAAAAAGATGATGATGAAGAAGAAGAAGAAGAAGCCAATTTGGCTCTGATGGCTTCAACATCTTCAGACATAAAATCTAACTAGGTTCTGGCTCATATTCTAAAGAAGAAGATGAGGTATTTTCTCAATTATCTCGTTCGAATTTAATTTCTTTCATTCAAGACATTATGGGTCTTTGTCAAGATAAAGCTAGACATATGAAAAGTTTATAAAGGGAATATGATCTCATTAAATTTGAAGTAGAATCTTCCAAAAATAAGATTGACAAACTAGAAAGAGATAATATTGCTTAATAAATGACATGTCTGACAAACCCCTTAGTGAGTATGAAATGGTTCTTCAAAAGTTTATAATTTCTAGCTTTAACAGGACTAAAGTTACTTCTATGATCTATAGTATAAGTAGAAGCAAAGGGTGGGGTTTTAGCTGCTCTGAACAGCCTGTTGATCCAAAATTTGGCACCTGGATAAAATCTACATAACCAATTTCTCCTAGTTTTACTCAGAAATGACTTCCTTCTTACTTTGTATCTTCTTATGACAAATGAGAGATTTTGAATCAGTCAAAACTAGAGATTGTAGAATAATAAGTTCTAGAGAAATCAGAACCACATACCTCTAAGTCTAAGGTTCTTGAGAAACCAAAACATATGATTCTAAAGTCCAAGATTCTGAAGGGTTCAGAATCAAAGGCTAATAACCATTCAAGACCTAAAACTTTTAAACCAAAACTCTTGAATAATTTCAAGCCTCACTACACAAAGACTAAGATACAAGATCATAAGAGAGATTTCAAAACTAACACCAAAGTATTGTACCCCAATTTTTGCCCCTAATATCCCTCTATCATCTCATGTCAATTCAATTACAACAACATCACACTAGGGTTTGGTTCTTCTCCTTATCTTTAGCTTTGCTCATGAAGAATCACCTAGAATCTTGACTTGTATTTTGTGATCATCTATGTTTTGTATTGATTAACTTTTAACTAATAAATACAATGAATGTTTTCCCCAATTGATGATATTATAGGTGAGAGAACAACACGTTCTATCAAGTTGATCTATAGGTTCATGAGTTTATTTCCATGCCTTCTTCAATAAATCTTCATTGAGATTCAAGTTTCATAATTTAAGATGATTTGAAGTAATACCATGAAAAAGTCTATTATGATTTATCAATACCTAAATTTGTCAAAGATAGTTCAAAGATGTAAGAGTTGGCTGAAGAAATTTTGACCTAATTGGATGAGTTCTTGATTTCTTGATCACAAGTGCATATTTCCATCAATTCTCAATATTTGGAAGTGGTTATGGTTGCTTTGGTTCCTCATTATCATCCTCAATAACTTCTATTTACATTACAAAAGTATTTGTGCAAGAAAGTTTGTCAAAATTGAAAAGGTTTTCCAAGGCATTTTGTTGTTCTATGAGCTAGGGTTTTGAACTTCTAAGGGCTATATCTTGCTCATCCTTTTGTATTTTTGAGTGATTCTAAAGGAATGCTCCTCTTTAAATGGTTATCAACAAATCACTTAAAATTTTCAAGAAAATTTCACGTGGAAGATGCCTAATGATTGAGAAAGATTACAACTCCTCTAGATAGGCCATCAAATTCCCTTATGTGATTTCAAAAGATCATAACATGGTTAATTTTTATATCCTTGAGCCTATTATTTTTCCAAAATGATCTTAAAAGTGGGAACTTTAACTCTTATTTTATGTGCAAATCTTGAAAATGGATGGAAGATGCCCTTACGATGCACAAGATTATAGGTCATCTCATGAATTTTCACCAATTTTGCAAGACCGTAACTTTTTCAATACTTGGTATTTTTGAGTGATTCAAGTTTCATAATGCTCTTTAGGAAGTCTACTTCTATCTAGAATCATTGATTAAAGCAATATTTTTGAGGAAGACCATGCTTGGATGCAAGACATTATAGGTTATTTTTGAAGAAAAAACTTAGAATTTTTCTAATTACAAAAAGTCAGCATCTTTTTCTCAACTTTGACTCATCACAACTTTAAGCTTAAGCATCCATTTGATTCTATTCTTTGCACATTGTAAAGTTTGTGATCTTATCTTTCCAATGAATCAAGAATCAAGTCCTAAGGTTCCCTAAATTATGCACACCATGATTTCAAAGTTGGTATCTTAGAACTGAAATTTCTCAAACAGTCAGAATGAAATTTCCATAATTTGACTTCTAATCACTAAATTTATGCCCGCTTTCTGCTTAAACATGATTAGCATAAGCGTGTGGATGATTTAGAGTGTCAAAACGCATCATTTAGATGAGTTTTGATGCACATGTGATCACACTTATTTCATGAAAACATGTGTGCACGATTTCCCTCCAAATGGCATCATTCACCCCTCGTCTTGATTCCATTAATTTCTCATATATATACAGGCTCTATCTAACTCACTTTCTCAAGCTTAGATATCAAGAATCACCTTGTCAAACTTTCTCTTGAACCCACTTTTCTGCAACTTCGAATTTGGTTTTACATCTTTCCTCATCCATTTTCTTTGTCAATTCTTCATCCTTGAACTTCATTGAAGCTAACATAAGAAGAACTAAGCTCTAAGACTTCCTACATCATGCTAGCCAAGTCAAGTTTCAGAGCTCTGAATTTGAACTTCAATAGGTATATTCCTTCACTAAATCTCTTAAACTTTGGTACTATATTAAAGCTCTCATCATTCTGATTCTAGTCGCAACATTTGTTTTCAACTGGAAGTGAGTTTTGGCCATGAATTTTCAAATCCCTTTTCAAATCTTTCCTTCCAAAACGACTGAGCTACACCTTACATAAATTTTTCGCGAGGGTACCATTGGAATCGTCTTGAAGAGACGAAGCGAATGGTACCGATCTCGAGTTCTAATTTTGCATTTCAGAGACCTACAATTCGCGTGGCTGGAGGTTAAAGATGACCAACGTGTCATTTATCAACCAATGATATCGTTCCATTTTTTTAAATTCTGATTTTAATAAATGATTCAGTGTTTTATTCACTAAGGATTATGATATGCACAACGCGTCTGATCCATTGGATTAGCTTACTAATGCATTTTGACTCTCATCCAATGTTCTACATCTTTTTGGTTTTAATTTTTTTTCTGATTTTATATTTTATTTGTTTTAAACTTCAAAAATTCATTTAAAATCATTTTAATTTAAAAAAATATGAAAAAAATTCTTAAAAATACTTTTGATTTTTCTCTTTCTGATTATTATTTTTTCATAATTTTATTTTTTGTTTTGATATTTTTTTAATATTTTTTTCACTTTATTTGAGTTATTTTAAATGTCTAAAAATACTCTTCTTAATTTTTAAATTTTGAAAAAAATATGGAAGGATCCAATGACCTCTTGACAAAAATTTGGTGACCTTGTTTTATTTTTATTTCTGAATTTATTATTTTTGACAATTTTTTATTTATTTTGCCTATTTCTTTTAATTTTAAAAATATTTGATGACTTTAAAAAATTACCAAAAATTTTATAAAAATATTTGGGCTTATTTCTAATTTTTCTATGGTCTCATTGAATTTTTTTTGGATGTTTTGAATAAAGTTGCTATTTCCCCCTTTTATTTTAATTTAAAACCATTTTAAAAACCTTTTTCTTTATTTTTAAATACAATTTTATTTTTGTATATATTCTGGCTGATCTTGAACTATGAAATTTTGATAATGAGCTTCATTAACATTATTGGATCTTGGGTGTTGAGTTTAACTCCACCAAAATGGATGAATGATTTTAATGATAGCTTGATTAAATTTTTGGTTCAAATGTGGTTTAATTCTTATCTCCTCCCTATTCATCTTATCCCCTTCTTACTTGTACTACATGTTGTTGGAGAATGATTTACATATCATTTCTCTAAACATATGGTACACAGATTGCTATTGACCGACCTCAAAATAGGTGCGACTTCTATATAAGTCTATTTACGATTGCTTAACATAGCGCTAAATTTTGTCCCAATTCGATAAATAATCCTTCATGGCCCAAACCTATGTTTGCAAGGCCAAATATGTTAATTTGAAACCTTTAATCCAATAATCTTGTGGTTTATTGTTAGGAGGTTTTGGTCTTATCAATCCTCTAATGAATCTTCATAATCTTTGGTCAAAGTGAATCACTTAAACATCATTGATCTTTCATTGTTGCCTTGAGATTTTGAAATGAATGATATACTTGACAAAAAGCAAATGAAACTTGTTATTGAGAGGCTTTAATTTTATCAATCTTCTAATGAGTTTTCAAATGCAAGTTTCAAGATGGTCATTCAGCTAACCATTAATTTCTAACAATTGCCTTTATTTTATGCTTTTATTTTATGCCTTTACTTTATGCACCATTTTATTTTAGCATTTACATTTCATTCTATTTTCATCTTTGCTCATTTGAGCATTTATCTTTATGTCATTTTTATTTTTCTCACTTGAGCTTCTCTTTTCTTTTTGAAGATACCTAATAATCAACTTGAACCATAAAAAACTTTAATGTTACTTGGACTATTTGGTTACTATCCTTGGAATTATAGAGATTGTAGACTTCTTGGACTTAGGATTAGAGACCTTGACCTACCTCAAGACCTTGTGACTTTTATTGCAATATTGTCTGGAGTTCTTGGGGTTTACCCCAAGACATTGGTTGTTTGTTTGCTTTGTGTGCAGGTTGCTTTGATTACATGCTTTTGTCTATGATCGGGAATTCATTTGTTTACAGTCGTTACTCTGCCCAATTTTTGTGAAGACTTATTACCTTTGATGCTTGGTTTTCTTGAGAGGTTTAGTATCTTTGCCTGCTTGGTTTCAATCCAAAGGATGGGAATTCTACATTGACTCATTATGTCAAGTGTTGGTTTCATGTTGGTTAGACGGTTATTTTCCCTCGCTTTTACGTTATGCTTTAGGATAGTCCCTTCATCTCCTCTCATCTTCTTTAATTTAAAAAATCTTCTCCCTTCTTTTGAAAACTATTCTTGATTTAAACTTGAAAAACTTTCATAACAAACTTGAACTTAGGTCCATGCATTTGCAAAATATTTTCTTAATCAAATTTTAACCAACTTAATAATACTTTGACATTTTCTTGAGAAGACTAAAATTCAATCAATCTCATTCAAACCATTTTTCCACTTTGGCTTTTTACTTTAAAATTTTTCAAAAGATTAGACTCTTGTCAATCCTTGTAGTGATGTGAGCTACTACACTTCTACGATATGTAGTGAAGTGAGATATTTTCCACATGGGTGTTGAGTGAAGCTTTATTGATTTTAAAATCCAAGCTATATCCTCCACTTTGAGATGACGTAAATTCTCCTTTATCATAATCGTGGGTAGTAAGTATGTTCTTCCACTCGGATACGATGATAATGTCTCGTCTCTTAAAATTAAACAACACACTTGTGTTTTAAAATTTTTAAAGGTAAACTACGTGTACCCTGATCCCCTATTGCACGGAAGGTGGTACGTAGGAACTAAAGGTTCGCAACCGCGGCGGGTGCAAAAATTATAAAAAATACTTCTTTTCTCATCCTTACTATCTATTTTTGTATACAACATTTATAGCCAAAATACACAAATTTTTAAAGAGGTTATGGCGGAGTACCGTAGATGTTTAGGATGCTAATACCTTCCCTTTGCATAACAAACCCTTGTACCTAGATTCTCCCCCCCCCCCCTCTTTTTTGGGTTAGTTTCTCTTTTCCCATTCCTTTGGAAATAATAAATTATGGTGGCAAATTTTATTTTGATCTGTGCGAGTCAAGTCAATCTAATGGCTTAGTCTCAATATTTCTACCGCTACAGAAAAAACGGCGACTCTGCTGGGGAAAGATCAACCTATTGCTGGTCCATCCCTAAGTGGGTTGAGCCTATCTTTGTTTATTTGTGTATGTGCTATTGTTGTTTATATGTTATATGTTGTATATATGTTTGTCTGGATTTTCCTGGTTTTCTAGGTGCTTGGTGATTTCTCATAAGTCCTCTACTCAGACTTGGGAAAACTTAAGATAGGACGAGCGATATAGTCATGTTAACTTTGAGGGAGAAATCCCAAAAAAGGAGGCATGAGATCCCCCACTCAGTGGAGACCCCTTTGACTGTAGTGTCGTTTGCTGAGTAATCGGGAAGATGTGCTGCTTTCGACCTGGAAGCCTGTTGAAACTGAGGACCGTAGAACCTTTAATCCATCTTGGCCTTTTACGTGTAGTGAAGAAGCTATGACGGAGTAATATAGAAATGGTTGTCACACGATACTACGCTCAGACAAGTTTTTCTTGAGAATATTACTAATTATCGAGTCAATCAGGACGTTGGTAATATCCGAAGGAAGGATGTAGACTTTGGGAACCTCTTAGAACCTTGTTCTGTAGGTGATAAACTATTAGACCATACCTTGTGGGTAGTACCTTTGACTCCATGCTCGTAACATCAAACTTATGAACCCCCCATGTTTGTGACCTTGTGTGTGATTGTTGCATCATGCATTCATGCACCCCATGAGCATCTTTTAAGACATTGTGGTTCAAGGGACTTAAAGTTGGCTCTTTGTGAATATCCCAGGTACTTTTAACCATGGATTCTAGAAAAAGAAAGACTCGGAAGTACAGTTTCATGAATCCCAAGTTAGATGATTTGATATGTCTAATTCCCGAGATTGAGAGCTCTACAGATTTTCGGAAGAAGTATGGATCCACCGTGTTTCTCATGAAGCTTGGGATGAAGGAGGGTATTCTATCGACTTTGGTCCAGTTCTATGATCTGATGTATCGATGTTTCACTTTCCTTTATTATCAATTGATGCCTACATTAGAAGAGTATTCTTATCTACTGGGATTACCTATTATTGATTGTATTCCTTTCACCGGTTTGGAGGGGGAGCCAAAATCTCATGAGATTGTTGCTTTGATTCATTTGGGGAAGTCTGATATTGAGGCCCACATGACTACCAAAGGAGGAATCAGAGGCTTACCCGCTCAGTTTTTATTAGAGAAAGCTCGCTACTTTGCTAGGATGAAGAGTACGGTTGCTTTTGAAGCCATCTTTGCCCTAATTTCCTACGGATTGTTCTTATTTTCGAACGTCGACAACTTCGTGGATGTCAATTCCATCAGGATATTTTTGATAGGGAATCCATTCCCTACAATATTAGGTGATTCTTATTACTCCATTCATCTTCTGGATTCTTATCATGGAGGGATGATCATATGTTGCACGTCTTTGTTGTATCAACGGTTTATTTCTCACTTGTCTCGATCTGATGCTTTCTGGGATGTCAAAACGGAACCTCGTTGGGCTCTGAAGATTATGGCCCTCACTCATTCAGATATTGTTTGATACCATCAAGCTTACCATGATGTAGAGATTGTCGATAGTTGTGGTAGTTTCCCCAATGTACCTCTTCTTGGTACAAGGGGGGGGGGATTAACTACAATCCTGTTCTTTCACGACGACAGCTTGGATATCCGATGGGGGATAAGCCAATTAGTACTCATCTGAGTGGTTTCTTTCTTAGAGAGGGAGAGAATCATAAGGAAGCTAAGGAGCAGATTGCAAAGGCTTGGCGTCATATTCCCAGGAAGAGTAGAAAGGATTTGGGACCTAGATGGGTTGTTTCTTTGGAGCCTTATCTTCAGTGGGTGCAAGCAAAATCCATTTAGTTGAAGATGTCGTATTCCTATGAAGCACCTATGCCTGACATGTTTGTGAAGATAACTCCTCCCCTTTTGGATGATATGGAAGAGCTTCAGCTGGCCCTAGTTAGGATGCAGCAGGAGAAAGAAGCTTGGAAGAATAAATGTTAGACTTTAGAGATATCCTACCAGGAAGACTTGAAGGAGAAAGATGACTTGATTGAGATTCTCGAGAGTCTTGTTGTAGACATGATGGAGAGGCAAGAGGATTTATTTTCCTCTAGCACTCAGTCAGGGCTTAGTCATTCACTTCTCAACTCTGGTGATTGGAAAATGGTTGCTAACAGTTATGCATAAGAGAACAAGCGATTGAAGGCTCAGATCGCAAGATTCACAGGGAAGCGTCAGTGTGTGGAGTGAGCTTCATCAGCTTTTATTTCTTAGGGTTTTAGATTCTATATTCTTTTTGTACTTGAGATTGTTGAAACTTGTACCAAAAAAGATGTAATCCATTTTGGAAGTTATTATAACGAGATTTTTCAGTATTTCAAATGTGTTAGTACTTTAATATTCGCAAATTGTTCATAAATCTTTGAGTTCCTTGAATTTATTAATAATAAAATAAATCATGTTCATTTCATATCATGCATAATCTTGTACATATTTCATGCATTTATTTTCATAGTTAGGTGTCTTATTGAATTTCTCTACTTTGTTCAGCAAGTTGTCTCACCGGTATAATACTCGAGCTAATTCCAAGAAGAAAATGGAGAATCTTGAATAGGAAAATCGCGAGTTACGCGATGAGGTTACTTCTCTGAAGGCTGGTATGGCTAATTTAACTTCTTTGATGGAATCATTGGTGGCTTCTCAGAATCAACCACCACTAGCTCAGCCTCAACAAACAACATTTTCTTCTGAAGGTCCATCAGTTCTCATTTATGTTGCCCCAATTACTGTTGCTCAGAATCATATGCCTCAAGGTATCTGTGGGGAATGCCCGAAAACTTCATGCCAGAGGGTTTTAATCTTGATGCTCCAGCTGCTCCAGTCATTCAAGTTGTTGCTACTCCTACAACTCCTATGGTGGATATTACTCCTGATGCTATAAATGAGACCCACTATGTTGCACCTCCTTCGGTGAATGTTGTGTCGTTTGTTAATGATGAGGTTTATTGTCCTATTCCTCCTCCAAGTGAAAGCTTAGGATTCTATGATTGAATGGACGATTTTCAGGATCAGTTTGATAAGATGCAGAAAGAGATGAAGGCCCTCAGAGGAAAAGAATTGTTTGGGCAGAATGTGAATGATTTGTGTTTGGTTTCAAATGTGAAAATACCTGCAAAGTTCAAAGTATCGGAATTCGATAAATACAAGGAAAATACTTGTCTCTGTGCTCACCTTGTGATGTATGTGAGAAGGATGTCTACTCATACCGATGATCAATGCCTGTTAATTCACTTTTTCCAAGATAGCTTAACCGGTGTTGTGTTGAAGTGATACATGAGCTTGGATAGTCCCAACATTCTTACTTTCAACGACTTAGGTGAAACGTTTATAGGACAGTACAAGTATAATGTGGACATGGCACCTGACTGTGATCAACTCAGGGAAATGGTCCAGAAGGATAAGGAGTCATTTAAGGAATATGCACAGAGATGGCGTGAAGTAGCCGCCCAGGTGATCCCTCCAATGGAAGAAAAAGAGATGACGGAGATTTTCTGAATACTCTAGGTGCCTTCTACTATGAAAGAATGGTGGAGACTTCACCAAGTGATTTTACCAAAATGGCGAGCATGGGTGTTCGTTTGGAATAAGTTGTGAGAGAGGGCCGTTTAACAAGAGATGAACATTATGGTACTACCAAGAAGCCTTCATATGGGTTTTCCAAGAAGAAAGAAGGAGATACACATGTTGTCATTCAAGAGAGAAGGGTTAATCCTCTTAGAAGAAATCATCAGTGCCACCAACAGGTTGCTTCGGTAACTCTAGTTGTCAATGTGGCTCCGACCACAGTTACTTATCAAAGACCATCCCCTCAGGGAAATTAGGGGTAGAATCAAAAGCGGGAGGTTTTTGACTCTATTCCCATGAGCTATCCAGATTTACTCCCGATGTTAATTCAGAAGAAGTTGGTTAAGACCAGGCCACCCCATGCTATACCATCACCTTTTCCTTGGTATTATAAGGTAGACCATACATGTTCTTTTCATCAGGGAGCACCAGGGCACAATTTTGATAACTGTTATACTTTGAAATATGAAGTACAAAAGATGGTGTGATCTGCCTTTTATCCTTTAAAGATGTTGGCCCTAATGTGAAAGATAATCCTTTTCCAAAGCATCAAGGAGCAAATGCGATAAACATGGTTGTTGGTTGTCCAGGGGACTTCCAAACTTTTGATATCAACCTAGTTAGAGGAGATTTGGTAAAGATGCATGCTGACCTCTATGAGTTTAGTTACTATATGCATGACCATGCTAGTTATGGTATTTGAAGTACAGATATACAGGGGTATAATAAGATAAAAGCCAATCTTCAAGAAATGATAGACGAAGGTCTCATCCATATAATCAGGCCAATGGCAGAGTACGAGGAAGATGTGAATATGGTCTTTGGATATCCTAGAGAATTCCGGATCTTTGACGTGAACCATATGAATGATGATTTGGTGCAGTTGCACGCTACTTTATGTCACATGGATGGTTAAGTAGAACACCATTATGGGTCTTGCCTGATTTGCTGTAGAGATTCTCGTGGTTGTTCCATTGTGATAAGTGGTATTCAGTTATTGTTCGACAATGGTACTATCAAAGTTTCGGGTAATATATATGATTATAATGGGATTAATGTGATTGAAGATTGCTTGGCTGAGACCGTGTCAGATGATGAGTATGCTTCTGCAGATGAATTCTTTTCCTCAGGTGAAGATATGTTCTCCAGCAATGATTCTATGATGTCTAAGTATTCTGAAGAGGGGGTTGAATGTTATTGTGCCTTGTTTCAGTGTTCCTGCCCCTATAGAGATTGAGTACTATAGCAAGCCAGTTGTTACTCCAATGGTGATTTGCCTGTCGGGTCATGTTCCTTACGAATTAGACAAAGTCGTGCCATACAAATACAATGCTACAATCTTGGAGGACGGTATAGAAGTTCCCATCCAACCTTTGTCTGATGTCAAGAATATTGTTGAGGCCAGTCGAGTGACTCGTAGTGGTCGTGTTTTTGCACCTGTCATTCGAGGGAATGTTAATGCTGATAAGAAGATTGTGGAAAGTGTTGAACCCAAGAAAGCAGTGGGGGAAACTAGTGGTACTACACTGGAAAAAGATGTGGATGATATATTGAAGATTATCAAGATGAGTGACTACAGGATCATAGATCAATTATTGCAGACTTCATCAAAGATATCTATTCTAGCCCTGCTGGTGAACTCTTATGCCCACAAAGAATCTTTGCTAAGAATATTGGATCAAGCTTTTGTGGAAAGTGATATGCCATTGGACCAATTCAGCAGTGTGGTAGGGAATATTACATCCTGCAATAACCTGAGTTTCTAAGATGACAAATTTCCCGACGAAGGAAGGAATCATAATTTGGCTCTCCATATCTCCATGAACTGTAAGAACGATTCATTGTCAAATGTGATGATTGATAATGGGTTAGCTTTAAATGTCATACCAAGGAGCACGCTTATGAAGCTGAAGTATCAAGGAGCTTCCATGCGCCCAAGTGGCATAATTGTAAAAGCTTTTGATGGATCAAGGAATTCTGTTATTTGGGAAATAGATCTTCCTATTCACATAGGCCCGCACTTGTTTCAAATTACTTTCCAAGTTATAGATATTGTTCCCGCTTATAGTTTTTTACCGGGACAACCATAGATACATGAGGCAGGGGTTGTCACTTCGACTTTGCACCAGAAGTTAAAGTTTGTGCATGGAGGAAATATGGTCATCATAAATGGAGATCAAGCTTTGTTAATATCTTATTTATCCTCTTTCAGTTTTGTGGAAGCGGGTGATGTTGTTGTTGGAACTCAGCTCCAAGATTTATCCATTGATAATATAAGGGGAAATGAAAATTCTATAGCTTCGTTTAAAGATGCTCAGTAGGTTACGTGTAATGGACCTAGTAAAGTATGGGGGCAGATCTTTGATCTACCATAAATAAGAATAGAGTTGGTTTGGGATTTTTTGTGAAGAATGATAAAGGTAAGAACATGAAGCCGAAGTCTGCTTTGGTAAAATATCAGGATATCTTTCATAGTGGAGGTTATCTTCATCCAACTGTTCTAGGATCAATGCTATTGTGGAGGATGAAGCAGAGCAAGAGATGCTAAACTATATGACGCCTGGAGTTAGAGTCCAGAATTGGATTACCATTGATGTTCCCTCTTGCATACATATCTGAAAGTAATTTGTGTTTTGTTAATCTTTTCAAAATTCTTTCACTCTTCCCAAGGTGAATGTTGATATTGTACAGGCTTATCTGTTTGCTTTGATCTTTAAAATCAATAGTAAGAGTTGTCATTGATTCCAAAATTGTGTTTTTATTTTCTACTTTTTCTTGGAAAATGGTAATAAGAAAAATAACCTTTCAAAATAAATAATAACTTTAATCTGCATAATCACTTGCTATGTGTGTCAATTTCTAAAAGCAATCATAAATCATATGTGTAGATTAATTATAAAACATGTTGAATACAATGACTTTGTGCCCTCTCCCAACTTTGAATATCCCGTATATGTGGTCGAAGAAGAAGAGTATGATGAAATTCCAGAAGAGGTTTCATGGCTTCTTGAGCTCGAGGAAAGTACCATTCAACCATATAAAGAGTTATTGGATACAATCAATTTAGGTTCAGTGGAAGAACCAAAGGAAGCCAAGATTAGAGCATTGTTGCATCCTGATGTAAAGAGCATGTTGATTGAATTTTTGAAAGAGTATGTGGACATCTTTGCTTGGTCATACCAAGACATTCCTGGTTTGAATACTGATATTGTGGAACATCAGTTGCTGCTAAAGCCAGAGTCCCCGCCAATCAAACAGAAATTGCAAAGAACTCACCCTGATATAGTAGTGAAAATTAAAGAAGAATTTTTAAAACAAATCAATGCTGATTTTCTTGTGACATCATTGTACCCTCAATGGATTTCCAATATTGTCCCTGTACCAAAGAAAGACGGAAAAGTTTGCATGTGCGTTGATTATAGAGATTTAAACAAAGCTAGTTCAAAAGATGATTTTCCATTAGCGCATATTGATATGTTGGTTGATAGCACAACAAAATTCAAAGTATTCTCGTTCATGGATGGATTTTCTGGATATAACCAAATTAGAATGGATCCTGAGGACATGGAAAAAATAACGTTTATCACACCCTGGGGAACATTCTGTTACAGAGTGATGCCCTTCGGGTTGAAGAACGTTGGTGCAACATACCAGAGGGCTATGACAACCCTATTCTATGATATGATGCACAAGGAAATTGAAGTATATGTTGATGATATGTTGCTAAGTCCCAGACTGAAGAAGGGCATATAGAAGATTTCTTGAGATTGTTTCAGCATTTGAGGAAGTATCGTCTCTACTTGAATCCAAATAAGTGTACCTTCGGTGTTCGATCAGGGAAATTGTTAGGTTTCATTGTCAGCCAAAAAGGTATTGAAGTTGACCCTGATAAAGTCAAAGCAGTTCAAGAAATTCCAGTGCCAAGAATTGAAAATCAAGTTAGAGGTTTCCTTGGGCGTTTGAATTACATCTCCCAACTTATCTCCCACATAACTACAACGTGTGAGCTGATCTATAAGTTGTTAAAGAAAGATCAAGGTTATGTGTGGATAGATGACTACCATAGGGAATTTGAAAGTATTAAAGATTATCTGCTTGAACCTCTTATATTGCTTCCTCTGGTTGAAGGAAGATCATTGATTATGTATCTGACAATGCTAGATAATTATATGGGCTATATTTTTGGACAACAAGATGAAACAGGGAGGGAATATGCCATTTATCATGTCAGCAAGAAGTTTACTGACCGTGAGTTACGATATTCTATGCTGGAAAAGACATGTTGTGCTCTGGCCTGGGCCGCAAAGTCGTTGCAACAATATATGTTGAATCATACTACTTGGTTGATTTCCAAAATGAATCCAATTAAGTATATTTTTTAAAAAGTTACTCTTACTGGAAGAATTTCCCGTTGACAGATGTTGTTGTCTGAATATGATATTGAATAATGTACTGAGAAGGCTATAAAAAGCAGTGTGTTGGCAGATTATCTTGCTCACTAACCAGTGGATAATTATCAGTCTGTTAAATATGATTTCCCTGATGAGGATGTTATGTTTTTGAAAGCGAAAGATTGTGATGAATCGTTACCTGAGGAAGGTCGTAATCCTGAATCTCGGTGGGCATGGTTTTTAATGGAGTTATGAATGCTTATTGGAAAGGAATTGGTGTTGTGATCATTGCTCCCCATGGATCGCATATCCCATTTACTACAAGGCTGACTTTTGATTGTACCAATAATATGGCATAGTATGAGGCTTGTATCATGAGTCTCAAGGAGGCCATTGATCTCAGAATCAAAATTCTAGATGTGTATGGCGATTCAGCTTTGGTAATAAATCAAATTAAAGGAGAATGGGATACTCGCCACCCTAGCTTGATCCCTTACAAAGACTATGCTAGAAGATTATTACCCTTCTTTAATAAAGTTGAGTTCCATCATATTCCCAGAGATGAAAATCAGATGGCAGATGCATTGACAACTCTAGCTTCTATGTATCAAGTGAATACTTGGAATGATGTGCCTCGTATCATAATGTGACGTTTGGATAGACCGGCTCACGTGTTTACAACAGAGGGAGTAACAGATGAAAAACCTTGGTATTATGATATCAAGGATTTTCTCCAGACTCGGGAATACCCGATTGGTGCATCAAACAAAGATAAAAAGACATTGAGAAGGTCAGCATGTAGCTTTTTCCTCAATGAAGATGTGTTATACAAAAGAAATTATGACATGGTCTTGCTCATATGTGTGGATAGACACGAAGAAGACATGTTGATGCATGAAATCCATGAAGGTTCCTTTGGTACTCATGCCAATGGACATTCGATGGCAAAAAAGATCCTTAGGACAGGTTACTATTGGCTGACAATGGAATCTAACTATTACAAATTTGCAAATAAGTTCCATAAATGCCAGATTCATGCTGACAAAATTCATGTGCCTCCGATGCTTCTCAATGTTATTTCTTCCCCATGGCCTTTCTATATGTGGGGTATTGATATGATTGGAATGATTGAACCAAAGACATCGAATGGACATCGTTTTATCTTGGTAGCAATAGACTACTTCACCAAATGGGTGGAAGTCGCTTCATATTCTAATGTTACTAAGCAGGCGGTAGTGCACTTTATCAAGAATAATATCATATGTCGGTACGGTGTTCCAAGCAGGATTATCACCGACAACGGCTTGAATCTGAATAATAAGATGATGACATAACTTTATGAAGAATTCAAGATTGTCCACCACAATTCATCTCCCTACAGGCCAAAAATGAATGAGGCTGTTGAAACTTCTAATAAAAACATCAAGAAGATCATTCAGAAAATGGTTGTTACTTATAAAGATTGAGACGAAATGATCCCTTTTGCTTTGCACGGATACCGTACATCTGTCTACACTTCAGCAGGGGCAACCCCGTTCTCTATTTTGTATGGCGTGAAAGCAGCGCTTCCCATTGAAGTTGAGATTCCCTCTTTACGTGTGATGATGGAAACTAAGTTGTCAGAGGCTGAATGGGTCCAGAACAAGTTTGACCAATTGAATTTGATTGAAGAGAAGAGAATAAGAGAATTGTAGCTTTATGTCATGTTCATTTGTACCAGAAGAGGATGAAGAAAGATTTTGATAAGAAGGTCAAGCCTCGTGAATTCAGAGAAGGCGACCTCGTGCTCAGGAAGATCATGTCTTTCAACGTTGATTCCAAGGGCAAATGGACTCCCAATTTTGGGGGCCCATATGTTGTCAAGAAATCCTTCTCTGTCGGTGCATTGATTCTTGAAATTATGGATGGCGAGGAGTTCCCGCATCCCGTGAATGCTGATGTAGTCAAGAAATACTTAGCCTAAAGAAATAAAAGAGCATCTCGCTAAGTCTAAAATCCAGAAGGGCGACTTAGGAAAAAAAGAGCATCTCGGCAGGCTGAAAACCCGAAAGGGCGGTCTAGGTAAAAATTAGAGACATAAACAGAATAAACTTTCCCGCTAGGTTGAAAACCCATAAGGTAAACTTAGGCAAAGTTTAGCGATTTCTTGGCAAGTAACTGCGTCATACAAGACTTAGTCATTAAAGCAACAATTTTCTTGGATCATCACCATACTTTAGCAGAAGTCGTTGCTCAGGAATTCAAAGTTGTTAGGGAGAATAGTGGTCATTGTATTTCAATTTATCTTTTTTAATATATATTATCATTTTCCAAACTTTGTAATCATTTATGGAGTCTCGGCATTCACAGACTACCATTCTATTAATAAAGTTTGAGCTTTTATCCAATTATTTGCAATTTTTATTTTATTCTGCTTACAAAGACTCCATTTATTATCGATAGTAATTTTCAAAGCAAAAGATTAAATGACAAAAAAAAAATTGAAAGGAATTTACAAATTACTTTTTACTTTAGATTTCGTGACACAAGAAAAACAAAAATGGTGAATTCTAAGGATGGACAAACTCAGAAATTTTGGAAATTTATTTTCCCCAGGAAGGCTCTCTCGAACTGTTAGAGATGAAACCAATTGACATAAGGTGCAGTATCGGGCTTGTGATCCTGTTTTCCCCAGTCAAGTCTTGGTCCATTTTAATTTCAAGTTTTCATGGTTTAAGGCAACTAGGCAAGGGCAGTATCTTTTTCTAATAAGTGTTGAAACACTTGTCAACCTTTATTGGGTTTCCCTCGCCGAGTGTTAGGTCTGATTTAAAATCCCCATAATTTTGTTTTTTTTCTTGTTGTATTTTTTGACTTCTTAATCCCAAATTAAAGTTGATACTTTGTTCCCCATGAAAGTTGTTATACCCAGGTGGTTTCATAATTTCTCCCCAGGGAAGTTTGTGTAATCATCACTCTTGGAATTGAAGAGTGTGCTTTTGACTTCTCTCAATAATGTGGTGTTGTACTCCCCAATAAAGTCAGCACAAGATCCCCAGGTGATATCTCGACAACTTGGTATTATTTTCCCCATTGAGGTCGGTATTGCAATCCCCAGTAGAAGTACGGACGTTGAAGCATTTGTTATCCCTTATTGAAGCCTGCGTGATGTTCCTCGGTGAAGCCTGGAGGAGGATGTTAGATCCCAGTATTTGCAATGATTCTTTTGTCTTGATTTGATTATTTTCGGAGTGTGTTTCTTCCCAGTAAAATTAAGCCATGTGATAAGACTTTGTTAGTGTTTACTTTCTTAGATATTTTCCTCATGGATATGGTTTAGCCGAGTATTAACTTTACCTAATTTGGTTTTATTTGTTTATCCCCAGTATGGTGTAATAGTTTTGTCAGTATATACATGATAACATTCATACATGCATCATGCATAGTTGAATTAAATTAGTTATTCACTTGCATCCATTGATATTTTATTGACATATTACCCCATTCGCAGAGTTGTGTTACCCTCTCTCCATTAGATTTTCAACTTTAAGCAGAAAGTGTATATTCTTTCGATCTCCCCACTGAGTTATCCCCCGTGGAAGTTTTTTTCCTATTCATCTCTTTATCTGAGTGGAATGTGATTCCCTTTTGAGTTTATTTCTCATCAGGTACTATCTCGGATGACTATTTCATTTCGATTTGTTTCTGGTTTGAATCTGTGGTCCCATCAACATTATTATTTTGATTTATGCAAGCTTTGAGCCCTAGTTCAAGAATGTGCATTTATTTTTCATGTGAATACTTTAGTTCCTCAGTAGGAATATACTGGCCTTTCCTCAGGGAGCCATATTTCTTTCCCCAGGAAGTTGTATTTCTTTCCCCAGGAAGCCATATTTCTTTCCCCAGGAAGTCATTATTACAGTTCCTTCTCGTAACAGCAAGTGGCGGTCTCTTTATTTGAGCAACTTGTACTTCCCCAGTAAGTTTGTTAGTCCCGCGAGAAGACTCATTTGTTACTCCAATGGATGGTAGTCTCGTCATTATGGGAGATAGTTCGTTGCTGAGATGTTAATCCAATGAATGGTAGTCTTGTCATTATGGGAGATAGTTCATTGCTGAGATGTTACTCCAATGAATGGTAGTCTCGTCATTATGGGAGATAGTTCGTTGCTGAGATGTTACTCCAATGAATGGTAGTCTCGTCATTATGGAAGATAGTTTGTTACTGAGATGTTACTTCCATGAGTAGTAGTCTCATCATTATGGGAGATAGTTTCTTGTTGAGATTTGTTACTCCAATGAATGGTAGTCTAGTTATTATGGGAGATAATTCATTGGTGAGATCTTTTCCGATGGATGTTAGTCTCTTCAATATGGGATATAGTTTATTATTGAGATTCACTTTTCTCTGAAGAAGTTTATTTGTTTCCAGTCATGAGTACTGATGCCAAACAATTGTTACCACACCTAATATTGACATTTGTTGGTATTATCCTACCACCTCTTTTCCCCCAGTAGGTCGACATTACCTTTTTTTTGCTATCTTCTCTGAGAGTGGATAGTTCGCGGTTATTTGTTGATCACTGTTATCCTTTACTTTTTCTCCTCAATATTTAAGTTGATGTTGCTTTATCTCCTCCTTGGGCTTTACATCAGTAGAGTTGAATCCTCTGTCGACATGAAGATTTTAACCTTTGTATATCCGGATAGAAGACACTTAAATAAAGGCAACTGTTATACCCCAATTTTTTCCCCTAAGATCCCTTTTTCATCTCATGTTAATTCAATTACAACAAGATCACACTAGGGTTTGGTTCTTCTCCTTATCTTTAGCTTTTCTCATGGGGAATCACCAAACACCTTAACTTGTATTTTTTGATCATCTATATTTTGTATTGATTAACTTTTAACTAATAAATACAATGAATTTTTTCCCTAATTAATGATATTATAGGTGAGAGCACAACACATTCCATCAAGTTGATCTATAGGTTCATGAGTTTATTTCCATGCCTTCTTCAACAAAGATTCATTGAGATTCAAGTTTCATCATTGAAGATGCTTTAAAGTAATATCATGACAAAGTCTATTATGATTCATCATACTTCAAGTTGTAAAAGATAGTTCAAAGATGTAAGGGTTAGCTGAAGAAATTTTGACCTAATTGGATGAGTTCTTGATTTCTTGATCACAAGTGCATATTTCCATCAATTATCAATATTTGGAAGTGGTTATGGTTTCTTTGGTTTCTCATTATCATCCTCAACAACTTCTATTTACATGACAAAAGTATTTGTGCAAGAAAGTTTGTCAAAATTGAAAAGGTTTTCCAAGTCATTTTGTTGCTCTAAGAGCTAGGGTTTTGAACTTCTAAGGGCTATATCTTGCTCATCTTTTCGTATTTTTGAGTGATTCTAAAGGAATGCTCCTCTTTAAAGGTTTATAAACAAATCACTTCAAAATTTTAAAGAAAATTATATGTGGAAGATGTGTAATGATTGAGAAAGATTATAACTCCTCTAGATAGGCCATCAAATTCCCTTATGTGATTTCAAAAGATCATAACTTGATAAATTTTTATCTCCTTGAGCCCATTTTTTACCCACAATGATCTTAAAAGTGTGAACTTAAACTCTTCTTTTATGTGCAAAACTTGAAAATGGATGGAAGATGCCCTAAGGCTGCAAAAGATTATAGGTCATCTCATGAATATTCACCAATTTTGCAAGACCATAACTTTTTCAATACTTGGTATTTTTGAGTGATTCAAATTTCATAATTCTCTTTAGGAAGTCTACTTCAAGCTAGCATCATTTATCAAAGCAAGATTTTGGAGGAAGACCAAGTTTAGATGCAAGACATTATAAGTCATTTTTGAATAAAAAACTTAGAATTTTTCTAAGTACAAAAAGTCAGCATCTTTTCTCAAATTTGACTCATCACAACTTTCTTCTCAAGCATACATTTGATCCCATTCTTTGCACATTGTAAAGTTTGTGATATTATCTTTCCAATGCATCAAGAATAAAGTCCTAAGGTTCCCTAAATTGGGCACACCATGATTTCAAAGTTGGTACCTTAGAACTGAAGTTTCTCAAATATTCAGAATGCAATTCCATAATTTGACTTATAATTACCAAATATGTGTGTTTTTTCTGCTTAAACATGATTAGCATAAACGTGTGGATGATTTAGAGTGTCAAAACGCATCATTTAGATGAGTTTTAATGCACATGTGATCACACTTATTTCATGAAAACAGGTGTGCATGATTTCCCTCCAAATGACATCATTCACCCCTCCTCTTGATTCCATTCACTTTTCCTATAAATACAGGCTCTATCTCACTCATTTTTTCAAGCTTAGATAGCCAGAATCACCCTAGAAAAATTTCTCTTGAACCCACTTTTCTACAACTTCGAATTTAGTTTTACAGCTTTCCTCAATCCATGCTATTTGTCAATTCTTCATCCTTGAACTTCACTGAAGCTAACAAAAGAAGAACCAAGCTCTAAGACTTCCTAAATCGTGCTAGCTAAGTCAAGTTTTAGAGTTTTGAATTTGAACTTCAATAGGTAGTTTCCTTCACCAATTCTCTCAAACTTTGGTACTGTAATAAAGATCTCATCGTTCTGATTCTAGTCACAACATTTGTTTTCAACTGGAAGTGAGTTTTGGCCATGAATTTACAAATCCCTTTTCAAATCATTCCTTCCAAAACGACTGAGCTTCAACTTATATAAATTTTTCACGAGGGTATTGTCGTACGGTGGCATACCTGACTGTTAATACTGGTTTTGTGTTTGGATTTTCACCCTTTCCATCTGTAGTTATATACGGGCTCTTAGATGCTAGCTCATGTTTTTAAAATTGTTTGTGCTTTGTGTGTTTGAAAAGTATTTGAAAATGCCTTAGTGTGGCAATTCGCTTTGCGTTAACTCTTGTATCAGTCCTCAAGAGTGTTGACAAAGCAAATGTTTTCGAAGGTTTTTTTTTAAATGTGTAAGTGTAAAAAGTTTGTTTTATTTTGAACAAGCATCTAATAGCTATCTACTTGTACTCGAAAAGGTAATTCTTTTCCTCCTATCCTTTAGAGAGTGCTATCCTACAATTAGTGAATAGGTAGCCCTAATCTTTGGATGTATAAGGGACATTTGAAGGGACGTTATGGTCACGAAGGAAACTTGGCAAAGAATTTTAGTAATTGTCCTAAAGTTCTAAGATCACTTTTAACCGAGGCAACATCGAGAGGGTCATCGAGGGACTTGTGATCTTTCAAACTAGAGGACAGCCACTAAAACTTCTCACGTTTCGAGAATTATGACCGTTTTCCGAAGGCAACTGAAGTGGGGTACCCTAGAGGTGTGCATGTGAAATTGCATTCAATTTAATTATTTATCTTGCACATTTAGGTTTGCTAACGTTTTTGTTTTCAGTCTTGCCATGCAATCCTAGTTACTAGCAGTTAATATATACAGAAGAATGTAAAGTGCGAAAATAAACCCTACGCTATTACATGGCTTTGGGGAGGGGGGATATTTACAATATCCAAGCAGGTGGGGGAAGGAAGAAAGGAAAACGGTAAAATCCTATTAACTATTACATACCATTGAACAGATACAATAAAAAAATACGAAAAATAAATAACGTGCGAAAGGTTGAAAATACATCTAAAAACCTAAGAGAAAATCTATTTAGAAAATAATTAAATTAAAATATCCAAAAATCTATTTAGAAAAATAAAATGAAATAAAGAAAAATAATCAGATTTCTTTTTAATTTTTTTATTATGAAAAGAAAATATTTAAAACTAAATTAAATCCTAAATTTTAATTAATTTTTAAATTAAAGAAAATAGTTAAGATATTTATTAATTTATTTACAAAATTAGTTTGAAAAAAAATTAAATTAAATTTTTTTGTCATTTTGGACTATTTGGTTTAATAAATAATAAATAAAAAAAAGAAAATAAATAATACAAAAAAATGCCAAATGGGCATGACGCTGAAAAGAAAAGGGGGTGCAAGTTTGAATTTGCTTGGCCGAAATGAATGTTGAGCCCATGCCACGCTGGATCAGGTGAGGTGAGACCTTGAGGGATTAATGTGAGCCTACAGATTGGAGGCGTTGGATCTGATCAGATGTACATCTGATGGTAAGGATCTGCTGGAGCATGATAAGCAATAGGCCATGAGGAATACTGGATTCTGCATGAAACATGTTAGAAAATATAAAATGTTGGACCTGGGATTCGAACCAAGGTCCCCTTCCTTCACACCAACGCGCCTTGCCAACTGAGCTACTATCTCATTTGTTATACAAAATAAAACAAGAATATTATAATACAAACTTCAGGCACTTATTTGAAATGTAAAAAAACGCGCGCAGATTTGATTTGCCCAATGGGACGCTGCCAAGCTCTATCTTCTTCCTCCCTTCGTCGTCTTAGGTATTGCAACCTATAGTGACAGTTTTTGCTTGTCACTATAACACCTGCACTCAACAAAATCCATAATACGCAACAAAATTTAACTATGAGGCCATGGATCGATTGACCTCAACCTCCTGAGCACAATGGTACCCTTGGTTGGGTCTAATTTTGGCTGATTTGAAAAACCCCAATTTAAAGGTCCAAACCCTAACAATGGCAAAACGTGATACTTGCACCAAAACTCCAATCCAATTATACAGGAAGCTTGCAAACACTCATATAATCAATAATGCATGGTCAAAACATATTTATATTTACATGAATCAAGTAAAACAAAATTGAAAATAAGTGCAAACTGTGCGAGCTTGCTGAGGCATTTTGTGATGTTTCAGGGCTTGGTAATGATTGCAAAAGCTTCAGGGATCCTGCAGGAATGTATTTGGATCTTTTGTTTGGACTGAGGAAGGCTGGAACCTAAAATGCGAATTTTACAACTTTGATAATTTTGTAAAATTGGTAGAGCTTTTCCAGGCTGTGTAATCATGTCTAATGCTTGCTAGTGTGTTGCTTATATAGTGGAGATGGAGGAGACAAGAGAGTAAAGGTTTAAACAGCCTTAAACATGTGCTTTCAAAGCCATGAATGTCATTTTGAAAGTTGGTCAAAGATGTGGAATCTTGTCTATTTTCAAATTTGCAATGTACCTGTACATTTTGCATGAATTCTTGGGCTTTAAGGTAAGCAAAAACACATGCCCAAATGCCAAGACCCACCTCTAATTATTTTAAACATTTTATTTTATATTTATTTAAAAATAAATTAAAATAAATATGTACAAAATAAGTAAAAGAAATGTAAGGCATGGTAAAAATGAGATTAGGGGCTCTTCATGAGGTCATGAAAGTGTTTGAAGTCCAAAAAGTTATGTCATTGCCTTAAAAGTTCAAATTTGCTCAATGCATATTTCTTGAAATTTCCCAAATTTTCCCAACTTGGGAAAGCCATAACTTGCTCAAATTTGATCTCATGATGATGATCTTTGACTTTTTGGAAAGCCCAAGATGTCTAATTCAATTACTCATTTTATCAATTTTGCATTTGAAGATTTTATCTTGATGTAAAAGGTCTTGGCAAAAAGTGACTTTTGTTGACTTTCTGAAAATGACATGTAATGTATGAGCTTGTATCTTTCAAATGGTGCATTTCTTGGACTTGAGGGCTAAAGATAAGTTTTAGGGAATGAGATTCTCTTCAATATGAGCTTTTGTTGGGGGAAAATGGATTAAGTATGTGAATGTTATGCCTAGTCAAAGTTTGGTTGACTTTTTCTATAAAAACCCTAATTTAGCAATTCTTGACTTTTGATAGATTAGGAGCATTTCTTGAGGAATCATGATCAACCCTTGAGCAAATGATGGACATCACTTCAAAATATTGATGTTGACCAAAAATCTTGAAGTTTGACTGTACATGGGCCACAATTGACTTTTGACCTAGTATAATTGATTTTCAAGTATTTGGGCAATTGAATGAGCAAACTTGTAGTGGAGGGCATGAAATTTGTCATGGACAATATTGAAGGCATAGTAGGACCATGGAAAACATTTGGAACCCTTGGAGCTCACACATCTTGATGAAAAGTGAAACCTTAGCTAGAGGTTCATTGCTTAGGAGGAGAATTTGTCTTGTCAATTCTTGGTAAACCTTGAGCAATTTAGGATCTCTAGGAGCATGCTTTGAGTAAAAATGGGAGGGAAAATTTTGGGGTACAACATCTACCTCTGTTCAACGTTTTTAACCTGAGGATTTAGATTGACTTGTCGGCCTTTCGTGATCTGAAGGTGAAAGGTGACTGAACACTAGAGTGCCCAGAAATTTGCACTCACATGAAGTAAGACCGATGTTTGGTCATGTCGGGAATGGGCTTACAGATTCCATTTGGAAAAGATGACTGAGAGTCGTCGGAGATGGGCTTAAAGATGCCATCCAAAGAAGATGTTGACTTCATAAGAGGTCTTTTTGTGGGGATTCTTGTTCCTGCTATTTGAGGAGGAGTCCGCTAGGGAATGTGGTTTTCTGTTGTTCTCCTGCCTGGGGAAAACTTTGTGGGGAATATAGTCTAGGAACTTCAGTTGTCCAAGGCTTGGCTTAAGAGTTATCTCTGTACTAGAGAGATGAGATTTTTCTGTTTTCTGGTTAAAGCTCAGGTTTCATAGTAACTTGCTGGGGATAATGGAATTAACTATTACATGAAGACGTATTAGAAAAAGTCTGTGTAGGGCTGTTTCAGGATGAGTCTGTGTTAGTCTGCATCTGGAGATTTTGAGAAGGAGCCTGTGTGGGGCTGCTTCAGGATGAGTCCGTGTCAGACTGTATCTGGAAATCATGAGAAGAAACCCGTGTAAGATTGCTTTGTCTGGTCATGTAGATAGTTTTCCTGTCTGGTTTCAGGTGTTAATCTACAATTGATCGTCCGTAGATAGTTCTCCTGGCTTGTTACAAGTATTAATCTTCAATATCCTTATGTAGATAGTTCTCCTGGCTTGTTAGAGGTATTAATCCAATCTCCTTATGTAGATAGTTCTCCTGGCTTGTTATAGGTATTAATCCACAGTTGGTCGTCCACAGATAGTTTTCCTGGCTGGTTTCTGGTATTAATCTGGAACTTGGTTTGTATCGGTCATCGAGATAGTTGTCCTGGCTTGTTACAGGTATTAATCTCTGGCCTGAGAAAGAAAGATAGTTTTCCTGGCTTGTTACAGGTATTAATCCTCAATCTCTTGTTCACGGATAGTTGTCATGTCTTGTTTTAGGTATTAATCCGGAACTTGGAAACATCAGTCACATAGATAGTTTCCCCGTCTGGTTTTGGGCATCAATCCATGGCCTTCTATATTTGTTGGTAAACCCGTCTTGCTTCGGGATTTCATACCAATTGGTCGTGTAGATAGTTTTCTCGTCTAGTTCCAGGCATTAATATTTGACATGTTGTATAAGCTGATAGTGTTTGCCTTTCTACAAACTCAACTTGGAAAGGTAAAGTCAGTTTCATGCGATGTCATGATGTATAAATTGCATGATGCTCTCAAAATAAATGAGATTGTGATATATGCATTTGTGCTACATATGCTATGATGTTGGTATGAATGCAAAGTATGAACATGTCAGTTGTTCCATTGTTGTATTGCTGAACTAGGGAAAATAAATCCCTAACATTTGTTGGGTGAAGAATGTAGGTCTTCAGATTTGTTAAAGTTGAAATGCGGGGAGATGAACTTCTGTTGTTAGAGAAATAAACTTTGTTGGGAAAGGTAAACTCAGTGAACTATTTGGGGATTTTGTTGAAATCCTATTGGGGAATCCTGAGAAGCTTAGCGACTTCACTAGGGAATTTTGGAGCAGTAATTAGAGATGTTTTCTCTGTCGAGGATATGAGAACAACTGACATTAATAGGCTGCATGTTAAGAATATGGTAGTGACCTTGTAGTAGAATGCCCCTGCTTATGTACCTGCTGGAGAAGGTATCTACAGGGGAAAACATCTGCGGGGATTTTGTGGATGACCCTTAGTTTCTTAAAGTCATTAGCAACTGTCTTTCTATTTTTAGGTGTATACTTGTAAGCAGTAATCACATTCAAATTCATATGTTCAACAATAATCACTGGATGTTTTCGCACACAAAACAGAAAAATAAAAACAGAAGTTTGCACTTTCAAAGGAATAGTTTTGTATTAACTTGAATAAGCATTTTCGTACAAGGAGACGGGAATCCTAGTAAGATAAATCCGTCGTAAGAATGGAAATTATACAAAAATAGTATACAAAGAAAAAACAGCTATGTGAAATAATCCCATTGGGTTCCCATTCTACTATTGCCTTTATGTCTTTGAGCGTCTCATCCCTTTCGCTACTTGTCCGAAGCTGATTGGATTGATTAGTATCGCTTGAGCTTGATAGTTGATACTGAAGATTGGTTGTAAGGTGATCCAACAGGACATAGTTATACGCTTTAAATCCCTAACTTTTTCCTGGACCTCCCTTTCGGGTTTTCAGTCCACCGGGATACCCTTTTTTGCCCAAGCCTCCTTTTCAGGTTTTCGACTTGCCGGGTGAACAAATTTTTTATGTATATCCCTAATTCTTGTCCGAACCATTTTGGTTCGTCGGGATGCCCTAATTTTTGCCTAGGCCAGTCGACCTAGCGGGTCTTTGTTTATGTGTAGTATCTTTTAACTATGTCCGCGTTTACATGGTGCGGAAGGTCGTCACTGTCCATAGTTGTTAGGATCATGGCTCCACCAGAAAATATATTCTTGATCATAAATGGCCGTTCATATGTGGGGGTCCATTTTCCCCTGGGATCTCCTTGTGGCAGTATGATGCGTTTGATTACCAGGTCACCAGCCTGATATACCTGACGTCTGACCTTCTTGTTAAAAGATTTGATCATACATTTTTGGTACATCTGACCATGGTAGACAGCCGCAAGCCTCTTCTCATCAATCAAGTTTAATTGATCAAGTCGAGTCTGAACCCATTCGTCTTCGCTCAACCCTGCATCTTTCATGATCCTCAAGGAAGGGATCTTGACCTCAACGGGAAGGACAACTTCCATACCATATACCAAAGAGAAAGGAGTTGCCCCTGTTAATGTGCGCATTGTGGTGCGGTAACCCTGAAGAGCAAATGGTAACATATCATGCCAATCTTTATATGTCACTGTCATCTTCTGTATGATTCTCTTGATATTTTTGTTAGCAGCTTCAACAACGCCATTCATCTTCGGCCGATAGGGAGAAGAGTTATGATGCTGGATTTGGAATTACGTGAAAATCTCGGTGATCATAATGTTGTTGAGATTGGTACCATTATATGTAATGATTCTTTCTGGGATACCGTACCGACAGATAATGTTAAGTCTGATAAATTGAGCCACAATGTTTTTGGTAACAGAAGCAAATGAAGTTGCCTCGACCTACTTTGTGAAGTAATCAATGGTAACCAGGATGAAACGGTTCCCATTAGAAGTTGTCGGTCTAATCTCTCCAATCATGTCGATTCCACACATTGCGAATGACCAAGGAGCGGTCAAGACGTTTAAAGGAACTTGAGGTACATGTACCTTATCAGCATAGATCTGGCATTTATGGCAAGTTCGTGAATGTTGATAACAGTATGCTTCCATAGTGGACCAGTAGTATCCTGCCCATAGAATCTTTTTAGCCATTGAGTGCCCACTAGAATGAGTGCCAAAGGTACCTCCATGCAAATCAGCCATAATTTTTTCTGCCTCACTCTTTTCTACACACCGAAGTAAGGTAGAATCATGATTGCGCTTGTAGAGGATCCTGTTAATGAGAAAGAACTTAGCAGAGAACCTTCTTAGGAACTTCTTATCATTGAACAAAGCACCTTCAGGATATTATTCGCCTTCAAGATATCCTTTGACTTCATGGAACCAAGGCTTGTCCACTATTTCTTTAGTACCAATCTAATGAAAGTATGATGGCTCGTACATCCTCTCAATGGTGATCTAAGGAGCCTCATTATCCCACCTGACCTTGAACATGGATGACATCGTAGCTATCGTGTCCGCTAGTTGATTTTCCTCTCTTGGAAAATGCTCAAAGCTGAGTCCCCAAACACACTTAAGAACTTGATCCTTAAATAGATTGCATCTTTGAGACCCATAATACATGCTTCATACTCAGCCATATTGTTGGTACAGTTGAAACATAGCCTGGAAGTGAAAGGAGTATGATAGCCTTTAGGAGATATGATCACAGCTCCGATGCCATTGCCAAGAGCGTTGGAAGCTCCGTCAAAAACCATAGTCCATCGGGATCCTTTTTCAGGTCCTTCATCCGGTCCAGGTTCTTCACATTTAGTTACTAGCATGATGTTTCATTCGGGAACTCAAGATTCATGGATTAGTAGTCATCCACATCCTGATGAGCCAAATGGTCAGCTAGTACACTTCCCTTAATTTCTTTCTAGGTTGTATATTGAATGTCGTATTCGGTCAGGATCATTTGCCATCTTACTATTCTTCTGGAGAGAGCGGGCTTCTCAAAGATGTACTTGATAAGATCCATTTTAGATATCAATAAGGTAGTGTGAGTCATCATATATTGTCTTAGTTGGAGAGCAGCCCATGCCAAAGCACAACACGTTTTCTCGAGCAGCGAGTATCTTGTTTCACAGTCGGTAATTTTTTTGCTAAGGTAGTATATTGAATGCTCTTTTAGACCAAACTTGTCATGCTGCCCAGCACACACCCCATTGAGTTCTCTAATACCGTTAAGTACATGATTAGAGGTCTTCCTTCAACTGGTGGCATCAAAATTGGAAGCTCTTGGAAATATTCCTTGATTTTGTCAAAGGCATATTGTCAATCGTTATTCCACTTCACTTCTTGATCTTTCTTCAGTAATTTGAAGATTGGCTCACAAGTAGCAGTCAGATGTGAAATGAATCTGGAAATATAGTTTAGGAGTCCCAAGAATCCCCTAACTTCCTTCTCAGTGCAAGGAGTTGGCATTTCTTGTATAGCTTTAACCTTTTCCAGGTCTACCTCAATACCTTTGCCGCTGACAACGAAGCCTAAGAGCTTACCGGATCTTACTCCGAAAGTGAACTTATTCGGGTTTAGCCTCAGTTTATATTTCTTCAGCCTATCAAATAGCTTTTGTAGGTGATCAAGGTGTTCCTGTTCAGTCTGAGACCTGGCTATCATATCATCCATGTAGACCTCTATCTCGTGATGGATCATATCATGAAACAAAGCTACCATGGCACATTGATAGGTTACCCCGACGTTCTTTAGTCCAAATGGAATAACTTTGTAGCATAAAGTGCCCCAATGTGTGACAAAGGTTGTCTTCTCCATGTCCTCAGGTGCCATTGTGATCTGATTATATCTGGAGAAACCATCCATGAAGGAGAATACTTTATGTTGTGCGGTGTTGTTAACCAGAACATCGATATGGGGAAGCGGAAAGTCATCCTTGGGGCTTTCCCTGTTCAGGTCTCTGTAATCCACACACATACGTAACTTACTATCCTTCTTAGGTACTGGAACAACATTGGCGACCCATTGTGGATAGGACGTGACAGCTAAGAAACTGGCATTGAACTGTTTCATGACTTCAACCTTGATCTTTTCTAACATATCCAGCTACATACGATGAACCTTTTGTTTCACTAGAGGGCAATCCTCTTTTGTAGGTAGGCGATGAACCACAATATCGGTGTCAAGTCTCGGCATATCTTCATATAACTAGGAAAAAACCTCAACATAGTCATGTAGCATCTGAATTAATCGTTCCTTGATACTATGCTCCAGATCGGCACCTATCTTGACTTATTTTCTGTCCTCTTTAGTACCTAAGTTCACTGTCTCAACTGGTTCCTCATGAGGCTGTATTGTCCTTTCTTCCTGTTGTAACAGTCTAGCCAGCTCTCCTGGTACCTCACAATCTCTTCCTCACCTTTGTCCTCGGCTTGGTTAATCGGATTTTTAAATTCATAATGAGCAATAGCAGAACCGTTATCAATGGGATCCAGAGTGGATATGGATCTGCAGTTTGATATGTGAGTGTGTGTAAGAGCATAACTATATATTTTTGATAAATTAAAAAGGCAGAAAAGAAAAACAAAGAGCGTAAAATTTGTATGTGGAACGTTCAATGTTTTATTGATGGCATATGAAAATGAAGTAATGACCCTCACAAATAGACCATTGTGCCTCGGGTAAGACACGAGGCTGTAATGCTTCAATTGTTCAAATATTACATTTCCTTAAAACAAAAAGACAAATTACTCTTAAATAAAAGTAATGGGCACAAAGTCTTTAGCCTCCCAATTGTTGAGTCCACCGCTGATGGTTGGGAATATCCACTTGTCCAAGTCATAATCACTACCGTTGTCTTCCAAGGTATTGATTCCATGGTTGCTGATCCATAAAGGTGGTCCCCCGGCGCGAGCATGATGAACAGCTTTCTGGGCTCCTGAAGTAAAACCCAAACTAAATTTGTCAGATTTGTAGGGAATATCCGGAAGTTGGCCCCAAATTGTACACCCACCCTCTTCAACGACTGCCTTGGCATCTTTCATAGAAGCCATCTTCAGCGGAGGCCTAGTAGTCTTTGGAACACTGGCAGTAGTTTTGGTTGCAGCAACGGTCTGTGGAACCTCCTCAAAGTTATGACAGGGGGTCTCAATGAACTCTCCGTCCCTTTCAATGTACCTGAAAGAGTTCAGGTGGCTCACCATGTACTCCTCCTCCCCATGAACTATGATAATCTTCCCATTGACTGGGTACTTCAGCATCTGATGTAGGGTGGAAGTCACAGCACCAGCCCCATGGATCCAGGGTCGACCCAATAAACAGGAGTAAGACGGACGGATGTCCATCACATAGAAAGACGAATTACAAGTCTAAGTAACCACTTTGATAGGGATACCCACTTTTCCATGTACCATTCTTTTAGAACTGTCGAAGGCCCTCACCATAATGTTACTGGGATTTAGTGTGAGCCTTTTGCAATCCAACCTGTCTAGAGCATTCTTGGGTAAGACATTCAGTGATGAACCTGTATCTACCAGAACATGGGCTAATGTAGTGCCTCTGCACTTAGTGGAGACATGTAGGGCATCATTGTGTTTCCTTCCCTTGGGAGTTAGGTCTTCATCAGAGAATCCCAAGCCATTGTCAGCTGTCAAACTAGCCACACAATTCTCGAATTGATCAGCGAAAGTCTCTTGGGGCACGTGGGCAGACTTCAGGAATTTTACTAAAGCCTTGGCATGGGCTTCAGAGCATAGTAGTAGGGCCAACATTGATATTTTTGAAGGGGTCTTCCCCAATTGCTCTATGACATTGTGATCACTTTTTTTGATTATTTTCAATATCTCTTCCATCTCCTTTTTAGAAGCCTCGGGAATGGCTTCTGTATGTGCCTTTGTCCGGACAGGATCAACCAATACCTCTTTGCCCCGAATCTCGGGAAACTCGGTAGCAGGGATAACAGTAGGACTAACAACAGGAGTGGCCATGGGAATACTGACAGGAGTAGCAACAGGAATAATTACTGGAGTAGTAATAGGAGTATTAATAGGAGCAGCAACAAGGATGATCACGGGAGTAGCAACAGTTTTTGGAGAGATCTCGGGAGAGAAAACTCTTCCACTTCTTGTTATCTTACTGGTCCCAACGATATTACTAATGTCAGGATCAGAGTCTTTGGCATCTTTGTCTTTAACAACCAACAAATCTTGCTTGACGCCATGGTAATAGACCTCATCCCTATAATTCCAGGGAACAACTTTATCCGAGGAATATGGTATAGGTCCAGGGAAAGTAATTATCAACAGAGCAACTTTTGGAACAGATGTAATCCTGACAGGACTTTTGGAGGAGACCTTGGGAGGATTGACGGAAATGGTAATGATAGAAACATCTTCACAAGGAGCACTTGTAACCGGAGTCTTTTCAAACAGAATTTCTTTATCACCCATCAGGCGCTGAACACCTTCCTTCAACAAATGGCAACCATTAGGCAAAGACAAACATAAATGGCAACCTTCACCATAACCTGGAAATAAACCATCTTGCAAGTGGTTATTTTTAACAGTCAGAAGTGGATTAGCTAGTTCATAAACAGAAGCAACAAACATGTCGTTATCAATGGCATTAACACCATGGCCATGCTTGGGCATAGGGGCAGTTATAACATTGGGGGTATCAGGAGCGTCAAATTCAATCTCCTTTGCCTCAATCAAATCCTGCACCTTATTCTTAAAATCCCAACAACCGTTTGTATCGTGGCCTGGACTTTCAGAATGGTAGGCACACCGAGCATTTGAATTGTAGCGAGGAGATACTGTGTTGGGATTTTTGGGAGCATCTCTCAGGGTAACCAGATTGGATTTCAGCAAATGTGGCAAAACTTGAGATAAGGTCATATTGATTTGGGTAAACTATCTTCTAGGCTTATCTGTTCTGGACTGATTATTTTGTTGCTAGTTTGATGCAAGATTGGAAATCATAATATCCCCTACCGTCAGATGATGCTCAGTTTTGTTAAGATTTCTTTGGCCATAAGAAGCACAGACCTCCTTCTTCCATGTGAATGGTTTATTTGCAGTACTGGAGGATGCGTCTCTCTGTATCTTACCACTTTTAATTCCAGACTCTACTCGTTCACCTGTCAAGATCAATTCAGTAAACCCAACAGAAGAACTTCCAATAAGGTAGTTAAAGAATGGCCCGGATAATGTGCCCAAGAACATGTCCACCAGCTCCCTATCAGACAATGGAGGATGGACTCTTCCCACAAGATCTCTCCATTTCTGGGAATAATATTTAAAGCCCTCTCCAGAACCCATAGACATACTCTGAAGTTATGTATGGGTTGGAGTGAGGTCAACATTATATTGGTACTTCTTGTGGAAAGCAGCAGCCAGATCTTCCCAGTTACGGATGTTAGTTCCCTTGTTGATAGAACCACTCTAATTGAGTCCCTGATAGACTGTTTTGAAAGAAATGCACCCACAAATTCCTGTCAGCAGTGTGCGAATGGATCTTCCTGACATAAGATCTGAGATGCAGCTTAGGACATGAGACCCCATCATATTTAGAAAATGTGGGCACTTTGAACTTTTGCAGGATAATCACTCTAAAAACCAACCCTAGCTCTTCGAAATCAATGTCAGGTACCTTCTGAACTTCCATTGCCTTGAGATGGCCCTCCAGCTGTTTGTACTTATCATCAGCAAGAGGGTATTGTTCCTCGGTGTAATCAGCCTCATCTTCTTTAGACTCCCTTGTACTGTGGCCTTCTTCTCTTGGCTCTCCTTCCGGATTATCTCTCTCCTTTGACGGAGTTGCGAGCTCTAAAACTTGCCTCACTGGTCCTTTCAACCTTCTTCCCATATTCAGAACACCCACTGGCCTCTTTTTCTTCTTCTTGTCCTTGAGAATTGGAGATTTCAAATCTTCTTGTCCCTTATCCAGATTTAGGAACATTTCTTGGAATTGAGCATTATGTGCCTGAAGCTCCTTAACTGTTTGTTCAAGAGCCATTGCTGAAATAAACAGCGAAGAAGATAAGAAGCCTGTCCTGGAACCTGTTTATGAAATGATATGTATGATATATGTATGCAATGTTTTCAAGGATTTCTAAGATTTAAATTTGCTTAGCCAAAGGGAAAACAAATTTTAATTGCATTAATAAGTTTAAGCGGTTACAATGATGTCTCTCGGGCTTACAAAGGAAGTAACAAAGCAAAAATAAACTCTCAAGGCAAAAAAAAAGGACTCAAGCTTCCCACGGGCGCATCCTCTTTTGTGCAATGTATGAATTTATACTCTTCTCTTTGTGAAGTAGCCTGGTGAGCTCTAAAACTTTCTTCTCGCTGGCATAGAATTGGGTTTCAAAGGTATTCTGTTCCTCTTTGAGTTGAATCCAGGATTTTTGTAACTCCTTGAAATTAGTCGGCATGTTAGGATGAAGAACAATGTAAGGAATGTCTCCCTCAGCAACTGGCTCCATGATGATGGGTAGAATGGCCTCATAAGGCATCCTGAGACTTTGAGCACGGGATCTTACCCACTTAAGATAAGGCTCCAAAGGAATGGAGTTCCTATGCTCCAGTGTTTTGCTATTGACTTTGTTCACCATGCCCCAAGCTCTTATGAATCTCTAACGATAACCCTGAACATCATTCTCATAGTCGAATATGATTCCTTGGATAAGTGTATCATGAGGACCATCCCTCCTAGCATAACCAAACTGTCATAATTCCAAACAAGGATTATAAGTGATTCCTCCCCTAATGCCTAGGAGAGGGACATTAGGGAATTCTCTACAGCGGTTAATGATGGTAACATTATCCAAGGATCAAGGACACCAATGAATATCTAAATGTGTGAGGGACATCAACCTATTAGACCATATCAAGCCCTGATCATTCTTCAACACGGATTGAGGCAGGTGCGAAACAAAACCACCTAGCCAAAAGAGGAGTGCAACACAGAAGGGTCCCTCTTCTCTTTATAGTGCAGGTATGCAGAGAGTGTAGGATGTCTCCAAGTAAAGTAGGCACCAGATTATGAGACAGAAAAACCTTGATCGCATTCACATCTATGAGTTGGTCCGGATTAGGAAATAGTACCATCCCATAGATGAGAAGGGCCAACACTTCTTCAAAAGCTTGTAAATCTAGAGTATTCCAAAAATGATGAGCCTTCTCAAATAGAAACTTAGCTAGAAACCCTTTGACGCCTCTTCTTGTTTCCCAGTTTGCCACTACATCGGACCTTTGTAAAGACAGAGCATGAGCAATCTCTCCAGGTTTTGGGTCTCTTTCCATACCATTGAAGGGTAACTGATCAAGAATGGGCACCCCCAATAACTGAGAAAACTCCTCCATGGTAGGCACCAATTGGTAATCAGGAAAGGTGAAGCAGTGATGTAAAGGGTCGAAGAACTGAAAGAGCACCTTCAAAATTTCTTCATTAGGGCTTGAGGTGACAGGATTGAGAAGTCGGCCATGTCTTTCAGTGAACGGAGAGCTCTCAGGAACCCTTGATTCTAATTCCTTGAGTTGAGGAGATACCCTTATGAAGTAAACTTGGATAGTATTCCTGCGAGTGGATGCCTTGTCCTACAAAACAACACAAAGATAAGTCCTAAAAATCCTTGAAATTGTTAGTATGATATGCCATGCTATGATGTTATGATATCATGATTATGCTAAGAAAACACAAGTATAGCAAGCACAAGAAAAACACACAAAGACCTTAGGTTTAAAGCTTGCATGGGTTTTAAGGTAAGTACCCTCTTGAAGTTTAGTTGGTTCAACCTGTCCTAGAAAGTAATCGGGTTCTAAGGGATATCAATATCACTAATATTTCCCACAAGTTTCATTCCGATCGACAACTGACTTGTCACCAAACAAAACTCAGGAGTCAAATCTCAATGAGTGTAGTATCGAGTATCAACCGACTTCGGGCTATACCAATGATGGCTATATCACTACTTCCTAATGGACAAGTTGTTCAATTAAAGGTTCTAAGGTCAGTTGATGCTTCATGACACCATGCAGCGGCCCCGTATTCTCCTTGACTGCTCAAGGGCTACCGGTACCAACCAAAGTGTCACATCAACGTTGTTATAGCTTTAACTGTGTCGGTATACCCCGCACAGCTTTCACGATCTATTGCTACTTACATAAAAGGTGCCCCAGATTCGGGTGTAGGATCTATAGTAACCTGTGATATGGTGGGAGAACTGACTTGAGGTTTTGCGTTTGTGTTCGCAAATGTTTCGGTTTAGCAAGAGTCGCCACCGACTTTTTATTTTATCCTAAGGAAAGGTTAAAAAGCACAGCAAAAACCTTTGAGATGTTTTCTTGGGTTCGGGGAGTAGATTATAGAAAGGGAAGGTATTAGCACCCTTTCTATTCATGGTTATCCATGGGCTCTTAGTTACTTGCTTAGATCACTTGCCTTGCATTTTCAATTGTTTGAAATGGTGCTTTCAATTGTTTGAAATGGTGCTTTGTGTGTGTGGTTTTAAAAAAGGTTTTTGAAAAGAGGCCATTTGTTGTGGCAACCTTTGTAATGATCCATGTTTGAATGTATACAAAGGTATATTTGTCTTTTGAAAAGTTTTCAATATTTTTGAAAGTTGTTTTGAAAGTTTGTGTTGTGGAGTGTGTTTTGAAAATAGGCAAGTGTGTTTTGCAAGTTTGATCAAGTAACTAAGAGTTGTCTACCCCTAAATTTACTCAAAGATCTTTCCTATGTTTTAACCCTTTTAACAGTATTGTTCCACCATTATATTTGGTGGACAATCTTGTGTTAGGATGTTAACGGGACGGGCGCGGGTCATCGTTTAGACCATGAATGCAATAGTGCCAAGTGTCTTTGGCAATTTTTCCTTTAAGGGACTTGATCATTTTTTAGGCAACTTCGAAAGCGTCATTGAGGGACTATGATCATTTGATTTGTTTTTGTTTTGCCAAAGACTCTCAACATGCAACATGGCCCATTTTGGAAGGCAACAAGTGGAGTAACCTTAAGGGTGCAAGTGTGATTGGTGTTGTCCATTTTCATGTTTTTTTGTCTTTGTATTAGTCAAGCTATTTGTTGGTTGATTTGCATACAAACTCTAAGTCTATCATGGCATAATTTGAAAGCTTTTAAATGCGGAAATTTAAAGTCCTAAATTATTACAACATAATTATGGGGATGGGGGTACAAATGTTTGAATGGTGGGATATTTAGCAAGAAATTAAATCTAAGCTATTACATCCATATCGAATATACAAATATTAAATTGTACAATATTTAAACAAATATAATAAATATGCAAAATGTATTATGCACAAAAGGATTTTTTATGTATGAGAAAGTATTTTTCAATGTGAAATATAAACAAAAATAAAAAAAGTCAATTTTTGAATATTTTTATGGTTTAGGGCAAAACCCTAGTTTTCTAAATAAATAATATTTATTTATTAATTATATACAATATTTGTATATTTATTCATACAAAAAATAAATAAAAGAGAAGTATATTGTAAAAAAGTATTTTTGATGTCAAATATTAATAAAAATAAAAATGTATTATTTTTATATTTTTGTCCTAAATATCTAATAAATATACAAGTATTTATATTATATATTAAATATACTAAATATATATACCAAAATAAAATATTAATTATTTACAAAAATGTATATTTTTAGAAAATGTTTTCAAAATGTAAATAAAAAATAATGACTGAAAATATATATATTTTTGTATTATTTTTTAATATTTTAAATAAAAAGTATTACATTTATTTATATACATATGCTAAATGAAACAAAAAAAAAATACCAAATAAATGCAAAAATGTGAGAAAAAATATTTTTAGTGTTTTTTCATGTTTGAATAAAAATATAGAATCAGAAACAAAAAGAAAAATGCAAAAATAATGAATATTTCACACAATGGGCCAGGGGGGTGTAAGTTAAAAAAGAGTGTGCAAAGAGTAAAAACAACTCAGGCCCAACCCAAGTCACCACCTTCTTCAACCTCCAGCCATTCTGTTTGAATTTCGCGCGCCTCCTTGCTCAAACAACAAACTCCTGATTCTTTGACTTTTACACAAAACTCATAACACAAACATTATAGAGCATGAAGAGACGAATTCATACATATAAAAAACTTGACCTAACTCTAAGAAACGAGGGAGAATTTCTTCATCCCCAATTTCTGACCTAATTTTTCTTCAATGTTCATGGCCAAAATTCTCACAGCACACTCAAAATAAATGAAAAGTAAATACATGGATGGCTTCAGGGCTATGCGGAGAACATGTTTCATTCACAATCCTAAGCCTAACTCTTCCTATATTGAGAGATAGAAGTTCATGTTTTTACCTGTTTCAGCTTGAGTTATGTACAGTAATGGAGGTATCTTCAATGGAGTTTGAGCTTTGGTACAGCTTGCCTGAAATCCAAGGATGCTTCTCCAACACCTAGCTTGCTTTGAATCACTATGAATCGTGCTATAGAAGTTCACCTGCACAACTGAAAAATGAAAATGGCAACAGGGGTTAGGGATGTTACAGTTTGTATCTAGGGCTTGGGATAGCTTCAATTGATGGTAGGTGAAACAACCGGCTGAAAATCATCAAAACAATGAAGTCGCCATCTAACGTCTTTTATCCCACATGTAGGGAAAGGTAAACATCGAGAAAACCTGAGAAGGGAGAAGTCACGGTCTTGCGACCGAGAGATCGGGTAAGGGAGTCTGTTACACGAGGGGAAGGTATTAACACCCCACACGCCCGTAGTACTCTACGGTATCCACTCTTGTTATCTATCTTATGGGTGTGTTTAATCTATGCTTACTGTCTACTATACTACTGAAAGGAATGAATGCAAAAGAAAAGAGGAAAAAGAATGTAGGGAAAATAAAATTGTGCTCGTCTGGGCCCTACCCCAATGCCTACGTATCCTTTTTGAGGAATCAGAGCTACCGTAGTTCGGCTCTAATGTTTTTGTTTGTTTTGTGTTTTTTTATATGGACAATGTTAATTCTGCCTTCTGCCGCAGCTCGACCTTTGGAGACTTATGCGTTGGCACAGAAGTAAACTAATCACGTCCTTACCTGAAAAGGGGTTTTAGAGAGAAGGTGCTCGAGCGCACAAAATGATTTGAATTTGTTTTGTATTTTTGTTACCTTGAAAAAGGGTTTAGGTATGATAGCATGTTTTTGATTTGCTAAGAAAAGAAGTTTTTGTTTTGAATGCAAGGATGCAAAAAGGGAAAGAAAAGAGTCTAGGGGGACTAGCCTATTTCTAACCTAAATGTTATCATACAATGGTAGCCCTAAGGTTTGGATTAACAAAAGGGGAAGTTTCTACCTACTGTTAGCATGCATGGGTTACAATCTAAGGTCTAACTTGCGTCCGAACAGAGCAAGCGTATCCTAAGGGAACATGGTATGTACAGGGATGAAGCAAGCAAGATAGCAAAAAAAATCACACCTAAAGAGATTCTGCCTAGGTTAGCATGTCGAAGAAAGGTCTAAAAACTATCCTATAGGGAGCGTGCAATGAGAGCGAAGTCGTGATCTCAATTACTAAATTGAGTGACTCATCGATCGGCAAGAAATAACAGAAAGCGATAAAATCCTATAGGGAGCATGCACTGAGAGCGAAGTCGTGATCTCAATTGCTAAATTGAGTGACTCATCGATCGACAAGAAAGTAAACAAACACAAGAACAACACATATAGCAAATGAAGTGCGGAATGCCTGCTACAGGTCTTTAAACAGCGACTTCGAGCGCACGCTCTTTATTTCCTACTTCTCATGATATCTAGAAAACGATAAATGCAATATTACAACAAATGGCCTGAAACCATACTAAATGGATAATAAAAATCCGCAAAAACCAAGTCAAAGCATGGCGAAAGCTCGGAGGGCGCCACAAACTAGCATAAACAACAAATAGCGTCAGAAGCGTGAACAACATATGCAAGCAAAGCGTATCCGTCACCAAAGAGAGTGGTATCCCAATTGCTTCTCAAAGTATGCACATCTCACAGAATTTGTTAGTAGATAACAACAAAATCAAATGTGATAATGGCAATTAACAATATGCACAAAAATGAAGTATGAATATGTACAACACAAAACAAACAAGTCAAAGGGAGCATAAAATAGCATTCCGGACAGCAACCTCGTACTCATGAAAATAGGTGCAAAAACCGGTTTAGAAACATCCAAACTTGCTATCGATATCGAAGAAATGCTCAAATAAGTATAAAAATGCATATTCATAAATAAAAACTCAATGCACATGGGAATACAAGTTCCGGACAGCATTACGCATATTTTGAAATTCATCATGAATCAATTTGGAAATCAATGTTTTAGTACATTAATCTTGATAATTAGCATGAGAGGGTTATCCGGAACTTGCACATGAACATGTAACCTCAAGATTGATCTAAAAATCAAGAATTAAAGTCTTAAAACCACATGAATTTAATGTATCGGAATTTAATCAAAAATTGCAAATTAACTTCAATTCATGAGTTTATGTATTTATGTCAAAAGTGTGATGAATAGGAATCAACTCACAATTTGCCAAACACAAAAGTTGTGATATTACTTCAAAGTTCTCAAACAATTAGTTAAAACCAAATGATATTACTTGACATCAAAGTAAGAGTTACACACAAAAAGTATCACAATTCAACAATGAAACACAAGATAATATGCAAAAAACTTGAATTGAAAAGTTAGAAAATTAATCGAAAAGCAACCGAAATCAACCGCAAAAATTAAGGCGACATAGAAACATGCCAACGGTTCCAAAAATTAACTCGGTTCGGCCAAATTCCATTTTGAAATGTGATTTTCGTAACTGCTACAGTAGCAGAAAAACAGAACAAAATTTGTCCGAATCAAAAAAATACTCGCGTGAGAGATTCCGGGTGGCTCAAGAAAATCGGTTTTCATTAAAGAAAGTCGGAAAAACTCAATACGAATCAAAAGTTAGAGCAAAAACACCAATTATGTCAAACTTTGCCATTTACCAAGTATTGAGATATTTTCTATCAAACTCAATCAAACTTACTTCAAAAATATTTAGCAATGATATTTGATTCCATTAGAAATTATCTCAATTTATTGAAATGGAAAGCAACAAGTAATCAACCAAAAATTGGTAAAAGATTAGATTATGTCAAGAATTAGTAACTTGAGATCATATGCAAAAAATGCATTTCAAATGCAAAAAAATATCAATGATCATCAACCAAAAATAATTGGAAACATGTAGTGAATATTGAAAATCAAAGATTAGGCCTAAACTAAACTAATTGTTAGTTTATGTTACAACACCTAAATCAAAGTTAGTGTTAGAATCTATCTAACCTAAACTATTAACAAATTCTACATCAAGAATTAGAAACTAGTGTTAATCTAATCAAAAGTTCAAAATCTCAAACTAATGTTAGTACTAACTAGTGTTCTATAGCTAGTTCAACTTAACCACTAGTGTAACTATACCTAGGACTAAAAATCAACACAACAACACTATGTCAACTTCAAGTTACAACCAAAATCAATTTATCAAGTTTAATTAATCACTTATTTCAATAAGCAATTTAATAAAATGGTATTAAATTTTCAATTCAAATCAATTCTCAACAATTAAGCCTCAATTACACAATTAAAACATCAATCAACACAAAATCAAGAAAAAGCACTTATTCCAAAAAATCACTTATTTCAAAAAGCGCTTAATTCAAGAAAACTCACCGATAGAAGTGAAGAGGAGACTTAGGTATAGAGATCGCAACGAACGGATCGATAATCGGAGGATAATTGCTCTTGATCTTGACTTTTGGATCTTGATGAAGTTGTTGTTGTGTTCTTGATGAAAAAAGTGTAGAACCTTGATTTGATCTTTGAGAGAATTGAGAGAAAAGTTTTGGTTATTTGTGGAGATTTTTTTTTTGATTATGAGAGAAATTGGAGTAAAAAGAATATATAGTATGGGCTTATGTGAGTGAATTTGGTTAATGGGTCTCAAATATTCATAAATATAAATGCAGAATTTTAATTCACTTGAGTGCGATACGTTTCAGGCAAATTCGTAGGAATCTCGGTGCGACTTTAGAAGTTGAAATGTGAAACTAAAATGTATCCAACATCGAGAACAACATCGTGTCCGAAGATGAGCTCGATTGGATAAACGGTGATTTAGTTATGATTTTTTGAAGTTTCGTCTCAGATGAAAATATTTCTCGGTTCAGGATTTTCAACCATGTTACGCGCGCTTCAGACCAAAAACGAAGGCCTTCGGGATACCGCTCGAATTGGAAAACTGAAATAAATATTTAACCAACTCAATTTATGAACCAATGCCACTCGAACTGGCTCGATACGATAAGAATCGACCGAGTTATGATTTTCTGAAGATGAAGCCGGTGAATATTTGTCACTATTTTCTCGTGCGAATATATTTGATAAATTCATATATTCGAAGACTCTCTGAGTAAAACTGGATTCCGGCCGTGAGATACGAAATGTAGATGACATCAAGACAGAATTTTAGCCACCGGAACAGGTTCAAAACGATAAACGGTATTCGAGTTATGAATTTTTTAGTGTGCGAAAACTGTACTTTCAGCACCTTTTTCTTTGTATTTTTCACCATATAACTTCCAAAAGAACCGCGTATCCGGAGACTTTCCTTTGAGAATTAGCTTTTGGTCCAAACACAAAAATTGAATAGAACATCGAGACGGTTTTAAATCCTCATGAATCAACCCAAAACACCATTCCAAGCTGGAGATGCGAATTTTCAAACTCTGATCAGTAAAAACACTATTTCCAATTCGCACTGTTTTAAATTCACCGAAAACAACCAAATCTTCCACAACTCAAACATGCGTTGAAAAATTACGATAGCTTTGTTGTGTTGATCAAATACCTTGATCCCATGATTACGGAAACAATGAGATGCATGCATGTGTTAGATGACCTAATGAAGGTTATGTACATGAGGAAAGTGCGAGAATGCGTAAACCAGACAAAAGTAAAAGGGTAGGACAAATTTGGGGTATTACAGCTGCCCCTATTTAATCGTCTTAAACCTGAAAGTACGATTGGCGCGTGCCTTTCGGGAGTTCAAGGTTGAAGATGATTAAATACCAATGCCGAAAATTTGTCCTGAGAGAGAGTAAGTGTTTTCTTTATTTATGTGTTATCTGTTGGGGGAAAGAAATTGTTTTTTTTCAATGAAGGGACAGAGATTGGAATTGTAACGTGGCTTGATGCCAATACAAGACAAATGGTTGGTACGAAAAGACAGCGGACGAGGTCTACGGGCGACCTACGATCCTAAGGTGACACATGAGAGTGATTTGACAGAGGACCTAGCCAAAGGGCGATCTCAGGTTCTAAGACAAAGTATATGGAAAGAACCTAGCCAATAGGCGATCTCAGGTTCGACGGTGATTTGAGGGAAGAACCTAGCCAAGAGGCAATCTCAGGTTCGACGATGATTTGAGGGAAGAACCTAGCCAGGAGGCGATCTCAGGTTCGACGATGATTTGAGGGAAGAACCTAGCCAAGAGGCGATCTCAGGTTCGACGAAGATTTGAAGGAAGAACCTAGCCAGGAGGCGATCTCAGGTTCGACGATGATTTGAAGGAAGAACCTAGCCAAGAGGCGATCTCAGGTTCGACGACGATTTGAGGGAAGAACCTAGCCAAGAGGGGATCTCAGGTTCGACGAAGATTTGAGGGAAGAACCTAGCCAAGAGGTGATCTCAGGTTCGACGAAGATTTGAAGGAAGAACCTAGCCAAGAGGCGATCTCAGGTTCGACGAAGGTTTGAGGGAAGAACCTAGCCAAGAGGCAATCTCAGGTTCGACGATGATTTGAAGGAAGAACCTATCCAAGAGGCGATCTCAGGTTCGACGAAGGTTTGAGGGAAGAACCTAGCCAAGAGGCAATCTCAGGTTCGACGATGATTTGAGGGAAGAACCTAGCCAGGAGGCGATCTCAGGTTCGACGAAGATTTGAAGGATGAACCTAGCCAGGAGGCGATCTCAGGTTCGACGATGATTTGAAGGAAGAACCTAGCCAAGAGGCGATCTCAGGTTCGACGAAGGTTTGAGGGAAGAACCTAGCCAAGAGGCGATCTCAGGTTCGCCGGTGATTTGAAGGAAGAACCTAGCCAAGAGGCGATCTCAGGTTCGACGAAGGTTTGAGGGAAGAACCTAGCCAAGAGGCGATCTCAGGTTTGACGATGATTTGAGGAAGAACCTAGCCTACGGGCGATCTCAGGTTCAACAATGATCTGAGGAAGAACCTAGCCTACGGGCAATCTCAGGTTCTAAGATGATCTGAGGAAGAACCTAGCCTATGGGCGATCTCAGGTTCGACGATGATCTGAGGAAGAACCTAGCCTACGGGCGATCTCAAGTTCTAAGATGATCTGAGGAAGAACCTAGCCTATGGGCGATCTCAAGTTCTAAGATGATCTGAGGAAGAACCTAGCCTACGGGCGATCTCAGGTTCGACGATGATCTGAGGAAGAACCTAGCCTATGGGTGATCTCAAGTTCTAAGATGATCTGAGGAAGAACCTAGCCTACGGGAGATCTCAGGTTCTAAGATGATCTGAGGAAGAACCTAGCCTACGGGCGATCTCAGGTTCGACGATGAAAACATGGGTTACGACATGATGATTGTTTAGATAAATGACATGGACGAGTGTTTAGGGAACTGGTTACCAGACAAGAACTGGGTTTAGAACGACAAAGCGTATTGATTTTGTTTGGCATTGAAAAGGTGAAGGTCACTGACTGGGACTTTGGGCATGATGCCCTCTTGTAGGGACGTATTGTTGTCCTTGAATAATTCAGGTCTTTTGTGTAAGGTACCTGATCTGGCTTATGCTTCGTATGCATGTTTGAATTTATTTTGACACAAAGATCCTCTCTGATGGATCGGCTACGCGCTTTTGAGGATGCAATGTTATGTAATGATAACTATATGCAATGCGAAGAAATAAACTTCATGGGGATAAAAAGAGGCCTATTGGAGGCCGCTGCTCATCATTGGGGATGTCAGTATATATCGACGCTGGAAGTCTGCAGTACCAAAGATTGCTGGGGATACTGATAAAGATTTGCACTGGAGAGCCCATGACACCGAATATTGTTGATGACTCTGCTGGAGATTGAGTTGCCGACGAAACGAGTCTTCAGGTATGATGCTGGATTCTGAATCATACCGTTGGGAAGAGATAACCTGGCCAGACTTCCAAACATCATGAACCGTTGAGGGGATGATAGAACTGAATATGCCGAAGAATGGATACTGAACACCATGTAGATCCCTTTGAATACATGCTCCAAGTTTACGCACACTAGGGAATTGTCTCTTGAATCACTTGGGGATAAGAGATGAGCGTGGACACTTACGAGTGCCCTGGTTGAATTCTGCGAATGCCCCGGTTGAGCTCTGAATGCCCCGGTTTAGCTCTGCGAATGCCCCGGTTTAGCTCCATTGGGGATGTTCTTGATTAGCTCCACTGAGGATGCACTTGCGCGTGCTGAGTTAAAAGACGATGCTAGATTTTCTGAATTCATTTGGGGAATCAGACCCGAAGTTGTCTGTAGTAGATGGAGGCAGTTTCATGTGCTGGCTAAGTCAGGGTGACTGTCATGATGCTTTTAGCTGATTGTAGTGATCTCATGCAACATAATTGGCTTGAGCAACTTTGCAAGTACGAATGAGGAATGCCCATGTCTGGAGGATCTCTGAGAAGATCTAGGTCGAATAGAAGACCAGAAGATTCGTGCCACAATACAATATGAGGTGGCCTGCCCCAATGTCTTGAGCCACGAAACAAACTGTTCTTGATTACAACTTTCTTGGAGAGATTTGTCGAATCTCGACGTAACCGCACCAGGTTGAATGAATTATGAATAGATCTTTCGACGTGATAGCCTCTTATTGATCGAGCTTGAAGAGATTTATCGACGTGATAGCCTCTGATTGATAACTTTGAGGGAATGCCCCAGATTTGGCTGAGCTTGGAGAGATTGATTCTCGACTTGATTGCCCCATATTGACAGGCTCTGCTAACTTCATCCATGAATGGTACTCAGACTGTGAAGTACCAAGATGATTTCTCTTGACAGAATCACCGGTCAACATGCTACTGGATAAGTCATTTCTCTTGTGGCAGCTGACTCTTGCTTCAACAGGGTATTCAAGCCTCTCTTCTCTGACAAGATTGAGCTCTTTACCGGTTGTTCATTGTGTAAACTTACTTGATGTCAACCAGTTGTTTTGTATGCAGAAGAATGTTTATTATGAGAATGATAATCCTAATGCAACACATATGTAAGTCTTGAAGTTTGAAAAAAACTTTGAATGAAATGACGTCACAACTCTGTTGTGAACGAGTCACTAGCTAGAGAGAAACATTCGCAAATTCTTTTTTATGAAAGATAATGCAAGCACATGATGCCAAAACATATATTAGAACGTACCTCTTAGGAGTCAGTTAAATGCTATCTCGTTGTAGCGTGCTTTCAAATTGACCCGTGCTTCAGTTAGGACTTTTATGGGTTGTAACGTGGTCTGGTTCACGGTTTTAGAAAAAAAGGATTTAAGGCTCAAAATTATTTGGTGCCCACCCATTCTCCATGATGTTCTCCATTCCTACGTTCAGTTGACCTGATACAAGCGTTCATCTCTCTAGAAGAGTTTACGATGGTTGAGGGATCACCGTGGTTTCTTGACACGACAATCACTTCACCTTTTGCTTTTGGCGTCTGATCATACGACTTTGTTCTTTGATGAGGATTTTCATTGGTAATCCTTTTCTTGCCTTTTAGGCTTTTCAATTTCTTTCTTGCTCTCCCTAATTTTTTTTCTGGACAAATTCTTTTGAATTTCGATTTGGAAGTCCAGTGGGATGCCCCAATTTTTGCCTAAGTGACTTTTTTTCAAGTTTCGACTTAGCGGGGATTTTTGTTTCTTTCTTATTCGTATTTTTCATTTTGAACAAGTCATTGATCTTTGCGTTGTTTTGATTTGTTGGAAGTAATCGTGACTGCCTGAGTCTTTGATAGACAAGGGATAGTCATTATTGTATTGTCATTTGTCGACCTCCTGATGTGCGAGAGATACCCATTGGGATATAGTCAATAGACGCACATTGTTGTTAGATAAGGATTAACCATTGTGGTTTTGACTTTTCTCAATCTTTTGATGGATAACCATTGTTGTATCCTTGGATGCACACCCTTGATGAGTTCTGAATGCTTGATCAGATTAGCTGAACACTACCCGCCCCATGGTTGAAATGAGTGTTTTTTCTGAACAGAAAGGAAACTCCTACTTCGAAGGCTCATAGGGGTTGACGAGGGTTTATCTCCCTTATATCTCCGGTGTTTGGGGATTGAAACAAGGCATGTACATCGTCAGCAGGGTCCTACTCAAAAGCGTACCAACCAGAGATTTTTGCGTTTTCAGATTGTCATCATCCTCCTTTGAATCTTTACCTAAGCATAAGGCTTGGAAAATTTGGCATCAATATGCAAGTAAAACATTTAAAGAGTGATAACGAATAGATGAGTAAAAATGAAAGGAACACTTCAAGACAAGCATACTTATTGCATTAAGATTTTCGTTCAAAAATAGACAAGTTTCTATATACAAGCGATGTTTAAACAAACAAGCAAGAATGCAACTGAAAATGCAGTAAAGAAACCAATGGTTGCCACTGTTGAGGAGACTTGACTCCGTATGGATTTCTTGATTCTGACGACTTTCTGTAGTCTTGATGCTTGAGTGTGCGAGAGAATTCCCCTTCAGATCTGATGTGAACACAGTAGTCTTTGGATTGAGCTTGTCTTGGATATTGTCTTTGGATGACATACCATCTTCAATCGATTGGCCAGGCGCCCCAGTATAATATGCATCACCAAGCATATCATATCTTAAAGAAATAATAGACATCATCATCAGAGTTCCCATGACCTGGCTTATCTGACTCTTTAATCCATTATCTTCCTGCTTGAAGAAGTTTCTGACTACGAGCCAAAGCTTGCATGTACCACTCGGAGTTATTCCATAACTGATCTCTGAGCATGTGCGGTGAGAAATCAGGTTGAACCTTTGAAGAGAACCCCAGGTCTGAATAAGAATCCCCAATCTTAGGGTACCTGTAATGAATGCATGAATATGCATGGGGTGCATGAATGGATGATGTGTCATGTTCTGTCATTTCCAAGGAATTTGCGTGCTTTGATTTTGATTTTGCGCAAGTAAGGGATGGAAGGATTCAACACAAGGCTTGCAAATATGATTCCTTGGAAATAATAGAACATGTATGTTAAGCATGCGGTTAACCATGTTATGTATGCAAAGGCATGAGATCAAAGAGGATCAAGATTCCATCATTTCTGAATATGATTGTTGTACTATTCTGAACCATGTGAGTATCATCAGATCAAAGGTTCGACATAGCTTCTGCATATACAAGAACCAAGTACCTTGTGGATCTCCCATTGTACGGGGTCGAGGCTTCTGGGACTGGATACTATTGAGAATTTCTGAACATGTTGGGAATACCAAGATTGAAGGCTTGAATGAACCTCCAGGTAAACAAGTCAGAAACTCAGAAAATAAATCTGAGAACCATACGGTCACCAACAGGATATAGCATCTGCATAAATTCATAAACAGAAATCCAGAACATAACCATTAGAACCAATAGTCACTGTCTGAGCATAGTCACCATCCGAGCATGAGTAACCATCTAAACATAGTCACCATCTGTACCTGTAATAAGAATTCCCTCCCCGCTCACGGGTGAAAACTAGGTCAGGGTAAGGCGATGGTAACTCAGAATTGAGGGTACTCCTGAAAAACTATCGCCGTATCACCTACGTGGAAACGATAGCCCCTCATTTGTACCTCATCTAAGCATGGACGACATGGCGGCGATAGCGAGACCTAAGTCAACTAGCCGTTCATGTTCCACTTTATTCCTAGGTTTCCTATGGTATACAGCTCTGGCCTGGGTATTGGGCCTTTTACCTCATAGTAACACCCACCCAATAAGAAGCAGATCCAGTACAACAGTAGTATATGGAAGACAGTAAAATGCAATGCATACATATGCTCAAGTATATACAAAATGAATGAACAAACTGAAAGCATAAAGATAAACACCCAAATGAAAGAAAGCAAGAGCTAGGAGCAACTCCGGGATGGACCAGCATTTGGTCGACCTATCCCCAGTGAAGTCGCCAGCTGAAACAACCGGCTGAAAATCATCAAAACAATGAAGTCGCCATCTAACGTCTTTTATCCCACATGTAGGGAAAGGTAAACATCGAGAAAACCTGAGAAGGGAGAAGTCACGGTCTTGCGACCGAGAGATCGGGTAAGGGAGTCTGTTACGCGAGGGGAAGGTATTAGCACCCCACACGCCCGTAGTACTCTACGGTATCCACTCTTGTTATCTATCTTATGGGTGTGTTTAATCTATGCTTACTGTCTACTATACTACTGAAAGGAATGCATGCAAAAGAAAAGAGGAAAAAGAATGTAGGGAAAATAAAATTGTGCTCGTCTGGGCCCTACCCCAATGCCTACGTATCCTTTTTGAGGAATCAGAGCTACCGTAGTTCGGCTCTAATGTTTTTGTTTGTTTTGTGTTTTTTTATATGGACAATGTTAATTCCGCCTTCTGCCGCAGCTCGACCTTTGGAGACTTATGCGTTGGCACAGAAGTAAACTAATCACGTCCTTACCTGAAAAGGGGTTTTAGATAGAAGGTGCTCGAGCGCACAAAATAATTTGAATTTGTTTTGTATTTTTGTTACCTTGAAAAAGGGTTTAGGTATGATAGCATGTTTTTGATTTCCTAAGAAAAGAAGTTTTTGTTTTGAATGCAAGGATGCAAAAAGGGAAAGAAAAGAGTCTATGGGGACTAGCCTATTTCTAACCTAAATGTTATCATACAATGGTAGCCCTAAGGTTTGGATTAACAAAAGGGGAAGTTTCTACCTACTGTTAGCATGCATGGGTTACAATCTAAGGTCTAACTTGCGTCCGAACAGAGCAAGCGTATCCTAAGGGAACATGGTATGTACAGGGATGAAGCAAGCAAGATAGCAAAAAAATCACACCTAAAGAGATTCTGCCTAGGTTAGCATGTCGAAGAAAGGCCTAAAAACTATCCTATAGGGAGCATGCAATGAGAGCGAAGTCGTGATCTCAATTACTAAATTGAGTGACTCATCGATCGGCAAGAAATAATAGAAAGCGATAAAATCCTATAGGGAGCATGCACTGAGAGCGAAGTCGTGATCTCAATTGCTAAATAGAGTGACTCATCGATCGACAAGAAAGTAAACAAACACAAGCACAACACATATAGCAAATGAAGTGCGGAATGCCTGTTACAGGTCTTTAAACAGCGACTTCGAGTGCACGCTCTTTATTTCCTACTTCTCATGATATCTAGAAAACGATAAATGCAATATTACAACAAATGGCCTAAAACCATACTAAATGGATAATAAAAATCCGCAAAAACCAAGTCAAAGCATGGCGAAAGCTCGGAGGGCGCCACAAACTAGCATAAACAACAAATAACGTCAGAAGCGTGAACAACATATGCAAGCAAAGCGTATCCGTCACCAAAGAGAGTGGTATCCCAATTGATTCTCAAAGTATTCACATCTCAAAGAATTTGTTAGTAGATAACAACAAAATCAAATGTGATAATGGCAATTAACAATATGCAAAAAAATGAAGTATGAATATGTACAACACAAAGCAAACAAGTCAAAGGGAGCATAAAATAGCATTCCGGACAGCAACCTCGTACTCATGAAAATAGGTGCAAAAACCGGTTTAGAAACATCCAAACTCTCTATTGATATCGAAGAAATGCTTAAATAAGTATAACAATGCATATTCATAAATAAAAACTCAATGCACATGCGAAATACAAGTTCCGTACAGCATTACGCATATTTTGAAATTCATCATGAATCGATTTGGAAATCAAAGTTTTAGTACATTAATCTTGATAATTAGAATGAGAGGGTTATCCGGAACTTGCACATGAACATGTAACCTCAAGATTGATCTAAAAATCAAGAATTAAAGTCTTAAAACCACATGAATTTAATGTATCGGAATTTAATCAACAAATTGCAAATTAACTCAAATTCATGAGTTTATGTATTTATGTCAAAAGTGTCATGAATAGGAATCAACTCTCAATTTTCCAAACACAAAAGTTGTGAATCAAAATGTATTCCGATACGCTAAATTCACAAAGTTCTCAAACAATTAGTTAAAACCAAATGATATTAATTGACATCAAAGTAAGAGTTACACACAAAAAGTATCACAATTCAACAATGAAACACAAGATAATGTGCAAAAAACTTGAATTGAAAAGTTAGAAAATTAATCGAAAAGCAACCGAAATCAACCGCAAAAATTAAGGCGACATAGAAACATGCCAACGGTTCCAAAAATTAACTCGGTTCGGCCAAATTCCATTTCGAAATGTGATTTTCGTAACTGCTACAGTAGCAGAAAAACAGAACGAAATTTGTCCGAATCAAAAAAATACTCGCGTGAGAGATTCCGGTTGGCTCAAGAAAATCGGTTTTCATTAAAGAAAGTCGGAAAAACTCAATACGAATCAAAAGTTAGAGCAAAAACACCAATTATGTCAAACTTTGCCATTTACCAAGTATTGAGATATTTTCTATCAAACTCAATCAAACTTACTTCAAAAATATTTAGCAATGACATTTGATTCCATTAGAAATTATCTCAATTTATTGAAATGGAAAGCAACAAGTAATCAACCAAAAATTGGTAAAAGATTAGATTATGTCAAGAATTAGTAACTTGAGATCATATGCAAAAAATGCATTTCAAATGCAAAAAAATATCAATGATCATCAACCAAAAATAATTGGAAACATGTAGTGAATATTGAAAATCAAAGATTAGGCCTAAACTAAACTAATTGTTAGTTTATGTTACAACCCCTAAATCAAAGTTAGTGTTAGAATCTATCTAACCTAAACTATTAACAAATTCTACATCAAGAATTAGAAACTAGTGTTAATCTAATCAAAAGTTCAAAATCTCAAACTAATGTTAGTACTAACTAGTGTTCTATAGCTAGTTCAACTTAAACACTAGTGTAACTATACCTAGGACTAAAAATCAACACAACAACACTATGTCAACTTCAAGTTACAACCAAAATCAATTTATCAAGTTTAATTAATCACTTATTTCAATAAGCAATTTAATAAAATGGTATTAAATTCTCAATTCAAATCAATTCTCAACAATTAAGCCTCAATTACACAATTAAAAAATCAATCAACACAAAATCAAGAAAAAGCACTTATTCCAAAAAATCACTTATTTCAAAAAGCGCTTAATTCAAGAAAACTCACTGATAGAAGTGAAGAGGAGACTTAGGTATAGAGATCGCAACGATCGGATCGACAATCGGAGAAAAGTTTTGATTGTTTGTGGAGTTTTTTTTTTTAATTATGAGAGAAATTGGAGTAAAAAGAATATATAGTATGGGCTTATGTGAGTGAATTTGGTTAATGGGTCTCAAATATTCATAAATATAAATGCAGAAATTTAATTCACTTGAGTGCGATACGTTTCAGGCAAATTCGTAGGAATCTCGGTGCAACTTTAGAAGTTGAAATGTGAAACTAAAATGTAGCCAACGTCGAGAACAACATCGTGTCCAAAGATGAGCTCGATCGGATAAACGGTGATTTAGTTATGATTTTTTGAAGTTTCGTCTCAGATGAAAATATTTCTCGGTTCAGGATTTTCAACCATGTTGCGCGCGCTTCAGACCAAAAACGAAGGCCTTCAGGATACCGCTCGAATTGGAAAACTGAAAGAAATATTTAACCAACTCAATTTATGAACCAATGCCACTCGAACCGGCTCGATACGATAAGAATCGACCGAGTTATGATTTTCTGAAGATGAAGCCAGTGAATATTTGTCACTATTTTCTCGTGCGAATATATTTGATAAATTCATATATTCGAAGACTCTCTGAGTAAAACTGGATTCCGGCCGTGAGATACGAAATGTAGATGACATCAAGACGGAATTTTAGCCACCGGAATGGGTTCAAAATGATAAACGGTATTCGAGTTATGAATTTTTTAGTGTGCGAAAACTGTACTTTCAGCACCTTTTTCTTTGTATTTTTCACCATATAACTTCCAAAAGAACCGCGTATCCGGAGACTTTCCTTTGAGAATTAGCTTTTGGTCCAAACACAAAAATTGAATAGAAAATCGAGACGGTTTCAAATCCTCGTGAATCAACCCAAAACACCATTCCAAGCTGGAGATGCGAATTTTCAAACTCTGATCAGTAAAAACACTATTTCCAATTCGCACTGTTTTAAATTCACCGAAAACAACCAAATCTTCCACAACTCAAACATGCATTGAAAAATTACGATAGCTTTGTTGTATTGATCAAATACCTTGATCCCATGATTACGAAACCAATGAGATGCATGCATGTGTTAGATGATCTAATGAAGGTTATGTACATGAGGAAAGTGCGAGAATGCGTAAACCAGACAAAAGTAAAAGGGTAGGACAAATTTGGGGTATTACAGTAGGGAGTGTGTTTGAACAAGCTTTGGCCAAAATGCACGAGCAAACTGAGTTGTGCAACTCAATCTGCAGGGATGCCCTGTTTCTTGCAGAAAAATGGTGTTTTGACGAATGAGGAGGTTTGAGGGGTGGTTGATTCGTGTTTTAGGTTAGTTAGGGTGTATGCAAGATGAGAACAAAGTTTTCTTAGGCTTATGCTTGCAGGAATGAAAGATGGTATGTGTTTTGCCAAGTTTCTTCTACTTGAAGCAAGAAAATGCAAGTTTCAATACAGGCCTGTACAATGCCCTAAAGCATGCTACATATCTTGTTCTTGATCAGAGGGATTTGTGTACAAATGCTAGCCTAAAAGATCTGGCCCATGCCTCTTGGATTTGTTATTTGACATAAAGTGCATCTTTTCCAAAATGGCAAATTTACTTTTTCCAATTAAGGATTAATCTTGCATGTAATGACCAAATGGACAAAATAACACCTTAGCACAATGGTTAGGCATTTAATTATGGTGTGTGAGACTGGTTTTGAGGCCTGCAAGCTAGCTTGTATAAGCTGATTTGAAAAATGCCAATGTATGAACATGTATTTGGTTATGAACAAAAATGGATTTTGCCCAACTTTGCAAATTCGATTCTCCCTAACCACAAGGGTGTTTGAGAAGTTCTTGGACAATTTTGAAAGCTTGGAATGTGTGCTACAATCCATCTTTGTAATGCAAATTGAAACTCCAAGTGGAAGTATGTGAAAAATGGCCATGAAGTTGGGCAAAAATCTTGCCTAGAATAGGTCAAAAATTTTCTAAGTTAAAAATGTTTTGCACCCTTGTTCCAAAATTCATAACTTGAGCTACAAGCTTCCTTTGAGAAAACCTTGTGAATAAAAGTTGTAGATTTTGCAATGGACTACAACTTTCATGTTTTGAGTTTTGTTTGAATCCATTTGCATCTTGGTGAAAAAATGGGACAAAGTTAGGAAAAAATAAGGAAATTTTATAACTTAGAAAATTTCTAAGTTATGAAATTTCTTCATTTTAAACCCTAATTTGCAATTTTGGGTTTCTTGATGAACAAGTTTCATAATTTGACATATCTTGATGAAAAATGAATCTTGGCACTTGATTTTGACCAAAAAGTCAAAGTTTGACTTTTCAGTATACAGTCAAATTTTGATCAGTTGACTGGAAAATTCATTTGTCAATCCTATGCATTTGGGATCTTTTGAACTTGTTGAATGTGTCAAGACAATTCCATTGAGCCCTTGAGTCCATATGTGAACTTGGTTTGCCATTGGTTAGGTCAAACAGTCAAAAATTGCCTTTGTACAGTTAAAACCCTAAAAATGACCATTTTGCCCTTTTGGTGATCTGATCAAATTTCTTGTGGAATTGTGATCCAAACTTGATCAAATGGTTCATATGAGTTCATTATGTTGATGTGGTTCAAAAATCATGAAGTTTGACTGTCAATTGGCCACAGTTGACTTTTCCCCAATACAGTTGATTTCTAGGTCAACTGTCCAATTGACTGGGCAAAGATTGGAATCAAGGCTTGATACTTGGTATGGATAAACTTGTGAGTCCAACATGAAGCATGAAAGTCACTTTGGTAATTTTAGGTCAAAACATCCCTGTGCAAACTCAAACCCTAATTTGGGTCAACAGTGCAAGGAGGGGTCTTGAGCAGAGCAAACCCTAACTTGATCCTGAGCTCCAAGAGTCTTGTGATGAGAAAATGTTTATGAGAAGGGAGGGCAAATTTTGGGGTACAACAGTTTCCCCTGTTCAATCTTCTTGCACCTGAAGAGTTAGATTGGCAAGTTTACCTTTCGCGTCTCGAAGGTAAAAGGAGATTGGACACTAGAGTGCCCTTAAATTTGCACTCGTCAAGACATGGCTGTGGGAATGGGCTTAAAGATGCCATTTGGAGATGGGCTTAGAGATGTCATCTGGAGATGTGACAGAATCTTGTCGGGGATGGGCTTAAAGATGCCATCTGGAATGTTTGTTGAACTGTAATGTGATAGGTCAGAAGAATGAGGATCAAAATGGTATCCGTGTCTGGAATGCATTTGAACTATATCTGGAGACTGAGTTTGTATGAGAAAAAGAATGGCCTTCGTATCTGGGGCGTATCTGAGTTGTAACTGTGTTTGAATGTAGAATGAATATCAGAATGACTGTCGTGTCTGGAGTGTATTTGTATTGTATCTGGGTAATAGAGAAACATCTGTTCATGGAGCAATTGCGTGCTGGGGACAAATTCTGAATGAGTGACAGAATGGAAACCGTGTCTGGAGCGTATCTGGACTGTATCTGAAGTTGAGATTTGTATGAGTAGCAGAATGACTTTCGTGTCTGGAGTGTATCTAAAACTGTAACTGGGATCGAGATTCGTATGAGTAATAGAATGACTTCCGTGTCTGGAGTGTATCTGAAACTGTAACTGGGATCTAAATAAATGACAAAATGACTTCCGTGGCGAATGTACTGGGGAGAATCAAACTGCTGTAGTAAGGGTCAGAATGGTATCCGTGTTTGGAATGCACTGAACCTTGAGGTTGATAAATGAATCTGAGTGAGAGATAGAATGGCTGCCGTGTCTAGAGCGTATCTAGTCTGTATCTGATTGTTGTAGTCTGAATGAGTAGTAGAATGACCGTCGTGTCTGGGGTGTATCTGTACTGTATCTGACTTGAAATTCTGAATGGGTAATAGAATGACCGCCGTGTCTGGGGTGTATCTATATTGTATCTGACTTGAAATTATGAATGAGTAATAGAATGACCACCGTGTCTGGGGTGTATCTGTACTGTATCTGAATAATTGTTAATGATAGCCTTTTAATCTTATCCTGAAAAGGATGAAATGTTAGCTAAAACACAAAGTTATGTTGCATGATATGTATGATGCAATATATATGTTATATCAATGTTTATGATATATGAATGTAATGAATGCGCATGTAAACTGATGAGCTGTCTTGCTGAGGATAGATGAATCCTGGATAGTCGGAGATGAGAGAATCTTGACTGTTGCTGGGGAAAATGAATCTTTGACTATTGCAGGGGATTGCAAGAATCTCTGAGTGCTAAAGTTGAGATATCCTTGTTGACTGCTGACTGCTCGGGGAACAAGATCTTCAATTGTTGAGGATTTTAGGACCACTGCTGGGGATTGGAACTCCTTGGTGACTTGTAGGGAATGAGAATTCTGATGATCTCTACTGGGGAGTCCAGAACCTGGTAGGCTTAAGCTGGAGAAGTAAAATTGAGAATCTTCAATCTGGCGGGAAGTATCTCTGTGGGGAGAAGGTTCACTAGTCTGGTTCCGCTGGGGATTGATAGTTGGAAGTTTTAGCTCCGCTGGAGATTGGTAGTTTTGACTTCAACTGGGGATATTGAAACTTAACTCTGAGGGGAATTGAGTTCTGGAAGGCTCTCTGGCTGGGGAAATCAGTTTTGAGAAAGCTTTTGTTCTGCTAAGGATCCTGAAGTTTAACTCTGTTTGGGGAATTAAGTCCTGGATTTTGACTTCGTTGAGGAATTTGGAGTTTAATTCTGCTAGGGATTCCTTCTGAAAGGGCATCAAGATATCTACCTGTACCTTTAACCTATCAGCAATCATCTTTCTTGATTTGTAAGGAAAATGATTATGTTCAAATGCATATGCCTATTTAACAAAACATTGGACGTTTCTCAAATAAAACATAAGTGCAAAAGAGAAAAAGGAAGACAAAGCAAATTTCTGTATTTGGAAAAGTATTTGTATTAACTTTCTATGAGTATCTTTGTACAAAGGAGACAGGCATCCTAGTAAGAGGATGTCGTCGTAAAAATTGAAAATTTTATACAAAAGAAAGATGGCTATGTGCAACAATTCTATGGGATCCCATTCTGTTATAGCCTTCACAACTCTGAATATCTTGTCCATTAAATGCTTCGTCCGCCGATGACTGGATTGATCAGAAGCTCGGAGCTTGTTGATGAAGGGATTGTTCTTTAAAGTGATCCGACGGGACATAGTCATACGCTTTAATTCCCTAACTTTTGCCTGGACCGCCCTTTCGGGTTTTCAATCCACCGGGAAACCCTTTTTTGCCCAAGCCGCCCTTTCGGGTTTTCGACTTGCCGGGTGTATAGATTTTTTTGTTTTATCCCTAATTTTTGCCTGAACCGCCCTTTCGGGTTTTCGGTTCACTGGGATGCCCATTTTTTTTCCCAAGCCGCCCTTTTGGGTTTTCGACTTGTCGGGTTATTTTAGGCGTAGTATCTTTTGACTATGTCTGCATTCGCAGGGTGCGGCAAATCGTCGCCGTCCATGGTGGTCATAATCATTGCACCACCAGAAAATATGCTCTTGATCACAAATGGTCCTTCGTAAGTAGGAGTCCATTTTCCCCTAGGATCACTTTGCGGCAAGATAATCTGCTTGATTAGGAGATCTCTGACTTGATATACTTGACGTCTGACTTTCTTATTGAAAGCCTTGATCATTCGTTTTTGATACGTCTGACCATGGCAAACAACAATGAGTCGCTTCTTGTCGATCAGATTGAGTTGATCAAGTCGGGTCTGAATCCAATCGTCTTTATTCAAACCAGCGTCCTTCATAATCCTTAAAGAAGGAATCTGAACTTCCATGGGTAGGACAGCTTCTATGCCATATACTAAAGAAAATGGGGTTGCCCCTGTTGAAGTACGTGTCGTGGTACGGTATCCATGCAGAGCAAACGGTAACATCTCATGCCAGTCCTTGTAGGTGACTGTCATTTTCTGAATGATCTTCTTGATGTTTTTGTTCGTAGCTTCAACAGCACCGTTCATCTTCGGCCGATAGGGAGATGAATTGTGATGATAAATCTTGAACTGTTCGCATAGAGCGGTGATCATAGTATTATTCAGATTTGTACCGTTGTCTGTGATGATCCTATCGGGGACACCATACCGGCATATGAGGTTCTGCTTGATGAATTGGGCAACCACATTCTTTGTAACAGAGGCGAAGGAAGCTGCTTCGACCCATTTGGTAAAATAGTCAATGGCGACCAGGATGAAGCGATGTCCATTGGACGTTGTGGGCTTGATCTCTCCAATCATGTCAATGCCCCACATTGCGAATGGCCAAGGAGCTGTCAGAACGTTGAGAGGAACAGGAGGAATATGAATCTTGTCAGCGTAGACTTGACATTTGTGGCAAGTACGGGAATGTTGATGGCAATCAGCTTCCATGGTAGACCAGTAATAGCCTGCCCTTAGAATCTTCTTAGCCATTGTATGCCCGCTCAAGTGGGTGCCAAATGTGCCACTGTGCATCTCAGTCATGATCAACTCTGCTTCAGCTTTGTCTACACATCAGAGTAAAACACAATCATGGTTGCGTTTATAGAGGATGTTGTTGCTCAGGAAGAACTTGGCAGCAAATTTCCTTAGGAACTTTTTGTCATTTACGGAAGCTCCTTCGGGATATTCTCTAGTCTGGAGATACCTTTTGATTTCGTGAAACCAGGGTTGTTCCACTACTTCTTCGGTATTAACCTCATGACAATGCGTAGGTTCATCCATTCGCTCGATGGTAATTTGGGGAGCCTCGTTATCCCAGTTAAGTTTAAACATGGAGGACATTGTTGCCAGAGCATCTGCTAGCTGATTTTCTTCTCGCGGGAAATGCTCGAAGGTGATCTGCTCGAAATGAGGCAACAATGTTAGGACATGTTCTTTGTATGGGATAAGATTAGGATGTTTGGTATCCCACTCTCCTTTGATTTGACTGATAACCAAAGCTGAGTCCCCAAATACGATCAAAGATTTGATCCCCAAGTCTATAGCAGCCTTGAGACCAAAGATGCAAGCTTCATATTCAGCCATGTTGTTGGTACAACTGAAGCAAAGTCGGGCCGTGAAAGGTGTGTGGCAACCTTCCGGGGAAATGAGTACCGCACCGATACCGTTTCCAAGTGCATTTAAAGCACCATCAAAGTACAGGGTCTATCGGGATCCATCTTCAGGTCCGTCATACGGTCTGTTACTTTCAATGTTGTCCAAAGTCATGATGTCCTCGTCCGGGAAGTCGAATCTCATGGATTGATAATCTTCGATAGCTTGATGAGCTAGATGGTCAGCTAGTACACTCCCTTTTATAGCTTTTTGGGTGGTATACTGGATGTCATACTCAGTCAGGATCATTTTCCATCTAGCGATTCTTCCAGATAAAGCAGGCTTCTCGAAGATATACTTGATAGGATCCATTTTCGAAATCAACAGAGTGGTATGAGTCAACATATACTGCCTTAGTCGGCGAGCAGCCCATACCAAAGCACAGCAAGTTTTCTCGAGCAGTGAATAGCGAGTCTCACAGTCGGTAAACTTTTTGCGAAGGTAATAAATGGCATGCTCTTTTCGACCAGACTCGTCATGTTGGCCCAATACGCACCCCATTGAGTTATCCAACACGGTCAGATACATGATCAACGGTCTTCCTTCGACAGGTGGCATCAGAATAGGAGGTTCTAGAAAATACTCCTTGATCTTATCAAAAGCAGCTTGGCAATCGTTGTTCCATTCGACTACCTGATCTTTCTTCAATAGTTTGAAAATTGGTTCACAGGTAGACGTCAGATGAGAGATGAATCTGGCAATATAGTTCAAGCGCCCCAAGAACCCTCTAACCTCCTTTTCAGTACGGGGGGCAGGCATTTATTGTATAGCTTTCACTTTTGCTGGATCGACCTCAATGCCTTTGTTGCTGTCAATAAATCCTAGGAGTTTACCAGACCTAACTCCAAAAGTGCACTTACTTGGATTCAGCCTGAGTTTGTACTCCTTCAACCTGGCAAACAACTTTTGCAGATGTTCAAGGTGTTCCTCCTCTGTTTGTGATCGAGCTATCATGTCGTCTACGTAAACTTCGATCTCATGATGTATCATATCATGAAACAAAGCTACCATGGCGCGTTGATAAGTTTCCCCTGCGTTCTTCAGTCCGAACGGCATCACCTTGTAGCAGAAGGTACCTCATTGAGTAACAAAGGTTGTTTTCTCCATGTCCTTGGGGGACATTTTAATCTGGTTGTAGCCCGAGAATCCGTCCATGAAGGAAAACACCTTGTGCTGAGCTGTGTTGTCAATCAAAATGTCGATATGCGGTAGCGGAAAATCATCTTTAGGGCTGGCCCTATTCAAATCCCGGTAGTCCACACACATTCTGACCTTGCCGTCTTTTTTGGGAACTGGCACAATGTTAGCAACCCATTATGGATAGGATGTAACAGCCAGAAAGCCAGCGTTGAATTGCTTCATTACTTCTGCTTTAATCTTCTCAGACATGTTGGGCCTCATTCGGCGAACTTTTTGCTTGATCGGTGGACAATCCTCTCTTGTAGGGAGACGGTGAACCACGATATCTGTGTCTAAACCCGGCATGTCTTCATAACACCAGACGAAGATTTCAACGTATTCATTCAGCAACTGTATCAAGCGCTCCTTGACACTTGGTTCCAGATTGGAACCCACTTGTACTTCTTTCCTGTTCTCCTTTGTTCCTAAGTTGACTGTTTCCAACAACTCTTCATGAGGCAAGATGGCCCTTTCTTCTTGCTGTAGAAGTCTGGCTAGCTCTCCTGGTACTTCACAATCTTCGTCATCTTCATACTCAGCCTGATTGACCAAATCTTCAGAGTTATTGAAGGACATAGCAGAATAGTCACCCATAGAATCCAGAGTGGATGGATACCTGCATTTGTGAGTGTGGGTGTGTGTAAGGGATAGCCATCCTTAAACAAAAATGCAAAAGGAAAGAAAATGAACACAGCAGTTTATATATGAAAAACGTCCAATGATTCATTAAACATGGCATATGAATATGAAGAGAATCAAAACCCTTACAAATGGACCTACATGCCCCGGGCAAGGCATGAGGTGAAAAAGTAGTGTGCATATTGTTTAAAAGTAATTATTACAGACCAACAGAAAATGTTCAAAAGATAAGTTACTGATTAATGAAAGTAATGGGGACGAAGTCCTTCGCCTCCCAGTTGTGTAGTCCCCCTTCAATGGTTGGGAAGATCCAATCTTCAATGTTGGCCTCTTCATCTTCGTCTTCCAAAGCGTTGATTCCATGAGGAGAAATATTGATGGGTGTCTTTTCAATTTTTGAGCGACGCATAACTTTTTGCCCCGCAGCGGTAAATCCCAACCCAAACTTGTCTGTCTTGTGGGGAAATTCAGGCAACTGACCCCATGTTGAGCTCTTTCCCTCCTTCATTGTAGCTTGTGCGTCTTTCAGAGATGCCATCCTGACCACCTGCTTGGGTACCTCAGCTACGGCCTTTGCTACTGCAACCTCGGGAGCAATTTCCTCGAAGTGTTGGAACGGTGTTTCAATGAATTCGCCCTCCACCTCCACATACAGAAAGGAGTTCAGGTGACTGATCATATATTCCTCCTCACCGTGTACAGTTATGATCTTTCCTTTGACAGGGTATTTCAGCATCTGATGTAGGGAGGAAGTGATTGCGCCAGCATTATGTATCCATGGTCTCCCTAGCAAGCAAGAGTATGACGGACGGATGTCCATCACATAGAAAGTTGAGTGGAATACTTCAGTGCCCACCTTGATGGGAATGTCGACCTCCCCATGCACCATTCTTTTAGACCCATCAAAGGCCCTGACAATGATATTACTTGGTTTCAGCTCCAAGCCTTCACAATCCAATCGATCCAGAGCTTTCTTAGGCAGCACCTTTATAGAAGAACCAGTGTCGACCAAGACATGGGCGAGAGTAGTTCCTCAGCATTCAACTGACACATGCAATGCGTCATTGTGCTTTCTTCCTTTCGGAGTCAGGTCAACATCAGAGAAACCCAAACCGTTGTCGGCAGTAAGGCTGGCTACACAATCCTGGAATTGATCGGCTGAGGTTTCTTGGGGAACATGGGCTGTCTTCAGAAATCTTATCAATGCTTTGGCATGAGCCTCAGAACAAAGCAGCAATGCTAACATGGAGATCTTCGAGGGGGTTTGCCCCAGTTGCTCTACCACATCATAATCACTTTTCTTAATTATTTTCAGAATCTCCTCCATTTCTTTCTTAGAGGTTTCGGGGATGACCAATGGCTGAGCCCTCGTCCTGACGAGATCATCTTGGATCCCTTTCCCCTTATCAGCAGAAGTAGGAGGGACAACCGTAGGAGTAACAGCTTCTTCAATTAACGGAGTTCTTGTAGAAAGTCTTATCGGTGCAGGAGTAACCTTGACAGCAGGTGAGGGTCCAAAGATTGCCTTTGGAGGGGCAATCTCTGGAGAGAAAATTCTCCCACTTCGGGTAATCTTGCTTGTACCGGCAATGTTTCCAATGTCGGCAGTTTCTTCATCAGAGCTCTCTTCAGTTATCTCAATTTGTTTAACACCATGGTAGTAGATTTCTCCACCATAATTCCACGGTATCGATTTGTCAGATTTGTAGGGGACAGGCCCAGGCATGGTTATTTTTAGAGGAACAATATTTGTAGTGGATGTAATCTTAACAGGCTTTTTAGGGGCCTTGGAAAGATTGGTGGAAATGGTGATTATTGAAACATCTTTAATAGGGGTTGGAGTAGCAGGAATCTTTTCGAAAAGAATTTGTTGGCTGTCCATTAGGCCTTGGATGCCTATCTTCAGCAATGGACAGTCAATTGGTAGGGAGGAACAACAGTAACAGTCTTCTTTACATCCTGGGAAAATCCCAGCCTTCAACAGATTCAACTTGATTGTCAGTAATGGAGTTACCAGATCATCAACAGCAGAAACATACAGATCTTCTTCAACGGCATGAACATGATGGCCATGCTTTGGCATCGGAGCGGATATTACGTTCGACTTCTCGGGGGCGTCGAACTCAACCTCTTTTGCGTCTATCAAGTCTTGAATTTTATTCTTTAGCGCCCAACAATTGTTGGTGTCATGTCCGGCGCTATCAGAATGGTAGGCACATTTGTCATTGGCATGATAGTATGGAGATGTAGTGTTAGGGTTTTTCGGTGCCTCCTTTAAACCAGTCAGATTCAACTTCAACAAATGGGGAAGAACTTGTGCAAGCGTCATATTGATGCGGGTGAACTACCGTGGTGGCCGTTCTACCCGTTGTTGGTTAGGTCTAGACTAATTGGTACGAGGCTGATCATTTGACGAATTTTGAATCATCACGACCCCTACAGTCGGCCGGCGCTCCGTTCTTCCCAATCTTTTCTGAGAGTATATAACAGTTGCTTCCTTCTTGGCCGGAAATGATTTCTTAACAGTTGTGGAGGCAGAGGCATCCCTTTGAATCTTCCCACTCTTAATACCAGCTTCCACCCGTTCGCCAGTCAGAATCAATTCAATAAACCCTGCGGAAGAGCTCCCGATCAAATGGTTGAAGAACGGCCCAGATAGGGTCCCCAAGAACATATCAACTAGTTCTCTATCTGAAAGAGGTGGCTGCAATCTTCTGGCCAAGTCGCGCCATTTCTGGGCGTATTCTTTGAATCCCTCATTTGAGGCCATCCTCATACCTTGTAGTGGAGTACGGGTTGGCGCCAAGTCAGCATTATATTGATACTGGCGATAAAAGGCAGCTGCCAAGTCTTCCCAGTTATGCACTTCTGACCTCTCAAGCTGGTAAAACCAGTCTAGCTGTGTACCGGACAAGCTGTCCTGAAAGAAGTGTACCCAAAGATTTCTGTTGGATGTATGAGGTTGAATTCTTCTGACATATGACCTCAGGTGCATCTTTGGGCAAGACAGCCCGTCATATTTTGCAAAAATAGGAACCTTAAACTTTGGAGGGATCACAATCCCAGCAATCAATCCCAATTCTTCAAAATCTAACCCAGGAACCCTTTGCAGCTCCATAGCTGCCAGTCTATCCTCCAAGTTTTTGTATTTGTCGTCTGCTGGCGGGTATTGCTGCTCTGAATAGTCTTCATCTTCCTCAACCTCTTCCTCTTCAGCCTCGGACTCAGAAGGTAATGCAGCTCCTTTTCCTTTACTGGTTCCCTCGTCAGATGTGGAGGGAAATTCAAGAACTCTCATTGCTTCATTCTCAAATCTTCTTCCCAGTGTAGCTACCCCAACTCTTTTCTTCTTCTTTTTTCCTTTTTCTTGCTCTTTATTCCCCAACAGTGCTTTTAGATCCTCCTGACCCTTTGCCAAGGTCATAAGGAGCTGTTGAAACTGCGAGTTTTGTGACTGCAGATCATTGACCGTCTGTTCAAGATCCATCTTACTGAAATAAACAGCAGAAAGATAAGGAAACCTGGCGTGAAGACATGTTTATGCATATGATGAATGATATGTTTTTTCATGCAATGCATTCAAGGATTTAGAAATTCAAAATTGTTGCAAACAAAAAGAACACACGTCATATTAATAAGAAGAAATTTCGTCAGTACATAAATGCCCCATGGGCCAAATATTACAAAAACTTCTTAGGGTAAAAAGACGTTGCGCATCCTCTTTGGTGCGATGTAGGTGTTGAGGGTCTCCTCCTCGTGAATTTGGAGGGTAAGCTCCAAAACCTTCTTCTCACTGGCGTAGAAGCTGACTTCAAAAGTATTTCGTTCCTCTTTGAGTTGGATCCAACTCTTTTGCATTTCCTCCCATGATGTTGGCATGTCAGGGTGTAGGATGGTGTATGGAACCTCTCCTTCCTTAACAGGCTCTTTAATCAAAGGGAGAATGTGAGGGTAAGGCATCATAAGACTCTGGGCTCGGGTTCGTACCCACTTGAGATAAGGCTCAAGAGGGATGGAGTTCTCGTGCCCCAGTGTCTTGCTATCTACCTTGTTAGGCATCCTCCAAGCTCTGATGAATCTTTGGCAAAGTCCTTGCGCATCGTTGTCGAAGTCAAAAACTAGGTCAGGAATCAGCATGTCATGAGGGCTATCCCTCCGTGCATATCCAAATTGTCTCAAAGCTAGACAAGGGTTGTAGGTAATGCCTCCCCTAATGCCAAGTAATGGAACATTAGGGAACTCACCACAACGATCGACGATGATGACATTTTCTCTGGACCGAGAACACCAATGTACATCAGAATGTGTGAGGCTCATCAACCGTTGTGACCACCTTAATCCTTGTTCATTCTTCAAAATAGATTGTGGAAGGTGCGAAATAAACCACCTTGCAAGGAGAGGAGTACAGCACATGAGAACACCTCTCTTCCTCATTGTTCGTGTGTAAAATGAGTGGAGAATGTCCCCAAGCAATGTAGGTATGGGATTCCTGGATAGGAAAATCTTGACAGCATTGACATCTATAAGTTGGTCAAGATTTGGGAACAATACCAACCCATAAATGAGGAGTGCCACAATCTCCTCAAAGGCTTGCAGATCCAAAGAATTCCAACACTCTTGTGCCTTCTCAAACAAGAATTTTGCCAAGACGCCCTTGACACCACTTCTAGTCTCCCAATGCCCCTTGATGTCAGATGGTTGCAAGTGTAGTGCTTGAGCAACATCTTCAGGCTTTGGTTCTTTTTTTGTACCGTTGTAGGGTAGTTGATTAAGAATAGGAATTCTCAGGAGTTGAGAAAATTCCTCCAAAGTGGGCACCAATTGGTAGTCGGAGAATGTGAAACAGTGATGAAGGGGGTCAAAGAACTGGAACAACACTTTCACCATGTCTTCTTCAATGTTGGTGTTGACTAGGCTGAGCAGTCTACCATGTCTTTCACTGAAGAGAGAGCTTTCTGGAATTCTGGATGTAAGCTCCTTGAGTTGAGGAGGGATTCTCACAAGGTTGACTTGGATAGTTTTCCTGCGAAGAATTTCCATGACCTACAAAACAAGAACAAAGATGAAGATCCAAACCCTTGAAATGGTTAGTGGATGCATATGATGCTTTATGATGTTCATGATGTATGCACAAACATATGTACAAGCAAGTCACACAAAACCCTAGTTTCAGGCTTGCATGGGGTTTCATAGGTAAGTACCCTCTTGAGTGAAGTTGGCTTAAAAACTTGTCCTATAAATAGTAACCGGGTTCTAAAGAGCTCAATATCATTGGATTGTTTTCCATGTTCATTGTTTTGGTTTAGCCACTTAACTAGCGACCAAAATATTCCAAGAAAACAACCCTCCATGAGTGTAGTATCGAGTATCTACCAACTTCGGACTGCACCAAAGCCGGTCATCTCACTACCCCTAATAAAAGGACAAGATGGTCAAGTAAGGTTCTAGGTCATTAATGCTTAGTGACATCACTCAGCGGCCCCGTACTCTCCTTGATTGAACTCAAGGATTACCGGTACTCACAAATATGTCCCACTAATATAGCTATTGCTCCAACCGTGTCGGTATACCCCGCACAGTTTCCACAATGTATTGCTATCTATGAATGTTTCCCAAATCCGGGTGTAGGATTTCAAGCCCAAACAAGAGAACCAAAATGTAAAGCAATCAAAGCAAACAATTAGTCATGAAAAAGGGTGATCTAGGCCCTAAGGTTACTCCACTTTTAAATTAATCCCCAGCAGAGTCGCCAGTTCTGTGATACGGTGGGAGAACTGACTTGAGGTTTTGCGTTTGTGTTCGTAAATGTTTCGGTTTAGCAAGAGTCTCCACCGACTTTTTATTTTATCCTAAGGAAAGGTTAAAAAGCATAGCAAAAACCTTTGAGATGTTTTCTTGGGTTCGGGGAGTAGATTATAGAAAGGGAAGGTATTAGCACCCTTTCTATCCATGGTTATCCATGGGCTCTTAGTTACTTGCTTAGATCACTTGCCTTGCATTTTCAATTGTTCTAAATGGTGCTTTCAATTGTTTGAAATGGTGCTTTGTGTGTGTGGTTTTGAAAAAGGTTTTTGAAAAGAGGCCATTTGTTGTGGCAACCTTTGTAATGATCCATGTTTGAATGTATACAAAGGTATATTTGTCTTTTGAAAAGTTTTCAATGTTTTTGAAAGTTGTTTTGAAAGTTTGTGTTGTGGAGTGTGTTTTGAAAATAGGCAAGTGTGTTTTGCAAGTTTGATCAAGTAACTAAGAGTTGTCTACCCCTAAATTTACTCAAAGATCTTTCCTATGTTTTAACCCTTTTAACAGTATTGTTCCACCATTGTATTTGGTGGACAATCTTGTGTTAGGATGTTAACGGGACGGGCGTGGGTCATCGTTTAGACCATGAATGCAATAGTGCCAAGTGTCTTTGGCAATTTTTCCTTTAAGGGACTTGATCATTTTTTAGGCAACTTCGAAAGCGTCATCGAGGGACTATGATCATTTGATTTGTTTTTGTTTTGCCAAAGACTCTCAACATGCAACATGGCCCATTTTGGAAGGCAACAAGTGGAGTAACCCTAAGGGTGCAAGTGTGATTGGTGTTGTCCATTTTCATGCTTTTTTGTCTTTGTATTAGTCAAGCTATTTGTTGGTTGATTTGCATACAAACCCTAAGTCTATCATGGCATAATTTGAAAGCTTTTAAATGCGGAAATTTAAAGTCCTAAATTATTACAACATAATTATGGGGATGGGGGTACAAATATTTGAATGGGGGGATATTTAGCAAGAAATTAAATCTAAGCTATTACATCCATATCGAATATACAAATATTAAATTGTACAATATTTAAACAAATATAATAAATATGCAAAATGTATTATGCACAAAAGGATTTTTTATGTATGAGAAAGTATTTTTCAATGTGAAATATAAACAAAAATAAAAAAAGTCAATTTTTGAATATTTTTATGGTTTAGGGCAAAACCCTAGTTTTCTAAATAAATAATATTTATTTATTAATTATATACAATATTTGTATATTTATTCATACAAAAAATAAATAAAAGAGAAGTATATTGTAAAAAATTATTTTTGATGTCAAATATTAATAAAAATAAAAATATATTATTTTTATATTTTTGTCCTAAATATCTAATAAAATATACAAGTATTTATATTATATATTAAATATACTAAATATATATACCAAAATAAAATATTAATTATTTACAAAAATGTATATTTTTAGAAAATGTTATCAAAATTTAAACAAAAAATAATGACTGGAAATATATATATTTTTGTATTATTTTTTAATATTTTAAATAAAAAGTATTACATTTATTTATATACATATGCTAAATGAAACAAAAAAAAAACCAAATAAATGCAAAAATGTGAGAAAAAATATTTTTAGTGTTTTTTCATGTTTGAATAAAAATATAGAATCAGAAACAAAAAGAAAAATGCAAAAATAATGAATATTTCACACAATGGGCCAAGGGGGTGTAAGTTAAAAAAGAGTGTGCAAAGAGTAAAAACAACTCAGGCCCAGCCCAAGTCACCACCTTCTTCAACCTCCAGCCATTCTGTTTGAATTTCGCGCGCCTCCTTGCTCAAACAACAAACTCCTGATTCTTTGACTTTTACACAAAACTCATAACACAAACATTATAGAGCATGAAGAGACGAATTCATACATATAAAAAACTTGACCTAACTCTAAGAAACGAGGGAGAATTTCTTCATCCCCAATTTCTGACCTAATTTTTCTTCAATGTTCATGGCCAAAATTCTCACAGCACACTCAAAATAAATGAAAAGTAAATACATGGATGGCTTCAGGGCTATGAGGAGACATGTTTCATTCACAAACCTAAGCCTAACTCTTCCTCTATTGAGAGATAGAAGTTCATGTTTTTACCTGTTTCAGCTTGAGTCGTGTACAGCAATGGAGGTATCTTCAATGGAGTTTGAGCTTTGGTACAGCTTGCCTGAAGTCCAAGGATGCTTCTCCAACACCTAGCTTGCTTTGAATCACTATGAATCGTGCTATGGAAGTTCACCTGCACAACTGAAAAATGAAAATGGCAACAGGGGTTAGGGATGTTACAGTTTGTATCTAGGGCTTGGGATAGCTTCAATGGATGGTAGGGAGTGTGTTTGAACAAGCTTTGGCCAAAACGCACGAGCAAACTGAGTTGTGCAACTCAATCTGCAAGGATACCCTGTTTCTTGTAGAAAAATGGTGTTTTGATGAATGAGGAGGTTTGAGGGGTGGTTGATTCGTGTTTTAGGTTAGTTAGGGTGTATGCAAGATGAGAACAAAGTTTGCTTAGGCTTATGCTTGCAGGAATGAAAGATGGTATGTGTTTTGCCAAGTTTCTTCTACTTGAAGCAAGAAAATGCAAGTTTCAATACAGGCATGTACAATGCCCTAAAGCATGCTGCATATCTTGTTCTTGATCAGAGGGATTTGTGTACAAATGCTAGCCTCAAAGATCTGGCCCATGCCTCTTGGATTTGTTATTTGACATAAAGTGCATCTTTTCCAAAATGGCAAATTTACTTTTTCCAATTAAGGATTAATCTTGCATGTAATGACCAAATGGACAAAATAACACCTTAGCACAATGGTTAGGCATTTAATTATGGTGTGTGAGACTGGTTTTGAGGCCTGCAAGCTAGCTTGTATAAGCTTATTTGAAAAATGCCAATGTATGAACATGTATTTGGTTATGAACAAAAATGGATTTTGCCCAACTTTGCAAATTCGATTCTCCCTAACCACAAGGGTGTTTGAGAAGTTCTTGGATAATTTGGAAATCTTGGAATGTGTGATACAATCCATCTTTGTAATTCAAATTGAAACTCCAAGTGGAAGTATGTGAAAAATGGCCATGAAGTTGGGCAAAAATCCTGCCTAGAATAGGTCAAAAATTTTCTAAGTTAAAAATGTTTTGCACCCTTGTTCCAAAAATCATAACTTGAGCTACAAGCTTCCTTTGAGAAAACCTTGTGAATAAAAGTTGTAGATTTTGAAATGGACTACAACTTTCATGTTTTGAGTTTTGTTTGAATCCATTTGCATCTTGGTGAAAAAATGGGACAAAATTAGGAAAAAATAAGGAAATTTTATAACTTAGAAAATTTCTAAGTTATGAAATTTCTTCATTTTAAACCCTAATTTGCAATTTTGGGTTTCTTGATGAACAAGTTTCATAATTTGACATGTCTTGATGAAAAATGAATCTTGGCACTTGATTTTGACCAAAAAGTCAAAGTTTGACTTTTCAGTATACAGTCAAATTTTGATCAGTTGACTGGAAAGTTCATCTGTCAATCCTATGCATTTGGGATCTTTTGAACTTGTTGAATGTGTCAAGACAATGCCATTGAGCCCTTGAGTCCATATGTGAACTTGGTTTGCCATTGGTTAGGTCAAACAGTCAAAAATTGCCTTTGTGCAGTTAAAACCCTAAAAATGACCATTTTGCCCTTTTGGTGATCTGATCAAATTTCTTGTGGAATTGTGATCCAAACTTGACCAAATGGTTCATATGAGTTCATTATGTTGATGTGGGTCAAAAATCATGAAGTTTGACTGTCAATTGGCCACAGTTGACTTTTTCCCCGATACAGCTGATTTCTAGGTCAACTGTCCAATTGACTGGGCAAAGATTAGAATCAAGGCTTGATACTTGGTATGGATAAACTTGTGAGTCCAACATGAAGTATGAAAGTCACTTTGGGCATTTTAGGTCAAAACATCCCTGTGCAAACTCAAACCCTAATTTGGGTCAACAGTGCAAGGAGGGGTCTTGAGCAAAGCAAACCCTAACTTGATCCTGAGCTCCAAGAGTCTTGTGATGAGAAAATGTTGATGAGAAGGGAGGGAAAATTTTTGGGTACAACATAACCCAAACAAAGCCTTCAAAAGTAAAGCAAACAAAGCATACAAAAGCAGTTAAATAATAACTAACTCTAAGCAAACCCCACTTTTTTTTTATTAATATCCCCAGCTGTGTCGCCAGTTCTGTGGTACGGTGGAAGAACAGACTGGTAATACTGGTTTTGCATTTATATTCATAAATGTTGCAGTAAGCAAGAGTCACCACCGACTTTTATTTTATCCAACAAAGGAAAGGGTGAAAAGAACATAAAAAGACCTTTTCGAGATTTTTCTGAGTAAGGGGGTAGATTATGGAAAGGGAAGGTGTTAGCACCTTTTCCATCCTTAGTTATCTACGGGCTCTTAGATGATAGCTCATGTTTTGAAAATTGCTTGTGCTTTATGTGTTTGAAAAGTATTTGAAAATGCCTTAGTGCAGCGATTCATTTTGCGTTAACTCTTGTATCCGTCCTCAAGAGTGTTGACAAAGCAAATGTTTTTTAAGGTTGTTTTTGAAATGTGTAACTGTAAAAAGTTTGTTTTATTTTGAGCAAGCATCTAATAGCTATCTACTTGTACTCGAAAAGGTAATTCTTTTCCTCCTATCCTTTAGACAGTGTTATCCTACTATTAGAGAGTAGGTATCCCTAATCGTTAGATGTATAAGGGACATTCGAAGGGACGTTACGATCACGAAGGCAACTTGGCAAGGAATTTTAGTAACTGTCCTAAAGTTCTAAGATCACTTTTAACCGAGGCAACATCGAGAGGGTCATCAAGGGACTTGGGATCTTTCAAACTAGAGGACAATCACTAAAACTTCTCACGTTTCGAGAATTGTGACCATTTTCCGAAGGCAACCGAAGTTGGGTACCCTAGAGGTGTGCATGTGCAATTGCGTTCAATTCAATTATTTATTTTTCACATTTAGGTTTGCTAACGTTTTTGTTTTCAGTCTTGCCATGCAATCCTAGTTACTAGCAGTTAATATGTACAAAAGAATGTAAAGTGCAAAATAAACCCTACGCTATTACATGGCTTTGGGGAGGGGGAATATTTACAATATCCAAGTAGATGGGGGAAGGAAGAAAGGAAAACGGTAAAGTCCTATTAACTATTACATACCATTGAACATATACAATAAAAAAATACCAAAAATAAATAGCGCACAAAAGGTTGAAAATACGTCTAAAAACCTAAGAGAAAATATTTGTGTGGTTTGTTGATTTAAGAAAATATTTAAATTAAAATATCCTAAATCTATTTAGAAAAATAAAAATAAATTAAGAAAGATAATTTGATTTCTTTTTAGTTTTTTTTATTATGAAAAGAAAATAATTAAAACTAAATTAAATCCTAAATTCTAATTCATTTTTAAATTAAAGAAAATAGTTAAGATATTTATTAATTTATTTACAAAATTAGTTTGAAAAAAAATACTAAATTAATATTTTTTGTGATTTTGGATTATTTGGTTAAATAAAAAAAAAAGAAAATAAATAATACCAAAAAAAAATGCCAAATGGGCCTGACGCTGAATGTTGAGCCCAGGCAACGCTGGATCAGGTGAGGTAAGGCCTTGAGGGATTAATGTGAGCCTGCAGGTTGGAGGCGTTGGATCTGATCAGATGTACATCTGATGGCAAGGATCTGCTGGAGCATGATGAGTAATAGGCCATGAGGAATATTGGATTCTGCATGAAACATGTTAGAAAATATAAAATGATGGACATGGGATTCGAACCCAGGTCCCCTTCCTTCACACCAATGCGCCTTGCCAACTGAGCTACTATCTCATTCGTTATACAAAATAAAATAAGAATATTATAATACAAACTTCAGGCACTTATTTGAAATTAAAAAAACGCGCGCAGATTTGAGTTGCCCAATGGGACGCTACCACACTTTATCTTCTTCCTCCCTCCGTCGTCTTAGGTATTGCAACCTATAGTGACAGTTTTTGTTTGTCACTATAACACCTGCACTCAACAAAATCCATAATAAGCAACAAAAATTAACTATGAGGCCATGGATTGATTGGCCTCAACCTCCTGAGCACAATGGTACCCTTGGTTGGGTCTAATTTTGGCTGATTTGAAAAACCCCAATTTAAAGGTCCAAACCCTAACAATGACAAAATGCGATACCTGCACCAAAACTCTAATCCAACTATACAGGAAGCTTACAAACAGTCATATAATTAATAATGCATGGTCAAAACATATTTATATTTACATGAATCAAGTAAAACAAAATTGAAAACAAGTGCAAACTGTGCGAGCTTGCTGAGGCATTTTGTGATGTTTCAGGGCTTGGTAATGATTGCAAAAGCTTCAGGGAGCCTCCAGGAATGTATTTAGATCTTTTGTTTGGACTGAGGAAGGATGGAACCTAAAATGAGAATTTTATAACTTTGATAATTTCGCAAAATTTTTAGAGCTTTTCCAGGCTGTGTAATTGTGTCTAATGCTTGATAGTGTGTTGCTTATACAGTGGAGATGGAAGAGATAAGAGAACAAAGGTTTAAAAAGCCTTAAACATGTGTTTTCAAAGCCATGAATGTCATTTTAAAAGTTGGCCAAAGATGTGGAATCTTATCTTTTTTCAAATTTGCAATCTACCTGGACATTTTGCACAAATTCTTGGGCTTTAAGGCAAGCCCAAATGCCAAGACCCACCTCTAATTATTTTATACATTTTATTTTATATTTATTTGAAATAAATTAAAATAAATATGTAAAAAATAAGTAAAAAATGTAAGGCATGATAAAAATGATATTAGGGGCTCTTCATGAGGTCATGAAAGTGTTTTAAGTCCAAAAAATTATGTCATTGCCTTAAAAGTTCAAATTTGCTCAATGCACATTTCTTGAAATTTCCCAAACTTTTCCAACTTGGGAAAGCCATAACTTGCTCAATTTTAATCTCATGATGATGATCTTGGACTTTTTCGAAATCCCAAGATGTCTACTTCAATCCCTCTTTTTGTAAATTTTGCATTTGAAGATTTTATCTTGATGTAAAAGGTCTTGGAAAAAAGTGACTTTTGTTGACTTTTGGAAAATTACTTGTAATGTATGAGCTTGTATCTTTCAAATGGTCCATTTCTTGGACTTTAGGGCTGAAGAGAAGTTGTAGGGAATCAGATTCTCTTTAATATGAGATTTGGTTGGGGAAAATGGATAAATTATGTGAAAGTAATGCGTGATCAAAGTTTGGTTGACTTTTTCTATAGAAACCCTAATTTAGCAATTCTTGACTTTTGATAGATTAGGAGTATTTCTTGAGGAATCATGATCAACCCTTGATCAAATTATGGATATCACTTAAAAATATTGATATTGACCAAAAATCTTGAAGTTTGAGTGTACATGGGCCACAATTGACTTTTGACCTAGTACAATTGATTTTCAAGTATTTGGGAAATTGAATGAACAAACTTGTAGTGGAGGGAATGAAATTTGTCATGGATAATCTTGAAGGCATAATAGTACCATGGAAAACATTTGGGACTCTTGGAGCTCACACATCTTGATGAAAAGTGAAACACTAGCTAGAGGTTCATTTCTTAGGAGGAGAATTTTTCTGGTCAATTCTTGGTCAACCTTGAGCAATTGAGGATCTCTAGGAGCATGCTTTGAGTAAAAATGGGAGGGAAAATTTTGGGGTACAAAAGGTACCATTGGAATCGTCTTCAAGAGACAAAGCGAATGGTACCGGTCTCGAGCTCTAATTTTTCAATTTTAGAGACCTGCAATTCGCGTGGCTGGAGGTTTAAGATGGCCAACGTGTCATCTCTCAACCAATGATATCGTGCCATTTGTTTTTTTTAATTCTGATTTTAATAAAAGATTCAATGTTTTATTCATTAAGGACCATGATATGCACAGTGTCGCACGCGTCGGCAAGGACGAAAAATATGAACGGGATTGCGACAGTAATGATGGAAAAGAAATGTAGCAGTAAAGATTTGAGATTTAAGCCATCAATTGACTTATCTCAATACAATGAAGTCGCCAACGCACTTTATTGTTTCCAAAGGGAAATGGAAAAATAGCGAACAAAACCCATAATGAAGTAAAAGATCAGAGGTCGAGGTACGGGGGTCGGTTATGCAAAGGGAAGGTGTTAGCACCCTAAGCATCTACGATACTCCGCAGGATCCACTTTGTTTGGTTTCTTTTAAAAGGAGTGTCATGTAAAGGTTTACTTGCTAAAGGAAAATAATAAATGAGTATTTGCACAAAAAAGAAAATGAAATGTTTTTTTATTATTTTTGTTGCTCGCCTTGGGTCGTAAGACTTAGTGCCTACGTACTCCCTTATGCAATGGGAAAGTCAGAGCACCGTAGTTTGGTTAGAAAAGACTTGTTTGTTGATTGATTTTAAATGAATAGATAAGTCGTCATTATTAGGAGAGAAATCTCGACTAACGCCCACAAAATGTGAGAAAGATGGACCCTGCGTCAACAAGAGTGAGGGTTTGAGAATGCCTCTAGCACTCAAGTTGAAAAGTAGACACCTTTATAACCATGGGGATAGGAGAATGTTACTCGACTATCATTGAATCATGTCTCATCTTGAAAAAGGGTTTGAATGGCAAAGGGTGCTCGAGCACACAAAAGAGTTTGAATGAGTTGAAGTGTTTTTGTTAATTTTGAAAAATGTCGAAGTATGATTAAATGAATTGAAGTTTGTTTGAAGAAAATAAGTTTTAAAAGAAAAGGCACTTGAAAAAGTCAAGGTTTATTATTAAAGCGGTTCGATTTTATAAACAAGAAGCTCTTGAAAAAGATGAGAAGGTTTTGAAAATGCATGGAACTAAGTCCAAGTTTATAATGAAAGTAATTCAAGTTTTAAAATCGAGAAGTATTTTCAAAAGGAAGGAGAAGATTTTTGAAATTAAAGAAGATGGGAGGAGATGAAGGGACTATTCTAAAGCATAAGTTAAAAGCTAAGGAAGAGAACCATCTAACCAACAAGAAGTCAACACTTGACATTATGAGTCAAGATAGAATTCCCATTCTTTGGATTGAAACCAAGCAATAATACTAAACCTCTTGAGAAAACCAAGATTTAATTGCATTAAGTCTTCAAGAAAATTGGACAGAGTAACGGTTGTTTACAGATGAATTCCAGATTATAGACAAAGTATGTAATCACAATAACCTGCACACAAAACAAACAAACAACCCAATGCCTTAAGGTAAACCCCAAGAACTCCAAACAAAATATCAATTAAGGTCACAAGGTCTCCAATATAAGTCAAGGTTTCTATTCCTAAGTCCAAGAAGTCTAATACTCCATAATGCCAAGGATAGTAACCAAATAGTCCAAGTATCATTAATGTTTTTTATGGTTCATGTTGATTATTAAGTATCTTCAAAAGGAAAAGAAAAGCTCAAATGAGTAAAATAAAAATGACATAAAAGTAAATGCTCAAGTGAGAAAAGATGAAAATAACATAAAATGTAAATGCTAAAACAAATGGGGCATAAAGTAAAAGCATAAAATAAAAGCATGAAGTAAAGTCAATTGTTAGAAGTTAATGGTTAGTTTGATGACCATCTTAAAACTTGCATTTGGAACTCATTAGAGGATTAGTAGAACCAAAGCCTTTCAACACCAATTTGCATTTGCTTTTTGTCAAGTATATCATCCATTTAAGAATCTTCAAGGCATCATTTAATGATCAATGATGTTTAAGTGATCCACGTTGCCCAAAATTGATGAAGATCCATTGGAGGATTGGTAGAACCAAAGTCTCATAACAATTAATCTCAAGGTTATTAGATCAAAGGGTTCAAATTAACATACTTGGACTTGCAAACATAGGTTTGGGCCACGAATGATCATTTTCTCAAATCGGGACAAAATTTAGTTCTATGTTAAGCAATCGTAAGTGGACATATGTAGAAGTCGCACCTATTTTTAGGCCGGTCAATAGCAATCTATGTACTTCATGTTTGGATAAATGATATAGAGATCATCATCCCATAATATGTAGCACAAATAAAAAAGAAAGGGATAAGATGAAGAGGGAGGGGAATGATAAGCTAATTTGGATCACTACCTCAAATTTCTTTCATCTTTAAATTCAATCACTCATTTTGGTGGATTAAAGTACTAAACATATCATTAATCAAAAGCACCAAAAATGAATTAAATAATTCAATATTCGGTAGATTTAAATTAATGAACATTTATCAAACTTCATCTACACCCAAAGTCCATTGAATTTAAAGAGAAATTGAGCATTTAAAATTGCAATCCAAATCAACAATTAAAAGGAGTTAGTAGAAAAAGAGAGATGGACCAAAACAACCCTAAAACAAGGCAGAAAATGCATTTTTTTCACTGTTACAATCGATTGCACTCTGGCAATAATCGATTGCATATGTGCTTTTTTTATAAAAAAAAACGTAAAATCATTTTGTGACAATCGATTGCACTCTGAGTGCAATCGATTGCACCCTATGAACAACAACAAATCAGCATTTCAAAAGACCAAATTCTTGTTCAAACTTTTCATCTAACACCTTATGATCACAAAACAATGGAATCACAAAACAATGCTCAATGAATCAAACCTAAAGATCAACAAGAGATCACATTGTGAGAGATGAAAAATCCAACTTACCAAAGGTAGATCTAGATGATTATCAAAACAACTTCAAGAACTTATTCAATTCAGCCCCAAGAATCAATTTCCCAAGCTTGGATGTAGAGAATTGGTAAAGAGAAAGTGTTTGGATGAATGTTTAGCTCAAAGATTAGTAAGCTTTAATGCAAAGCTTACTAACTTTTTTTTGAAAATGGAGCTTTGAGTGAATTTGGTAGATGGAGGGAATTGAGAGATTTTTTAGCAAGGTGAATTTGGCTATCAAAAGCTTGATATTTGAATGAAATGAGGGCTCTATTTATAGATTTTAGGCTTTGGATTAGTGGTGGTTTGGAGTTTGGTTTGGGAAATGAAATTAGGCTTGGTAATTGATTCTTGGAGCCAAAATTTGAATTAATGATATATCTTTCAAAAAATGAAGAAAAAATGGAGCCCAAAAGAATGACAAGCTTGAAATTGCTTATTTTTTTTCTTCAAAATTTCACTCTGTGCAATCGATTACACTCTGGGAGCAATCGATTGTACATTGAGGTTTTTTTTCAAATATTGTGCAAAATGCACTCTATGAAATTGATTGCACTCTAGGAGAAATCGATTATACAGTAAAAAAAGAAATTTTTTGATTGTTTTACTTTGCAAATAAAGATTTTAGGGAAATGATATCGAAAAACCTTATTTGTCAGATGCTTTGACTCGGTACCTACAAAACACAAATATACAAAGACAAAGACAAATTTTTTTTTGTATTTTGATTAGAAGTTAGTCAACAACACATATACAAAATATACAACTAAGGTGCTCGGGGATCCCTCAACAGCAAACTTAAAGATAGGATGCAAATGTGATGAATAAGGCTATTCATTAATGATTGTGACCAAATGACAAAATATGATATGAAAATGCAACTGAAAAAAATTAGGGGCGAAATTTAGGGTACAACAGCTTCCCCTATTTAATTGTCTTTTTTCCAGATAGGCGGGAAGTAATTAAATACAAACAGACTCGAATTTCGTCCCTGATGCAATGAGATGATAGCATATGTTATGAATGAATGCATGGACTCTTTTTTGACATTTTTTTTGAATGATGTATGAGATGAGACAGACTCTATGGGAATGTTGAAAGACTCGAAACTGGAAACTTATGGTAGTTCATATGAAATGATGTGAAAGACACGCTAGAGAAACAACAAGATATTTCTGGATATCTGTCATGGTGACAAAGAGTAACCATCAATACTTGGAGAGAAAAAGAGATAAAACCGGAGAAGGCAAGCAGCGTCATCCAAGAAATGTACTGAATGAGGCGAGAAACTCTCTGGAAAAACAATCAGAAGCATCTAGAAGAACATTAGATATGGGATGAGACCAAATCTGAAGTTACGTCAGAGTTGTCTAGGAAAGACGCTGGACGGAAAAGAAACACGACATCCAATATTGGCTTTGAATGAAGGGAAAGCTCAACGTCTAATAATGGCTTTAGGCGAGAGAAAAGATCACAACATCCAATATTGGCTTTGAATGAGGTGAGATAAATCATGGCATCTAATAATGACGTTGGACAGCAACAAAGATAACATCATCCAATATTGGCTTTGGATGGAAACAAAAGATAGCAACATCCAATATTGGCTTTGGATGGAAGAAAAGGTAACAAAATCCAATATTGACTTTGGATGATAACAAAAGATGGTGGCATCCAATATTGGCTTTGGATGGCAGCAAAAGATCATGGTATCTAATATTGGCTTTGGATAGCAAAAAAGATCAAGACATCCAATATTGGCTTTGGACAGCAAAATATCATGGCATCCAATATTGGCCTTGGACAGCATGGAGAAACATGATACCCAAGATTAGCATTGGTTGAAAGAAATACAACTCATCCAAGATTAGCATTGGAAGAAAGAGAGAAAACAACTTATCCAAGATTAGAATTGGAAGAAAGAGAGAAACATTCGAACTGACATTTGTTTCGGTAGGTGCCAAGTAAGTTGGACTTTGATCCCAAGGTGACATGACAACTACAACAAGACCTGGGGAAATGAAAATGAGGATGAAGCGCTCTTGTTATCCATCATGTATGAATTTTTTATGCATGATATGTAAATGATCTATGAATGTAATGTAGACGTTTACGACAACAGAGTTTGACTCTTTTGTGGAGGTGAGATTGGAAGTTTGATCCCTCAACACGAAGAACCCTGCCAAATTTGCTTGGAAAGAAAATTTCTTGAACCCAAATTTGCCACACTTGTAAATTGTATTGAACTGATGATCTTCTGAGGAAATACATGGAGAGTTTCTTGGGTATTTGTCCCATATTAGCTAACTGTTGAAGATAAACTGATCATGGATTCATTCGAAAGTTGCTGGAAATAAGTTTATCACGACTTCAGCTCTGAAATGACTGTTGAAGATAAACTGATCATGGCTTCAGTTCTGAAAGGACTATTGGAGATAAACTGATCATGGCTTCAGTTCTTGAGATATTTATTGGGATAAACTGATCATGGCTTCAGTTCTGAGATGATTGTTGGAGATAAACTGATCATGGCTTCAGTTCTGAGATGATTGTTGGAGATAAACTGATCATGGCTTCAGTTCTTGAAATGACTGTTGGAAATAAATTGATCATGGCTTCAGTTCTTGAGATATTTGTTGGAATAAACTGATCATGGCTTCAGTTCTTGAAATGTTTGTTAGGAATAAACTGATAATGGCTTCAGTTCTTGAAATGACTATTGGAAAGGAATACCCCGATATTAGTCTTGAAAATGATGTTCTGGCTAACCAATTTTGAGAAAACTCTCACTGAGCAACAAATCTTGAACTGATTTGAAATTGGACCTAGAAGATACTTGCCCATGATAGAATCACTGACCAAGTTTCTCAGCTGTTTGAAATTCCTTGACAAGGAAAGCTTGTTTGCAAGCAAAATTGTTTATTCAAACATGGTAATTTTAATGCAAAGTTCGTGTAAAAGTTTTTGAATTCAAACATCATTTTTGAAATGATATTATTGGTGTATGGAAAATGCATCACTGGTTAAAACACAATGGTTTATACTTTTAAAGTGAAAGAGAAAGCAAAGGTATGAACATACCAAGACAAATGATTTGCAAAAGATCTTAGGAGTCAGTTTACCCAACCTTGTTGTAGTATGCTTTCAAAAGAAACCTGGCTTCAATTAGGTCTTTCGAGGGTTGTAACATGGTTTGTTCACAGTTTAAGAAATAAAGGATAAAGGCTCAAAGTTTATTTGTACTCAAACCAATCTTCATGGTGTTCTCCAGTCCTACGTTCAGTTAATTCAGAATATGCATTCAGGTTCCAAGAGATTTTGGAATTGCACTGATGGTAGCAATGACGATGATTCAGAAGCTAAGGAATTTTTGAGACGACAGTCACTTCTTTTAACATCATTTTGTTGTTTTGAGGACTTTTGTCAACTCTGGTGGAGAATTTTGAGGATTTGAAGACCTCTTGTGATTGAATTTATTATTCCCAACTTTTGCCTGAACTCTTTCATTTGAGATTACAGTTAGCGGGATGCCCCTATTTTTTTTGATTAAGTCTCCTTCATAGGTTTTGACTTAGCGGGATTTTTTTTTTCATTTCATTTTTATTTTTGGAAAGATAATGAATGCCTTGCTCAATGATTATGGGGAACCATCTTTGTCATTTTTGGTTTTGAAGCATCTTTGACACTTCTTTTTGTATGCAAAGGAAAGCTTTATTGCGACCTTTATTGAAAGGTGTCTTGCACGATTTCTCTTGTAAATTAATGCACAACCAAATTAACTGAGAACTACCCATCCCCAGGTTAAGATTGCGGGTTTTTTCATATAGAAAGAAACTCCAACTTCTAGGCTCAAATGGGTGAACAAGGGATTAACTTCCTTATTGCTTCGGTGTTTGGGAGTTGAAACAATGTTTGTATATCCTCATCAAAGTTTTATTCGAAATCATACCAGCAACAATTATGGGTATTTCGTTTTCATCATCCTCCCTCAAATATTTGCATAAATGAAAGTTTGATAAAGAACGTAAACAAGAGAAATGTATTTGAAAGCATGTAAAATGAAAATGATTTGAATCAAAACATTGCAATGCTCATTTCATTTAACTTAACATGAAAGTACAAACAAAATTTGAAAGCAACAATTTTAACATAAACAAGGGAAAAATGCAAACAGAAAGAAAGATGGCCTAGTGACTAATCAGTAACAAGGATGAGTTGTCTTGTCTTAAACACTGGCCTTAGGAAGTGACTTAAGGGTACCCTGACTCAGTCTTCAGCCACTTGGTTTTGGTAAATGATTGTTGATAACATTAGGACATGTCTCCTTGAAAGTGAGAATATTTTCTTTCACCAATTCTAGCACTTTGTTTTTTAATGCATAGAAAATCTCTAAATCATGACCGGCAGCTCCCTGATGAAATTCATAGTAAAGGTCAGATCTAAACCCGGCGGGAGGAGCATTTCGAGGAATCAGAGGCCTAGTTGTAATCAAGACCTTCTACACCAATGCAGGATATAATTCAGTGTATGTCATAAGGATGGGATCAAATTGAGCCATATTTCCTACATAATGATTCTGATTTTACATAATATTATGTTGTTGAGGAACTTGAACTAGTTGAGAATTGAGCGCAGGAGTAACAACCGCTACTTGTGATTAATCAATATATTGAGGCCTATGGTGAGGTCATCTTCTCTCAGTCTAGACAACATTGGCTTCTACCTCTTTCTTATTCTGAAAGTTCCCAAGGTATTTCTTTGCACCATTAGAAGATTTAGTAGCTTTAGACACTTTACCGTTCTTGATTCCTTCTTCTAATCTCTGGCCAATAGTCACCAGGTCTGTGAAGCTAGAGGACACACTACCAATTATCTTCTCCCAGAAGAAAGGGGACAAAGTATCCATGAACAATCCAGTTATCTCTTTCTCTGCCAGAGGTGGTTCAACTTGAGATGCTAATTCTCTCCATCGTTGAGCATATTCTTTGAAAGATTCTTTCTCATTCTGAGACATATTTTGCAGTTGGCGAAGATTAGATGCCATGTCAAGGTTGTATTTGTATTTCTTTATGAAAGTATCAACAAGATCTTGGAAGCATTGCATACAGCCTTTCTCAAGTCCCATATACCATTTCAATGAAGCTCCACTCAGACTATCTTGGAAACAATGGATAAGCAACTTATCATTCTTTGTGTAAGCAGGCATATTTCAAAAGTACATCACCAAATGACTTCTTGGACAAGTATGCCCCGATATTTCTCAAACTCGAGAGTCTTGAACTTTACAGGCATAACCAAATCAGAAACTAGGCACATGTTGTTAGCATCAACACTGAAGAACTCATTTCCTTCCATAGCTCTAAGTCTCTTCTCTAAAGTCTGATAATGTTATTTGAACTCTTCAAACTCACCAAAGTCTCCATGACTCACACTTCGAGGACTGGAAACATGGTACTCAAAGAGAGGGTTCCCAAAAGCATCTTGTGCAGCGGGTTGACGAGAAGCTGTATGAACGATTTGCTGAGATTCAGTGAAAACTGGACCTTGAAAAATTGTTCGGGCAGACTGGCTAACCATTAAAGTAATTGCAACAGGCGGATAGTAGTTATGAGGTAACCCAAACTTTAGCCATGTAGTAGATGTATGCTGGATAGGTTGAGTGTCAACAACAACAGTTAGGATTTCAGATATCACAGTCCTTTGAGGTAGCTCTCCTCTGGAAATCAGGACATGCATCATCTAAGTAAGTTTGGCTATGCCTGACTTTAATTCGTCGATTTCCATTCTGACTTCCATGCTGTGTTGTTCTTGGTTTTCCATTCTCAATCTGACAACAACTCTAGTCCTGTAATTGTGTTGAGGAATCAGCTTGATGGTAGATGACTAACTGGAAGAAGAAAGCAACTAGGAATAAGATCCTGAACAACCTGGATGTATGCAGAATGATACAGAGGATACAAATGATATGTAATGTTATGCAATGCACTGCACAGTAACAGGATCACAGGTTCATAGTCACGAGCCCGGAGTCAAAGGTACAAACCCATAAGGTATGGACTAACGGTTATCACCTACCGAACAAGGGTTCTAAGAGGTTCCCAGAATCTACATCCTTCCTTCAGATATTACCAACGTCCCGATTAACTTGGTAATTAGCAATATTCTCAAGAAAAACTCGTCCGAGCGTAGTATCGCGTGAAAAATATTTCCGGATTACTCTGTCATAGTTTCTGCACTACACCTAAAAGGCTAAGTTGGGTTAAAGGTTCTACGGTCCTCAGCTTCAGCAGGTGTTGTACCCTAAAATTTGCCCTCCCTTTCTATAGGAAACCATCTTGGATTTTTCAAGGTCCCCCTGAAACAAATCCAAGCCCTGAGTTATCCTTTTGCCCAAGCAAGCCACTTACAAAAGCAAGATGATCTCACGAACTCCAGAAGCAACGCTTTTATCTTGAGAAAAAATCAAATTCTAAGTGCTTAGAATATTTCTTTAAAATAAGTGTTTTTAGAAAAATCAGCGCTTCAGAACTTCTGGACCCATTCCAGGTGAAGACGGTCAGAAGTTGCAAGCTTGGCTCAGCATGGTCAGAAGTTGCCCCTTCAACAGCTACATCAGTTCAACCAGAAGTTGTAAACGTGGTTCAGAATGTAAGCCTCAAACAGAACATGCCCCTTCAGCAGTTGCACAAGCCCAGTCAGAATTTGCTAAAGGAATGCAAGAGAAGCAGGGAAGTCTGAAGGCTCCTTCAGAACAGGTTGAAATCAGAAGATGAAAGATCAGAAGAGTGGGTGTTATACTGATACAGAATCTCTAAGTCCAGATTATCCAGAAGCAAATCCAAGGAACGTACCAGAAAACCAGGAGAATCTCCAGAGCTTACTAAGACAACAGGTAGCCAAGGCCAAAGCATGGTTTACGCTGCTGGTTCAACGCTGGTTTCCATTACCAGAATGTTGGTATTGACAGGTCTTGTCACCATTTAATGCCCATTAATGCTTCCAACCACTCCTGAGCATTCACGTGTGGCTTGGAAAACGCTTTTGCACAGATTCTGGCATGGGTCTTCACGCCACCGCCCACTTCAGAGGTCACTTCTCCCCAATCTACGCCTGCTGCTGCAACCTAGGCTGAAAGCTATCTGTATCACAACTTCCCAGGAATTTCTGTCAAAGAACAAATTCAAACTCTGTTGGCGCCTTAAATGTTCTAGGCATCCACAAGAACTTTGCCTATAAATAGAGAGTCTTCACCACTGCCAAAGACGTTCAAGAAAAGAAACAGAAAATTGCTAAGAGAGAAACAGAACTCCTAGCAACACAGCATTCTGAAACTCTGCCAAAATCTCCAGCTTTGTTTCATAACTTTGAGTTTCTCACCTTCAACTTCATCAAATATCCAGTTCTTTTCTGTAAACCAAAAAACACTATTTCTAAACTTCTGACCCTACACACGTATACACCTTTACTTCCCCTTTTCAAAATCTGTCCAGAACACCACCAGAACCAGAACCAAAAGCTAAACTTTCACTCACCAACTTTTCCAAACAGTCAGGTAAGCACCTGCTGACCCTCACCACACTGTTAAGCATCATCAGCTGTGCATATTCAAGTAACATAATGTAAATATTCATGTTATTGCTGTTTATGTTCTGAGGATTTTCATACCTCAGAACGTTCTGAGCCAGTATAGGACTTGCCTGTGACCTTGGTGATTCTGACCTCTGAAACATTTTTGCTATTTGCTAGATCTGTTCCAAATATGTTTCCTGTTTTGTGGAATAACAACAGAATTGCAGATGTTCTGATTAGTACAGGGAAAAGCCAAGTGCTGACTTTGACGTTAGCACATCTGAAGCCTGTTTTGCTGTCAATGATATCAGAACCTCTGAGAGTTATTGCCTTTTCAACAGAATCAGAACTTCTGGTTTCTCCACTAACAAACTTCTGTCTTGCAGCGCAGGGAAATCAGAACTTCTGATTTCCCCACTAACAAGGTTCTGTTTTGCAGGTGCCAGAGTCAGAAGTTCTGACTCATACAGTTTCACTAACAGGTTGATCATCTGGCAGCGGAGCTGAGTCAGAACTTCTGATGACCTCCCAGCAGCGCGCGGGCTCCCTCTCTCTCTCTATATATCTTGTTTTTTTGCTATTTTCTTTTTTGTCTATTTTTCTCGTTGAACCCCCCATGTACAAATGTGTATCCCCCTCCCCTAATTGTTGTAATAGCGTAGGATTTTATATTTCTGCTTCTTATTGCTAGTAATTAGGACATGTATGGCAAGATAAAATCAATGAAGTAGAAAAACCAATAAGCAAAGAAAAAAAAACTCTTGTATGCAATAAAATACACTTGCACACTAACACCCCTAGGGTTACATCCACTTGTTGCCTTTCAAAAATTGGGCCATATTGCATGTTAGGTCTCTTTGGGCAAAACAAATAACTCAAATGATCAAATCCCTTAAAGAAAAATTGCCCAAAGATACTTGGCACCATTGCAACTATGGTCTAAACGACGACCCGCGCCTGTCCCTTTCACATCCTAACACAAGATTGTCCTCCAAATACAATGGTGGAACAAAATTGTTAAAAGGGATAAAAACATAACAAAAATCTTTGAGAACTTTATGGTAGATCGCTCTTAAGTACTTGTCAACTTGCAAAACAAAAAACATTTGCCTGTTTTTAAACCACACCTCACAACACTTTCAAAACAACTTTCGAAAACAAATGAAAACCTTTTCAAAAGACATACACCTTTGTATACATCCCAACATGGATTATTACAAAGGTTGCCACCACATTGGCCTCTTTTCGAAGCATTTTCAAAACACACACACACAAAGCACCATTTCAAACAATTGAAAAAGGCAAGTGATCTAAGCAAGTAACTAAGATCCCATGGATAACCATGGATAGAAAGGGTGCTAATACCTTCCCTTTCTATAATCTACTCCCCGAACCCAAGAAAAATCTCAAAGGTTTTTGCTGTGCTTTTTAAACCTTTCCTTAGGATAAAATAAAAAGTCGGTGGCGACTCTTGCTCAACCGAAACATTTGTGAAAACAAACGCAAAACCACAGTCAGTTCTCCCACCGTATCACAGAACTGGCGACTCTGCTGGGGATAACTATAAAAGTGGAGTAACCTTAGGGCTTAGATCACCCTCTTGCATGACAAATTGTTTGAATTGTTTGCTTTACATCTTGGCTCTATTGTTTGGGTTTGCAATCCTACACCCGGATTTTGGGAAACATTCATAGATAGCAATACATTGTGGAAACTGTGCGGGGTATACCGACACGGTCGAAGCAATAGCTATATTAGTGCGACATATTTGTGAGTACCGGTAACCCTTGAGTTCAATCAAGGAGAGTACGGGGCCGCTGAGTGATGTCACTAAGCACTAATGACCTAGAACCTTACTTTACCATCTTGGCCTTTTATTAGGGGTAGTGAGATGACCGGCTTTGGTGCAGTCCGAAGTTGGTAGATACTCGATACTACACTCATTGAGGGTTATTTTCTTGGAATATTTTGGTCGCTAGTTAAGTGGCTAAACCAAAACAATGAACAATGAAAACAATCCTGTGATATTGAGCTCCTTAGAACCCGGTTACTATTTATAGGATAGGTTTTTAAGCCAACTACACTCAAGAGGGTACTTACCTATGAAACCTCATGCAAGCCTGAAACTAGGGTTTGGTGTGAATTGCTTGTACATATGTGCTGTGCATACATCATGGACATCATAAAACATCATACGCATTCACTAACCATTTCAAGGGTTTTGGATCTTCATCTTTGTTCCTGTTTTGCAGGTCATGGAAGTTCCTCGCAGAAAAACCATTCAAGTCAACCTTGTGAGAATCTCTCCTCAACTCAAGGAGCTCACCTCAAGAATTCCGGAAAGTTCATCCTTCAGTGAAAGACATGGTAGACTGCTCAGCCTAGTCAACACCAACATTGAAGAAGACATGATAAAAGTGCTATTCCAGTTCTTTGACCCTCTTCACCACTGTTTCACTTTCCCCGATTACCAGTTGGTGCCCACTTTGGAGGAGTTTTCTCAACTCCTGAGAATTCCTATCCTTAATCAACTACCTTTCAACGGTACGGAAAAGGAACCAAAGCCGGAAGATGTTGCTCGAGCATTACATCTACAACCATCCGACATCAAGGGGCATTGCGAAACCAGAAGCGGCGTCAAGGGATTCTTAGCAAAATTCTTGTTTGAGAAGGCACAAGAATGTTGGAATTCGTTGGACCTACAAGCCTTTGAGGAAATTGTGGCACTCCTTATCTATGGGTTGGTCTTGTTCCCAAACCCTGACCAATTGGTAGATGTCAATGCCGTCAAAATCTTCTTATCCAGAAATCCAATACCAACATTGCTTGGGGACATCCTTCACTCATTTTACACACGAACAATGAGAAAGAGGGGTGTTCTCATGTGCTGTACTCCTCACCTTGCAAGGTGGTTTATTTCGCACCTTCCACAATCTGTCTTGAAGAACGACCAAGGCTCAAGGTGGTCCCAACGGTTAATGACTCTTACTCACTCTGATGTACATTGGTGTTCTCGATCCAGAGAAAATGTCATCATCGTCGATCGTTGCGGAGAATTTCCTAATGTTCCTTTACTTGGAATCAGAGGAGGTATCACCTACAACCCTTGCCTAGCTTTGAGACAATTTGGATATGCACGGAGGGATGGTCTTCATGACATGTTGATTCCTGACCTAGTTTTTGACTTTGACAACGATGCGCAAGGACTTCGCCAAAGATTCATCAGAGCTTGGGGAAAACTCAACAAGGTTGACAGCAAGACTCTGGGACACAAGAACTCCATCCCTCTTGAGCCTTATCTCAAGTGGGTACGAGCCCGAGCCCAAAGTCTGATGATGCCTTATCCTCATGTTCTCCCTGTGATTAAAGAGCCCGTCAATGAAGGAGAGGTTCCCTACACCATCCTACATCCAAACATGCCTACATCATGGGAGGAAATGTAGAAAAGTTGGATTCAGCTCAAGGAGGAACGGAATACTTTTGAAGCTAGCTTCTACGCCAGTGAGAAGAAGGTTCTAGAGCTTACCCGCCGACTCCATGAGCAAGAGGCCCTCAACACCTACATCGCACCAAAGAGGATGCGCAATGTCTTTTTACCTTGAGAAGTTATTTTGTAATATTTGGCCCATGGGGCATTTATGTGCTAACAAATTTCTTCTTATTAATATGACGTGCGTTCTTCTTTGTCTGAAACAATTTTGAATGTCCTAAATCCTTGAATGCATTGCATACATAAGCATACCATTCATCATGTGCATAAGCAGGTCTCACTCCAAGTTTCCTTATCTATCTGCTGTTTATGTCAGTAGGATGGATCTCGAGCAAACAGTCAAAGACCTACAAGCTCAGAATGCACAGTTCCAACAACTCCTGATGACCTTGGCTAAGGGTCAGGAGGATATCAAGACTCGATTGGGGAACAAAGACCCAGTGAAGAAGAAGAAAAAGAGACTCGGGATGGCTACTTTGGGGAGAAGATTTGATGGAGAAGCTCGGAGAGTGCTTGAATTTCCTCCTATCTCTGATGAAGGAACCAGCAAAGGAGGTGGGGCTGTGGTACCTTCCGAGTCTGATGCGGAAGAGGAGGAGGTCGAAGAGGATGAAGATTATACCGATCAGCAATACCCTCCAGCTGATGATAAATACAAAGGGCTAGAGGACAGGTTGGTCGCCATGGAGCTACAAACAGTACCGGGTTTGGATTTTGAAGACTTGGGTTTGGTTGCCGGGATCGTGATTCCCCCAAAATTCAAAGTGCCAGTATTTGTGAGGTATGATGGGCTGTCCTGTCCCAAAATGCATCTCAGGTCCTACGTGAGAAAAATTCAACCCTATACGGCAGATAAAAACCTTTGGATTCATTTCTTTCAAGACAGTCTTTTTGGAGCTCAGTTGGAGTGGTTTTATCAGCTAGAGGGAACCAGTGTTCGAAATTGGGAAGATTTGGCCACCGCTTTCTACAAACAATACCAATACAATTCTGACCTTGCCCCTACTCGTACCCAACTTCAGGGTATGTCGTTAGGAACAGGCGAAGGATTCAAAGAGTACGCACAAAAATGGAGGGATTTGGCTGGCAGGGTGCAGCCTCCTTTAACCGATCGTGAGCTTGTTGATATGTTTCTGGGGACCCTATCTGGGCCATTTTTCAATCATCTGATTGGTAACTCTTCCACAGGGTTTACCGATTTGATCTTAACGGGCGAAAGAATAGAAGCTGGCATCAAGTCAGGAAAGATTCAGAAGGGTGTTGCTGCAGGTACTGAGAAGAGGCCTTTTAAGAAAGAAGCAAGTGCCGTCTACGGTCCTAGAAGACAAGTCAAGCCAGAAAGTCGCCAAGCCGTCAATGCTCTGGTCATTTCAAAACCTGTTGCTGCTCCTCAGAGGTACAATCAACAAAGAAGCGAAAGGCCCAAGAGGCAGTATACTCGGTTGAGTATGGCCTTGTCACAAATTTTACCCCAACTATTGTCAACCAACTTGGTGACCACCAAAGAAGCCCCTAAAGTCGTGAATACTGCATCTCCTAAGTATAACCCAAATGCCCGTTGTGCTTATCATTCTGATAGCCCCGGGCATACTACTGATGATTGCTGGGCCTTGAGAAACAAAGTGCAAGATCTTATTGACGCAAAAGAAATTCAGTTTGAAGCGCCTGAAAGACCGAATGTTGTAACTGCTCCTATGCCCCAGCATAGAGTAAATGCCATTGAAGAAGAGTTGTATGTTGTTTCAGTGAATGATGTTGCTACCCCTCTGTTGACTGTTAAGAGGAACTTACTACTAGCAGGTTTATTTCCGGGTTGTAGTAAGGGTTGCCTCCTGTGTGCTGTTATCCCTACCGGTTGTTCACTGCTGAAATCAGGCATCCAAAGCCTGATGGATAGCAAGGAAATTTTGTTCAAGAAAACTGATGTTCCGTTTTTTTCCGTTGAAGAAATATCTGTTGTCACAATTTACAATCCTAAAGCTCCCATGAAGAAACCAGTCCGAATTATGTCTGTTGCACCCATTACTATTACTATTCCGGGGCCTCTCCCCTATGAGTCTGATAAAGCGGTCCCATGGCATTATGGAGCCGACGTATATGTGCTTGGGATGAAGCAGGAGTCCAACACCAATACCAGTATCAGTAACATCACTGGTCCCGCCAAGATTACCCGCAGTGGCAGGCTCTTCTCGCCTGACATTGCACCGCCAGTTATCCGAAAACCTCTCACCATCACACCCGCAAGTGTGCATGTTCCAATTCAAGTTCCTATGTCTACTACTGTCGCCGGGTCCTCTGATACTCGGGGAAAAGAAGTTGCTACCGATTTGCCTATCAGGACGGAGGCACCAAAAAAGACTGTTGTAGAAGCCTCCCAACAAGAAATGGAGGAAATTCTTAAAATCATCAAAAAGAGTGACTTTAACGTTGTTGAACAGTTGGGGCATACTCCCTCCAAAATCTCTATGCTATCATTGCTGCTATGCTCAGAGGCCCATGCAAAAGCCCTGATTTCATTTCTGAAAATGGCCCATGTGCCGCAGGAGACCTCCGCGGATCAATTCACTGACTGTGTGGCTAATCTGACAGCTGACAATGGATTGGGGTTCTCGGATGCTGACCTCACCCCCAAAGGGAAAAGTCACAATGATGCCCTGCATGTTTCCCTAGAATGCAGGGGCACTACTCTCGCACACGTGCTAGTGGATACCGGTTCTTCCCTGAATGTTTTGCCCAAGAAGGCATTGGACCGCTTGGATTGTGAGGGGCTGGAGTTGAAACCTAGTAACATCATTGTTAGAGCCTTCGACGGTTCTAAGAGGATGGTGCACGGTGAAGTAAACATTCCTATTCGTGTGGGTTCCCAAGTCTTCGACTCAACGTTCTATGTAATGGATATTCGTCCGTCTTAATCCTGCTTATTGGGTCGACCCTGGATTCACAAGGCTGGGGCGGTAACCTCCACTCTACACCAAAAACTCAAATACCCTGTCAAAGGGAAGATTGTTACCGTGCAGGGTGAGGAGGAATACATGGTTAGTCATTTGAATTCATTCCGGTATATCGAGATGGACGGGGAGTTTATTGAAACCCCCTTTCAGCATTTTGAGGAGGTACCTCCAATTTTGGCATCAGCTGAAGCAGTAGTTGAAGAAGACTCTCCGTTGAAGATGGCATCCTTGAAGGATGCCCGGGCTGTAATCGAGAAAGGCAATTGTGCTAACTGGGGTCAGCTTCCTGACTTCACTCAAAAGAACGACAAGTTCGGGCTGGGCTTTACTGCAGAGGCTCAGAGGGCTGTGCGCAAGGAAAAGATCAGAAAGACTCCAGTGTTTATCACCATTCCAAGGGTGAATGCTATTGAGGAGGACGTAGAGGAAGCAGAGTTTGATAGTTGGATCTACCCGACTACCAGCAACAGATCAAGCAACTGGACGGCAAAGGATTTTACACCTATCACATTTGTCACGCAGTAATTAACTCTTTTGATTTTCAATTTGTAACAAACAATGTGTTAAAACTTTAATTGGCTCGGTGTCCTACCCAGGGCATCGTGGCTCCATTTGTGAGGGCTTTTTGTATGACATTTCCATATATCATCAATCAAAACATTGGACATTTGTTGCATTTCAAATCTTGTGCTCTTTTTCTCTCTGTGTTATATATTGCAAAACAGCTATATTTACACACACTCACTTATATAGGTTTCAATCCACTCTGGATCTCATTGGTAACAGCGCTGCTACCGCCAGTTATGACTTCGAGAATCCGATCAACTTGGCCGAAGACGAAGGTGGAGATGATTATGAAGTGCCTGGTGAACTCGCAAGACTGCTACTCCAGGAAGAGAGGGCTATTCAACCACATGAAGAGCCGGTGGAAACAATTAACCTGGGTACTGAGACAGATAGGAAAGAGGTCAAGATTGGGGCTAATCTAGAGCTCAGCGTGAAGCAACGATTGATCCAGATGCTACAGGATTACATGGAGATATTTGCTTGGTCCTATGAAGACATGCCTGGTTTGGATGCCGACATTGTAGTTCATCACCTGCCGACTAAGGAAGACTGCCCTCCGGTAAAGCAAAAGGTTCGCCGCATACGCCCAGAGATGTCTGAAAAGATCGAGGCCGAGGTCATGAAGCAATTCGATGCCGAATTTCTAGCAGTAACTTCTTACCTTCAGTGGGTTGCCAATGTGGTGCCAGTGCTGAAGAAGGACGGTAAAGTCAGAATGTGTGTTGACTACAGGGATTTAAACAGGGCAAGCCCCAATGATGATTTTCCTCTACCTCACATTGACGTTCTCGTTGACAATACTGCTCAACACAAGGTGTTCTCCTTCATGGATGGTTTTTCAGGGTATAATCAGATCAAGATGGCCCCAGAAGATATGGAAAAGACTACCTTTGTAACTCAGTGGGGCACCTTCTGTTACAAGGTCATGCCGTTCGGATTGAAAAATGCTGGGGCAACCTATCAACGTGCCATGGTTGCTTTATTTCATGATATGATCCATCATGAGATTGAGGTATATGTTGATGACATGATTGCAAGGTCTCAAACTGAGGAGGAGCACCTTGATCATCTGAGGAAGCTATTTGACCGACTGAAGTTATACAAGCTGAGGTTGAATCCCAACAAATGCACCTTTGGGGTGAGGTCCGGAAAATTGCTAGGTTTCATCGTAAGTGACAAAGGTATTCAGGTGGACCCTGCCAAGGTAAAAGCCATACAAGAGATGCCAACTCCAAAGACAGAGAAAGAAGTCAGAGGCTTCCTAGGACGACTGAATTACATTGCCCGATTCATCTCACACCTGACTGCTACTTGTGAGCCAATCTTCAAATTACTGAAGAAAGATCAAGTAGTACGTTGGAACGATGAATGTCAGGCTGCCTTTGAAAAGATAAAGGAATATCTCCAAGAGCCACCCATTCTTATGCCTCCAGTGGAAGGAAGACCTCTGATACTATATTTGACAGTACTTGACAATTCAATGGGGTGTGTGCTGGGACAGCATGACGAGTCTGGCCGAAAAGAGCACGCTATTTATTACTTGAGCAAAAAGTTTACCGACTGTGAGTCTCGTTACTCACTGCTTGAGAAAACTTGCTGCGCTCTAGTATGGGCTGCTCGCCGGCTAAGACAGTATATGCTGACTCACACTACTCTATTGATTTCAAAAATGGATCCCATCAAGTACATATTCGAAAAGCCCGCTCTGTCTGGTAGAATAGCGAGATGGCAAATGATCTTGACAGAATATGATATCCAGTATACAACTCAGAAAGCAATTAAAGGAAGTGTACTGGCAGATCATTTGGCACACCAACCTGTGGACGATTACCAATCATTGAACTTTGATTTTCCGGACGAAGACATCATGGTGGTAACTGACTGTGAAATACCTGGACCGGATGAAGGACCTGAGGAAGGATCCCGATGGTCTATGCATTTTGATGGAGCCTCCAATGCTTTGGGTAACGGCGTCGGCGCTGTAATCATATCTCCCAAAGGAACGCATACTCCACTCACCGCCCGATTATGTTTCAACTGCACCAACAATATGGCAGAATATGAGGCATGTATCATGGGTCTACAAGCTGCAATCGATTTAAGGATCAAATTCCTGAGTGTCTTCGGAGATTCCGCTCTCGTGATCAATCAGATCAAAGGCGAGTGGGATACGAAACACCCAAATCTTATTCCTTACAAGGAGTATGTGTCAACCTTGCTTCCCCACTTTGAAGAAATAACTTTTGAGCACTTCCCAAGAGAGGAGAATCAGCTAGCGGACGCACTGGCTATGATGTCTTCAATGTTCAAAGTTAAATGGGACAATGAGGCTCCCCGGATCATCATCTGGAAGTTGGACAAACCGGCATACTGCTGCGACCTCGAGGCCGAGAAGGCAACTGAAAAACCCTGGTATCATGAGGTGAAAAGGTACTTAGAAGCTCAGGAATACCCTGAAGGTGCATCTGTCAATGACAAGAAGTTCATAAGGAGGTTTGCGGCAAAATTCTTCCTCAGCAACGGCATCCTCTACAAACGGAACCATGATTCAACTCTACTACGTTGTGTGGATAAAGCTGAGGCAGAGAAAATCATGATAGAACTGCATGAAGGTACATTTGGGACACATTCCAGTGGACACACCATGGCAAAGAAAATCCTTCGAGCAGGATATTACTGGTCCACAATGGAAGCCGACTGTTATCAGCATTCTCGGACGTGTCACAAATGCCAGATCTATGCTGACAAGGTGCATATTCCTCCCGTTCCTCTGAACGTCCTGACGGCACCTTGGCCTTTTGCAATGTGGGGCATTGATATGATCGGTGAGATCCGACCGACGGCATCCAACGGGCATCGCTTCATCTTGGTAGCGATCGATTACTTCACAAAATGGGTTGAGGCAGCTTCCTACGCGACGGTAACCAAGAGTGTCGTGGCACGTTTTATCCGGCATAATCTGATCTGTCGGTACGGTGTCCCGGAAAGAATCATTACGGACAATGGTACCAATCTCAATAACAAAATGATCACTGAACTCTGCGAACAATTCAAGATACAGCACCACAATTCTTCTCCCTACCGGCCAAAGATGAATGGGGCTGTAGAGGCAGCTAATAAGAATATTAAGAAAATTGTGCAGAAGATGACAGTGACCTATAAAGATTGGCACGAGATGTTACCGTTTGCTCTTCACGGGTACCGTACCTCAGCGAGGACGTCAACCGGGGCAACTCCTTTCTCCTTGGTCTATGGCATGGAGGCAGTCTTGCCCATTGAAGTCCAGATACCTTCTCTCTGGATAATGAAAGATGCAGACTTAAATGAAGATGACTGGATCCAGACTCGACTTGATCAATTAAACCTGATTGACGAAAAGAGGCTCACCGCTATCTGTCATGGTCAGACGTATCAAAAACGAATGATCAGGGCATTTAACAAGAGGGTCAGATCACAAGAGTATCAGGTTGGAGACTTGGTAATCAAGCGCATCATCCTTCCTCAAAGTGATCCCCGGGGCAAATGGACCCCTACTTACGAAGGGCCATTTGTGGTTAAACATGTTTTCTCAGGAGGAGCCATGATCCTAACCACCATGGATGGTGACGACCTCCCTCACCCCGCCAATGCAGACATAGTGAAAAGATACTACGCATGAATAAAAGACCCGCTAGGTTGACATACCTAGGCAAAAATAAGGGCTTCCCGACGAACCAAAAGGGTTCGGGCAAAAATAAGGGATGAAATGAAAAAAACCTGTACACCCGGCAAGTTGAAAACCCGAAAGGGCGACTTGGGCAAAAATGGGTATCCCGGTGGACTGAAAACCCGAAAGGGCGGTCCAGGCAAAAGTTAGGGATAAAGCGTAACACTATGTCTCATTGGATCACTTCGCATCCGGAATTCGGTATCAACTATCTGGCTCAGATTTCGACATCGACCAATCAGCTTCATCTTCAACCAAGCAGCAAAGTGATGAGACGCTTGGAGACATAAAGGCAATAGCAGAGTTGGAACCCAGTGGGATTGTTCACATAGCTGTTTTGTTTTCTTTTCAAAAATTGTAAATTCTGTGATTATTCGGCGGCATCCTCTTAATAGGATGTCAGCTTCTTGTACAGAAACGCCTATTCACAGGCAAAATTCAAATCAATACAAATTCACTTGTCCATACAAGTTGCCATTTTTTTTCCTTTTTCTGTTTTGTCTTGCGAAGGACGTCCAATGGTCATTTTTGATATATGCATTTGACATTAAATTGCTAATTTATAAATGTTTGCAAAAGATCAATTACAGGTGACATCAGAAACAAGGGCAATGTAAGGTTGTCTGATGCAGTCTGTTTGCTTTGTCCGCCAAGGTACCAAGGTAGATTCGACTGAAGAATGTGACCAAATCATCTCAACGCCCCGCAGAGTAAGACAAGAATTCAGCAATACTCTCCCCAAGCTGAGTTGATTCCCCGTCGATCCTGAAAAGGCACAACGTTCCCCGGCAGGTCTTAAAAGCTTATCCTCAGTAGATTCTGGAAGCTTGTTCCCTGCAGAATACGGACGTCTCTCCCGAACTTTATTCAGAGTTATTCCTCACAAGGGCTTATAACTGGGTTATCCTCAGCTAATCGCCACGGAAGATCGCCCCCAACAAAGTTCTTTCAACCCCCAACAAAGTTCTTTCAATCCCCAGCGGAGTTTATCTTTGGTATCCCCAGCGGAGTTTATCTTTCAATCCCCAGTGGAGTTTATCTTTGGTATCCCCAACAGAGTTTATCATCATTATCCCCAGCGGGATCCATCATTAAAGCCCTCAGCAGGCCTCTCATCAAAACTTCAGCAAAGTATCTCGGCCACAGGGCAATTCCCCGGCCGATCGTCAAAGATTTATTTTCCTAAGACGAAGTTACATTCATAAACATTTCACACTTTCATACATCTCGCTTACATACATGATAAAGTGCATACAACACTATCTCATGTTGAACATCATGACATCATGCATATCATACATCATGACATTGCGTACAACTTATATTTTTGCCTTTTCAGGGAAAAAGACAATCCCAAAGACAACTACCTTCAACTGTCACAAATTCCGGATTCGACTCCTGTATCTAGCCAGGGCATATCTGAGAGTGATCAGTTTCCAGACTCGATTCCTGTATCTAGCCAGGGCACGTCTGAAGAGTTCGAAGATTCGATTCCTGTATCTAGCCAGGGCATATCTATCTACGACATTTCCAGACTCGATTCCTGTATCTAGCCAGGGCACGTCTGAAGAGTTCGAAGATTCGATTCCTGTATCTAGCCAGGGCATATCTATCTACAACATTTCCAGACTCGATTCCTGTATCTAGCCAGGGCACGTCTGAAGAGTTCGAAGATTCGATTCCTGTATCTAGCCAGGGCATATCTATCTACAACATTTCCAGATTTGATTCCTGCATCCAGCCAGGGCATATCTGTTGACCACATTTCTAGACTTGATTCCTGTATCTAGCCAGGGCACGTCTGAAGAGTTCGAAGATTCGATTCCTGTATCTAGCCAGGGCATATCTATCTACAACATTTCCAGATTCGATTCCTGCATCCAGCAAGGGCATATCTGTTGACCACATTTCCAGACTCGATTCCTGTATCTAGCCAGGGCACGTCTGAAGAATTCGAAGATTCGATTCCTGTATCCAGCCAGGGCATATCTATTGACAACATTTATAGATTCGATACCTGTATCCAGCCAGGGCATATCTGCATAAGGAGATTAAAGATCAAACACCTGTAACAAGCCAGGAAAACATCTGCCTTTCTCAGATACATAAAATTCTCGCTAAGGAATCTCTTGTGCGATCAAACACTTCCAAATGGCATCTGTAAGCCCATTCCCGACAAAGTTCGGTCACATCTCCAGATGGCATCTATAAGCCCATCTCCCTATCCACCACCTCTCCAAATGGCATCCATAAGCCAATTCCCGCCATCACATTCGCTGATACTCCAACATGCGAGTGCAAATTTCCGGGCACTCTAGTGTCCAATCTCCTTTTACCTTCGAGTCGCGAAAGGCAAACTTGCCAATCTAACTCTTCAGGTTCAAGAAGATTGAACAGGGGCAACTGTTGTACCCCAAAATTTGCCCTCCCTTTCTTCAGGAAACCATCTTGGATTTTTCAAGGTCCCCCTGAAACAAATCCAAGCCCTGAGTTATCCTTTTGCCCAAGCAAGCCACTTACAAAAGCAAGATGATCTCACGAACTCCAGAAGCAACGCTTTTATCTTGAGAAAAAATCAAATTCTAAGTGCTTAGAATGTTTCTTTAAAATAAGTGTTTTTAGAAAAATCAGCGCTTCAGAACTTCTGGACCCATTCCAGGTGAAGACGGTCAGAAGTTGCAAGCTTGGCTCAGCGTGGTCAGAAGTTGCCCCTTCAGCAGCTACATCAGTTCAACCAGAAGTTGTAAACGTGGTTCAGAATGTAAGCCTCAAACAGAACATGCCCCTTCAGCAGTTGCACAAGCCCAGTCAGAATTTGCTAAAGGAATGCAAGAGAAGTAGGGAAGTCTGAAGGCTCCTTCAAAACAGGTTGAAATCAGAAGATGAAAGATCAGAAGAGTGGGTGTTATACTGATACAGAATCTCTAAGTCCAGATTGTCCAGAAGCAAATCCAAGGAACGTACCAGAAAACCAGGAGAATCTCCAGAGCTTACTAAGACAACAGGTAGCCAAGGCCAAAGCATGGTTTACGCTGCTGGTTCAACGCTGGTTTCCATTACCAGAATGTTGGTATTGACAGGTCTTGTCACCATTTAATGCCCATTAATGCTTCCAACCACTCCTGAGCATTCACGTGTGGCTTGGAAAACGCTTTTGCACAGATTCTGGCATGGGTCTTCACGCCACCGCCCACTTCAGAGGTCACTTCTCCCCAATCTACGCCTGCTGCTGCAACCTAGGCTGAAAGCTATCTGTATCACAACTTCCCAGGAATTTCTGTCAAAGAACAAATTCAAACTCTGTTGGCGCCTTAAATGTTCTAGGCATCCACAAGAACTTTGCCTATAAATAGAGAGTCTTCACCACTGCCAAAGACGTTCAAGAAAAGAAACAGAAAATTGCTAAGAGAGAAACATAACTCCTAGCAACACAGCATTCTGAAACTCTGCCAAAATCTCCAGCTTTGTTTCATAACTTTGAGTTTCTCACCTTCAACTTCATCAAATATCCAGTTCTTTTCTGTAAACCAAAAAACACTCTTTCCAAACTTCTGACCCTACACACGTATACACCTTTACTTCCCCTTTTCAAAATCTGTCCAGAACACCACCAGAACCAGAACCAAAAGCTAAACTTTCACTCACCAACTTTTCCAAACAGTCAGGTAAGCACCTGCTGACCCTCACCACACTGTTCAGCATCATCAGCTGTGCATATTCAAGTAACATAATGTAAATATTCATGTTATTGCTGTTTATGTTCTGAGGATTTTCATACCTCAGAACGTTCTGAGCCAGTATAGGACTTGCCTGTGACCTTGGTGATTCTGACCTCTGAAACATTTTTGCTATTTGCTGGATCTGTTCCAAATATGTTTCCTGTTTTGTGGAATAACAACAGAATTGCAGATGTTTTGATTAGTACAGGGAAAAGCCAAGTGCTGACTTTGACGTTAGCACATCTGAAGCCTGTTTTGCTGTCAATGATATCAGAACCTCTGAGAGTTATTGCCTTTTCAACAGAATCAGAACTTCTGGTTTCTCCACTAACAAACTTCTGTCTTGCAGCGCAGGGAAATCAGAACTTCTGATTTCCCCACTAACAAGGTTCTGTTTTGCAGGTGCCAGAGTCAGAAGTTCTGACTCATACAGTTTCACTAACAGGTTGATCATCTGGCAGCGGAGCTGAGTCAGAACTTCTGATGACCTCCCAGCAGCGCGCGGGCTCCCTCTCTCTCTATATATATCTTGTTTTTTTGCTATTTTCTTTTTTGTCTATTTTTCTCGTTGAACCCCCCATGTACAAATGTGTATCCCCCTCCCCTAATTGTTGTAATAGCGTAGGATTTTATATTTCTGCTTCTTATTGCTAGTAATTAGGACATGTATGGCAAGATAAAATCAATGAAGTAGAAAAACCAATAAGCAAAGAAAAAAAAACTCTTGTATGCAATAAAATACACTTGCACACTAACACCCCTAGGGTTACATCCACTTGTTGCCTTTCAAAAATTGGGCCATATTGCATGTTAGGTCTCTTTGGGCAAAACAAATAACTCAAATGATCAAGTCCCTTAAAGAAAAATTGCCCAAAGATACTTGGCACCATTGCAACTATGGTCTAAACGACGACCCGCGCCTGTCCCTTTCACATCCTAACACAAGATTGTCCTCCAAATACAATGGTGGAACAAAATTGTTAAAAGGGATAAAAACATAACAAAAATCTTTGAGAACTTTAGGGTAAATCGCTCTTAAGTACTTGTCAACTTGCAAAACAAAAAACATTTGCCTGTTTTTAAACCACACCTCACAACACTTTCAAAACAACTTTCGAAAACAAATGAAAACCTTTTCAAAAGACATACACCTTTGTATACATCCCAACATGGATTATTACAAAGGTTGCCACCACATTGGCCTCTTTTCGAAGCATTTTCAAAACACACACACACAAAGCACCATTTCAAACAATTGAAAAAGGCAAGTGATCTAAGCAAGTAACTAAGATCCCATGGATAACCATGGATAGAAAGGGTGCTAATACCTTCCCTTTCTATAATCTACTCCCCGAACCCAAGAAAAATCTCAAAGGTTTTTGCTGTGCTTTTTAAACCTTTCCTTAGGATAAAATAAAAAGTCGGTGGCGACTCTTGCTCAACCGAAACATTTGTGAAAACAAACGCAAAACCACAGTCAGTTCTCCCACCGTATCACAGAACTGGCGACTCTGCTGGGGATAACTATAAAAGTGGAGTAACCTTAGGGCTTAGATCACCCTCTTGCATGACAAATTGTTTGAATTGTTTGCTTTACATCTTGGCTCTATTGTTTGGGTTTGCAATCCTACACCCGGATTTTGGGAAACATTCATAGATAGCAATACGTTGTGGAAACTGTGCGGGGTATACCGACACGGTCGAAGCAATAGCTATATTAGTGCGACATATTTGTGAGTACCGGTAACCCTTGAGTTCAATCAAGGAGAGTACGGGGCCGCTGAGTGATGTCACTAAGCACTAATGACCTAGAACCTTACTTTACCATCTTGGCCTTTTATTAGGGGTAGTGAGATGACCGGCTTTGGTGCAGTCCGAAGTTGGTAGATACTCGATACTACACTCATTGAGGGTTGTTTTCTTGGAATATTTTGGTCGCTAGTTAAGTGGCTAAACCAAAACAATGAACAATGAAAACAATCCTGTGATATTGAGCTCCTTAGAACCCGGTTACTATTTATAGGACAGGTTTTTAAGCCAACTACACTCAAGAGGGTACTTACCTATGAAACCTCATGCAAGCCTGAAACTAGGGTTTGGTGTGAATTGCTTGTACATATGTGCTGTGCATACATCATGGACATCATAAAACATCATACGCATTCACTAACCATTTCAAGGGTTTTGGATCTTCATCTTTGTTCCTGTTTTGCAGGTCATGGAAGTTCCTCGCAGAAAAACCATTCAAGTCAACCTTGTGAGAATCTCTCCTCAACTCAAGGAGCTCACCTCAAGAATTCCGGAAAGTTCATCCTTCAGTGAAAGACATGGTAGACTGCTCAGCCTAGTCAACACCAACATTGAAGAAGACATGATAAAAGTGCTATTCCAGTTCTTTGACCCTCTTCACCACTGTTTCACTTTCCTCGATTACCAGTTGGTGCCCACTTTGGAGGAGTTTTCTCAACTCCTGAGAATTCCTATCCTTAATCAACTACCTTTCAACGGTACGGAAAAGGAACCAAAGCCGGAAGATGTTGCTCGAGCATTACATCTACAACCATCCGACATCAAGGGGCATTGCGAAACCAGAAGCGGCGTCAAGGGATTCTTAGCAAAATTCTTGTTTGAGAAGGCACAAGAATGTTGGAATTCGTTGGACCTACAAGCCTTTGAGGAAATTGTGGCACTCCTTATCTATGGGTTGGTCTTGTTCCCAAACCCTGACCAATTGGTAGATGTCAATGCCGTCAAAATCTTCTTATCCAGAAATCCAATACCAACATTGCTTGGGGACATCCTTCACTCATTTTACACACGAACAATGAGAAAGAGGGGTGTTCTCATGTGCTGTACTCCTCACCTTGCAAGGTGGTTTATTTCGCACCTTCCACAATCTGTCTTGAAGAACGACCAAGGCTCAAGGTGGTCCCAACGGTTAATGACTCTTACTCACTCTGATGTACATTGGTGTTCTCGATCCAGAGAAAATGTCATCATCGTCGATCGTTGCGGAGAATTTCCTAATGTTCCTTTACTTGGAATCAGAGGAGGTATCACCTACAACCCTTGCCTAGCTTTGAGACAATTTGGATATGCACGGAGGGATGGTCTTCATGACATGTTGATTCCTGACCTAGTTTTTGACTTTGACAACGATGCGCAAGGACTTCGCCAAAGATTCATCAGAGCTTGGGGAAAACTCAACAAGGTTGACAGCAAGACTCTGGGACACAAGAACTCCATCCCTCTTGAGCCTTATCTCAAGTGGGTACGAGCCCGAGCCCAAAGTCTGATGATGCCTTATCCTCATGTTCTCCCTGTGATTAAAGAGCCCGTCAATGAAGGAGAGGTTCCCTACACCATCCTACATCCAAACATGCCTACATCATGGGAGGAAATGTAGAAAAGTTGGATTCAGCTCAAGGAGGAACGGAATACTTTTGAAGCTAGCTTCTACGCCAGTGAGAAGAAGGTTCTAGAGCTTACCCGCCGACTCCATGAGCAAGAGGCCCTCAACACCTACATCGCACCAAAGAGGATGCGCAATGTCTTTTTACCTTGAGAAGTTATTTTGTAATATTTGGCCCATGGGGCATTTATGTGCTAACAAATTTCTTCTTATTAATATGACGTGCGTTCTTCTTTGTCTGAAACAATTTTGAATGTCCTAAATCCTTGAATGCATTGCATACATAAGCATACCATTCATCATGTGCATAAGCAGGTCTCACTCCAAGTTTCCTTATCTATCTGCTGTTTATGTCAGTAGGATGGATCTCGAGCAAACAGTCAAAGACCTACAAGCTCAGAATGCACAGTTCCAACAACTCCTGATGACCTTGGCTAAGGGTCAGGAGGATATCAAGACTCGATTGGGGAACAAAGACCCAGTGAAGAAGAAGAAAAAGAGACTCGGGATGGCTACTTTGGGGAGAAGATTTGATGGAGAAGCTCGGAGAGTGCTTGAATTTCCTCCTATCTCTGATGAAGGAACCAGCAAAGGAGGTGGGGCTGTGGTACCTTCCGAGTCTGATGCGGAAGAGGAGGAGGTCGAAGAGGATGAAGATTATACCGATCAGCAATACCCTCCAGCTGATGATAAATACAAAGGGCTAGAGGACAGGTTGGTCGCCATGGAGCTACAAACAGTACCGGGTTTGGATTTTGAAGACTTGGGTTTGGTTGCCGGGATCGTGATTCCCCCAAAATTCAAAGTGCCAGTATTTGCTAAAGGAATGCAAGAGAAGCAGGGAAGTCTGAAGGCTCCTTCAGAACAGGTTGAAATCAGAAGATGAAAGATCAGAAGAGTGGGTGTTATACTGATACAGAATCTCTAAGTCCAGATTGTCCAGAAGCAAATCCAAGGAACGTACCAGAAAACCAGGAGAATCTCCAGAGCTTACTAAGACAACAGGTAGCCAAGGCCAAAGCATGGTTTAGGCTGCTGGTTCAACGCTGGTTTCCATTACCAGAATGTTGGTATTGACAGGTCTTGTCACCATTTAATGCCCATTAATGCTTCCAACCACTCCTGAGCATTCACGTGTGGCTTGGAAAACGCTTTTGCACAGATTCTGGCATGGGTCTTCACGCCACCGCCCACTTCAGAGGTCACTTCTCCCCAATCTACGCCTGCTGCTGCAACCTAGGCTGAAAGCTATCTGTATCACAACTTCCCAGGAATTTCTGTCAAAGAACAAATTCAAACTCTGTTGGCGCCTTAAATGTTATAGGCATCCACAAGAACTTTGCCTATAAATAGAGAGTCTTCACCACTGCCAAAGACGTTCAAGAAAAGAAACAGAAAATTGCTAAGAGAGAAACATAACTCCTAGCAACACAGCATTCTGAAACTCTTCCAAAATCTCCAGCTTTGTTTCATAACTTTGAGTTTCTCACCTTCAACTTCATCAAATATCCAGTTCTTTTCTGTAAACCAAAAAACACTCTTTCCAAACTTCTGACCCTACACACGTATACACCTTTACTTCCCCTTTTCAAAATCTGTCCATAACACCACCAGAACCAGAACCAAAAGCTAAACTTTCACTCACCAACTTTTCCAAACAGTCAGGTAAGCACCTGCTGACCCTCACCACACTGTTCAGCATCATCAGCTGTGCATATTCAAGTAACATAATGTAAATATTCATGTTATTGCTGTTTATGTTCTGAGGATTTTCATACCTCAGAACGTTCTGAGCCAGTATAGGACTTGCCTGTGACCTTGGTGATTCTGACCTCTGAAACATTTTTGCTATTTGCTGGATCTGTTCCAAATATGTTTCCTGTTTTGTGGAATAACAATAGAATTGCAGATGTTTTGATTAGTACAGGGAAAAGCCAAGTGTTGACTTTGACGTTAGCACATTTGAAGCCTGTTTTGCTGTCAATGATATCAGAACCTCTGAGAGTTATTGGCTTTTCAACAGAATCAGAACTTCTGGTTTCTCCACTAACAAACTTCTGTCTTGCAGCGCAGGGAAATCAGAACTTCTGATTTCCCCACTAACAAGGTTCTGTTTTGCAGGTGCCAGAGTCAGAAGTTCTGACTCATACAGTTTCACTAACAGGTTGATCATCTGGCAGCGGAGCTGAGTCAGAACTTCTGATGACCTCCCAGCAGCGCGCAGGCTCCCTCTCTCTCTCTCTATATATCTTGTTTTTTTTCTATTTTCTTTTTTGTCTATTTTTCTCGTTGAACCCCCCATGTACAAATGTGTATCCCCCTCCCCTAATTGTTGTAATAGCGTAGGATTTTATATTTCCTCTTCTTATTGCTAGTAATTAGGACATGTATGGCAAGATAAAATCAATGAAGTAGAAAAACCAATAAGCAAAGAAAAAAAAACTCTTGTATGCAATAAAATACACTTGCACACTAACACCCCTAGGGTTACATCCACTTGTTGCCTTTCAAAAATTGGGCCATATTGCATGTTAGGTCTCTTTGGGCAAAACAAATAACTCAAATGATCAAGTCCCTTAAAGAAAAATTGCCCAAAGATACTTGGCACCATTGCAACTATGGTCTAAACGACGACCCGCGCCTGTCCCTTTCACATCCTAACACAAGATTGTCCTCCAAATACAATGGTGGAACAAAATTGTTAAAAGGGATAAAAACATAACAAAAATCTTTGAGAACTTTAGGGTAGATCGCTCTTAAGTACTTGTCAACTTGCAAAACAAAAAACATTTGCCTGTTTTTAAACCACACCTCACAACACTTTCAAAACAACTTTCGAAAACAAATGAAAACCTTTTCAAAAGACATACACCTTTGTATACATCCCAACATGGATTATTACAAAGGTTGCCACCACATTGGCCTCTTTTCGAAGCATTTTCAAAACACACACACACAAAGCACCATTTCAAACAATTGAAAAAGGCAAGTGATCTAAGCAAGTAACTAAGAGCCCATGGATAACCATGGATAGAAAGGGTGCTAATACCTTCCCTTTCTATAATCTACTCCCCGAACCCAAGAAAAATCTCAAAGGTTTTTGCTGTGCTTTTTAAACCTTTCCTTAGGATAAAATAAAAAGTCGGTGGCGACTCTTGCTCAACCGAAACATTTGCGAAAACAAACGCAAAACCACAGTCAGTTCTCCCACCGTATCACAGCAGGCTCCCAGGTCAAAAGGAGTACGTCTTCTCGATTACTCGGTAAACGACACTACAGTCAAAGGGGCCTCCATTGAGTGGGGGATCTCATGTATCCTTTTATGGGATTACTCCCTCAAAGTTAACATGACTATACCGCCCGTCTTATCTTAATTTTTTCCAAAGTCCGGGTACAAGACTTATAAGAAATCACTAAGCCCCTGAAAACCAGGAAAATCTAGACCAACATATATACAGCATAATGGGAAGTAATAAACAACAAGTAAAACAATACATAAACACTCATAGAAAAGAAAAAAACAAATCTAGGATTGACCCACTTAGGAATGGACCAGGAATAGGTCAATCTGTCCCCAATGAAGTCGCCACTTCTCTGTCGCACGCGTCGGCAAGGACGACAAAGATGAAAGAGATTGTGACAGTAATGATGGAAAAGAAATATAGAGGTGAAGATTTGAGATTTAAGCCATCAATTGATTTATCTCAACACAATGAAGTCGCCACCGCACTTTATTGTTTCCAAAGGGAAATGGGAAAAAAGAGAACAAAACCCATAATAAAGTAAAAGATTAGAGATCGAGGTACGGGGGTCGGTTATGCAAAGGGAAGGTGTTAGCACCCTAAGCATCGACGGTACTCCGCAGGATCAACTTTGTTTGGTTTCTTTTAAAAGGAGTGCCATGTAAAGGTTTACTTGCTAAAGGAAAAGAATGAATAAGTATTTGCACACTAAAGAAAATGAAATGTTTTATTATTATTTTTGTTGCTCGCCTTGGGTCATAAGACTTAGTGCCTACGTAATACCTTGTGCAATGGGAAAGTCAGAGCACCGTAGTTCGGATAGAAAAGACTTGTCTGTTGATTGATTTAAAATGAAGAGACAAGTCGTCATTGTTAGGATAGAAATCTCGACTAACGCCAACAAGGTATGAGAAAGATGGACCCAGCATCAGCAAGAGTTAGGGTTTGAGAATGCCTTTAGCACTCAAGTGGAAAATTCGACACCTTTAACACCATGGGGATATGAGAATGTTGCTCGATTATCAATGAATCATGTCTCATCTTGAAAAAAGGTTTGAATGGTAAAGGGTGCTCGAGCGCACGAAAGAGTTTGAATAATTTGAAGTGTTTTTATTGATTTTGAAAAATGTCGAAGTATGATTAAATGAATTGAAGTTTGTTTGAAGAAAAGAAGTTTTAAAAGAAAAGGCACTTGACAAAGTCGAGGTTTATTATGAAAGCGGTTCGAGTTTATAAACAAAGAAGCTTTTGAAAAAGATGAGAAGGTTTTGAAAATGCATGGACTTAAGTCCAAGTTTATTATGAAAGTAATTCAAGTTTTAAAAACGAGAAGTATTTTCAAAAGGAGGGAGAAGATTTTTGAAATTAAAGAAGATGGGAGGAGCAGAAGGGACTATCCTAAAGCATAAGGTAAAAGCTAGGGAAAAGAAACGTCTAACCAATAAGAAGCCAACACTTGACATTATAAGTCTTCACAAACCAATCAAGGATACTAAACCTCTTGATAAAACCAAGATTTAATTGCATTAAGTCTTCACAAAAATTGGGCAGAGTAACGGCTGTATACAGATGAATTCCATATTACAGACAAAGTATGTAATCACAATAACCTGCACACAAAACAAACAAATAACCCAATATCTTGGGGTAAACCCCAAGAACTCCAGACAAAATATCAATTAAGGTCACAAGGTCTCCAACATAAGTCAAGGTTTCTATTCCTAAGTACAAGAAGTCCAATACTCCATAATGCCAAGGATAGTAACCAAATAGTCCAAGTATCATTAATTTTTTTTTATGGTTCATGTTGATTATTAAGTATCTTCAAAAGGAAAAGAAAAGCTCAAGTGAGCAAAATAAAAATGGCATAAAAGTAAATGCTCAAGTAAGCAAAGATGAAAATAACATGAAATGTAAATGCTAAAATAAATGGGGCATAAAGTAAAAGCATAAAATAAAAGCATGAAGTAAAGTCAATTGTTAGAAGTTAATGGTTAGTTGGATGATCATCTTGAAACTTGCATTTGTAACTCATTAGAGGATTGGTAGAACCAAAGCCTTTCAACAAAAAGTTGAATTTGCTTTTTGTCAAGTATATCATCTATTTAAGAATCTTCAAGGCAACATTTAATGATCAATGATGTTTAAGTAATTCGCGTTGACCAAAATTGATGAAGATCCATTGGAGGATTGGTAGAACCAAAGCCTCCTAACAACGAATCTCAAGGTTATTGGATAAAAGGGTTCAAATTAAAATACTTGGGCTTGCAAACATAGGTTTGGGCCACGAATGATCATTTTCTCAAATCAGGGTAAAATTTAGCGCTATATTAAGCAATCGTAAGTGGACTTATATGGAAGTCGCACCTATTTTGAGGTCGGTCAATAGCAATCTATGTACTCCATGTTTGGATAAATGATATAGAGATCATCATCCCATAACATGTATCACAAATAAAAAATAAAGGGATAAGATAAAGAGGGAGGGGAATGATAAGCTAATTTGGATCACTAACTCAAATTTCTTTCATCTTTAAATTCATTCACTCATCTCTATGGATTTAAGTACTAAACATATCATTAATCCAAAGCACCAAAAATGAATTAAATAATTCACTATTCGGTAGATTTGAATTAATGAACATTTATCCAACTTCATCTTCACCCAAAGTCCATTGAATTTAAAGAGAAGTTGGACATTTAAAATTGCAATCCAAATCAACAATCAAAAGGAGTGAGTAGAAAAAGAAAGATGGATCAAAACAGCCCCAAAACAAGGCAGAAAATGCAGTTTGTCACTGTTACAATCGATTACACTCTGGCAACAATCGATTGAATCAATTATTTTTTTCAAAAAAACATAAAATCATTCTGTGACAATCGATTGCACTCTGAGTGCAACCGATTGCACCCTGTGAAAAACAGCAAATCAACATTTCAAAAGGCCAAATTCTTGTTCAAACTTTTCATAAAACACCTTATGATCATAGATTTAATTGAGCACAAAAATCCCATCAAATTATGAGAAAATAGCACCAATGGAATCACAAAATAATACTCATTGAATCAAACTCAAAGATCAACAAGAGATCACATTATGAAAGATGAAAAATCCAACTTACCAAAGGTAGATCTAGAGAATTATCAAAACAACTTCAAGAATTTGCTTCAATTCAGCCCCAAGAATCAATTTCCCAAGCTTGGATGTAGAGAATTGATAAACAGAAAGTGTTTGGATGTAGGTTTAGCTCAAATATTAGTAAGCTTCAATGCAAAGCTTACTAACTTTTTTTTTGAAAATGGAGCTTTGAGTGAATTTGGTAGATGGAGGGAAGTGAGAGATTTTTTAGCATGGTGAATTTGGCTATCAAAAGCTTGAGATTTGAATGAAATGAGAGCTCTATTTATAGAGTTTAGGCTTGGGATTAGTTGTGGTTTGGAGTTTGGTTTGGGAAATGAAATTAGGCTTGGTAATTGATTCTTGGAGACAAAATTTGAATTAATGATATATCTTTCAAAAAATGAAGAAAAATTGGAGCCCAAAATAATGACAAGCTTGAAATTGCTGATTTTTTCTCTCAAAATTTCACTTTGTGCAATCGATTGCACTCTGGGAGCAATCGATTGTACAATGAATTTTTTTTCAAATATTGCGCAAAATGCACGTTGTGCAATCGATTGCACTCTAGGAGCAATTGATTATACAGTGAAAAATGAATTTTTTTTATTATTTTCCTTTGCAAATAAAGATTTTAGAAAAATAATACCGGAAAACCTTATTTGCCAGATGTTTTGACTCGGTACCTACAAAACACAAATATACAAAGACAAAGACAAATTTTTTTTTTGTATTTTAATTAGAAGTTAGTCAACAACACATATACAAAATATACAACTAAGGTGTTTGGGGATCCCTCAAGAGAAAACTTAAAGATAGGATAAAAATGTGATGAATGAAGCTATTTATTAATGATTGTGACCAAATGACAAAATATGATATGAAAATGCGATTGAAAAAAATTAGGCGCGAAATTTAGGGTACAACATACAACGCGTCTGATCCATTTGATTAGCTTACTAACGCGTTTTGACTCTCATCCAATGGTCTACATGTTTTTGGTTTTTATTTTATATTCTGATTTTATATTTTATTTGTTTTAAACTTCAAAAATTCATTAAAAAATCATTTTAACTTCAAAAAATCTGGAAAAAAATCTTGAAAATACTTTTGATTTTTAACTTTCTGATTATTATTTTTTCACAATTTTATTTTGTGTTTTGATATATTTTTTTTATATTTTTTCACTTTATTTGAGTTATTTTAAATGTCTAAAAATACTCTTCTTAATTTTCAAATTCTGAAAAAAAAAAATGGAAGGATCCAATGACCTCTTGACAAATGTTGGTGACCTCATTTTATTTTTATTTTTGACTTTACTATTTTTCACAATTTTTAGTTTATTTTGCCTATTTCTTTTAATTTTAAAAATAGTTTCTGACTTTAAAAAATTATCAAAATTTTTATAAAAATATTTGGGCTCATTTCTGATTTTTCTATAGTCTCATTAAATTTATCTTGGACGTTTTAAATATAGTTGTTATTTCCCCCTTTTATTTTCATTTAAAACCACTTTAAAAATCTTTTCTTTATTTTTAAATACAATTTTATTTTTGTATATATTCTGGTTGATCTTGAACTATGAGATTTTGATCATGAACTTCATTAACATCATTGGATCTTTGGTGTTGAGTTTAACTCCACCAAAATAGATGACTGATTTTATGATAGTTTGATTAAATTTTTGGTTCAAATATGGTTTAGTTCTTATCCCCTCCCTCTTCATCTTATCCCCTTCTTACTTGTACTACATGTTGTTGGAGAATAATTTACATATCATTTCTATAAACATATGATATATAGATTGCTATTGACCGGCCTCAAAATAGGTGCGACTTCTATATAAGTCCACTTACAATTGCTTAATATAACGCTAAATTTTGTCCCGATTCGAGAAATGATCATTCGTGTCCCAAAACTATGTTTGCAAGCCCAACTATGTTAATTTGAAACCTTTAATCCAATAATCATATGGTTCATTGTAAGGAGGATTTTGTCTTATCAATCCTCTAATGAATCTTCATAAACTTTGATCAAAGTGAATCACTTAAACATCTTTGATCATTCATTGTTGCCTTGAGATTTTGAAATGAATGATATACTTGACAAAAAGCAAATAAAACTTGTTGTTGAGAGGCTTTGATTTTATAAATCTTATAATGAGTTTTCAAATGCAAGTTTTTCAAGATGGTCATTCAGCTAACTTCTAATTTCTAACAATTGCCTTTATTTTATGCATTTATTTTATGTATTTACTTTATGCACCAATTTATTTTAGCATTTACATTTCATGCTATTTTCATCTTTGCTCATTTGAGCATTTATCTTTATATCATTTTTATTTTATTCACTTGAGCTTCTCATTTATTTTTTAAGATACCTAATAATCAACTTGAACCATAAAAAACTTTAATGTTACTTGTACTATTTGGTTACTAACCTTGGCATTATAGAGATTGTGGACTTCTTGGACTTAGGATTAGAGACCTTGACATACCTTGAGACCTTGTGAATTTTATTGAAATATTGTCTGGAGTTCTTGGGGTTTACCCTAAGACATTGGGTTTTTTGTTTGTTTATTTTGTGTGCAGGTTATTTTAATTACATGCTTTTGTCTGTGATTGGGAATTCATTTGTATTCATCCGTTACTCTGCCCAATTTTTGTGAAAACTTACTACCTTTGAAGCTTGGTTTTCTTGAGAGGTTTAGTATATTTTCTTGTTTGGTTTCAATCCAAAGGATGGGAATTCTACATTGACTCATTATGTCAAGTTTTGGTTTCTTGTTGGTTAGACGATTCTTTTCCATTGCTTTTACCTTATGCTTTAGGATAGTCCCTTCATCTCCTCCCATCTTCTTTAATTTCAAAAGTCTTCTCCCTTCTTTTGAAAACTATTCTTGATTTAAACTTGAACCACTTTCATAAAAAACTTGGACTTAGGTCCATGCATTTGCAAAATGTTTTCTTAAGCCAATTCTAACCAACTTAATAATACTTTGACATTTTTTGTGATAAGACTAAAAGTCAATCAATCTCATTTAAACCATTTTGCCACTTTTGCTTTTTACTTTAAAATTTTCTCAAAAGATTAGACTCTTGTCAATCATTATAGTGATGTGATATATTATACTTCTATGATATGTAGTGAAGTAAGATATTTTCCGCTTGGGTGTTGAGCGAGGCTTTGTTGATTTTAAAATCCAAGATATATCCTCCACTTTGAGATGAAGCAAATTCTCCTTTCTCATAATCATGGGTAGTAAGTATGTTCTTTCACTCAGATACGACGATGATGTCTCGTCTCTTAAAATTAACCAACACACTTGTGTTTTAAAATTTTCAAAGGTGAACTACGTGTACCCTGATCCCTTATTGCACAGAAGGTGGTACGTAGGCACTAAAGATTTGCAACCGTGGTGGGGTGCAAAAATTGTAAAAAATACTTCTTTTCTCATCCCCACTAGTTATTTTTGTATAAAACATTTATAGCCAAAATACACATATTTTCAAAGAGGTTCTTGCGGAGTATCATAGATGTTTAGGATGCTAATACCTTCCCTTTGCATAACAAACCCCCGTACCTAGATTCTCTCCCACTCTTTTTTGGGTTATTCGCTCTTTTGCCATTCCTCTAGAAACAATAAAGCGCGGTAGCGAATTTTATTTTGATTTGTGTGAGTCAAGTCAATCTAATGGCTTAGTCTCAACATTTCTACCGCTACACAAAGGACCCATCAAATTATGGGTACCGAAATATGAAATTGTTTTAGTTGCAAATATGCTTAAACAGAGGCGCAAAATAGTAGTCCTGGTACCTGGACAGTAACTGCTCACAACATATGATAGGAGAAAAGCATATCTTCCAAACCCTAACTCTTAAAGTGGGGGAAATATGGGATTTGGAGGAAACCAGAAAGGCAATATCATTAGTATGAGTACTATTGGTAACTCTTCTATCTATATCAATAATGTTTGGCTTGTAGATTGACTAAAACATAACCTACTTAGCATAAGTCAAATTTGTGATAATGGTTATGAAGTGGTGTTAAATAAGAACATATGCACAATCATTAATGAATATGACAAGTCCATAATATTTAAAGGTAAGAGTAAAGGAAATATTTATAAAATTAATTTTTCTTAATTGGCTTATCAGAATGTGCTTTGTCTTCTATCAATGAGTGATGAAAAATGGCTCTGACACAGAAGGTTGGGTCATGCTAACTGGAGATTAATCTCTAAACTTAGCAAGTTAAAACTTATTAATGGTTTTCTAGACATTAATTATCACTCAGATGCTCTTTGTGGATCATTCCAAGTAGGAAAATCATCAAAACCTCTTTTGAACCAAAGAACATTGGCTCTACCTCCAGAACATTAGAGTTGCTTCACTTGATTTGTTTGGTAATGTTAGTACTTCATCAATCAATGGGAAGAAATATGGATTAGTCATAGTTGATTACTACAACACATGGACTTGGGTTTAAATCCTTAGATCCAAAGATGACTCATATGATGTGTTCAGCGTCTTCTGCATCCAAGTACAAAATGAAACAAATTCAAAAATCTTGAATATCATAAGTGATCATGAAGGAGAATTTAAAAATGAATCATTTGAGACTTTTTAGTGAAAAAATTGGAATTCTCCATGACATTTCTTCTCATAGAACTCCACAACAAAATGGGGCTATAGAGAGGAAGGATAGATATTTACAAGAAATGGATAGAACCATGATCCATGAAAACTATTTTCCAAAGTACTTGTGGTTAGAAACTATCAACACAACATGTTATGTTCATAACAAAATCTATATTATACATATTATGAACAAAACATCATATAAGTTTTTTAGGGGAAGAAAGCCAAGCATTTATTATTTTCATCAATTTGGATGTACATGTAACATTATGAACAATAAATTCTATCATAAGAAATTTGATGCAAAAGATCAGAAGGGTATCTTCTTAGGATACTCAAAATGCTCAAAGGCGTACATAATGTATAACTCTAAAACCGGAATGGTTGAAGAGTCAATACATGTCAAATTTAATTACAAAGAGCCTAGCACTAAAGTGTCATAGCTTATTGAAAGTTTTGCGTAATGGTAGGTATTTGAAGACATCCTTGGCAGTGGTTCTTCCATAGTCTCTCAACCTATTATGGTTAATATTCAACCTTCAGAAGCTGTATGCTCAGAAGCTGTTCAACCATTAGAAAATGGACATCCAGAAGCTGATCTAACTTCTAAAGCTCATCTAGATGAAGAAAAACTGAACAACCTCATGATGGTTCTCAAGAAGCAACATAATCCAAGAGCTCCTTCAAGTATGAGTGTTCACATCCAAAAGAGTTAATCGTTGGAAATAAGGATATTCCTAGAAAGACAAGACCTGTAATCAGAGGTGAAGACTCCCTGCTAGGACTTATCTCCATGTTTGAACCCACTTCTATTGATGAAGCACTATTAGAAGATGGATGGATCATGGCAATTCAAGAAGAGCTGAACCAGTTTTAGAGGAATGATGTTTGAGATCTAGTGCCCTAACCTCATTAGAATAAAATTATTAGAGCAAAATGGGTCTTCAAAAACAAGCTCAACAAACAAGGATAAGTGGTGAGGAATAAATATAGATTGGTAGCTCAAGGCTACATTTAGCAAAAAGCTATAGATTTATCTGAACTTTTTCACCTGTTGCAAGGTTAGAGGTAATCAGACCACTACTTTCTTATGCTACTAATCATAATATTATCTTATATCAAATGGATGTCAAGAATGCATTTTTAAATGGTGTGATTTCTAAACAAGTGTATGTCAAACAACTTCCTAGATTTGATGATTCTATTCATCCAGAATATGTTTTTGAGTTTAAGAAATCTTTATATGGACTCAAACAAGCTCCTAGAGCTTGGTATGAGAGACTGAGCAATTTTCTGTTAGAAAATGGTTTTAAAAAGGGTCAAGAAGACACTATACTATTCAGAAAGACACTGAAAATGAAATCTTAATTGTTCTGGCGTATGTAGATGATATTATTTTTTGTTTTACTAATGCTACTTTTTGCAGGGAATTTTCCAAGACTATGCAGGATAAATTTGAAATGAGTGTGATAGGAGAGCTTAAGTTCTTCCTTGGAATTCAAATCAACCAGTGCAAGAATGGAGTTTATATTCATCATACCAAATACACAAAGGAACTTTTGAAGAAGTTTAATCTGGATGACTTTAAAATCATGGAAACTTTTTACATCCAATATGTAATTTGAGCAAAGAGGAAAGCAACACCAAGGTTTGTCAGGATTTGTATAGAGGTATGGTTGGTTCTTTGCTTACATAACAACTTTGAGGCCTGATATCTTATTCAGTGCCTCCTTGTGTTCAAGGTTTCAGTCAGATCTTAGATAAACTCACTTAACTGTTGTTAAGAGGATCTTTAGGGATCTGAAAAGAACAACTAAACTAGGGTTGCTTTATAAAAATACCTAGATTATAAGTTATTTGGATTCTGTGGTGATGACTATGTTGGAGATAAAATTGAAAGAAAATCCACTATTGGAGGTTGTCAATTCATAGGTGAAAATCTTATATCATGAGCTAGTGAAATACAAGCAACTATTGTTTTGTCCACAGTAGAAGAAGAATAGTCTCGGCTGCTAGTTGTTGCACACAACTACTCTGGATGAAATATCAACTAGAGGATTATTAGATCTGTGGGAGCAACGTACCTATATTATGTGATAATATTGCTGCAATTTGTTTGACAAAGAATCATGTTCAATATTCCAGAACCAAACATGTAAAAATCAAACATCATTTTATTAGAGATTATATTCAGAAGAGTGTATTAGATATATAGTTCATTGATATTGATCATCAATGAGCTGATATATTTACTAAACCTCTTACTATTGAAAGATTCGACGTTATTAAAAAGAATATAAATATGCATATTGTTATAAACTAGTGTTAGTTTCTGAATGAAGGATCAGAGTCTGATGATGATCAGAAACTACTTCAATTAAAATCTCTAAACCAACTTCTGATGAATAATAGACTCTGAAGCATCTCATCCTTTTATGCTAAGAACTTAAGTATTTGTCTTTGATAACACATAAGTGGGATTTATTTTTATTGGAGTATCTCATGTCCACTTATGTGTCACTTACCTGAAAAGCCTTCTAACTGTTTTAGTGTTTTATTTATTGGACTTTTCTTATCTTTACGATTTCGTTGTTATTGCTCACACTCTGAGCTATATTCATTTAGACTTATTATGATTTCTGGTAAAATAAAATTTGGTGTTGTTATCCTTAAGCCATTTCTTTTTTTCAATTTTTTCTTAAAACAAAAATCTTGGTTGAAAAATATTCTAAGACTTCTCTTTTAGTGGTTCATTCAAAAGAAGTATTTGAAAAGAGTCTAACTTGCAGATGGGAAATGGACTAAGATTTCATTAATCTGGAATGATTACAATGTCGATGCGGGAAAATTTTGAGAACAAGCTATTGAATAATTTATTCAGTAAAAAGCAAGAGTCGTCACCGAACTTTATTGTTTCCAAAGGAATCAGAAAAAGTTGAATAAAACCCACAAAAGCATGCAAAGCAAAAAATCAAAGCACAAAGAGAACAAGGTACGAAGGTTGGTTATGAAAAGGGAAGGTATTAGCACCCTAAACATCTATGGTACTCCGCATGAACCTCTTGAAAATCTGTGTTTTTGACTAAAATTTATTGTTTGCAAAAAGATTGTGTAGATGAGAAAAGAAATAGTTTTTATGATTTTGATTCGGCAAAACTTCGAGATTTTTGTGCCTACGTACCACCAATGTACAATAGCGAAACCAAAACTACATAGTTCTGTTAGAACATAGTTTGAGTCTACAATCCTTAATTAGAGTTTTAATGATAACAACCACAAAGAACAAATATGCACTCTAAATTTGTGTTATTTTGTATGCAGAAGTTCTGACCGAAACAACATTAGAAATTAAGCTACAAAAGCTTTCAAGCTGAGGTAATCAGAATCTGCGCTGAAGAATGATAATTAGAATCTGCGCTGAAGTGAAGAATACTCTGATTCTGAATAGAAGTTTAATATATCATCAGATACTCACATCTCTGAGTCATCAATGTTCTGAAGCAATTGCAGCATGCAAGATTCTAAGTTCTGAAGCGTTACTTTTCAATCAAGACAGCATCATATGCAACGACTTCATTCAGACAAGAATCTTCTCAATATGGAAACAGCATTGAATGTCCATTATCACGCTTTATGTTGGACAAGATTTCCATGCCTATATAAACAAGCTAAGAGGAAAAATCGTTCACGATTTTGACAACAACTGCTACATACCTCTCAGAAGTTGCAATTAGGGATGTCAATGGGGCGGGGCGGGGCCGGGGGTACACTTCCCCATCTTTTTCCCCGCCATCAAATTCATTCCCCGTCCCCGTCCCCGATCTCCGTCACGGGGGAATTTCTATCCCCATCCCCGTTCCCCGCGGATCCCCGTTCCCCGCGGGGATCCCCATAGATCCTACATTTATTCATTAATATTTTATTTTTTAAAAATGTTTATATTTTCTATAAAAATAAAAAGCACAAAGAATTCACATATTTATTATGTTATTAAAAAATACTAGTATTTGACATTTATTATTTTTTATTAAAAATACTAATGGAACACAAAATAATAATATTTTTTTTATAAATTTCTATAAAATGCTATAAAATTCAACAAAATGAACTATAATACTTTTTAAAGTAACAATATGCCTAAACAACTAAAAAAATCCAACAACATAATTATGCTTAAAAAACTATACTTCATCAAAACTAATAAGGGATAATTATAAAATTTAGCATCATGAGTATGCTTGAAAAGCTAAAAAATACTTCATAATAAGTCAACTAAAAGCAAAAGTCAACATATCTCTATTTGCTCAATTGATAACACACGTAAAGTAGAAATATCAAAATACTTAAAACAAAGTTACATATAAATAAACTAAATAAATACATGAATATTTATTTATTTATTTTTATAAATAAACATAAAGGAAATGACTAAAAAACCTAATCTAAAATATATATATTAAATTAACTATATTAAAATAATAGGCGGGGCGGGGTCCCCGCGGGGCGGGGGGTGTATTCCCCGTCCCCGTCCCCGAAATACTCTCGGGGGAATTTTTCTCCCCATCCCCGCCCCCACGGGGGAAAATTCCCCATCTTTGGGGCCCCGAACGGGGCGTTCCCCGCGGGGATCCCCATTAACAGGTCCAAACTGACATCCCTAGTTGCAATCTTACATATTCATATATATGCTCAAAATTGTGTAAAATATCACAGTTGTGATACAGTTTTTGTAAGGAAAAACAACAGTACATAATATATTATTTCATTGTGATTAAGATAGTTTTCCTTGAGATAAACCAGGTTGTGGTTGTACTCAAGAAGATTTTGACAGTTGTCAAAGTTGTGTCGTAATCAGTTTTGATTAGTGAATTAAGTCCTCGTTGGAGAGAGGTGAAATCACCTTGGCGGGTGGACTGGAGTAGTTTGAGATCAAACGAACCAGGATAAAAATATCGTGTCTACTGCGCTTTTGATTTTAAGTTTCAATTCAACCCCCCTTTCTTGTGTTTTTCACTTCTTCAAGTTCTTCTAAAAATAAATAAAATTTTGTGTGTTAGTTGATTTTAAATAAAGAGACAAGTCATCAATTTTAAGAGACGACTCAACTAATCGCCCATAAAATATGAGAAAAATAGACAATACATCACATGAGAAAGGTCTTACACTTGGATGAGATTAACAAGTGCCTCAAGCGCTCAAGTGGAAAAGTCAACATTTTTACAATCATGACCATGGGGATAGAAGAGTGACATCTCAACTATGAATGACTCATGTCTAATATTGAAAAATGTTTTAAAGGGAAAAGTGCACAAGGGCACAAAACGGTTTGAGTGAGGTTGAATATTTTTTAGTCTTTTGTGAAAAGGTTTGAACATGCTTATGTGGTTTAGCATTTGATTAATGAAAAAAAGTTTTGAAAAGTCACTTGACAAAGTCAAAGTTTTTTATGAAAATAGTTCAAGTTTGAAAACAAGAATCCTAAAGCATAAAGTAAAATGAAAGAAATAAATAGTCTCATTGTAAAGTAACCCAAGAGAAAGTCGTGTGTGCATTGTAAACTAACTCGAATAAGCAAGCATATTTACATAAGTCAAACCAAGAATTTTATTTCTTTGTATTTAAGAACAAGCAAGCAAGAAAAGTTATAAACCAAGCATCAGATGAAAGCAAGTCTTAGACAAAGGTAGAACTCAAACCAAATAGGTCAAAACTATGTATCAAAGCTAAATCTTTAAGAATTGATTAAACTTAATTAATTTGGTTAAGAAAAATTAATTAACAAAAATAATTAATTTTAATTAACAAAAGTAATTAATTTTAATTAACAAAATCAACTAACCAAATCAATATTTAATTAATTGATTAAAATCTCGTTGTAAGAAAACCCAAGAATAAACTATGTGTGTGCAAAGTGAAATCAAATAATTGAAAAGTAAATAAACAACCCAATGATCAACATGCAAAATTAATTAAATTAAATGAAAATATTTAATAAATAAGATGGGGTGCATGCAAAGAAAAAACTGATTGGGTTGTGTTGGTTTCTACATAGGCCCAAACGAAATTTGAAAGTAAAAAACCCTAGAAACTTGGAAAGGTCAGCTGCTCAACCTCAGACTCTGTCTCCGCTTCTCACGGTTCTCACTCTCTGTTCATGATTCAACTTTGCGCCTTTCCTCTTCTACTCCTCTTCTTCCTTTTTTTCCCCTTCCGCGGATCTAGAATTGTTGTTGTTGCTTTCAAACTATGCTTCGATATTGTTGTGTTGAACCGCGTCGAAATTGTCGAATCTGCGGTTTATACGTATTGTTGTTGAACTGATCTACACGTATTGTTGTTGAACTGATCTACACGTAGCTTTGAGTTACAGGTTGAAATGTTGAGTTGATACAACTTTTAACATAACAAGGCATATAGTTTTAGACTCGTAAGAAGAAGAGCATAATAAGTTTCTTATAAAACTACCCCACAAGAATAAAAATAACAGTAAAATATACCTCATTTGATCTTGTGATTTTTTTGGTGTAACAAAAAGGTGAGACATAATGGATAGGCTTTGGATTGATGATGTGAACTGCTAAACTGATTGAATTGTTGGCACTATTGCAGGTTGCAATTACAAAACAGTTGCAGGATGACACTGCCCATGGAACTTTTTCAACTTTTAGAAAAAGCTTGAGTTGGAGTGTGGTAATGTTAGGACTGTGACAACTATCAAGCTCGCCAACATGGAAAGGGAAGTTCCTAGCTAAATTAATGGAGTTCAACTGTTATTGCGATGTTGCTAAACCTTCCTATGGCATCCTTACAAGAGAAGTTCCAAGCTAAGTTATTGGAGTTCAAGGATAAAAGAATGAAGGAAATGATAGAGATTCTAATGAACATGAGGATTCTTAATAGTGAAATAGTTGTGGTGGGAACAATGTTACAATTTTGAATGGTGCATCTAATATGTTTGATGAAATGTCTCTAAGAACGTTGTCTTGTTGGAATAAATTTTTTTGAATTTGTTTAAAGGAATTTTAAAACCTCCCAATTTCAAGCATTTTCATTTTTTTTTTCCAGGCTGTCTTCCACGTGGCACAAGGAAAATTTTAGAAGAACTAAAGGCAAAAAGTGATATATTTATAGGGACCAAAAACTTATTTAACTCTAATAATAATACTAATAAAGAAAATGTTAGTAATAATAAAAAAGATTAAACTAAAAATACAAAACGAAAAAATAAAAGAGACATTAAAATTAATTTTAATTTTAATAATAATTCAACTTAAAAAATTTAATTAAAATTAAAATCAAATCAAGTTAATTATTGAAACGAATTGACAATTTTAAATGACTAAATTAAATCTTAAATTGAATTTTTGTTAGAAAACTCAATAAAAATTAAATATGGTTATAGCTTGAAACTTAAATTGATTTTGAAGACAAAATATCAAAGTTAATTGGACTATTGAATCAAAATGAATAAATTACACAATAATTTGAATTAGAAATCATGGATTACAAGTAAGGTTGACTTTCATCCAAAAAGCTTTGACTTTTTTTAACTTTGACCTTTTTCATGCATTTCAAGGCATCATGATGAACATATCTTGCAAATGGCTAGTGAACTTGAGCTTCTGATGATGATAAATGAGGCTTGAGAGAATCATGCATAAAATTATATGTCATGCCTTGATGAATGAGTCTTTGAGAATCAATGATTGATCAATCTTTGAGATTACATAACAAAACTCTAGTTGAGGAGACTTTGTATGATTCACTTGATCCAATCCATGTCTTGCACAAAAACAAAAGGGGGAACAAAGCATATTTTTTTGGATTTTGATTAGAGGTTAGTAAACATAAAGCGTAAAAGATAAAGGTAATAAGAAAACCTAAAGGGAGCTTGGTGATCTCAAGAACCAACCCAAAAGGTAGGAGAGTGAAGAGATACCAAGAAGAGATGTAAAGATGCAAAAAATGACATGAGATCTTAGGGGTAAAAATAGAGTATGATATACAAGATTCAGAATGATCATATGAATTTAACATATGCGTTGCAATAACTTATATTATTCATACTTGATCGTCATTCCAACCTCGTGCCATGACGAAGTTCCCCCGGTTAACATCCCACTCTTCCTCAGCATTTGAATTAAAGTAGAATAGTTTAACTATAGCCTTCTTCTTCTTAGGTTTCTTCTTTCATATCACTGAGGTTCTTATTCCCTTTGGTGCTCTAGTGGAAGTACTTGCTTCTTCAGAAGATCCGATTTTTTCACACTTTTGAGAAAAACCTCTCTTCAAATTTATGGTCTCCTTGACTTTGATGGTTTCAATGGAATTATCATTTGATTTTGTTCATTTTATCTGAAGAATAGTTTGATGAAGGATTGTGACTTCGCTCATATTGATACTATGTTTATATATTGGATCTTGAGTATAACATAATCTTTTTTTGGATGCTTGAGCACAAATGGAAATGGACATATGTTATACTCTAGGTCTACTAGCTCTTGATTCTAGCTTTGACTACTATTATTTCTAAGACATGCTCTGCTAAAAGGATAATGTTTGACCATCTCGAGAATTGATGAAATATTCTCAACCAATCTAGCATTTGTCATGGTCTTTGTAACTCGTTTTTTTATAAAAAAATTGATTTTGAATATTTTCACCCAGATTTAAAATTTCCCAAACATATTTATTGTTCTTCAGTATCTTCTCATGCTTTTGTTTTTATATTTTTGTTGATGACAAAAAGAGGAGAAGAAGGATAAGTATTTAAGAATATCGATTTGATTGGTTGATATTATTTATGCTAAAATTCTAAACATTTAATTATTGTTCTTCAAAGATAAACTTAATTAATCTGGCTAGGACTTAAGGGGAGTTGACAAAACTCACCCTTAGGACTACTGACTTAAGGGGGTCTTACAAACCTCACCCTTAGAACTATTATACCCGGAGGGAGCTTACAAATCTCAGACCCTAAAGTCTTAGTGTTAATTAAATCAACAACCATTATTCTGAAATACTTTTGTTTGTCATCAATAAAAAGGGGCAGATTATTGGAACAAAATTGGTTTATACCAAATCCATTATGTTTTTATGATAACAAAGTATTTAAAAAACAACTTATTAAGACTAATGTGTGTTTAAGTGTAGAGGTACAAAGATTAATATCATGATTGAAAGTCAATTCTGATACTGCACTGGACATTGAAATAGAAGCTCTAAAAAGGCATATTTTAAAGATCAGACTTTGACGAATAAACTTTTGATCAAGTCATCTTTTAATGATAAGAACCTGAAGATCCCAAACTCTGATTAGGTCAACTTTTGAAGATCAAATTCAACCTCTAAAGACTTAGATTTTAAAGGATCGGGAGCTAAGACTCAAACTCTGGAGGACCAGAACCTGAAGCCAGTCACAACTCAAGAAGCAAGGAATTTCTGATAGGTCGCTATCAGAATGTGAGGTCAATTTGTCTTGTTCTGGTCACGTGAAGACTTAGTAGAAAGTTACAGAAGTCTGAAAATATACAACTGATAACTCCTTTTGTAGAAAAGGAGTTTCAAATGGAATTGAAACTGCATTAACCATTTCAAGAAGCTTTGTAACATGTTTGTTGATGCTTCTCTCATAAAACTCATTTGTGCTAGAAGTTCTCTTCAACCATTCTTTTATGGATATCTATAAAAGGAGTTGGAGATTTGGAGAAACTAAAAATATTGAGCCTTGACAAGAAAAGAGAAGTTACTCTGTCAAAACAAAGAGCCCAAGTTAACTTAGAACTTCTTATTAATTCTACATCCTTAGAAGTTCTTAAGTCTTAGAGTTTTTTGTGATGTATTATGTTTACACCTCAAATTGTATATCAAGGGTAAGTATCACTTTATCACTATCATTTATCTTCTAGATAGATTGTATGAAGTTTCTTGCTTGTATGCTTGAGAAATCATAAGTCTCTTTCTTGTGTGGTTGAACATTTGAAGTCCCTTACTTGCGTGTTTGATCATTTAAACAACTTGTAACACAATGCTTGAGCAATTGAGAAACTTAATGCAGGCATGATGAATCACCTTAAGCCTTTGTTTATACATACTAAGGCCTATAACATAGGCATCAACAAAGTGTTTGTTGATGGAGGTTGTTGTAAATTTAATGCCCTACTTTCTGCTGAAAAGAATTGGAAAGTTTGATGCAGATTTCCTCCCTCATAGCATGGTATTTTCCAATTATGAAGAGAAAACAAGTCACATATTTGAAGTAATCCAAGTGGACATACCAGTAGGTACAATAATGAGACCAACCTTATTTATGGTTATACCTTCCAAATAAAGTTACAACTTGTTATTAGGAAGGGAATGGATCCATGGAGTGGGAGAAGTTCCATCAACACTTTATCAAAGGCTCTCTGTTTGGCAGCCAAATGGTATAGTCGAAAACAGCCGGTCAAATGCTCAAGCACACAAGTAAGGGACTTCAAATGCTCAAACATACAAGTAAGAAACTTTGGATTGCTTGTATGCTAAACTTGAAAGTCTCTTGCTTGTGGGCTTTAGCAACTTGTAATCAGATTTAGTCATTATGGAAATCTCTTGGAAGTGCAAGGGGACTGGACTATTCATGATTTGTAGAAGGAAGCAGGATAATTTTCTTGCTCTTTTCTTTATTTCTGATCAACGTTATTATGATGCACTCATCATTAGACTCTGGCCAGATTTTGAACATTGTGATAAGAATCTGACATGTGATTTAAAAGAGAAAAAGAAGAAAAAGTTAACACAATTCAACCCCCTTATTGTGATTTTTCACCTTCAAGTCATTGTTATCATCCTCCACCATCCACCCAGTTGGTGTGATGGTACTTTCTCCACCTACACACCCATAATCTCATGATCCCATATGAAACCATGGGTGGGATATAAATTCATAAAATACCGAGCATTTTCCAAACGCGCAAATGTTTTCTCAACTAGATGGTATGGTGAGATTTTCGCCAATTTTTTTTGAAGTTTTTCTTATCAACCTGATTGAACTCAACCAAAAAATAATTTTGATCAGCTTCTTCGTTTTTTACTATACCATCTGGCTGCCAAATAGAGTGCATTTGATGAAGTGTTTATGGAACTACTCCTACTCCGCATATTCATTCCTTTCCTAATAACAAGTTGTAACTTTCTTTGGAAGGTATAATCATAAATAAGGTTGGTATCATTATTATACCTAATGGTACGTCCACTTGGATTACTCCTAATATGGGACTTGTTTTCCCTTATAATTTGAAATACCATGTTATGAGGGCATACATTTGTATCAAATTTTCCAATTCTTTTCAGCAGAAAGTGGGGCATTAAATTTACTGCAGCACCACCATCAACAAACACTTTGTTGACACATATGTTGTAGGCCTTAGCCTGTATAAACAAAGGCTTAAGGTGATTCATCATGCCTACATTAGGTTTCTCAAGCATGGCTTGTTTCTCCTCGACACAACCATAGTTCAATATGTAGTAACACATGAAGGTGTGAAAAACACAAGAAATAGGGGTTTGAATTGGGTTTTAAAATATAAAACTTTTCTTTGAAAATATCCCCTTTAACTGAAAAATATTTTCTTCACTTATTGATAATAAAGATAAGATGCAGGAAGTAAAGAACAAGGTATGTTTATACTAGTTCACTTGAAAACTATCGAGCTAGTCTAGTCCACCCGCCAAGATGATTTCATTTTTCACAACAAGGTCTTAATCCATTAATCAAACAGATTATTACAATGTGTGATCGGTGGAAATAGAATTGACTGTTTTTTAAGTTGGTTTCGCGAAATGTCGCGGTAAGCAAGAGTCGCCACCGTCTTTTATGTTCTCCAACATAGAAAGGACAAAAGCACAGCAAAATTCCTTATTCGAGAATGTTTCTCGGTTCGGGAGGTAGATTATAGAAAGGGAAGGTGTTAGCACCCTTTCTATCCATGGTTATCCATGGGCTCTTAGGTACTTGCTCTTATGTTTTCAAAAGATTTGTTTGCTTTTCAAGTGTGTGTGGGTTTTGAAAAAGTTTCGTTTGAAAAATTTCTAAGTAACTCTTGTATCTGTCCTCAAGAGTGTATGAAAAATTTGTTTGAAAACTTTTGAAAGTGTGAGGTGTGAAAAGTATTTTTGTTTGTTTTGAGAAAGAGCAAGTACCCATGAGAATCTACCTACTCTAAGGAATTAGGCTGTGTAAGAGTCCTTTAGATAATGCTATCCCACCATTGAGAGGTAGGTAGCACCGTCGTTGGAGGTGTTCGGGTCAATTCGATTATCGGGACAATGTGGTCACCGAAGCAATGGTAGGACACCTTAGTGGTAACCCTAATGTCCTAGATCCTTTTATCCGAGGCAACCGTTTCGAGGAAACTGGATCTTTAGACAAAAGGGGGACCTCTAAGACACCCTATACTTGATGACCACATTCGAGGCAACCAGTGAGGCGTACCCTAGGAGTGGCATGTGCTTTGTGTGTTGTTTTTCAGTTAATTGTCTTTGTACATGTTATTTGTGAGCTACGGATTAATTTTATTTACATACATTCTTGCAGGCATATTAGCAGTTAGGGGTGTGGAAAGTAAATTGCGGAAATGTAAATCTAGCTATTACAAGGCGCGGGTCTATACATCGCCAAAAAAACAAAGACCCGTTTGAAAAAATAAACTGCGAGAAAATAAATAAAGCAGTAGAAGAGATCCTAATTAACTATTACATTTCCAGAAGTAGTTACATAAATATAATGAAAATAAATTAAAGCGCGAGAGAATCGAATCGAGATGTCTTAGGGTGTTGACCCTTTTTTAAGAAAGAATTGAATTTTTTTGTCCTTTTTTTTGTAATTAAATTAAATGTTAAAGCTAATTAACTAATTAATTATTTAATTAAAGAAAAAAATTGTTTTTTTTTTGTGTTTTTGTGTTTTTAATGAAAATAAAGAGAAAATAAATAGAAATTAAAAGTTAGTAAAAAAACTAATTCTAAATTGTTTTTATTTATTGTAAAAGAAAATTAAAATAAAATCTAATTAAACTAAATTAATTTATGTTAGTGTTTATTTACAAAGTAATAACTAATTAAATTTAATTAATGAAAATATTATTACTATTTTTTTGGTTTTTTCTGAATTTATAAAAAAATAATAATTTGTTAGTTAATGAAAATAATATTAATAATTAAAAGAATTGAAAAGAGAAAAATATAAAAAGGCAAATAGACCAGGAGGTTAATGGACCAATGGGAGGTTTTTTTGTTGAATTTCTGGCCCAATAGAAGCAAGCCTGTTTGACTTTTTTTTGATTATCCACGCTGGCTTTGACTTGAGCACATGGTGGTCAACCATCCCTGGCCTTTGGATCTATGATTGTGGACATCTGGCGCGCTTGGGTGTGAGGTGTATGGTGGGACGTCCTTGAGGGCCTGCACGTGAACATGTAAAGCAAAATAACATGGAAATTATGGGGGACCTGGGATTCGAACCCAGGTCCCAACGCTCACTACACCAACGCCTTAGCCAACTGTGTTGCATGCTTCATTCGTTATTAAAATAACACGTAATTATTAAATGGGAAAACCACAGCATATGCCTAAAAAAATATAAAAACGCGCAATTTTTGAAATGGGCGAATCAAGCTGCAACACATCATCATCTTCTTCAATGAAAATTCCTGGTTATTTACCTGCGGATTTTTATCCGCAGGTAGTTTCGTAGGCTCTTCTGAAAATCATCCCTAGGCTTCGAAAATTAATTCCAAAACCATGGTTGGTTTCGTCTCCATGTCCTGATCACTTCTATACCCATCATGGTGACCAATTTTTCCTGCACTGAAAACGCCTAAAAAACAAGCAAGCAAAACCTAGAATCGTGTATCACAGTATAAGGCCTAACAATGAAATTGGCTATTGTCATTAGATCAGAAATCAAACAAGAAACATAACTATGCTAATATTTTTGAAGAAAAATGCAAGAATAAAGAGTTCACGTTTCATGTACATGGTTGACTTTGGAAGAACTTACAGCGCGGTATGATGGACCTTAGGACGTGGCAAGGATTGCTTTAGCTTCAGGGTATGGCAAAGAAGAGAGTCACATCCTCCTTTTGATATGAAAATGCTCGTAACTGTCTTTTAGAAGTCTCACTTTTTGGACAATTTTTTTGTTTTGCTCTTGGCCGTTTGAGAGTGTTCTAGTTCGTGTGAATGGTATGGACCAATTTCATATATATTAGTCAATGAGAATCAGTCACAATAAGGAGTCTTTATGCCTTGCAATGAAGTTTTGATTTTCTCCATAACCACCATTGAACAACTTGCCATTTTTGCTCCAAATTTGAATTTTATGCTTGAAATAGGTCTTGCACGAATTTGGTATATGTTTCATGATGCATCAAGGCTATTCAAACTCAAAGATATCCCTTAATTAATTTCTTTGATTTTTATTTGAATTTTAAAGATTTAAAATGAATTAAATCAAATAAAATTAAATAAAAATAGAAAAATTAATTTTTAATCTTGAAATAAATCATGGGACACGTGGGAGGCATGGCAAAGCTGAACCAAGTGGAAAAAGTGGGCCCTTTTTGTCAAAAATGAAGTTTCAAGGATAGTTGACTTTGGCCATTTCACAAAAATTTCCCAACTTCTCCAATGCATATCTTGCTCAATTTTGATCATATGAACATGTTCTTGGACATTTTGGAAAGGTCTTGAAGTCCTCTAACCAATTCCTTTGGTCCCATGTCATTTTGGTTTACCAATCCCAAGTTATGGTCTTTGACTTAAAGTGCCTTTTTGTTGACTTTTGAAAATGACCTATAATGTTGAAATTGATAACTTTTTGTGAGAGCATTTATTGGACTTGGAATGTGAAGATGAGTTGTAGGAAATGTCTTCCCCTTCAAGATGAGAATTGGATGGGATTTTTCTGATGAACCATGAAAAAGTTATGCCTTGGTCAAGTTACAGTTGACTTTTTCAACTGTCCAAAAATGGAAACTTTTGCATCTTGATGATTTTTGAGCCATTCTTGTGGAATCATGATCAAGATTTGATCCAATGATGATTGTGGCTTCAAAATAATATGTTGACCAAATTTTTTGACTTTTGATTGCCAAATGACCATTTTACCCCTACAGTTGATTGTGAAGCAATTAAGGTTTTTGACTGTGCAACTTGACCTTGTGAGCCTTGAAACTTGACATGTAGGTGCTTGACAATGTATATGAGCATATGGGACTTGATTGAGCCCTTGAAAACCCTAACTTCCTTGCAAGAACCAAAACCCTAATTTGACTGGCTTAGGAGGGTGTTTGAACTGTGCAACCCTTGAGTAGACTTGAGCAAATTGAGATGATGCTTGTACAAAACTTGAAGAATATGGGAGGGCAAATTTTGGGGTACAACAGTTGCCCCTGTTCAATCTTCTTAGACCTGAGGATGTAGATTGGCTTGCGTGCCTTTCGTGATCCGAAGGTGGAAGATGATTGAACACTAAAGTGCCCATAAATTTGCACTCACATAGTAGAGTGTTAGCAGTGTGATGGCGGGAATGGGCTTACAGATGCCATTGGGAGAGATGATGGATAGGCTTATAGATGCCATTTGGAACTGTAATGGGAGGATGGGCTTATAGATGCCATCTAGGTGTCGATCGCGTAAGAGATTCCTTAGCGAGAACTTGCGTACCTGAGAAAGAAAGACAATTACCTGGCCTGTTACAGGGGTCGATCTTCACTCAGTCGATCACAGACATGCCCTGGCTAGATACAAGTATCGAATCTGGGACTTCAAAAGGTTGATGGGTTGTCTCTACTGACAGGTTATCTTAGAAAAATCTTTGGGATTTAACCGAACCAGAGGATGTTTTGTCTTTCTTGACGAGTTGTCTCTTTGGACGAGTTATCTTCATGGACGGGTTGTCTTTAACGACGAGTGATCTTCAATGACGAGTTGTCTTCAATGACGAGTTGTCTTCAATGACGAGTTGTCTTAAATGACGAGTAGTCTTCAACGACGAGGTGTCTTCAATGACGGGTGTCTATACTGACGGGTTGTCTTCAATGACGAGTTGTCTTCAATGACGAGATGTCTTCAATGACGGGTGTCTATACTGACGGGTTGTCTTCAATGACGGGTGTCTATACTGACGGGTTGTCTTCAATGACGGGTGTCTATACTGACGGGTTGTCTTCAATGACGGGTGTCTATATTGACGGGTGTCTATAATGACGGGATGTTTTCAATGACAAGTTGTCTTCAATGACGAGTTGTCTTTAATGACGAGATGTCTTCAATGATGGGTGTCTATACTGACGGGTTGTCTTCAATGACGGGTGTCTATACTGACGGGTTGTCTTCAATGACGGGTGTCTATACTGACGGGTGTCTATAATGACGGGATGTTTTCAATGACAAGTTGTCTTCAATGACGAGTTGTCTATAATGACGGGTGTCTATAACGACGGGATTGTCTTCTTTGACTGGATGAGCATCAGAAAAACCTTTAGGATTTAACTGGATTTGTCTTCTTTGACTGGATGAGCATCAGAAAAACCTTTAGGATTTAACTGGATTTGTCTTCTTTGACTGGATTTGTCTTTTTGATTGGATTTGTCTTCTTTGACTGGATTGGTCTCTTTTGACTGTATTTGTCTACTTTGACATAGCGGATTATTTAACCGTATCCTTCCTGAAAGGTAAAGGTCAGTCGTATGCAATGCATGATATGGATCAAGCAATGATGTTCTTGACATAAATGAGAATGTATGACATGATGCATATATGCATGTATCATGATGTGATGTTTATGAATGTATTTTCGTCTAGGAACGTAAATCCTTGACGCGTGCCGGTAAGTTGAATCCTGGGCTGATGTTGAAGAACAGAGTTCTTCATTTCCGCTGGGGATGATGGTTGCAAGAATAAACCGGTAGGAGAAGATGACTCCGTTGGGGAATAAACTTGTTTGAGAGATTACTCTGCGGGGAATACTCTGTGGGAAGAGATACTTCACTGAGGTTTGATGATAACTCCACTGGGGATACCGTTGATGAGTTATGTTGGAAGATCCGATGAACTCCGCCGGGGATAGGAAGAACTTCGCCGAGGACGATCTTTCCGTGGTTTTTAGCTGAGGATAACTCAGTTATAAGCTCTGGTGGAGAATAACCTTTGAATAAAGTCCGGGAGACGTGTTCGTGTTCTGCAGGGGTAAGCCTCCAGAATCTACTAGGGATAAGCTTCCTACTGGGGAGATGGATTTAACTCTCCTGGGGAGACTGTTGGACTGTACTGGGGAATAGATCCACTGGGGTGTCTTGTATTCCATCGGGGAACAATCTTATCTTAAGACTGTCGGGGATGCTTGCTTAGGAACATCTGTATACTCCGCTGGGGAATGCTGAGATTTGCTGGGGGTACCCAACCTCCTTAAGACTGACTGTAGATTAACTCTGCTTGGGGAGAGTATTGCCGATTTGCTGGAGATACAGTGCCTTGTTAGGGCTGACGGGAGACCAACTCTGCTTGGGGAGAGTATTGTTGAACCTTGTCTTACTCCCGGGGAGTGGAGGTATCTTGGTCAAATTCTTCAACTGAATCTAACTTGTACCTGGAGGAAAGCAGCTGTACAGTTTGTGCAACTCTTATTGCCCCAGCTTATGTGGGAGAAGGTACTTGTAGAGGTGATGGAGGACTGCCGATTTGACAAATCTTCTCCTGGTAGGAAAGTGACTAGATGTCGAGACATAGTCGTGCGCTTTAATCCCTAACTTTTTCCTGGACCGCCCTTTCGGGTTTTCAGTCCACCGAGATACCCATTTTTGCCCAAGCCGCCTTTTCAGGTTTTCGACTTGCCGGGTGTATAGATTTTTTTCATTTTCATCCCTTATTTTTTCCCGAACCCTTTTGGTTCGCCGGGAAGCCCTTATTTTTGCCTAGGTGCGTCAACCTAGCGGGTCTTTGATTATGCACAGTATTTTTTCGACTATGTCTGTGCTCTTAGGATGTAGGGAGGTGCCCCTGTCAGTAGTGTTGCATCACCCTACTACCAGAAGATCTTCGTTTGATCGTCCAATGCCCCAAGTGATCCAGATGGAGATTTGCCCCAAGCTGGTTGGCCTTTTGAGAGATTCTCCGAATCTTGACTTAACTGCCTCAGATGATGGACAATGATCATGCCATGCCCCTTGATTGGAGGTGCTTTTGTTCATTAGACATTCGTCGTGCGAACTTCTATGCTGTTCAAACAAATAGTCATATGCAAGCAATGTTATATTAAAATGCAAAGCTCATGTCTGTCTTGAAGTTTTTTTGAAAATGCGTTTTTTCAGTAAAACCAGTGAATTTTGTAAAACGTGATGTCAACTCAGTATTTTACCGCAAGCCTTAAGGAGTCAGGATACCTTTGGTAACAGTATGCTTTCAAACTAAACCCATGCTTCAGCTAGGACTTTTTAAGGGTTGTAGCGTGGCTTGGTTCACGGTTTAAGAAACAAAGGATAAAGGCTCAAATTTTATTTGTACCCACCCGTTCTTCATGATGTTCTTCAAACCTAAACTCAGCTGATCATGCGTTAGACCTTGTTTGAGTCTTTGCTCTGATATTCTAGTGATGGTTCGGATGTTGACAGTTTATTGTGACTAGGCAGTCATTTCTTTCTTTTTTCGTTGAGGGTTTGTAGGACCTCTTTCTTTTTTATTGAGTTATCCCTAAATTTTGCCTGAACTGTTTCTTTTGTGATTACAGTCAGCGGGATGCCCCAGTTTTGTAGGTATCCTTCATAGGTTTTGACTTAATGGGCTTTTATTTTGAGAAATGATGACTGCCTGTCTTTATGATTATTCGGAACCATCACTGTCTTTTGTTTTGTGAGGACCTCTTTGGTGTTATTCGTTGTTCACTTGGATCAACTGAGAGAACTACCCTGCCCCAGGTTATGGTTAAGGGTTTTAATTTTCGAAAAGAAAAACTCCTACTTCTTTGGATCGAAGGGGTTGACGAGGGATTATCTTCCTTATAACTCCAGTGTTTAGGAATTGAAACAATTCCTGTACCTCATCAGCGGGGTCTGTTCAAAAGCATACTGTAGATCGTGGTATCGTTTTCGTCATCCTCCCTCAAGAGGCTTAGAATTATCAATTGATAGTTGATTATCACAAAAATATGAAAACAGTTTGCATATAGTAAATACGAAATAATTACTTCAAAACAGACATGTGTAATGCATTAATGAAATACAACGTTTGACATGAATACAATGTTTTGAACAATCAAAGAAAAATATAACTTGAACATTCGAATAAACAAAAAATTTCCAATCCTAGCCATATTTTTGCAAGGGAGCAGTGGTCACATCGGGAGTCTCTGGAGAGTCGAACTGGACTTCCTTTGCATCGATCAGATCCTGAACCTTGTTTTTCAAAGTCCAACAATCATCTGTAGCATGCCCCGGGCTGTCAGAATGATAGGCGCAGCGAACGTTGGGGTTATACCTTGAAGGTGTCCTGTTGGGATTCTTAGGAGGGTCCCTTAGAGTTACCAACTTGGTCTCCAGCAGCTGTGGTAATATCTGGGACAAAGTCATGCCGAGGGGAGTGAATTTCCTTTTAGGTCTCTCTTTCCTTTGTTGGTTGCGATGTTGAGGCGCACCGACCGATTTTGAGATAACTACTGCGTTGACAGCACTAGATTCTTTCTTGGACGGTTTCTTCTCAGTGTTCGAGGAATCACCATTATGTATCTTCCCCGACTTGATACCGGCTTCAAATCTTTCCCCAGTCAAGATTAGGTCTGTAAACCCAGCGGAAGAATTTCCAATCAGATGGTTGAAGAATGGACCAGATAGGGTCCCCAGGAACATATCCACAAGCTCACGGTCAGTCAACAGTGGCTGCACTCTGCCAGCCAGGTCTCTCCACCTTTGTGCATACTCCTTAAAACCTTCACCCGTCCCAAGTGACATACCCTGGAGTTGGGTACGCGTAGGAGCGAGGTCGGCATTATACTGATACTGCTTATAAAAAGCAGTTGCCAAGTCCTCCCAGTTACGAATACTGGTTCCATCCAACTGATAGAACCAATCGAGTTGAGTCCCTGAAAGACTCTCCTGGAAGAAATGGATCCATAGATTCTTGTCTACCGTGTAGGGCTGGATCTTCCTTGCGTATGAACGGAGGTGTAGCTTAGGACAAGAATCCCCGTCGTATTTCACAAAGGCAGTTGCCTTGAACTTGTGAGGGATCACCACCCCAGAAGATAAACCTAGATCTCCAAAATCCAACCCAGGTACACGTTGAATCTCCATAGCATTCAGTCGGTCCTCTAGTTGCTTGTACCTATCCTCAGCAGGAGGGTACTGTTCATCATTGAAATCTATCTCGGTGTCAGAGACTACAGGACTAGGAACCCTTCCCTTTTGGTGACTGCCTTCCCCAACAGATGGAGTAGTCCGCTCAGCTTCATTCTGCAGTGTATTCCCAGATCTGCGTCTAGGGTTGAACAAAACAGTCCTCTTCTTCTTTTTCTTCAAAAGCAAAGTCTTCAATTCCTGTTGTCCTTGGGCTAAGCTCATGACTAGCTCCTGGAATTGGGCGTTCTGGGCCTGGAGGGCCTTGATAGCTTATTCATTGGATGATCCAGGATTCATGATGACTGTTGAAATAAACAGCGAAGAAGGTAAATGACCTGTACAAAGGGTACCTGTAGTGCAATGATATGTGCGTATGTATGCAATGTTTTCAAGGATCTCGCGGGGTAAACAGAGAAACTTGTTAGAATTTGAATTTGGGTAGCTTGATTGAAGGAACTTCATGTTGCTGAGAGTCCTTCTTCAAGAGTAAAGGCTCACCATATCGAGTGGGTCATAGCCCCTGACTCAAGTTATCAACCTTGGCTAGAGGAAAATAAATCCCCTTTGCCCCTTGCTAGACATTTTGATTCGTCATGACCTGCATCACAAGCCCTTGAGATCCTTGAAATGGATTAGTCCTTATGTAGGATGTATGCAGTGGTATGATGGTATGCTATGCATGGAGTGATGTAAGTAAACCCTGTTATGAGTCCAGGTTAAGGACTGTAAACAAACCCTACAAGAAACTCATGTGTTAGATAACAAGCATGTAAGTAGTCAAGTTTGAAAGCACACAAGTCACACAAGACAGCCCTTAGAGTTTAGGCCAGCATGAAGTTTGGGGTACTACCCTCTTGAAGTTGGTGGGCTCAAAAATCTGTCCTATCAAAAGTAACCGGGTTCTAAGGAGCTCAAAATCATTGGGTTGTTTTCTGTGTTCATTGTTTTGATTTAGCCACTAAACTGGCGATCAAAATATTCCAAGAAAACAACCCTCAATGAGTGTAGTATCGAGTATCAACCAACTTCGGACTGCACCAAAGTCAGTCATCTCACTACCCCTAAAGAGGCCAGGATGGTCAAGTAAGGTTCCTAAGGTCAGTTGATGCTTCATGACACCACGCGGCGGCCCCGTACTCTCCTTGACTTGACTCAAGGGTTACCGATACTCACCAAAGTGCCACATCAACGTGGCAAACTGTTTCAACCGTGTCGGTATACCCCGCACAGTTCCCTCACAGTTTGTTGCTACTTTCTAAGAAGGTATCCCCCAGATCCGGGTTAGGATCTATGAAACTCCCAAGACAGGCCCAACAATATTAAAGCAAACAAATCAGGAAATTGAAAACACAAGTGATCTTAGTCCTAAGGTACACCTCACTTTTAAGTTTCCCCAGCAGAGTCGCCAGTTCTGTGATCGGTGGAAATAGAACTGACTGTTTTTTAAGCTGGTTTCGCGAAATGTCGCGGTAAGCAAGAGTCGCCACCGTCTTTTATGTTCTCCAACATGGAAAGGACAAAAGCACAGCAAAATTCCTTATTCGAGAATGTTTCTCGGTTCGGGAGGTAGATTATAGAAAGGGAAGGTGTTATCACCCTTTCTATCCATGGTTATCCACGGGCTCTTAGGTACTTGATCTTATGTTTTCAAAATATTTGTTTGCTTTTCAAGTGTGTGTGGGTTTTGAAAAAGTTTCGTTTGAAAAATTTCTAAGTAACTCTTGTATCTGTCCTCAAGAGTGTATGAAAAATTTGTTTGAAAACTTTTGAAAGTGTGAGGTGTGAAAAGTATTTTTGTTTGTTTTGAGAAAGAGAAAGTACCCATGAGAATCTACCTACTCTAAGGAATTAGGCTATGTAAGAGTCTTTTAGATAGTGCTATCCCACCATTGAGAGATAGGTAGCACCGTCGTTGGAGGTGTTCGGGTCAATTCGATTATCGGGACATTGTGGTCACCGAAGCAATGGTAGGACACCTTAGTGGTAACCCTAATGTCCTAGATCCTTTTATCCGAGGCAACCGTTTCGAGGCAACTGGATCTTTAGACAAAAGGGGGACCTCTAAGACACCCTATACTTGATGACCACATTCGAGGCAACCAGTGAGGCGTACCCTAGGAGTGGCATGTGCTTTGTGTGTTGTTTTTCAGTTAATTGTCTTTGTACATGTTATTTGTGAGCTACGGATTAATTTTATTTACATACATTCTTGCAGGCATATTAGCAGTTAGGGGTGCGGAAAGTAAATTGCGGAAATGTAAATCTAGCTATTACAAGGCGCGGGTCTATACATCGCCAAAAAAACAAAGACCCGTTTGAAAAAATAAACTGCGAGAAAATAAATAAAGTAGTAGAAGAGGTCCTAATTAACTATTACATTTCCAGAAGCAGTTACATAAATATAATGAAAATAAATTAAAGCGCGAGAGAATCGAATCGGGATGTCTTAGGGTGTTGACCCTTTTTTAAGAAAGAATTGAATTTTTTTGTCCTTTTTTTGTAATTAAATTAAATGTTAAAGCTAATTAACTAATTAATTATTTAATTAAAGAAAAAAAATGTTTTTTTTTTTGTGTTTTTGTGTTTTTAATGAAAATAAAGAGAAAATAAATAGAAATTAAAAGTTAGTAAAAAAACTAATTCTAAATTGTTTTTATTTATTGTAAAAGAAAATTAAAATAAAATCTAATTAAACTAAATTAATTTATGTTAGTGTTTATTTACAAAGTAATAACTAATTAAATTTAATTAATGAAAATATTATTACTATTTTTTTGGTTTTTTCTGAATTTATAAAAAAAAATTAATTTGTTAGTTAATGAAAATAATATTAATAATTAAAAGAATTGAAAAGAGAAAAATATAAAAAGGCAAATAGACCAGGAGGTTAATGGACCAATGGGATGTTTTTTTGTTGAATTTCTGGCCTAATAGAAGCAAGCCTGTTTGACTTTTTTTTGATTATCCACGCTGGCTTTGACTTGAGCACATGGTGGTCAACCATCCATGGCCTTTGGATCTATGATTGTGGACATCTGGCGCGCTTGGGTGTGAGGTGTATGGTGGGACGTCCTTGAGGGCCTGCACGTGAACATGTAAAGCAAAATAACATGGAAATTATGGGGGACCTGGGATTCGAACCCAGGTCCCAACGCTCACTACACCAACGCCTTAGCCAACTGTACTGCATGCTTCATTCGTTATTAAAATAACACGTAATTATTAAATGGGAAAACCACAGCATATGCCTGAAAAAAATATAAAAACGCGCAATTTTTGAAATGGGCGAATCAAGCTGCAACACATTATCATCTTCTTCAATGAAAATTCCTGGTTATTTACCTGCGGATTTTTATCCGCAGGTAGTTTCGTAGGCTCTTCTGAGAATCATCCCTAGGCTTCGAAAATTAATTCCAAAACCATGGTTGGTTTCGTCTCCATGTCCTGATCACTTCTATACCCATCATGGTGACCAATTTTTCCTGCACCAAAAATGCCTAAAAAACAAGCAAGCAAAACCTAGAATCGTGTATCACAGTATAAGGCCTAACAATGAAATTGGCTATTGTCATTAGATCAGAAATCAAATAAGAAACATAACTATGCTAATATTTTTGAAGAAAAATGCAAGAATAAAGAGTTCATGTTTCATGTACAGGGGTGACTTTGGAAGAACTTACAACGCGGTATGATGGACCTTAGGACGTGGCAAGGATTGCTTTAGCTTCAGGGTATGGCAAAGAAGAGAGTCACGTCCTCCTTTTGATATGAAAATGCTCGTAACTGTGTTTTAGAAGTCTCACTTTTTGGACAATTTTTTTGTTTTGCTCTTGGCCGTTTGAGAGTGTTCTAGTTCGTGTGAATGGTATGGACCAATTGCATATATGTTAGTCAATGAGAATCAGTCACAATAAGGAGTCTTTAAGCCTTGCAATGAAGTTTTGATTTTCTCCATAACCACTGTAAGTGCCCTGGCTGGAGAGTTGGCCTCATTTGTAAAACAAATAAGAAAGCAAGTTTACCCAGATCCCCTCTGTTGTTTTAATATGTGGTGTTGAAGAAGTTCAACATCTGGACCAACATGTTATGTAAGATGTCACAACATCAGCATGTGACATCGCGCCTGAAACTAAGTACTGATTAAGTAACTATGTTATATGTTGAATGTTTGTAACAACTGTGACTTATAACCTAACTATTCTAAGTGATCTAAATTATGAAAGAGGTTATTTGTTGTGTTGAAAAAGTTCAACATCTAGGAAAATATGTTAGATGTAATGTCATGACATCTGACTTGACATCACGTCAACAGAATTGATAATTCAGTTACAGTTCTGGTACTTAAATACTCTGAGAATATATGTGGCGTTTCTTGTGGAGAATCTGAAGATCAATCAAGAATCAATCAGAATATTTGAAGAAAATACTGTTTCTAAATATGGAGATATTTTAGGAACTAGAAGATTGAAGACCTTGATTATAGGAGAAGTTTGCTGCTGAGTTGTAACAGCAAGGAGAAAAACTTGCTGAGTTAGGTAATAGGTTATAAATAACAGATTGTAACCTAGGGTTTGACACACACATACAATGTAACATTGGGGGTGTTTTGTTAGGTAAACCTGTCGGTTTGTGGCAAGGTTACCATGTATGTAACTCGAAACCTGTAGGTAAGAGTTTGAGTGTTCTTGGATGAAGCTGTGAAGCAAGTCTAAGTATTTCTGCATTACTTCATATTCATTGTAATGTAGGAAACCAAGTGGGAGGACACTGCTTCTTGAGTAGGAGTAAGACTTCTGTTGTTGCGACAATAGGAATGGAAACTGGTAGGTTTCTATCTAGGAGTTCCTAGGTATAGGTTGCACTGGGTAGATGATTAAGTGAAGGATGGGAACTTGTGAAGTTTAGTCCTGAATTAATATTGCTAATAGTGGATCTTCTTCCTGGCTTGGTATGCCCCCAGAGTAGGTGTATTTCACCGAACTGGGTCAACAACTGATTTGTGTTTTTACCTTCAACACTTTATAATTCTGTCTGTTATATATCAAGGTAAAACTGTAATGTTGTAACAGATGATGTCTCAGAACATGTTAAGACTTCATGCTGATATATGTGCAGAAGAAACAGAACTGCAAAGACTGTTTGCTCTCTACTGATCATGTACCACAGATGAGCAGAACTAGGCACATCAGTGTTCTATCTTCTGGACCTTCAAAGTAGATCTGGCACAGCCTGATTAAACTGTGCTTCTGTTACTCTTCAGTACTGAATCAAAAATTGGGTATCTATCTTGCAGTATATTTATTATGTCATATCAGATGTTTAGACATTAAGTATAACATCTGAAGACTGGCATACACCAGAATTTCAATTGGTATCAGAGCAGGCATCCTGTTCTGTTTCTGGATGAGATCCATGGGTGATACTTTCTGGTATCTGCAAGGTCAATTTTAGTGCTGAAGATTGTAACCTGGAATGGTTTGCTATTTCCATGAATGGTCCCTTGAAGTGGGAGGATGGACTATTCTTAACAGGAATTGTGTGTACCTGTCTTTGGTGATTGGCATTTGGCCTGGTTGTGTGTAGTAGTCATGCTAGGTTTGAACCATAGTCAGACTTGGTCTATTTTTGAAGGCTAGTCTGGTGGAGTGTGTGTGCAAAGATTGGGGTGCATTATGTTCTTCCACTGTGAAATACCTGGCAAAACTCAAACTCTGATGTGTTTTCCCTCTTGTGGATTGAAGGCCATTGTATTCAAGAATTCAACATAAACTATTGAAGATGTCACAGATACTTGAGTCCTCTCAAGTCCACTCATGAAGACGTTCTTCGTTCAGGATGGTAAGAATCACATATTCACGGATTAGTGTTATATGAAGACCTTGAAGAATTTCAAGGAGGGCCTTGTTCCAAGGTGATGGAACTGATGTTCTATGTGATGGTGGAACAAGGATGCAACTACTAGTTGAAGAGCATATGGTTTGGGTGTCTTTACTTGGAACCTACTCCTGACCTGGAAGAGGAGACATCTGTGTGTGCAAAATTGACAATGGTAAAGTCAACTATGTCTGTGTACTCCCGAAGGTTACTTTAGGAGTCAGAACTCTAGAAGTAAAGCTGGTTGAGATATGACATTGATCAGGGCTGAGCAATTGTTCCCTGAAGTACTATGGTGTGAAGAAAGACAAGCTCACTGGTTAATAAAAGTCAATGATGGTGCAGCACTATTGCTCCTTCATAGAAGTAGATTGGGATCATGAGTCTTGAATATGAAGACTCATAGTTTGGTTAAGGTATAGCTCTTGGAGTTACGTAAATCTGGTAGGGATGTCATATGTCATGTCGAGACATTTGTGCACAATACATGGATATTTTGTGTGGAGCTTCCATGAATGATAGCTTGAGGGGGAGATTTGGTTAACCTCCTCACATTAGTTCAGTCTGGTGTTTAGCTAGCTGTTGACCTATGTCACATGGGTTCTGGTTGTTGTGTGACATATTTTCAAGGAAGGATTCATCTCTCTCATTCCTAATGATGAATCTGATCTGGTAGGAGTCTCAAGTCGGTTGAAGTAAGTAGAGTTTGTTCAGAGAAAATTCTATTTACTTGAGTCAAGGGTGGCAACCTAGATATCTCAACTCTTTGGTCTCTCAAAGAAAGAGCTTGCAAGAAGAAGATATTAACACACGAAGAGTATGTCAAAGTATTCAAATGGTGAAAGTATCTTACTGGATAATGGGAAGGATTTATGATCAATTGCTATTTGTGACAAGTACAAGTATTTAATTGATTATCCTTGGAGTTCAAGATAACTGATGTGGGAACATTCATTCTTCTAGACCCTGTGAAGAATCACAGGAAGAGTGATACCTTAGAGCTATCTCCTTGGTGACAGCAAAATCATTTGATCTTTGAAAAGGTTTCCTGGAAACATGTTCAGACTTAAAGCCACAAGAAGAAGAAGACATCATAATCTTGATAAGAGTCACCTGGATCAGTCTGGAGCTGAATTCAACAACTAGATGTTTTAACATAATGCTGTGATATTTGGTTCAACATCAGATTCGTGGTTGGTAAAGTGGCACATCAACTTAAGATAGGAGTTGTTACATGTTCCTGACTCGGTGTATCTAAGCCTTTTGTGATAACTTGTAGCTTGAAGTTCAAAGTTCAATTGGAAAATCAGAATATCTTTGGGAGAAGTCTGATAAACATTGAAAAGTCAAAAGGTGGCATTTGATTCTTTTAAGATTCATAAAGGAGATAATCAAACCGTGGCATTTGGTCTATCTCAGCAGTGGACTCTAAAAATCAAGATAATCAACATCGAGAAAGTTTGATTCACAGTATGAATGCGTTCAATATTATTGAACATAGGGTGCGCTCTTGAAGACATGAAGATGCGTCTTATGTTGAAGGTCTAACTGAGTATTGAATGTGTCCTACTTGTTTCCATGAGGAGAAGTGATTGTCCCTAACAGGGGGAGTATTGGGTTGTACAAAAGGTCTTCATCAAACTCGTAGGATGTAAAATGTGGCACCTTACTAACTATTGGAATGATGTGTTCAAAACTGAAGAAGACTATGTCTGACCAAATGTCATCACATTGGTAATGACATTGTTCCTAATTTCCTCTAAAACTACAGACAGGAGGAAAATTGGATGAAGTATGGATTATTACTAATAAATCCATGTGTGACTCAGAGGGAGTAACCATCCTCTTTGAAAAAATGGAATGGCTTCAAGCTGCTAATCTGAAAATAGCAGAATGTATGACGACATAGGATTTGAGCATGTTTTCATCTGCTAAGAAAACAGAGCTGTTGTGTCTCATTATGAAACAGTTTAGTGAGCTGGAATGTTTAGGTGATAACTTGTCATCTAATAAAGGTATTATATAACTAATGCAGAGTGTAATATACCAACGATGTTTCTTGGAAAGGGGATCCTAAGACAAGGAAGTAGTCTGTTCTAAAAGACAAATGTCTGTTTTAAAAGGGCATCCTGACATGGTCAAAGGGTCAAACCCAAGGGTAGGTACCTGCATTAAAACCAGTCCTAGGGTACTGAAACTGTCAGAGTAAAGTACCAAGGTCGTTACTATCTATGCCAAAGTTGCATTATTTATGAAGACCCTCTCTATTCCTTCTCTTCATCAGAGGGTTTCAGCAATATGAAGTTTGTTAGCATCTGGGAAAATTGTGCATGGGTATGGATCTGTATGGGCAGTCTTTGTCAAATTCTGGCCAAAAAGGGGGAGAAAGGTAGGGACCCAGTCTCAGGCGAGACTCAGGTGAAAGCAACAGACGGCAATGTCCAGCAAGACTCAGGAGAAAGCAACATGATCCCTAAGTAAGTGACTTTGGTTGTGTCTTGTGTTCTGAGTTAAGAGGATAGTTGTGACTTGTGATCTGAGTTACATGATCACAAGTAATAATCTTGAGAAAAGAAATCCTCTTGGGGCATCGGTGGTTTGGAGTTGCTCACAGTTGACGACAGAGGTTTGTTGTTTGCTCAAAGGACATCAGCCTCTACAAAAGAAGATGTTAGACAAGATGTTGTAACATCTCAACTGTGTTGTGGCCTGGTCCCAAAATACAACTTGCACTTATTTGTTTTAGCCAAAATTTGCCAAAGGGGGAGATTGTAAGTGCCCTGGCTGGAGAGTTGGACTCATTTGTAAAACAAATAAGAAAGCAAGTTTACCCAGACCCCCTCTGTTGTTTTAATATGTGGTGTTGAAGAAGTTCAACATCTGGACCAACATGTTATGTAAGATGTCACAACATCAGCATGTGACATCGCGCCTGAAACTAAGTACTGATTAAGTAACTATGTTATATGTTGAATGTTTGTAACAGCTGTGACTTATAACCTAACTATTCTAAGTGATCTAAATTATGAAAGAGGTTATTTGTTGTGTTGAAAAAGTTCAACATCTAGGAAAATATGTTAGATGTAATGTCATGACATCTGACTTGACATCACGTCAACAGAATTGATAATTCAGTTACAGTTCTGGTACTTAAATACTCTGAGAATATATGTGGTGTTTCTTGTGGAGAATCTGAAGATCAATCAAGAATCAATCAGAATATTTGAAGAAAATACTGTTTCTAAATATGGAGATATTTTAGGAACTAGAAGATTGAAGACCTTGATTATAGGAGAAGTTTGCTGCTGAGTTGTAACAGCAAGGATAAAAACTTGCTGAGTTAGGTAATAGGTTATAAATAACAGATTGTAACCTAGGGTTTGACACACACATAGAATGTAACATTGGGGGTGTTTTGTTAGGTAAACCTGTCGGTTTGTGGCAAGGTTACCATGTATGTAACTCGAAACCTGTAGGTAAGAGTTTGAGTGTTCTTGGATGAAGCTGTGAAGCAAGTCTAAGTATTTCTGCATTACTTCATATTCATTGTAATGTAGGAAACCAAGTGGGAGGACACTGCTTCTTGAGTAGGAGTAAGACTTCTGTTGTTGCGACAATAGGAATGGAAACTGGTAGGTTTCTATCTAGGAGTTCCTAGGTATAGGTTGCACTGGGTAGATGATTAAGTGAAGGATGGGAACTTGTGAAGTTTAGTCCTGAATTAATATTGCTAATAGTGGATCTTCTTCCTGGCTTGGTATGCCCCCAGAGTAGGTGTATTTCACCGAACTGGGTCAACAACTGATTTGTGTTTTTACCTTCAACACTTTATAATTCTGTCTGTTATATATCAAGGTAAAACTGTAATGTTGTAACAGATGATGTCTCAGAACATGTTAAGACTTCATGCTGATATATGTGCAGAAGAAACAGAACTGCAAAGACTGTTTGCTCTCTACTGATCATGTACCACAGATGAGCAGAACTAGGCACATCAGTGTTCTATCTTCTGGACCTTCAAAGTAGATCTGGCACAGCCTGATTAAACTGTGCTTCTGTTACTCTTCAGTACTGAATCAAAAATTGGGTATCTATCTTGCAGTATATTTATTATGTCATATCAGATGTTTAGACATTAAGTATAACATCTGAAGACTGGCATACACCAGAATTTCAACCACCATTGAACAACTTGCCATTTTTGCTCCAAATTTGAATTTTATGCTTGAAATAGGTCTTGCACGAATTTGGTATATGTTTCATGATGCATCAAGGCTATTCAAACTCAAAGATATCCCTTAATTAATTTCTTTGATTTTTATTTGAATTTTAAAGATTTAAAATGAATTAAATCAAATAAAATTAAATAAAAATAGAAAAATTAATTTTTAATCTTGAAATAAATCATGGGACACGTGGGAGGCATGGCAAAGCTGAACCAAGTGGAAAAAGTGGGCCCTTTTGTCAAAAATGAAGTTTCAAGGATAGTTGACTTTGGCCATTTCACAAAAATTTCCCAACTTCTCCAATGCATATCTTGCTCAATTTGGATCATATGAACATGTTTTTGGACATTTTGGAAAGGTCTTGAAGTCCTCTAACCAATGCCTTTGGTCCCATGTAATTTTGATTTACCAATATCAAGTTATGGTCTTTGACTTAAAGTGCCTTTTTGTTGACTTTTGAAAATGACCTATAATGTTGAAATTGATAACTTTTTGTGAGAGCATTTCTTGGACTTGGAATGTGAATATGAGTTGTAGGAAATGTCTTCCCCTTCAAGATGAGAATTGGATGGGATTTTTCTGATGAACCATGAAAAAGTTATGCCTTAGTCAAGTTACAGTTGACTTTTTCAACTATCCAAAAATGGAAACTTTTGCATCTTGATGATTTTTGAGCCATTCTTGTGGAATCATGATCAAGATTTGATCCAATGATGATTGTGGCTTCAAAATAAGATGTTGACCAAATTTTTTGACTTTTGACTGCCAAATGACCATTTTACCCCTACAGTTGATTGTGAAGCAATTAAGGTTTTTGACTGTGCAACTTGACCTTGTGAGCCTTGAAACTTGACATTTAGGTGCTTGACAATGTATATGAGCATATGGGACTTGATTGAGCCCTTGAAAACCTCAACTTCCTTGCAAGAACCAAAACCCTAATTTGACTGGCTTATGAGGGTGTTTGAACTGTGCAACCCTTGAGTAGACTTGAGCAAATTGAGATGATGCTTGTACAAAACTTGAAGAAAATGGGAGGGAAAATTTTGGGGTACAACACAATGCACAAGCTAACTATAAGTGACTAATGGTAAAACCTCTAAGAGACACTAATCTTAGACTTCTCAAGGATTCTGACCAATTAGTCCCTTAAGTCACAATCAAACAACAGTTTGAACAAGGTTTGTTTACAAAATATATGCTTCTAAAAAGTGGATTAGTAAACAATATTTCAAGAATTTAGAGTTTAAGAAATAGGAATGCTATGAACAATATTCTAAGAACGTGAATGAGAAGCCTTCTCTTTAAGTCTTCAAGACTTTATTTAGCCAATAAAATATTATAACCGTTGGAGGGTATTTCTGAAACTTCCAGGAAGTTGGCAGCTTGAAACATAGTGGGGGACAAGATCGTACAACGCGTATGTCCTTCATGGTAGTGTGTTGTACCCCAAAATTTGCCCTCGCATTTTTCCACAATAAATCTCAGCTTCAGGCATTTCCTGATTTTTCAGATTGGCTCAAGAATCGGTCAAACGGACTTTTCTCGTCAGTCAGACGCAATTAGGGTTTATTGATCTTTCAGGGCTCTGGATTGTTTCACCCAAGTTGGCTTAGGGTTTTGGTTGATTCTGGCTCAATTGTGATCAGGTGAACGTTCTTTGGCATTTAATCAGGAATTAAGGTTTTATGGGCATATTCTCAGAAAGATTAAAACTCCACAGCACTTTGCAAGTTATTCCAAGATTCGGGTTGAATTCGCATTGTTTTGATTTAATCAGTAAAAGAGGCAGTTGGTTTGAATTCACGTTGTTTTGTTTGAGCCAGTCAAAAGAAATACGCAGTTTGGATTTACAGTGTTTGTTGAAAATCAGTGAAGAGGGAATGCGCCTGTTTGGTTTGTTTCGGTTAACTGTTACTTTGCTTTGGACATTGGAAAGGCCAGGATTAACTGATCAATTACTAAGGCATTGTTTTATTTAAATTATTTATTATTCTAAATTAAGTGATTGAAATTTATTTTTCAATTATTTTAATTCAAAGAGTTTTAAATAATAAATAAACAATAAAGAGAAAAACAGAATTAATCGGATAATGGAAACTTTTATTTATTCTTAAATTGACTGTACAATTATTGTTTATAATTTAATTACAAACAATGGTTTTACATCAATTTAACTTTAAATAAAAAAAAAGAAAACTGTCCTATTCCTTCTAATTCTTCAGTCTTCATTTAGTACCCCTCCATCCATTTTTATTCGTCTGCAAAAGAAAAAGAGAAAAGTCAAAAAAGCAGATAAAATAATAAACGACAGAAGAAATTCATCATTAAGGGCCACTGATTGGGATCAGTTAACCCTCTCTGCAAATCACGAGATTTCTCCCAGTTCACAAAGAGGGAAGAATTTTATGCAAAGTTGAGAAAAAATGCAAAGTGTCAAAATACATAAGTTCAAAATGTCAAACTGCACAAACTCAATCTCAAACTCCAAGTTCAAACCAAACTGAAAAATCCAGATTACAACTTTCTATCAAAATCCAAAAAGTACAGTTTACTGTCAAAATGCCAAAAAGTCCACTCAAAGCTGTCATGAAGAGGATTTGGCAAAGATATGGAAAGTTCACAAAGTACAAAAGCTGTCAAAGAGAAGATAAAGAATGCAGAGGAAATCTATTATGCAAGCAAGCTATTCACTTTTCATCATTTCCCAATGGCCACTTTCAGAACTAGGTACATCAACAAACATATTTTAACATTTTTCTTTTGCTGTACTGAGAGAGAATGGAGAGATAAAAGTAAGCAGGTTTTTAGGCTTTAGGCAGGCATAGGTAGAAAAGAGATACAAAAGAGCAAAACACAGTAAGAGAGAGGGAGGAGAAATAATACAAACTGAGATACAAACTGCTAAGCATCCACCTGCACAAAACCTCAAGCAAAACCTGCATATGCAAGTTACACACATAACCTGCTGAAGCCAAACCATTACCTACTGTCAAACATAAAAACTTGCACTAGCTCAAACCAACAGGCATTAAGCCTCAAACCTCATACTGTAAAAGAACCAAAGTCCAAGAAAGCCAAAAACCTTGTATCAGAAAAACATACAAAAAATCAATCAACAAGCTTAACCAGAAACACATAACCTGCATCAGCATAAACCTGCTAAAGCCCTTTAACCTGTTAAGGCAAAAACCAGCAATGCCTGTCAATAACTAAAAACCTCCAGCCAAATACATAACCCTCAAACCTGCTGAGCCTCAAGAACCCAACCTGTCCAGTTCAAACCTTAAACAACTCAAAGCCATACCAGCATATACCCTTAACCCTGTCAAATCCCACAAACCCTCAGATTTACATCATCATAGGGTATTCCAAGAACCATCCTAAGCCAACATTCCAAAAGCAATGAGCAACCCAGGTAACACATGCCAGAAAGAGAAGGAGAAAGTCATTAAGCAAGCATATTCATAAAGCAACTCAAGGCTACTGAAAGAGAAGAGGAAAAGAAGCATTCAAAATCAAATCCCACGAGCCCTCGGTAAGATAACATCATTGGGCAATCAAAATAAGCAACCTAAGCAAGCGTACAACAAATACGTCCAAGGCAAAGAGCACCAGAGGCGAAGAAGAGAGAAAATCAGAGGCAAATCGTTCAAAAGCATACAGAGGCACATAAACAAAAGGCATCTCAAAGCAACAAGCTTTAAAGGCAACAAGATAAAGAGTACCCGGAAGTCTACAAGTCCGTCATCATCTCGCTCCGCCCTTGGCCGCCTGGGCGCCTCCACCTCCGTCCCTCCTTCGTCTCCTCAGAAAGGTATAGATTCTTTCCCTCTCCGCGTACCTCGAACCAAAGAAGCACATAATCCGAATCAATAAACAAAGAACTAAGCATGCAAAAATACAAGTTCCCTAATGCGTTTGAATGAATTCGTACCTTTTTTATATTGCCGTTGGAGCGAGTGTAAGGAGGAGGGAGATAGGTGGCGCCGGTGGCCTCGAACGAAGGGAAGTAACGAGACATGCATGAGGACGAACGGAGAAGACGAAAACCTCCATGAACGGCGCGCTGTCTCCAAACCCTAAGCATATTCCCAATTGCAAACAATTCTCACAAACCCTAAAAGATGTTTGTCCCAAACGGGCCTAACCCGTTCCTAACGCAAGGCCCACTGCATTCCAACTCACACCCCCCACCTCTGAAGTGCCTAAAAGCCCATTCCTGATTTTTCTTGTTTCCAACCTTTTTAAAAAAAACATCATTTTCCCTTCTTTACATTTAAATTAACAAAACTCTTTTTCTTTTATTATTTATTAACATCAAAATATTTTTTAATAATTGAAATACATTTTTTATACAATACAATAAAAATGTAAAACCTTTTCTTTTCTTTTAAGAAAATACCATTCTTTGTACATAAATTTTAAAACATTTAATTTAAATATAATTTTGTACATATCATACAATATAATTAAAATTGAAAATACCTTTTTCTTTTAAATATTCTTTTTGTACATAACAAATGAAAAAATACTTTTTTGTATACATAATTAAAACTTAGAAATATTTTCTTTTCTTAAAACATCATTTTTATACATAATTTAATCCTTAATTTTTTATTTAAAAATACTTTTTGTATATAATAAACAAATACATTTTGATACATAATATAATTGAAAACATTTTCTTTTCATTAAAACTTTCTTTTCATACATATCAAAATACAAGATTACAAGACTAATTAATTAAATGAACATTTAATTTTTTCTTTAGGTTAAAACAATACCTTAATACACATTAATTTCACATTGTCGCACCTGTAAATAATCACATACTTACACAATACATCTCACACTTACACAATACAAATACATTCACATTGCTCCTATACACACTTGTTTATCTTATGCATTGATATACATTATTTACATTTGATCGCAAATTTGATTTGGTTGTAACTTATTGGATACTATAAGTCTCATCCCCATTTGTGAATATTGTACCCCCACTCCCGGATACTATTTTGTAATAGCGTAGATTTTACATTTTCGCAATTTACCGCTTTCAATTATACCATGGTTAGACCTAGGGTTTGCATGTATATAAAATCAAACGCTAGATAACCTAATACAAGACAAATACATGAAATCAATACACAATCACACTTGCACCCTCTAGGGTAATCCCACATGTTGCCTTCCAAAATGGGCCATGCTTGCACGTCGAGTATCTTTGGCAAAACGAATTCAAATGATCATAAGTCCCTCAAAGTGTTGCCTAAAATGGAATGGTCATAGTCCCTTCAAAGCAAATTTCCAAAGACACTTGGCATCATTGCATTCATGGTCCATACGATGACCCGCGCCCGTCCCGAATAAACTTCCTAAACGCAAGATTGCCCACCAAATTCAATGGTGGAACAAAATTGTTAAAAAGGGTTGAAAACATAGAGAAAACCTTTGAGTACAATAGGGTAGATAAAACTCTTATTTACTTGAAATCGACTTGCGAAAACACTTGCCTTCTTTTCAAAAACCACAATCCACGACACTTTCAAACAAACTCTCAAAAACATTTGAAACATCTTTTCGGAAAGATCCACACTTTTGTAAAACACTCAAACACGAGTCAAATACATTGGTCGCCTAAGACAAGGCATCTCTTCAAAAAACATTTTCAAACACACACACAGACCATTTTTAAGCAATCAAGGCAAGTGATCTAAAAAACCAAGTAACTAAGAGCCCATGGATAACCATGGATGAAGAGGGTGCTAATACCTTCCCTTTTCATAATCTACCCCCCGAACCCAGAAAACATATCAAAAGGTTTTTGCTGTGCTTTTTTAACCTTTCCTTTAGGATAAAATAAAAAGTCGGTGGCGACTCTTGCTCAACCGCACAAGTGCGAATACGAACGCAAAACACTAGTCAGTTCTCCCACCGTATCACAAAACTGGCGACTCTGCTGGGGATGATTTTTAAAGTGGGGTTACCTTAGGGTTTAGATCACCTTTATTTTCAATTGATTACTTTGTTTGCTTTTACATTTGTGGGCTTTGTATCGGAGTTTCATAGATCCTAACCCGGATCTGGGGGAAACCTTTTTAGGTAGCATAATCTGCGAGGGACCTGTCCGGGGTATACCGACATGGGTGAAGCAGTGGCTACGTTGGTGTGGCGCCTTGGTCTGTACCGATATCCCTCGTGTTGAAACGGGGAGAATATGGGTCTTCCAAGGAGTCATTAAGCACCAACCGACCTTAGAACCTTAAATTGACCCAACTTGGCCATTAGAACAGTAGCAGTATGCTACACTCATTGAGGCTAAACTCTCGCGATGGTTCCGGCCGCAAGAATAGACAGCGATGTTGGAGTTATGACCGATCGAGGGTAGCCAATGATTTGAGATCCTCTAGAACCCGGTTACTTTTGATAGGACAGGTTTTAACCAACAAACTGAAAGAGGGTAGTACCTGAACCTCATGCAAACCTAAACCTAAGGACTTGTCTGCTTTGTGTGAATATGTTTGCCATATATACACTCACTTGCTTGTGCATACATGTACATAACATCATGACATCATACCATAGCATTTTTAATAACCATTTCAAGGATCTCGAGGGTTCTTTTGATGCAGGGTTACGTTGAACCAGACATCTACCAAGGGGCAAGAGGGTTTCTCCTCTAAACAAAGCTCTCCAATCAAAGATCAAGTGCAACAACTTGAATTAGTGGCTATGACCCACTTGACATGGTGAGCTTGATTCTCGTGGAAGGACATCCGCCGATACAAAGCTTTCCAATCAAAGTTCAAGAACAACAACTTGAATCAGTGGCTATGACCCACTTGACATGGTGAGCTTGATTCTCGTAGAAAGACATCCACCGATACAAAGCTCTCCAAACAAAGATCAAGTACAACAACTTGAATCAGTGGCTATGACCCACTCGACATGGTGAGCTTGATTCTCGTGGAAGGACGTCCACCGGTGCGAAGATCTCCAATCCAAGAGCAAAGTTCAAACATTTTCTTGTGTTTACCCCAAGAGATCCTTGAAAGCATGCATCCACATATCATGCATTGCATTTTGACAGTCTTTCCTTTTTCAGGTTTCCTTACTCTCCTGCTGTTTATTTCAGCAAGAGATGGCTCTAGAAAGGTCTGTCAAAGACATCCAAGACCAGACTGCTCAGCTGCAGGAGATGTTCCTGAACTTGTCTCTGGGGCAAGAAGAGATGAAAGCTCTCCTCACAAAGGGCTTGGAGAATTCCAACAACGCCAGGAGTGACCAGCTTGCGGAGCTGCAGTTCGATCTGACAACCTTGAGGACCCAAGTAATGGGACAGTTGGTGGGCCAGATGGCTCTCATCCAAAACCTATCTCAAAGACAAGAGGAACTCAGAGTTCTGGTCCGCCAACTGCTTCCAAACAACCAACTGGGGCAAACATCTGAGGTTGAAGAGCAAGTCACTGCTCAGCCTCCATCCACTCAAGAAGACAAGGGGAAAGCTCCTTTTCTTGCTTCAGGGTCACAAGCCCATCAACAACCTCGCCAGCGTCAACGGGGCAATCAGCGTAAGCAAGAAAAGTCGGGAAGACAGTTCACGGAGACTGAAATACCATCATTTTTCATACTGAAGCGTCTGTTGGAGGTCAACTTACTTACCGTAAAGGACCCTCCTCAGAAGCTCAATACCTCCTCTCCTAACTATCATCCCGACGCATTCTGTGTTTACCACTCCTACAACCCGGGACACGACACCAACGACTGTTGGGCCTTGAAGAACAAGATTCAAGATCTGATCGACATTGGGGTGCTGGAATTCATGCCAGACGGCGAGATGAAAATCTTCCGTTAGGGGGTTCTCCACTTGAAGTGACGAAGCTCGAGCTGAAAGACTTTTGCTTCTTTTTGAAATTTTCAAAGTTGTAATTTCTTTAGCTGTCAAACAATTATTTGTTGATGTTAAACTCTGTTTTCATTAATGCATTGCATATGTTTGTCTTGAATTCATCCATTCGTTTCACTACTCTTATGCTTTTCTTTATGATATTTGACTCTTGATAAAAAGCTGCAAGCCTTTAGAGGGAGGATGACGAAACAATACCATTGATCTTATACAGTGTGCTTTTTAACAGACCTTGCTGATGATGTACAGGCATTTCTTTCAAATCCCAAACACTGGAGTTATAAGGAAGTTAATCCCTAGTCAACCCCTTCGAGCCAAAGAAGTAGGAGTTTTCTGTTCTAAAACGATCAAAACCTTTGATATAAACCTGGGGCAGGGTAGTCTCTCAGTTAACTCAAAAGAAAATGCGCATTGAAGTCGCAAACTCTCAATTCTTAATACAACGAACGATGTCAAAAAAGAAAGCATTCCTTTGGAATCAAAAGACAGGGGTGGTTCCTATCACATAGACAATCAATCTCTCAAAAGAGAAAAGCCCACTGAGCCAAAACCTATAAAGGAGGCTTAAGAAAGCTGGGGCATCCCGCTGACAGTAATCCCGGAAAACGGTAACAGTCAGGCAAAAGTTAGGGATAACAAATCAAAATCAAAATAGTGAGGTCATTACAGATCCTCAACAACATGAAAAATGTTGAAAAAGAAAAAGGAGATGATGACTGTCTCCTCAAATTCAACTAGTGAACCATCGCCCAAAAGTCGTTCCAAACTCAAAACGGAGTGTGATGCACAATTAACTGAGCTTAGGTTGAAGGACATCACGATTAGAGGGTGGGTACAAATATACTTTGAGCCTTTATCCTTTGTTTCTTAAACCGTGAACCAGGCCACGTTACAACCCTTCAAAAGTCCTAATTGAAGCATGGGTTAGTTCGAAAGCATACTGTTACAAAAGGTATCCTGACTCCTGTAGGACTTTACTCTAAATCTTGTGTTGACTTGTCTTACGAAAAGTTTTCTGCTAAAAACGCATTTTTCAAAATGAAAAAAAAAACTTCGAGACAAACATAAACTTTGCATTGCTTGAATATCACTGTCTGCATTTGGCTTTTTGTTTGACAGCGAAGAATTTCATACCACGAATGTTCGGAGGAACGAAAGCTCTCTCAGTAAGTAAAAATCACTTCAAGAGGATAACACTTCCATCAAATCTCCTATCAGCAAGGGGCATGACATGTCACAATTCAATTAACCTGGGGCAGTCCAGTCAAGGTCCAACAGGTCTTTCAAAGTTCAGTTAACCTGGGGCAGTCCAGTCAAAGATTTCAAGAAATCTCTCAATATGCAGAGTAATCTGATTCAAGACTCCTTCTCCACCACTTGGGGCATTCGAATGTCAAAAGTGTTCAACAAATCAACTATTACAATTCCAGACTCAATTCCTATATCTAGCCAGGGCACGTCTGAAGAGTTTGAAGACTCAATTCCTGTATCCAGCCAGGGCACATCTATCAACTATAACATTTCCAGATTCGATTCCTGTATCCAGCCAGGGCATATCTGTTGACGACTGTTTTCCAGACTCGATTCCTGTATCCAGCCAGGGCACGTCTGAAGAATTCCAGATCAACACCTGCAACAAGCCAGGAAAACATCTGTGGACGACCGATTGTAGACCAACACCTGTAACAAGCCAGGAAATTATCTACATCACCACTTGGGGCATTCGAATGTCAAAAGTGTTCAAAAACCCGATGCAGTTTTACACGGACTCATCGTCAGGAAATCCTACACAGATCTCCTCAAAACAGGAAGACCCCAGTAGTTTGGCATACAACCCAAGCTTCTGATTCTCCCAACAGTGGTCCCAAGACCTCTCATTTTCAACAATTGAAGACTCTTGCCCTCCACAGCAGCAGCCAAGGATTTATTTTCCCCGGCAACAATCAAGATTCTTTTATCTTTCAGCCGTCCAGGATTCATCTATCCTCAGCAAGATAACTCATCAGCTTACACGTGCATTCATCACATTCATGTCATAAACATTGATGTCACATACATTGCATCATGCATCATAACATTGCATACAACTAACCCTTTACCTTTTCAGGTAAGATCAGTCGGCAGACAAAGATCATCTTCCAAGTATACTCAGATGTGACCCAGACACGGCGACCTTCTGATACTTATTCCAGATTCATCCAAATGCAGCTTTACACAAGCTCATCATCAGGAAACCCTACACCGGTTCCTCTTCAAGACGTCTGAAAACAGTTTATGGATTCTTCCCAACAACGGATGTTAATCTATCAACTTGTTCAGATGCAACCTTTGAAAATAGTTTACGGACGCGTCCCAACAACGGATGCTGCTCTATTGCTTATTCTACTTCAAGACTTCTGAAAACAGTTCACGGGTTCTCCAAGTAACGGATGTTAACCTATCACTTGTTCAGATTCTTCTCAACTTCTGAAAACAGTTTACGGATTCTTCCCAACAACGGATGTTAATCTACCAACTTGTTCAGACTCTTCGCAATTTTTGAAAACAGTTTACGGACGCGTCCCCACAACGGATGCTGCTCTATTGCTTATTCAATCTCAACTTCTGAAAACAGTTTACGGATTCTTCCCAACAACGGATGTTAATCTACCAACTTGTTCAGACTCTTCTCAACTTTTGAAAACAGTTTACGGACGCGTCCCAACAACGGATGCCGCTCTATTGCTTATTCAATCTCAACTCCTGAAAATAGTTTACGGATTCTCCGAAACGTGGATGTCAATCTATTGCTTGCTCAGACCCCCGATTCAGAGATGTTCCAAAACATGGGTGGCTTTCTGATACTTGTCCACTCACCATTAACATACAGTTCAACATAACCAGATGGCATCTATAAGCCCGTCCTCCTACCAGCAGTCACCAGATGGCATCTTTAAGCCCATTATCAGATGGCATCTCTAAGCCCATTCCCCGACAAGATTCTATCACACCAAATGGCATCTTTAAGCCCATCACCAAATGGCATCTGTAAGCCCATTCACCTCTACCATCACATCGACGAGTGCAAATTTTCTTGGCACTTTAGTGTCCAATCTTCTTTTACCTTCAAGTCGCGAAAGGCAAACTTGCCAATCTAACTCTTCAGGTTCAAGAAGATTGAACAGGGGCAACTGTTGTACCCCAAAATTTTCCCTCGCATTTTTCCACAATAAATCTCAGCTTCAGGCATTTCCTGATTTTTCAGATTGGCTCAAGAATCGGTCAAACGGACTTTTCTCGTCAGTCAGACGCAATTAGGGTTTATTGATCTTTCAGGGCTCTGGATTGTTTCACCCAAGTTGGCTTAGGGTTTTGGTTGATTCTGGCTCAATTGTGATCAGGTGAACGTTCTTTGGCATTTAATCAGGAATTAAGGTTTTATGGGCATATTCTCAGAAAGATTAAAATTCCACAGCACTTTGCAAGTTATTCCAAGATTCGGGTTGAATTCGCATTGTTTTGATTTAATCAGTAAAAGAGGCTGTTGGTTTGAATTCACGTTGTTTTGTTTGAGCCAGTCAAAAGAAATACGCAGTTTGGATTTACAGTGTTTGTTGAAAATCAGTGAAGAGGGAATGCGCCTGTTTGGTTTGTTTCGGTTAACTGTTACTTTGCTTTGGACATTGGAAAGGCCAGGATTAACTGATCAATTACTAAGGCATTGTTTTATTTAAATTATTTATTATTCTAAATTAAGTGATTGAAATTTATTTTTCAATTATTTTAATTCAAAGAGTTTTAAATAATAAATAAACAATAAAGAGAAAAACAGAATTAATCGGATAATGGAAACTTTTATTTATTCTTAAATTGACTGTACAATTATTGTTTATAATTTAATTACAAACAATGGTTTTACATCAATTTAACTTTAAATAAAAAAAAGAAAACTGTCCTATTCCTTCTAATTCTTCAGTCTTCATTTAGTACCCCTCCATCCATTTTTATTCGTCTGCAAAAGAAAAAGAGAAAAGTCAAAAAAGCAGATAAAATAATAAATGACAGAAGAAATTCATCATTAAGGGCCACTGATTGGGATCAGTTAACCCTCTCTGCAAATCACGGGATTTCTCCCGGTTCACAAAGAGGGAAGAATTTTATGCAAAGTTGAGAAAAAATGCAAAGTGTCAAAATACATAAGTTCAAAATGTCAAACTGCACAAACTCAATCTCAAACTCCAAGTTCAAACCAAACTGAAAAATCCAGATTACAACTTTCTATCAAAATCCAAAAAGTACAGTTTACTGTCAAAATGCCAAAAAGTCCACTCAAAGCTGTCATGAAGAGGATTTGGCAAAGATATGGAAAGTTCACAAAGTACAAAAGCTGTCAAAGAGAAGATAAAGAATGCAGAGGAAATCTATTATGCAAGCAAGCTATTCACTTTTCATCATTTCCCAATGGCCACTTTCAGAACTAGGTACAGCAACAAACATATTTTAACATTTTTCTTTTGCTGTACTGAGAGAGAATGGAGAGATAAAAGTAAGCAGGTTTTTAGGCTTTAGGCAGGCATAGATAGAAAAGAGATACAAAAGAGCAAAACACAGTAAGAGAGAGGGAGGAGAAATAATACAAACTGAGATACAAACTGCTAAGCATCCACCTGCACAAAACCTCAAGCAAAACCTGCATATGCAAGTTACACACATAACCTGCTGAAGCCAAACCATTACCTACTGTCAAACATAAAAACTTGCACTAGCTCAAACCAACAGGCATTAAGCCTCAAACCTCATACTGTAAAAGAACCAAAGTCCAAGAAAGCCAAAAACCTTGTATCAGAAAAACATACAAAAAATCAATCAACAAGCTTAACCAGAAACACATAACCTGCATCAGCATAAACCTGCTAAAGCCCTTTAACCTGTTAAGGCAAAAACCAGCAATGCCTGTCAATAACTAAAAACCTCCATCCAAATACATAACCCTCAAACCTGCTGAGCCTCAAGAACCCAACCTGTCCAGTTCAAACCTTAAACAACTCAAAGCCATACCAGCATATACCCTTAACCCTGTCAAAACCCACAAACCCTCAGATTTACATCATCATAGGGTATTCCAAGAACCATCCTAAGCCAACATTCCAAAAGCAATGAGCAACCCAGGCAACACAGGCCAAAAAGAGAAGGAGAAAGTCATTAAGCAAGCATATTCATAAAGCAACTCAAGGCTACTGAAAGAGAAGAGGAAAAGAAGCATTCAAAATCAAATCCCACGAGCCCTCAGGAAGATAACATCATTGGGAAATCAAAATAAGCAACCTAAGCAAGCGTACAACAAATACGTCCAAGGCAACGAGCACCAGAGGTGAAGAAGAGAGAAAATCAGAGGCAAATCGTTCAAAAGCGTACAGAGGCACATAAACAAAAGGCATCTCAAAGCAACAAGCTTTAAAGGCAACATGATAAAGAGTACCCGGAAGTCTACAAGTCCGTCATCATCTCGCTCCGCCCTTGGCCGCCTGGGCGCCCCCACCTCCGTCCCTCCCCCGTCTCCTCAGAAAGGTATAGATTCTTTCCCTCTTCGCGTACCTCGAACCAAAGAAGCAGATAATCCGAATCAATAAACAAAGAACTAAGCATGCAAAAATACAAGATCCCTAATGCGTTTGAACGAATTCGTACCTTTTTTATATTGCCGTTGGAGCGAGTGTAAGGAGGAGGGAGATAGGTGGCGCCGATGGCCTCGAACGAAGGGAAGTACCGAGACATGCATGAGGACGAACGGAGAAGACGAAAACCTCCATGAACGGCGCGCTGTCTCCAAACCCTAAGCATATTCCCAATTGCAAACAATTCTCACAAACCCTAAAATATGTTTGTCCCAAACGGGCCTAACCCGTTCCTAACGCAAGGCCCACTGCATTCCAACTCACACCCCCACCTCTGAAGTGCCTAAAAGCCCATTCCTGATTTTTCTTGTTTCCAACCTTTTTAAAAAAAACATCATTTTCCCTTCTTTACATTTAAATTAACAAAACTCTTTTTCTTTTATTATTTATTAACATCAAAATATTTTTTAATAATTGAAATACATTTTTTATACAATACAATAAAAATGTAAAACCTTTTCTTTTCTTTTAAGAAAATACCATTCTTTGTACATAAATTTTAAAACATTTAATTTAAATATAATTTTGTACATATCATACAATATAATTAAAATTGAAAATACCTTTTTCTTTTAAATATTCTTTTTGTACATAACAAATGAAAAAAAATACTTTTTTGTATACATAATTAAAACTTAGAAATATTTTCTTTTCTTAAAACATCATTTTTATACATAATTTAATCCTTAATTTTTTATTTAAAAATACTTTTTGTATATAATAAACAAATACATTTTGATACATAATATAATTGAAAACATTTTCTTTTCATTAAAACTTTCTTTTCATACATATCAAAATACAAGATTACAAGACTAATTAATTAAATGAACATTTAATTTTTTCTTTAGGTTAAAACATTACCTTAATACACATTAGTTTCACATTGTCGCACCTGTAAATAATCACATACTTACACAATACATCTCACACTTACACAATACAAATACATTCACATTGCTCCTATACACACTTGTTTATCTTATGCATTGATATACATTATTTACATTTGATCGCAAATTCGATTTGGTTGTAACTTATTGGATACTATAAGTCTCATCCCCATTTGTGAATATTGTACCCCCACTCCCGGATACTATTTTGTAATAGCGTAGATTTTACATTTTCGCAATTTACCGCTTTCAATTATACCATGGTTAGACCTAGGGTTTGCATGTATATAAAATCAAACGCTAGATAACCTAATACAAGACAAATACATGAAATCAATACACAATCACACTTGCACCCTCTAGGGTAATCCCACATGTTGCCTTCCAAAATGGGCCATGCTTGCACGTCGAGTATCTTTGGCAAAACGAATTCAAATGATCATAAGTCCCTCAAAGTGTTGCCTAAAATGGAATGGTCATAGTCCCTTCAAAGCAAATTGCCAAAGACACTTGGCATCATTGCATTCATGGTCCATACGATGACCCGCGCCCGTCCCGAATAAACTTCCTAAACGCAAGATTGCCCACCAAATTCAATGGTGGAACAAAATTGTTAAAAAGGGTTGAAAACATAGAGAAAACCTTTGAGTACAATAGGGTAGATAAAACTCTTAGTTACTTGAGATCGACTTGCGAAAACACTTGCCTTCTTTTCAAAAACCACAATCCACGACACTTTCAAACAAACTCTCAAAAACATTTGAAACATCTTTTCGGAAAGATCCACACTTTTGTAAAACACTCAAACACGAGTCAAATACATTGGTCGCCTAAGACAAGGCATCTCTTCAAAAAACATTTTCAAACACACACACACACACACACCATTTTTAAGCAATCAAGGCAAGTGATCTAAAAAACCAAGTAACTAAGAGCCCATGGATAACCATGGATGAAGAGGGTGCTAATACCTTCCCTTTTCATAATCTACCCCCCGAACCCAGAAAACATCTCAAAAGGTTTTTGCTGTGCTTTTTTAACCTTTCCTTTAGGATAAAATAAAAAGTCGGTGGCGACTCTTGCTCAACCGCACAAGTGCGAATACGAACGCAAAACACTAGTCAGTTCTCCCACCATATCACATAGTGGAATGAAATCTTTGTTTGTACCATGTACTATGTGTAACGTTATCTTCCTATCTTTTGGACTTCATAGGCTTTATGTGAGCATGAGTTAGAAGTAAGAAAATAGAACTTGGGTCATCAAAACTTCAAGTATTTAGAGTCTTCAAAACTTCGTCTTCAGAATATTTAGCACTTGGTCTTAAGAACCCTTTGTCGAACCTTGGTGTTGTACCCCAAAATTTGCCCTCCCATTTTCTTCAAGACATTCTTCTAAGATTCTCAAACACTCAAGGATTCTCAAGATTTGATCAAACAAAGTCACCTCCTAAGCAACGGGTCCAAAACTAGGGTTTCATCTTGTACAAGGGAGAATAGGTCGCAAGGGTCTCAAATGTCTTTCATGGTTCATCACATGTCTTTAAGAATTCTCATACGAAGTTTCATGCCATGCATCACAAGTTTGCCCAGTTAATGGCTCAGATGACTAAAAATTAACTCTATTGGGTAAAAAGTCAACTGTGGTCAACATACAGTTAACCTTCAAGTTTTTTTGTCAACATTAACATTTTGAGGTGATATTCATTATTTGATCAAGGGTTGACCATGATTCCTCAAGGAAAGCCTTTAAATCATCAAAGGTCGGAAAATTGTCAAATTAGGGTTTTGATTGAAGATGACTGATCATTGACTTTTGACCTAGTGCATGACTTAATGGCTTTAAGTATGATCTCAAGGAATAAAATACAACATATTTACCTAATTATATGGCTCAAGACATTTCCAAAGATGCAAATGATTGACATTTAAAAAATTGAGTTAATTGATAAAAGTCAACAATTACAAAAGTCAAACTTTGACTTTTTGAACAACCTTGGAATTCAAAAATCAAGAATCATCAAGATATTCAAAGCTATCAAACTTGATCATCAAAAATCAAGAAAGTCAACAAAAGTCAAAAGTCAAGATTTTCAAACACATAGAAAATTGTACCTAAAAAACTCTAACTTCACAAGCAAGTTTCCTCAAGATACAAGCTGATTCAAGGAAAACTTTCAACATGAAAGTTGTAGGGATTGATGAATTCTACAACTTTGATAATGTGGGGTAATCCTCAAAAAGTGCTTAATTTAAGAGATATGAGCCCATGAAGTTCTGATTATTTTTACCCAACACTTAGAAAAAATTTCTAAGTGTTTAGTTCTTAACAATGTCACTACTTTATGGCCATTTTCACTAAGATCCAAATTGATTTAGCAAAAACAAACAACATGAAAGTTGTAGATCTTGATTCAAGCTTTCCAAAATTTCCAGGAACACGGTTTTATCATACTTGAGCTAGGATATTCGAAGATATGAAGTTAGGCATCCACTATTGAATTTCAAGTCATTTTGGGAAGAACTCAAGAGCAAATATCATAACCTTGTCATTCAATCTCACTTTTCAGGCCATGTTACTTCTAAATCTCCACATAATAAGAGATTTAAACAAAATATGGTACATTACACAAAGATTTGAAGCTTTATCCACTTGATCATACCACTTTTGGATGAAATTGCAAAAAGCTCCATATCCATTTGCATAAAGACCACTTTAATCACAAAGTCCACTCCTTGAGCCTCTAACTTGTTTATTCTGATGATACTCAACATGAATGTTCAGAAGCAACACGTCTAGAGCCTCTAACCACTTTAGATACTTTTGTACTATGTATTGGAACAACAATTTTCACCAAAAACTTGGTTGTTCCATTTCAACCAAACCATAACTCTTCAACTTGACAACCTGATCAACCCTTGCTCTCAACCTTTTTCCTATAAATAGAGATGTCATTTGTAAGACAAAACACCCATTGACAAGCCCTCTAAACCTCTCATACACTCTCAAACCTGAATTGGCCATGAAACTCATTTCTTGAGTTTTTAAAATCCATTTCCTTGAAACTATTAAACCTTGCCACTTTTGTCCAAACAAATCATTCAAACACTTCATATACATCATGTATAAATGATCCAAACACCAGTTTTTCCATTGTAACTCCATTATCAACATCCACCATTTTCAAAATCCAACTTTTCAACTTGACTTGAGTAGACCAATCCAGACACTCTCAAGACAAAGTAAGAGTTACAACATACTCACTAAGGTCCAAAGAAGCTAAAGCAAGCATCACATTGCTTCTGGAAGTCGTGTAGAGGTCATCGAATTTTTACATCAAGAGGTAAGTTTTTAAAACTTTGAAATCTTTGTACAAGCATCATTTTCATTTATTTTATAAAGACAAAATGTAGATATCATGTCTATAAAGCTAACCATATCCTTAAATTTCATTTTAATTAAGTATGTGATGAGAATTTTGGAACTAAAGTTTTTGAACGGTTAGGGTTTCAATTTGGTACTGAGCAAAATTCATTTTAATTTTTGATTTATAGATTAAATGAATTACATATTTGAAATCCTTGCAAAATTTTAAGCAAGTTTCATCTTTACATTTTCGAATTTGGATTAGAAAAAAGAAAGTTATGATTTTTTTATTTATTTTGGTTATAATTACTGTAAGAATCGTGAAACAAGGAAGAAGATGAAGTTCATCTTCAAATTTTTGAAAACGTGTTTATTTTATATTTAATGATTGTTGTTTCATAAACGGGTGTAACATCCACCCCAGTGGCAAGCAACACGCATTTCATGTCACTTTCACCTTAAGGGTGCGAGTTTGAACCAAAGTGAACACCCATTTTGCATTTTTTCAGTTTTGTGACTTTCTGAAGTGTTTTTCACATATATTTATACTAAGGCACTCCCTTGAAAAATATACGCGCATGGCCCGGTGATAAGATTTTGAAACAGTGACCCTAAGGTCCTGAGTTCAAGTCTTGGTGGAAGCAAACTTAATTTTTATCACTTGTTTTTTCTTTGGTTTTATATCAAACTTCAAACAATTTTTTTACCAATCAAAACCTCTCTTTTTTAGATGATTTTTTACACACTCATTATTTATCTACTCTATTTTATGAATATAAAAAAATATCACAAAAAATATTTTTATTTCATTCTTTTTCAATTAAATCAAGATATTACCTTTTTAGGGTTTTTAAGGGGATTTTGTTGATCTTTTGATCAAATTTTCAACCTTGCTCACAAAGCTTGATTTTACCATGATAAGTCTTGATTTTAATGAGATATCATGACACTCAAGTAAACATTTCATGACATCTTGAGCCTTGTTAGGATTTTTATCAACCAAATTCACATTAAAACATGAAACATGTACAAAAATCAAAATCTATGCTCCATGACTTTCATCTTGATTGTGATGCATACACTTGTTTCAAACATACTAACTCAAACCATTTTTCACGAAGAACACAAGAGCATTCAAATTTATTTTTCTTCCTTATTTCTTATTTATATTCTTAGATCAATTGTATAGGATGCAACTATTGATGTAATAGATAAAATAGGGTTCACTTTACTTTTCTCCCCATTCATAAATTTGTACCCCCATTCCCGAAGCGTTGTAATAGCGTAAGACATTTAATTTCCACAATTTACTGCTTTCCTTATTACTGTTAGTTTAATAGGATTGTATGGCAATATTTAAAACAAAATATTCGAAAACCATAAATCCAAGATAAATTAACTGAAATCAAAATACTTCGCACACCCACACCTCTAGGGTTACCCTCACTTGTTGCCTCAGATATAAATAGTCATGTCCCTCGAACATGGATTGATTTAGCAAAGACCCTCGATTAAAAAAGATTGTAGTCCCTCGATAACCCTTCGATGTTTCCTTCGGTAAACGATCTTAGTCCCTTATGGCAATTTCTAAAGCGTCCTATAAGTTGCCTTCTATGACTGTACGATGACACGCGCCTGTCCCTCACATCCAATGATAGGGATTCCTACTAACTAATGGTATGATAGCGCTATCCAAAGGAGGAGGAAAAGAACAAAGACTTTCTTTTGAGTAGTTAAATCGCTCGTAATCGCTTGCTCACAAACTAAAACAATTTCCACACTTCACACTTTCAAAACAACTACTTTCAAAACGCTTTATAAACACTCTTGAGGACTGACACAAGGGTTATTATAAATAAAATTTCCTTACATTGGAATTTTCAAAACATCTTTCCACAAAACAACACTTTATTTCAACAAATATTTTCAAAACAAACATTTTTTATACATTCTCAACGATACGAGAATCATTACAAAATTGCCGCACTTAGGCATTTCCAAAATATTTGCAAACATACACAAACACAAAGCATTTTCAAAGTGAGCTAGCAATTAAGAGCCCATAGATAACTATAGATGAAAAGGGTTCTAACATCTTCCATTTTCATAACCTACCCCCCTTACTCAGAAAATTATCAAAAGGTCTTTCCTGTTCTTTTCACCCTTTCCTTTATTTGATAAAAGAAAAGTCTGTGGCGACTCTTGCTATCCACAACATTTGCGATAAAATACAAAACTAAAAGTCAGTTTTCCCACCGTGTTACAGAACTGGCGACTCTGCTGGGGAAAATTACTAAAAGTGGGGTTACCTTAGAGCTAGATCACATTTAAAATTATTTACTTGCTTGATTTATATGTTTTACATTTTGGGGTTACGCTTGGGTTTATTTCTTTTATAGATCCTGTACCTGGACCTGGGGGCATTCTAGGTAAGTAGTAATAGATCGTGCAAACTATACGGTGTAGACCGATATGGTTGAAATGATGGCTATGTTAGTGCGACACATTGGTTTGTGCTGGTGTCCCTTGAGTAAGTCAAGGAGAATGATGGGTTGTCGCATGGTGTTATAAGCACTAACTGATCGTAGAACCTTAGTTGACACAACTTAGCCATTAGAAAGTAGTGAGATGGATGGCTTTGGTGCAAAATGAAGTTGGTTAATACTCGATACTACACTCATTTATATTGGACTTTCGGGATATTTCGGTCGCAATTTAGATGCTTGTGCTGAAACAATGCCTGAGAGAAAGATTGGTGATATGAGATTCCTAGAACCCGATTACTTCTTTTAAGACAGGTTAAACCAACTAAACTTAAGAGGGTACTTACCTACAAACTCCATGCAAGCCTAAACCTAATGGTTTGTGTTCTTTGCTTGTGTTTGATAAACTGTTCGAAGATAATAGCATACACATCATGACATCATGCTATAGAATTTTCATTAACCATTTCAAGGATCTCAAGGGCCCGTGATGCAAGTTTATATTGAAACAGACGTCTATCAAGGTGCTAGGGGATTTATTTTCCTCTACCCAGATCCTGTTAAAGATGAAATCACGATATCTTGAGTTAAAGGCTATGACCCACTCGACATGGTGAGCTTGATTCTCGTAGAAGGATATTCAATGATATGAAGTTCTTCAATGAAAGCTGCAGTCAGACTCAACTTCTAATATTTTCTTGTGTTTACCCTACAAGATCCTTGAAAACATTACATTTACATATCATGCATCATCTCATAACAGGTTTTCCCATACAGGTTTTCTCATCTTCTTACTATTTACTTCAGTATAAGATGGCCCTCGAACAGACCGTTAGAGATCTCCAAGCTCAAAATGCACAATTCCAGGAAATGCTCCTGAACCTATCCAGGTGGAAAGAGGAATTGAAAGTACTCCTCACTGGGAGCATGGCCAAGAACAATCCTGAAAACAATAAGGATGACCAATTGGAGCAATTGCAAGCTGAGACAGCAATGATGAAACTCCAGATAATGGGTCAGATGGCTCTTATCCAAAACTTAGCTCAAGGACAAGAAGAGTTAAGATTCATTATCAACAAGCTTCTTCAAGACAAATACGATCGTGTGGGACAAATGGCTAGAATTGGGGATCAAATAATTAATCATACTCCGATGAGACAGGAAGTTGGCTTGTTTGAGAGTAGGCCTTTCTGGATTGCTACTACATCATAAGCCCAACAAAGACCTCACCAACAATAATAGGGTAGTCAGTGTAAGAAGGATACATCCAAAAGACAATATACCAAACTCAACATGCCGGTGTCGCAAGCTTTGAAACACATGTTGAAGGTAAAGATGGTTACGTTGAAGAACCCTCCTCAAAATCCCAACACTTCCGCTCCTAGCTATCATCCCAATGCAAGGTGTGCATACCATTCTAATAGTCCTGGATATGATACGAATTATTGTTAGGCATTAAAGAACAAGATTCAATACTTGATCAATGAAGGAGTGTTGGAATTCACACAAGATAGTCAGATTGAATTTTTCTGTCATCCCTCAAAGGCACACCATCTGAAGTGACAAATTAAGGCGGAAAATATTTTTGTTCATTCAAATTTTCATTTGTAATTTCTTTAGTTGATTCAAACACTTATCTTTATGTCATACTTTGGTTACCACCATTAATGCATTTCATATGTTTGTCTTGAATTAATCCATTCGCTCTCACTATATTTAAATTGTAATTTTTTACTTCCTTTTTGTGATATTCAACTTTCATTAAAAGCTATAAGCCTTTAGAGGGAGGATAACGAAAACAATACCATAATCTCATACAATATGATTTTGAATGGAACTTTCTCACGATGTACAGGCGTTATTTCAAATCCTAAACAGTGGAGTTATAAGGAAGATAATCCCTAGTCAACCCCTTTAAGCCTAAGAAGTAGGAGTTTTCTTTTTCGTATAAATTGAAACCTTTAATCATAACTTAGGGCATGGTAGTTTCTCAGTTAATTCAAATGCGCATTCAGTCGTAGGCTTTCACTTTGTACACATAAAATAGTATCAGAGACGTCCTTCCAAATCAAAATAAGGTGATGGTTCCCCGTAAAACAGGCAGTCATTATCTTTCAAAAGAAGAGCCAGCTAAGTCAAAACCTATGAAGGAGACTTAAGAAAAAACTGGGACATCCTGCTGACTGTAATCACAAAAGAAACAGTTCAGGAAAAAGGTAGGGATAATAAAATCAAAAAGAGGTCACTATAAATCCTCGACAACAGAAAAACGTTACAAAAATGACCGTCTTCTCAAATAAACTTAACTTATCCGAACCATCACCAAAATATCATTCCAGATTCTATTGGGAGATAAACGCACAATTAACTGAGTATATGGCTGAAGAATATCACGAAGAACGGGTTTAGTATAAATAAAGTTGGAGCCTTTATCTTTTGTTTCTTAAAATCATGAACCCAGCCAGGTTACAACCCTTAAAAGTCCTAATTGAAGCATATGTTAGTTCGAAAGCATACTGTTACAAAAGGTATCCTGACTTCTGTAAGGCTTACTATAAATTCTAAGTTGAATTCATATTCTTACAAAATTTTGTTGTTTATTAAAATGCATTTTCTAAAACTTCAAGACATACATAAGCTGTGCACTTTAAATACCACTGTTTACATATAACTAATTGTTCGACAGTAGAGAAATTCGCACGACGAATATCCAACGAATAGAAATCCTCTCAATAAACAGAATTACTTCAAATGGAAAAACACTTCCAATAACAAACCTTCCATAATCAAGGGGCATAACATTTTATTGTCCAACTCATATGTGGCAGTCAAGTCGAGATTCAAAGAATCTCTCAAAAGTGCTGAATAGCCAGGGGCAGATCTTCATCTGAATCACTTGGGGCATGTTACATGGATATTGGGTTTCAACAAAAGCCACTATGAAATTTGAATCTTCGGTATCAACAATTTTCTTATCCATGTCAGTAGTATCAGATGGTGTCATTCTGCCGTGACAGTTCTTAGAAAAATACTGAGGATGGTCAATGCTATCAGAAACTTGGCAATCTATGGTTGATCAATAACTTCAAATATCGGGTGCACCAGACTAACCCCAGGGGAAAATAGACTCCCGCATACGAAGGGTCACATACGACCAAGCAAACATTTTTTGGCTATGCTACAACACTTACTACCATAGATAATGAAAACTCTTCGCACCCTGTGCATGTAGACATAGTTAGAAGATACTACGCATAAAAGAGACCCGCTAGGTTGACATGCCAAGGTAAAAGTAAGGGCATCCCGGAGGACAAAAAGGGTTTGGGAAAAAATTAGGGATATATATACATAACGATTGTAAATCCGGAAATTCGAAAACCTGAAAAGGCGACTTAGGCAAAAAAGGGTATCTCGGTGAACTGAAAATCTGAAAAGACGGTCCAGGAAAATGTTAGGGAGTAAAGCGTATGGCTATGTCCCGTTATCTCATCACTTGTCTATCAGTAAAAGACTTATCACTCTGATTAGCATTTATCGAGGACTCTAGGAGATAGGACAATGTTCAAGTCATCCATGAATCCCCATAAAAAAAATCCTCACTGGATTATCCATGCAGAATAATCTTCACAAGCTCATCTTCAATGGAGATTCCATCCCCGCAAGGCTGAATTAACCTAGTCATACTCACCAGTAGATCCCCCCAGCGGATAAAAGAATATGATCTTTTCCCCGATAATATCACCCACCTATGGAGTTCCAATCAGTACTAATCATGGAAGTTCTCTTCCCCGACTGAGTTTATTCCTCCAAAACTGTAAAACCCCCTGCAAATTTCTTCTCTCCAACAGAGCTTGTTTCCTAAATAGAGTATTTCTTCGTCAACAAGGTTTATTTCCCCAACATGGTTTATTTACCCAATAGGTTACAATCTCCCTAGCTTGATTCAATTCCTCAGACTGCTAGGAATCATTGGCAAAATTCCTCTCCCTAGTAAAGTTTCCACTATCCCTAGAGAGTTGCTGCGAAACCTGGAACCAGACCAAATATCAGTCAACTTTATCCTCCCCAGACAAGTCGGAATGTTATCTATCTCTTTTATCCCCAATCGGGGTATATAAGAATTAAACTCCCAAACGAGTCGAAAGGTTATCCATCTCTTTTATCCCCAGTCAGGGTATATAAGCATTAAACTCCCCAAACGAGTCAGAAGGTTATCCATCTCTTTTATCCCCAGTCATGGTATAGAAGAATTAAATTCCCCAGTAGAGCGATGAATGACTAATGTTCCTGAACTCTTCTCCCCCAAAAAAGTTAACATTCCTCAGCGGAGTTTCCTCTAACAGCAAGCAGAAATCCCTAATGGAAGCATTCTAGACATGGTTGAAGATTGCACATGTTCTTCATCCCCAACACCAGTCAGGGATTTATTTTTCCAGACAAAATACTGCACGGGTTTAGAAATACACTTCAACAACATCTCACATTCATACATCATAGCATATGTATACAAAATGCATATATCACAACCTCATTTATTTTGAGAACATCATTACACAATGCATTTCATACATCATGACATTGCATACAACTAACTCTTTACCTCTTTAGAAAAAATCAATCAACAAACGAATATCATCAACGATTCTTAAATAGGTCCAATATTAATTCCCAAAATAAGACGGGGAAACTATCTCTACAGCCAACAAAAAGAAGGTTCCAGATTAATTCCCGAAACAAGACGGGGCAACTATCTGGATGACCAGCCACAGATTAATCCTTGAAGCAAGACAAGGCAACTATTTGTGAAAAACAAATTCTAGACTAATTTCTGAAACAAGATGGGGAAACTATCTACGTGACCAGGTCATCGATTAATTTCCGAAACAAGACGGGGAAACTATCTCTACAACGAATAAAAGGTAGGTTCCAGATTAATTCCTGAAATAAGACATGGAAACTATCTAGATGACCAGTGTGATACGGTGGGAGAACTGGCTTGGGTGTTGTGTTTTATCGCAAATGTTGCGGTTAGCAAGAGTTGCCATCGACTTTTCTTTTATCCAAAAGAAAAGGTGAAAAAGCACAGGAAAGACCTTTGAGATTGTTTCTTGAGTTCGAGGGGTAGATTATGAAAAGGGAAGGTATTAGCACCCTTTCCATCCATGGTTTTCCACAGGCTCTTAGTTACTTGCTAGATCACTTGCTTTTGTTGTTTTGAAATTGTGCTTTGTATGGTTTTGAAAGTATTTTGTAAAAGAGGCCATTGTTTAGGCAATCTTTGTAATGATTCTCGTTCGTAAGAATGTATACAAAGATGTTTGTCTTATTGAAAATGTTTTCAATGTTTGTAAGATGTTTTGAAATGTGTGTGTTTGTTTTAAAAATAGCAAGGATAGTTATTTGAAATGGATCAAGTAACTAGAAGTAATCTACCTACTCAAATGTCTTTCTTGTTCATTTTCTTTTCCTTTGATATTGTTGTCTTACCATTGATTTGGTAAGCAACCATATCTTTGGATGTAAATGGGAGGGGCGTGGGTCATCGTATAACCATGATTAGCAATGTTACAAAGTATCTTAGCATTTTTGAGGGACTAAGATCATTTAATAAGGCAACTTTGAATAGCGTCATCGAGGGACTATGATCTTATACTTGTTTGTTTTGCTAAGATACTTCACATGCGTAATATGACTATTTTTGTATAAGGCAACCAAGTGGAGTAACCCTAAGGGTGTTTGTGTGCAAGTGTGTTATTTTCATGCTTTGATTTTGTCTTGGATTAGGGTTTTCTATTTGATTTGTTTTGATCTTTCCATTCAAACCCTAATTACTAGCATGATATATAAAAGCGGTAAATTGCGTAATTTAAAGATTACTACGCTATTACAACATTTTATGGGAGGGGGGAATACAAATTATGAATGGGGATTTGCAATAATATAAATCTAATTAAGCTATTACAACCAAATCGAATTTGTACAAATATTTGAATAAATAATATACAATATAAATATGCAATGGTATGTATGCAAGAAAAAGATTTTTGTTTTGTTTTTCATATAAAGAAGAGTTTTGAATTAAACCTAATAAATTAAAAAAGGAATTATTTTTTTATACATTGATTAACCCTAATTTTAGTTTATTAAATGAAAATAAAGTTCTTTAAGTATCATTTTTTTTGTGTATTTTTGTCTTAAAATAATAAATAATATTTATGAAAACATCTGGTCTTTTTATATGTCAAAGTAAATATTTGCAAGTGTGAAGGAAAAGAAATAAAAATTAAACTAAATTTATTTATTTTTCAAATTTATTTAAGAAAGGATAGTTAGTATATAATTTAATAAAAAAAATATTTTTTATGTGAAAATAAAATAAAATAAATCAAAATGCAATATTTACCATGTTTTATATTTTTTATGATTTTTTATGTTAAAGAAAATATATTTAATAAAACGAAAATGAAAATAAAAATAAATAATAAAAGATTGGGCCAGGGGTGCTGTAAGGAGAAAGGAAGGTAAATGTTAGAAAAAATGAGAGGCCCAATGGAATAAAGCCCAATGCTGCAAAAAATGACAAAAAGAAGCTGAAAAATGCAAAAGGTAGCGCCAAGGTTCGAACCCATGACCTATGCATTTCCAGCGCGCTACCTTGCCACTGGGGTGGCTGTACATCTGTTAGTTCATATGAAACAAAAAATACATAACACATAATGCCTCCTTGCCCTGTACTTCATCTTCTTCCTCAAGCTAGCCAGAACCTCTGTATCTTTCTAATTTCTCCATGAAAATGGAAACTTCCAACATGAAAATGATAGTACTCTTTCCCATGATTTCAAACATGTAACTCATGTAAACTAACTGTCAATGATCACAACTAATTTCAAAGGCCCTAATTTTAAACCTAATTTTTACAGAAATTTGAACTCTAAAATTCTCTATGCACAATGAATATAAATGAAATCTATGAACATGGTTGGTTTTAGCACAAGTATATCTACATTTTATCTTCACAAATCGTGACCAATGGATGTCTGTATGAAGAGATAGAAGTTAGAGTTCTTACCTTCTTTAGCTGAGATCGTGAATGGAGTTTGAGTGATTTTTACGAAGGCCTGAAAATCCCTTTAACTTTCCTGAACCTCCCTGAGTGTGTTCCAATCCTTGCCTTGATTTGAAAGTGCCTGAATCTCTCTATCCAAGTCAACCTGCAAGCTTGAAAAACAAAAATGGAAGATGGAGAAGGAGGAGTTACATTAAAGGGTTTATGGTCTGGAACACTTAGATATGAGGTAGGTTAAGTGTTTAAGTGATTAGAACTTGAAACACACAAGTAGATTTCTGGATTGCTATGCTTGGTCTCAAACTGTAAGTTTATGATAGGTTTTTGGTGATAGAGAGTTTTAGAGAGTTTCTGGTCTTGAGCAATTATGTGTTTTGTTGCAATGTGTTTGTGTATAAGTATATGGAAGGTTTCCCATCAATTCCTCAACAGATTTTTGAGTTATAGGCTTTTTGCACTTTTACTTGCTTTTGAAGCATAGTGAGGACACGAGTCTCTACATGCTTGTACAAGCCTGCTTGGAGTTGGTACAAGTCCTAGACAAATTGATTTTGGTTTATAGGACTTGTGTGTGCATAGAAAATAGGTCCAATGCTCAAGAAGTGAAAAGTTGCAAAAGTTATGCTTTTCTAAAATGGCATTGGCAACTTTGTGCCATTTATGGATTTAAAGCTTGGACAAAGACTCTTGTGCTTGGATTAAGGCTTTATCATCTGTGTAAGCATTAAATTATGAAGTGAGAAACAAGTTTGAGACCTGTAAAGCAGGGATTAGGCAGCATAGGTTCAGATTTGAATTTTGTTCTTCATGAAATGGCTTGAAATCAAAGTGAGAAATTGCCAACTTCCTCTCTTCGATTCTACTTACTCAAGAATGATCTCAAGGAGTTCTTGGACATTTTAGAAATCTTGAAATATGCTCTATAACTCATATTTGAAATGCATTTCAAGATGCCTCTTGGAACTAGGTGAAAAATTTCCATGTGGTTAGGTCAAAAACTTGCCTAAATTAGGGCAAAATTTCACTAAGTCATTTTAGTTCATGAGCATGTATTCACAAAATTATATATTGAGATCCAAGAATCTTTAGGGAAAAATGTGTGAAGCAATGTTGTATATTTCATGGAGATCTACAACTTTCATGTTGGGAACTTTCTTTGAATAATCTTATATCATGGTGAAAAATTGGCTTAAAGTTGAGAAAAAATAAGAAATTTTCTATACTTAGAAAAATTTCTAAGTTAAGAAAATTTCAAATTTCAAAACCAAATCTTCAATATTTGATTTCTTGATGAACAAGTTTCATATTTTGACATGTTTTGATGAATTGTGATCCTTGGCACTTTATTTTGACCAAAAAAGTCCAAGTTTGACTTTTCAATATACAGTTGACTGCAAATTTTATCTGTCAATCCAATGAAATTGAAATGTTTTGAACCATGCCAATAGGTAAATATGATAAAATTGAACCCTTGAAATCATGCTTCAAACCAATTGGTCATTTTCTAGGTCAAAAACCATAAATTGCCATTTCTCAGTCAAAACCCTAATTTTGACCATTTTGCCTTTTTGATGATTTGATCAAATTTCTTGAGGAATTATGGTCCAAACTTGATCAAATGATACATATGAGTCTAAAATGTTGATGTGGATAAAAAAATATGAAGTTTGACTTTAAATTGGCCATGGTTGACTTTTTCCCTAATATAACTGATTTTTAGGTCAAATGTCCAATTGACTGATAAAAAATGTGATTCAAGGCTTGAAACTTGACATGAGTAATCTTAGGGGTCTATGATGATACTTGAAAGCCAAATGAAACATTGATAGTCCAAAAATATTTGTGCAATTCCAAACCCTAGTTTTGGGTCATTAGTGCAAGATGAGATGTCTTGAGCTAATCAAACCTTAATCCAGTCTTGAGTCAAAGAGATCTTGTGAGAAAAGTCTTGATAAATGAGAGGGAAAATTTTAGGGTACAACAACTGCCCCTGTTCAATCTTCTTAAACTTGAAGAGTTAGATTGGTGAGTTTTGCCATTCGTGACTCAAAGGTGAAAGATGATTGGACACTAGAGTGCCTAGAAATTTGCACTCGACAGTGTGTAGTTAAAGGAATGGGATTAAAGATGCCATTTGGAGAGGTGATAGAGTATTGTTGGATATGGGCTTGTAGATTCCATCCAAGAGTGATTGTTGAATTTTTAATTTGTGAGATGAAAGAATAAGTATCTGAATGGTGTCCGTGTCTGGAGCATATCTGAACTGTATCTGAAAGGTTGTAATTGAATGAGTACAGAATGTCATCCATGTCTGGAGCGTATCCATACTGTATCTGAAAGTTGAATCTGAATGAGTATCAGAATGGCATCCGTGTCTAGAGCGTATTCGTACTGTATCTGAAAGTTGAATCTGAATGAGCATCAGAATGACATCCGTGTCTGGAGCGTATCTGTACTGTATCTGAAAGTTGAATCTGAATGAGTATCAGAATGGCATATGTGTATGGAGCGTATCTGAACTATGTCTTGAAAGTTGTATCTGAATGAGTATCAGAATGGCATCCGTGTCTGGAGCGTATCTAAACTGTATCTAAAAGTTGAATCTGAATGAGTATCAGAATGACATTCGTGTCTGGAGCGTATCCGAACTGTATTTGAAAGTTGAATCTGAATGAGTATCAGAATGGCATCCGTGTCTTGAGCGTATCCTAACTGTATCTGATTGCATATTGTCAATGGTAACTGTTAATCTTATCTTGAAAAGGGTAAAATGTTAGCTAAAATATAAAGTTATGTTGCATGAAATGTATGATGCAATGTATTTGCTTTATCAATGTTTATGATATATGGATGCTATGTATGCGCATGTGAGCTGATTTGATATATTGCCGTTTGATTGAGGAAAATAAATCCCTGAATGCTGCTGAGGATATGTTGAATTTTCATGTCTTGAAGTTGAAGTACTGGTGAACTTTTGTTGAGAGAAGTAAATTCCGCTGTGAGGGAAATGCCATGTACTTCTCGTAAGATCTGCTTGGGGAATCCTGAGAAATTTGACGATTTCTACTGGGGATTAAAAACTTGAAGTTTTGTTCCGCTGGGGATTTAAATGACGTACTGTAGGGGATCACTTATGGAATGGCCTAGAGACGTTTTCCTCTTCTTTTAACCTATCAGTAATTGTCTTCCTCACATTTGTTTTATTTGTACACAATAATTATGTTCAAATGCATATGTTCATCAATGAATCATTGGACGTTTTTGCAAACAAAACACACGCGTAATGAAAAAGACAAATAGTTTTTTGCACTTTCAAAGGGATATCTTTGTATTGACTTTGAATAAGTATTTTTGTACAAAGGGGACAAACATTCTAGTAAGAGAATGCTGTCGTAAAACAAGAAAATTTTGATACAAAGAAAGATAGCTATGTGTAATAATCCCATGGGGTTCCCGTTCTGCTATAGCCTTTATATCTCCGAGTATCTTCTCTATTTGCGCCTTGTCCGAAGATGATTGAATTGATCAGACACTCTGAGTTTATCAGTGGAAGTCAAAGTTTGTCCTTAAAGTGATCCGACGGGACATAGTCACACGCTTTAATTCCCTAACTTTTTCCTAGACCGCCCTTTCGGGTTTTCAGTCCACCGGGAAACCCTTTTTTTGCCCAAGTCTCCCTTTCGGGTTTTCAACTTGTCGGGTGTACAAATTTTTTTTATCCCTAACTTTTGCCTGAACCGCCCTTTCGGGATTTCGATTCACCGGGATGCCCTTTTTTTGCCTAGGTGTGTCAACCTAGCGGGTCATTTATGCATAGTATCTTTTGACTATGTCTGTGTTCGTAGGGTGCGGCAAGTCATCACCGTCCATGGTGGTTAATATCATTGCCCCACCAGAAAATATGTTTTTGATCACAAACGGTCCTTCGTAGGTAGGAGTCCATTTGCCCCTGGGATCACTTTGCGGCAAGATGATCCGCTTGATTACAAGATCTCCGACTTGATATGTTTGGCGTCTGACTTTCTTGTTGAAAGCCTTGATCATCTATTTTTGATACGTATGACCATGACAAACAGCAGTAAGTCGCTTTTCGTCAATCAAGTTAAGTTAATCAAGCCGGGTCTGAATCCAATCGTCTTCATTCAAACCAGCATCTTTCATGATTCTCAAGGAGGGAATCTGAACCTCGATAGGTAAAACAACTTCCATGCTGTATACCAAATAATAGGGTGTTGCCCCAGTTGATGTACACGCCGTGGTACGGTACCCGTGGAGAGAAAACGGTAACATCTTATGCCAGTCCTTGTAGGTGACTGTCATCTTTTGTATGATCTTCTTGATATTTTTGTTCACAGCTTCGACAACACCGTTCATCTTTGGCCGATAGGGAGATGAATTGTGATGTTGAATCTGGAACTGTTCGCACAAGGCTATGATCATAGTATTATTCAGGTTTGTACCGTTGCCAGTGATGATCCTGTCGGGGATGCCGTACCGGCAAATGAGGTTCTGCTTGATGAAGCGGGAAACAACATTTTTTGTGACGGATGCGAAGGAAGCTGCTTCGACCCATTTGGTAAAATAATCGATGCCCACTAGAATGAAACGGTGTCCATTGGATGCTGTAGGCTTGATCTCTCCAATCATGTCGATTCCCCACATTGCGAATGGCCAAGGAGCTGTTAAGACATGGAGAGGAACTGGAGGTATGTGTACCTTGTCCACATAGATTTGACATTTATGACAAGTACGGGAATGGTGATGGCAGTCAACTTCCATGGTAGACCAGTAATAGCCTGCCCGGAGAATCTTCTTAGCCATCATATGCCCGCTAGAGTGAGTGCCAAAGGTACCATTATGCAGTTCAACCATAATCTGCTCAACTTCAATCTTGTCCAGACAACAGAGCAGAATGCAATCATGATTGCGCTTGTATAGGATACCATTACTCAGGAAGAACTTGGCAGAGAATCTCCTCAAGAACTTTTTGTCGTTGACTGAAGCTCCTTTAGGGTATTCTTTGGCCTCGAGATACCTTTTGACTTCGTGAAACCAAGGTCGGTCCACTACTTCTTCGGTATTAATCTCGTGACAATGTGCAGGTTCATCCATTCACTCGATGGTGATTTGGGGAGCCTCATTATCCCAGTTAAGTTTAAACATGGATGACATTGTAGCTAGAGCATCTGCCAGCTAGTTCTCTTCTCGCGGGAAGTGCTCGAAGGTAATCTGCTCGAAATGAGGTAGCAATGTCAAGACATGTTCTTTGTATGGTATGATATTGGGATGTTTAGTGTCCCACTCTCCTTTGATCTGACTGATGACCAAAGCTGAGTCTCCAAACATAACCAAAGATTTGATTCCCAGGTCTATTGCAGCTTTGAGCCTAAAGATGCAAGCTTCATACGCGGCCATGTTGTTGGTGCAGTTGAAGCAGAGTCTAGCAGTGAAAGGTGTATGGAAACCTTGTGGGGAAATGAGAACAACACCGATACCGTTACCAAGTGCGTTGGAGGCATCATCAAAGTACAGAGTCCATCGGGATCCTTGTTCAGGTCTGTCATACGGTCTGAAATCTTCAATGTTGTCCAAAGTCATAATGTCTTCGTCGGGGAAGTCAAACTTCATGGATTGGTAATCTTCGACAGCTTGATGAGCTAGATGGTCAGCTAGTACACTCCCCTTTATAGCTTTTTGGGTCGTGTACTGGATATCGTATTCGGTCAGGATCATCTGCCATCTAGCTATTCTTCCAAATAAAGCAGGCTTTTCAAAGATGTACTTGATCAGATCCATCTTAGATATCAGCAGAGTGGTATGAGTAAACATATACTGCCTTAGCCAGCGAGCAGCCCATACCAAAGCGCAACAAGTTTTCTAGAGAAGTGAGTATCGGATCTCACAGTCGGTAAACTTTTTGCTAAGGTAATAAATGGCATGCTCTTTTCGTCCAGACTCGTCATGTTGGCCCAGTACGCACCCCATTGAATTCTCTAGGACAGTTAAATACATGATTAGTGGTCCTCCTTCGACGGGAGGCATTAAGATAGGAGGTCCTAGCAAATACTCCTTGATTTTATCGAAAGCAACTTGACATTCATCATTCCATTTAACCACCTGATCTTTCTTCAACAGCTTGAAGATTGGCTCACAGGTAGATGTTAGGTGAGAAATGAACCTTGCAATGTAGTTTAGGCGTCCCAAGAAACCTCTGACCTCTTTCTCAGTGCGAGGGGCAGGCATTTCTTGTATAGCTTTGACTTTGGCAAGATCAACCTCAATGCCTTTGTTGCTGACTATGAAACCCAAGAGTTTACCGGATCGGACTCCAAAGGTGCACTTGTTAGGGTTCAGTCTGAGCTTGTACTCCTTCAACCTGACAAACAGATTTTGCAAGTGGTCGAGGTGTTCTTCTTCTGTCTGTGAATGGGCTATCATGTCGTCTACGTAGACTTCAATCTCATGATGTATCATATCATGAAACAAAGCTACCATGGCGGGCTGATAGGTTGCCCCGACATTCTTCAGTCTGAATGGCATCACTTTATAGCAGAAGGTACCCCACTGTGTAACAAAAGTAGTTTTCTCCATGTCTTCAGGTGCCATTTTGATCTGGTTGTACCCTGAAAATCCATCCATGAAAGAAAATACCTTGTGCTGAGCTGTATTGTCAACCAAGATGTCAATGTGCGGTAGTGGAAAATCATCTTTAGGGCTAGCCCTGTTTAAGTCTCTGTAATCCACGCACATTCTCACTTTGCCGTCCTTCTTAGGCACGGGCACAATGTTAGCAACCCATTGTGGATAGGAAGTAACAACAAGAAATCCAGCATTGAACTGCTTCATTACTTCTACTTTGATCTTTTCAGACATGTCGAGCCTCATGCGGCGGACTTTCTGTTTAATTGGTGGACAATCTTCTCTTATAGGGAGACGGTGAACCACAATATCTGTATCGAGTCCCAGCATGTCTTCGTAAGACCAGGAGAAGATCTCAACATATTCATTCAACAGCTGAACTAAGCGCTCTTTGACACTTGGCTCTAGGTTGGCACCCACTTTGACTTCTTTTCTGTCTTCCATAGTACCCAAGTTGATTGTCTCTAACAGCTCCTCATGAGGTAGAATAGCCCTTTCTTCCTGTTGTAGCAGTCTAGACAATTCTCCCAGAACCTCACAATCTTCATTGTTGTACCCCAAAATTTTCCCTCTCATTTTATCAACATTTCTCATCACAAGACTTTTTGAACTCAAGATCAAGGCATCTCCTTGCACTATTGACCTAAATTAGGGTTTGAGTTTGAACAGGGATTTTTGGATTCCTAATGCTCAAAATGGCTTTAATACTTCATTTTGAACTTACAAGATTACCTCTACCAAGTTTCAAGCCTTGAATCAAATTTTTGCCCAGTCAATTGGACAGTTGACCTAGAAACCAACTATATTGGGGAAAAGTCAATTGTGGCCAAATTACAGTCAAACCTCATAAATTTTGACACACATCAATATTATAGACTCATATGAACCATTTGATCAAGTTTGGACCATAACTCCTCAAGAAATTTGATCAGATCACCAAAAGGGCAAAATTGTCATTTTTAGGGTTTTGACTCACAAGGGAAATTCCTGATTTTTGACCTATCCAATGGAAAATTGGGTTCAAGCATGGACTCAAGGACTCAATGGCATCATATTGACCTATTCACAAGGTTCAAAAGATCTCAATTGCATTGGATTGACAGATGAATTTCTCAGTCAACTGATCAAAATTTGACTGCACACTGAAAAGTCAAACTTTGACTTTTTGGTCAAAATCAAGTGTCAAGGGTCATTTTTTATCAAAATATGTCAAAACATGAAACTTGTTCATCAATAAACCCATTTTTGCAAATTAGGGTTTAAAGTTGAAAATTTTCATAACTTAGAATTTTTCTAAGTTATGAAATTTTCTTAAGTTTTCCTAACTTTGTCCAACATTTTCACCATGATGCAATTGGATTCAAACAAAACTTCCAATATGAAAGTTGTATTCCTCCACAAAATCTAAAACTTTGATTCACAAAGTTTTCCAAGAAGAAGCATGGATCTCAAGTTATGATTTTTGGAACAAGGGTCCCTAAAACTTTTAACTTAGTGAAATTTTACCCTAGTTTAGGCAGCATTTTGACCTATCTTCATGGCCATTTTTCACATAGTTCCACTTGGAATCTCAAATTGAATTTCAAATATGGGTTGTAAAGCATGTTGCAAGCTTTCCAAAATGTTCAAGAACTCTCCAAACACATTTATGGTTAGGGACAATCGAAGGCTTGAAGTTGGCAAAAACTCACTTTTCATCCATGGCATATTCATTGTGATACAAGTTGCAAATTCAAATCAACTTGATTTCCACTAGATTACATGCCTCAAAACCATTCCACACTCAATAATTAAATGCAAATCCATTGGTCTAAAGCATTGTTTTGGTCATTAGGGCATTGCATACAAGATTAATCCCTAAATGGTAAAAGGTACATTACCATTTTTGCAAAAGTATGCTTTATGTCAAAACCACAATCCTTAAACATTGAGAAAGATCTTGTGAAGTAAATCAGACCCACAAACTTGAGGGGCTAAGAGCAGAGGGTGCAAGCATATGGATAGCCTGTACAGGCCTGTTTCACATCACTTCTCACACTTTGCTTCATAACTAAGAAATTTGTCAAAAACACAAGAACTTGAACCTCAGCAAAAACCAACTTGTGCAAGCTTTTGAAACAACTTTCTCACATCCCCTTGAACTAGAAACACGGCCCTTTGATCCCTCAAACATCCCATATCTCAAAATCACCTTCCATTGGCAAAACAGGGCATCATCTGCATCTTGACTTCCATAGCACAATTTGCTCGTGCGTTTTGGCCCAAACCTGTTCAAACACCTTCCATTCCATCCATCCAAGCTATCCCAAACCTTAAACACTAACTGTAACTCCATTTATAGGGATTTCCATTTTCAATTTGAGCTTGTGCAGGTTGAGTTATGTAGACTTGTTCAAGTACATTCAAGGCAAGCTGGACATTGGAGAAGGTCAAGTGAAGTTCAAGCAAGCTCCCAGACATCTCAAGCCTTGTTGAAAAGCTCCACACTGCCTTACATGAAGTCAACTGAAATAGGTTTTTTATCAACTTCCTATTTCTCTATTTAGGAACATTTAGATTTAGGTTTGTGAATAAGAAATGTAGTATTCATAGCCATGAAGCTGTACATATGCTCACTTTTCATTTTTATTAAGCATGCTAAGAGAATTTGGTCCATGAACATCCTGAAAAAATTAGGTTAGATTTTAGGGCCAGAGAAATTCTCTCTGGTCTTTGAGAGTTAAGAGAAGTTTTTTATATGGTTGGATTCGTCTTGAAAAAGCTCTACAACTTTGATGTTATGTGTTTTTGCAATAGAGCTCGTATGCAGGATCTAGCATTTGTATCAGGCGCGCGCGTTTTTGAAGTACAGAGGTTGAAGATGAAGTGTGGTGAGCTGGGCTTGGTCCTGGCTCACTATTGACACCCCCCTTTTCCTTTTTGCACCCCCTTGCCCAATTTCTTTACATTTTTGTATTTTTTATATTTATTTTCATTTTCTGATTTTGTTTTATATTTTTCAAACATAAAAATATCCAAAAATATTTTCATAAAATTTTCACATTTATTTTTATTATTTTTATTATTTTTTAGACATAAAAATAACTATTAGGGAATATATACTTTTATTTTATTTAATAAAAACTTATAAATATTATAGAAATATTATATATTTTATTTTTATTATTCATACCTATAAAATAACATTTTTCTCATATACTATCATTTTTCCTATATACTTGTATATATTTTATTTTATTTATTGTACATATTTAATATAATTAATATACTTTTATTTTTATTGTATATATATACTTTTATTTTATTAGATACTTTAGAATAAAAACATAAAAATATTACACTTTTATTTTTATTATTATTTATACTTAAAAAAATACTTTTTCTAAATATATTTTATTTTTTGTATATATACTATTTTATTTTATTGTATATAAATAATATAGTCAATATATTTATATTCTTAAAAATTAGGTTTTTACCCTTAACCAAAAAAAAATTATCTTTTCATTTATTTCTTTCTTTTTACATTAAATATTTTTACATACATAAAAATAAACAAAAACCTTTTTTGCATATTCATATTATTTTGTATATTTATTTAATTTGTTTATTTAAATATTATTCATTTATTATTTATGCCATTTGATTCAATTTGGATGTAATAGTAAAACTAGGGTTTTAATTTCTTGTCAAATAATCCCCATTCAAAAATTGTATCCCCCTCCCCATAATCATGTTGTAATAGTATAGATTATTTTACGCATTTACACTTTCAATTGTGCCATGATTAATGATTAGGGTTTGTATGCAAAAATCCATAACTAACAAGTAGCTTGACCTAATACAAAGACAAAAATGCATGAAAATTAATACACAACACACACTTGCACCCCTAGGGTTTCATCCACTTGTTGCCTTAAAAATGGGCCATGTTATGCATGTTGGGTACTTTTGCAAAACGAAAACAAAACAAAAGATCATAGTCCCTCGATGACGCTATCTTGGTTGCCTATACAAAATGATCTAGTCCCTCGGAAAATTGCTAAAAATACCTAACACAATTGCTATCATGGTCTATACGATGACCCACGCCTGTCCCGTTTAACATCCTAATAAAAGGTTATTTACCAAATGCAATGGTAAAACAACACTGTCAAAAGGGTTAAAAACATAGGAAAGATCTTTGAGTAAAATAGGGTAGATAACTCTTAGTTACTTGATAAAAACATGCAAAACATCCTTGCTATTTTCAAACACACTTCACAACACAATTTCAAAACATTTTCCAAATCAAACTTTCAAACATTGAAATCTTTTTCAAAAGACAAGATACCATTGTATACATTCAAACAAGAATCATTACAAAGTTTGCCACAACGACGGCCTCTTTTCAAAACATCTTTAAAAACCACACACAAAGCACCATTTCAAACAATTGAAAAGCAAAAGCAAGTGATCTAAACAAGTAACTAGGAGCCCATGGATAACCATGGATGAAAAGGCTTCTTGCACCTTACCTTTTCATAATCTACTCCACGAACCCAAGAAAACATCTCAAAGGTCTTTCCTGTGCTTTTTGACCTTTCCTTAGGATAAAATAAAAAGTCGGTGGCGACTCTTGCTAAACCGAAACATTTGCAAACACAAACACAAAACTCAAGTCAGTTCTCCCACCGTATCACAGAACTGGCGACTCTGCTGGGGAATTCTTTAAAAGTGGAGTAATCTTAGGGTTTTAGATCACCTTTGCATGCTTATCTTGTTTGCCTTGATTGCTTTACATTTGGTCCTATTGTTTGGGTTTGAAATCCTCTACCCGGATTTGGGAAACATTCATAGGTAAATAGCAATACATTGTGGAAACTGTGCGGGGTATACCGACATGGTTGAAGCAATAGCTATATTAGTGCGACATATTTGTGGGTACCGGTAGCCTTTGAGTCAATCAAAGAGAATACGGGGCCGCTGAGTGATGTCATGAAGCACTAATGAAATCTTAGAACCTTTACTTGCCCATCTTGGCCTTTTTAGGGGTAGTGAGATGACCGGCTTTGGTGCAGTCTGAAGTTGGTAGATACTTGATACTACACTCATTGAGGGTTGTTTTCTTGGAATATTTCGGTCACCAATTAAGTGGCTAAACTAAAACAATGAACACAGAAAATAATCCAGTGATATTGAGCTCCTTAGAACCCGGTTACTATTTATAGGACAGGTTGAGCCAACCAACTTCAAGAGGGTACTTACCTATGAAACCCCATGCAAGCTTGAAACTAGGATCTTGTGTGATTTGCTTGTACATATACTTGTGCATACATCATGAACATCATGAAGCATCATATGCATCCACTGACCATTTCAAGGGTTTGGATCTTCATCTTTGTTCTTGTTTTGTAGGTCATGGAATCTCTTCGCAGGAAAACAATTCAAGTCAACCTTGTGAGAATCCCTCCTCAACTTAAGGAACTTACTTCCAAGATTCCAGAGAATTCTCCCTTCAGTGAAAGACATGGTAGACTTCTCAACTTGGTTAACTCCAACATTGAAGAAGACATGGTGAAAGTCCTCTTCCAGTTCTTTGACCCACTACACCATTGCTTTACATTCCCTGATTACCAACTAGTACCTACTTTAGAGGAATTTTCTCAGCTCTTGAGGATTCCTATTCTCCATCAACTACCCTACAACGGTACGGAAAGAGAACCAAAGCCTGAAGATGTTGCTCAAGCCTTACACTTGCAAACATCTGATATCAAAGGTCATTGGGAAACTAGAAGTGGTGTCAAGGGTTTCTTGGCAAAGTTCCTGTTTGAGAAAGCTCAAGAATGCTAGAATTATCTAGATCTGCAAGCTTTTGAGGAGATTGTAGCACTTCTCATCTATGGGTTGGTCTTGTTCCCAAACCCTGATCAGCTTATAGATGTGAATGCTGTCAAGATTTTCATATCTCGGAATCCTGTGCCTACATTGCTTGGGGACATCCTACACTCATTTCACACACGAACAATGTGGAAAAGAGGTGTTCTCATGTGCTGTACTTATCTTCTAGCAAGGTGGTTTATTTCTCACCTTCCCCGGTCAGTCTTGAATAATGAACAAGGCTTAAGGTGGTCGCAACGATTGATGACTCTTACACATTCTGATGTATATTGGTGTTCTCGATCCAGAGAAAATGTCATCATCATTGATCGTTGTGGGGAATTCCCTAATGTCCCATTACTTGGCATTAGAGGAGGCATTACCTACAACCCCTGTTTGGCTTTGAGACAATTTGGATATGCTCGAAGGGATGGCCCTTACGACATGCTGATTCTTGACTTGGTTTTTGACTTCGATAACGATGCTCAAGGACTTCGACAAAGGTTTATCCGAGCTTGGAGGATGCCCAACAAAGTGGATAGTAAGACACTGGGACACAAGAATTCCATCCCCCTTGAGCCTTATCTCAAGTGGGTACGAACTCGCGCCCAGAGTTTTATGATGCCTTACCCCCACATTCTCCCCGTGATCAAAGAGCCTATTATGGAAGGAGAGGTTCCATACACCCTCCTACATCCTGACATGCCAACATCATTGGAAGAGTTGCAAAAGAGTTGGATACAACTCAAGGAAGAACGAAATACTTTTGAAGCCAGCTTCTTTGCCAGTGAGAAGAAGGTTTTAGAACTTACCCACCGACTTCACGAAGAGGAGACTCTTAACACTTACATCGCACCAAAGAGGATGCGCAATGTCTTTTTACATTAAGAATTTTGTAATATTTTGCCCATGGGGCATTTATGTACTAACAAATTTCTTCTTATTAATATGACGGGTGTTCTTTTTATTTGCAACAACTTTGAATTTCTGAATCCTTGAATGCATTACATGAATACATATCATTCATCATATGCATAAACAGGTCTTCACACCAGGTTTCCTTATCTTTCTGCTGTTTATTTCAGCAAGATGGATATAGAGCAGACGATCAAAGATCTGCAAGCACAAAATTCTCAGTTCCAACAACTCCTCATGACCTTGGCAAAGGGTCAAGAGGACCTTAAAGCACTATTAGAGAAAGACAAAGAGAAAAAGAAGAAAAGGGCTGGTGTGGCCACTATGGGAAGAAGGTTTGAGAACCAAGCTAGAAGGGTCCTCGAGTTCCCCTCGACGTCTGACGAAGGGGTTGGTAAAGGTAAGGGAGTTGCAATGCCCTCCGAGTCTGAAGCTGAAGAGGAAGAAGAAGAGGAGGAAGATTACTCTGAGCAGCAGTATCCTCCTACGGACGATAAGTATAAAAATCTGGAAGAACGGTTGGCGGCCATGGAAGTACAAAGGGTTTCCGGGCTGGATTTCGAAGAACTAGGGTTGGTTGCTGGGATCGTCATTCCCCCCAAGTTCAAGGTGCCTACATTTGCCAAATACGACGGTTTGTCCTGTCCAAAGATGCATCTGCGGTCCTATGTCAGAAAGATCCAACCTCACTCTTTTGATAAGGATCTGTGGGTCCACTTCTTTCAAGATAGTTTATCGGGTACGCAACTGGATTGGTTCTATCAACTTGAGAGATCTGATGTTCTTAACTGGGAAGATTTGGCTGCTGGTTTCTATCGATAATACTAATATAACACAGATTTAGCGCCTACTCGTACTCAACTACAGAGTATGAGTATGGTTTCTAATGAGGGCTTTAAGGAGTATGCCCAGAAGTGGCGGGATTTGGCTGGAAGGGTGCAACCACCATTGTCGGATAGAGAGCTGGTTGATATGTTTTTGGGGACCCTGTCAGGTCCATTCTTTAATCACTTAATCGGGAGCTCATCTGCAGTGTTCACCAAATTAATACTGACAGGTGAAAGGGTCGAAGCTGATATTAAGAGTGGTAAAATTCAGAAGGATGCAACTGCTTCCACTGCTGTCAAGAAGACCTTCCCAGCCAAGAAAGAAGCTTCTGCTATTTACTCCCAGAGAAATCAAGGAAGAACGGAGCGCCGACCAACGGTGGAGGCTGTGATGATTCAAAACTCTTCAACCGATCAACCTCGAAGCAGTCAACCTAGGGCTAACCAAAGTAGGATGGAAAGGCCACAACAGCAATTCACTCGGATCAATATGACACCGGCTTAGGTCCTCCCTCATCTGTTAAAGTTAAACCTTACTAACTTGAAAGAAGCGCCGAAAAACCCAAATACCTCTTCTCCCTATTATCATTCAAATTCAAAATGTTCATATCATTCGGACAGTGTAGGGCATGACACCAACAACTGTTGGCCCCTTAAAAACAAGATCCAAGATTTGATAGATGCCAAGGAGGTAGATTTTGATGCTCCCGAAAAACCTAATGTGATATCTGCTCCTATGCCAAAACATGGTCATAATGTCTATGCTATTGTAGAAGATCTTCATGTTACTGCCATTGATGACTTAATGACTCCATTGCCAGTGATCAAGACGAATCTGTTGAAAGCCGGGATTTTCCCGGGCTGTGAAAAAGATTGTTACTTTTGTTCAACCTTGCAATCTGACTGTCCGCTATTGAAATCAGGCATCCAACGCCTAATGGATACTCAAGAAATACTCTTTCAGAAAACTCCTATTGATACTATTACTCCTGTTACTCCTGTTACTCCAATCAACGATATTGCTATAATCACCATTTCCGACAATCTTTCCAAGACCTGTAAAAGGCATGTTAAGATTACACCTGATCCAAAGTTTGTACCACTGAAGATTACCATGTCGGGGCCTATCCCATATAAGTCCAACAAGACGATACCGTGGAATTATGGAGGAGAGATCTTCTACCATGGTGTCAAGCAGATCGAATCAGCCGAAGAGAATTCCGATGAAGAAACTTCTGATGTAGGAAATATTGCGGGGACGAGTAAGATAACTCGTAGCAGAAGAATCTTCTCTCCGGAGATTGCTCCTTCAAGGGTAGTCTTCGGACCCTCAACTGCTCCTGTGCCTATCAAGATATCTATGCGAGGTCCAGTGAGGTTGAAGAAATTGTTACTCCCGAAGATGTACCCTCTACTGTAATTGTTGATAAAGGTAAGGGAATCGAAGAAACGCCCGTCAGGACGAGGGCCCAGACTTTGGTTATTCTCGAGACCACCCAAAAGGAAATGGAGGAAATATTAAAAATAATTAAGAAGAGCGACTATGATGTCGTAGAGAAACTGGGGAAAACCCCTTCAAAAATCTCTATGTTGGCTCTATTGCTCTGCTCCGAGGCTGATGCCAAAGCCTTGATCAAATTCTTGAAATGGCGCACGTGCCTCAAGAAACTTCTGCAGATCAGTTTCAAGAGTGTGTAGCCAGCCTTACAACCGACAATGGTCTGGGCTTTTCTGATGCCGATCTAATGTCCAAGGGAAGAAAGCATAATGATGCGCTGCATGTTTCGGTAGAGTGCAGGGGGACCACACTTGCTCATGTTCTAGTTGATAGCGGCTTATCTTTAAATGTCCTACCAAAGAAAGCATTGGACAGATTGGACTGTGAAGGTTTGACATTAAAGCCCAATAATATCATTGTTAGAGCCTTCGACGGTTCTAAGCGGATGGTTCACGGAGAGGTGGACATCCCAATTAAGGTGGGAACAGAAATTTTCAACTCTACATTTTATGTGATGGACATCCGTCCTTCATATTCATGCTTGTTGGGAAGGCCATAGGTCCACAACGCTGGGGCAGTCACTTCTTCTCTACACCAGATGCTCAAATACCCAGTCCAAGGTAAAATCATAACAGTTCATGGTAAGGAGGAGTATATGATAAGCCACCTTAACTCTTTCCACAATGTGGAGTTATATGGTGAATTCATAGAAACACCTTTCCAAAACTTTGAAGAGGTTTCTCCTGAGGTCGCGGTAGCCAAGAAAATGACTGATGTGCCCATCATTACAAAACCTGTGTCCCGGATGTCATCCCTTAAAGATGCGGAGGCTGTGATCAAGGGAGGAGGAAGCACAATATGGGGTCAACTGCCATATTTTCCTCACAAGACAGAAAAGTTCGGATTGGGTTTCACTGCTGCTGGCCAGAAGGCTGTGCGTCGCTCCCGGGCTGGAGGACCACCCTTAAAGATCACTCATCATGGAGTTCATGATTTAGAAGATGATGAAGAAGGAAGAAATTTTGAAGATTAGATCTTTCCAACCATTGAAGGGGGACTGAACAACTAGGAAGCGAAAGACTTCGTTCCCATTACTTTCGTCAATCAGTAATTTATCTTTTGAACATTTCCTGTTTGGTCTGTAATAATTATTAAACAATTTGTACACTCTTTTCGCCTTATGCCTTACCCGGGGCATATAGGTCCATTTGTAAGGGTTTTGATTCTTCATTTTCATATGCCATTTTTAATGAATCATGGACGTTTTTATCTATAAACTTTTGTGTTCATTTTCTTTTCTTTTACATTTTATTTTGTTTAAGGATGGCTATCCCTTACACACACCCACACTCACAAAATACAGGTACCCATCCACTCTGGATTCCATGGGTGACTATTCTGCTTTGGCCTTCAGTGACTCTGAAGATTTGGTCAATCATGCCGAGTACGAAGGTGATGAAGACTATGAAGTGCCTGAAGAGTTAGCTAGACTTTTGCAACAAGAAGAAAGGGCTATTCTGCCCCATGAAGAGTTGTTAGAGACTATCAATTTGGGAACAGAGGAAGACAGAAAAGAGGTTAAAGTGGGTGCCAACCTGGAGCCAAGTGTCAAAGAGCGCTTAGTTCAGCTGTTGAATGAATTTATTGAGATCTTCGCCTGGTCCTATGAAGATATGCCGGGAATGGATACATATATTATGGTTCACCGTCTCCCTACAAGAGAAGACTGTCCACCAATCAAACAGAAAGTCTGCCGAATGAGGCCCGACATGTCCGAAAAGATCAAAGCTGAAGTGATGAAGCAGTTCAATGCTGGCTTTCTGGCTGTTACTTCCTATCCACAATGGGTTGCTAACATTGTGCCCGTTCCTAAGAAGGACGACAAAGTCAGAATGTGTGTGGACTACAGAGACTTAAACAGGGCTAGCCCTAAAGATGATTTTCCACTACCACACATTGACATCTTGGTTGACAACACGGCTCAACACAAGGTATTATCTTTCATGGACGGATTTTCAGGGTACAACCAGATCAAAATGGCCCCCGAAGACATGGAGAAGACTACTTTTATTACGCAGTGGGGTACCTTCTGCTATAAAGTGATGCCATTCGGACTGAAGAATGCCGGGGCAACCTATCAGCGAGCCATGGTAGCTTTGTTTCATGACATGATACATCATGAAATTGAAGTCTACGTAGACGACATGATAGCCCGTTCACAGACAGAAGAAGAACACCTCGACCATCTACAAAAGTTGTTTGTCAGGTTAAAGGAATATAAGCTCAGACTGAACCCCAGCAAGTGCACTTTCGGAGTCAGGTCCGATAAACTTTTGGGATTTATCGTCAGTAACAAAGGCATCGAGGTTGATCCTACCAAAGTCAAAGCTATGCAAAAAATGCCTGCCCCCCGCACTGAGAAGGAGGTTAGAGGTTTCTTGGGACGCCTAAACTATATCGCAAGGTTCATCTCTCACCTAACATCTACCTGTGAGCCAATCTTCAAGCTGTTGAAGAAAGATCAGGTGGTTGAATGGAACGATGACTATCAAGCTGCTTTCGATAAAATCAAGGAGTATTTTCTGGAACCTCCTATCTTGATGCCACCCGTCGAAAGAAGACCTTTAATCATGTATCTGACTGTTTTGGATAATTCAATGGGGTGCATACTGGGCCAACATGACGAGATTGGCCGAAAAGAGCATGCCATTTATTACCTCAGCAAAAAGTTTACCGACTGTGAGACTCGCTACTCACTTCTCGAGAAAACTTGCTGCGCTTTGGTATGGGCTGCTCGCCGGCTAAGGCAGTATATGTTGACACATACCACTCTGCTGATTTCTAAAAAGGATTCGATTAAGTACATCTTCGAGAAGCCTGCTTTATCCGGAAGAATCGCTAGATGGCAAATGATCCTGACTGAGTATGACATCCAGTACACAACCCAAAAAGCTATAAAGGGGAGTGTACTAGCTGACCATCTAGCTCATCAAGCTGTCGAAGATTACCAATCTATGAGGTTCGACTTCCCCGACGAGGACATTATGACATTGGACAACATTGAAGGTAACAGACCGTATGACATACCTGAACAAGGATCCCGATGGACCATGTACTTTGATGGTGCTCCAAATGAACTTGGCAACGGTATCGACGCGGTACTTATTTCTCCAGAAGGTTGCCATACACCTTTCACTACTAGACTCTGCCTTAGCTGCACCAACAACATGGCCGAGTATAAAGCTTGTATCTTTGGTCTCAAAGCTGCGATTGACCTAGGAATCAAATCTTTGGTTGTATTTGGGGATTCAGCTTTAGTTATCAGTCAAATCAAAGGAGAGTGGGACACTAAACATCCTAATCTTATCCCATACAAAGAACATGTCCTGACGTTGTTACCTCATTTCAAGTAGATTACCTTCGAGCACTTACCACGAGAAGAAAATCAGCTAGCAGATGCTCTAGCTACAATGTCTTCCATGTTTAAACCCAACTGGGATAATGAGGCTCCCCAAATTACCGTCGAGCGGATGGATGAACCCGCGCACTGTCATGAGATTAATACCGAAGAAGTAGTGGAACAACCATGGTTTCATGAAATCAAAAGGTATCTCAAGACTCAAGAATACCCCGAAGGAGCTTCAGTCAACGACAAAAAGTTCTTAAGGAGATTTGCTGCCAAGTTCTTCCTGAGCAATGGTATCCTATATAAGCGCAACCATGATTGTGTTCTACTTTGTTGTGTGGACAAGGTTGAAGCTGAATAGATCATGACTAAACTGCATAGTGGCACATTTGGCACTCACTTGAGCGGATATACGATGGCTAAGAAGATTCTAAGGGAAGGCTACTACTGGTCTACCATGGAAGCTGCCTGTCATCAATATTCCCGTACTTGTCACAAATGCCAAGTCTATGCTGACAAGGTACATATTCCTCCAGTCCCTCTCAATGTTCTAACGGCTCCTTGGCCATTCGCAATGTGGGGAATCAACATGATTGGAGAGATTAAGCCTATGGTATCCAATGTACATCGCTTCATCCTGGTGGCTATTGATTACTTTATCAAATGGGTTGAAGCAGCTTCCTTTGCCTCCGTTACAAAGAATGTGGTTGCCCGCTTCATCAAGAAGAACCTCATATGCTGGCATGGTATCCCCAATAGGATCATCACGGACAACGATACAAACCTGAATAACATTGTGATCACCGCTCTGTGCGAGCAGTTCAAGATTAAACATCACAATTCATCTCCCTATCGGCCAAAGATGAACGGTGCTGTTGAAGCTGCAAACAAAAATATCAAGAAGATCATTCAAAAGATGACAGTCACCTACAAGGATTGGCATGAGATGTTACCGTTTGCTCTGCATGGATATCGTACCACGGCACGTACTTCAACCGGGGCAACCCCCTTTTCTTTGGTATATGGCATGGAAGCTATTTTACCTATGGAAGTTCAGATCCCTTCCTTGAGGATTATGAAGGATGTTGGTTTAAGTGAAGACGATTGGATTCAGACCCGTCTTGATCAACTTAATTTGATCGACGAGAAGCGACTTACTACTGTTTGTCATGGTCAGACGTATCAAAAACAGATGATCAAGGCTTTCAACAAGAAAGTCAGACGTCAAGTATATCAAGTCAGAGATCTTGTAATCAAGCGGATCATCTTGCCACAAAGTGATCCCAGGGGCAAGTGGACTCCTACTTACGAAGGACCATTTGTGATCAAAAACATCTTTTCTGGTGGGGCAATGATTCTGACCACCATGGACGGTGATGACCTGCCGCACCATGCGAATGCATACATAGTTAAAAGATACTACGCATAAACAACCCGACAAGTTGAAAACCCGAAAGGGCGACTTGGGCAAAAATGGGCATCCCGGTGAATCAAAAACACGAAAGGGCAGTTCAGGCAAAAATTAGGGATAAATAAAAAAATATGTACACCCGACAAGTTGAAAACCCGAAAGGGCGACTTGGGAAAAAAAGGGTTTCCCGGTGGATCGAAAACCCGAAAGGGCGGTCCAGGCAAAAGTTAGGGAATTAAAGCGTATGACTATGTCTCATCGGATCACTTTAAGGACAATCTCTTCACAGACAAGCTCCAGGCTTCTGATCATTCCAATCATCTGCGAACGAAGCAACGAATGGACAAAATACTCAGAGTTACGAAGGCTATAACAGAATGGGAACCCCATGGAATTGTTACACATAGCCATCTTTCTTTGTATAAATTTTTCTCATTTTTATGACAACATTCTCTTACTAGGATGTCTGTCTCCTTTGTACAAAATACTTACACAAAGTTAATATAGAGATACTTCAAAGTGCAGGAATTTGTTTGCCTTTTCTTTCTTTTTACACTTATGTTTTATTTGAAAACGTCCAATGATTTATTAAATGAGCATATGCATTTGAATATAATCACTGCCTACAAATAAAATGAAATGAGAAAAGATAATTACTGATAGGTTGAAAGTATAGGAAAATGTCTTTAGGCTATTCCAGAAGAAATCCCCTGTAGTACATCATCCAGGTCCTCAACAGAGTTGAAGCTTTGAAATACATAACCCCAGTGGAGTTAAGTTTCAAAATCGCCATCAGAGTTAAGTTTCTAAACTCCTGACCCCCAGCGGAGCCAGAAGACTTCGAACTACAAATACCCAGTGAAGATGAAACTTTCTTCCCAAATGGAATCCAAAACTTCAACCTCTAAACCACAGTGGAGATCATCTGGTTTCTCCAAATCCTCCAGCAAGTTATCTTAAAACCTGGAAATCAACCAGATAACAGTTAACTTTTGTTCTATCCCCAACCAAGGATAAAACCTCAGAAGATTGGAATACTCCCAACCTCATGATACCCTTAACAGACTGAAGATTCTCATTCTTAAAACCTCAGAATATTGGCATACTCCCAACCTCCTGATACCCTTAACAGACTGAAGATTCTCATTCTTAAAACTCTAGAAGATTGGCATACACCAAACCTCCTGACCCAAATGCCTGAATGAAGATTATCATTCTTGCTTCCTCAATAGATTGGCATACAAACCAAGCTTTTGAAAACTCTCCAACAAGGTAAACATTCTCCCCATAGAGTTATGTCCCAGTAGAACAAAGATTCTTGTTCTCACTTCTCCAAGTTGAAGCCTCCCAGGTTTTAATTCCCCAGTAGAGATCGTCAGAGTTTTCCTTATTCCCCATGAAAGTCATGAAGGATTCTCAATTCCCCGTAGAAGTTGTCAAAGCTCTTGTTAATCCCCACAAGTCACCAAGGATTTTCAATCCCCAGCAGTGGTCCCATGATTTATCATTCTCAACGATCAAAGGTTTTGAATCCCCAAGCAGCAGTCAAAGGTTTATTTTCTCCGGCATCGGTTAAAGATTTCATTATCTCCAGCTATCAAGGATTTATTTTCCTCAGCAAGATAGCTAATCGGCTTACATGTGCATCCATTACATCCATATATCATAAACATTGATAGAACACATTTTATTGCGTCATACATGTCATGCAACATAACTTTGTGTTTTAGCTAACATTTTACCCTTTTCAGGATAAGATTAAAAGCTACCTTTAACAAATGTTCAAAGATTTCAGATACAGTATGGATACACCCCAGACACGGCGGTCATTCTACTACTCATTCAGACTCCAGCAATCAGATACAGACTAGATACGCTCCAAACACGGAAGCCATTCTATTTCTCATTCACATTCAACTATCAAATTCAAGTTCAGATACACTCCAGACACGAAAGTCATTCTGTCACTTGTCCAGATCCCAGTTACAGTACGGATACACTCCAAACACAGAAGTCATTCTGCTACTCATACAGATCTCAACTTCAGATACAATACAGATACACTCCAGGCACGACAATCATTCTGATATTCATTCAAGAATCAAAATACAGTTACATCTCGGATACGCTCCAGACACGGACGCCATTCCTTTGCTCATACGAATCCAATCTCCGGATACCACTCATATACGTTCCAAATACGGATACCATTCTGATAATCATTCTCCTGATTTTCAACAAACAAATCTTGGATGGCATCTTTTAAGCCCATCTCCAGCAAGATTCTACCATCTCCAAATGGCATCTTTAAGCCCATTCCCTCAGTTACATTTCGACGAGTGCGAATTTACGGGCACTCTAGTGTCCAATCATCTTTTACCTTCGAGTCACGAAAGGCAACCTCACCAATCTAACTCTTCAGGTTCAAGAAGATTGAACATGGGAAACTGTTGTACCCCAAAATTTTCCCTCTCATTTTATCAACATTTCTCATCACAAGACTTTTTGAACTCAAGATCAAGCTAGGGTTTACTCTGCTCAAGGCATCTCCTTGCATTGTTGACCTAAATTAGGGTTTGAGTTTGCACAGGGATTTTTGGATTCCTAATGCTCAAAATGGATTTCATACTTAATTTTGAACTTACAAGATTACCTCTACCAAGTTTCAAGCCTTGAATCAAAATTTTGCCCAGTCAATTAGACAATTGACCTAGAAACTAACTGTATTGGGGAAAAAGTCAACAGTGGCCAAATTACAGTCAAACCTCATAATTTTGACACACATCAATATTATAGACTCATATGAACCATTTGATCAAGTTTGGACCACAAATCCTCAAGAAATTTGATCAGATCACCAAAAGGGCAAAATGGTCAATTTTAGGGGTTTGACTGCACAAGGGCAATTCCTGATTTTTGACCTAGCCAATCGCAAATTTGGTTCAAGAATGGACTCAAGGACTCAATGGAATCATCTTTACCTATTCACAAGGTTCAAAAGATCTCAATTGCATTGGATTGACAGATGAATTTCTCAGTCAACTGATCAAAATTTGACTGCACACTGAAAAGTCAAACTTTGACTTTTTGGTCAAAATCAAGTGTCAAGGGTCATTTTTCATCAAAATATGTCAAAACATGAAACTTGTTCATCAAGAAACCCATTTTTGCAAATTAGGGTTTAAAGTTGTAAAATTTCATAACTTAGAATTTTTCTAAGTTATGAAATTTTCTTAAGTTTTCCTAACTTTGTCCAACATTTTCACCATGATGCAATTGGATTCAAACAAAACATCCAACATGAAAGTTGTAGTACTCCATAAAATATACAACTTTTATTCACAAAGTTTTCCCAAAAGAAGCTTGGATATCAAGTTATGATTTTTGGAACAAGGGTCCATAAAACTTTTAACTTAGTGAAATTTTGCCCTAGTTTAGGCAGGATTTTAACCTATCTTCATGGCCATTTTTCACATAGTTCCACTTGGAATCTCAAATTTCGTTTCAAATATGGGTTGTAGAGAATGTTGCAAGCTTTCCAAAATGTTAAAGAACTCTCCAAGCACATTTGTGGTTAGGTAGAATCGAAGGCTTGAAGTAGGAAAAAACTCACTTTTCATCCATGGCATATTCATTGTGATACAAGTTGCAAATTCAAATCAGATTGCTTTGCACTAGATTACAGACCTCAAAATCATTCCAAACTCAATAATTAAATGCAAATCCATTGGTCTAAAGCATTGTTTTTGTCATTAGGGCATTGCATACAAGATTAATCCCTAAATGGTAAAAGGTACATTACCATTTTTGCAAAAGTATGCTTTATGTCAAAACCACAATCCTTGAACATTGATCTTGTGCAGCAAATCAGATCCACAAACTTGAGGCGCCAAGAGCAGAGGGTGCAAGCATATGGATAGCCTGTACAAGCCTGTTTCATATCACTTCTCACACTTTGCTTCATAACCAAGAAATTTGTCAAAAACACAAGAACTTGAACCTCAGCAAAAACCAACTTGTGCAAGCTTTTAAAACAACTTTCTCACATCCCCTTGAACCAGAAACACAACCCTTTGAGCCCTCAAACATCCCATAGCTCAAAATCACCTTCCATTGGCAAAACAGGGCAGCATCTGCATCTTGACTTCCATAACATAATTTGCTCGTGCGCTTTGGCCCAAACCTGTTCAAACACCTTCCATTCCATCCATCCAAGCTATCCCAAAACTTAAACACTAACTGTAACTCCATTTACAGGGTTTGCCATTTTCAATTTAAGCTTGTGCAGGTTGAGTTCTGTAGACTTTTTTCAAGTACATTCAAGGCAAGCTGGACATTGGAGAAGGTCAAGTGAAGTTCAAGCAAGCTCCCAGACATCTCAAGCCTTGTTGAAAAGCTCCACATTGCCTTACACGAAGTCAACTGAAACAGGTTTTTATCAACTTCCTATCTCTCTATTTAGGAACATTTAGACTTAGGTTTGTGAATAAGAAATGTAGTATTCATAGCCATGAAGCTGTACATATGCTCAGTTATCATTTTTATTAAGCATGCTAAGAGAATTTGGTCCATGAACATGCTAAAAAAATTAGGTTAGATTTTAGGGCCAGAGAAATTCTCTCTGGTCTTTGAGAGTTAAGACAAGTTTTTTATATGGTTGGATTCGTCTTGAAAAGCTCTACAACTTTGATGTTATGTGTTTTTGCAATATAGCTCGTATGTAGGATCTAGCATTTGTATCAGGCACGCGCGTTTTTGAAGTACAGAGGTTGAAGATGAAGTGTGGTGGGCTGGGCTTGGTCCTGGCTCACTATTGACACCCCCATTTTCTTTTTGCACCCCCATGGTCCAATTTCTTTACATTTTTGTATTTTTTATATTTATTTTCATTTTCTGATTTTGTTTTATATTTTCCAAACATAAAAATATCCAAAAATATTTTCAGAAAATTTTCACATTTATTTTTATTATTTTTATTATTTTTTAGACATAAAAATAATTATTAGGGAATATATACTTTTATTTTATTTAATAAAAACTTATAAATATTATAGAAATATTATATATTTTATTTTTATTATTCATACCTATAAAAATAATATTTTTCTCATATACTATCATTTTTCCTATATACTTGTATATATATATATATATATATATATATATATATATATATATATATATATATATATATATATATATATATATATATATATATATATATATATATATATATATATATATATATATATATATATATATATATATATATATATATATATATATATATATATATATATATATATATATATATATATATATATATATATATATATATATATATATATATATATATATATATATATATATATATATATATATACTTTTATTTTATTAGATACTTTAGAATAAAAACATAAAAACATTACACTTTTATTTTTATTATTATTTATACTTAAAAAATAATTTTTATAAATATATTTTATTTTTTATATATATACTATTTTATTTTATTGTATATAGATAATATAGTCAATATATTTATATTCTTAAAAATTAGGGTTTTACCCTTAACCAAAAAAAAAATAATCTTTTCATTTATTTCTTTCTTTTTACATTAAATATTTTTACATACATAAAAATAAACAAAAACCTTTTTTGCATATTCATATTATTTTGTATATTTATTTAATTTGTTTATTTAAATATTATTCATTTATTATTTATGCCATTTGATTCAATTTGGATGTAACAGTAAAACTAGGGTTTTAATTTCTTGTCAAATAATCCCCATTCAAAAATTGTATCCCCCTCCCCATAATCATGTTGTAATAGTATAGATTATTTTACGCATTTACACTTTCAATTATGCCATGATTAGAGATTAGGGTTTGTATGCAAAAATCCAAAACTAACAAGTAGCTTGACCTAATACAAAGACAAAAATGCATGAAAATCAATACACAATGCACACTTGCATCCCTAGGGTTTCATCCACTTGTTGCCTTAAACATGGGCCATGTTATGCATGTTGGGTACTTTGGCAAAACAAAAACAAAACAAAAGATCATAGTCCCTCGATGACGCTATCTTGGTTGCCTATACAAAATGATCTAGTCCCTCGGAAAATTGCTAAAAATACCTAACACAATTGCTATCATGGTCTATACGATGACCCGCGCCTGTCCCGTTTAACATCCTAATACAAGGTTGTTTACCAAATGCAATGGTAAAACAACACTGTCAAAAGGGTTAAAAACATAGGAAAGATCTTTGAGTAAAATAGGGTAGATAACTCTTAGTTACCTGATCAAAACTTGCAAAACATCCTTGCTATTTTCAAACACACTTCACAACACAATTTCAAAACATTTTCCAAATCAAACTTTCAAACATTGAAATCTTTTTCAAAAGACAAGACACCGTTGTATACATTCAAACAAGAATCATTACAAAGGTTGCCGCAACGAAGACCTCTTTTCAAAACATCTTTCAAAACCACACACAAAGCACCATTTCAAACAATTGAAAAGCAAAAGCAAGTGATCTAAACAAGTAACTAAGAGCCAATGGATAACCATGGATGAAAAGGGTGCTTGCATCTTCCCTTTTCATAATCTACTCCCCGTACCCAAGAAAACATCTCAAAGGTCTTTCCTGTGCTTTTTGACCTTTCCTTAGGATAAAATAAAAAGTCGGTGGCGACTCTTGCTAAACCGAAACATTTGCAAACACAAACGCAAAACCTCAAGTCAGTTCTCCCACCGTATCACATTCATCATCTTCGTATTCAGGATGGTAGACCAGATCTTCAGAGTCACTGAAGGCCATAGCAGAATTGTTGCCCCTGTAATCCGGAATGGAAGGGTACCTGCATTTCTGAGTGTGGGTGTGTGTAAGGGATAGCCACCTTTAAACAAATAAAATGTAAAAAGAAAGAAAATGAAAACAAAAGTTTATATATGAAAACGTCCATGATTCATTAAAATGGCATATGAAGATGAAAAATCAAACCCTTACAAACAGACCTATGTGCCTCAGGTAAGGCACAAGGTTAAAAGTGTACGAATTGTTCAAGAATTATTACAAACCAACATAAATGTTTGAAAGATAAATTACTGATTTATGAAAGTAATGGGAACAAAGTCCTTTGCCTCCCAGTTGTTCAGTCCTCCGTCAACAGTAGGGAAAATCCAGTCTTCCAAGTTTCCGTCCTCTTCACTATCCTCCAAAGCATTGACTCTATGATGGGTGATCTTCAATGGTTCCCCCACAGCCTGGGAGCGGCTTACAACCTTTTGACTAGCCGAAGTGAAACCCAAGCCGAATTTATTAGATTTGAAAGGGAAATCGGGAAGCTGCCCCCAGATTATGCTTCCTCCTTCCTCAATCACAGCCTTTGCATCTTTGAGGTATGACATCCGAGGCACAGGTTTGGTAATCACAGGTACAGAAGCCACTGTCTTGGTTGCCGCAATCTCCTGAGCTACCTCCTCAAAGTGCTAAAAAGGGGTCTCGATGAATTCGCCATCCAATTCAACATAGCGAAAAGAGTTTAGATGGCTTATCATGTACTCCTCTTCGCCGTGAACTGTTATAATTTTCCCCTGGACAGGGTACTTGAGAATTTGATGCAGAGAGGAAGTGAAGGCTCCAGCATTATGAATCCACGGTCTTCCCAACAAGCAAGAATAGGAAGGACAGATGTTCATCACATAAAATGTGGAGTTGAAGGTTTCCGTTCCTACTTTAATTGGGATGTCCACCTCCCTGTGAACCATCCTTTTAGAACCATCAAAGGCTCTGACAATGATATTGTTGGGCTTCAGGGTTAGGCCTTCACAGTCCAGTCTATCCAATGCTTTCTTCGGCAAGACATTTAAAGACGACCCAGTGTCTACCAGAACATGAGCTAGAGTAGTCCCTCTGCATTCCACCGTGACATGAAAAGCGTCATTATGCTTTCTCCCTTTAGATGTTAAATCAGCATCGGAGAATCCTAAACCATTGTCAGCTGTTAGGCTAGCTACACATTCCTGGAACTGATCCGCGGAGGTTTCCTGTGGCACGTGGGCCGTCTTTAAGAATCTGATCAGAGCTTTAGCATGAGCTTCGGAACAAAGAAGCAGGGCCAACATAGAGATCTTTGAGGGGGTTTGCCCCCAGTTGCTCCACAACATCATAATCGCTTTTCTTGATTATTTTCAAAATATCTTCCATTTCTTTTTGAGAGGTCTCAGGGATGACCAAAGGCTGAGCCCTCGTCCTGACGGGCGCTTCTTGGATCCCTTTCCCTCTAACATCAGCAACAGTAGAGGAGACAACCACAAGAGTTACAACTTTTTCAATAAATGGAGTTCTTGCAGATATGTTGACCGACACAGGGGTAACCTTAAGAGCATTTGAGGGTCCGAAGACTTCCCTTGGAGGAGCAATCTCCGGAGAGAAAATTCTTCCGCTGTGGGTGATTTTACTCGTTCCAACAATATTTCCAATGTCAGAAGTCTCTTCATCAGAACTCTCTTCAGTTGATTCAATTTGTTTAATACCGTGGTAGAATATCTCTCCCCCATAGTCCCACGGTATTGATTTGTTGGACTTTTACGGGATAGGCCCCGACATAGTTATCTTCAAAGGTGCAATCTTCGGATCGGATGTAATCTTAACAGGTCTTTTGGAGATCTTGGAAATATTGGCAGATATGGTAATTATAGAAACATCATTGACAGGAGTCGGTGTAACATGAGTCTTTTCAAAAAGGATTTCTTGATTATCCATTAGGCGTTGGATGCCTAACTTCAACAACGGACAGTCGGATGGTAAGGATGAACAAAGGCAGCAATCTTCTTCACAACCTGGGAAAATCCCAGACTTCAACAAATTCAACTTGATTATCGGTAACGGAGTTAACAAATCATCAACAGTAGCAACAAAAAGATCTTCTTCAACAACATGGGCATTGTGGCCATGCTTTGGCATTGGAGCAGAGATCACATTCGGCTTTTCAGGGGCGTCGAATTCCACTTCCTTAGCGTATATTAAATCCTGAATCTTATTCTTGAGGGTCCAACAATTGTTGGTGTCGTGCCCTAGGCTGTCTGAATTATAAGCGCACTTGGCGTTCGCGTGGTAAAATGAGAAGTTATATTCGGATTCTTCGGGGCCTATCTCAAGGTTGTAAGGTTTAACTTCAAGAGATGGGGTAAAACTTGAGCAGGAGTCACGTTTATCTGGGTGTATTGCCACGCAGGCCTTTCTACCCTTGCTTGGTTGGTTCTGGGTTGATTATTTCCAGGCTGATCAGTTGCAGACTTCTGAATCATTATGGCCCCTACCGCTGGCCGACACTCAACTCTTCCTTGTCCTCTTTGGGAATAGAAAACTGAGACTTCTTTCTTTGCTGGAAAATGTTTTTTGATGGCAGCAGAAGCATATGCATCTTTTTGAATTTTACCGCTCTTGATTCCGGCTTCAACTCTCTTACCAGTTAGAATCAACTCGGTGAACCCCATAAAAGAGCTTCCTATCAAGTGATTGAAGAAAGGCCCTGACAGTTTACCCAAGAACATATCTACAAGCTCCCTCTCAGATAGAGGTGGTTGAACTCGTCCCGCCAAGTCTCTCCATTTCTGGGCATACTCCTTAAAGACTTCATTGGAGACCATGCCCATACTCTGTAATTGAATACGGGTTGGTGCTAAGTCCGTATTATATTGATACTGCTTGTATAAGGCAGCAACCAAATCTTTCCAATTATGCACGTCAGACCTCTCTAGTTGGTAGAACCAATCCAATTGCGTCCCCGACAAACTATCCTGAAAAAAGTGGACCCACAGGTCCTTGTCAGAAGAATGAGGTTGAATTTTTCTGACGTAAGACCGTAGGTGCATCTTTGGGCAAGACACCCCGTCGCACTTAGCAAAAAGAGGCACTTTAAACTTGGGGGGAATGACAATCCCAGAAACCAACCCTAACTCTTCGAAATCCAGCCCAGGCACCCTCTGTACCTCCATAGCTGCCAGACGCTCTTCCAGATTCTTGTACTTGTCATCTGCAGGAGGGTACTGCTGTTCAGAATAGTCTTCATCCTCCTCCTCTTCAGCCTCAGATTCAGATGGCACCGCGACCCCTTTACCCTTTCCTTCACCTTCTTCAGATGTTGATGGGAAATCCAGGACCCTTCTGGCGTGACCTTCTAATATTCTGTCCAAAGTAGCCACACCAACTCTCTTCTTTTTCTTTTTCTCTTTTTCCTTCTCTAATAGTGTTTTGAGCTCTTCCTGACCCTTTGCCAAGGTCATGAGTAGCTGTTGGAACTGCGAATTCTGCACTTGCAAATCTTTGACCGTCTGCTCTATATCCATCTTGCTGAAATAAACAACAGAGAGATAAGGAAACCTGGTGTGAAGACCTGCTTATGCATATGATGAATGATATGTATTCATGTAATGCATTCAAGGATTCAGAAATTCAAATTTGTTTTAAACAAAAAGGAAAAAATGTCATATTAATAAGATAGAATTCGTTAGTACATGAATGCCCCATGGGCAAAATAATTCTAATGTAAAAAGACGTTGCACATCCTTTTTGGTGCAATGTAGGTGTTGAGAGTCTGCTCTTCGTGAAGTTGACGAGTAAGTTCTAAAACCTTCTTCTCACTGGCATATAATTGGGCTTCAAAAGTATCGTGTTCTCCCTTAAGCTATATCCAACTCCTTTGTAAATCTTCCAATGATGTTGGCATGTTAGGATGTAGGAGGGTGTATGGAACCTCTCCTTCCATAACAGGCTCTTTAATCATAGGGAGAATGTAGGGGTAAGGCATCATAAGACTTTAGGCGCGGGTTCGTACCCACTTGAGGTAAGGCTCAAGGGGGATGGAATTCTTGTGTCCCAATGTCTTACTGTCAACCTTGTTGGGCATCCTCCAAGCTCGGATGAACCTTTGTCGAAGTCCTTGATCGTCGTTGTCAAAGTCAAAAACCAAGTCTGGAATCAGCATGTCATGTGGGCCATCCCTCCGAGAATACCCAAAATGTCTCAAAGCCAAGCAGGGGTTGTAGGTAATGCCTCCCCTAATTCCAAGTAGAGGGACATTAGGGAATTCCCCACAATGGTCAATGATGATAACATTTTCTCTAGATCGAAAACACCAATGAACATCTGAATGTGTAAGAGTCATCAGCCGTTGTGACCACCTTAAGCCTTGCTCATTCTTCAAGACTGATTAGGGAAGGTGAGAAATAAACCACCTTGCTAGAAGAGGAGTGCAGCACATGAGAACACCTCTTTTCCTCATTGTTCGTGTGTGAAATGAGTGGAGGATGTCCCCAAGCAAAGTAGGCACATGATTCCGTGACATGAAAATCTTGACAGCATTCACATCTATAAGATGGTCAGGGTTTGGGAACAAGACCAACCCATAGATGAGAAGAGCTACAATCTCCTCAAAAGCTTGCAGATCTAGAGAATTCCAGAATTCTTAAGCTTTCTCAAACAAGAACTTTGCCAAGAAACCCTTGACACCACTTCTAGTTTCCCAATGACCTATGACATCAGATGGTTGCAAGTGTAGGGCATGAGCAACATCTTCAGGCTTTGGATCTCTTTGCGTACCATTGTAGGGTAGTTGATGGAGAATAGGAATCCTTAGGAGTTGAGAAAATTCCTCCAAAGTAGGCACTATCTGGTAGTCAGGAAATGTGAAGCAGTGGTGTAGGGGGTCAAAGAACTGGAAGAGAACTATCACCATGTCTTCCTCTATGTTGGAGTTGACCAAGTTGAGAAGTCTACCATGTCTCTCGGTGAATGGAGAATACTCTGGAATCTTGGAAGCAAGCTCCTTGAGTTGAGGAGGAATTCTCACAAAGTTGACTTGGATTTGTTTCCTGCGAAGTGATTCCATAACCTACAAAACAGGAACAAAGATGAAGATCCAAACCCTTGAAATGGTTAGTGGATGCATATGATGCTTTATGATGTTCATGATGTTATACATAAGTATATATGTATAAACAAATCACACAAGTTCCTAGTTTCAGGCTTGCATGGGGTTTCATAGGTAAGTATCCTCTTGAAGTTTAGTTGGCTCAACCTGTCCTATAAATAGTAACCCGGTTCTAAGGAGCTCAATATCACTGGATTATTTTCTGTGTTCATTGTTTCAGTTTAGCCACTTTACTGGCAACCAAAATATTCCAAGAAAACAACCCTCAATGAGTGTAGTATCGAGTATCTACCAACTTCGGACTGCACCAAAGCCGGTCATCTCACTACATCCTAAAAGGCCAAGATGGTCAAGTAAAGGTTCTAAAAGTCCATTAGTGCTTCATGACATCACTCAGGGGCCCCGTATTCTCTTTGACTGACTCAAATGCTACCGGTACCCATAAATATGTCGCACTAATATAGCTATTGCTTAGACCATGTCGGTATACCCCGCACAGTTTCCACAATGTATTGCTATTTACATATGAATGTTTCCCAAATCCGGGTAGAGGATTTCAAACCCAAACAATAGAACCAAATGTAAAGCAATCAAGGAAAACAAGATAAGCATGTAAACGTGATCTAAACCCTAAGGTAACCCCACTTTTAGATTTTCCCCAGCAGAGTCGCCAGTTCTGTGATACGGTGGGAGAACTGACTTGAGGTTTTGCATTTGTGTTTGCAAATGTTTCGGTTTAGCAAGAGTCGCCACTGACTTTTTATTTTATCCAAAGGAAAGGTCAAAAAGCACAGGAAAGACCTTTGAGATGTTTTCTTGAGTTCGGGGGGGGGGGGGGTAGATTATGAAAAGGGAAGGTTCTAGCACCCTTTTCATCCATGGTTATCCATGGGCTCTTAGTTACTTGTTTAGATCACTTGCTTTGCTTTTCCAATTGTTTGAAATGGTGCTTTGTGTGTGGTTTTGAAAGTATTTTGAAAAGAGGCCTTTGTTTAGGAAACCTTTGTAATGATTGTTGTTTGAATATATACAAAGGTGTTTGTCTTTTGAAAAATGTTTCAATGTTTGAAAGTTTGTGTTGGGAAATGTTTTGAAATTGTGTATGTGTTTTTGAAAATAGCAAGGATGTTTGCAAATTGATCAAGTAACTAGGAGTTGTCTACCCTACTCAAAGATCTTTCCTACATATTTTAACCCTTTGACATTGTTGTTTTACCATTGTATTTGGTAAACAACCTTGTGTTTGGATGTTAAATGGGACGGGCGTGGGTCACTGTATGACCATGATAACAATGTTGCCAAGTATCTTAGCAAGTTTTTTGAGGGACTAGATCATTTTTGTATAGGCAACCAAGATATCATCATCGGGGGACTATGATCTTTTTGTTTTGTTTTTGTTTTGTTTTTGTTTTGCCAAGATACCTAGCATGCATACCATGGCCATTTTAAGGCAAAAAAATGGATGAAACCCTAGGGGTGCTTGTGTGCATTGTGTTGTCATTTTTCATGCATTTTTGTCTTGTGTTTAGTCATGCTATTTGTTTGATTTTGGTTATCATACAAACCCTAGTTTTTACTATCATGGTATATGAAAGCGATAAATGCGTAAAATAAATCTAAGCTATTACAACATTATTATGGGAAGGGGGGGGGGGTACAAAGTTTGAATAGGGGGATGTTGCTCAAAATAAAACCCTAAAACTATTACAACCAAATTGAATTTATTTGTACAAATAAACAAATATTTAAATGGACAATTAAATATAAATATGCAAAATGTTTTTGTATTTATTTTTATGTATATAAAAATGAATTTATTTAATGTCTTAAAAAGAGAATAAAATGATTATTTTTTTTGGAAAGGGTGGAAACCCTAATTTTGGTTTAATAGAAAATATATTCTAATTATTTATTTTATTTTATTTATGTACAAAGAAAATAAATAAAAATATATACAAAAAATGTTAAAAAATAATATTTGTGAGAAAATAATATTTTAAGTATAAAAATAAAATGTATAATATTTTCTATATTAATTATAAGTTTATTTAAGAAAATAAAAGTATTGTTATTTAATAAACTATTTTTATATTCAAAAAAATAATAAAAATAATAAAATAAAAATGCAAAAATTAAGAAAATATTTTTGGTGGTTTTTAATATTTAGAAAAAATAATAAAAGTCAGAAAATATAAAAGAAAATGAAAAATATGCAAAGATAAAGAAATGGGCCAATGGGGTGTAGAAATTAAAGAGGGGGGGGGGGTGCAAATAGCCAGAACAACCAAGCCCAGCCCAAAGTCCACTTCGTCCCTGACCTTGGACAAATGCGCGCGCCCTGTTCAGTTCAAACATGTTCTCTCTTGTTCTTGCATGAAATCAAAAACTCATAACATGAAAATTATAGAGCTTTAAACCACGATTTCAATGATATAAAAAACTTGATCTAACTCTAAGAAACCAGGGAGAATTTCAGAGCCCCTAATTTATGACCTAGTTTTTTCAGCGACTTCAACATCTAAATTCTCCTAGCTTAGTTAATATAAATACAAGCTATGCATATGTACAGTTCAAGGACATTAAGGGCTACATTTTTGCTTCACAAACCTAAGCCTAATGATTCCTAAGTAAGGAGATAGAAGTTTGAGAAATACCTGTTTCAGTCAAGTTTGGATATGGCAATGTAGGAATTTTGGATGAGGCCTGTAGGTCGTGTTAGCTTGCCTGAAGTTCACTCAACCTTCCCCAATGCTTGGCTTGCCTTGAAATTGCCTGAATGTGCTTGTAGAACTCAACCTACAAAGCTTCAAAGTAAAAATAGTGAAGTGTGAAAATGGAGTTACAATGGCTGGACAAGTGCTTGGACAGTTTAGGTATGTTGTATGGAGTGTGTTTTAAGTGGTTTGGGACAAAACGCACGAGTGGAATTTGTTTTCGAAGTGGTTCTGCAGGGCTTGCCCTGTTTTGACAAGAACTATGTGTTTTGGTGTTCAAGGGTGTTTGCAATGCTTGGCAATCGCGTTTTAGGCTTGGTGTGTTATGCTAAAGTTGTTTGAAATGTGCACAAAGCTTGGTTTTATCAGATACCAAAGTTATGGACCTTTTGCAAGTTGACTTGTTTTTGAAGCAAAAGTTGGAATTGACAATGCCATTGTTGTACAAGTTAGATTAAGGCTTGCTGATAGTTGGTACACCTTTCTTGATATTAGTGAACTTTGTTTGCAGCAAAAGGCTTGGTCCATGTCTCAAGATAAACAATTTGACATAAAGCATGCTTTATCAAAGTGGCAATGTTATCTTTTTGCCAAAAATGGATTAATTCAATGTGTAATGTTCTAAAGCTCAGAACAAAGCCTCTAACCAATGTATTTGCATTTAATTTATGAGTGTAGAAAGGTTTAGAACCTGTAAACCAAGTACAAGCATGCTTTGGACAGATTTGCAAGTTGTAGCAATGTGCAAAATGCCTTGGACAAAAGTGATGATTTTCCATTTTCAAACTTTCGATTCTCCCTAACCATGAATGATCTTGGAGAGTTCTTTGACATTTTAGAAAGCTTGTAAAATTATATACAATCCATCTTTGAAATTAATTTTGATATTCCAATTGGAACTATGTGAAAAATTGCCATGAAGATAGGTCAAAATCCTGCCTAAACTAGGGCAAAATTTCACTAAGTTAAAAGTTTCATGGACCCTTGTTCACAAAATCATAACTTGAGATCCAAGCATATTTTGGGAAAACTTTGTGAATCAAAGTTGTATATTTTGTGGAGGACTACAACTGTCATGTTGGAAGTTTTCTTTGAATCCAATTTCATCATGGTGAAAAGGTTGGGAAAAGTTGGAAAAAAATGAGAAATTTTTATAACTTAGAAAATTTCTAAGTTATGAAAATTTTCCATTTTAAACCCTAATTTCCAAAATTAGTTTTCTTGGTGAACAAGTTTCATGTTTTGATACATCTTGATGAAAAATGACCCTTGGCACTTGATTTTGACCAAAAAGTCAAAGTTTGACTTTTCAGTGTACAGTTGATTTTTGATTAGTTGACTGGAAAATTCATTTGTCAATCCAATGCATTTGGGATCTTTTGAACCTTGTGATTAGGTCAAGATGATGCCATTGAGTCCTTGAAACCATGCTTGAACCCAATTTTCCATTGGCGAGGTGAAAAATCAGAAATTGCCCTTCTACAGTCAAAACCCTAAAAATGACCATTTTGCCCTTTTGAAGATCTGATCAAATTTCTTGAGGAGTTGTGGTCCAAACTTGATAAAATGGTTCATATGAGTCTATAATGTTGATGTGGATAAAAAATTATGAGGTTTTACTATAAATTGGCCATAGTTGACTTTTTTCCCCATACAGTTGATTTTTAGGTCAACTGTCCAATTGACTAGGCAAAAATTTGATTCAGGGCTTGAAACTTGGTATGAGAAATCTTAGGAGTCCAATATGAAGTATTAAAGTCACATGAGGAATTGGAAATCCAAAATTACTTGTGCAAACTCAAACCCTAATTTCAGGTCATCGGTGCAAGGAGATGTCTTGAGCTGAGCAAACCCTAATCTGGTCTTGAGTCCAAAGAGTCTTGTGGGGAAAATCTTGATAAAATGAGAGGGCAAATTTTGGGGTACAACAGTTTATTTTGAAAATAGCAAGGATAGTTATTTGAAATGGAGCAAGTAACTAGAAGTAATCTACCTACTCAAATGTCTTTCTTGTTCATTTTCTTTTCCTTTGATATTGTTGTCTTACCATTGATTTGGTAAGCAACCCTATATTTGGATGTAAACGGGACGGGCGTGGGTCATCGTATAACCATGATTAGCAATGTTACAAAGTATCTTAGCATTTTTTGAGGGACTAAGATCATTTTATAAGGCAACTTTGAATAACATCATCGAGGGACTATGATCTTATACTTGTTTGTTTTGCTAAGATGCTTCACATGCGTAATATGGCCATTTTTGTATAAGGCAACCAAGTGGAGTAACCCTAAGGGTGTTTGTGTGCAAGTGTGTTATTTTCATGCTTTGATTTTGTCTTCGATTAGGGTTTTCTATTTGATTTGTTTTGATTTTGCCATTCAAACCCTAATTACTAACATGGTATATAAAAGCGGTAAATTGCATAATTTAAAGATTACTACGCTATTACAACATTTTATGGGAGGGGGGAATACAAATTATGAATGGGGATTTGCAATAATGTAAATCTAATTAAGCTATTACAACCAAATCGAATTTGTACAAATATTTGTATAAATAATATACAATATAAATATGCAATGGTATGTATGCAAGAAAAAGATTTTTGTTTTGTTTTTCATATAAAGAAGAGTTTTGAATTAAACCTAATAAATTAAAAAAGGAATTATTTTTTTATACATTGATTAACCCTAATTTTAGTTTATTAAAGGAAAATAAAGTTCTTTAAGTATCATTTTTTTGTGTATTTTTATCTTAAAATAATAAATAATATTTATAAAAATATTTGGTCTTTTTATATGTCAAAATAAATATTTGCAAGTGTGAAGGAAAAGAAATAAAAATTAAACTAAATCTATTTTATTTTTCAAGTTTATTTAAGAAAGGATAGTTAGTATATAATATAATAAAATAAATTTTTTTATGTGAAAATAAAATAAAATAAATCAAAATGCAATATTTATCATGTTTTATATTTTTTAATGATTTTTTATGTTAAAGAAAATATATTTAATAAAATGAAAATGAAAATAAAAGAAATAATAAAAGATTGGGCCAGGGGTGCTGTACGGAGAAAGGAAGGTAAATGTTAGAAAAAATAAGAGGCCCAATGGAACAAAGCCCAATGCTGCAAAAAATGACAAAAAGAAGCTGAAAAATGCAAAAGGTAGCGCCAAGGTTCGAACCCATGACCTATGCATTACCAGCGCGCTACCTTGCCACTGGGGTGGCTGTACATCCGTTAGTTCATATGAAACAAAAAATACATAATACATAATGCCTCCTTGCCCTGTACTTCATCTTCTTCCTCAAGCTAGCCAGAACCTCTGTATCTTTCTCATTTCTCCATGAAAATGGAAACTCCCAACATGAAAATGATAGTACTCTTTCTCACGATTTCAAACATGTAACTCATGTAAACTTACAGTCAATGATCACAACTAATTTCAAAGGCCCTAATTTTAAACCTAATTTTTTACAGAAATTTGAACTCTAAAATTCTCTATGCACAATGAATATAAATGAAATCTATGAACATGGTTGGTTTTAGCACAAGGATATCTACCTTTTATCTTCACAAATCGTGACCAATGGATGTCTGTATGAAGAGATAGAAGTTAGAGTTCTTACCTTCTTCAGCTGAGATCGTGAATGGAGTTTGAGTGAGTTTTATGAAGGCCTGAAGATCCCTTTAGCTTGCCTGAACCTCCCTGAGTGTGTTCCAATCCTTTCCTTGCTTTGAAAGTGCCTGAATCTCTCTATCTAAGTCAACCTGCAAGCTTGAAAAACAAAAATGGCAGATGGAGAAGGAAGAGTTACAGTAAAGGGGTGATGGTCTGGAACACTTAGATATGAGGTAGGTTAAGTGTTTGAATGATTAGAACTTGAAACACACGAGTAGATTTATGGATTGCCATGCTTGGTCTCAAACTGCAAGTTTATGACAGGTTTTTGGTGATAGGGAGTTTTAGAGAGTTTCTGGTCTTGAGCAATCGTGTGTTTTGTTGCAATGTGTTTGTGTATAAGTATATGGAAGGTTTCCCATCAATTCCTCAACAGATTTTTGAGTTATAGGCTTTTTGCACTTTTACTTGCTTTTGAAGCAAAGTGAGGAGACAAGTCTCTACATGCTTGTACAAGCCTTCTTGGAGTTGGTACAAGTCCTAGACAACTTACTTTTGGTTTATAGGACTTGTGTGTGCAGAGAAAATAGGTCCAATGCTCAAGAAGTGAAAAGTTGCAAAATTTATGCTTTTCTAAAATGGCAATGGCAACTTTGTACCATTTATGGAATTAAAGCTTGGACAAAGACTCTTGTGCTTAGATTAAGGATTTATCATCTGTGTAAGCATTAAATTATGAAGTGAGAAACAAGTTTGAGACCTGTAAAGCAAGTATTAGGCAGCATAGGTTCAGATTTGAATTTTGTTCTTCATGAAATGGCTTAAAATCAAAGTGAGAAATTGCCAACTTCCTCTCTTCGATTCTCCTTACTCAAGAATGATCTCAAGGAGTTCTTGGATATTTTGTAAAGCTTGCAATGTGATCTATAACTCATCTTTGAAATTAATTTCAAGATTCCTCTTGGAACTAGGTGAAAATTGCCATGAAGTTAGGTCAAAAACCTGTCTAAATTAGGGCAAAATTTCACTGTCATTTTAGTTCATGAGCATGTATTCACAAAATTATATCTTTAGATCCAAGCATCTTTAGGGAAAAATGTGTGAATAAATGTTGTATATTTCATGGAGATCTACAACTTTCATGTTGGGAACTTTCTTTGAATCATCTTATATCATGGTGAAAAATTGGCTTAAAGTTGAGAAAAAATAAGAAATTTTCTATACTTAGAAAAATTTCTAAGTTAAGAAAATTTCAAATTTCAAAACCAAATCTTCAATCTTTGATTTCATGATGAACAAGTTTCATATTTTGAAATGTTTTGATGAATTGTGATCCTTGGCACTTGATTTTGACCAAAAAAGTCAAAGTTTGACTTTTCAGTATACAGTTGACTTTTGATCAGTTGACTGCAAATTTTATCTGTAAATCCAATGAAATTGCAATGTTTTGAACCATGCCAATAGGTCAAGATGATACAATTGAACCTTTGAAATTATGCTTCAAACCAATTGGTCATTTTCTAGGTCAAAAACCAGAAATTGCCCTTTCTCAGTCAAAACCCTAATTTTGACCATTTTGCCTTTTTGATGATTTGATCAAATTTCTTGAGGAATTATGGTCCAAACTTGATCAAATGATACATATGAGTTTAAAATGTTGATGTAGATAAAAAATTATTAAGTTTGACTGTAAATTGGCCATGGTGGATGTTTTTCCCAATACAGCTGATTTTTAGGTCAACTGTCCAATTGACTGATAAAAAATGTGATTCAAGGCTTGAAACTTGACATGAGTAATCTTAGGGGTATATAATGATACTTGAAATCCAAATGAAACATTGATAGTCCAAAAATATTTGTGCAATTCCAAACCCTAGTTTTGGGTCATCAGTGCAAGATGAGATGTCTTGAGCTAATCAAACCTTAATCCAGTCTTGAGTCAAAGAGATCTTGTGAGAAAAGTCTTGATAAATGAGAGGGAAAATTTTGGGGTACAATAACCAACCACATATTAATTTCTGAAGCAAGACAGGGCAACTATTTGTGAAAAACAAATTGTAGATTAATTCCCGAAACAAGACGGGGCAACTATTTATGTGACTAGATCAAAGATTAATTCCCGTAACAAGACATGGCGACTATCTCTATGGCCAACAAAAAGAAAGTTCCAAACTAATTCCCGAAACAAGACATGGCAACTATCTGGATAACCAACCATAAATTAATTCCTAAAACAAGATAGTGAAACTATCTGTGAGAAAACAGATTGTAGATCAATTCCTAAAATAGGACGAGGCGACTATCTACATGAACAGGATAAAGATTAACTCCGGAAACAGGACAGGGAAACTATCTTTCTTTCTTTATGGTCAAATAAAGATCAATTCCCGAAACAGGACGGGGAGACTATCTTTATCATCGATGGTATGAAATCTCGAAACAGGGTGGGTTTACCGACAAAAACAGATTGTAGATCAATTCCCGAAATAGGACGGGCGACTATCTACATGACGAACACTTCCTTCAAGCATCTTATGGATGAGATTAAATTAAGCATAGATTTATTCTGATACTTCTTCCAGCAGACATTTTCTGGCTCAGATTAAATCAACCATAGATTTGGTCTGATACTTCTTCCAGTTAAATACAAAAAGACCTCTTCTAGCTCAAATTAAATCGAGTGTAGATTTATTCAGATACTTCTTCCAGTTAAAGACAGGCGTAGACATCTTCTGGCTCAGATTAAATCAAGTGTAGATTTATTCTGATACTTCTTCCAGTAGACATTTTCAGGCTCAGATTAAATCAACCATATATTTATTCTGATACTTCTACCAGTTAAGGACAAAAAGACCTCTTCTGGCTCAGATTAAATTGAGTGTAGATTTATTCTGATACTTCTTCCAAATGAAGTCAACAAGTTACTTTGGATGGCATCTATAAGCCCATATCCTACAACTCTCCATCACCTCTCCAAATTGAATCTTTAAGCCCATTTCTGGTATAATCAACCAACAACATTACTTTAGGCACATGCTAGTGCAAATTTCTGGGCACTTATGTGTTCAATCATCTTCTACCTTCAAGTCACGAATAGAGGACATGCCAATCTAACTCTTCAAGTTTAAGAAGATTGAACAGGGGCAGTTGTTGTACCCTCAAAATTTCCCCTCCCATTTTGTTCAAGGCATTCTTCTAAGATTCTCAAATACTCAAGGATTCTCAAGAGTTGATCAGACAAACTCACCTCCTAAGCAATGGGTCCACAACTAGGGTTTCATCTTGTACAAGGGAGAATGGGTTGCAAGGTTCTAAAATGACTTTCATGGTTCATCAAATGGGTTTAAGAATGATCATACCAATTTTCATGCCTTGCATCACAAGTTTCCTCAGTCAATGACTCAGATGGCTGAAAATCAACTGTATTGGGTAAAAAGTCAACTGTGGTCAACATACAGTCAAACTTCAACATTTTTTGTAAACATTAACATTTTGAGGTGATATTCATTATTTTATCAATGGTTGACCATGATTCCTCAAGGAAAGCCTTCAAATCATCAAAGGTCAGAAAATTGTCAAATTAGGGTTTTGATTGAAGATGACTGATCATTGACTTTTGACCTAGTGCATGACTTAATGGCTTGAAGTATGATCTCAAGGACTCAAATAAAACATATTTACCTAATTACATGGATCAAGACATTTCCAAATATGCAAGTGATTGAGAATTGAAAAATCGAATTAATTGATAAAAGTCAATAGTTACAAAAGTCAAACTTTGACTTTTTGATCAACATTGGAATTCAAAAATCAAGAATCATCAAGATATTCAAAGCTATCAAACTTGATCATTAAAAATTTCTAAGTGTTTATTTCTTAACAATGTCACTACTTTATGGCCATTTTCACTAAGATCCAAATTGATTTAGCAAAAACTCACAACATGAAAGTTGTAGATCTTGATTCAAGATTTCCAAAATGTCCAATAACACATTTTTATCATACTTGAGCTAGTAGATTCGAATATATGAAGTTGGACATTGGTTCTTGAATTTCAAGTCATTTTGTGAAGAACTCAAGAGCAAATTTCATAACCTTATCATTCAATCTCACTTTTCAGGACATGTTGCTTCTAAATCTCCACATAACCCGAGATTTACACAAAATTATGGTGCATTACACAAAGATTTGATGCTTTATCCACTTGATCATATCATTTTTGGATGAAATTGCAAAAATCTCCATATCCATTTGCATAAAGACCACTTGAATCACAAAGTCCACTCCTTGAGCTTCCAACTTGTTTATTCTAATCACACTCAACATGAATGCTCAGAAGCAATATGTCTAGAGCCTCTAACCACTTTAGGTCCTTTTGTACTATGTATTGGAACAACAATTTTCACCAAAAACTTGGTTGTTCCATTTCAACCAAACCATAACTCTTCAACTTGACAACCTGATCAGCCTTCGCCCTCAACCTTTTTCCTATAAATAGAGATGTCATTTGCAAGCCAAAACACCCATTGACAAGCCCTCTAAACCTCTCATACACTCTCAAACCCGAATTGGCCATAAAACTCATTTCTTGAGGTTTTAAAATCCATTTCTTTGAAACTCTCAAACCTTGCCACTTTTTTCCAAATAAATCATCCAAACAATTCATATACATCATGTATAAATGATCCAAACACATGTTTTGCCACTGTAACTCTATTATCAACATCCACAATTTTCAAAATCCAACTTTTCAACTTGATTTGAGTAGACCAATGCATACACTCTCAAGGCAAAGTAAGAGTTTCAATATACTCATTAAGGTCCCAGGAAGCTAAAGCAAGCATCACTTTGCTTCTGGAAGTCGTGTAGATGTCATCGAATTTTTGCATCAAGAGGTAAGTTTTTCAAACTTTGAAATCTCTGTATAAGCATCATTTGTATTTATTTTCTAAAGATAAAATGGAGATATCATTTTTATGAAGCTAACCATATCCTTAAATTGCATTTTAATTAAGTATGTGATGAGAATTTTGGAACTGAAGTTTTTGAGTTGTTAGGGTTTCAATTTGGTACTGAGCAAAATTCATTTTAATTTTTTATTTATAGATTAAATGAATTACATATTTTAAATCCTTGCGAAATTTTAAGCAAGTTTCATCTTTACATTTTCGAATTTGGATGAGAAACAAGAAAGTTATGATTTTTTGATTATTTTGGTTATAGTTACTGTAAGAATCGTGAAATAAGGAAGAAGATGAAGTTCATCTTCAAAATTTTGAAAACTTGTTTATTTTATATTTGATTATTGTTGTTTCATAAATGTATGCAACAGCCACCCCAGTGGCAAGCAGCGTGTGTTTCATGTCACTTTCACCTTAAGGGCGCGGGTCCGAACCAAAGTGAACCCCCCTTTTGTATTTTTTCATATTTTTTCTATTTTGTGACTTTCTGAAGTATTTTTCCAATATATTTATACTAAGGAACTCCCTTGACAAATACACGTGCATGGTGTTGTTATAAGACTTTGAATTTGTGACCCTAAGGTTTTGAGTTCAAGCCTTGGTAGAAGCAAACTTAATTTTTTATCACTTGTTTTTTCTTTGGTTTTATATCAAACTTCAAACAATTTTTTAACCAATCAAAACTTCTCTTTTTTAGATGATTTTTTGAAAACTCCTTATTTATCTACTCTATTTTATGAATATAAAAAAATATTTTTATTTCATTATTTTTCAAAATCAAGATATTACCTTTTCAGGGTTTTTAAAGAGATTTTGTTGATCTTTTGATCAAATTTTCAACCTTGCTCACAAAGCTTGATTTTACCATGATAAGTCTTGATTCTCATGAGATATCTTGAAACTTGAGTAAAAATTTCATGATAGCTTGAGCCTTCTTAAAATTTTTCTCAACCAAATTCACATTAAAACATGAAACATGTACAAAAATAAAAAACTATGCTCCATGACTTTCATCTTGATTGTGATGCATACACTTGTTTCAAACATACTAACTCAAACCATTTTTCACAAAGAACACAAGAACATTTAAATTTATTTTTCTTCCTTATTTCTTATTTACATTCTTAGATCAATTTTATAGGCTGCAACTATTGATGAAATACATAAAATAGGGTTCACTTTACTTTTCTCCCCATTCATAAATTTGTACCCCCATTCCCGATGCGTTGTAATAGTGTAGGACATTTAATTTCCACAATTTATCGCTTTCCTTATTACTGCTAGTTAAATAGCATTGTATGGAAAGATTTAAAACAAAATATTAGAAAACCATAAATCCAACATAAATTAACTGAAATCAAAACACATCGCACACGCGGACCTCTACGGTTACCCTCACTTATTGCCTCAGATATAAACAGTCATGTCCCTCGAACGTGGATTGTTTTAGCAAAGACCCTCGATTACAAAAGATCATAGTCCCTCGATGACTCTTTGATGTTTTCTTCGGAAAATGATCTTAATACCTTAGGAAAATTGCTAAAGCGTCCTACAAGTTGTCTTCTATGGCTGTAGGATGACTCGCGCCTGTCCCTCACATCCAATGATAGGGCTTCCTACAAACTAATGGTATGATAACACTATCTAAAGGAGGAGGAAAAGAACAAAGACTTTCTTTTGAGTAGGTATATCACTCGTAATCTCTTACTCACAAACTAAAACAATTTCCACACTTCACACTTTCAAAACAACTACTTTTAAAATGCTTTATAAACACTCTTGAGGACTGATACAAGGGTTATTATAAATAAAATTTCCTTGCATTAGAATTTTCAAAACAACTTTCCACAAAATAACACTTTATTTCGACAAATATTTTCAAAACAAACATTTTATATACATTCTCAAAGATACGAGAATCATTACAAAATTGCCGCACTTAGGCATTTTCAAAATATTTGCAAACATACACAAACACAAGGCATTTTCAAAGTGAGCTAGCGATTAAGAGCCCATAGATAACTACAGATGAAAAGGGTATGAATACCTTCCCTTTTCATAACCTACCCCCTTACTCAGAAAATGCTCAAAAAGGTCTTTCCTGTTCTTTTCACCCTTTCCTTTATTGGATAAAATAAAAGTCTGTGGTGACTCTTATTATCCGCAACATTTGCGACAAAATGAAAAACCAAAAGTCAGTTCTCTCACCGTGTTATAGAACTGGCCACTCATCTGGGGAAAATTACTAAAAGTGGGGTTACCTTAGAGCTAAATCACATTAAAAATTCTTTACTTGCTTGATTTATATGCTTTACATTTTTGGGTTATGCTTGGGTTTATTTCTTGTATAGATCCTATACCCGGATCTGGGGGCAGTCTAGGTAAGTAGAAATAGATCATGCAAACTATACGGCATAGACCAATATGGTTGAAATGATGGCTATGTTAGTGCGACACATTGGTTTGTTCTTGTGTCCCTTGAGTAAGTCAAGGAGAATGTTGGGTTTCCGCGTGGTGTTATAAGCACTAACTGATCGTAGAACCTTAGTTGACACAACTTATCCATTAGAAAGTAGTGAGATGGTTGGCTTTGGTGCAGACTGAAGTTGGTTAATACTCGATACTACACTCATTGAGATTGGACTTTCAAAATATTTCGGTCACAATTTAGATGCTTGTGCTGAAACAATGCCTGAGAGAAAGATTGGTGATATGAGATTTCTAGAACCCGATTACTTCTTTTAAGATAGGTTGAGCTAATTAAACTCAAGAGGGTACTTACCTATAAACTCCATGACATCATGACATCATGCTATAGAATTTTCATTAAGCATTTCAAGGATCTCAAGGGCCGTAATGCAGGTTTATATCGAACTAGAAGTCTATCAAGGGGCAATGGGATTTATTTTCCTCTACCCAGATCCCATTAAAGACGAAAGCACGATGTGATACGGTGGCAGAACCGGCTGTTAATACTGGTTTGCATTTTTTGTTTGCAAATGTTGCGGTAAGAAAGAGTCGCCACCGAATTTTCTTTTATCCAACAAAGGAAAGGGTGAAAAGAACTTAAAAATATCTTTTTTGAGATTTTCTGAGTAAGGGGGTAGATTATGGAAAGGGAAGGTGTTAGCACCCTTTCCATCTGTGGTTTTCCACGGGCTCTTAGGTGCTTGCTCATTTTTGAAAACTGTTTCCGTGTTTGTGTGTTTTGAAAGGTTTTTGTTTGCTTTATGGTAACTTTTGTATCATTCTTCAAGAGTGTGGTAAAGCATTTTTGAAAAGAATTTTGAAAGGTGTGTAAGTGTAAAAAATCAGATTTTGAGCAAGTACTTAAGAACTGTCTACCTACTCGAAAAAGGATGTTATTTTCCTCCTCTCCTTTAGATAGTGCTATCCTACTATTAGTGAGTAGTTATCCCTATCGTTGGATGTTAAGGGACTATCAAAAGGGACGTTTATGGTCATTGAAGGCAACATGTAGAGATACCTTAGCATTTCGAAGGGATTGTCATCATATAGGCAACATCGAGGGACAAGATCATTTCTCGTAGGCAACTCGAGGGACACTAAGGGAATATGATCTTTATGATGACTTTTAGATTGAGGGTCTTTGCTAAGATATCCATACGTTCGAGGGATATGACCATTTACGAGGCAACCAAAGTGAGGTATACCCTAGGGGTGCAAGTGTGCAAGAATGTGCTTTTTTTCAGATATTTATCTTGAAGTTAGTGACCTACTGATTAACTGATTAATATTTGTCATCACGCCTAATTTACTAACAATTTATATACAAGCATATAAGAAATATAAAAGCGAGAAAGAAAGGTCCTACAACTATTACAAGGCTTTGGTGTAGATACATAAATAATGTCTGAAAAATAAAGTGCAGAAATCAAAAACCCTAATTAACTATTACAAACCGCGAACAATTACATAATAAAATAAATAATCGTATGGAAAAATAATAACGCACAAGAATTAAGACTGGCCTACGTTTGAAACCCTAGAAATCTGATTGCTCATTAAAAATATTTTTGGTCTTTTATGAAAAATATTTGAAATTTAACCTAATTTCTAACTAATTTTAAATTACAAAAAAGGTTAAAATTTAATTAAATTAATTTGCAAAAATTAATTTTCTTAAAAAAACTCTAAATCCTATTTTTTGATGATTTTTTGATTTAAAAAAGGAATAAACAAAAAAATATAAACTAAACAAAAAAATAAAGAAATTAAGAAATGGGCCTGAGGATGGTGAGAAACCCAATTGGAGGAGTGTGCTGCTGAATTTTGCAAAGCCCAAATCTTGTTGGCCCACAGCCTGCGTGTGATTTGGTGTGGCTGTGTTAGGGAGGTCCATGGTACGCCTATGTGCTAGAGGCGCTGGATCTGAAGGATGATTGATCTGATGGGGATGACGTGGTTATCCCATGATGCACGTGAGTGGCCCGGCTACACTGAATTTGGAAGAAATTCATTAGAAAAAATAACATTCAAGACCTGGGAATCGAACCCAGGTCTTCTACTTAATGCGCATGTCCCTTACCACCAAGCCACCCTGTCATTCGTTAGATGAAATAAACACAAAACAATATCATCCAAATAATGGTCAGAAATTCTTTTTATAAAACAAAATGGATGCTATTTCAAATTGGCCAACTAGGCTGTGCCATGCAGTCGTCTTCCCCAACCCTCTATCATGTTAGCCTATGGTCTTTTACCTACGGACATTATCAGTCACTAAATCACCTGCAATTTCCAAAATCTACAACAAGCAATATAAATTCAGTTTAACACCATGGATCAACTGAGTTTGATCTCGTGAGCATGATGGTGCTCCTATTTTGACATGATTTTACCTGTATCTGAAAAGCCTAAATCAAAGGTCAAAACCCTAACAATGGAATATTGTCATATATTCATCAAAACAGGCAATTAACGATTCAAACATGTTCTAATCATTCATACAAGCAAGAATGCATGATCCAAATCCATTTATAATGTACGTAAGACTATAATCATTTTCAAAAAAAGAAGGACAAACCATGACTTTATTGGGCATGATTCTTGGAGCTTTGGCGCTTGGCAGTGATGCATCTAGCTTCAGAAGGCCTCTAGGAGTTGATTGCAAGCTTCAGAATGCCTTGAATCCTTCTGCAACTCCAAATACTATTGAAACTTTTCTCTTGAAAATTTGAAGTTTTGAATGTTAGTTTCGTGCGGCCAACCCTTGTATTTTTTGTCTGGCAATGTTATGTTTATATATTTGGATGTATTAGGGCAACAAAAGTGGATTGAATCTTGAAGATTTGTGTAGAAAAGATTTGATTTGCATTTGGAATTTTATGTTTCTAATTTTGGCCAAAACTTGCTCATCTCCCTCCAATTAGCCTTTACACGAGTTTTTGATCCAATCTTCTGATTTTAGGCCCATGATCTGATCATAAAACAAATCTTTGGATTTAATTAATCATTTTACTACTTTATTTGGTTTATTAAGATTTAAATGAATAAAAATTCAAATAAATAAAAATTCAAATAAATAAAAACAAATCTCATAAAAATAAAATAATGGATTTAAATGTCTTGCATAAGTCCATGGATGTGTTTGAGGTCCAAAACCCACACCCATTAGTTTAAAATAATCCAAGTTGCTCACATTGACTTTTGTGCATTTTCATAAAACTGGTCAACTTTAGCAATGCATATCTTTCTCAATTTTAACCCTAAGAGGGCGTTCTTGAACTTTTTAGAGACCCTAGGATGTCCCCTAAACAACCCTTTTTTTTCATCTCAATTGGATCTTCCATGTTCATGTAAGGAGCTTTGACCCAAAAGGTGTTTTTGTTGACTTTTTGAAAGGACCTATAATGTATGAGCTTGTATCTTTCCAATGGTGCATTTCTTGAACTTGAGGTCCGAAGAGAAGTTATATAGAATTGGATTATCTTCAAAATGAACCTTGGTGGATTTATTTTTGATAAAGTATGAGAAAGTTATGCCTAGTCAAAGTTTGGTTGACTTTTCCTATAGAAACCCTAATTTGCCATTTTTGACTTTTGATGAGTTAGGAGAATTTCTAGAGGAATCATGATCAAACCTTGATCAAATGATGGATATTACTTCAAAATGTTAATGTTGACCAAAAATCTTGAAGTTTGACTGTATTTGGGCTAAAATTGACTTTTGACCTAGTACAGTTGATTTCCAAGCATTTGAGTAGTTGATTGAGCAGACTTGTTGTTCAAGGCATGAAATTTGGCATGGATGATCTTGAGGACATATTAGGACCAAGGAGAACATTTGGGATCCTTAGGACTCAAAAATCTTGCTTAAAATTGAAACCCTAGTTGAGGTTCATTGCCTTAGGAGGAGAATTTGTCTGGTCAATTCTTAGTCATCCTAGGGCAATTGAGGACCTCTAGAAGCATGTCTTGAGTGAAAAATGGGAGGGAAAATTTTGGGGTACAACACATGATATCTTGAGTCAAAGGCACCCACTCGACATGGTGAGCTTGATTCCCGTAAAAGGACATTCAACGATACGAAGTTCTTCAATTAAAGCTGCAGTCAGACTCAACTTCTAATATTTTCTTGTGTTTACCCTGCGAGATCCTTAAAAATATTGCATTTACATATCATGCATCATCTCATAACAGGTTTTCCCATACAAGTTTTCTCATCTTCTTAATATTTACTTCAGTATAAGATGGCCCTCGAACAAACCGTTAGAGATATCCAAGCTCAAAATGCACAATTCCAGGAAATGTTCCTGAACCTATCCAGGTGGCAAGAGGAATTGAAAGTACTCCTCACTGAGAGCATGGCCAAGAATAATCCTGAAAACAAAAGGGATAACCAATTGGGGAAATTGCAAGCTGAGATGGCCATGATGAAACTCTAGATGATGGGTCAGATGGCTCTTATCCAAAACATAGCTCGGGGATAAGAAGAGTTGAGAATCATTATCAGCAGGCTTCTTCAAGACATATACGATCGTATGGGATGAACGGCTAGAATTGGGGATCAAATCATTAATCAACCTCCAATGAGACAAGATGTTGGCTTGGTTGAGAGTAGGCCTTTCTGGATTGCTACTACATCGTAAGCCCAACAACGACCTCGCCAACAACAACAGGGTATTCAGTGTAAGAAGGATACATCCAAAAGACAATATACCAAACTCAACATGTCAGTGTCACAAGCTTTGAAACACATGTTAAAGACGAAGTTGGTTACGTTGAAGAACCCTCCTCAGAATCCCAACACTTCCGCTCCTAGCTATCATCCCAATGCAAGGTGTGCATACCATTCTAATAGTCCTGGATATGATACGAATGGCTGTTGGGCGTTAAAGAATAAGATTCAAGACTTGATCTACGAAGGAGCATTCAAATTCACACAAGATAGTAAGATTGAATTTTTTTGTCATCCCTCAAAGGCACACCATTTGAAGTGAAAAATTAAGGCGGAAAAGCTTTTTGTTCATTCGAATTTTCATTTGTAATTTCTTTAGTTGATTCAAACACTTATATTTATGTCAGACTTTAGTTTCCCCCGTTAACGCATTGCATATGTTTCTCTTAAATTAATCCATTCGTTCTCACTATATTTAAATTGTACTTTTTTACTTCCTTTTTGTGATATTCAACTCTCGTTAAAAGCTATAAGCCTTTAGAGGGAGGATGACGAAAACGATACCATAATCTCATACAATAAGCTTTTGAATGGACCTTGCTGATGATGTACAAGTGTTGTTTCAAATCTTAAATAGTGGAGTTATAAGGAAGATAATCCCTTGTCAACCCCTTTGAGCCTAAGAAGTAGGAGTTTTCTATTTTGTATAAATTGAACCCTTTAATCATAACCTCGGGCAGGGTAGTTTCTCAGTTTTTAAAGAGATTTTGTTGATCTTTTGATCAAATTTTCAACCTTGCTCACAAAGCTTGATTTTACCATGATAAGTCTTGATTCTCATGATATATATTGACACTTGAGTAAACATTTCATGATAGCTTGAGCCTTCTTAAGATTTTTCTCAACCAAATTCACATTAAAACATGAAACATGTACAAAAATCAAAAGCTATGCTCCATGAATTTCATCTTGATTGTGATGCATACACTTTTTTCAAACATACTAACTAAAACCATTTTTCACAAAGAACACAAGAAAATTCAAATTTCTTTTTCTTCCTTATTTCTTATTTACATTCTTAGATCAATTTTATAGGCAGCAACTATTGATGTAATAGATAAAATAGGGTTCACTTTACTTTTCTCCCCATTCATAAATTTATACCCCCATTCCCGAAGCATTGTAATAGCGTAGGACATTTAATTTCCACAATTTACCGCTTTCCTTATTACTGTTAGTTTAATAGGATTGTATGGAAATATTTAAAACAAACTATTAGAAAACCATAAAAATCCAAGATAAATTAATTGAAATCAAAACACTTTGCACACGCGCACCTCTAGGGTTACCCTCACTTGTTGCCTCGAATATAAACAGTCATGTCCCTCAAACGTGGATTATTTTACCAAAGACCCTCGATTAAAAAAGATCTTAGTCCCTCGATGACCCTTCGATGTTGCCTTCGGTAAAAGATCTTAGACCCTCACAACAATTTCTAAAGCATCCTACAAGTTGCCTTCTATGACTGTACGATGACCCGCACCTGTCCTCCACATCCAATGATAGGGCTTCCTACTAACTAATGGTATGATAGTGCTATCTAAAGGAGGAGGAAAAGAACAAAGACTTTCTTTTGAGTAGGTAGATCGCTCTTAATCTCTTGCTCACAAACTAAAACAATTTCCACACTTCACACTTTCAAAACAACTACTTTTAAAACGCTTTATAAACACTCTTGAAGACTGATACAAGGGTTATTATATAGCAAATTGCATTACATTGGAATTTTGAAAACATCTTTCCACAAAACAACACTTTCTTTAAACAAATATTTTCAAAACAAGCATTTTGTATACATTCTCAATGATATGAGAATCATTACAAAATTGCTGCACTTAGGCATTTTCAAAATATTTGCAAATATACACAAACACAAAACATTTTCAAAATGAGCTAGTGATTAAGAGTCCGTAGATAACTACGGATGAAAGGGGTTCTAACACCTTCCCTTTTCATAACCTACCCCCCTTACTCATAAAATTCTCAAAAGGTCTTTCTTGTTCTTTTCACCCTATCCTTTATTGGATAAAAGAAAAGCCGGTGGTGACTCTTGATATCTGCAACATTTGAAATAAAATACAAAACCAAAAGTCAGAACTTCAAGTCTTCAGAGTCTTCATAACCTTGTCTTCAGAATCTTCAAAACTTGGTCTTGAGAATCCTTTGTTTTTAGAAACATAAGTCTTCAACATCTGGACTTCAATCAGAACTTATGTCTTCAGATCTTTAGAGCTTGGTTTCTTAGACGTGTATCCGAGTTACAACTTTATAACCTTCTGAAACCTTTTTCTATTGTTCATCAGAACTTGTGTAGCACAGAAGCGGAACTTCGTCTCTTCTAATGTCTTGGCAGCGCCATTCATCAGAAGCAGAACATGTTTGTTAAATACTCAAAATAACAAAAATTGGAGTATCAAAATTGTTCATACAAGCATACTCTTTGTTACCATCAAAACTCAGATAAAATTTTAGAACCAAATCTTGTTCTAACAATCTCCCACTTTTTTATGATGACAAAACTATGTATTTTGATGACACAATTTTGTACATAATCATAAAAAGTATTAGATATAAGAAGGGTAAGAATTACTTATCCTATATATGAAACTCCCCTTGAATCTAAGACTTGATGAAGATCGTATATCTTGATTATGAACCATTTGAGTAGAACTCCCTTTGGTTGGAATATATCAGATATTGAGATCTTGAGAGTCTTTATTCTAGAAGCCAATCATGCCAATTGAGATCTTTAAACTTTAGCGTCACAAAGACAGATTCCATATTCTCAATTCCAAGCCTGATTATTAACTTACCCTTCTTTGAGTCTGATTCGAGAAGTTAGACAAAGAACTTTGTTTAACATGTTTAGAACTTGATTCTAATCAGAGTTCAAGATTCCTAAAAAAGAAAATAATTTTAACATAAACAAAAGTTTAACTGGTTTAAAATGTAAGCAGATCTTTTCAAATATGTTTTCCAGAACTTGATTATCAGAATCAAAATGTTACTTTCAGTTATTTACTCCCCCTTTTTATCATAATTAAAAAGGTAATTATGTGTGAAAAACATAAAAATAGAAAAAATAAAAGAAACGAAAATAAGAAGTGATAAATGAAAATAATACTTCATTGAATTTAGAAAAGAAAAAAAACAATCAGAAAGAAGAAAAACAAAAGAAAGGAAATAGATAGAAGTCCTATGTTTCAGAGCAAAAGGAAAAACAAAAGCCTAAGTGCCTAGGTTCCAGAAGAGGATGGAGCGGGAGCATATATCTTTTGCGGAATTAACTGAAGCATATTCTGAACATTCTCATTGACCACCTTCTTTTCATTGATGCTCTCTCTGAAAACTTGTTATTTTTCTATAATTTTACTAATTGCATTTTCCAGACGCACAATGGCTGGATCAGAATATGATACAATCAGAGCTTCTTGTCTTGCCTTTTCTGCTCTTTCATCTACTTGAGCCAATCTGGCTTCTTTAACAATTTTGGCTTCTTCTTTTTCTTGAGCCTTGAGCCTAGCTTCCTCTTCCTCTTTAAGCGCTCTACCTTCAACTTCTCTTACCCACTAAATTCTTTCTTGTTATTTACCTTATCCTTTAGAGATAGTACTATCCATACCATTAGTTGGTAGATAGTCCTATCTATTGGATGTGAAGGGACATGTATAAGGTTATCGTATGGTCACCGATGGAAACATGTAAGGTTACTTTAGCAATTGTATCAAAGGGACTATCATCATTTTTCTTGTAGGGTCATCGAAGGGACTAGATTATTTTATAGGCAACTCAGAAGGTCATCGAGGGATTATGATCTTTATTCGAAAGGGATCATGATGATATTGTTAAATCGAGGGTCTTTTGCTAAAGTATCTCTACTTTCAAGGGACGTGACCAATGTTTCGTAGGGCAACAAGAGAGGTTACTCTAGAGGTACAAGTGTGAAGAGTGTGTTAATTTAGTTATCTTATCTTGAAAATTAGGGTTATCTATGTCCAATTATTAGTCTTTCTATACAAACCCTAATTACTAACAGTTAACTATGTACATAAAATTAAAGTGCGTAATGTAGAATCCTATGTTATTACATCCTGTGAGAAGTTACATAATTAAAAAAATGTGGAAAAAGAAATCTACTCTATTACATTGATAGTGCGATCCTATACACTTAACTGACAAAAGATGAATGAAAGTGTTAGAAAAATATTTTAAAGACCTAAAATCTAAATGATAATGTTTTTGGTATTTTTTCAAATTATTCTGGTGTTAATAATAATAATTAAAATCCTAATTCTAATTAATCTTAATTAATAAAAAGCCTAAAGTCTAATTAATTTATAATAAAAAAAGATATCAAAACCTAACAAACTAATTAAAACCCTAAGTAATCAATTAATCCTTATCCTAATTTTTGGTTTTATGATTAATTGGTTTAATTAGAAAAGAATAAATTAAGTGGAATGAAGAACAAGGGTTGGAAAATAAGGAAAATAAAATGTATGGGGTGGGAATCGAACCCACCTCCTTGAGGTTATAGGTAGATGTTGCGTCCACTTGGCCAAATAAGCGTTTGTGATTGAAAATAAGAATCAACCAATTTGGTATTAACCTGCGTGTTATCCTGAAAAAAGCAAAATTATTTGACAAGAGGAGGGATCAAACCACGCCTTTTGCAATAACAGACACACTTCTTACCATCAGGTCACCAATTGTTTTGCATTATATATCAAATCAGCAACCCATATATAATAATCAAACAATTAAAAATATCAATCAAATCCGTTTAGAAGCAGCTCTTCGCGAGGCCACGCTGAAACAATAGATAACCCTCCTCCATGACCACAAATTCAAAAAGTGTGAATTCTAGCTCGGCAGCCTAATCCTGTGAAGAAATCAGAAAGATTCTCGCGAAGGGAAAGCTGACCGCAAACAGGGAAGGACCATACCGCGTCTGTGGGGCTACGGGCACTGCGGCATACTACCTTGAGCATTTAAATGGAGAACCACTACCTCGAACATGGAATGCCACAAACTAAAACAATATTACAGCTAAGTCCTTATCCTACTATGGGCATTGGCATTCGACCAATCCCCTCGAACCGATGACAGGATGGGCTCGACCATGTAGGCATGTTAAGGTACAGGAATGACCTCCAAATATCAACACCATCAGGTTGTTGTTCAGTTGTCGAGCAAAACCTTAGCCCGACAGGGACACCTCAACCGAGATCTGATGTCGAAGTACCCAACAGGAAGAATACCCAACTCGCGACGGGCAGCTCACGCCACGAGCTTAAGATCCCGACCGTAATCTTGAACTCGTCGGATCCTTACTCCATTTCCTCGACACATTCGACATGTGTCAATCACAACCAAGGTCGAGCACTAATCTCTAACCTTAGAAATACTAACTTTCATACATTAACCAAGTAAAAAACAAAAACATGCAATTATTTATAAACAAGTAAGTATAAAATCAAAACGAAGGCATTCATGAATGCCGACCACGAAGGCCGACGCAGTTTAAATAATTACAAAATTAGGCACGACAACCACAAATCCAAATGAAGGCATTCATCTAGACTTCAATCAGAACTTCTGTCTTCAGATCTTTAGAACTTGGTTTCTTGGACGTGTATCAGAGTCACAACTTTAGAACCTTCTGAAGCGTTTTTCTATTATTCATCAAAACTTGTGTAGCACAAAAGCGGAACTTGGTCTCTTCTAATATCTTGGCAGCGCCATTCATCAGAAGCAAAACCTGTTTGTTAAATATTCAAAATAACAAACATTAGAGTACCAAAATTGTTCATACAAACATACTCTTTATTATCATCAAAACTCAGAGATAAAATTTTAGAACCAAATGTTGTTCTAATAATCTCCCCCTTTTTGATGATGACAAAACTATGTATTTTGATGACACAATTTTATACATAATCATAAAAAGTATCAGATATAAGAAGGGTAAGAATTACTTATCCTATATATGAAACTCCCCCTGAATCTAAGACTTGATGAAGATCGTATATCCAGATTATGAACCATTTGAGTAGAACTCCCCTTAGTTGGAATAGATCAGATATTGAGATCTTGAGAGTCTTTATTCTAGAAGCCAATCATGCCAATTGAGATATTGAAACTTTAGCATCACAAAGACAGATTCCAGATTCTCAATTTAGAGCCTGATTATTAACTTAACCTTCTTAGAGTCTGATTCTAGAAGTTAGACAAAGAACTTTGTTTAACACGTTTAGAACTTGATTCCAATAAGAGTTCAAGGTTCCTAAAAAAGAAAACAATTTTAACATAAACAAAAGTTTAACTGGGTTAGAATGTAAGCAGATCTTTTCAAAGATGTTTTCCAGAATTTGATTATTAGAATCAAAATGTTTCTTTCAGTTATTTACTCCTCCTTTTTGTCATAATTAAAAAGGTAATTATGTGTGAAAAACATAAAAATAGAAGAAATAAAAGAAACAAAAATAAGAAGTGATAAACGAAAATAAAACTTCATTGAATTTAGAAAAGAAAAAAAATCAGAAAGAAGAAAAACAAAAGAAAGGAAATAGATAGAAGTCCTATGTTTTAGAGAAAAAGGAAAAACAAAATCCTAAAAGTCTAGGTTCTAGAAGAGGATGGAGCGGGAGCAGATATCTTTTGCAGAATTAACTGAAGCATATTCTGAACATTCTCATTAACCACCTTCTCTTTGTTGATGCTCTCTCTAAAAACATGTTGTTCTTTTCTAATTTCACCAATTGCGTTTTCTAAATGCACAATGGCTGGATCAGAATATGATACAATCAGAGCTTCTTGTCTTGCCTTTTCTGCTCTTTCAGCTACTTGAGCCAATCTGGATTCATCATCAATTTTGGCATCTTCTTTTTCTTGAGCCTTGAGCCTAGCTTTCTCTGCCTCTTTCAGCGCTCTAGCTCCAGCTTCTCTTACCCACTAAAGTCTTTCTTGTTATTTTCCTTCTCCTTTAGAGATAGTATTATCCGTACCATTAGTTGGTAGGTAGTCCTATCTATTGGATGTGAAGGGACAAGAATAGGGTCATCGTATGGTCATCGAAGGCAACATGTAAGGATACTTTAGCAATTGTATCGAAGGGACTATCATCATTTTTCTTGTAGGGTCATCGAAGGGACTAGATTATTTTGTTGGTAACTCGGAGGGTCATCGAGGGATTGTGATCTTTATTCGAAAGGGACCATGATGATATTGTTAAATCGAGGGTCTTTTTCTAAAGTATCTCTACTTTCTAGGGACGTGACCAATGTTTTGTAAGGCAACAAGAGAGGTTACCCTAGAGGTGCAACTGTGAAGAGTGTGTTAATTCAGTTATCTTATCTTGAAAATTAGGGTTATCTATGTCCAATTATTAGCCTTGTCATACAAAGCCTAATTACTAACAGTTAACTATTTACATAAAATTAAAGTGTGGAATGTAAAATCCTACGCTATTACATCCTGTGAGCATTTACATAATTAAAAAAAATGTGGGAAAAGAAATCTATGCTATTACATGGATAGTGCGATCCTATTCACTTAACTGGCAAAAAATGAATGAAAGTGTTAGAAAAATATTTTAAAGACCTAAGATCTAAATGTTAATGTTTTTGGTATTTTAAGAAATTAATTCAGGTGTTAATAATAATAATTAAAATCCTAATTCTATTTAATTTTAATTAATAAAAAGCCTAAAGTCTAATTAATTTATAATAAAAAAAGATACCAAAACCTAACTAACTAATTAAAACCCTAAGTAGTCAATTAATCCTAATCCTAATTTTTGGTTTTATGATTAGTTGGTTTAATTAGAAAAGAATTAATTAAGTGGAATGAAGAACAAGGGTTGGAAAATAAGGAAAACAAAATGCATGGGGTGGGAATCGAACCCACCCCCTTGAGGTTATAGGTAGATGTTGCGTCCACTTGGCCAAATGAGCCTTTGTAATTGAAAATAAGAACCAACCAGTTTGGTATTAACCTGCGTGTTATCCTAAAAAAAGAAAAATTATTTGACAAGAGGAGGGATCGAACCCACGCCCTTTGCAATACCAGACACACTTCTTACCATCAGGTCACCAATTGTTTTATGTTATACATCCAATCAGCAACTCATATATAATAATCAAACAATTAAAAATATCAATAAAATAAAATGCACGCTCAGGTGGGCTCCTATGATTTTGAATGGATGAATGAGAAGGGAGCATTGAGCCACGTGTTTCCTCTGGCCGGTCAAATCACCATGGAGGGTGGCTGCAACTGTCTTCTTCGGCCACTTGAAATTGCTAACCTATGGAATAAACAAAATTAAAACACAAGATTAAGGCTGCCCCCCTAAATCGACCCCTGCAAATCGATTGGTGGCATTAGTTTTGCCTGAAACTGTCTGGAAATAATGATACGAAGGTACATAAGCGTTTTTCCCTAGCCAAGGAAAAACACGATTCTCACGTTAGAGCTTTTATTTTATGATTCAAACCAGTTCTAAATAATAGCAGGAACCCATTTGGTCAATTAACAAACATTAATAATGCATGAAATTAGTTATATGAATATTTGAAGAAAAAAAGTAAATCAGAGAAGATGAGTATGCTTGTTTCAAGCACCAATGGCCATGACTTTCGACTTGTTATTACCCTTAGATGCTTCAGGAATGATTTGCAATGGATGACTCAGACTGAAAGTGGCTGGATCTTTGGTTTTGACTTTTCCCTAATATTGAAATTTTGTGTGGCTTTTGAGACTTGCTTGGAGGAAGCTTCTTTTCGCCCTTTTCTTATGGAGTGTGTCCTCTATTTATAATACTTGGATTAGGTCAACAAACATTGTAAAAAATCCCATGGAATCAAGTGTCTCAAATGTGATTCAAAAACCTTCCAAAAATAGAGATTTTCTTACCTTCTTGGTTCCACACGGTTTTGATAGTTGGTTATGAGCTTTTTGGGCTTCAAATCTGATCCAAAACAAAATCCATGCGCCTAAATCTATTTATCTCATATTTTATTTAATTTATTTTTAATTTCTTTGAATAAAAATCAAAATTAATATAAAAAATTATGATAATGTATGAATGGACTTAGAGGTCCTTTATTATGTCATGAACATGTTTAGACCTTAAAATATAGGTCCACTAGCTCAAAAATTCGGTTGCAACTGGTTTTTAAATCGAGAGTCGTCACCCTTAATTTTTATCCTAAGGAAGGGAATATAAAGGAATAACCCTAAAAAGTTCAGAGATTTTAGATTGTTGACTCGGTTCTAGACGAGGGGAAGGTGTTAGGCACCCCTCATCTACCTCGTTCACAAGGATACTAGGGTTAGAAGCGCCTTTTTTTTAGGAAAAAAGGGTTTTAAAGTTTAATTAGGGGAAAAGGATTTGTTTTTTAATTAGGGAGACTCACCAAGATTTTAATCATATGGCTACATATCCTCTTAGGAGGAATCAAAGTCTCATTTCGTAGTTCGCGGTCTTGTTTGTGTTTTTTATGGGTTGGTGAAATATCTCGAATTCTCTTTGAACCAAATCTAGGTTTGTAAATTGCGGAATCTTGGATATAGTGAAGATGTGAAAAACACAAGAAGGGGGGGTTGAATTGAAAAACATGGATCAAAAACAACTTAATGACACAGTATTTTTATCCTGGTTTGTTTGATCTCAAACTACTCCAGTCCACCCGTCATGGTGATTTCGCCTCTCTCCAACGAGGTCTTAATCCACTAATCTCAAAAGATTACACAACTACTTTAACAACTGTTAAAGTCTTCTTGAGTACAACCACAAACCGGTTAATCTCAAGGAAATCTTTTACAAATAATTGAACAAGAATGTGTTGTTGTTTTCTAACAAAATAGTTTATCACAACTGTGATGATTACACAGGTTAAGCTTATAGTATAGAATAAATTTGCTAGAGCTTGAATAAGCGTGGTTTGGAATTCTCTGCAAATTGATGTGTGCGTACATACGTGCTTATTTTGCAAGCAAACTTGTTTATATAGACAAGCAAGAGACGTTGTCCATAAAGCAAGTTTAATTTTAATAACACACTTTCCTTATGTAGAAGATCTTGTCTGAAGAAAGCCGTTGGCATTTAATTATGCCTTGAATAAATAGTAACGCTTCAGAGTCTTCTTTGCTTTAACTGCTGATGAAGCTTAAGAGTTGATGACTTGGTTGATATGTCTTTGTTAAGAGTCAGGGTTAATTTGTTTAGGCGCAGATTCTGGTCATCAAACTTCAGCGTAAAAACTGTTTTGCTTCAAAGTGTAATATTTTAGCTTATCTTCTGATGCTGATCCCATCAGAACTTCTGCATACATAGAGCATATTTTTAAGGATCATATTTGTTCTATATATATATATATATTCTTTGTATTTATTTATTCTTTATATTTGTTATCATCAAAACTCTAATCAAGGGTTGTAGAATCAAACTATGTTCTAACAATCTCCCCCTTTTTGATGATGACAAAAACCAGATTTTTCAATTTAAAAATAAAGAATAAAAAGTATAGAATTAAGAAGAAAAAACTCCCCCTGAGTTGATTACTTCCCTTAAATTCTTTGAATCCTTGAGCAACAGAATTTGACTACGTCTTTCATTAGAGTTTTGTACCTGTTCAAGGTTTTAGAAGAAGGAAGTTAAGTAGTTCAGAATGTTTGGGACTTCTGTCTCAGTAATCCGTTATTGAAAATATCTTATTCTTTCTCCCCCTTTTTGTCAGTTATCCAAAAAGGCTATATAATCAGAGCTAAAAAGGATTTATATTAAAAATAAGAAGCAATGATAGGAAGTTCAGAACAGCAGCAATGTAGAACAAATATTAAAGATAAACAAATTTTAAAAACACCGGAAAAATCTAAGAGGGAGGAGGAAGGCGCGTGAACAAAGCTTCCAACAAGCCCTTGATCTAGGTGTTGGTTTCCTCTTGCTTGCTTAACATACTCTTGATTTCCTTGATTGTATCATCCTGTTTATCCAACCTTTCCTGAATAACAATATCTGCTCTCTTTAGTTCTTCCAGAGTTTGCCTTTCCTGGGAGGGAGCTGGAGAATCTTCAGAAACTGGAAGCTTCTCAGAGCATTCTACAACTTGATCATTTTGAACCAATTCCTCTGCAGAAATCATCTCATCTGGAGTAGAAGTCAGAGTGAGACCTTCTGACTCTGGTTGAACATTGTCTGATGGATGATGTTCTGACCAGGGAGTATTGTCCAGAGGGAGAATCTCTTCCTTGAGAAGTTGGCTCAGAACTTGGTCTTCGAATATCTTTAGTAGATTGCTGAAATTCTGTTGAACTTGTCCGTAGCACTGTTCTTGCATCTTATGAGTTTCAGAGCTTATCCATTTTCTAAAACTTGTCCAAAGATAATCCGAGGCAGCATGATTGGTCATCTCAAGACTAGCTTGCTTCAGGGAGGTTATCCATTTCTGCATTTCTGTTTCAAATATCAAAAAACTAGTACCAACATCTGGTGTAGGTTCAGAAGGTTTTGGTTTTGGAATGGCAGTTTTGTGAGTTATGGCAGCAAGGCGTTCAAATACAGTTAGGTCAATGACAAGTTTAACATTGTCATTTGGATTGCTTTTTGGTGAGGGAGTGGCAGAGTCTGGTATAATTATTGGACTGGTTGTGGAATTTGGTGGAGTTGATTCTATTGAAGAGGGAATTTGGGGAATGTCCAGAATGGTGAGGGGAATACGGATGGCCAGAGGTTCAGTGATTTCTGGAATGGGAATAATATCTGAATCTGAAGTGGGTTCTTCAGATTGGTTGGATGTAAGATGGTGAGGTTCTGTTTCAAAGGATTCAGAAGGTTGGATCTCAGAAGTTTGAACTTCTGGTTGTGATTGTTCAAGTTGTGGAGATGGAGGTAGTGGAATTTCTTGTTGAGGAGAGAGGGGAATATCTGGTTGTGGAGCTTCTGTGGTGGTTTCGAAGTTTGGATTTTCTGGGATTAGAGGGTTTGGATTTTTTGGTGTGGGAGCAGAAATATTTTGGTCAAAAGATTCAATGTCTGACAGAACTTTTGCAAGTTCTGCTTGAGTTGTTTCAGTATTTGGATTGATAGGAAGGGAGTAAGTTTCTCTAAGACTTAGAGTTTCTGAGGGGTCAAACCCTATGTCAAAATCATCAAACGTTTGTGGGGTAGGATTTTCTGATTGGGTAGGTAAGGGTCCAGATGTTGATAAAGATATTGAGTTTAAAACATTAACAGAAGAAGAATTACCTTTCATTTTAGCAGCTTTTGGAGTCCGCTGAGATGATCCTTCTGCTACTGCCTTTCTTTTCTTATTCTTCTTCAACACAACTTCTGGAGTCGCCTGTTGCAAGTCCTAAATATTTACCCTTGGTGCAGTGCCATCTACCTTGCATGCATCCAAATATCTGACGATAATCTCAGGCTTGGAATCAATTTCTGAGAACATAGGGAAATCATCCAGAGGGATTCTTTTGGAAGTAATGGTTGCAAAGGATGTAACATTGGGTTCCTTTCTGATGTTCTCAATAATTTTCATCTTTTTCAGATTCTTTGCATTCAAAGGCTTCCCAGCAGTTGCCTCTAGAGAGCTGATTTCTTGTGCTTCTGTTAGATGCTCTATCAGCCTATTCTCTGTCAGAATATCTGATATTAGCCTTCCAAGGGGTATCCAGTCCCTTTTGGTATGCTCATATTCTCTAGTCTCCTTAACACTGGTCCTCAGATGATTGAATAGCAAGTGAGTCAAATTTACCTTAGTCTTCTGGGAGATAAAGTAGATCAAAAACTGCTGATCAATGTTTATGTAGTCAGGAGAGCTGGTTGGCTTCCTGTTGTTGATGCATCCCAGAATTATCTTAGCCCATATTCTGTGATGATCCTTCAAATCCCTTATCTTGCTGGAGGGAAGACCCAAAGTGAAAATTTCTCTTGCAATTGAAGCAACATCATCACATCTTTCAGCCATGTCGATACACCTTACGCTACCACCACTGGAACCTATCAGTCTTGCAATTAGGTCTTCAGTAATTACTATCTTCTTCCCCAGTACATACGAAGTGAATTGATGGTTGGAGGATGAAGCATGAATCCAGAATTCCTTCACAAGGATTGGAAACGTTGGACCTAGAAGACGGTAAAAATACCTGTTCCATCCTTGAGCCTTTACCTCTTCAGAAAGATTGAATCCATTTTCTTGAAGACTTTCAAAATCCACGATTAGTTCTGAAAGCACTTCTAGGTTGTCAATGGGCGTGAGGAGAGTTCTGAACGGTTCTTCATATTGTTCCATAGATTCTGTTCTCTGAGTACTGGTATTTGAGATACTTGAGGAAGCCATGTTCACACAGGAAATTGAGAAGAAAATGAAAGGGTTTTGAAAGTACACACAGAAAACAATTAAAATGAATTGAGAGAGTAAAAGTGAAAGAGTGTAAAGTGTGAGATTTGTGTTTAAATAGATTTTTGAAAACATAAACTGCAAGAGAGAGAAATAATTAGTAATGATTATAAGCATTTATGACAGCTGATTTTAGGGGATTCAGAAAGATATTAGAATAGTTACCCATGACATGTGTCTCAATGCACCCAATCAGCGCTTTTGACCTTTCAGAAAAGTGAACGCGTGTTCAGCCTCAGAAGGTAGTTGATGAATGGATGACAACTGTTTGCTTGCGTGAACAACACATATCTATCATTGCAATGAAATGCTCAAATCTTCATGGATATATTCTGATGCAATTTGTACTACTAAAGTTCTGAAGGCAGAGTGATCAGCAGTTCACAGAAAATAACCAAAATTCTGAAGATTAAGATATGTAAATAAAACAGTTTATTCTGGGTAAAGCTTCATGCTGAGATGTTTCAGAATGAAGTTAAACCTATCTTCAGAAAGAGGTTTTGTAAAGACATCAGCCCATTGATGGTCTGTGTCAATAAATTTTAAATTAAGAATCCATTTCTGAATATAGTCCCTAATAAAATGATGTTTTATTTCTATATGCTTAGCCCTAGAATGCAAAATAGGATTTCTACTGAGACAAATAGCATAAGTATTGTCACAAAGGATAAGAATGTTACTCTCAAATATATTGAAGTCCTCAAGTTGATTTTTTATCAAGAGCATTTGCGTGCTGCATCCAGCTGCTGCTATGTATTCAACTTCTGCTGTTGATAGAGCTATTGTGGATTGTCTTTTGCTGGACCATGAGATCAGATTTTCTCCCAGAAACTGGCAGCTTCCAGAAGTGCTTTTACGTTCTACTCTGTCTCCAGCAAAATCAACATCACAATATCCTACTAAGCTGTAATCATTTGATTTTCTATAAAATAAACCCAGATTAGCAGTACCTTTCAGATACTTGAAAATTCGCTTAACTGCTGTTAAGTGAGATTCTCTAGGATCTGATTGGAATCTAGCACAAATGCAAACACTGAATAGAATTTCAGGCCTTGAAGCCATCGGATACAGAAGAGAACCAATCATACCTCTGTAGACCTTCTGTTCTACCTTTTTACTTACCTCTTCTTTCTCCAGAATGCACGTAGGATGCATTCGAATCCTTGAGGGCTTACATTCTGGGAGATCAAATTTCTTCAGAAGTTCTCTGACATATTTGCTATGATGAATGTAAGTTCCTTCTGGAGTTTGACTTATTTGAATGCCCAGAAAGAATTTTAGTTCCCTCATTAGGCTTATCTCAAATTCTGCCTGCATACATTTAGCAAACTCTCTTCCCAGATAGGGTTTAGTGGATCCAAATATGATGTCATCAACATAAATTTGACACACTAATATGTCATTCTTAACTGTTTTACAGAACAAGGTTGTGTCCACTTTCCCTCTGGTGAATTCCTTTTCTAACAGGAAGTTACTTAGTCTTTTATACCAAGCTCTGGGGGCTTGTTTCAGACCATAGAGTGACTTCTTTAGTTTGAAAACATATTCTGGATTTTTGGAACTTTTAAAACCAGGGGGTTGGTGCACATATACCTCTTCTTCTATATAGCCATTTAAGAATGCACTTTTGACATCCATCTGATACAGAGTGATGCCTTTATTAACAACAAAAGATATTAAAAGTCTGATAGATTCTAACCTGGCGACTGGAGCAAAGGTTTCTGTATAGTCTATCCCCTCTTGCTGACTATAACCTTGTGCTACCAGTCGTGCTTTATTTCTGATGACTTCACCTTGTTCGTTCAGTTTGTTTCTGAACACCCATTTTGTACCAATGACGTTGAATCCTTTTGGTTTGGGAACCAGATCCCATACGTCATTTCTTATGAATTGATTTAGCTCCTCTTGCATTTCCAGAATCCAGTCATTATCCAGAAGTGCTTCATCAATTATTGTTGGTTCAATCAGAGAAACCAGTCCCATGAGGGATTCTTCAGAGTTTCCGAAGGTAGATCTTATTCTGATTGGATCTTCCTTCCTTCCTAAAATTGTTTCTTCTGGGTGATCAATGCTGCTTCTGGATGGTCTTTTCCGGAGTTGATCAACAAAAGGTGCTGAATTGCTTGTAGTGACTCTTTCTGATGTTGAAGGAGTGTCTCTATTGAGCTCCTATGATGAGTTGTCTTCAGTACCTGTGAGTTCAACTTCCATACATGCAAGGAATTCATTCTGCTTTGACTTTTGAGAGTCAAGCTTATCATCAAACCGAATGTTGATTGACTCTTCAACAATCTGTGTTTATGTATTGTATACTCTATACCCTCTTAAGCGTCCAGAGTATCCTAACATAATACACTTTTATGCTTTAGAGTCAAACTTGTTCAAATAATTTTTTGTATTCAAAATAAAACATGTACATCCAAATGGATGAAAATAAGAAATGTTGGGCTTTCTGTTCTTCCATAATTCATATGGAGTCTTTTCCAGAATAAGTCTTATGGAGATTCTATTCTGAATATAACACGCTGTGTTTATTTCCTCTGCCCAGAAGATCTTAGCAACGTTAGTCTCGTTGATCATGGTTCTGGCCATTTGTTGCAATGTTCTGTTCTTTCGTTCTACAACTCCATTTTGCTGGGGAGTTCTAGGACAAGAGAAATCATGCAGAATGCCTTTTTCATTAAAGAATATTTCAAATTTTTATTTTCAAATTCTCCACCATGATCACTTTTGACTTTGACGATTCAATGATCCTTTTCATTCTAAACTTGGTTGCAGAAGGTAACAAATACAGAGTGTGACTCGTCCTTATGTCTTAAGAACTTTATCCATGTCCATCTGCCATAGTCATCTACGATTACTAACCCATACTTTTTTCCACTGACTGAAGCAGTTTTTACTGGTCCAAATAAGTCAATGTGCAGAAGTTCTAATGGATTAGAGGTGGAAACAACATTTTTGGATTTGAAAGCAGGTTTTGCAAACTTGTCTTTCTGACATGCTTCACATAGAGCATCTAAATTGAACTTCAGGTTAGGAAGTCCTCTGACCAGATTGTGTTTGTTAATCTAAGATATTCTTCTCATACTAACATGCCCCAATCTTCTGTGCCAGATCCATTGCTCGTTGTTAACAGACAATAGACATTTTACATTCTGACTTTTCAGTTCAGAAAGTTTTATTTTATAAATGTCGTTTTTCCTCTTTCCATTAAATAGGATAGTCCCATCTTTCTGACTAACAGCTTTACATGAATTTTTATTGAAGATTATATCATAACCGTTATCACTTAATTGACTTATGGATAACAGGTTATGCATTAATCCATCAACTAATAAAACATTACTTATAGAGGGAAGATTTCCATTACCTACTATTCCAGAGCCAATGATCTTTCCTCTCTGATTGCCTCCAAAGCCCACTTGGCCTCCAGGCTTAAGTTCCAGGCTTTGGAACATATGCCTTCTTTCCGTCATGTGTCGTGAGCAGCCAGAGTCCAGGTACCATGATTGGTGTCTTTGCTTTGCTACTAAAGATATCTGCCACATGGATTATTTTATCCTTAGGTACCCATATTTTCTTGGGTCCTGATTTATTAGTTTTACCAAAATTCTGATTGAATTTTGGTTTGGAAGAATAATCACTACAAGTGTATTTTATGTCATGTGTGTGCCCATATATAAAGTGTGAATCAAGTGGAGTGCGTTTTATAACTAAGTACATGGAATTTTTTGGTGTAGGTACCTTACCTTGATATCCTATCCCTTTTCTGCCATTTCTGCTAACTCCATAAATCATTGAAGCCATCTTGCTTCTGTCTATGTTTTTAGCTAGAAACTTCTGAAAGCTGTGATCATACTCTTTGATGATCTCATCAACATTGCTGGGAGTTTCAGGGATTATTTCCTTCTGAGAGTTTTGCAACTGGTTTTCTAATTTTGAAAATTTTCCTTTTAACTCAGAATTCTCCAATCTGAGACTCTCAGTCTTATCAGAGTCAGAAGCAAGATTCCTTTTCAGGTTTCTCAATTTGACTATAATCTGCTGATACCTTTCCAGAATTTCATTAAGGCTTTCAGCAAGTTCAGCCTTAGTAAAGTTTATAGTAAAGTCAGGGAATACCTCTTCAGTGTCTGAACCAGAAGATTCACTGTCTTCAGATACGTTTGCCATGAGAGCTATGTTTGCTCTTTTATCATCTGATTCTGAGTCAGCTTCAGATGTGTCAGAATCATCCCATGTAGCCATGAGGCTTTTCTTCTTTTCCTTGATAAACTTCTTTTTGGGCTTCTCCTTCTGAAGCTTTGGGAAGTCACTTTTGTAGTGCCCTTACTCGTCACATTCATAGCAGATGATGTCTTTGTTGTTTGGCTTTCTGTATCCTGAAGAGCCTTCAGATCTTCTGTGTCTGAATGAGGATTCTGACCTTCTGTATCTGGAGGAAGATTCATTTTGATTTTCTGATCTTCTGGGATTCCTGAACTTTCTTTGCCTCTGCTTCCACAGTTGATTCACCCTTCTGGAGAGGAGAGACAGTTCATCTTCTTCTGATGAGGATCCATCAGAGATTTCTTCAACAGCCTGCAAAACTTTGGAGTCAGATTTTCTGTTAGATTTTAAAGCTAATGACTTACCTTGCTTTTGAGGTTCGTCTTCTTCTAGCTCTATCTCGTGACTTCTGAGGGAGCTGACAAGTTCCTCCAGAGAGATTTTGTTGAGATCTTTGGCTAGCTTAAGCGCTGTGACCATTGGCCTCCACTGTTTTGACAAGCTTCTGATGATCTTCTTAACGTGATCAACAGTGGAATACCCTTTGTCAAGAACTTTTAGACAAGCAACAAGAATTTGGAATCTTGAAAACATAGTTTCTATTGATTCACTGTCTTCCATCTTGAATGTCTCATACTTCTGAATGAGCGCAAGGGATTTGGTTTCTTTGACTTGAATGTTGCCTTCATGCGTCATTCTCAGAGAATCAAACATATTCTTGGCAGTTTCTCTGTTTGATATTTTCTCATATTCTGAATATGAGATGGCGCTGAGAAGGATTGTTCTAGCCTTGTGATGATTTCTGAATTCACGCTTTTGATGATCAGACATCATTTTCCTGTCAATCTTATGACCACTTCCATCCACTGGGTGCGTGTCTCCATCAGTCACCATGTCCCACATATCAGCATCATGGGCCAGAAAGAAACTCTCAATTCTGTCTTTCCAGTAGTCAAAGTTCTCTCCATCAAAGACTGTAGGTTTGCCACTGAATCTGTCCCTTTCTTCATTGTTGTCATTGCTGATGTTTTGACTTGGTCCTGCCATTGTGTTTTTCTGACGCTGGATCTTGTACTAACACGGTTAAGTGTTTAAGCTCATAACCAGGCGCTCTGATGCCAATTGAAGATGTGAAAACACAAGAAGGGGGGGGGGGGGGGGGTTGAATTGAAAAACTTGGATCAAAAACAGCTTAATGACACAGTATTTTTATCCTGGTTCGTTTGATCTCAAACTACTCTAGTAAACCCGTCAAGGTGATTTCGCCTCTCTCCAACAAGGTCTTAATCCACTAATCTCAAAAGATTACACAGCTACTTTAACAACTGTTAAAGTCTTCTTGAGTACAACCACAAACCGGTTAATCTCAAGGAAATCTTTTACAAATAATTGAACAAGAATGTGTTGTTGTTTTCTAACAAAAACAGTTTATCACAACTGTGATGATTACACATGTTAAGCTTATAGTATAGAATAAATTTGCTAGAGCTTGAATAAGCGTGGTTTGGTATTCTCTGCAAATTGATGTGTGCGTACGTACGTGCTTCTTTTGCAAGCAGACTTGTTTATATAGACAAGCAAGAGACGTTGTCCATAAAGCAAGTTTAATGTTAATAACATACTTTCCTTATGTAGAAGATCTTGTCTGAAGAAAGCCGTTGGCATTTAATTCTGCCTTGAATAAATAGTAACGCTTCAGAGTCTTCTTTGCTTTAACTGCTGATGACGCTTCAAAGTTGATGACTTGGTTGATATGTCTTTGTTCAGAGTCAGAGTTTATTTGTTTAGGAGTAGATTCCGGTCATCAAACTTCAGCGTAAAAACTGTTTTGCTTCAGCGTGTAATATTTTAGCGTATCTTCTGATGCGGATCCCATTAGAACTTCTGCATACATAAAATATATTTTTAAGGAGCATATTTGTTCTATATATATATTATTTGTATTTATTTATTCTTTGTATTTGTTATCATCAAAACTCTAATCAAGGGTTGTAGAATCAAACTATGTTCTAACATATAGCTCGCAGTCGATAAAAGATATTAATACAACCATTTTTGAAGAGTTAGTATTTTTTAACAATTTAATCAATAAATAAATATATTATAGTTTTATTAAAAATATATTAGATATATAAAAAATATTATGATTATTTATTAATGTGAAGAAATAATTCTTATGTGATAACAAATAAATAAATAAATATATAAATAAAATTATAAAAGAAAAATAAATAAAATTAATTTCGTAGGGGAGGTGCAAATTATACGAAGCTAGCAAAATAGGAGGGATGCTAATAGAAGGGGCCTGAATTCAGATATTGAATTCAGACCTAAAAAAGTAGGGAGGTGCATTTTTGAGCTTAAGCAATAAAACAGGGGATGCAGTGAGCGTGGGCCCAAGTCTAGATGTTGGACTTGGCCTACTTGGCCAGGGGGGGGGGGGTACGAAATCGTAAGCGCTAGCAAAAAAATAAAAAGGAAGGGTGCGTGTAATGATTGGGCCTGGCCGAAGATGGATTAAAGAGAGTCCGGAAGGTTCGCGTGTGTGCGTGCGTATGCGGAGATGGTGGACAAGTGTTTTTGGGTTGTTTGATGCCAATCATATAGTTGCGATTTGGGGAGCACGGTAGTTATGGTGGGTTACGCGTACTGGATTACTAAGATACATTAAAATTTTGTTTTAAAACATATCATTCACTTTTGTTATTACCTTCTTCTCTCTCCGCATTTTTCACTTCTCTTCGTCTCTCTCACTGCATAACACCAAACCCTATCCTAAGCCAAATGACTCCTTCGGCGGTGTCAACCTCTCTTCTTCTCCAGCACGATAACATCCACCTACAAGCCCTAACACAATAACATAAAAGGAAGAGAAGCTCAATGATTCTCTTACCTCGTCGTATTTGTTCGTCCCTGTTCTGATCCAAGCTTCTTCTAATCTCTCCTCTTTTTTTTCTTTGACAGGTACCTTGGATGAGGTCTGACATGGGCACGGTGGTCAGCGTTTGGGATTTTAGGGTTCCAGATGTTAGAACCCTAGGCTAGGTGGTGACGAACGCGAGTTCTGCAATGGCGGTGTGACGAAGGTGATTAAAGGTGATGGCGTAGTGGCTTAAAGCTGCGTAACACTGATCCTCCGTATCTGCTTTCTTTCTTTCCCTGTAAACCTTTTTTGTTTACTCCCCCCTGTTCTGTAATTTTTAGGTTTCTGTTATATCTTCCCCTTCAGCAAATCCGTCCCCTTGTAACAGTTTCTTTTTCAGGTTTTATAGTGATTTCTAGGAATTTAGATTAGGAAGAAGATTAATGTGTTTGCAATTTTATTAATTAGGATTTGTAATTTAGGATAGAACACTAATTTGGTCTTGTAAAACTTGAATTCATTTCTGCTTCTTTATGATTTTGTATTGAGTGCATTTGATTAGTTTTGCTCCTATATTGAATGTAAAATCTGTAGATGGTTTAAAGAACAAAGACTTGATTCAGTTTTCCATTACAAAACATGTGTTACTCTCTTTGATGATTGATACAATTAATGTTTTGGACCAAGTGTTTTTTATTTTTGGATAAGGGCCTGTTTTGGGCTTGCGATATGTTTGAATTTGGGCTGGGTTTGCACTTCCCTTTTTTTTGATAAAAACATTTTTAATCAGCAAACAAAACAAAACAATATTAAGTTTGTAATGTATTGTTTTAATTAAAATAATATTAGTATAATTATTATAATAAAATTATAGTAATAGTAATAATAATGTTATAACAATTTTTTTTTCAAAACAAACTCAAAAACTGATTTATATTGGGCCTGTAATCAACCTGAATTACTTTTACACCCTTAAAACTCTCTAAAACCTAAATGGGCTTTCATATTGAGCTTTAATAACAAAAATAATTAGTTTTATACACCCCTTCCAAAAAAAGAAATAAACTTTAATGGGTCTTAGTAAGAAGGAATTATTCATACCTTTTTGGTCAAAACAGTACCCCACCCTTGAAGTGGACTCCTATTTTAAAATCTAATGGGCCATCAGATATTAATGGTCCATTTTAAATTGACACACCCCTTTTTAATGATTTAACCCCCCCCCCCCCCCCCCCCCTATAAAAACAAAAATTAAATAGTCCGACTTATTTAAAGGTAACCTAAATATAATTAAGGGTGGGGAAAATTTGGGGTATGATAGCTGCCCCTATTTAATCATCTTTCGATTGAATAGTGCGAGAATACGTAGGTCTCGCACGTTTGATCAGAAGTTTATTAAATATTGGAAGACCCCAAAATTTGTCCGAGACATTATAAGGATACACTGTACAACGTTCCCATGGTTATGACAAATAGGCATTGATGATGATGTATCATCCTGCCGGCATTTGAACCAAAGTTTTAATTTAGACATGACGATGCAGATGACTTGTCAATATATAAAAGAGATTGTAGGATTTTGCATAATTATCATAACCTAGGAGGTAAACAATACGAGTTTGAAAAGTCGGCCTACTAATGCTAGGGGATTAATATAGCAAGTTTTGATTTGATTTTGTCTATTCATCGCAACCTAGGGGATGAATAAAACAAAGTATGATAATACGTTGCTTCCTGGAGATTGACACAATAAGTTAAATATGGAAAAATTCACACATTGTCGCATGGAGATTAACACAGTGGGTGGAATCGTTGACTTCATAACATTACTGCCTGGGGTCTAACACAATGAGCTAGATCGCGAAGGAAGAACATATTGTTGCGTGGAGACTGACACAATAAGTTTAATATGGAAAGTTTCACACATTGTCGCATAGAGACTAGCACAATGGATGGAATCACTGATTTCGCAACATTGCTGCCTAGAGTCTGACACAATGAACTAGATTTCAAAGAAAGAACATATTGCTGCGTGGAGACTGACACAATAATTTAAATTGTAGATTTCATACGTTGTCGCATAGAGACTGAGACAACATTGATGCATGGAGTCTGACACAATGAGCTAGATCACAAAGAAAGAACATATTGTTGCGTGGAGACTGACACAATAAGTTAAACATAGAAAATTTCACACATTGTCGCATAGAGACTAACACAATGGGTGGAATATATAGGAAGTTGATTTTAATGATCCATATCTTAGATGACTAAATCAGAGATGAGAACGAATTTTGCTGATTATTTGTTTCTAACTGAGGTGAGAACTGGTGGAGGGCCCTAAGATATTGGCTTTGTTCATAGTAGATTTCGAGGCATGTCTTGCATGATGCATATGCATGGAAGCATGGGATTTATAATGCGTATGTAATGAATGTGTGTATGCCTCAAATATATATTGGTTCAAACTATGTGTATATGCCCCAACTATTATGGAAAATGTTATTGATAATTATCCTTCATTAAACCATCAGGTTTTTGTAATCACCAACTTCCAAATGTTATTTGTTGCCAATTATTGTATCTCAAAGTTGATTTGAATTTTTTGAAAAGTGTCAGCAAGATTTTGATGTCTGTATCGTAGGCGCATTCATAGGTATGGATGTAGGCGTGGACTTTGACATAGTCATAAATATAGGTGTAGGTGTAGAAAAAGGCGTGGACGTAGATATGGATTTTCTTTCGATGATTTTCTAACCAGAAATGCTTTTTGATGCTTCTCTATGTTAGATGCACCAAATGTTGTAAATGGTCTTGAGATTTTGATAGGGTTATGCGTACGTCATGCTTGATATTAGGATTTTTAACGGGAAGTCTACTGCCGAGATTTCCGAGGAATCTCCTATCGAGATTCGATGCAGAACTACCTTATGCCGAGGTCTTTTGGATAATCAATTGCCGTGATTAACCAGAGGAATCTACTGTCGAGATTCTGTTGAGAACTACCTTCTATCGAGGTCTTTTGGAAAATCAATTTCTGTGACCGACTAGGGGAATCTACTGTTGAGATTCGTTTGTGAATTACCTTCTGCCGAGGTCTTTCAAATAACCAACTGTTGTGATCAACCAAGGGAATCTACCACCGAGATTTTGTTTGTGAGCTACCTTATGCTGAGGTCTTCTGGATAATCAATTGTTGTGATCAACCAAGAGAATCTACTGCCGAGATTCAATTGCGTTCTACCTTCTGCCAAGGTCTTCCATGTAATCAACTTCCGTGATCAACCAGGAGAATCTACCATCGAGATTCAATTTGACTTAACTTCTGCCGAGGTCTTTCGGGTAATCAACTGTCGTGATCAACCATGGGAATCTACTGGCAAGATTCAATTGGAAACTACCTTCTGTCGAGGTATTCCGGATAATCAACTGCCGTGATCAACCAGGGGAATCTACTACCGAGATTCAATGTAGAATTGATAACTTGATTGACAATGATTCTTGTCTTCACATAAAACAAGGTTTATGCTATGCATGTATATTTGATTGATGCATGAAATGTAATGATTGATTGATGCATGTAATGGGTGACTTGGATATGTGTAAATGGATGTTGGATTTTGAAATGCGAATGCATAATTGGGCTTTTCAAGATATGCTCGACACATGCTGTTGGAAGTTGTCAGATGGGTGAGATGATAAGTATAGCTTGGTTTTGGATCGAAGAGCCCTAATGCATGATTTATGCATCCTTATGCTTTATGATTATGGCTCGAATGATTTTTGAATGGTTCCCCTATGACGGGTCGTGGATGATTAATGCATAGAGGTTTGCCTATGTAACAAGGTTTGCTTGTTACATGATGGTTGGATGTTATGCTAACATGATTTTGTAACAATCGTTTCAAACTCAAAGATTACTAATGTAGGAGGAGAGTTTCAATGGGGATAGTGAAAGTACGCAGAGAGCTTGCCCCTGTATGGAATATGTTGGATCTTAGAGGAGATTAATATGAGCTTGGAAATAGTTTGATCATAATATGAATGACCCCACTATTTTGTATTATCCCCCTGATTAAAAGATTCTTGAATTTTTTTGGCTTTGATGAACTATTTTGAATCAACTCCTTTTGATCGATCCTCGTAGTGGTTTGCCCCACCATTCAAATTTTGAAAGAGGTTCCCCTCAATCTCCTGGATCTGGAGGAAGTATTCTCAGAAAGAACTTTAAACTTCACCATGAACTTGACATAGGTCACCCCAAGTATTTGAAGCTTGAAAAGATTTGTACTTGAGGTTGTTTGAAGGGGAATTTGGACCCTATGTGCAGTAGGATGAACTTGGTATGTACTGCCCCATGAAGCTACTGGCAAAAAACGCAGAGCTGCCACATAACTTTATTTATCCCGAAGGAAGGGGAAATATCGAAAAACCACAAGAGGATGGATAATATGGTCTTACGACCAAGAGAGAGGGTAAGGAAGTCAATTATGCAAGGGGAAGATATTAGCACCCCTCACATATGTTGTACTCAACATGATCCATTTTGTTTGTTTTCTTCTAAGGGTGTATTTATCTACAACTGTACTTGCTAAGGGGAAATGAATGATTTTTTTATTAGTGCGTTCGTGAGGGTCTCGCCACCCTTTGCCTACGTATCTAGTGAAGGAATCAGAGCGCCGTAGTTCCTCTAGAAAATGTTGGTTTGTTGGTGTTTTTAGTGGGTGGTGTTAACACACGCATTTTAGCAATAGGCACGAATTGTATCGCGGTATAACGAAGATGACATGCCCTTCGGGGGATGTTTTGATTGGTTGAGTGTCTTGCGAGTTTTAAAATGAAATTGAATAATGATTAAATGTTTTTGGATTTTTGATTTGTGAATGAAAAGTTTTAATTATAATTTAGGAAATATGCAATGCAAAAGAAAAGTCTAAGGGGGACTAAACTAGTTCTAGCCCTAGTGGTATTGTATAATAATGGCCTTAAGGTTAGGTTTTGAAAGGGAAACTTCTATCTATGTTAGCATGCATGGATAAAGACCTAATGTCTAATTAGTTCACATCTTGAAGAAGATGAAACTATCCTCCTAAGGGAGCATGTTATAAGCATAAAGTAAAAGGAGACAGTGTTTGTGAAGAGTGATTATGCATGGTGATCATGGAAAAAGTGACGACAAAATGAGTAGTATCATGAAAGGCGTAAATGGAATGTTTGGTGTATGGGAATTGAATCAGGTTATGATTAACCAAGGGGTGCACTTAATTAATCTCTTGAGGATAGGTGCTTCTACCCTCAACCATGATACCCTTTGCGCATGGAAACACTTGGTATATAGACCAAAGTGGTGGATTCGGGTTATGGTTAACCAAGGGAAAGACTTGATTAACCTCGTGAGGACGACCATGCCCAAACTCAACTATGAGACCCTTTGTGAAGATGCTTGGCATGTAAACAAAGGGGAGAGAAGAGAGTTGCTTCAATGCATAAGATAAAAATCGAAAAAAGCTCATACAAGGTGGCTATATGCATGTTCCTAGAAAGTGAGACTAGCGCGACACTAGTATTTTAAATGATCCATTGGAACAATTGATCGAGTATTTGTCGTTGTAGAAAAGCCCAGAACCAAACTATGAAATATGTGCAAGTATGCATTTATAGGTGGATACCTTTTCATTGATGATGAGCCCAAGAGGAGGCCAAGTGTTCTAATTGGATATAATATGCATAATTAGCAATTTAAACATATAAAGAAATATCAAAGAAACTAAAATTCTAAGCTATTACAAACCATATGGGGATGGGGGGTACAAGTTTATGAATGATGATGAATCGAATCGAAAGTTCGATTAAAAATCTAGTTAAAAAAATACAACCAAATTGAAAATTAATTTAAATACCTAACTAATTAAAATATCCATTTAATAATAAAATAACTATTACAAATAATTAATAATATTAAATAAAATTTTTAGTTTAATAATTTATTAGAAAAAAAGGAGTAATTATATTTTTGTATTTTTATATTTTTTATTTGAAAAAAGAATAACTAAACAAAATGATGCAAGAAAATATATATAAAAGAGGTAAATGGGCCTGCAACGAGTAATTTGAGGTGTGCTAAAAAAGAAATCCAGAAAGCCAACCATTGAATGTGTACCACGGGCATGCACACCTTAACGTTTGATGGGGCTCTAAAGAAGATCAAAAGGCTGGGAACATGCAGGTACATGGTAAAGACGGTGGGGTGCTTGTACGCATATAGGATTAAGGGTGGTGACATTTGTCACCACCTGACCAACTAGGAACCAAGCACTTAATTCTCTAAACTAACACATATTAACAAAAAAAACGGACATTAACCCTAATCTCTCTCTCACTCTTCATACATTCTATCTTCCTTCTCTGATAAGGTCCCCACCAGAGACTACCATACAGCCGCGTCAGAAATCTCCTCACGGTGGTAACGGCGGCGGCGCAATGCTAAAACCCACTTTTCTTACATTTTTATACTCGTCTATTCTTCCTAATCATGAATTTTTGGTATGATTTTGCAGGAAACACATGGTTGGCTCTAGATCTAGAAAGGAATTTCAAAACCGTAAGTCGAAAATGATGAAGATAATGATGAATGAGGGTAGAGGAAGTGATTAAGGCGCCCTGTCTACGCGGATAACAACCTTTAAACGCAAAGGGGGACCAAAATAGAGGTGAACAAAGCTTAGCGGCGGATGATGAGGGCGACACCTCTGAATCTGTCTTGGTGAGATCCTTCTGAAACTCTTTTCCTATTCCTCTCCTTAGTCGCAAAAATCGCGATTTTTTATCTTCTGAAGGGTTTGTGGTATGTGGAAGATGATGATAGTATCATAGGGTTTGTGTGTATGCTACGACCTTTGTGTGTTTTTGTGAATGATTATTTCTGTTTCTATGAAGGTTTTGTGTGCAGGATGTTTGTATATCTGAAGGGTTGTTTGAATAAGATGGAAAATAATGATGATTAGCATTTTCTGTGTTTGTGGTTACTGCTATTTTGTGGTTGTTGCGCTTTTTTTGGTTGCTGCTGTTTTTTTGGTTGCTGCTATTTTTTGCTGTTGCTGCTAACAGTCCTCTTCCTATATATTTTTTGTGTCTGTTTATATCAAAATAAAGAGGCATTTTGGTGGGAAAGATAACATTGATTTTGAACTATTTTGTTGCCATACTTTGATGCTTTTTGATGTTGCTTTTAGCTTGCTAGGTTTGTGCACGTTTTGGACAGGTTTTAGACTGTTATATTTGGACAGTTTGGATTGTTATATTTGGACAATTTGGACAGTTATATTTGGACAGTTTGGATAGGTTTTGGGCAGAAAATGTGCAGGGCAGCATGTCTCATTTTTGGGTGACTTTGTTGCCGCAGCTTGTTTTTGAATCGTTTTTCTGATTTGTTACACTTGAGATTTGGCATCTGTTATTGTGTTGGGGCAGGAAATGCAACTTTGTTTGCATCCTGTTTTAAAGTGGGGACTTTCTTTTTTCTTTTCTTTTATTGTGAACCAAAATACCATTTGTGATTTGAAATAGGAGATAGGGCCTATGATTTAAAACTTTGATATCTGATTTGTATGAGGCTTTTAACTGGGCTTAGCACATGATTAAAAACACCCTCCAAATTTCTGATTCCAAACACAAACCCTCATGATGACATTAGAAGAAAATTTGCTTGACACTTCTTATTTAAATTTCCTTATTTTGGTGATAACTGTTCTAACCAACACCTTGTTTGTTTTCATGTGACATTGATGGAAGGTGAAGAAGGCAAGGCAAGACCTAAGAATTTAAGAAGAAGTCATAGCAAGGCATGACACAAGTCACTTGAAGACGGAGAAAGGAAATAATTACCTTTTCTTTGTAAATAAGATACTTGTAAATTGTATTTCAACTTTCGAAACGTCTTGTAAATTGCTCAAAATGTAATGAATATGAAACTTGAATGTCTTCTCTTTGTATTTATGAATGATGAATTTGTTTTATGGAAATTGGATAAGCCTTGGACTTTTGGTTGAATCTTTGAATTTATGATGCACTTGAATAAGAATTGAATCTTGAATGATATTTGAATCCTGAATTTCGATTGAAATCCCTTTGATGATGAATATACTTGATACAAACCACTTTTGAAAATAACTTTGAATCAAGGTGGACTTTGTATAAATTTAATGATGATGAATGGATACAACTTGATTGAATCTCAAAACACCCACTCATATGAATCCAAATTCAAAACTTGTCTTCAAATTTAATTCCAAAATTTCTTGCATTAGAACGACAAGTGCTTGAGGAAACAAGAACACCTTGATTACAATTAACCTAAAACATTATTTCTTGTGCCAGGATTCGAAGTTCATCAATTTAACCTTCAGACTCTTGAATTGGTGACTTAAATATCTCAAGAAGAAAACTTGAAGTGTGAGGAGATATGTGACATGAAATACCTAACCAAATGACTTTCAGTTGATGCATGTTTACAAGCCCAATCATGATTAGTATCAAAACCCTAATTCACGAATAGATGAATCACGATGTTCAATGAATCAAAAACCTCTTGACTTGGTGAAAATATATCTCAATGCACCATATGATAGCTCTCGAGGAAACCTTATCTGAACTGCTGAACAAACACAAATGCTTAGGTAACTTGATTCACTATTCATAGAGAAAGATCATGAACCCAAGTATACCAATAGTCTTAACTATTTCCAACCTAGAAGTTAAGAGGTTTCATTATACTTGACAATGCTAAATGCATGATGCTCGAGGTAGCGAAGTTACCAAAACCCCAATTCACGTGATTTACTTATTGAAACACTTTGAAAAAGGCCTATACATTAGTGATATTGGAGAAATCCATAATAAACATACTTCAAAAACCTAATTCCACATAGTCCACTGCTCAAGAACTAGATGAAACTGCCTTTAACTGATGAAGGAACCTAAAAAACAACATGAAACCCTAATCTGGCACGAATACCGCTTCTTGAACCAAAGTGCTTTATTTAATGAAATGCATGATATGCAAATGAACTAGTGAATATGATGTAGATGAAATGCTAAGTCTAATCCAGATAAAAGTAAAAGGTAGGACAAATTTGGGGTATGACAGCTGCTCCTATTTAATTGTCTTAAACTTGAAAGTGAGATTGGCGTTAGCCTTTCGAACGTTCAAGGTAGAAGAAGGTTAAATACCAAGATCTGAAATTTGTCCTGGAGAGATGGTGTGAGTGTTATTTATATGTGTCTTATGCTGGGGGATGAAAAAATGAGTTTTCAGGTGAACTGGTCATGATGGGTAAATGCGGTTTGAATAATGATAGCTTGTGCTTGGGTAATGGTGCCAATACAAGGTTGTCAGGGAAGTGGGCGTTAAAGTGATTGAAAAGATACGATATATATGATGTCGTGGTGACTGGAAGTAGGATTAATGACAACATGATAACTTAAATAGGATGGGAAGAACTCAACGACAACGGAGAATCTATCGTGTGGGATTCACGACCCATAAATAAAGGTAAAGACAACGGGTAAAGATTGGTGTATGATCTATGACCCAAGAAAAGATAAAAATGATGGGTAAAATCTATGGACGACATACGACCTAATGGAAAGATAACATGAGGGTAAGATCTATGGACGACCCACGAACCATGAAAAGATAACCTGAGGGTAAGACCTGTAATCGACCTACGACCCTAGAAAAGACAATACGAGGGTAAGATCTACGGACGACCTACGACCCTAAAAAGATAACGTGAGGGTAAGATCTACAGACGACATACGACCCTAAAAAATATAACATAAGGGTAAGATCTACGGACGACCCACGACCCTAGAAAGATGACATGAGGGTAAGATCTACGGATGACATACGGCCCTAAAAAAGATAACATGATGGTAAGATCTACGAATGACCTACGATCCTAGAAAGATAATGTGAGGGTAAGATCTAAGGGCAACCTACGACCCTAGGAAAGCTAACGTGAGGGCAAGATCTGCGAGCGACCTATGACCCTAGAAAATAAGACGCGAGGGTAAGATCTACGGACGACCTACGACCCTAAAAAAGATAACATGAGGGTAAGATCTAAGGACGACCTATGACCCTAGAAAGATGACACGAGGGTAAGATCTACGGATGACCTACGACCCTAAAAAAGATAACATGAGGGTAAGATCTACGGAGGACCTACGACCCTAGAAAGATAACATGAGGGTAAGATCTCCAGACGACCCTAAAAAAGATAACGCGAGGGTAAGAAAATCTCGAACTTCCATTAAAAATGATATTGCTATAGTTCCCGTATCCTGGATCGTCCTAGTGTTGTGCTTCTAAAGGATAATAGTTGAATTGATCCATCCAGTGTTAGGAGGGTGTACCTATTATTCGTGAAGAGCTTTCAGACTGCAGTCTCTCGCTTTTTGTCCCTAATTTTGCCTGGATCGCCCTTTTGGGTTTTCAATCCACTGGGATACCCATTTTTGCCTAAGCCGCCCTTTCGGGTTTTCGACTTAGTGGGTTATTCTCTTTTTTCTTTTTCCTTTTTTAGCCCTAACTTTTTCCTAAGCCGCCCTTTCGGGTTTTTGACTTAGCGGGTCCTTTTATGCGTAGTATTTTTTGACTGAGTCTGAATTGGCTAGAAGTGGAACATCTTCCCCATCCATGTCTGTCAGGATTAGTGCACCTCCTGAGAAAGCTTTCTTCACGATGTACGACCCCTCATAGTTGGGAGTCCACTTTCCTCTTGGATCAGAGTGAATTAGGAGAATCTTCCTTAAGACCAGGTCACCTGTGTGGAACTCTCGAGGTCGAATCTTCTTATCAAATGCTCTCTTAAGACGTTGTTGATACAGCTGACCATGACAAATGGCTCCTAGGCGCTTCTCTTTAATGAGATTGAGTTTGTCGAGCCTTGTTTGAGTCTATTCAGCTTCATAAAGCTTAGTATCCATTAGAGCCCTTAATGAAGGAATTTCCACTTAAACTGGAAGCACCGCATCCATACCATAGACTAGTGAAAAAGGAGTTGCCCCAGTGGAAGTACGCACCTAAGTTCGATAGCCGTTTAGAGCAAAGGGAAACATTTCATGCCAATATTTGTATGTTCTCACCATTTTCTTGACAATCTTCTTTATGTTCTTGTTAGCTGCTTCGACTGCACCGTTCATCTTTGGCTGATAAGATGATGAATTATGTTGCTCAATCTTGAATTCTTCACACATTTCCTTCATCATTTTGTTGTTGAGATTCGACCCGTTATCAGTGATGATCTTGTTAGCAGTTCCATAACGACATATGATTTATTTCTTGGTGAAGCGGGTGATGACTTGCTTGGTCATATTCTTGTACGAAGCCGCTTCCACCCATTTGGTGAAGTAGTCAATAGCGACGAGATTGAACCTGTGTCCACTAGAAGTGCTTGGCTCGATCTGTCCAATCATATCAATGCACCACATTGCAAAGTTCCATGGTGAAGTCATCACATTCAAAGGAGTGGGAGGGATATGTATCCTGTTTGTGTGAACTTGACATTTGTGGAGCATATTCGCATACACAAAACAATCACTTTCCATCGTCATCCAGAAATAACCTGCTGGTAGGATTTTCTTGGCCATTGCATGTCCACTGGCATGAGTTCCAAAAGAGCCCTCATGAATTTCTCGTATGATGGATTCTGCTTCGTGTCTATCCACGCATCTGAGTAGAACCAAATCATAGTTTCCTTTGTATAGAACGTCTCTTGACAGAAAAAACTTGGAGGCTAATCTTTTAAGAGTCCGCTTATCACAAATTGTAGCACCCTCGGGGTACTCTTGCTTCTCAAGATATATTTTGATGTCAAAATATCATGGCTTTTCGCCCACCACATCTTCAATTGTGAGACAATGAGCAGGGAAAACGTGTGTTGGCTCCTTGTAACGAAGGATTCTTATATTGGGTGCATGATTTGGATAACTGACTTTGAACATTGCTTCTAAAGTAGCTAGAGCATCTGCCAACTGATTTACTTCTCTAGGAATATGCTCAAAGGTGATCTCGTTAAAAGCGGGAAATAACTCTAATATGTAGTCTCGGTGTGGAACTAAATTAGGGCGTCATGTATCCCAATCACCTCGTACTTGATATATTACTAAGGCAGAATCCCCATAAACTTCAAGAATCTTGATCTTCAAATCAATGGCTGCTTCAAGGCCCATTACACAAGCTTCGTATTCTGCGACATTATTCGTACAATCAAAACATAACTTGGCCGTGAAAGGAATGTGAGTATTGCATGGAGAAGTCAGAACTGCCCCAATACCATGGCCCATAGCATTTGATGCACCATCGAACGTGAGATTCCATCGCTCCCCTGGTTCGGGTCCTTCCTTATCATCAAGTTTCATAACATCCTCGTTTGGAAAATTAACTTCATTGATTGATACTCTTCCAATGGCTGATGGGCGAGATGATCAACAAGAAAGCTACCTTTGATAGCCTTTTATGTGACATACAGGATGTCATACTCAGACAAAAGCATTTGCCACCGAGCCAATCTGCCTGTAAGTGCTGGTTTCTCAAATATGTACTTTATCATATCCATCTTAGATATCAGAAGTGTATAATGTGTCAACAATACTGCCTCAAACATCGAGTTGCCCATGTAAGAGCGCAACAAGTCTTCTTAAGTAATGAAAACCTTGATTTACAATCAGTAAACTTTTTGCTTAGGTAATAAATGACGTGTTCTTTTCGTCCAGTATCATCATGTTGTCTGAGCACACAACCCATAGATCCTTCAGGCACAGTTAAATACATAATGAGAGGTCGCTCTGGAACTGGAGGTATGAGTATTAATGGTTCTTGAAGGTACTATTTAATCTTTTAGAAGGCCTCTTGACAACTATCATCCCAATGGAAATCTTGATTCTTGCACAACAATTTAAAGATGGGTTCACAGGTAGCCGTAAGATGAGAAATGAACCTGGCTATGTAATTCAACCTTCCAAGGAACCCACATACTTCTTTTTCATTTTTCGGTGCTGGCATATCCTGTATTGCTCTTACTTTGTCAGGATCTACTTCAATCCCTCACTGACTTACGATAAAACCAAGTAACTTTCCTGATCAAACCCTAAAGGTGAGTTTGTTGGGATTAAGCCTTAACCTAAACTTTCGTAGACGATCAAACAACTTTTGTAAATGGACCGGATGTTCTTCCTCAGTTTGAGATTTTGCAATCGTATCATCCACACACACCTGGATCTCTTTATGAATCATGTCATGAAAGAGAGTAACCATAGCACACTGATATGTTGCACCATCATTTTTGATACCAAAAGGCATGACCTTATAGCAAAAGGTACCCCAAAGAGTCGTGAAAGTTGTTTTATCCATGTCTTCAGGAGCCATCTTTATCAAATTGTAACCCAAGAATCCATCCATGAAGGAGAATAATGAAGACTGAGCAGTATTATCAACCAATACATAGATATGAGGCAATGGGAAATCATCCTTTAGGATTTCTCTATTCAAGTATCGGTAGCCAACACACATACGTACCTTACCATCTTTGTTAGTGATGCGGTGTATTTGCAAGTGTACGAATCGAGTCAGAGTAATATAAAAGATTATCGATCCACAGAGACCAATCGTCAATCTATCATTTCCTATTGTTATGGTGTTTAGCTAAGTCAATATTAAACAGGGAATTTAGCATGCAAGAAAGTAAAGTGCAGCGAAATAAACTTCATATATAAAAGCAGGGTCGAATGTAATTTACGTAGTCAGATGATATTCGCAATACTTCGGAATAGAACTACTTATAGGGAAATATTTTCTACTAAATAAAAGAAATAATTTAACGGGAACTGTCGCTTTCGCGTAATCAAAATCGAGTTTACTCTCTAATCAGACCTTCTTATTATCACTTATAAAAAGGCGCGCATTGCGTTAAAGTAATAAACCTATTTTTAAGAAATAGAGTACTTGACCAAGTTGAAAAGTATTTTGATCTGGAATTTCTAATAAAAAGGGAACCTAACTTTAACCCTATAAACGCGTTCGAAAATAGTTTCAAAATTGATTTCTTTGATAATAAAAATCCCTAACTAACCGGACAAAGCGCTTTCGCTTCCTTTGACCAGTTAGAACTAGTCGTTTTTAACAAAGGGTTGTACGGCTTTCGATCTTACCCAACAACAATAAAGTACAGAAAACTTGTATTAAAAACCAAAATAGACCATAAGCATTTCTATTGACACATTATTTGGAATATCAATCTAACTAGATTCCTTACATTCAGTAAGGTTCATCCTGACATGGGAATATAAACAGACATGTTAAAATAAATCATGCGAGAAAGTAAATAATTTAAAGTGCCGTGCGGGAAATAAACAAAGTAAAAGCAGGTGCGGGAAATAAACAAAGTAAAAGCAGGTGCGAGAAACAAACAAAGTAAAAGTAGTGCAGGAAATAAACAAAGTAAAAGCAGTGCGGGAAATAAACAAAGTAAAAGCAGGTGCGGGAAATAAACAAAGTAAAAGCAGTGCAGGAAATAAACAAAGTAAAAGCAGTGCGGAATATATAAATAGAAACCTGCTCCAAAAGGGGAGGTTTTAAATCTGGTACTGTTGTACCCCAAAATTTTCCCTCCCATGTTTCTCAAGACATGTCAAGAATCATCTCCAAGTTGTTCAAAATGGCTCAAGAGTTAGACAGTCAAATCACCTCCTAAGGCAGTCAAGTCAAAATTAGGGTTTTGTGTTGCATCAAGATCCTTACATCCAAATGGCCTCAAGTTCTTCCCAATGTATTAATATGTTCTTAAGTTCATCCATGTCAAATTTCAAGCCTTGCAGAGGAAGTTTGGTCAATCAATTGCTCAAGAGGCTCAAAAATCGACTATGCTAGGTCAAAAGTCAATTGTGTCCCAAATACAGTCAAACCTCAAGATTTTTTGTCAAAATTCTCATTTTGAAGGATAATTCATCATTTGATCAAGGGTTGATCATGATTCATCAAGGATTGCTCAAGATTCATCAAGATTCAAAAGTTGCTAAATTAGGGTTTTGCAGGAAAAGTCAACTCAACTTTGACCAAGCATAACGTTCTCAAACTTTATGATAAATGACCCATCCAAAGCTAATTTTGAAGAGGATGCAATTTCCTACAATCCATCTTCACACCCCAAGATCAAGAAATGCTCTCACAAAAAGTTACAAATTTGGACATTATAGGTCATTTTTGAAAGTCAACAAAAACACCTTTTTTGCCAAAGCTCATAACTTGAGCATGGAAGATCAAAATTAGATGAGACCAAAAGTTTTGATTAGAGGACATCTCAAGGTTTCTAAAAAGTACAAGAACACCTCCAAAAGTTCAAAATTGAAGAAGTTATTCATTGGTGAAGTTGGGCATTTTTCCAAATTTGCCAAAAGTCAACTATCCTCAAAACTCCAATTTTTGACAAAAGGGCCCACTTTTTTCCACTTGATATAGTCTTGTCATGTCACACACGTGTCCTATCTTTAATTTCATGACAAAACATTTATTTTTCTATTTTATTTCATTTTTATTGATTTAATTAATTATTAATCAATATTAAATCAAATAAAATCTAAAAATTGATGTAAAGGGATTCTTGTGATCAATACAACTTGCAAATATCATGTGATACTCAATCCAACTCATGCCAAGTCAAAACATGCACAAAATCTCAGATTTGATGCAATTTTGGAAAGCTTATCCATGGTGGTCAAACAAATCTTCCATCTTCAATGCATAAGGATTATGGCCCAAATTTTAACCTAAACACATTCCATTATATGCACACAAGCCACACAAACCTAGGACACGCACAAAGCTCTGCAAAAACGACCATACCAAGTTTGTGAAAAACCTTGAAAAAGTGGAGATCAGATTCTGGTTTGGAGGCCTTTTCAAAGCAAAATCACAACGCAGCCCTCTTCCTTGACATCTAGTGGAGCTATACCAATCAAAATCAAGCCTCGAGACCCTTTGAAACTCACTGTAAGTCTCCACGAATATGCCTCTGCACATGAAATCATAAATCATTCTCCTTACATCTTTTTGCCAATTTGATTGCATTATCATGCTTGCCATTCAATTTCCATTGATTCTGTAATATTTGATTTTGTTTTCGTGACTCATAGCCCTGGATTCAAAGCTAGGGTTCGTTTTCTTGTTTTTTGGGCATTCTTGATACAGGCATAATCAGGACCAATAATGGCCATGGATGAGTTCAGGGGAGAGAGACGAGTGCATTGGCACTCTTAGCTTGCATTTACATGGCCTAGGAAGGATTTTTGAGAGATGCTACGAATCTTCCTGCGGAACAAAATCCGCAGGTAAATGAACCAGGGAGTTTGAAGAAGACGAAGACATGGCTGGACGTGATTGGTTCATTTGAATCAATTGCACGTTTTTTTATTTTTCCAGGCATAATTGGTTGTTTACCATATAATATTTGTTATATATTCCACTAACAAGTTAACACCATGGCTCAGTTGGCAAGGCATTAGTGCGTGATACCATTGGGACCTGGGTTCGAATCCCAGGTCCCCCAAAACTTTGTTATATTTTTTCTTCAGGTACTTAGGCGCAACATTCCAAGGGTGGACTACCATATGTCCTCAGATCTCAATGTGCCAAGTGGCTTCAGGCCAAATCTGATGGTCACAAGATGACGTCCACCATACACACCAGTCAACGTGTCACATGGAGGAAGGAAAAGTCATACAGACTTGAATGCAAATGGGCCAAACAATTGCTCTCCACACTCTGGATTTGGGGCCCAAACCCCCCATTTGGTTTATTTCTTTTCTTTCTTTTATTTAAATTATTTGTTTTATATTATTTTTATTATTTAAACCACTGACTAATTAAAATCATTTTTCTTAATAAAATCAAAACCCAAAAAAATATTATTTTCATTAATTTCATTATTTTATTTTTGCAAATAAACAATTGATTAATTTACTTAGTTTAAATAGGTTTAACATTAATATCTTTTTTTTTGCAATAAATTAAAATTAATTTAGAATTAGGTTTAATAATTTTGATCATTCTTATTTTATTTCCTTAATTAAAATAAAAACTCAAAAATATTTTCATTTAATTAATTAATTCAATTATTAATTTAGCCTAATTTTTAATTCAAAAAATAACAAAAAAATGTGCTTTATTTAACAAAAAAGGGTCAAAACCCTAAGACACTCCGATTTAATTTTTCTCGCGCGCGTATCATTTTGATCTATATTTCAATATTGTAACTGTTTCGAGAATGTAATAGTTTTTAACTTAGAACTTTATTTATTTATTTATCGCTTTTATTTACTTTTTGAAATTTAATTTTAAAAGGATTTGTCTTTGGCGATGTAAATACCCGATGCCTTGTAATAGCTTAGATTTATTTTCTGCAATTTAATTTCCGCAACCATTAACTGTTAGATGCTTGAATAATAGGCAATGCATGACAAGATCGAATTTTTAACTTAAAATCAACAGTAGCTCACCATAACATGTACAAAGATAATATAACTGAAAAACAATACACTCGCACATGCCACTCTTAGGGTACACCTCACTTGGTTTCCTCGAACGTGGTCATTGAGTATAGGAAGTTTTAGAGGCCGCCCTTTTGTCCAAAGATCTTAAGTTGTCTCGAAACGGTTGCCTCGGATAAAATGATCTAAGACATTAGGGTTACCGCTAAGGCGTCCTAACATTGCTTTAGTGACCACACGTCCCTTAATTGAATTGACCCGAAAACTCCAACGACGGTGCTACTTACTCCTCAATAGTGGGATAGCATTGTCTAAAGGACACTTGTACAGATTAATTCCTTTTTGAGTAGGTAGATGGTTCTTAAGTACTTGCTCCTTTAAAACGAAACAAAACTTTTCGCACTTACACTCTCTTCAAAAACAAAACTCCTTTCAAACTCACAAACACAAAGAAAAGCAAAATTTTGAAAACACTTTGAGCAAGTACCTAAGAGCCCGTGGATAACCACAGATAGAAAGGGTGCTAACACCTTCCCTTTCTATAATCTACCTCCCGAACCTGAGAAATATCTCAAAAAGGAATTTTTCTGTGCTTTTATCCTTTCCTTGTTGGATAAAATAAAAGACGGTGGCAACTCTTGCTCACCGTGACATTTTGCAAAAACAAACGCAAAACGCGAACCAACATTCCAAAAACAGTCAGTTCTCTCCCACCGATCACAGAACTGGCGACTCTGTTGGGGATATCTATAAGTGAGGTGTACCTTAGGATTAGATCACTATTGTTTTCAATTGTTTTCTTTGTATGATTTATCTTTGTGGGCTTGTATTAGAGTTTCTATAGATCCTAACCCGGATCTGGGGATACCCTTTAGGTAAGTAGCAATAAACTGTGAGGGATCTGTACGGCGTAGACCGATACGGATGAAGCAGTAGCTACGTTGGTGTTGCACCTTGGTCTGTATCGATATCCCTTATTTTGGAACGAGGAGAATATGGGTCTTCTAAGGAGTCATTAAGCACCAACATACCTTAGAATCTTAAATTGACCAACTTGGCCATAGAACAGTAGCAGTATTCTACACTCATTGAGACTAAACTCTCGCGATGATTCCGACCGCAAGAAAAGGTTGCTAAACTAAAATTATGACGGATTGAGGGTAGTCAGTGATATTGAGATCCTCTAGAACCCGGTTACTATTTTTTAGGACAGGTCTTAACCAACTGAACTGAAAGAGGGTAGTACCTAAGCTCCATGCCAGCCTGAAATCTAAGGGCTCTCAGTGTGACTTGTGTGCCTTTAACATGTTTGCCTTTTGTGGATACTTGTGGTGTGACTTTACCATGACATCATGACATCATAACATTGCATACATCTTGCATATAGACTAACCTATTTCAAAGACAAGAGGGTTTCATCTTTGCTCTGTTTTGTAGGTCATCATGATGCTCATGCGTAGGAATACTATCTGGATCAACTTTGTCCAAGTACCTACCCTGCTTAAAGATTTGGTTATCAGGATTCCAGACACTACTTCCTTCATCAGAAGGCATGGTTCTCTTCTCAGTTTGGTCACCTCAAAATTGGATGAACAAATGATGAGTGTACTGGTTCAATTCTATGATCCGTTGTACCATTGTTTTACTTTCCAGGACTTCCAGCTGGTTCCTACTCTAGAAGAGTTCTCTGAGCTGCTCAGTATCTCCGTCCTGGAACAGACCCCGTTTACTGGATGGGAGAAGACTCTTAAGCCCGAAGAAATTGCTGCAGTCCTGCACTTGAACAAGGATGAGGTAATGGCTAACTGGGAGACTAGAAGTGGAGCTAAGGGTTTTCTGGCTAAGTTATTGGTTGACAAAGCTAATTACTTCTGGGACAACTTAGACTTTAAGGAGTACGAAGACATTCTGGCTCTCTTGATTTATGGTCTGGTATTGTTTCCAAATCCTGACACTTTTGTTGATATTAATGCCATCAAGATCTTCATCTCTCAGAATCCGGTACCCACTCTCTTGGGTGATATCCTTCATCAGCTCTATGCTTGTACTGCCCGAAAGCGGGGAACTTTGATGTGTTGTGCTCCTTTATTGTCGAGGTGGTTTATTTCGCACCTCCCTAAGTCCGTACTGAAGAACAAAGAAGGAATGGGCTGGGCTTATAGGGTGATGTCTCTTTCTAATAATGACATTATCTGGACTCTTAAAGGTATGGATGAGGTGACTGTCATTGATTGCCGTGGAGAGTATCCTAATGTTCCATTGATCGGAACCCATGAAGGGATTTCTTACAACCCATGCTTAGCTCTCCGTCAGTTTGGAAGAGCCAGAAGAGAAGGGCCTCATGAGATGTTGATGCCTCATATCATCTTTGATTTTCAGGGAGATAGTGACGAGCTGCGTCGTAGATTCATAAGGGCTTGGGACAGAGTTCACCAATCTGACCCACATGAGTTGGGACCAAAGACTTCTCTGCCAATGGAGCCATATCTCAGATGGGTCCGCATCCGTGCCTAGAAGTTAGGTATGCCATATGAAGCTGTCAGGCCTGTTACCCTTGAAGTTTCTAATGATGGGGGGGTTCCTCCAACTATTCTCCACCCTTATATGCCCACTGATATTGGGACACTGAAGAGGTCTTGGATGCAGTTGAGGGATGAAGGGGATTCCTACCGAGAGAGGTTTAATGAACAGGAGCAGAAGATCCAGAAGCTGACTAGGTAACTGGAGAACGAGCGGATCCTGAATGATTATGTCCGCACTGAGAAGAAGAGACCATGGGAGCATTGATGGACCTTTGAGGATTTCTTTTACAGTTTTCATTTACTTTTCAGTATTTCCATTCTTGTAACGCCTAAGGGCAGTTTGTTGAATAATTTAAATTTTGAAGTTTAAATCTAATAAAGTGTGTTTCCTTTCTTGTTTACAAATTTGAATCCCGATTGTCTTTGAAATCATAAATCATACGCATTTCATCCCATGCACTTCATAAACAGGTACCCCATTACAGGTCTCTTATCTTCTTCGCTGTTTATTTCAGCAATCATCATGTCTGCTGAACCTTCAACTGAGCAAGCTATCAAGGCCCTCCAGGCCCATAATGCCCAATTTCAAGAGTTGTTCATGAATCTAGCCAAGGGTCAGCAGGACCTGAAGACCTTGATTCTGAAAGAGAAGAAGAAGAAGAAGAAGAGGACCATCCTGTTCAATGCTGGACGCAGGTTTGGAAACGGGTTGCAGAATGAAGTTGATGTGACCACCTCATCTGGAGGGAAAGATAGTCCACAAGAAAGGAGGGCTCCTAGCCCTATGTTCTCCGACAACGAGACAGACTACGATGAAGAACAGTATCCTCCTACTGAGGATAAGTACAAACAGCTGGAAGACCGTTTGAGCGCTATGGAAATCCAGAAGGTGCCCGGTTTGGACTTCGGAGATCTAGGTATATCATCTGGGGTGGTGATTCCCCATAAGTTCAAGGCACCTGCCTTTGCCAAGTATGACGGAGTTTCCTGTCCGAAGCTGCACCTCCGGTCATATGTGAGGAATATCCAACCTTACACTGCTGATAAGAACTTATGTATCCATTTCTTTCAAGACAAACTCTCAGGGACTCAGCTTGAGTGGTTCTATCAATTGGACGGAACCAGTATCCGTAGCTGGGAAGATTTGGCTACTGCATTCTATAGGCAGTATCAGTATAACTCCGACCTCGCTCCTACGCGTACCCAACTCTAGGGTATGTCAATAGGAACGGGTGAAGGATTCAAAGAGTATGCTAAAAAATGGAGAGACCTTGCCGGAAGGTTGCAACAACCTTTGGCCGATCGTGAGCTTGTTGACATGTTTTTGGGGACCCTATCTGGTCCGTTCTTTAACCATCTGATTGGAAGCTCTTCAGCTCGGTTTACAGATCTTATTTTGACTGGTGAGAGGATTGAAGCTGGTATTAAGGCTGGAAAGATACAGAAGGGTGCCTCATCGAGCACCGAGAAGAAACCGTTTAAGAAAGAGTCCAGTGTTGTCTACAGTTCGAGAAGACAGAATAGACCTGAACACCGCCAAGCTGTCAATGCGGTTGTTATTTCAAAACCTGCTGGTGCTCCTCAGCATCACAATCAACAAAAGGACGAGAGACCTCGAAGGCAATTCACTTGTCTCAGTATGACTTTGTCTCAGATTCTGCCACAGTTGCTGAAGACCAATCTGGTGACTCTAAAAGAAGCTTCGAAGAATCCAAGTACCACATCACCAAAGTACAACCCTAATTCCCGCTGCGCTTTTCACTCTGATAGCCCGGGGAATAATACAGATGATTGTTGGGTTTTGAGGAACAGGGTGCAAGACCTAATTGATGCAAAGGAGATTGAGTTTGAGGCGCCCGAAAGGCCTAATGTTGTGACTGCTCCCATGCCCAAACATGGAGTAAATGCTGTAGAGGAAGACTTGTTTGTAGTTTCCGTGGATGATATTGTTACCCCTCTGATGACTGTCAAGAAGAACCTGTTGCTAGCCGGTTTATTTCCGGGCTGTGGCGAAGGTTTCCATATGTGTTCTGTTTCACCTACTGGTTGCCCATTTCTGAAGTCAGGTATCCAAAACCTGATGGATAATAAGGAGATCCTGTTTGAGAAGATTGTTGTTCCTTCCATTCCTACTTAAGAAGTCGCCATCATTACCATTTTCAACAATTCTTCTAAGGCTCCCTCGAGGAAGCCTGTTAGAATTACATCTGTTCCGAAGATCGCACCTGTAATCATCACTGTTCTGGGGCCCATCCCCTACACCTCTGACAAAGCTATCCCTTGGCAATATGGGGCAGATGTTTATGTTCTAGGAGTTAAGCAAGAGTTGGATGTTGATACCGGCGTCAGCAACATTACGGGGCCTGCTAAAGTCATCCGCAGCGGTAGACTTTTCTCGCCTGATATTGCTCCACCAACTGTCCGAAGACCTGTTGTCATTACACCTGCAAGTATACCTATCACGATTCCTGATCAAGTTCCTATCCTTACCCCTGTCGCCGAGTCATCTAACGCTCGGGGCAAAGGGATCACCACTGATATGCCTGCCCAGACGGAGGCACCGAAGACTCTTACTGTTGAAGCTTCCAAACAGGAGATGGAAGAGATTCTGAAGATTATTAAGAAGAGTGATTATAACGTAGTTGAGCAGCTGGGGAAAACCCCATCCAAGATTTTTATGTTGTCACTATTGCTGTGCTTAGAGGCCCATGCCAAGGCTCTGATTGCCTTCCTGAAGTCTGCCCACGTGCCACAAGAGACATCAGCTGATTAGTTTACAGATTGTGTGGCTAATTTAACTGCTGATAATGGTTTGGGTTTCTCCGACGCTGATTTGACTATTAAAGGGAAGAACCACAACGATGCCCTGCATATCTCCATTGAATGCAGTGGCACTACTCTTGCACTTGTATTGGTTGCTACTGGTTCCTCATTGAACGTTGTGATACGGTGGGAGAACTGACTTGAGGTTTTGCGTTTGTATTTGCACTTGTTCGGTTTAGCAAGAGTCGCCACCGACTTTTTATTTTATCCTAAAGGAAAGGTTAAAAAGCACAGGAAAAACCTTTGAGATGTTTCGTGGGTTCGGGGGGTAGATTATGAAAAGGGAAGGTATTAGCACCCTTTTCATCCATGGTTATCCATGGGCTCTTAGTTACTTATTTTAGATCACTTGCCTTTGATTTTCAATTGCTTGAAATGGTGGTGTGTGTGTGTGTGTTTGAAAATGCTTTGAAAAAGATGCCTTGTCTAGGAAACCATTGAAATGACTCTTGTTTGAGTATATGCAAAGGTGTTTGTCTTTTTGAAAAGATATTTCAATGTTTTTGAAAGTTGTTTTGAAAGTGTGTTGTGGAGTGTGTTTTGAAAGTAGGCAAGTGTGTTTTGCAAGTTTGATCAAGTAACTAAGAGTTTTCTACCCCTAAATTTACTCAAATATTTTTCTCATGTTTTAACCCTTTTAACAATATCATTCCACCATTGTATTTGGTGGACAATCTTGTGTTAGGATGTTAACGGGACGGGCGCGGGTCATCGTATGGACCATGAATGCAATGGTGCCAAGTATCTTTGGAAATTTTTGCTTGAAGGGACTATGATCATTTTGTTTAGGCAACTTCGAAAGCGTCATCGAGGGACTATGATCATTTGATTTGTTTTGTTTTGCCAAAGAAACTCAACATGCAACATGGCCCATTTTTGAAGGCAACAAGCGGGATTACCCTAGGGGTGCAAGTGTGATTGGTGTATAGATTGTCATGCATTTATCTTGGTGTTAGGTTATCTAGCGGTTGATTTTATTGGCATACAAACCCTAAGTCTAAGCATGGTATAATTGAAAGCGATAAATTGCGGGAATTTAAAGTCCTAAACTATTACAAATAAGCATCCGGGGATGGAGGTACAAATATTTACAAATGGGGGATGAGACTTGTCGGAATAGTAGTGTCCAAATAATATTTACAACCAAATCGAATCGCATTCTCAGTGTAAAGTATAACAATGTATAAGAATCAAAAGAGAAATAAAAGTATGTAAGATGCACATGATTATTTACAAGTGATGCAAATATTAACCTAATATATTTATTAAGTATTTTATTCTTTTTGTATTTTTTGTTAATGTTATATGAACAAAAGTTTTAATTACAAGAAAAGAAAAATGTTTTAAGTTTAAGAAAAATTAATGCTTATGTGTTTAGTTTATATACAAAAGTTTTTTTTTAATTAAAAAAAAAGGTTCTAAAGAGAAAATTGTTTAAACCTAATAAAAAAACCTAATATTTACATTTTAAGTGTGATAAACAATATTAGTAAGATTTTTACAAAACAGAAATTAATGTATTATTTTTATTTAACAAGAATGTTAATTTTAAGTTTATGTTATATAAAATAAAATAAAAAAATATTAAAATATAAGAGAAAAAAGGTTAAATGGGCTCTAGGGGGATTATGGCCCAAAAAAAACAAACATAATCAAAAGAAAAATGGGGGGGGGGGGGTGTATGTGCCAGATTTGAAATGGGCTTAATGCGTTTGAATGGGGCAAGGCCCAGAACATGTTTTTGTAAATTTTGTTTAGGGTTGGAATTCGTTTGTTCAGAAACAAGGGTTTACAGAGGCTAGAGCGACACTCTCATCTGTCCACCTTTCTTCGTCTTCTTCATCGCTCGAACCATGGATTTTGACACTTCTCTTCGTCCCAGCTTCCAGGCGCCATCGTCAACTCCTCCTCCCTCCACGGTCAAGCAAGGCGGCGTCACGAAATGGTTTGATTTCTTAGTTCTGTACGTTTTACGCTTTAGGGTTTCAAGCTTTGCATGTTTTTAATCTTTGAGAAATTTTGATCTTCATATTATCATTGTTTGTGTGAGGTGTGAAAGAAAAGGGAAGAAGAAATTAACCTTTGGAGAGGAGACGAAGGAGGGGACTGGAGGTGTGTCTCAGGCGGCCAGGCGGAGGGAGTATGAAGCTGTGAGCTTTGCTGGAAATCTGGTACTTGTATCTTGTTTTAGCTTTTGTGGTTTTATGATGAACACTGAAAACCCTAGTTTTTCACTTCTGCATCTTCTTTCCCTCCTTCTGATTGCTGGCTTTTGCTTCTGTATATTGAAATGTTGATGTTGATTCTGAGTTCTTTGATTTGCTAACCCTATGATGAAGTCATTCTGAGGGTTTTGTTGGTTTGAATGTTTTGATTTGATGAATGTATGCTTGGTTTCTTGATGATGAACCTTTGTGTTCTTTGATAATGATGATGATATTGACTCTGAGGTTGCTTTTGATATTGTTGGCCCTATGATGAGGTTGCTCTGAGGGTGTTGGGATTCTGTATGTTTTTTATTGAAGCTTAGCAGGTAATTTGGTTTGTGTTGGTAGGCTTCAAGGCTTGATGTTTACAGGCTTTTTGATTTTAGGGCTGTAAGTTGGAAGGCATGATGATACAGTTTTGTGAACTGGTTTGATGCTTTGAAGCAGGTTACAGGCTTGAGGCTGTTAGTTTGTGTTTGACAGTTTGTAGGCTTGGCTTGAATTTCTGGTTTTTAATGTTGAGTTTTTGTAACTTACAGGCTTATTGGCTTGTAAGTTGAAAGGCAGGAGGTTTATATTTTGTGTGAACTCGTCCCCCCTGTTTGTAGGCAAGCTGTTTGTTTTTAACAAGTTTTTGAATTTTGTTTTCTTTTCTTTTGGCTTCTCCTTCTGGTATTATGCAGGCAGGTCCCCTTGGTACAGGCTTCAGGCTTGTTTTTTCAAGTAAGCCTTGGTTTGAATGCCAATGCTTGAGCAGGTTGCAAGGCTTGAGGTTTACAGTTTTTTGTGATTTCTTTTCCTGTGTGCATTCTGCCCCCCTCTGACAGTATCCTGATTTTGTTATATTTATCTTTAGGCCTGCCTGGAAAACTGTAAGCCTGCTACTTTTTCTCTTTTTCTCTCTCCACAGAAAGGACATATTTGCTTAGAATATCTATTTTTCTGAAAAGACTTTGGCCTGGAAAATGATGGATAAAATGTATTCTTTCATAAGCTTGCTTGCATTTGTCTTTCCTCTGCATACTTCCAAATTTTCTGCCTTGCTTTTGTGCTTGTTGACCGCTTTTGACAGTTTTGCTTAGTTGACATTGTGACTTTAGTTGGCCATTTGACAGCTTGTTTTGACATTCAGTTTGCCTTGGACAGCTTAGTTTGCCTTTGTAACTATAACTTGGCTGTTTGCACTTATGCTGTTTGTTCAGTTTGAACTTGTTGACACTTTGCAATTTTGAACTTATGCAGCTTTGGGAATTTTGCAAAATAATTCATATGCTTGCAAATAAATTGCTTTCCTCTTTGTGAACCAAGAAGAAACATCTTCTTGCGATTTGCAGAGAGGATGAATAAACTGATTCCGGCCAAAATCTTTAATGATGAGTTTTTAAATATCTGTCTGCTTTTTTTTTAATTCATCTGCATTTGACTTCTTCCTTTTCTTTTTGCAGGTAAAAATCAGTTGAGCAAAGGATGAGTAGCAGTAGAAGATAAAGATTTCAAGACATTTAGGATATAGCTTTATTTCATTTTAATTATTTGTAATAATATTAATGTAAATAACTGTAAAGGAATTTACAGTATCCAAATAATATCTGTAACAAACAATTCAAAATGAATAAACAAATCTTTTTTGTCAGATTTCTCTTTTAATTCCTCTTCAATTGTTTATTTAATTATTTATATTTCTTGAATTATAATAACTGGACAATATCCAATAATTTTAACTTAGAAACGATAAATAATCAATAAACGTCCGGCATTCCGAATAATCAAAAGCATTGCACAGTTAATCAAACAAACGTCCACATGTCTTTCCTTTTACTGATTAAACCAAACACTGCAAATTCTCAATTCAAATGCCTCAACTTTTATCCTAGATGTTTAGACAGAAATCTTGAACAAACGTCAAAACCATGTGACAGTCAATTAAGACACTGGATTCAAATTCTTCTGAAAATGCGCGTGCAAATCCTAATTCTTGATTTATTGCCAAAGAAGCGTCTGCCTGATCCAACCCTGAGCCCAAACTCAAACAAATTAACAAAAACCCTGATAATCTGTTTGACTGATTCAAAATCAATGAAAAACCCTAATTTTGCCAGACTGATGAGAAAAGTCTGTTTGATCGATTCTTAAACCAATCTGAAAAATCAGGAAAAGTCTGAAGCTGTGATTTCTTGTGAAAAAGAGAGAGGGCAAATTTTGGGGTACAACAATTGCCCCTGTTCAATCTTCTTGAACCTGAAGAGTTAGATCGGCAAATTTGTCGTTCGCGTCTCGAAGGTAAAAGGAGATTGGACACTAGAGTGCCCGTAAATTTGCACTCGTCAGAACATGGATGCGGGAATGGGCTTAGAGATGCCATTTGGATATGGGCTTAAAGATGCCACCTGGAATGGGAGACATAATCTTGTCGGGGATGGGCTTAACGATGCCACCTGGAATGTTTGTTGACCTGTATATCATTGAATTTTGAAGCTTAATAATCTTATCCTGAAAAGGGTAAAATGTTAGCTAAAACACGACGTTATGTTGCATGAAATGTATGATGCAATACATGTTATATCAATGTTTATGACATGAATGTAATGATTGCGCATGTAAGCTGATGAGCTGTCTTGCTGAGGATAGATGGATCCTGGATAGCCGGAGATAATAGATTCTTGACTGCTGTCAGGGAAAGTGAATCCTTGACTGCTGCAGGGGGTTGCAAGAATCTTAGGATCGTTGAACATGAGAAGTCCTGGGACCGCTGTTGGGGGAATCAGGAGCTTGGGTTGTATGCCACTTCGAGAATCTTCATTATGTTGGGAATATCAGGAGCTTGGGTTATCTGCCACTTTGAGAATGAGAATCTTCATTCTGTTGGGAATATCAAGAGCTTGGGTTTATGCCAATCTACTGGGGTTTAAGGACGAGAATCTTCATTCTGTTAAGGGTCAGAAACTGGGAGTATACCAATCTTCTAAGGTTTTAAGGATGAGAATCTTCAATCTGTTAAGGGTCAGAAACTGGGAGTATACCAATCTTCTGAGGTTTTAAGGATGAGAATCTTCATTATGTTAAGGGTCAGAAACTGGGAGTATACCAATCTTCTGAGTTTTTGAGGATGAGAATCTTCATTCTGTTAAGGGTCAGTAACTGGGAGTATACCAATCTTCTGAGGTTTTAAGGATGATAATCTTCATTCTGTTAAGGGTCAGAAACTGGGAGTATACCAATCTTCTGAGGTTTTAAGGATGAGAATCTTCATTCTGTTAAGCGTCAGAAACTGGGAGTATACCAATCTTCTGAGGTTTTAAGGATGAGAATCTTCATTCTGTTAAGGGTCAGAAACTGGGAGTATACCAATCTTCTGAGGTTTTAAGGATGAGAATCTTCATTCTGTTAAGGGTCAGAAACTGGGAGTATACCAATCTTCTGAGGTTTTAAGGATGAGAATCTTCATTCTGTTAAGGGTCAGAAACTGGGAGTATACCAATCTTCTGAGGTTTTAAGGATGAGAATCTTCATTCTGTTAAGAGGAACAGATTTTTAGGAGCTTCAATTGTCCGTTATTCTATTGGTGGTTGTAACTTCTAGAAGGTGATGAAGGAATTTGAAAACTTGAAGTGTAATTTGTTTTGGAGAATAAATCCTTGACAAAGGTTGGGGATTGATAGTTGGAAGTTTTAGCTCTACTGGGGATTAACAGCTTTAACTTCACTGGGGATAGGATTTTCAGATTTTTAGGGCTCCACTAGGGAACTGAAACTTAAACCTGAGGGGAATTAAGTTCTGGAAGGCTCTTTGGCTGGGGAAATCAACTTTGAGGAAGCTTTTGTTCTGCTGAGGATCCTGAGGTTTAACTCTGTTTGGGGGATTAAGTTCTGGATTTTAACCTTGTTGAGGCATTTGGAGTTTAACTCCGCTGGGGATTCTTTCGGAAAGGGCATCAAGATATCTATCTGTACCTTTAACCTATCAACAATCATCTTTCTTGATTTGTAAGAAAATGATTATGTTCAAATGCATATGCCTTTTTAACAAAACATTGGACGTTTCTCAAATTAAACATAAGTGTAAGAAGCAAGAGGAAGACAAAGCAAATTTCTGTATTTGGAAAAGCGTTTGTATTAACTTTTCATGAGTATCTTTGTACAAAGGAGACAGACATCCTAGTAAGAGGGTGTTGTCGTAAAAATTTTATACAAAAGAAAGATGGCTATGTGTAACAATTCTATGGGATTCCCATTCTACTATAGCCTTCACAACTCTGAATGTCTGTCCATTCGCTGCTTCATCCGCCGATAACTGGATTGATCAGAAGCTCGGAACTTGTTGATGAAGAGATTGTTCTTTAAAGTTATCCGATGAGACACATTCATACGCTTTAATTCCCTAACTTTTGCCTGGATCGCCCTTTCGGGTTTTCAATCCACCGGGAAACCCCTTTTTTCCCAAGCCGCCCTTTCGGGTTTTCGACTTGCAGGGTGTACAGATTTTTTATTATTTTACCCCTAATTTTTGCCTGAACTGCCCTTTCGGGTTTTCGGTTCACCGGGATGCCCATTTTTGCCCAAGTCGCCCTTTCGGGTTTTCAACTTGTCGGGTTGTTTTATGCGTAGTATCTTTTGACTATGTCTGCATTCGCAGGGTGTGGCGATTCGTCGCCGTCCATGGTGGTCAGAATCATTGCACCACCAGAAAATATGCTCTTGATCACAAATGGTCCTTCGTAGGTAGGCGTCCATTTTCCCCTGGGATCACTTTGTGGCAAGATAATCGGCTTGATTACGAGATCTCTGACTTGGTATACTTGACGTCTGACTTTCTTGTTGAAAGCCTTGATCATCCGTTTTTGGTACGCCTGACCATGGAAAACAGCAGTGAGTCGCTTCTCGTCGATCAAATTGAGCTGATCAAGTCGGGTCTGAATCTAATCGTCTTCACTCAAACCAACGTCCTTCATAATCCTTAAAGAAGGAATCTGAACTTCCATGGGTAGGACAGCTTCCATGCCATATACCAAAGAAAATGGGGTTTCCCCTGTTTAGGTACGTGCCGTGGTACGGTATCCATGCAGAGCAAACGGTAACATCTCATGCCAGTCCTTGTAGGTGACTGTCATTTTCTGAATGATCTTCTTGATGTTTTTGTTCGCAGCTTCAACAACACCATTCATCTTCGGCCGGTAGGGAGATGAATTGTGATGATAAATCTTGAACTGTTCGCATAGAGCGGTGATCATAGTATTGTTTATATTTGTACCGTTGTCTGTGATGATCCTGTCGGGGACACCATATCGGCATATGAGGTTCTGCTTGATGAAGCGGGCAACCACATTTTTTGTAACAGAGGCGAAGGAAGCTGTTTTGACCCACTTGGTGAAATAGTCAATGGCGACCAGGATGAAGCGATGTCCATTGGATGTCGTGGGCTTGATCTCTCTAATCATGTCAATGCCCCACATTGCGAATGGCCAAGGAGCTGTCAGAACGTTGAGAGGAACAAGAGGAATGTGCACCTTATCAGCATAGATTTTGCATTTATGGCAGGTACGGGAGTGTTGATAGCAATCAGCTTCCATGGTAGACCAGTAATAGCCTGCCCTTAGAATCTTCTTAGCCATCGTATGTCCACTCAAGTGGGTGCCAAATGTACCACTGTGTATCTCAGTCATGATCAACTCTGCCTCAGCTTTGTCCATACATCGTAGTAAAACAAAATCATGGCTGCGTTTATAGAGGATGTCGTTGCTCAGGAAGAACTTGGCAGCAAATTTCCTTAGGAACTTCTTGTCATTTACGGAAGCTCCTTCGGGATATTCTCTAGTCTGGAGATACCTTTTGATTTCGTGAAACCAGGGTTGTTCCACTACTTCTTCGGTATTAATCTCGTGACAATGCGCAGGTTCATCCATTCGCTCGATGGTGATTTGGGGAGCCTCATTATCCCAGTTGAGTTTAAACATGGAAGACATTGTAGCCAGAGCATCTGCTAGCTGATTCTCTTCTCGCGGGAAAGGCTCGAAGGTGATTTGCTTGAAATGAGGAAACAATGTCAATACATATTCTTTGTATGGGATAAGATTAGGATGTTTGGTGTCCCACTCTCCTTTGATTTGACTAATAACCAAAGCCGAGTCCCCAAATACGATCAAAGATTTAATCCCCAAGTCTATAGCAGCCTTGAGACCAAAGATGCAAGCTTCATATTCAGCCATGTTGTTGGTACAACTGAAGTAAAGTCGGGCCGTGAAAGGTGTATGGCAACCTTCCGGGGAGATAAGTACCGCACCGATACCGTTTCCAAGTGCATTTGAAGCACCATCAAAGTACAGGGTCCATTTGGATCCATTTTCAGGTCCGTCATACGGTCCGTTACTTTCAATGTTGTCCAAAGTCATGATGTCCTCGTCCGGGAGGTCGAATCTCATGGATTGATAATCTTCGATAGCTTGATGAGCTAGATGATCAGCTAATACACTCCTCTTTATAGCTTTTTGGGTAGTATACTGGATGTCATACTCAGTCAAGATCATTTGCCATCTAGCGATTCTTCCAGATAAAGCAGGCTTCTCAAAGATATACTTGATAGGATCCATTTTGGAAATCAACAGAGTGGTATGAGTCAACATATACTGTCTTAGTCGGTGAGCAGCCCATACCAAAGTGCAGCAAGTTTTCTCAAGCAGTGAGTAGCGAGTCTCACAGTCGGTAAACTTTTTTCTAAGGTAATAAATGGCATGCTCTTTTCGACCAGACTCGTCATGCTGGCCCAGTACACATCCCATTGAGTTGTCCAAGACAGTCAGATACATGATCAGCGGCCTTCCTTCGACGGGTGGCATCAGAATAGGAGGTTCTAGCAAATACTCCTTGATCTTATCAAAAGCAGCTTGGCAATCGTCGTTCCATTCGACTACCTGATCTTTCTTCAATAGTTTGGAAATTGGTTCACAGGTAGACGTTAGATGAGAGATGAATTTGGCAATATAGTTTAAGCGCCCCAAGAACCCTCAAACCTCCTTTTCAGTATGGGGGCAGACATTTCTTGTATAGCTTTCACTTTTGCTGGATCAACCTCAATGCCTTTGTTGCTGACAATAAATCCTAGAAGTTTACCAGACCTAACTCCAAAAGTGCACTTACTTGGATTCAGCCTGAGTTTGTACTCCTTCAACCTGGCAAACAGCTTCTGCAAATGTTCAAGGTGTTCCTCCTCTGTTTGTGATCGAGGTATCATATCGTCTACGTAAACTTCGATCTCATGATGTATCATATCATGAAACAAAGCTACCATGGCGCATTGATAAGTTGCCCCTGCGTTCTTCAGTCCGAACGACATCACCTTGTAGCAGAAGGTACCCCACTGGGTAACAAAGGTTGTTTTCTCCATGTCTTCGGGGGCCATTTTGATCTGGTTGTAGCCCGAGAATCCATCCATGAAGGAAAACACCTTGTGCTGAGCTGTGTTGTCAATCAAAATGTCGATATGCGGTAGCAGAAAATCATCTTTAGGGCTAGCCCTGTTCAAATCCCGGTAGTCCACGCACATTCTGACCTTGCCATCTTTTTTGGGAACTGGCACAATGTTAGCAACCCATTGTGGATAGGATGTAACAGCCAGAAAACTAGCGTTGAATTGCTTCATTACTTCTGCTTTAATCTTCTCAGACATGTCGGGCCTCATCCGGCGGACTTTTTGCTTGATCGGTGGACAATCCTCTCTTGTAGGGAGACGGTGAACCACGATATCTGTGTCTAAACCCGGCATGTCTTTAAAAGACCAAGCGAAGATTTCAACATATTCATTCAATAGCTATATTAAGGGTTCCATGACGCTTGGTTCCAGATTGGCACCCACTTGTACTTCTTTCCTGTCTTCCTCTGTTCCCAAGTTGACTGTTTCCAACAACTCTTCATGAGGTAAGATGGCCCTCTCTTCTTGTTGTAGAAGTCTGGCTAGCTCTCCCGGTACTTCACAATCTTCGTTATCTTCGTACTCAGCCTGACTGACCAAATCTTCAGAGTTATTGAAGGATACAACAGAATAGTCACCCATGGAATCCGGAGTGGATGGGTACCTGCATTTGTGAGTGTGGGTGTGTGTAAGGGATAGCCATCCTTCAACAAACAAAAATCCAAAAGGAAAGAAAATGAACACATCAGTTTATAAATGAAAAACGTCCAATGATTCATTAAACATGGCATATGATTATGAAGAGAATCAAAACCCTTACAAATGGACCTACATGCCCCGGGAAAGGCACGAGGTGAAAAAGTAGCGTGCAAATTGTTTTAGGTAATTACTACAGACCAACAAGAAATGTTCGAAAGATAAATTACTGATTAATGAAAGTAATGGGGACGAAGTCTTTCGCCTCCCAGTTGTGCAGTCCCCCTTCGATGGTTGGGAAGATCCAATCTTCAATGTTGGCCTCTTCGTCTTCGTCTTCCAAGGCATTGATTCCATGAGGAGAAATCTTGATGGCTGTTTCAATTTTTGAGCGGCGCATAGCTTTTTGTCCCGCAGCGGTGAATCCCAACCCAAACTTGTCTGTCTTGTGGGGAAAGTCAGGAAACTGACCCCATGTTGAGTTCTTCCCTTCCTTCATTGCAGCCTTTGCGTCTTTCAGAGATGCCATCCTGGCCACCTGCTTGGGTACCTCAGTTACCGTCTTTGCTACTGCAACCTCGGGAGAGACTTCCTCAAAGTGCTGGAATGGTGTTTCAATGAATTCACCGTCCACTTCCACATACCGAAAGGAGTTCAGATGACTGATCATGTACTCCTCCTCGCCGTGTACAGTTATGATTTTTCCTTTAACAGGGTATTTCAACATCTGATGTAGAGAGGAACTGACTACCCAAGCATTATGTATCCATGGTCTCCCTAGTAAACAAGAGTATGGTGGACGGATGTCCATCACATAGAAAGTTGAGTGGAATACTTCAGTGCCCACCTTGATGGGAATGTCGACCTCCCCATGCACCATTCTTTTAGACCCGTCGAAGGCCCTTACAATGATATTACTTGGTTTCAGCTCCAAGCCTTCACAATCTAATCGATCGAGAGCCTTCTTAGGCAGCACGTTTAGAGAAGAACCAGTGTCGACCAAGACATGGGAGAGAGTGGTTCCTCGGCATTTGACTGACACATGTAATGCGTCATTATGCTTTCTTCTATTCGGAGTCAGGTCAGCGTCAGAGAAACCCAGACCGTTGTCGGCGGTAAGGCTGGCTACACAATCCTGGAATTGATCGGCTGAGGTTTCCTGGGGCACATGGGCTGTCTTCAAAAACCTTATCAAGGCTTTGGCATGAGCCTCCGAACAAAGCAGCAAAGCTAACATGGATATCTTCGAGGGGGTTTGCCCCAGTTGCTCTACCACGTCATAATCACTCTTCTTAATTATTTTCAGAATCTCCTCCATTTCTTTCTTAGAGGTTTCGGGGATGACCAATGGCTGAGCCCTCGTCCTGACGAGCTCATCTTGGATCCCTTTCCCCTTATCAGCAGAAGTAGGAGGGACAACCACAGGGGTGACGGCTTCTTCGATCAACGGAGTTCTTGCAGAAAGTTTTATTGGTGCAGGAGTAACTTTGGCAGCAGCTGAGGGTCCAAAGATTGCCTTTGGAGGGGCAATCTCTGGAGAGAAAATTCTCCCACTTCGGGTGATCTTACTCGTACCGGCAATGTTTCCAATGTCGGTAGTCTCTTCGTCAGAGCTCTCTTCAGTTATCTCAATTTGTTTAACACCATGGTAGTAGATTTCTCCACCATAATTCCATGGTATTGATTTGTCAGATTTGTAGGGGACAGGCCCAGGCATGGTTATTTTCAGAGGAACAAACTTCGTAGCGGATGTAATCTTAACAGGCTTTTTAGGGACCTTGGAAAGATTGGTGGAAATGGTGATTATTGAAACATCTTCGATAGGGGTTGGAGTAGCAGGAATCTTTTCGAAAAGAATTTGTTGGTTGTCCATTAGGCCTTGGATGCCTATCTTCAGTAATGGACATTCAATTGGTAGGGAGGAACAACAGTAGCAGTCTTCTTTACAGCCTGGGACAATTCCAGCTTTCAACAGATTCAACTTGATTGTTAGTAGTGGAGTTACCAGATCATCAACAGCAGAAACATACAGATCTTCTTCAACAGCATGGACGTTGTGACCATGCTTTGGCATCGGAGCGGATATTACGTTCGGTTTCTCAGTGGCGTCAAACTCAACCTCTTTTGCGTCTATCAAGTCTTGAATTTTGTTCTTTAGCGCCCAACAATTGTTGGTGTCATGTCCGGCGCTATCAGAATGGTAGGCACATTTAGCATTGGCATGATAGTATGGAGACGTGGTGTTAGGGTTTTTCGGTGCCTCCTTTAAACCAGTTAGATTCAACTTCAACAAATGGGGAAGAACTTGTGCAGGCGTCATATTTATGCGGGTGAACTGCCGTTGTGGCCGTTCTACCCGTTGCTGGTTAGGTCTAGACTGATTGGTACGAGGCTGGTCATTTGACGAATTTTGAATCATCACGGCCCCTACAGTCGGCCGGTGCTCAGTTCTCCCCAATCCTTTTTGAGAATACACAACAACTGCTTCCTTCTTGGATGGAAATGGCTTTTTAACAGTTGTAGATGCAGAGGCATCCCTTTGAATCTTCCCATTCTTAATACCAGCTTCCACTCGTTCGCCAGTCAGAATCAATTCAGTAAACCCTACGGAAGAGCTCCCAATCAAATGGTTGAAGAACGGGCCAGATAGGGTTCCCAAGAACATATCAACTAGTTCCCTATCTGAAAGAGGTGGCTGCACTCTTCCGGCCAAGTCGCTCCATTTCTGAGCGTATTCTTTGAATCCCTCATTTGAGGCCATCCCCATACTTTGTAACTGAGTACGGGTTGGTGCCAAGTCAGCGTTATATTGATACTGGCGATAAAAGGCAGCTGCCAAGTCTTCCCAGTTATGCACTTCTGACCTCTCGAGCTGGTAAAACCAGTCTAGCTGTGTACCAGACAGGCTATCCTGGAAGAAGTGTACCCAAAGATTTCTATCGGATGTATGAGGTTGAATTCTTCTGACATACGACATCAGGTGCATCTTCAGGCAAGACAGCCCGTCATATTTTGCAAAGATTGGCACCTTAAACTTTGGAGGGATCACAATTCCAGCAATCAATCCCAATTCTTCAAAATCTAACCCGGGAACCCTTTGCAGCTCCATAGCTGCCAGTCTATCCTCCAGGTTTTTGTATTTGTCGTCCGCTGGCGGGTATTGCTGCTCTGAGTAGTCTTCATCTTCCCCAAACTCTTCCACTTCAGCCTCGTACTCGGAAGGTAATGCATCCCCTTTTCCTTTATCGCCCCCCTCATCAGATGCGGAGGGGAATTCAAGAACTCTCCTAGCTTCATTCTCAAATCTTCTTCCCAGTGTAGCTACCCCAACTCTTTTCTTCTTCTTTTTCCCTTTTTCTTGCTCTTTATTCCCCAGTAATGCTTTAAGATCCTCCTGACCCTTTGCCAAGGTCATAAGGAGTTGTTAAAACTGCGAGTTTTGTGCCTGCAGATCTTTGACCGTCTGTTCGAGATCCATCTTACTGAAATAAACAGCAGAAAGATAAGGAAACCTGGTGTGGAGACCTGTTTATGCATATGATGAATGATATGTTTATTCATGCAATGCATTCAAGGATTTAGAAATTCAAAGTTGTTGCAAACAAAAAGAACACACGTCATATTAATAAGAAGAAATTTGTCAGTACATAAATGGGCATACACTAGACCATACAGATATAGATGACTCGTCAAACACATGTATTATTTTGAAAAGAAAGCAAACAAGCAAACTAAAGCAAATAAAGAAGTAAAATAACGAGAAGGAAAATGCAGGAAAAGGTAAAATAAAGCGAGAGAAAAAAATAAAGCGAGAAAGCGAGTAAATCTCATCCCACACTTAAATCGAACATTTTCCCCAATGTTACAAAATAAGAATAGGAAAGAGTCACCTGGTAAAGTACTAAGGTTGGCTGGGTCCCTCGCTATCCTGCAGTGAATGTCTAGGAGGACGGGATCGGTTGCGACGACGACTGCTCTGAGAAGCCTCGAACTGGTCGAATCTGGAAGACAAGGCAATCTGTGAACTCTGAATCTCACGAAGGTTTCCAAAAAGGGAACCTTGAGTGGCCTCCATGAGGGCGGAGTTCCTATGGAAATGGGCTTGTTTCCTATGTTGCTCACGGGATATCGCCAATTGATATTCCATAAGACTTTGAAAAGAGCGATCTGTCTGCTGCCGTGACGCCTCCATAAAACTCATGCTATCTGCCAGCTGTTGTTGGATGGCAGAAAGTAAACCATCTATTCTCTCCTCCAGAGCTAGCTGGTCACTCCACATCTCTTCAGTTATGTAGAAGCCAGGAGCCATACCTGAAAAAGTGTTAGAAGTAGAAGGTGCAGTGTGTGCGGGTGAAACATGGCGGGGGGACACAGGTGGGGCATGAGGTTCATCCCTCTGCTTGTATTATTCATTAGTCTCGTGTCCGTCCCCAAGTGGAACATTAGGAGGTAATGGACCCGTAAAAGGTGGAGCATCTAGGTCGTAGGTCCAGTTCCTCGTAATTCGTACATCAGTACATCTAGTGCAAGGCAGAACGACAGATGGGATAGCGACACCCCAAACCATAAGTTCAAAACCACCCGATCTCCCCACCTTGCACAATTTCATATCTTTTAGAAATTTCAAATTAATTGTGCGGGGAGGCAGGGGCGCAAGGGTAGCTATCTCAGCGTTAAGGTGCAAAGCTCTAGTAATAGATGTAACTCGTCCTCCAAAAGCGATGGTCCCTGTGTGTCTCAGGACAACAATCATGTGAGAAATCATAAACGGGACTGAATTAATTCTTCTATTAGTGAGGCTACCCTGCAAAAATAGAAGTTCTCTAGCATTTACCTTGTTTGGATTTTCCCGGCCAAAAATAGTACAGGCGAGCATACATCGAAAAATTCGAATAGTCGGGTTATGGATCAATGATGCTAAAACATCTTCAAAAGAATTTATAGAAGAGTTTGACAATTGGCGCTAGAAGGAAAATGCATCAGTGGACCATTTATAATCTAAAGGGGTCTCACAAATAGCGCCATCACCATGAGGAATACCCAACAAAGCTTCTAGTTCGTCGGTGCTATATTTATATTCAACATTAAACAGACAGAATTTAACCGTACCGACGGTACTAGCAGTGTCGGGGTGAACCAAATAAATTAGGGAACTTAAGAATTCCCGAGTTAGCCTCTCAAAGGTGGGCTCTTTTCTAGTAAAAGTGTCATGCAATCCTAGGATGTCAGCTAAATGAAAAAAAACAATGATAAAGTCCTAAAATATACAGACAGTCTTCATCGACATACCTGGTTGAGACAATTTCTCGTCCTTGCAATTTTTCAAGGATTTTCTGTTGTCGGTCTCCAGGTTTGCCTTCACGAAGAACGTATCTGTTGAACTCCATTGTTGCTCCTTTGGAAGAAAATTGAAAAAATGGGTTTCAAAAATGGGTGTTGGAGATTGGGAGGAGAAAGTTTGAATTATTATGATGGTTAGAAAAATGGATGTTGGAGTGGTTAATGGGGTAGTAGGTGGTTGAGAAAATGGGAGTTGTTGGGTGGTTAATGGGGTAGTAGGTGGTTGAGAAAATGAGAGCTTTTGGGGTTGAAAATGGAGAAAGTGGGAGCCTTTTGAAAATTTGCCTGTTATAATCCCAGACCCCATGACGGGCGCCATGCTCTTGGTGGCGGGCGCCATGTTCGAAAATTGGGCTGGGCTCAAATTTCTTTGTTTTGTTGGTTTGGGCTTCTTATTCCAATTTCTTCTCGTAGGTGCAAACAACAATTCTTCATTTGGTGCTTCCAAGGATTGGTGTATTGAATTTTTTTTCTTTTATGTTTATAACTTGAAAATAATAAACTCATAAAAAAAACAATTAGTTAAAGAGAAAAAAAATAAAATAAAAAGAAATATACTTAATCATGGTAAGTCACAAAAAATAAAAAGAAAGTAGAATGCAAGAGTTAGGCATAAAAACAAATAAGTCTGAAAAAGGAAACAACATGATAAAAGAAACAACAAAACAACAAAATAGTGTAGATATGAATCAAGATAATCAAGGAGTGGTAGGGTCTGTGGTCGACTCAGGACCATGAGCTGCAGCTAACTTACTGCGAAGATCATCAATTTCCTGCTGTAGGAGGTCTGCCTCAGTAGAGTGAGTAGCATCGGAAACCATAACCTGAAGAGAGAGGTCTTCAACTGTCTGACGAAGTTGGGCTACCTCTTTATGCAGCTCAGCAACATGTGCATATATGTCGGGTTGCTGCCAAGAGAAATTATTAGAGAATACAGTGGTCCTTTCTGGAGATGGACATGGATGATACTCAGGTACCAGAGGTGATTTTTGCTCGTCCACGGTCTCTCCAAGACCTTCTAAGGCATATGTCCAATTGGAAGGGTTATAGACATTGGTCATCATGGGATCAGGCAAGGTAAAATAATGAACAGTTTCATTATCAATCAGGAGTCTATACTGGTTGGGATTAAAGTAGACTCTTCTCATCAGCCCACAATCCAAACATAAATCAATGTCCATTGTAGTATATCCACAGTAGGAGGTAAGGTGAGATAACTTACTTGTATGACCCAAAGCAGAAGCAATCTGAGTCATTGTCCCTCCCACATGGAGGATACCTTCAGCAGACTTAGAAGTCATCATGAGATTCCACAGCAGAAAATTTCCACAGGCTACAGGGCAAGACTGGGTCGCACAATAGAGGAAAAAGATATCCTCCTCGCTAACATGGGTATCAGTTTCGGCCTTCCCTAGGAAAGTGTGACCAATAACCATTTGAAATTACCTGAAAATGGGGTTGTGAATAACAGGGGATAGCTGAGTGGAAGGATCAAGGCTCCCTCCAGCACTAATATCTCTCCAGAATTTATCTATGTCCCTAGTCATGAAATATCCAACTGGTAGCTCAGGTATAGCATCGGGTGTGGTATGGAAGCCTAGCAAGTCGCCAAACTCCCTCTGGATAAAACAATATTCTATCTCGAATATTCTGAAAGTGAGATATCCATCCTGGCCATTATAGGGCTCAAACTCGAATGAACTGAGGAATTCTAAAGTGAGGTTCCTGTAGATCACATTTAGGTCATCTGCATACTCGTCCCACTTTAGCTGGTTGCATAGATACTTGATACTGGCTTCAAAGCCAAGTGCTTCCATGCAAATCTGGTATGGATATCTGGTCGATGCCATGGGTCACTGCGAAAGGACAATATAGCGTTGTCTCTGAGTGTCATCTCGGAAGGAAACATGCATGTCATCGAAATGCTCCATCCTGAAAAATGTAGTTAGCAAAGACGGCTAGTAGGTGATGCCTGAAATCATAAATTTTGAAATTGTTAGTATAAAGATAAAAATAAAATTTGATAAAATAAAAAGTAAATAAATGCAAAAAATAAAAATAAACTCATGGGTTTCCTCCCATGCAGCGCTTGTTTAACGTCGTTAGCTTGACGAGTAAGCTTCATATATCGGAAACTGGTACTGGTGGATCAATCAGAGTGTGGCTGGAGTAGTTGGTGGGAATGTCACCTCCTTCGTAGTGCTTCAACCTCTGCCCATTGACGATGAATGGGCTACAAGAATTGTTCTTGATCTCGACTGCTCCAGATCTTAGGATTCTAGAGACCTCAAAAGGACCAATCCATCTTGAACGTAGCTTGCCAGGAAAAAGTCGCAACCTGGAATTGAAAAGGAGAACAAGGTCGCCTATATTGAAATCTTTCTTTACAATTCTTCTGTCATGCCAAGTTTTGGTTCTTTCTTTATATACTATAACATTCTCATAGGCAGACTGGCGGAATTCCTCCAATTTATGAATGTCAAGGATGCGCTTTTCACCAGCAGTCAAATATTCAAAATTCAGGGTCTTGATGGCCCAATATGCTTTATGCTCTAACTCGAAGGGTAAATGACAAGATTTTCCATAGACTAATTGGTAAGGGGTTTCTCCAATAGGGTTTTAAAAGCTGTTATGTAGGCCCATAGTGCTTCATGCAGCTTCTGAGACCAATCTTTTCTGGAAATTGAAACCGTTTTTTCTAAGATTTGTTTAATCTCCCTGTTAGAGACTTCTACTTGGTCGTTAGTCTGTGGGTGATAAGGTGTTGCTACTATGTGCTTTACTCCATACTTACTCAAGAGCTTATCAAAGATTCTGGATATGAAATGTGATCCTCCATCACTTATAACGAGACGGGGTGTTCCAAACCTCGGAAAAATGATATTCTTAAATAACTTGACTACCACTCTTGTGTCATTTGTGGGTGATGCAATAGCTTCAATCCATTTAGACACGTAGTCCGTAGCTACCAAAATGTAACTATTTCCCATTGAAGGTGGAAATGGTCCCATAAAGTCTATACCTCAAACATCAAAGAGTTTAACTTCCTAGATATTCCTCATTGGCATCTCGTCACGTATCGATATGTTCCCGGTGCATTGGCATCGGTCGCACTTGACAATGTAGGCATGAACATCGCGCCATAAAGTTGGCCAATAGAGGCCTGCTTGAAGAATCTTGGCGTGCGTTTTAGATATACCAGCATGTCAACCATAAGGTGCAGAATGACATTGTCTGATGATGTCTTCTATTTCCTCTTCTGGGACGCAATGCCTGAAAATATTATCTATTCCTCTCTTGAATAGGAGCGGTTCATCCCAGTAGAAATGTTTAACATCTTTGAAGAACTTCTTTTTTTGTTGGTGATTTAGATCAGGGGGTATGATATCTGCAGCTAGGTAGTTTACAAAATCAGCGTACCAAGGTACGCTCTTCATTACTGAATTTTTTTCAAAATCTTTATCTCTATAAGGCTCGAAATCATCAGTCTTAGCTATAAGTCTGTCATAGGTGAAATCATCATTTATAGGCAATAAGTCAGCTTTTAAGTGTTATAATCTAGAGAGGTGATCAATGACAACATTCTCTGTGCCTTTCTTATCCTTAATGTCTAGATCAAATTCTTGGAGTAACATGATCCATCTAAGAAATCTAGGTTTAGCATCCTTTTTATTTAATAGATAACGTATGGCAGCATGATCAGTGTAAACAATGATCTTTGCTCCAACTAGGTAGGACCTAAACTTATCTATCGCAAAAATTACTGCCAGTAATTATTTCTCTATTGTTGCATAGTTGAGCTGAGCGGTATCTAGGGTTCTACTTGCATAATATATAACATGTAATTTCTTGTCTTTTTGTTGTCCTAGAACAACACCATATGCATAGTCGCTGGCATCGCACATGATTTCAAAAGGTTGTGTCCAATCTAGGGGTTGCATGATCGGAGCGAAATCAGTGCTTGTTTCAAAAATTTAAAAGCTTTGAGACATTTCTTGCCGAAAAAAAATTCAACGTCCTTCATTAGAAGATTAGTCAAAGGTTTTGTTATTTTAGAGAAGTCTTTTATAAAACGCCAATAAAAACCAGCATGTCCAAGAAAACATATAATCTCCCTAATGGTTTTAGGTGGGCTGGGGTTTTCTATAACTTCAATTTTGGCTCTATCGACCCCAATGCCTCTTTCGGAGACAATGTGTCCTAATACTAAACCCTAATTAACCATAAAATGGCATTTTCCCAGTTTAGCACTAGGTTCACCTCTACGCATCTTTCAAGGATTTTTTCGAGGTTGGAGAGACAATCTTTAAAATTGAATCCACACACCGAGAAATCATCCATGAAAACTTCCATTATTCCATCTAGGTAATCTATAAATATAGACATCATACAACGTTGAAAAGTGGTAGGGGCATTACAGAGTTCTAAGGGCATTCTTCTATAGGCGAACGTTCCATAAGGACAGGTAAAGGTTGTTTTCTCTTGATCCTCAGGGTGAATAGGTATTTGGAAAAATCCTGAGTATCCATCTAGATAACAAAAGTGCGAGTGTCTGGCTATACGTTCGAGCATTTGATCTATAAATGGAAGAGGGAAATGATCCTTCCTGGTTGCTTTGTTTAATTTTATATAAAATATACACATACGCCAACCTCCTTCTGCTCGTTTAGCAATATGCTCACCTTTCTCAGTTTCTATGATTGTGATGCCTCCTTTCTTTGGCACCACATGCACAGGGCTCACCCAATTACTATCTGATATTTGGTAAGTTATACCAGCCTCTAGTAACTTAAGAACTTCTCTTTTAACAACATTGTTCATTATAGGGTTTATTCTTCTTTGATGTTCTCTTGAGGGTTTTGAGTTTTCCTCTAACAAGATCCGGTGCATGCACACCGATGGACTTATTCCTTTTAAATCGGAGATGTTATACCCTAAAGCTGAGGGATATTTTCGTAAGATCTCTAAGAGTTGAGTTGTCTCGTCTTGACTTAAAATAACGTTAACTATAACAGGATGTATTCATCTCTTTATCTAAGAATTCGTATCTGAGGTTCTTGGGAAGTTCCTTCAGTTCAAAAGATGGTTTCAAAGGGTAAGGAATGGGATCGGGAGTAAGCGATAAACATCCATAGAGGTCGTCATTGATGTAAGATTCTAAACCTTTAAATCCATCGTCCTCCATAATGGGGGTCGAACATAACTTAATATTTTTGTTAGATTCCTCTCGCTTAAGTTCCAATATACACTCGTCAATGATGTCGATGGCATAAAAAGCATCTCCTATGACTGGTGCCATTAATAACTTTGAAAGAATAAATTCTATCTTCTCATCACCCACCTCAAATGTTAATTTTCCTTTCTTAACGTCAATTATGGCTCTGGCTGTTGATAGGAATGGTCTACCTAAGAGGATTGGGATTTCTTCGTCTTCCTTAATATCCATAACCACGAAATCAGTTGGGATATATAGCTGACCGATCTTAACTAGTATGTCTTCAAGTATGCCTATAGGATACTTAACTGATCTATCAGCCAGCTGGAGAGACATTTTAGTCGGCTGCAATTCTCCTAAGTTTAACCTTCTACAAACTGCTAAAGTAGCTCCTAGATCTAAGAAGGCTTTGTCAATAATATGATTTCCTAAGATACAAGGAATGGAAAAACTTCCTGGATCCTTTTCTTTCTTGGCAAGTTTATTTTCTGAAATAAAATTGCATTCGATCGGTTTGGGATCATCAAGGCTACGCTTGTTGGTCAGGATGTCTTTTAGGAATTTAGCATAAGATGGTATCTGAATTACTGCGGCTACAATATTAGGGTTTTGAGACATGTTTTGAACTTTTAAGGCAAGAGTGTCCATTTTAACTTGCATCATGTCTAGAGAACTTATCTCATGTTTTCCTTCTTGGGTCTCCTTTTTCTCTACCGTAGCTCATTCTGTTCCCCATTGGTAATGGTTTTGGGCCATGTCCTCAATGAGAGCACAGGCTTCTAGGTAAGGTTTATTCATCAATGCGCCACCAGCGGAAACATCAATAAACATCTTTGTGTTGTAACGGATTCCTTTATAGAAGGTGTGGATGATTAGCCATTGTTCTAGGCCATGATGTGGATAAGCTCTTAACAGGTCCTTATATCTCTCCCAAGCTTCAAAAAGTGATTCTCCCAGGTTTTGGTTAAATCTAGTGATTTAGTTTCTAAGGAAAACAGTTTTGATGGGCGGAAAATATCTTGCGAGAAATACTCTCCTAAGGTCTTCCCAGGTTGTTATTGAATTGGGTGGAAGGGAATCTAACCAATCCCGTGCTTTATCTCTAAGGGAAAAATGGAATAATCTTAGTCGTATAGCCTTAGGCGAAACACCATTGCATTTTAAAGTGTTTGCTAATTGTATAAAAGTTTTTAAGTGTCGATTCGGGTTCTCAGTAGCGAGACCACCGAATTGGTTTTGTTGCACCAATTGTAGCAATGAGGGTTTTAGTTCGAAATTATTTGTTGTTATAGATGGGTTTACCATACTTGAACTAGGTTCCTCATCTGACGGTTGGGAAAATTCCTTAAGGGGTCTTTGGTTACGATTCTCGGCCATAGTTTTTCTAATTCTTCGGAGAAAATGGATGTAACGTCCAGGTTCTGCTAAAGGATTAAATAAGGTTCCGGTGCTGCGATATCTTCGCATTAACCAGACTGTAAAACTTAGTCTAGACGGTGCGACTATAGGGTGCGAAATTTGACGAAATTGGTCCCCGACAATGGCGCCAAAAACTTGATGTGGTGTATTCGCAAGTGTACGAATCACGTCAGAGTAATATAAAAGATTATCTATCCACAGAGACCAATCGCCAATCTATCGTTTCCTATTGTTACGGTGTTTAGCTAAGTCAATATTAAACATGGAATTTAGCATGCAAGAAAGTAAAGTGCAGCGAAATAAACTTAAGATATAAAAGCAGGGTCGAATGTAATTTACGTAGTCATATGATATTCACAATGCTTCGGAATAGAACTACTTATAGGGAAATTTTTTCTACTAAAGAAAAGAACTAATTTAACAGGAACTGTCGCTTTCGCGTAATCAGAACCGAGTTTACTCTCTAATCAGACCTTCTTATTGTCACTTATAAAAAGGCGCGCATTGCATTAAAGTAATAAACCTATTTTTAAGAAATAAAGTACTTGACCAAGTTGAAAAGTATTTTGATCTGAAATTTCTAATAAAAAAGGAACCTAACTTTAACCCTATAAACGCGTCCGAAAATAGTTTCAAAATTGATTTCTTTGATAATAAATATCCCTAACTAACCGGACAAAGCGCTTTCGCTTCCTTTGACCAGTTAAAACTAACCGAGTTTAACAAAGGGTTGGACGACTTTCGATCTTACCCAGTAACAATAAAGTACAGAAAACTCGTATTAAAAACCAAAATAGCCCATAAGAATATCTATTGACACATTATTTGGAATATCGATCAACTAGATTCCTTACATTCTAGCCCAGTAAGGTTCAGCCTGACATGGGAATGTAAACAGACATGTTAAAATAAATCATGCGAGAAAGTAAATAATTTAAAGTGCGGTGCGGGAAATAAACAAAGTAAAAGTAGGTGCGGGAAATAAACAAAGTAAAAGCAGGTACGGGAAATAAACAAAGTAAAAGCAGTGCGGGAAATAAACAAAGTAAAAGCAGTGCGGGAAATAAACAAAGTAAAAGCAGGTGCGAGAAATAAACAAAGTAAAAGCAGTGCGGGAAATAAACAAAGTAAAAGCAGTGTGGAATATATAAATAGAAACCTGCTCCAAACGGGTAGGTTTTAAATCTGGGACAAACTGGAAGTAAAATGCGACTGGAAATAAACAGCAGTTGAAAATAAATGTGGTAAGATAAACTTCTTCCGAAGTGCTCCAAACTCGATTACAGACTCAATCTACGAACTCGATCAGACTCAATCAACAATGCAATAATTCCCCGATGTGAAGAATTATCGCTTTACAATGGTGAAATTATATGGCTTAAGTTCGCAAGTATGGTTGGATAAAGTTTGCAACTAAGCTTGGGTGAATTGAAATGAAATCATGAACTTCTATTTATAGAGGATGAGGAATGTAGGAAATCATAGGAATGCCCCCCAACTCCTTTTTTTTGGGGGGGGGGGGGGGGGACATCGTCCAAAGGTGGCGCCCGCCATGGAGGCCATGGCGCCCGCCATGAGTGTAAATGAAAGGAAGTGGGGAACGTGGCAGTTGAGGTCAGTAGGAGGTGGTCCACGTCATGGCCTACCCCATGGCTGGCGCCATGGTGGACGCCATGAGTGCAAATTTGACCTAAAATCCTGTTTTTCAGTCTATTTTCCTTCATTTCTTCAGGGGAGCTCTGGATATTTGAAATACCTGAAAAGGAAACAAAAGATAGGCATAATACGAGAAAACAATAATAAAAAACCTAAATGACATGTAAAATTAGAGTAAAAAACAAGTGTAAACTAAGTGTTATCACTTAGGTATGGGTACAATCTTAGAAATCCGAGGTGGATAATTTATCACATATAAGAAACCCACATCAAGTTGTTTCTTAACTTCTTCTTTGATCTTCAAAGCCATGCGGGGTCTGGTCCTTCGCGGATTCTGCTTTACAGGAGGACATCCTTGCTTGAGTTGAAATCTGTGCATCACTATATCAGTATCTAAACCGGGAATGCCTTCATACGACCAGCTGAAGATATCAGCATACTCTCGAAGCAACTCATTCAACCCCTTATTTTCTTCACTTTGCAAGGCAGCACCTATCTTGACTTCTCTCTTTACCTCTTCAGTACCGAGATTGATAACTTAAGTTTCTTCTTGATATGGATGGATGACCTTCTCTTCCTGTCTCAAGAGTCTTTCCAATTCTTCATGGACTTCACAATCTTCCCTACTATCTTTGTTAGCATTGTCAACTGAATTCTCAAGGATATTAAGAACCATATCACTATCATTTTCGACAGAATGCAAGACAGATCTACATGATTGATGATTTTATGTTTTATTTTAGAAAGTGCAAGAAAATATTTAGAATATGAAAAGAAAAACATTTCCATTTTGTTGCACCCCAAAATTTTCCCTCTCACTTATCAATAATTTGCTCACAAGATCTCCTTTGGCTCAAGACTGCATTTGGGTTGATCAACTCAAGACACCTCCTTAAGCACTGATGACCAAAATTAGGGTTTGAGATTGCACAAGGATATTTGAACTTCCAATTCCCCATATGACTTTCATGGATCATTATCGACTCTCAAGATTACTCATGTCAAGTTTCAAGCTTTGGATCACACTTTTGCTCAGTCAATTGAGCAGTTGACCTAAAAATCAACTATGTTGGGGAAAAAATCAATTGTGGCCAATTCACAGTCAAACTTCATAATTTTTTATCCACATAAACATTTTAAACTCATATGTATCATTTGATCAAGTTTGGACCACAATTCCTCAAGAAATTTGATCAAATCTTCAAAAGGGAAAAATGGTTAAAATTAGGGTTTTGATTGGGAAAGGGAAATTTCTGATTTTTGACCTAGCAAATGATCAACTGGTTTAAGGCTTGATCTCAAGAGTCCAATTGCATCATTTTGACCTAATGACATGGCTCAAAACATTTCTCAAGTCCAATGGATTGACAAATGAATTTTCAGTCAACTGATCAAAAGTCAACTGTATACTGAAAAGTCAAACTTTGACATTTTAGTCAAAATCAAATGTCAAAGATCACAATTCATCAAATAATGTCAAAATATGAAACTTATTCATCAAGAAATAAAAAATTCAAGATTTCATTTTGAAAAGTTAAAATTTCTAAAACTTAGAAATTTCTCTAAGTGTTGGAAATTTCTTATTTTTTCACAACTTTGAGCAAAATTTTCACCATGATGCAAGATGATTCAAAAGAAACTTCCAACATGAAAGTTGTATATATCCATGAAATCTACAACTTTTATTTACACAACTCCTTCCAAAAGTTGTTGGATCTCAAGTTATAATTTTAAGAATACATGGTCATGAAACAAAACACTTAGTGAAATTTTTGCCCTAATTTGGTCAAGATTTTGACCCAACTTCATGGCACTTTTTCATATAGTTCCAAGGGGAATTTTAAAAAGTGATTCAAAGATGGATTATAGATAACATTTCAATATTTCCAAAATGTCCAATAACTCATTGAGATCATTTTTGAGTAGGGAGAATCGAAGAGATGAAGTTTGGGTTTTATCACTTGAATTACAAGTCATTTTATGATGAACAAGATTCAAAATTCAAACTTATGCTGCATAACCTCTACTTTGCAGGCCTTAAAATTGTTAGGAACTGCATAATTAATTGCTTTCCCAGCTGTTAGAGGTCTCATTTCTAGCATTCAATGCAAGGCCATGCTTTATATCCATTTTGGGAAGAAAGTGCACATTGCCATTTTGATAAAGTGATTTTTTGCACAAAATTTGTTCTTGAGCCTTGCAATTGCTTTCTTCTGATCATACAAGTCTTATAACTCAAGAGAAACTGGTTGAGAAACTTATAATCACCCAGCCCATGCTTGTACTACACATTGAAACTTGTCTTCCCACTTTTCTTCAAAATCAAGTAACCTAGCAATTAACTTGTAACTTGTACTTCTGACTCTCCAAAGCACTCCAACCTCTTTGCTTATACACACACCAGTCATTTTCCACAAATCCCACGCATGCTTAAGTCCTGAAAACACCAAGAACACAGAATCACCAAAAACACTTCAAAACTTGTCATTTCTGAGTTTTAAATCCAATCTCCAAATTTACCCGTGCGTTTCTTGGCCTTTTACTTTCAAAAGCTTGTAAACAACATATACAAATAACCCCAACCCCTGCAGCACCACTGTAACACCTCCATCTTTATCTAGCATTTTCAAAAACAACATCTTGCACCTCGACTTCTCCAGAACTCCTCAGGCACTTCCAGCTCAAGCTAAGCATCACATTATCTTCCTGGGAACTTGAGGAAGCTAATCAAATCATTGGAACTCACTAAAAGCTACTCAAACTCCAAACCTGATACCCTCTTGCGAGGTAAGTTTTCTGACTTTTGAACTCTTCATATAGGCATCATTAATGGTTTATTTGTGAATGAAAAATGTAGATATCATTGGCCTAAAGCTAACCATGTCCATAGTTTTTATTTATGTTGCTTGAACTTAGCAAATTTTAAGAATGAAGTTTCTGAAATTTTTAGGATTCATATTAGGGCCATTAAAATTCATGCTTATCTTTGATCTATAATTTTATTACTTTACATTTCTGAAATCGTGAGAAAATTTGCTACAAGTTTCCTATTTACAGTTTTCATTTTTGTTGAGATTTGAATAAGATACAGAGACTCGGGCTGGGCGTGAGGTTGAAGATGAAGTTCATGCCATGGTCTTGTTTACTATCATATATTTGTTGTTTTGATTATATAAACGAATGTATAGCCACCCCAGTGGTAGAAGCGTGCGCCTGTGACTATAGGGACCTGGGTTCGAGCCCTAGTGGTACCCTTTTGGATTTTTTTTCATATTTTTCATATTTTTCCTATTCTGACTCTTTTTTTTGGCAGCGTTGGGCCTCCCTTGGGACTTATGTTTTTTTTCTTACTGCTAAACCCCCTTGCTGGCTATCCACGCCCCTGACCCATTTTATTTTCTTTTGCTCATTTTTATTTATTTATTTTCTTAAATATTTTTATCTAATACTAAAAAATCAGAAAAAATATAAAAACATGAGATTAATATTTTGATAAAGTTTATTTATTTTTTTACACAAAAAATTATTTTTATTTAATCATACATTATTTATTTTACTAATTGTTTTTTTTTGTAAATTTAATTAAAAAAACTAGGGTTTTAGTTATTTTCTTTTACACCATTTATATATATTATTTTAAAATATAAGAAGACCAAAAATATTTTATAATACTATAAATTATTTTTAAGACAAAAAAATACCAAAAATATTCTTCTCATGAACTTAATTTCCTTTTTTAATTAATATTTAGATTAGGGTTTTAGTTAAATTCTTTTCCTAGTAAATTTAGGTTTTACTTTTTATTATTTTCATTAATTATTTTAATTTTAATTTATTAGGTTAAAACAAAACCCCTTTTCCCTAAAAATCCAAACAAAACATCCATTTTCTTTACATTTACATTCTTGTATATTTATTCATTTTGTACATTATTTATTTCAATTCTTGTACAAATTCAATACGGTTGTAATAGATAATTAGGCTTTATTTTCTTGCAATCCTCATTTATAATTTGTACGCCCCCTCCCACAAGTATTGTAATAGTGTAGTAATTTTAAATTCCGTAATTTATCGCTTTATATATAAATGCTAGTAATTAGGGTTTATATGGAAAGACTACAACTAATCAAATAGAAAACCCTAATCAAAGACAAAATCAAGCATGAAAATAATACACTTGCACACAAGCACCCATAGGGTAAATCCACTTGGTTGCCTTTACAAAATGGCCATATTACGCATGTGAGGTATCTTAGTAAAAACAAGAAAAATACAAGATCATAGTCTCTCGATGACGCTATCTAAGTTGCCTTTCAAAATGATCTTAGTCCCTAAAGAAAAATGCTAAGGTACCTTGCAACATTTCTAATCATGGTTATACGATGGCCCACGCCCTTCCCATTTACATCCAAAGATAGGGTTACTTACCAAATCAATGGTAAGATAACAATGTCAAAGGAAAATAAAATGAACAAGAAAGACTTTTGAGTAGGTAGAATGCTCCTAATTACTTGCTCACTTTCAAAACAAAAACATCCTTGCTATTTTCAAAACAAACACCTATACTTTCAAAACTTCTTATAAACTTGAAACATTTTCAAAAGATCAACATCTTTGTATACATTCTTACGAACAAGAATCATTACAAAGTTTTCCTAACAATGGCCTCTTTACAAAATACTTTCAAAAACCACACAAAGCACACTTTCAAACAAAAAAGCAAGTGATCTAGCAAGTAACTAAGAGCACATGGAAAACCATGGATGAAAAGGGTGCTAATACCTTCCCTTTTCATAATCTACCCCCCGAACTCAAGAAATAATCTCAAAGGTCTTTCCTGTGCTTTTTCACCTTTCCTTTTGGATAAAAGAAAAGTCAGTGGTGACTCTTGCTAACCGTAACATTTGCAATCAAACAAAAAACACCCAAGTCAGTTCTCCCACCGTATCATAGAACTAGCGACCCTGCTGGGGAGAATTCTAAAAGTGGGGTTACCTTAGGGTTAGATCGCATTTACTTGCTTTCATTGTTTGACTTGTATGCTTTACATTATGGTTCTTTGTTTGGGTTTGAATCCTCTACCTGGATTTGGGATACCTTATAGGTAAGTAGCAATACGTTATGTAAACTGTGTGGGGTATACCGACATGGTCTAAGCAATAGCTACGTTAGTGCGACACATTTGTAGGTACTGGTAGCCCTTGAGTTAATCAAGGAGAATACGGGGCCGCTGAGTGATGTAATGAAGCACTAATGAACTTTTAGAACCATTACTTGACCAACATGGCCTTTAGGACGTAGTGAGATGACCGACTTTGGTGCATTCCGAAGTTGATAGATACTCAATACTACACTCATTGAGGTTTGGTTTTTTGGGATATTTCAGTCGCCATTAAAGAGGCTTGTGCTGAAACAATGACCAAGGAAACAAACTAGTGATATCGAGCTCCTTAGAACCCGGTTACTATTGCTAGGATAGGTTTGAGCCAACTAAATTTCAAGAAGGTACTTACCTATGAGACTCCATGAAAGCCTAAACCTAAGGAATTATTTGCTTTGTTTGTATTTACATACTTGTACATAACATCATGAACATCATAACATCATACTCATTCACTAACCATTTCAAGGATCTTGGGATTTATCTTTGTTCTATTTTGTAGGACATGGATTTTATCCACAGGAAAACTATTCAAGTCAATCTTGTAAGGATCCCTCCTTAACTTAAATAGCTAGCATCAAGGATTCCTGAAAATTCTCCATTTACCGAAAGACATGGTCGCCTACTAAACTTGGTCACATTTAGCACTGATGAAGACACGATGAAGGTGCTCTTTCAGTTCTTTGATCCTTTACACCATTGCTTCACATTTCCTGATTATGAACTTGTGCCAACTTTGGAAGAATTCTCCCGACTCTTGAGGATTCCCATTCTCAATCAACTACCTTTCAACGGTACAGAAAGATATCCAAAGCCAGAAGAGATTGATCAAGTTCTACACTTGCAACCATCTGATATCACAACTAATTGGGAAACAAGGAGTGGTGTCAAGAGTTTCCTAGCAAAGTTCTTGTTTGAGAAAGCCCAAAATTGTTCGAACTCTTTGGATCTGCAAGCTTTTGAGGAAATTTTGGCTCTCCTCATCTATGGGATGGTTTTGTTTCCAAATTCTGACTAACACATAGATGTGAATGCCGTCAAAATCTTCATATCCCGCAACTCGGTGCCTACTTTGCTAGGAGACATCCTACATTCTTTTCACACTCGCACTATGAGGAAAAGAGGTATCCTTATGTGTTGTACTCCTCTTTTGGAAAGATGGTTTATTTCACATATTGCCCAATCTGTATTAAAGAACGAGCCAGGTTCAAGGTGGTCACAAAGGTTGATGACGCTCAAACATTCAGACATTCATTGGTGTTCCCGATCCTTAGAGAATGTTACTATTATCGACCATTGTGGAGAATTACCTAATGTCCCTTTACTTGGCATTAGGGGAGGTATCACCTACAACCCATGCTTAGCCTTAAGACATTTTTGTTACGCCCGAAGGGATGGTCCACATGAGATGCTCATTCAAGGTTTGTTATTTGACTACGAGAGCAACGATCAAGGTTATCGCCAGAGATTTATCCGAGCTTGGAGGATGTTGAACAAGATAGATAGTAAGACATTGTGGCATAAAAATTCCATCCCTCTTGAGACTTACCTCAAATGGGTACGAACTCGTGCTCAGAGTCTTATGATGCCTTATCCCTCCATTCTCCCGGTAATCATTGAGCCTGTTATGGAAAGAGACATTCCATACACTATCCTGCATCCTGACATGCCCACCTCTCTTGAAGACTTACAAAGAGATTGAATATGACTCAAGGGGGAGTGAGACACTTTCGAAGCGCAATTCTATGCTAGCGAGAAGAAGGTTTTGGAACTCACTAAGCAACTTCATGAGGAGCAGACTCTGAATGCCTACATCGCACTAAAGAGGATGCGTAAAACCTTTTTATCTTAGAGTTTTAGTATTTTTTTGTTACACAAAGAGGCATTGATGTACTCAAGCTTTAATTTATTTAATATAACGTGTGTTTCCTTTTTGTCTAAAACAAATTTGAATCTTTAAAATCCTTGAAGTCATTGCATATACATCTACCATTCATCATAACATAAGCAGGTTTCTTGCAACAAGTCTCCTCATCTTTCTACTGTTTATTTCAGTAAGATGGATCTAGAATAGACGGTGAAGGACCACCAAGCACAAAATGCTCAGTTTCAACAGATGTTCTTAACTCTAGCCAAAGGACAAGAAGAGTTGAAGACCTTGCTGGTTGAAGAGAAGAAAAAGAAAGCAAAGAAAATAACCGGAGTTCTAAATATGGGAAGAAGGTTCCAAGGACAAGCAAGAAGGACCCTAGACTTTGCAACGTCATCTGGTGAGAAAGACAATCAAGATGGGAAAGTCAAGGAAGTAGTTGTCCAGCCAGATTCATAAGAGGAAGAGGAAGAAGAAGATTATTCTGAAGAATAATATTCTCCAGCCGACGACAAGTATAAGCATCTGGAAGAATTGTTAAGTGAAATGGAAATCCAAAAAGTGCCTGGACTGTACTTTGAGGAGTTGGGTCTAGTATCTGGGATTGTCATTCCTCCAAAATTCAAAGCACTGGTGTTCGCCAAATATGATGGAGTTTCGTGTCCCAAAATGCATCTCTGGTCCTATGTGAGTAAAATATAACCTCATACTGCTGACAAGGATTTATGGGTACACTTCTTTCAAGACAACTTGTCTGAAACTCAACTTGATTGGTTTTATCAACTAGAAAGAGCCAATGTTCGTAATTGGGAAGATCTTGCCGCTGACTTTTACAAACAATATCAATACAATGCTGATCTTGCTCCCACTTGTACTCAACTCCAGCGTATGACCATGGTTTCAAGTGAAGGCTTCAAGGACTACACGCAAAAATGGAGGGACTTAGCAGGAAGAGTTCAGCCCTCCCTATCTGAAAGAGAGTTAGTAGACATGTTTTTGGGCACCCTGTCTGGTCCTTTCTTTAATCACTTGATTGGGAGTTCCTTGGCAAGTTTTATCGAATTGATATTGACTGAAGAAAGAGTGGAAGTCGGGATAAAGAATGGGAAGATTCAAAAATATGCGGCCTTTGCTGCTGTAAGGAAACCATTCATTAGAAAGAAAGAAGTTATTTCTGTATATCCCCAAAGAAATCAAGATAGGGCTGAACGCCATCCAATGGTGGGGCCTATCATGATTCCTAAACCTGCGCCTCCTCAGCAAAGAAGCAACCAACCAAGAACAGAAAGACCAGTCATACAGTTCACCCGAATTAATAAGACATTATCTCAAGTATTTCCACATTTGTTAAGATCCAATCTAGTGACTTTGAAAGAAGCTCCAAAGAATCCTAACACAACCTCTCCTCAATATCATCCTAATGCCTGTTGTGCATACCATTCTGAGAGTCCTGGCCATGAAACTAACAATTGTTGGGCTCTGAAGAAAAAGGTACAAGACCTTCTTGAAGCCAAAGATATTAAATTCGATTCGCCATAAATTCCCAATGTTATTATTGCCCCTATGCCCAAGCACGGTCGTAATGTCAACGCCATTGAGGAAGATATGTTTGTTACTTTTGTTGATGAACTTGTGACCTCACTCCTGACTATCAAAAAGAACTTGTTAAAGGTCAGTGTATTCCCAGGCTGTGATGAAAGCCATCATTTCTGTTTATTCTCACCAACCAGCTGTCATTTGTTAAAATCAGGCGTTTAATGCCTAATAGATGACAAGGAGATTTTGTTCGAGAATACTTCTATTCCAACTATTTCTTATAATGATGTTTCCATTGTGACCATTTATGCCAATTCTTCCAGGGTCTCCACCAAAAGACCCGTTAGAATTACATCAGTTCCTAAAGTAGCTCCGTTGATAATTACATTGCCTGGACCAATCCCGTATTCGTCAGACAAAACCGTCCCATGGAATTATGGAGGTGATGTATACTACCACGGTATCAAGCAAGATTGGCCAGCTGCTGAAAATTCAAGTTCTAAGAAAGTTGACTCCGATATCAGTAATATCACAGGGACTAGTAAGATAACCCAAAGTGGAAGGGTATTCTCTCCAGAAATTGCTCCTCCAAAAGCTATTTCTGGACCCGTTATCATTCCTGTTGTTGTTGCTCCTCCAAAGGCTATTCCCAATCCTGCAATCATCTCTGCTAATACTCCTGTTGACAAAACTGTTACAATCCCTATTATCACCCCTACTAACATTCCTACTGCCAAGTCAACCGAGACTCGAGGAAAAGGTATTTTGGTTGATCCTTTCCGGATGAAGGCACAATCAATAGCTATCCCTGAGACCTACCGAAAAGAGATGGAGGAAATTCTAAAGATTATAAAAAAGCGACTACAACATAGTCGAGCAACTGGGGAAAACTCCATCAAAAATTTCCATGCTAGTTGTATTGTTATGTTCCGAGGCTCATGCAAAGGCCTTGGTAAAATTCCTTAAAATTGCCCATGTACCCCAAGAAACATCTACCGATCAGTTCTAAGATTGCGTAGCCAGCTTGACTGCAGATAATGGTTTAGGTTTTTCGGATGCTGATTTAACTCCAAGGGGGAGGAAGCACAACGAGGCATTATATGTATCAATCAAATGCACGGGCACGAGCTTGGCTCATGTCTTGGTGGATACCGGTTCATCTCTGAATGTGTTGCCTAAAAAGACTCTTGATAGGCTTGACTGTGAAGGATTGACATTGAAACCTAGCAATATAGTAGTGAGGGCCTTCGACGACTCAAAGAGGATGGTGCATGGGGAAATGGACATCCCCATAAAATTTGGAACCCAAACATTTGATTCAACTTTTTATGTAATGGATATTATACCTTCATATTCCTTCTTATTAGGTCGACCGTGGATTCACAATTCTGGTGTCGTTACCTCTACATTGCATCAAATGCTGAAATATTCGATTTAGGGGAAAATCATCACTGTTCATGGAGAAGAAGAGTATATGGTCAGTCATCTAAATTCCTTCAGATATGTGGAATTAGATGGTGAATTTATTGAAACTCCATTCCAGCACTTTGAAGAAGTCCCGCAAATTGTGGCAGTAACCAAGGCTTTTTCTCAAGTCTGAAAGATTACAAGGCCTCCGCTCAAGATGTCACCTTTGAAATATGCCAAGGCAGTGATAGAAGAAGGTGGGTGCACTATTTGGGGCCAACTCCCAGATATCCCATACAAATCTGACAAATTTGGTTTGGGTTTCACTTCAGGAGCCCAGAAAGCTGTACGCCGCGCTCGTGCCGGAGGACCACCCTTGAAGATCAACAACCGCGAAATCAACACATTGGAGGATGATGAAGACAACGATAACCTGGAGGATTGGATTTTCCCAACAGTCAGTGGAGGGCTCAGCAACTGGGAAGCTAGAGATTTTGTCCCGATCACTTTTATCCAACAATAATTTGTCTTTAAATTTTGCCAGACCTGTAATATTAAACAATTCACACTCTTAAAACCTTGCATACAAACTTTGTGCTCATTTTTTTTCTTTTTACATTTTCATTTCTTTCAAAGATAGCTATACTCTTACACACACTCACATTCAAAATGCAGATCTACATCCATTCAGGATCCCATGGGTAACAATTCTGCTATGGCCTTCTATGATTCTGAAAATCTAATCTACCAAGCCGAAGACGAAGATGAGGAATATTGTGAAGTACCAGGGGAACTCGCCAGGTTATTACAACAAGAAGAGAGGACCATATAGCCCCACGAAGAACCAGTGGGCATAATTAACCTAGGTACCAAAGAAGATAAGAAAGAAGTCAAGGTAGGTGCCAATCTGGAACCCAATGTCAAAGAGCATATGATTCAGTTGCTACATGATTATGTTGAGGTATTTTCCTGGTCGTATGAAGATATTCCAGGACTTGATGTAGATATCGTAGTACATCGTCTACCTATAAAAGAGGACTGCCCTCCGGTAAAACAAAAGGTCTGTCGCATGCGACCAGACATGTTAGAGAAGATCAAAGCGGAAGTCATGAAACAATTCAACGCCGAATTCTTGGGCGTCACTTTCTATCCATAATGGGTTGCCAATGTTGTTCTCGTGCCCAAAAAGGACGGCAAGGTACGAATATGCATGGACTACAGAGATTTGAATAGGGAAAGCCCTAAGGATGATTTCCCGCTTCCCCACATTGATATTCTAGTTGACAATACGGCACAACACAAAGTGTTTTCCTTCATGGACAGCTTCTCAGGCTACAACTAAACTAAAATGGCGCCTGAGGACATGGAGAAAACAACCTTTATCACACATTGCGGCACATTCTGCTACAAGGTTATGCCATTTGGGCTGAAGAATGCTGGGGCAACCTATCAGCGTGCCATGGTAGCTCTATTTCACGACATGATACATCATGGAATAGAGGTCTATGTGGACGACATGATAGCCAGATCTCAAATAGAAGAAGAGCATTTTGGTCATTTGCAGAAATTATTTGAGAGACTAAAGAAATACAAGCTGAGGTTGAACCCAAATAAATGCACGTTTGGAGTAAGGTCCGGTAAATTCTTAGGTTTTGTTGTCAGTAATAAAGGCATCGAAGTGGATCCCGCCAAGGTGAAAGATATACAAGAAATGCCTGCTCCTCGTACCGAGAAGGAAGTCATAGGATTCTTGGGATGGTTAAACTACATTTCCAGATTCATTTCTCACCTGACAGCTACTTGTGAACCAATCTTCAAATTACTGAAGAAAGATCAATTAGTCAAATGGAATGATGAGTGCCAAACTTCCTTCGACAAGATCAAAGAATACCTGCAAGATCCTCCTATTTTGATGCCACCAGTCGAGGGAAGACCATTGATCATGTATCTAACTATTTTGGAAAAAACAATGGGGTGTGTGTTGGGGTAGTATGACGAGTCTGGCCGAAAAGAGCATGCTATTTATTACCTGAGTAAAAAGTTTACCGACTGTGAAACAAGATATTCATTGCTCGAGAAAACTTGCTGTGCTCTGGCATGGGCTGCTCACCGGCTAAGACAATATATGCTGACCCATACTACCTTATTGATATCCAAGATGGATCCAATAAAATACATCTTCGAGAAACCTGACCTCTCTAGGAGAATAGCGAGATTCCAGATGATCCTGATAGAATATGACATACATTATACTACCCAGAAAGCAATAAAGGGCAGTGTACTAGCTGATCACCTTGCTCATCAGGCTGTGGATGACTACCAGTCCATGAAGTTAGAATTCCCAGATGAAGACATCATGATGGTAAACAAATTTGAAGAATTCACACCATATGATGGACCTGAACAAGGATCCCGATGGACCCTGGTTTTTGAAGGGGAATCCAATGCACTCGGTAATGGTATTGGTGTTGTACTCATATCTCCTGAAGGATGTCATACTCCCTTTACTGCAAGACTCTGCTTCAACTTCACAAACAACATGGCAGAATAAGAAGCGTGTATTTTTGGTCTCAAAGCTGCCATAAATTTGGGGATCAAATCCTTAAATGTATTCGAAGATTCGGATTTGGTCATTAGCCAGATAAAAGGGGAATGGGACACCAAACACCCTAACCTTATCCCCTACAAAGAACATATGTTGACACTGATCCCACATTTTGAGAAGATTACCTTCGAGCATTTCTCGCGAGAAGAAAATCAGCTAGCGGACGCACTAGCCACAATGTCATCCATGTTTAAACTTAAATGGGATAACGAGGCTCCCCATATCATCATTGAACGAATAGATGAACCAGCTCACTGTCACGAGATTAATACTGAAGAAGTAGTGGACCGGCCTTGGTTTCACGAAGTCAAGAGATATCTCGAGGCTCAAGAATATTCGGAAGGAGCTTCAGTCAATGATAATAAGTTCTTAAGGAGATTCTCTACTAAATTATTCCTTAGTAATGGCATTCTCTACAAACACAACCATTCTGTGTTACTTCGGTGCGTAGACAAGGTTGAAGAGGAAAAGATCATGGCTGAGTTACATGAAGGTACTTTTGGCACCCATTCCAGTGGGCATACGATGGCAAAGAAAATCCTACGGGCACGTTATTACTGGTCTACCACGGAAGCAGATTTCCATCGACACTCTTGAACCTGCCACAAGTGTCAGATCTATGCTAACAAGGTGCACGTACCTCCGGTTCCTCTGAATGTCTTGACGGCTCCTTGGCCCTTTTCTATGTGGGGCATCGACATGATTAGGGAAATCAAGCCAACATCCTCTAATGGACACCGCTTCATCTTGGTGGCCATTGACTATTTTACAAAGTGGGTTGAGGCGACCTCTTTCACTTCCGTTACCAAGAATATTATAGCCCGGTTCATTAAACAGAATCTCGTCTATCGGTATGGTATCCCGAAGAAGATCATCACAGACAATGGTACGAATCTAAACAACACTATGATCACCACCCTGTGCGAGAAATTCAAGATCCAGCATCACAATTCTTCCCTTTACCGACCAAAGATGAACGGTGATGTCGAAGCCGCAAATAAGAACATCAAAAAGATCATACAGAAAATGATAGTCACGTACAAAGACTGGCATGAGATGCTACCATTCGCTCTCCATGAGTATCTTACCATAGCACGCACATGAACTAGGGCAACACCCTACTCTCTGGTATACACCATGGAGGTTGTCTTGCCTATTGAGGTCTAGATCCCCTCTCTGAGAATCATGAAGGATGCAGGTCTGAATGAAGACGATTGGACCCAGACTCGACTTGATCAGCTGAATTTAATTGATGAGGAAAGACTTACTGATGTCTGTCACGGTCAGATGTATCAAAAAGGGATGATCAAGGCTTTCAATAAAAAGGTCAGACGCCAAGTATATCAAGTCGGGGATTTTGTGATCAAGCCCATCATACTGCCGCAAGGTAATCCCAGGGGCAAATGTACTACTACATACGAAGTACCATTTGTGATCAAAAGCATATTCTCTGGTGGAGCAATGATCTTGACCACTATGTATGGTGACGACCTGCCGCACCCTATGAATGCAAACATAGTCAAAAGATACTACGCATAAGAGACCCGCTAGGTTGACACACCTAGGAAAAACAAGGGCATCCCGATGAACCAAAAAGGTTCGGGCAAAAATTAGGGATAAAACAAAAAGAAATTTGTACACCCGACAAGCTGAAAACCCGAAAGGGAAGCTTGGGCAAAAAAGGGTATCCCGGTGGACTGAAAACCCGAAGGGGAGGTCCAGGCAAAAGTTAGGGAATTAAAGCGTATGACTATGTCCTGTTGGATCACCTTACGAACAACCCGTAAGCTCGACGGTTCTGATCAATTCAATCAGCTTCGGACAAGGAAATAAACAAATAAGATGCTCAGAGGCATGAAGGCTATAGCAGAATGGGAACCCCATGGGATTATTTCACATAACTATCTTTTCTTTATATAAAATTTTCATTTTTTACGACGAAATTCTCTTACTAGAATGTTTGTCTCGTTGTTCAAAAATACTTACTCAAAGTCAATACAAAGATGTCCCTTTGAAAGTGCAAAACTATCTGTTTTTCTTTACTCTTTTGTTTTGTTTACAAAAATGTCCAATGATTTATTTTTTGAACATATGCATTTGAACGTAACTACCGTTTACAAATAAACAAAATAGAAAGACAATCACTTATGGCTTTAAGAAATAGGGAAATCTCTTTAAAGTTATTTCCATAAAACCCCCCGCAGTGTGCAGTTTAATCCCCAGCGGAACAGAGCTTCCAGTTATCAATCCCCAGTAGAAGTCATCCAATTTCTCAGGATTCCGCAACAGGATTTTAAAATCAGTACACGAAATTTCCCTTACAACAGAGTTTATTTCTCTAAGCGGAAATTCATCAGCACTTCAGCTTCAAAACATGAAGACTTGCACTCCGTATCCTCAACAATAGTCGGGGATTTATTTTCCCCAATCCAACAAGTAGTGCAACAGATTAGTTCACATACGCATACATCACATCCATATATCATAAACATCGATAACACGAAAGCATATATCACAACTTCATTATACCGTGCACTTCATACAACATGACATTGCATATTAGCTAACATTTTACCCATTTCAGGATAAGGTTAATCAATAGCTATCATTAACAATGGTCAAAGGATTTTCAGATACAGTTCAGATACGCTCCAGATACGGATGCCATTCTGATACTCATTCAGATTCACATTTCAGATACAATTTAGATACGCTCCAGACACGGATGCCATCCTGATACTCATTCAGATTCAGCTTTCAGATACAATTTAAATACGCTCCCGACATGGATGCCATCTTGATACTCATTCAGATTCAACATCCAGATACAGTCCAGATACGCTCCAAACACAAACGCCATTCTGATACTCATTCAGATCCAGCTTTCAGATACAGTTCATATACACTCCCGACATGGATGATATCCTGATACTCATTCAGATTCAACTTTCAAATACAGTTCAGATACGCTCCCGACATGGATTCCATCCTGATACTCATTCAGATTCAACTTTCAGATACGCTCCCGACATGGATGCCATCCTGATACTTATTCAGATTCAACTTTCAGATACAGTTCAGATACACTCCAGACACAGATGCCATCCTGATACTCATTCAGATTCAACTTTCAAATACTGTTTAGATACGCTCCAGACACGAACACCATTCTGATATTCATTCAGTTTCAGCTTACAGATACGGTTCAACAATCATTTCTAGATGGCATCTACAAGCCCATCTCCGACAAATTTCCATCATCCCTCCAAATGGAATCTTTAAGCCCATTCCCTATACCATCAATCATCACATCACCGAGTGCAAATTTCTGGGCACTCTAGTGTCCAATCATCTTCCACCTTCGAGTCACGAATGGCAAAAATCGCTAATCTAACTCACGAATGTTGCACCATAATTTTTGAGACCAAAAGGCATGACCTTATATCAAAAGGTACCCAAGGAAGTCGTGAAAGTTGTTTTATCCATGTCTTCAGGAGCCATCTTTATCAAATTGTAACCCGAGATTCCATCCATGAAGGATAATACTGAAGACTGAGCAGTATCATCAACCAATACATATATATGAGGCAATGGGAAATCATCCTTTAGGATTGCTCTATTCAAGTATCGGTAGCCAACACACATACGTACCTTACCATATTTCTTAGGTATGGGTACAATGTTAGAAATCCAAGGTGGATAATTTATCACATATAAGAAACCCACATCAAGTTGTTTCTGAACTTCTTCTTTGATCTTCAAAGCCATGTGGGGTCTGGTCCTTCGCGGATTCTGCTTTACAGGAGGACATCCTGGCTTGAGTGGAAATTTGTGCATCACTATATCAGTATCTAGACCGGGCATGTCTTCATACGACCAACCGAAGATGTCAGCATACTCTCGAAGCAACTCAATCAACCCCTTCTTTTCTTCACTTTGCAACGCAACACCAATCTTGACTTCTGTTTTTACCTCTTCAGTACCGAGATTGATAACTTATGTTTCTGCTTGGTATGGCTGGATGACATTCTCTTCCTGTCTCAAGAGTCTTTCCAATTCTTCAGGGACTTCATAATCTTCCCCACTATCTTTGTTAGCATTGTCAACTGAATTCTCAAGGATATTAGGAACCATATCACTATCATTTTCGACGGAATGCAAGACAAATATACATGATTGATGATTTTATGTTTTATTTAAGAACGTGCAAGAAAATATTTAGAATATGAAAAGAAAAACATTTCCATTTTGTTGCACCCCAAAATTTGCCCTCTCACTTATCAAGAATTTGCTCACAAGATCTCCTTTGGCTCAAGACTGCATTTGGGTTGATCAACTCAAGACACCTCCTTAAGCACTGATGACCAAAATTAGGGTTTGAGATTGCACAAGGATATTTGAACTTACAATGCCCCATATGACTTTCATGGATCAATATGGACCCTCAAGATTACTCATGTCAAGTTTCAAGCTTTGGATCACACTTTTGCTCAGTCAATTGAGCAGTTGACCTAAAAATCAACTGTATTGGGGAAAAAGTCAACTGTGGCCAATTCACAGTCAAACTTCATAATTTTTTATCCACATCAACATTTTAAACTCATATGTATCATTTTATCAAGTTTGTACCATAATTCCTCAAGAAATTTGATCAAATCTTTAAAAGGGCAAAATGGTCAAAATTAGGGTTTTGACTGGGAAAAGGGCAATTTCTGATTTTTGACCTAGCAAATGATCAAATGGTTTAAGGATTGATCTCAAGAGTCCAATTGCATCATTTTTACCTAATGACATGGTTCAAAATATTGCTCAAGTCCAATGGATTGACAGATGAATTTCCAGTCAACTGATCAAAAGTCAACTGTATACTAAATAGTCAAACTTTGACTTTTTGTTCAAAATCAAATGTTAAAGATCACAATTCATCAAAGCATATCAAAATATGAAACTTCTTCATCAAGAAATAAAAAACTCAAGATTTCATTTTGAAAAGTTAAAATTTCTAAAACTTAGAAATTTTTCGAAGTGTTGGAAATTTCTTATTTTTTCACAACTTTGAGCAAAATTTTCACCATGATGCAAGATGATTCAAAAGAAACTTCCAACATGAAATTTATAGATATCCATGAAATCTACAACTTTTCTTTACACAACTCCTTCCAAAAGTGCTTGGATCTCAAGTTATAATTTTAAGAATACATGGTCATGAAACAAAATACTTAGTGAAATTTTTGGCCTAATTTGGTCAGGATTTTGTCCCAACTTCATGGCACTTTTTCATATAGTTTCAAGGGGAATTTTAAAAAGTGATTCAAAGATGGGTTATAGAGCACATTTCAATCTTTCCAAAATGTCAAAGAACTCCTTGAGATCATTTTTGAGTAGGGAGAATCGAAGAGATGAAGTTAGGGTTTTATCACTTGAATTAGAAGTCATTTTGTGATGAACAAGATTCAAAATTCAAACTTATGCTGCATAACCTCTACTTTGCAGGCCTCAAACTTGTTAGGCACTCCATAATTAATTGCTTGCACAACTGTTAGAGGTCTCATTTCAAGCATTCAATGCAAGGCCATGCTTTATATCCATTTTGGGAAGAAAGTGCACATTGCCATTTTGATAAAGTGACTTTTTGCACAAAACTTGTTCTTGAGCCTTGAAATTGCTTTATTCTAATCATACAAGTCCCATAACTCAAGAGAAACTAGTTGAGACACTTACAATAACCATCCCATGCTTGTACTACACATTGAAACTTGTCTTCCCACTTTTCTTCAAAATCAAGTAACCTAGCAATTAGCTTGCAACTTGTACTTCTGACTCTCCAAAGCACTCCAACCTCTTTTCTTATACATACACAAGTCATTTTCCACAAATCCCACGCATGCTTAAGCCCTGAAAACACCAAGAACACAGAATCACCAAAAACACTTCAAAACTTGTCATTTCTGAGTTTTGAATCCAATCTCCAAACTTACTCGTGCGTTTCCTGGCCTTTTACTTTCAAAAGCTTCTAAACAACATATACAAACAATCCCAACCCATGCAGCACCACTGTAACACCTCCGTCATCATCCACCATTTTCAAAAACAACATCTTGCTCCTTGACTTCTCCAGAACTCCTCAGGCACTTCTAGCTCAAGCTAAGCATCACATTAGCTTCCTGGGAACTTGAGGAAGCTAATCCAATCATTGGAACTCACTAAAAGTTACTCAAACTCCAAACCCGATACCCTCTTGCAAGGTAAGTTTTCTGACTTTTGAACTCTTCATACAGACGTCATTAATGGTTTATTTATGAATGAAAATTGTAGATATCATTGCCCTAAAGCTAACCATGTCCCTAGTTTTCATTTATGTTGCTTGAGCTTAGAGAATTTTAAGATTGAAGTTTCTGAAATTTTTAGGGTTCAGATTAGGGCCATTAAAATCCATGCTTATCTTTGATCTATAATTTTATTGCTTTGCATTTCTGAAATCGTGAGGAAATTTGCTACAAGTTTCCCGTTTACAGTTTTCATTTTTGTTGAGATTTGAATAAAATACAGAGGCTCTGACTAGGCGTGAGGTTGAAGATGAAGTTCAGGCCATGGACTTGTTTACTATCATATATTTGTTGTTTTTATTATATAAACGGATGTATAGCCACCCCAGTGGTAGAAGCGCGCACCTGTGACTATAGGGACCTGGGTTCGAGCCCCAGTGGTACCCTTTTGGATTTTTTTTCATATTTTTCCTATTCTGACTCTTTTTTTTGGCAGCGCTGGGCCTCCCTTAAGCCTTATGTTTTTTTCTTACTGCTTACCCCCCTTGCTGGCTATCCACACCCCTGACCCATTTTATTTTCTTTTGCTCATTTTTATTTATTTATTTTCTTAAATATTTTTATCTAATACTAAAAAATCAGAAAAAATATAAAAACATGAGATTAATATTTTGATAAAGTTTATTTAGTTTTTTACACAAAAATTATTTTTATTTAATCATACTTTATTTATTTTAATAATTGTTTTTTTGTAAATTTAATTAAAAAAACTAGGGTTTTAGTTATTTTCTTTTACACCATTTAAATATATTATTTTAAAATATAAAAAGACCAAAAATATTTTAAAATACTATAAATTATTTGTAAGACAAAAAAATACCAAAAATATTCTTCTCATGAACTTAATATCTTTTTTTAATTAATATTTAGATTAGGGTTTTATTTAAATTCTTTTCCTAGTAAATTTAGGTTTTACTTTGTATTATTTTTATTAATTATTTTTCTTTTAATTAATTAGGTTAAAACAAAACCCCTTTTCCCTAAGAATCCAAACAAAACATCCATTTTCTTTACATTTACATTCTTGTATATTTATTCATTTTGTACATTATTTATTTCAATTCTTGTACAAATTCAATATTGTTGTAATAGATAATTAGGCTTTATTTTCTTGCAATCCCCATTTATAATTTGTACACCCCCTCCCACAAGTATTGTAATATTGTAGTAATTTTAAATTCCGCAATTTATCGCTTTAGATACAAATGCTAGTAGTTAGGGTTTGTATGGAAAGAATAAAACCAATCAATTAGAAAACCCTAATCAAATACAAAATCAAGCATGAAAACAATACACTTGCACACAAGCACCCCTAGGGTAAATCCACTTGGTTGCCTTTACAAAATGGCCATATTACGCATGTGAGGTATCTTAGCAAAAACAAGCAAAATACAAGATGATAGTCCCTCGACGACGCTATCTAAGTTGCCTTTCAAAATGATCTTAGTCCCTAAAGAAAAATTCTAAGGTACCTTGAAACATTGCTAATCATGGTTATACGATGACCCATGCCCGTCCCGTTTACATCCAAAGATAGGGTTACTTACTAAATCAATGGTAAGATAACAATGTCAAAGGAAAAGAAAATGAACAAGAAAGACTTTTGAGTAGGTAGAATGCTCCTAATTACGTGCTCACTTTCAAAACAAAAACATCCTTGCTATTTTCAAAACAAACACATATACTTTCAAAACTTCTTATAAACTTGAAAACATTTTCAAATGATTAACATCTTTGTATACATTCTTACGAACAAGAATCATTACAATGTTTGCCTAAACAATGGCCTCTTTACAAAATACTTTCAAAAACCACACAAAGCACAATTTCAAACAAAAGAGCAAGTGATCTAGCAAGTAACTAAGAGCCCATGGAAAACCATGGATGAAAAGGGTGTTAATACCTTCCCTTTTCATAATCTACCCCCCAAACTCAAGAAATAATATCAAAAGTCTTTCCTGTGCTTTTTCACCTTTCCTTTTGGATAAAAGAAAAGTCGGTGGCGACTCTTGCTAACCGCAACATTTGCAATTAAACGCAAAACACCCAAGTCAGTTCTCCCACCGTATCACAAATTTTATTTTGAAAAGTAAAATTAAAAGAAAAGACATGGAAAAAAATTGTACGCGAAAATGCAATTTTTATTCAATTTTAAACGGAGATTGAAACATAAGGGGCCCCTTCGACAAGCTGTCTTCATGCCTTGGGCAGGGCATATGACTTAATGGAAACAAAAAATTACACATCAAGGAAAACAACTTCAGGGAAGTCCATGAAAATCCAATTACTGAGCTCCTTATCTGATGCAGCCTGATAGATAAACCGGGAAACATCTTCGTCGTCACCTTCATTATCTGTTGCGAACACTTTTCCTTTGTTGCTTGTACCAACACTGATGAACACTTCAAAAATTGGGAGAACTTGCTTTCGTCTGAGAGAAACCAAACTACCTTGCACGGAGGAAGATGGCTGATACTCAAAACCACATCGATCTTTCTTCTTATGCACCTCAATCAATTTTCCCCAACCATCATGGGGTGATCTAGCTTCCATGAGGGCTTTGGCATCATTAAAAGAGGCCATGGATGCTTCAGACTTCTTACCTTCTATAACGGGAAACTTGTCAACAGAAACAATCTCAAGAGCTTGAAAGGGCAACTCATGCATCTCAGCTTCCACTTCCACATAACGATAGGTTGTCATATTATTAATAACTACATCTTCTTATCCATAAACAACAAGAACTTTGTCACTTACAATAAATTTCAGGCGTTGATGAAGAGTAGATGTCACAACTCCTGCTACATGGATCCATGGGCGACCCAAAAGGCAGGTATAAGATGGACGAGTGTCCATAACATAGAACGAAAGATAGAAAGTGTGGGGACTAATATTGACAGGAAAGTCCACTTCTCCCTCCATAGATCTCATTGAACCATCAAACACTCGAACACTTAGGGTGTAAGGCCTCATCATTACCCCGTCCATATTCAGCTTAAACAGAGTAGCTTTGGGCATCACATTGAGTGAAGAACCTGTATCTACCAAAACTCGATATAAAACTGTATCCAAACACTTCATGGAAACGTGCAGTGCATTATTGTGGGCTCTGCCTTCAACAGGGAGCTCATCATCACAAAAACCCAAATAGTTTCCTACAACAATATTGGTTACGATCCCTTCAAACTGGGCCACAAAAATGTCTTGTGTAACATGGGAAAAACACAAAATCTTCAGTAAAGCATTGCGGTGGGTCTCTGAACACAAGAGAAGAGACAATATGGAGATAATGGACGGCGTCTGGTTGAGTTGATCCTCCACTTTTTAATCATTTCGCTTAAGAATCCTCAAAATCTGCTCTGTTTCTTGTCCTACAGAAGGTTCATGCTGACTATCAATCACTTGCTTGCCCCTAGCCTTGGCTAGAGCATCACCATTGGTTTCTTTGGGACGGTGGTGGGGGAGAAAAGATCCTGCCACTACGAGTCATGTTACTGGTTCCTGCAATGTTGGTAATATTCTTGTCAGCTATCGGGGGACATTCATATTTCTTCCCAAGAATATATACCACATTATACTCCCACAAAACTGCCTTTGAGTTGTTACATAGAGGAGGAATAAGAGTTTGAGTTGTTGCGGGGGTAACTGAAGCTTGAATCATTAGTGTGGTAGCATGAGCCTGAATTGTTAACAGGGTGCCTAGTGTTACTGAGACGCTTCTCGGATAATAAGGAATTTCTAAGACATCAATCTCTTCTTCTTGAAATATCTTCTCTACCTGTAGGGCACCTTCATCCATTAGCTGTTGGATAACCGTCTTCAAACTAGTACACTCTTCAGGTTTAGAGGAACATGTTAAGCAAAAATCATGGAGTTCCTGCAGCACCTCGTGTTTCAGAAAATGTTTTCTAACATTTCCTAATGACATCTTGATCTCGTCAACCTTGGTTACCAGATTCTATTCACTACTTTCTTCAATAGCATTGACCGCTGCCACCGGGTGAGGAGGCATGGGATTATTCTGAGCATTGGGACCAACAGGGTTGAAATTTATGGTCTTTGCATAGAGGAGGTCTTGAACTTTACATTTAAATTCTCTAAAATTCTTAATCGTATGGCCTGGGGCTCCCGAATGAAATTTACAATGAGCACTAATGTTATACCCTATGGGGAGAGGATTTGGTGGTGGAACAAGTTCATGCAGTTGAACAAACTGATTGGAAAGTAGTTGAGGGAGAAGCTGAGTATAGGACATAGGAATGGGACCAAGCTCATGCAGTTGAACCAACTGATTGGGTGCTCTTTTCTCTATTGAGCTCTCGGACCTTGAGGTTGTTGGTTCTATTGTTGATAATTCGGAGGTGGTGCAAATTATTATTGTGGAAGATACTATGGTTGATGAGCGAAAGGCCGTTGTTGGGCCAGCCAGGGTGCTGGAGTTGTAGTAGCATACATTTGAGGAACATATTGATTAGGAATAACTGCAGGTGTTGGGAAATACGAAAATCGAACTTGAGGATATGCAAGAGCTTTTCCTTGGTTGATGGTGATAACACTAGTATCACCCTCTTTCTTCTAGATGAAACCAGATAATGGCTTCCTACAAATGCCAGCATTATTGTTGGTATTGTTAGGGATACCTTAGATCGTTCCAGCCTTAATACAAGTTTCAACATATTCTCCAATAATGACCATATCAGATAAAGAAGTAGAGGTACTGCTGAGCATGTGTTAGAGATAAGGACCTCGTAAAATAACCATGAACAAATCAATCAATTCATGATCCAAGAGAGGATGTTGGACCCTTGAATCCAGTTCACGCCACCTTTGGGTGTACTTCTTAAAAGACTCTTCAGATCTCTATCATCTCTCGAATCTGAGTGTGGCTAGGTGTCATGGCAGTATTATAATGGTAATGTTTCAAAAATGCGTTAGAAAGCTCTCCCCAAGTACTGGCACGAGTTCTTTCTAGTTGCATATACCAGTCAAACATTTCCCTAGTCAAGCTATCTTGGAAGAAGTGCATGAGTAACGGTTTATTTTCAGCATAGGCTTCCATCTTGTGATAGTAGGAACAAAGATGAGTCTCTGGGCAGGAGGTGCCTTTGTGTTTGTCAAAATCAAGAACCTTGAACTCGGGAGGGATAACTACCCTAGGAACGAGACACGTTGCAGCAGTATTGAATCCCAAAGTCTTGATACCCTCAATGGCTTTGAGACGCTCTTCAAGAGCATGGTACATTTTTGCAGTTTCAGCAACTCAAACAGCGAGATTCACGTGGGGCTTATTAAGATCAATAACGTCGTGATGATCATTAACATCATTCCGAGGAACTTCCGTATGGGTCTCAACATTTTCATTATCATTCCCTCCATTTATAGAAGTGGAGGGGGCAGAAGTGGCAAGCTTAGCAACATTTTGATGTAACTCTTCTTGACCCTTGATAACAGCATGAAGGGTTTCCATAAGCTGATCCATGTGAGTGCCCATGGTGTTCATATCTCGGCGGAGAGCATTCTGATTTTCTTTGAAAAGATCCATAAGTCTTTGCTGGTTGCTTCTTGTACGGTAGGGATGTGGAGAAGTCGTCTTTGTTGTTCACTGAAGTCTGATGGAAAAGGGACCTCAATAAGTTTTTGTTGTGAATAATGAGTGCATGATAATGTGAATGAATGTTTTATCTTCATTTCTGAGGAAATCCAAAGACTCGTCTATCTTTTAAAATTTTTGTTTTCATTTTTGAAGAGCTCGACCAACGAGACTTGTCTTTGGAATTCCTTAGATATGAGATGTATATACATGATGGTATGATGTCATGGTATGCTATGGCATAAGATTTTATCTCCACATATTCTGGATAACCATTGTGTAGTCCTTTACATAAGCTGAAAGTAACAGGATCAAAAGTATGATGTCACATGCATGGAGTCAAAGTTACCACCCATAAGGTATGTACTAGGGATTTATCACATGGCGAACAAGGTCCTAGGGAAACCTCAGAGTGTATGCGCTTCCTTTGGATATCACTGATGTCCCAATTACTCAGTAATCAGTAATATTCGCAAGAAAAACTCTTCTGAGTGCAGCATCGCGTGATAACTACTTCCGGATTACTCTGTTATAGTCTCTGCACTACACCTAAAAAGGCCAGGATAGGTTAACGGTTCTATAGCTCTAAGCTTCTCTGGTTACCAGGTTGAAATCAACAATGTCTTCTTGATTACTCGGTAAATAACACTACATTCAAGGGGACCTCCACTGGGTGAGGGATATCATGCCTCCTTCTTCGGGATTACTCCCTCAAAGTTAGCATGATTATACCGCTTGTGCTAATCCTAAATGTAACCCCAAGTCCGGGTATAGGACTTATCAAATGTAATCATCCAACCCAACATCATAGCATATCTAGAATATGTAAGTAGCAACAGTATAATGCAATATATACAAAAGAAAGCAATAAAGCAGTAACGAAATAAAGAAATAAAGCGCTAAATCAAATAAATTAAATAAATAAACACCCAAAGATACAAATAAACAAAATTAGGATAAACTTGCAAAAGATATCCCCAGCAGATTCACTAGCTGAAGCTACTGGCAAAAAATGCAGAGCCGCCACTAAACTTTATTTATCCCGAAGGAAGGGGAAATATAGAGAAAACCACAAGAGGATGGATAAGATGGTCTTACGACCAAGAGAGAGGGTAAGGAAGTTGATTATGCAAGGGGAAGGTATTAACACCCCTCACATCCGTTGTACTCAACGCGATCCATTTTGTTTGTTTTCTTCTAAGGGTGTGTTTATCTACAAATGTACTTGCTAAGGGGAAAGAAATGGTTTTTTATTAGTGCGTTCATGAGGGTCTCGCCACCCTTTTCCTACATATCCAGTGAAGGAATCAGAACACCGTAGTTCTTCTAGAAAATGATGGTTTGTTGGTGTTTTTTAGTGGGCAACGGTAATGCATGCATTCTAGCAATTGGCATGGCCTATATCGCGGTAGAACGAATATGACATGCCCTTCGGGGGAAGTTTTGATTGGTTGAGTGTCTTGCGAGTTTTAAAATGAAATTGAATAACGATTAAATGTTTTTGGATTTTTGATAACACCGAATCACACTATGTTTCTAACTCGAATATCACATGTTTTCCTTAGTTTTATTATTGTTTTTCTAGTATTATGCCCTTGTTTCCTTTGTTTTTAGGTCACATGTCCTTTCAGAGACTTCAGAGAAGAAACGAGCGAAAACGCCAGAAAAATAGGGTTTTTCCAAGAAAATGCACACATGGCGTCCAGCTCCGCGCCGGCTACAGGGAACGCGCTGACATGGCGCACTTTCACCCAGGGGCCAACTGCCACGTTCCCACGATCTCTCCATTTTCACTCACCGCGCCCGCGGGGAGGATTGCCGCGCCCGCGACCTTCACAAACCATTTCCCGCTCAGAAGGAGTTGAGGGGCATGCTCTTCTTTACAGAGTTTCAGGATCTTCTATAAATAGCAAGTTCATTTCATTTTCATTTTCATCCAAACTTAGATGCAAACTTAGATTCAGTCAAGTTACTGCTTAGGCATATATTACTACTTTGTAAAGTTATAATCTTCTCACATCGGGAAGTTATCACACTTGAGTGTGCGAGTTTGTATTCAAGTTTGGAGCAATTTGGTTGAAGTTTATCATACTATCTTTTACATTTCCACGACTTGTATCAGATTCAAGCCTCCGATTGGAGCAAGGTTCTAATTTAATTGCTTTCATTTATTTTATGCTCTTACCATAGTCTACATGTTTTATAGACTCTAAATGCTCTTACCATAGTCTACACGTTTTATAGACTCTAAATGCTCTTACCATAGTCTACACGTTTTATAGACTCTAAATGCTCTTACCATAGTCTACATGTTTTATAAACTCTAAATGCTCTTACCATAGTCTACATGTTTTATAGACTCTAAACGCTCTTACCATAGTATACACGTTTTATAGACTCTAAACGCTCTTACCATAGTCTACACGTTTTATAGACTTTAAACGCTCTTATCATAGTCTACATGTTTTATAGACTTTAAATGCTTACCATGTCTAGCTAAATTTATTAGGGTTAGAATGTAAGGATCGAATCATAATTATGTTCTGCATGCCATGCTAATAGAAATACCTTTGGGATGTTTTAGTTTTTAATACTGGTTTAAATGTGTTTAAAAGTTTATGGGTAAGATCGAAAGCCGTCCATACTTGAGATTAAGCCAGATTAGTTCTTGACCAAACGAAAAGAGCGAAAGCAGTTTGTTTGGTTAAGTAGGATTACTTGATATAATTTTAGAAAATGATTTTGAAACTATTTGCGGACGCGTTTGTGGAATTAAAATCTGATTCTTGGTCAAAAGCCAAGGATCTCTTTAAGTTAAGTTTTCCAAATTAAAACACTTTTTCACTAAGTCAAAATAACTTGTTTCTTAAAAATAGCTTTACTTCTTTAACGCGTTAGGCACCCTTTATAAGTGACAATAAAGGAATTTAATTTAAAGAGTAAACTCGGTTCTTAGTATGCGAAAGCTACAAGTTCCTGTTAAATAGTTCTTTGCTATAAATGGAAAATATTGCCCAAAAGTAAATACTATACATGCATGCTAGGACACTGTCTGATCTCGTGATTTACATTCGATCCCGTTTGTTTTATCTCTTTAATTTTATTCGCTTTTATTTCCCTGTACTGAACTCAATCCCTTACTGATTTGCCTTAGATAAACACTTTAACAATAGAGTCGATAGATTGACAATTGGTCTCTGTGGTTCAATAATCTTATATATTACTTCGATAGGCTGTGCACTTGCAGTTATAATTTAGACTATACAGTAAAAGCCCATCAATTTTTTATTTGTGAATGAAAATTTTTAATTGTAATTTAGGAAATACTCAATTAAAAAGAAAAGTCTAAGGGGGAATAACCTAGTTCTATCCCTAATGGTATTGTATAATGATGGCCTTAAGGTTATGTTTTGAAAGGGAAACTTCTATCTAAGTTAGCATGCAAGGATAAAGACCTAATGTCTAATTAGTTCACATATTGAAGAAGATGAAACTATCCTCCCAAGGGAGCATGTTATAAGCATAAAGTAAAAGGAGAGTGTTTGTGAAGAGTGATTATGCACGGTGATCATGGCAAAAGTGATGACAAAATGAGTAGTATCATGAAAGATGTAAATGGAATGTTTGGTGTATGGGAATTAAACTGGGTTATGATTAACCAAAGGGTGCACTTGATTAATCTTGTAAGAATAGGTGCTCCTACCCTCAACCATGAGACCCTTTACGCATGGAAACACTTGGTATATGGGCCAAAGTGGTTGATTCAGGTTATGGTTAACCAAAGGCAAGACTTGATTAACCTCGTGAGAATGGCCATTCCCAAACTCAACTCTGAGACCCTTTGCAAAGATGCTTGGAATGTAAACCAAGGGGTGAGAAGGGAGTTGCTTCAATGCATAAGATAAAAACCAAAAAAAGCCCATACAAGGTGGCTATATGCATGTTCCTAGAAAGTGGGACTAGTGTGGCACTAGTATTCTAAACGACCCATTGTAACAATTGATCGAGTAGTTATCGTTATAGAAAATCCCAGGACCAAACTATGAAATGTATGCAAGTGTGCATTTGTAGGTGGGTAGCTTTTCATTTATGATGAGCCCAAGAGGAGGCCAAGTGTTCTAATTGGATAGAATATGCATAATTAGAAATTTAAACATATAAAGAAATATCAAAGAAACTAAAATTCTAAGTTATTACAAACCATAAGGGGATGGGGGTACAAGTTTATGAATGAGGATGAATCGAACAAAATTTCAATTAAAAATCTAGTTAAACAAACAATACAACCAAATTGAAAAATAATTTAAATACCTAACTAACTATACTATCCATTTAATAATAAAATTAACTATTCAAAATAATTAATAATATTAAATAAAAAATTTAGTTTAATAATTTATTAGAAAAAAAGGAGTAATTATATTTTTGTATTTTTATATTTTTATTTGAAAAAAGAATAACTAAACAAAAATGATGCAAGAAAAAATATATATAAAAGAGGTAAATCGGACAGCAATGAGTAATCTTAGGGGTGCTAAAAAAGAAATACATAACGACCTAATAAAGGGTGGCCTAAGTGGTCACGCGATCCAATGCTGCCATCCAGTGAATGTGTACCACGGGCATACACACCTTAACGTTTGATGGGGATCTAAAGAAGACCAGAAGGCTGGGAACATGCAGGTACATGGTAAAGACGGTGGGGTGCTTGTACGCATATAGGATTAAGGGTGGTGACATTTGTAACCACATGACCAACTAGGAACCAAGAACTTAATTCACTAAATTAACAAAAAACGGACATTAACCCTCATCTCTCTCTCACTCTTCATACGTTCTATCTTCCTTCTCTGATGAGGTCCCCGTCGGAGACTATAACACGGCTGCTCCAGAAATCGCCTCACGGCGGTGACGACGGTGGCGTGACACTAAAACCCATTTTCTTACTTTTTTATACTCGTTTATTCTTCCTAATCATGAATCTGTGGTCTGATTTTGCAAGAAACACATGATTGACTGTAGATCTAGAAAGGGGTTTCAAAACCCTAAGTCGAAAATGTTGAAGATAATGATGAATGAGGGTAGAGGAAGTGATTAAGGCGCCATGTGTACGCGGATAACAATTTTCAAACGCAAAGGGGGACCAAAATGACAGTGAAATAAGATTAGCGGCGGATGATGAGGGCGACACCTCTGAATCTGTTTTGGTGAGATCCTTCTAAAATTATTTTCCTCTTCTTCTTCTTAGTCGTGAAAATCACGATCTCTTTATCTTCTAAAGGGTTTGTGGTATGTGGAAGATGATGATAGTATCGTAGGGTTTGTGTGTATGCTGCGGCCTTTGTGTGTTTTTGTGAATGATTATTTCTGTTTCTCTGAAGGTTTTGTGTTCAGGATGTTTGTATATCTAAAGGGTTGTTTGAATAAGATGGAAGATGATGATGATTAGTGTTTTTGTATTTGTAGTTGCTGCTATTTTGTGGTTGCTGCAATTTTCTTGGTTGCTGTTGTTTTTGTGGTTGATGTTGTTTTTTGTTGTTGCTGCTAACAGTCCTCTTCCTATATATTTTTTATGTCTGTTTATATCAAAAGAAATAGGTATTTTGGTGGGAAAAATAACATTGATTTTGAACTGTTTCGTTTCCCTGCTTTGTTGCTTTTTGATGCTGCTTTTAGATTGCTTGTTTTGTGCAAGTTTTGGACAGGCTTTGGCTGTTATATTTGGACAGTTTTGACTATTATATTTGGACAATTTGGACAGGTTTTGGGAAGATGCAGCATGACTCGTTTTTGGGACTATTTTGGCTTACTTTGTTGCTGCAGCTTGTTTTTGAATCTTTTTCTGATTTGTTACACTTGAGATTTGGCATTTGTTATTGTGTTGGGGCTGGAAATGCAACTATGTTTGCATCCTATTTTACAGCGGGGACTTTCTTTTTTATTTTCTTTTATTGTGAACCGAAATACCATTTTGTGATTGGAAATAGTAGATAGGGCCTATGGTTTAAAACTTTGAGATGTGATTTGTATGAGGCTTTGAATTGGGCTTAGCACATGATTGAAAACACCCTCCGAATTTATGATTCCAAACATAAACCCTCATGATGAGATTAAAAGAAAATTTGTTTGACACTTCTTGTTTAAATTTCCTTGTTTTGATGATAATTGTTCTAACCAACACCTTGTTTGTTTTCATGTGACATTGATGGAAGGTGAATAAGGCAAGGCAAGACAGAAGACTTGAAGAAGAAGTCATAGAAAGGCATGAGACAAGCCGCTTGAAGATGGATCAAGGAAATAATTATCTTTTCTTTGTAAATAAGATACTTGTAACTTGTATTTCAACTTTGTAAACTTCTTGTAAATTGCTCAAAATGTAATTAATATGAAACTTGAATGTCTTCTCTTTGAATTTATGAATGATGAATTTGTTTTATGGAAATTGGATAAGTCTTGGACTTTTGGTTGAATCTTTAAATTTATGATGCACTTAAATAGAATAGATTCTTGAATGATATTTGAATCCCGGATTTCGATTGAAATCCCTTTGATCATGAATATGCTTGATACAAGCCACTTTTGAAAATAACTTTGAATCGAGGTGGACTTTGTATAAATTGAATGATGAAGAATGGATAAAACTTGAATGAATCTCAAAATACTCACTCGAATGAATCCAAATTCAAAACTTGTCTTCCAATTTAAGTCCAAAATTTCTTGCATTAGAATGACAAGTGCTTGAGGAAACAAGAACACCTTGATTACAATGAACCTACAACATTATTTCTTGTGCCAGGATTCGATGTTCATCAATTTAACCAACAGACTCTTGAATTGGTGACTTGAAGTGTGAGGAGATATTTGACATGAAATCCCTAACCAAATGACTTTCAGTTGATGCATGTTTACAAGCCCAATCATAATGAGTATCAAAACCCTAATTCACGGATAGATGAATCACGATCTTAAATGATTCAAAAACCTCTTGACTTGATGAAAATATATCTCAATGCACCATATGATAGCTCTCGAGGAAACCTTATCTGAACTGCTGAACAAACACAAATGCTTAGGTAACTTGATTCACTATCCATAGAGAAAGATCTTAAACCCAAGTATACCAATAATATTAACTATTTCCAACTAAGAAGTTAAGAGATCTCATCATACTTGACAATGCTAAAGGCATGATGCTCGAGGTAGCCAAGTTACCAAAACCCCAATTCACGTGATTCACTTGTTGAAACACTTTGAAAAAGCCCTAAACATTAGTGGTCTTGGAGAAATCCATAATAACCATACTTCAAAAACCTAATTCCACATAGTCCACTTCTCAAGAACCAGATGAAACTGCCTTTAACTGATGAAGGAACCTCAAAACCAACATGAAACCCTAGTCTGGCACAAATACCGCTTCTTGAACCAAAGTGCTTTATTCAATGAAATGCATGATATGAAAATGAACTAGTGAAGATAATGTAGATGAAATGTGAAGTCTAAGTAAGACAAAAGTAAAAGGTAGGACAAATTTGGAGTACGACACCCCAACATTTGATTCTTGGAAGGATGCCCCTGATCATCAATGTCTTAAGAAGCTTTTTAACATGAGGAAACCGAGTCATACCCTTTCGTGATATGACTTGATTAAGGAATCCTCCTTCGAAAGGTATGCCCCTGATTAAATAGTACTTTAAAATTTGATCCAAGTTGATTGAATCTCGGAATGATCACCCCTTGTCAACAGTATCTTCATGTGATATACCCCTATAATCATTAGTATTTGCCCCTGTTTATAGGGGTCCTCTTAGATGCTTTTCCCCTAGTTATAAGCTTCTTGGAAATGTTGCCTTTGATCAGACCTTTTTGAAATAACCTTGATGCTAATTATTGATTCATAGATAAATTGGTACATTTTGAAAAAGTAATTATGTTTTATGCACATGCAAGTTCTTGAAATAGACATTGATTATTTGAAAAGAAATGAAATATTATAAGATGAATATTCGAAGAAGCGGAGTGGTTAGTAATAATCTTAACAAACATAGGAGTTAGTTTAACACAAATCTGTTGAGTATGCTTTCATAGTGATCCTAGCTTCAATTAGGACTTTTAAAGGTTGTAACATGGCCATGGTTCGTGATTTAAGAAACAAAAGATATAAGGCTCAAAATTTATTTATCGCACCCCATTCTCCTTGATGTTATCCAATCCTAAGTTCAATTAATCCAACAGATATGTTTTAACCCCAAGAGAAATTTTATAGTCTCGCAGATGATGAGAAGCATAGATAAATATCCAAGCACAGATGAAAAGCATTGATGTGATCCAAACATTGATAAGTTTCAAGAGTTGATGAGAAGCCTTGATGATTCTTGAGGTGACAGTCACAAAATTGTTCTCCAATTTATTTGTTTTTAATCCCTTATTTTGCATGCACCAATTCTTTTGAATTTCTGGTACATCGGGATGCCCTAACTTTTGCCTAAGTTAAGTTTTTTTTATTTCCATTTACTTAGCGGGTTTTCTCCTTTTTTTAATTTCTTTTTTTTTCGCTTTTGATTTTGAAAATTTGTGACTACCACGCTGATTGTTTTAAGCTTCGTCTTTACCGTTTCCTTGCTTATGATTGATGTATTAGGGGAGAATACGTCGTAGACTTTGTCTTCGTTGATTCCTCAATCTTGGATGATGAACGCAAGGAAGATGATGTGCTCGAATCCTTGCTTAGGTCATTCTCTCAATAATGTATTGAGGAAAGATATATGCTTGAACCTTTACTTAGATCGTTCTGATTCTCCCGATATTTGAATGCATTGTCGATTTGATTGAAGTCTACCCTGCCCCTAGTTAAGATTAAGGGTTTTTAGAGAATATAAAGAACTCCAACTTCTTGCTCGAGGGGGTTAACTACAGATTAACTCCTTATATCTCCACTATTTAGGAATTGAAGCAATGTCTTACATCGTCAGCTTAAACTTACTATTAAAAAGCATATGTCACCAAAATTCGATTATTTTGTATTTTCATCATTCTCCTTCGAAACTTGTTAAAGTTGTGAAATGGAATATAGAAACGAAGAATAGAAAGTCATTGATTATTTGTGGTATGAACCGATTTCAAAAGCATGCATGTTTATTTTATTAGAATTACTAACCAAAAGTTACAAATTTATAATAAATGAAATTTAACAACTAAGAAATCTCAAATCGGAGTGATAAAGGTCTAATGATCTAGTGGTGAGCTTCTTTAGTGATCCATTATATGTGGGCCATCTTCTTCAAAAGTTAATTGCTTATTGTCAATCAACTCTTGTACCGCTTCTTTAAATGAATTGCATTCTTCAATCGAATGCCTCACTACTCCACCATGAAACTTACATTGAACATCTGAGTTGTACCAAGGAGGAAATGAAGAATTCATGAATCTGGTTTGTCTAGGGGTCATTGATGAATTTTGGACCAGATATGACCATAATTGATTGTATATCATAGGAATTGGGTCAAACTGGCGAGTTTCCCCTTCTCGGCTGTTTGGACGCCTATGCTGATTCGAGCATTGATGATGATTGTTTCGATTATGAACCTGTCGATTCTGGCATCGATGTTGAGGTGAAATCTTAACCTGATGGTTTTGTGGTATAGGCCATGGCTGCTGGTGTTGAAGACCAGAGGGTGGTTGTTGCTATTGAGTATCTACTACATATGAAAATTGATGATAAGGCACAGGAGACAGAGTTTCTGGAGCTTGGTAAGTTTCTCATACTACATTTGTTTCATTTTATTCTTCCCCTTGGAAATCTCCAAGGGATTCACCAGTCGGGTTACTCAAGATGCTTTGGATTTTTCCATTTTTGATGCCATTCCTGATGCGTTCCCCAGCTATTACTAGGTCAGAGAAGTGTGATGGTATACTGCCCAACATTTTTTCATAGTACTAACCTCAAAGGGTGCTCATGAACACGTCTACCAACTCCTTATCCAATAATGACGGTTGTAATTGAGCAGCCAACTCTCTCCATCTCTATGCATATTATTTGAAAGATTTATTACTCCTTTGAGATAAATCTTGGAATTGAGTGTGACTTGGATCCATGTCGATGTTGTATTGATAATTTCTCTGAAATGCAAAAGCCAAGTCATTCCAGGTGGGGACGTGGTTTCTTTCCAAATGTGTATACCATTCTAATGATACTATACTAAGAGTGTCTTGAAAATAGTGAATAAGCAATTTGCCGTCGCGTGGGTATGTTACCATTTTCCTAACATACATCTTTAAATGAGTTTTAGGACAACTAGCTCCTTTGTACTTCTTGAAATCTGGCATCTTAAACTTTGGAGGAAGTACCACATCGTCAACAAAACATAAAGCAGAAGTATCAAAGCTATAAGTGTCCTGTCCTTCTATGGCACTAAGCCTCTTTTCCAACATGCGATATCTTTTGGTGTCCTCAGCATCTTGTGGCTCTTCAGTATTCATGGTCGGGTTTTCCATTGGGGTTTCGGCACAGGGAATGCAAATTGATGGTACTCAATAGATCGTGGGATGGAGTATACCCATCTTGGAAAACGTTGTGTTCTTGCACATCAAGGTTCTTACTTGAAGCTTGTATAGGCTGGGGTCGAGCCTGAGTGTTTTCTTGAGGTGTAATGACATCCTCAACTGTGGCTTGTTGACCTTTTTCTATTGTTGTATCTAACGTTAGGCTTGCTTCGTGAGCTGTCTTGAGTTTGTTTTGAGTATCTGGGAACCACCTTGTTAGACTATGGTTGGAAGTTTTCTATAAATGGAAGAGAAATGAGTTTTATGCAGATGGATGAAGAATGAAAATGTACGAAAATGCTTGGGTATACAAAAGCATTTTTTTCTTTTAGGTATGCAAAAAGTTTCATGGATATGCAATGCAATGTAAACGTAGTATAATGGTAGATGTAGGGGTACTCTATACAAGTTTCATGTGATGATACCCTATACTGACTCAGAGATGGAGACAGGCAGAAACTCCTTGAGGATTTGGGCCAATGAGAGACGACGAGGAGTCCTTATAGGGATGATTATATAGATGGAATCCCTACGTGCTAAAGATAATAGTGAATGAAGGCATAACCCTTGCGGGTTTATAGATTATAGTGGGGTTTGTGAAAGGCATCCTTAGAAGGTAGGTTCTTAGTATTGGCCTACAGATATTCTACTCTACTCATAAGGTGGCTTCCTTAAGGGTATCATGAATGACACTAGAGGGAAAGGCACAAGGGTCTCCCTTAAGCGGAGTCTCTTAACAGACCGAAACTTTTGTCTCTAGGTCATGAAAGGTATCATCATGAGTTTTTGGTTTAAAGGTCGTACAAAGAGTCATAGGTGTCACTCCAAAGTCCTACTTCCCAAGAGGATATCTCTCGAGAGGTATTCCTTTTGCGGAATTCCACTGACTCTAGACGAAGTCGCAACATAAACTCATAGGGCTAATACTACCCCTTGTCTAATAGAGGAACCTTCTTTCTAAGGGTTTTTGAAAATAATTTTCTTCTAAATTTTAAATCCCACCAAAAATGAATAAATATAATGAATAATAAAAAAAATAAGCAAGAAATAAATAAATAAGAAAGAATAAAACCCAAAAAATAAGAAAAACCCTAAAACCTAAAGGAGAGTCTTCTAAACCTTGGGTTGAGTCCCCAGCAGAGTCGCCAGTTGTTGCAAATGGTTTTTAAATCGAGAGTTGTCACCTTTAATTTTTATCCTAAGGAAGGGAACATAAAGGAATAACCCTAAAAAGTTATGAGATTCTAGATTGTTGACTCGGTTCTAGACGAGGGGAAAGTGTTAGGCACCCCTCATCTACCTCGTTCACAAGGATACTAGGGTTAGAAGCGCGTTTTTTAGGAAAAGGGGTTTTAATGTTTTATTAGGGGAAAAGGGTTTGTTTTTTAATTAGGGAGACTCGCCACGATTTTAATCGTATGTCTACGTATTCTCTTAGTAGGAATCAGAGTCTCATTTCGTAGTTCACGGTCTTGTTTTTTTTTATGGGTTATAGAAATATCTCGAATTCTCTTTGAACCAAATTCGGGTTTGTAAAATGCGGAATCATGGATATAGCTCGCAGTCGATAAAAGTTATTAATACAACCCTTTTTGAAAATAAATATAAATTTGATTATGTTATTGGGAGAATACTAGTGTTTATTGGTTAGTTATTTTCGATTATATAATGCAATTATAAAAAAAATACATTTGAAGTGGAAAATACATAAATATACAAGAGTTAGTATACTTTAGAAACTATTTAATCAATAAATAAATATATTATAATATCATTTGAAATATATTAGATATATAAAAAATACTATGATTATTTATTAATTAGAAGAAATAATTTTTATGTGATAACAAATGAATATATAAAAGAAAAATAAATAAATAAAATTAATTTTGCAGGGGAGGTGAAAACTATATGAAGCTAGAAAAATAGGATAGGTGCTAATAGAAGGGGCCTGAATTCAGATATTGAATTCAGGCCCAAAAAAGACAGGGAGGTGCATTTAGAGTTTAAGCAATAAAACTGGGGGTGCAGTCAACGTGGGTCGAAGTCCATTTGTTGGACTTGGTCCACTTGGCCAGGGGGGTACGAAATTGAAAGCGCTAGCAAAAAAATAAAAAGGGAGGGTGCGCATAATGATTAGGCCTAGCCCAAGATGGATTAAAGAGAGTCTGAAAGGTTCTCGTGTGGGCGTGCGTATGGGTAGATGGTGAACAAGCGTTTCTGGGTTGTTTAATGCCAATCATACAGTTGTGATTTAGGGATCATGGTAGTTATGGTGGGCTACGCATACAGGAATACTAAGATACATTTAAAATTTGTTTTACAACATATCATTCACTTTTGTCATTACCTTTTTCTCTCTCAGTGTTTTTCACTTCTCTTCGTCTCTCTCATCGTACAACACCAAACCTTATCCTAAGCCAAACGACTCTGACATCAGCGTCAACCCCTTCTTCTTCTCTAGCACGATAATGGCCACCTACAAGCCCCAACATAATAACATAAAAGGAAGAGAAGCTCTGTGATTCTCTTACCTCGTCGTATTTTTTCGTCCCTGTTCCAATATGAGCTTCTTCTAATCTCTCCTCTTTTTTTCTTTGACAGGTACCATGGATGAGGTCTGACAGGGGCGCAACAATCAGCGTTTGAGATTTTAGGATTCCAGATGTTGGAACCCTAGGCTGGGTGGTGACGAACGCGAGTTCTGTGACGACGGTATGACGAAGGTGAATAAGGTGATGGCGTGGTGGCTTGAAGTTGTGTAGCAGTGCTCCTCCTTCTCTGTTTTCTTTCTTTCCCTATAAAAAAAATTTGTTTACTCCCCTTTTGTTCTGTAATGTTTAGGTTTCTGTCATAATCTTCCCCTTCAGCAAATTCGTCCCCTTGTAACAATTTCTTTTTAAGGTTTTATAGTGATTTCTAGGAATTTAGATTAGGAAGCCGATTAATGTGTTTACAATTTTATTGATTAGGGTTTGTAATTTAGGAAATAAAATTTATTTGGTCTTGTAAAACTTGATTTGTTTTTGCTTCTGTATGATTTTGTATTGAGTGCATTTGATTATTTTTGCTCCTGCATTGAATGTAAAATTTGTAGATGATTCAAAGAATAAAGACTTGATTCAATTTTCCATTACAAAACATGTGTTACTCTCTTCGATGATTAATACAGTTAATGTTTTGGACCAAGTGTTTTTTCCTTTTGGACAAGGGCCTGTTTTGGGCTTGCGATATGTTTGAATTTGGGCTGGGTTTGCACTTTCCTTTTGTTTGTAAAAACATTTTTAATCAGCAAACAAAACAAAACAATATTAAGTTTATAATGTAATGTTTTAATTAAAATAATATTAGTATAATTATTAATAATTGTTATAATAAAAAAATAGTAATAATAATAATAATGTTATAACAAAACATTTTTCAAAACAAACTCAAAAACTGAAATGGGCCACTGTATTAACCTATTGGGCCCTTTAACCCAAAACGAAATTCTCTATACACCCATATCTTCAATATTTAAAAGGACTACAAGAATTACAAATGGTCTATTTCTGATTTATAATGGGCCTCTAATCAACCTGAATTGCTTGTTGATCGGTCACCATTTGTACTCTGTTTTCAGCATTCAGTCGACAAAAAGTCTATCATTTCGGTAACACAATGTTTCATCTTTTATCATTCTCAGTATTTTATTTTAGTTTTCATGGTAAGTCGTTTTGCATTGAATTGATTTGGGAATGCATGTCAATTAGGGTGCTTTTGATGCTTGGTTTGGTAATGTTAATGTCTCAGGTTCACGTGAGCAAATCTGAGTAACTGATGCGAAGCTGGAGGACATTCCGCGGAATTTAAAAGTGCAAAAACAGAAGCTTGACATGGGTGCTCGTGTCACCTGACACGGCCTATGTCAGGGTGTGCAGATAAAAAGCACGAGAGGACAAAAATAGATGGCTGACACGGGTGCCCGTGTCACCTGACACGACCCGTGTCAGCAGGCCTAAGAGCAAGAAAATTTGACAATAAAGGCAGAGGGCTAACACGGGTTCCCGTGTCACCTGACACGGCCCGTGTAAGCAAGCCTGGGAGCAAGAAACTTTGATAACCAAGGAAGGGGGCCAAAACGGGTTCCCGTGTTGCCTGACACGGCCCATGTTGGCAGGTGTGAGATAAATCATATTTTCATTCACTTTAAATAGTTTAACTCATTAAGGATAGTTTTGAATTTCCACACGACTTTTTTATGACCTGATACTTTTTAAAATTAGTTTTGAGAAGCATTTAGCAGATCTTTGATCATAGAGAAGAGAGAATTACAGAAGAAAGAGAGTGAGCAAGGGTTTCAAGGAGGAACGATCATCAAGGGAAATCCAATTGAGGATCAACGGAATCGATAAATCTTTGTAATGTGTACACTTTGTTTTGTAAGCTTTATGAATATTATTAGTAGCTAAATACCCCAATTCTAGGGGGTGTCCCTGAATTGCGAATGTTATGAATCAAATTTCCATTGTTTTTATGATATTGATGTTTTTACGAGTTTAATTTATTGTGCAATAAGTTTAATGCTTTTTCTATCAGATAAATAGTTCTTTATTTAAGGTTAAGGTTAGGTTAGACAAACCACCTTAACGTTGTTTGCACAATAATATAACGGTGAAATTTCTTAGGAATGAGGATTTAACCGTAGTAACCGTTAAAGTCTTGGTAAACAATTTGAATTGCTTGATATCACCGTTAATAGCTAAGGAATTAGGATTAAGGGTGAATATCAAAGGTTTTCAGTTAAGGAATTAAGGGAAACAACTCTTAAGATTTGGTATTGATTCATTTTCAAAATATATCATGAAACATGGAAGAAAGGTCGTCACTAAGCAATTCACACACCTAACCCTAGCATGCTTTCTCATATATTATACACCTTTACTTTTTTCCTCGTTTAATTTACTATCATTTAATATTACTCTCACACAATCAACAAACCCCTATATTATTTTATTCAGTTGAGTCATTATAATGACTTATATTTCCTACGCAATCCACGGGATTGATATTTGGGATTAACTCCTTCTTATTACTACATCGGTAAAAATAGTACACTTGCTATTTTTCTGATCAAGTTTTTTGCGTCGTTGTCGGGGACTGCCAAAATATAAGTGGATTAGTAATTGAATTGTGTTTTTGTTGATTTGAAACCAAAAGTTGATTATAATTTTTTTTTCATTTTCTCTCTACTAATATTTGTCTAATCTTTGTATGCGAGGTAAGGCCTCAGCTGAATTTCTTTTTGATGCAGAACCAGATGGATCGTTGCGAGCTAGACTCCAAAAAGCTAGACAAGAAAGGATGGAAGTGATAGAAGAAACATTGATAGTTTCAGATCCTGATCAAGAGGAAATTTTTTTATTCATTTTGAGTATTCTGATTCATAGTCTGAAACTATGACAGTTGATCCACCACCCGTGGAGAGACTTCTAGGTGATTATGGAGGAGAAAATGCACCAGCTGGCTGGATGACAATAGTAAAACAACCGGTCAATGTTGCTCATTTTTAGTTACACCCTTCAACAATAAGACAACTTGAAAGGAGACCTTTCTCTGGAAAAATCAATGAAGATGAAAATAAGCATTTCCAAAGGTTCCTTACTATGACTACGTCGTTGAAGATTGAGGGGCATTCTAAGGAAGCAAAGAAACTAGTAATGTTTCTGTTTACATTGTCAGAAGACGCTGAAGAGTGGTTCTACTCTTTACCTTCTGGGAGCATTACAACATGGCAACAAATGGAGAAAACCTTTCTAAATGAGTATTTTCCTGCCGATGTGTATTTTTGCAAGAGATATGACATAGTGAACTTTAAACAAAAGGAAGGAGAATCACTTGGTGACGCTTATAAGAGGTTCAAATGAGTGTTGGTTGCATGTCTAACTCATAACATGGATGAAATCGAATAAATGCAAAATTTTGTGAATGGTCTCAAGATGAAGACTAATAAACTCATCGACACAGCTGCCGGTGGCTCAACTAACTTTGCTACAGCCACTAGTCTTAAGAAGATCATAGAAGCCATAGCAGCAAATGAGCATTTAGATTTATATGGCCGCAATGTTAGTCAGCCTTAAGGGATAGTCGATTTGAAATTGGTAGATCAAGTTATGAAAATGGAAGACCAAATTGCGGCTGAAGTTGAAAGACGACTGGAAAAAATGGCTCTTGAGACTCAAATTGTAGCAAAGGTTCAACCAGCTCAACCCATCCAGGTGGTAAATTGTGAAATTTGCGGAGGACCTCATTTTTCCATGCACTGTGTGGTGACTGCACAACATGTGGAGGAAATAAACTTTTCGAAGCAGAACAATCCCTACTCTAACACTTATAATCCGGGGTGGAAAAATCATCCAAATTTTGCTTGGAAAGATCAACAAGTGAATGTTCAAAAACAGGGGTCTATTCCGTATCAAAGTGAACCACATCAACAGCAGTATCGGCCACCACAACAACAACCGTATCAATAACCATATCAACAACCTTAATAACAATTTCAACAACAAGGGAAGAGGAAAGCGGATTGGGAGATTGCCATTGAAAAGATGGTTGCTCAAAGCTCCCAGTTCCAAGAAGAGACAAGAAGTAATTTTCGAAACACGGGCGCATATATTAAGAATCTTGAAATTCAGATGAGTCAAATATCCCAACAACTTGCAAATCCTCAACCTCCGAGTGATCTACCTAGTGCTACTATTACAAACCCGAAAGATCAAAATAATGTGAGTGCGATAACCACTAGAAGTGGTAGATCAAAAGGGATTTTGGAGAAAAATGATGTAGAAGAAGACCCATTGCTTAAAGTTGATATGGAAATTAAAGAAAATGACGTTGAAACTGAAGAATTAGTTGTATCGGAACATGTGGTGAAAGAGAAGTTTATTGAGCCAAAACCGGCCGTTAAACTTCCTTTCCGCACAAGAAATAATAAGAAGGGACAACAAGAGAAGAATTTTGAAAAATTCTTGGAGATGTTCTAAAAGCTTGAAATTAACATTGTGTTATTGGAGGCATTGGAAGAAATGCCTACATATGCCAAGCTCATGAAGGACATCATCTCCAAGAAGAGGACCATCGATTGTGACCCGATTATTCTAATCGAAACTTGTAGTGCTATATTATAGGGTATGAAGATTCCGTTGAAAAAGAGGGATCGAGGTTTTGTGACTATCCCCTGCACCATTAAGGATAGGTCATTAAAAAAAGCTCTTACTGATTTGGGAGAAAGTGTGAGTCTTATGTCATTGTCCATCTACAAGAGATTGGGGATAGGTAAAGTGCAAGATACAAGAATGACACTACAATTTTCTGACCATTCTATGAAAAGACCATACGGGATAGTAGAAGATGTGCTTGTTAAAATTGACAAGTTTGTGTTCCGGGTGGATTTTGTTATTTTGGAAATGCCGAAAGATGAAGAGATTCTGATCATTCTGGGAAGACCATTTCTAGAGACTGGGAGATGTTTGATAAACATAGAAGAGGGCACGATGACACCAAAGGTCTATGATAAGGAGTTAAAAATTAATGTGCAAAATACCATGAAGTACAAGGATGATGTTTCCACAAGTCAACATATTGAGGCAATTGATCAAGTTGTTGCTAATGAAAATTCTTTGAAGACATAACAATTACCTTTAGAAAGAGTTTTGAGCTTATTAATTTTTGACGAAACTAAAGAGGTTGATGAAAAAGAGATGGAAGTGTTAGCCATGATGGAAGCAATACCAAATTTTAAAGGTTCTCGACCAACCCGGTGGGAAGATCTAAGGAAACCTTTAATGGAGAAAAAGAAAGACGAACCTAAGAAGGGGGATGAATTGAAACAATTACCAAAGAACCTCAAATATTCTTCCTTGACACCGACAGTAGATTCCCGACTATAATAAGTTCCAATCTTGAAGTTCTCCAAGAAAATAAGCTTGTCGAAGTTCTGAAGAAACACAAAAGTGTTATGGGATGGTCGAATAAAGATTTGAAGGGGATTAGTCATACGGTTTGAATGCACAAACTTCTCATGGAAGATGATCATAAACCGGTAGTCTAACCCCAGAGGCGACTAAATCCAGCTATGAAAGAGGTGGTTGGAAAAGAAGTGGTCAAACTGTTAGATGCGGGGATGATTTATCCTATATTTGATAGTGCTTGGGTGAGTCCTATACATGTGGTTCCGAAGAAGGGAGGCACTACAGTTATTAAGAATGAGAAAAATGAGTTGATCCCGATAAGGATAGTTATAGGTTGGAGAGTGTATATTGATTATAGACGGTTAAATCTGGCTACGAGAAAGGATCACTTTCCTTTGCCATTTATCGACCAAATGTTGGAAAGGTTGGCTAGTCATGACTACTATTGTTTCCTCGATGTTTACTCCGGATATAACCAGATAGCTGTTGTTGAAACTCAAAATTTGTCCTCTCATTTTATTCAAGACATGCTCCTAGAGGTCCTCAAATTCTCAAGGTTGACCAAGAATTGACCATACAAATTCTTCTCCTAAGCAATGGACTTCCTACTAGGGTTTCACTTTTCACAAATAAGTTTTGGTTTCAAAGGCCTCAAGTGATTCACATGGCCCTTAATATGTCCTCAAGAATGTCCATGCCAAGTTTCATGCCTTGCACCACAAGTTTGCTCAGTCAATGATCAGATGACTGAAAATTAACTATATTAGGTCAAAAGTCAACTGTGGTCAATATGCAGTCAAACTTCACGAATTTTTGGTCAACATCAACATTTTTAAGTGATATTCATAATTTGGTCAAGGGTTAATCAGGATTCCTGAAGGAATGCTCTCAAATCATCAAGAATAAAAAATTGCTAAATTAGGCTTTCCTAGAGAAAGTCAATTGAATATTGACCAGACATAACTTTCACATGCTTCATCCATTTTTCCCCAACCAAAAGCTCATTTTGAAGATAATTCAATTCTCTACAACCTTTCTTTTGTCCTCAAGTCCAAAAAATGCATCATTGGAAAGATGTGAGCCAATACATTACAAGTCTTTTTGAAAGTCAATTAAAAGACATTTTTCATCAAGGCAAATTACATCAAGATAAATTCTCCAAATGCAAAAATGATCAAAAGATAGATTGTAGGGGATATCTTGGGCTTTCCAAAAACTCAAATATTATCTCCAAAAGATAAAAATTAAGCAAAATATGAATTTCACAAGTTGAGGAATTTTGAGAAATTTCCAAAAGTACACATTAAGAAAAATTGCTTTTTTATACTAATGGTCCTACTTCTTGAACTTCAAACATGTCCATGACCATGACAAGGACTCCTAAATTCACTCTCACCTTGCTTTGCATTTTTTCATATTTTATTCATATTTCTTTTTGTTTTTATTCAAATAAACACAAAATAAATTGCATAAAATAATAGATAATGGTTTAGACACATGGGCTGATGTTTTGAATCATTATTGGGCCTAATATTTCGTGCAAGTCATGTGGAAAAAGGACTAGGTTCATTACATTCCAAGAATGGCTAGAAAATAATCAAATATGGCATATTTTCAATTTGTGATCTTGCATTCAAAAACCATGGTTAATGGCTGATTCTTGTCATGTTTGTCCATCCTCACGTCCCTCTATAAATATAGAGTAAAAGTACAAGCAAAGAGATGCAAAAAGTTACCTGAAAGAAGCTCTCAAAAATTCCAAAAAAATTGCCAAAGTTGTGAAATTCAAAACCTACATCCCAGCCTTCCCCCGTCCAATTTCGTGCCACCTTTGCACTCCTGAGGTTCTCAGGGATCTTCTACATCCCTCATCTTGGACTGAAGCAGATTGGAACCACCCCTACGAGTTACACCATTTGGTATGGTTTTTTAAAATCCAATCTCGTTGAATCTGCATTATTATCCAGTTTAACTTTTGCATATGTGTTCATAATCATATTTAGAACGGGTTGGACGTGGAACATGTAAGATTTAGAGCCAAAATTGTTAGATGCCATTTTTGAGTCAAATTTGGTACCTTGCTTCGTAAAGCATGATCCAGTAGTTTTTAGCCAAAAATAAGGCCAGATACGGATTCAGGGCATCGTTTTAAGGGGGATAGGGTTGTTTTGATCTATCAATTTTGATTATTTTGCAGATTAGGATTTGGAACCCACCGGAGAAGACAACCGGAAGGTTGACTATAGTGGGTTGACTGCTGTGGCCCAGGCGTCGTGTACCTATTGGTCTGTTTGGATATTCTGGCGCGCACGTTTTGAAAAACAGGGAATATAATTGTTTTCTCATTATATTATTTTTGTTTTGTTATATTCATGATTGAGTTGAATGGTCCAGCGGTGAAAGAAGTGTGTGTTAAGACATTTTTGTGGGCAAGGGCAGGGGGTTGATCCCTGCCTCTTGCTTATTTATTTTTCTAATTCATATTTGCATATTCAATGTCACGAAGGTAAGCGTGCGTACTATACGTCCTATCCTCATCACCTTTGGATCCATCCAGTAGCAGATCTAACGCCCCAGATTGGAGTGTCCACACTAGACCCTCAAGGATCCAGCAACATTAAAGCACGCAAGACCCTGGGCTTCCTCTTGTTTGGCCTAAACGGAATTCCAAACATGCACCCCATATTTCCTTTGTCCATTAGGCCCATTTCATTTTTAATTTTTATTCTTTTTAGCGTTATTTACTTATTTGATTTATATTATTTTCAAAAACCGTTTTTATTTTATGATAAAATCATAAAATCACAAAAAAATATATTTAGGTTTTTTATTAAATTTAATTTTTGTAAATTAGTTAATTTAATTATTTTGATTAATTTAAAACCAATTAGAACTAGGTTTAATTATTTCAAATCTTTTCCAAATGAAAATACAAAAAATATTAGATTTAATTCCAACTAATAATATTTTTTATTTATTTAATTAATATTAGATTTATTTTAATTTAATTTTTTTCTTAAAAAAAATAAAAACAACAAACATATTCTACGCGTTTAGGAGTTTTAAGGTTTTACTTCGCTTCCCATATTCGTGCGCTTATTTTAAATTTTGCATTTGATTCTTTCATATTGATGTAACTGCAAAAGGATGTAATAGCGGTTAAATTTAGGACTTTACTTTTATTTCCCCGTTATGGTTTGTAATTTCCCCTCCCCGAGGACATGCAATAGTGTAGCTTTTAAATTCCGCACTTTTCTTTTGCACTGATATTAACTGTTAGATGTATGCATAATAGTCTTGTATGCTAAGACTAAAAGAAAACGCTAATCAAACCTAATATCCAAGATAAATAACGGAATCGCAACACACTCGCAAATGCACACCTCTAAGGTACCTCCACTTGTTGCCTTCGGAATAAACAGTCACGACTCTCGAACGTAAGAGACTTTAGTGGCGACCCTTTGGTTTAAAGATCATAAGTCCCTCGATGACCCCTTCGATGTTGCCTCGGTATATGATCTTAAAACATTAGGGTAATTACTAAAGTATCTTACTAGTTGCTTTCGTGACTGTACGATGACCATCGCCCGTACCTCAAAAATCCAACGATAGGGCTACCTACTCACTAATAGTAGGATAGAACTGTATAAAGGAAAAGAAGAAAATAACAAACCTTTCGAGTAGGTAGATAGCTCCTAGTTTCTTGCTCATAAAAACAATCAAAAACAATTTTTTCACACATACACAAACTCTTTTCTAAATATTTTCAAAGACAAAAAACACTTTGTATACATTCTCACTGAAACGAGAAACATAAAAAAGTTCGCGGCACTAAGGCGTCTTTTCAAAATATCTTCAAAATAAATTTACACAAATATTATTTTCAAAATGAGCTACCAACTAAGAGCCCGTAGATAACTACGGATGGAAAGGGTGCTAACACCTTCCCTTTCCATAACCTACCCCCCTTACTCAGAAAATAATCTCGAAAGGTCTTTCCTATTCTTTTCACCCTTTCCTTTGTTGGATAAAAGAAAAGTCGGTGGCGACTCTTGCTAATTACAACATTTGCGAATAAAAATGCAAAACCAGTAAAAGTCAGTTCTCCCACTGTATTATAGAATTGGCGATTTTGTTAGGGATAATACTTAAAGTGGGGACCCTTAGAGCTAGAACATATTTAATTTGTTTTACTTGTTTGATTTGTGTGCTTTAACTTTCGGTTTATGTTTGGGTTATTGTTAAAGATCCTACACCTGGATCGAGGAACACTTTTAGGTAAGTAGAATTAAATCATGGAGGTTGTACGGTTTAGACCAATATAGATGATATGATAGCTACGTTATCGTGATACTCTGGCTTATACTAATGTTCCTTGAGTCAGTCAAGGATAACATTAGGCTTCTACTTAGTTTCATTAAGCGCTAACTGACCTTTAGAACCTTAAATTGACTTATCTTAGCCATTAGAGAGTAGTGAGATGGCCAGCTTTGCCGCAGACTGAATTTCGTTGATACTCGATGCTACACTCATTGAGATTGTACTTTCGGGATATTTTAGCCGCAATTTAGATGCTTGAGCTGAAACAATTCCTGAGAGAAAGGTCAATGATATGAGATCCCTAGAATCCGGTTACTATTGCTAGGACGGGTTGAGCCAACTAAACTTCAAAAGGGTACTTACCTTTATACCTCATGCAAGCCTTTAAACCTAAGGTTTTTGTGTGATTTGTTTGTGTTTCCTATCTTGTTTTAAGCATAAACATGACAACATGAACATCATAACATATCATTTTCACTAACCATTTCAAGGACCTGGGGATTTATCTCTTCTCTGTTTTGCAGGTCATGGATTCCGCTTGCAGAAATACCATCCGGATAAACTTCGTAGGAATTCCTTCCAAGCTTAGAGAATTGGTCTTAAAGGTTCTTGAAAGTTCACAATTCAATAGAATACATGGGCACTTGCTTAGTTTGGTTACTACCGGTTTTGGCGAGGGTATGATGAGCGTCCTATTCTAGTTCTTTGATCCTAAACACCATTGCTTCATATTCCCCGATTATCAGTTGGTGCCAATGTTAGAAGAATTTTCTAAACTACTTGGAGTGCCTATATTGGAGCAGATTCCCTTCATAGGTTTAGAACAGGATCCAAAGTATGAAGATTTTGCCACAGCCCTACACTTGAAGCCATCTGACATTGAATCCAAGTGGGAAAGGAGAAGTGGGGTTAAAGGTCCTCTTGCAAAATTTTTGATAGATAAAGCTCAGGTATTCCTAGACGTTATGAGTTTCCATGCTTTTGAGGATATCTTGGCCCTCCTGATCTATGGGTTAGTATTGTTCCCTAATCCAGACCAACTTATAAATGTGAACGCCATCAAGATTTTCTTTACTCATAATCCAGTGCCTACATTTCTCGGGGATATCATGTATTCTCTTCATACATGTACTATGAAGAAACAAGGAACTCTTATGTGTTGTATACCCTTGCTCTATAGGTGGTTTATTTCTCACCTTCATCGATCGATAATGAAGAATGAGCTAGGCTTAAGATGGTCTCAAAGGTTAATGTCTCTCTCTCACTCTGATATCTATTGGTGTTCCCGCTCTCAAGAAGACATTTCTATTATTGATCATTGTGGAGAGTTTCCTAATGTGCCACTCCTTGGCATTAGAGGAGGCATCACTTACAACCCTTCTTTAGCCTTACGTCAGTTTGGTTATGCGCGAAGAGATGGTCCTCATGATATGCTCATCCAGGGTATTATGTTCGACTACGGCAATGATCTGCAAGGTTGTCATCAGAGGTTCATACGCGCTTGGGGCATGGTTAAGAAGGCTGATGGTAAAACTTTAGGGCATAAGAATTCCATCCCTTTGGAACCTTACCTCAAATGGGTGAGAGCTCGTGCTCAAGGTCTTATGATGCCATATCCCGCTATCTTACCAGTGATCTTAGAGCCTATTGCTCAAGGGGACAAGTCTCACACTATTCTTCCTCCCGACATGCCAACAAACATTGAAGAACTGCAAAGGTCTTGGATCCAACTCAAGGAAGAACAAGATACCTTTGAGGCTTAATTCTATGCTAGTTAGAAGAAAGTGTTGGAACTGATAAAGCGGCTTCACGAGGAGCAGAGCCTTAATTCCTATATCAACACAAAAAGGAAGAGTCCATGGGAAACCTAGAAGTTTTAGAAGTTTTTGATTTTATTTCTTTGTAAACGTTTGTTTCATTTGAACTTACTAATTAAAAACCAGTGTTTTTGTTTTGATTAAAAGAGTTTAAATCCCACAAGGTCCTTGAAAATATCGCGTAAACATGTTATGCATATCATTACATAAGCAGGTATTTCAAGACAGGTTTCTTATATTTTTGTTGTTTATTTCAGCAAAAAGAAATGGCTCTTGAACAAACTGTTAAGGATCTTCAATCATAAAACGCTCAATTCTAGCGGATGTTCCTGGCTCTGGCTAAAGGATAGGGAAATTTGAAAGCTCTCATTGTTAAAGAGAAGACGAAGAAGGCAAAGAAACAAATTGGCATCCTGAACATGGGGAGAAGGTTTATAGGACCAGCCAAGCGAGCTCTTGAATTGGCAACCCCATCAAATGAAGGGGATAATCAGGAAGAGGACAACAAGAAGACGAAAGAAGAAGATAATAGCCCAGGGTCTGATGAAGAGGAAGAAAAATATTTTGAGGAACATTATACTCCTGCTGATGACAAGTATAAACAGCTGGAGGATCGTCTCAATGCTATGGAGATTCAGAGAGTACCTAGTTTGGACTTTGAAGAGCTAGGGTTGGTCTCAGGAGTGGTCATCCCGCAAAAATTCAAAGTTCCAACTTTTGCAAAATATGACTGTATTTCATGTCCCAAGCTTCATTTGAGGTCTTATGTCAGGAAGATCCAACCCCATATAGCTGATAGGAAGATATGGGTTCACTTCTTTTAGGAGAGTTTGTCAGGGACACAGTTATAGTGGTTCTATCAACTGGAAGGAGCCAATATTTGTAACTGGGAAGACTTGGCTGCTGCTTTTTAAAAGCAATATCAATACAATGTTGACCTTGCTCCAACTCGTACACAACTCCAAAGCATGTCTATGGGTTCCAATGAGGGATTCAAATATTATGCCCAAAAGTGGAGGGATCTTGCAGGTAGAGTCCAAACTCCCCTATCTGATATGGAGTTGGTGGATAAGTTCTTGTGTACTCTAACATGCCAATTTTTAAACATTTGATTAGAAGCTCTTCAGCCAGATTCACCAAGCTGATATTGACAAGAGAACGAGTGGAAGCTGGTATCAACAGTGGTAAATTTCAAGGGGCTACGTCTTCAAGTACTGTGAATAAGCCATTCAGTGGAAAAGGGAGGTCAGTGTTGCCTATAGTCAAAGAAATCATGGTAAAGTTGAACGTCGTCCAACGGTAGGAGCTGTAATGATCTCCAACCCTGCATCAGCTCAACGGCAAAATAATTAGTGCAGGAAAGATGCTCCTAGAAGAAATTCACCAGAATTCATTTTCCTTTGTATCAGGCATTGCGGCATTTGGTGAAGGCTTACTCGGTCACTCTGAAGGATCCTTCCTAAAACCCAAACACTTCCTCTCCTTGTTACAATCCAAATCCATGGTGTGCTTATCACTCCAACAGTCCAGGGCATGATACGAATGATTTTTGGGCTCTGAGGAATAAAGTTCAAGACCTTATTGATGTAAAGGATATTTAATTTGACCCTCCTGAGACTCCCAATGTAATAACTGCACTGATTCCCAAGCATGACAAGGGTACAAATTCTATTGATGATGTTCTGCTTATTTCTTTTGTGGGTGAATTAACTACTCATCTTCCAATTGTTAAGAATAATCACTTATGAGACGGTTTATTTCCAAGTTGTGGTGAAGGTTTCCACCTTTGTGCAAATCTGCCCAATGGTTGTTTGTTGTTAAAGATAAGTGTTCAGCGTTTGATAGACGATCGGGAGATCCTCTTTGAGAAGGTTCCTGTGATACGGTGGGAGAACTGACTTGAGGCTTTGCGTTTGTGTTCGCAAATGTTACGGTATAGCAAGAGTTGCCACCGACTTTTCTTTTATCCAATAAGGAAAGGTGAAAAAGCACAGGAAAGACCTTTCAAGATGTTTTCATGAGTTCGTGGGGTAGATTATGAAAAGGGAAGGTATTAGCACCCTTTCCATCCATGGTTTTCCATGGGCTATTAGTTACTTTGCTAGATCACTTGCTTTTTTTTTTAAATTTGTGCTTTGTGTGGTTTTGAAAGTATTTTGAAAAGGTGCCATCGTTTAGGAAAACTTTACAATGATTCCCGTTCGTAATAATGTATGCAAAGTGTTGAGCTTTTGAAAATATTTCAATGTTTGGAAAGTGTTTTGAAGATGTTTGGGAAAGTGTACGTGATTGTTTTGAAAATAGAAAGGATATTTTGTTTTTGAGAATGAGCAAGTAACTAAAAGTAATCTACCTACTCAAAAAGTCTTAGATGCTCTTTTTCTTCTCCTTTAGATGTTGCAATCTTACCATTGATTTGATAAGAAGCTCCATCGTTGGATGTGAAAGGACGAGCGTTGGGTCATCGTATGACCATGATAGCAATGTTGTGAGATGACTTAGCACTATTCCTTTAGGGACTAAGATCATCTTGAAAGGCAAATTTGATAGCATTATCGAGGGACTATGATCTTTTTCGATTCGTTTGTGCTAAGATTTCCCAAATGCATAACATGGCCATTTTTGTAAGGCAACAAGTGGAATTACCCTAAGGGTGTAAGTGTGTGAGTGTGTTTGGTTGCATGCATATTTTTTCTTGATTAGGGTGATCTATTTGTCAATTTTCATATCTTGTCATGCACACTCTAATTACTAGCATATTGAAAGAAATAACAGTGCAAAAATGTAAAGTCCTACGCTATTACAATATTTAAGGGGATAGGGGTACATATTTATGAATGGGGGTTGCAAGTAAAAATTATAGGTTACTATTAAAACCATATTGAAATAGATAACAATGTACAGGAAATATGAAATGTTTGTTTGTTTTTAAAAAGAAAATAACTTTTGTTTAAGAAAATATTTTTTGTCTTTTTATAGTAAAAGAAAATATATCATGCAAATGTAAAATATTTTTGATGTTTTTTGATTCAAATGAAGTATAATATGATGGCAAAATAAAATACAATAAAAAGGGAAGCAAGGAAACATAATCAGCGCAAAGTGCTAAAAATAGAAGAGGTCAGAAGTTCGGACTCTGACTTGGCTTGCACAAACAGAATCATGTTAGCAAAAATATGAAAGTTCAGAAGTTCTGGATCTTTTAAGAACTCAGAAGTTTTTTATAAGTTCTGACGCAATGGTCAGAACTTTGCCTCTCTCCATACCAGTCAGAATATCTGCAGCTTAGTCATTTACAGAACAAAGGTTGTATGCATAACAGTATGACAAATTTTATGAAATATCAGAAGCACAAATCAGAAGCAACGTGTATTTGCTGATTCTAATTCTGGGTCCTAATTTCTTTATGAAGCTCTGAATAGGTATTTCTTCTTTTTAGGCAGGCAGATGCATGAATTTTCAGAATATGTACATCATCAGGATCAGAATATCTACATCGTGCTAAATATGCAAAATCTGACAATGCTTAATCAGTTATGATGAGGGTCAGCAGAAAACTTACCTTGCAGCTGGACAGGATTCTGTGAACTGGAGATTGGTCTTGAATTCTGGTGAAGTTCTGAGCAACTTCTATACGTACTCAACAGGATGGAAGTTTGCAACTTCTGAAGCAGCCCAGGGGTGATATTCTGACTCCTTGGAGCTGAAAGTGAATGGAGAGTGTATGGCAATAGGAATACATAAGTTAAGGTAGCTTCTAATGTATAAATCAGCAGCTATGTGGATGGTTTTAGTCAAGAACATTTGAGGAAAAATGGAGTTTGAATATCAGGAATCAATGCTAAGATTTTGGTATTTTAATGCATATAGTTTCCTGGGTTCTTGGAATTTTTGCATGGTTCAAAGCTTTCTTTCTCAATTCTTTCGTCTCTTTCACAATTTTTTCTGGTCAAGGGAGAGGGGGGCCTTCAGTGTGCAAATGGTATTCTATTTATAGGCAAAGTTTTGCAGTTGGGGCGGTCAAGTGGCACCAACATCATATGCTAGATGCTGACTTACTCTTGAAGTAAGCTTACCAAGTGGGGGTTCAATGCATTCAAGTTGGATGGTTAATAGTGCCTCAGCTGGATTTGGCAGCGTGAATTAATGAGAAGTAGAGACAGCGTGTGGGTCTAGCATACTTTTTCATAGAAATTTGTCTTCCCAAGGTAGTAGGGGTACACGTGGGGAAAATACCTTGAATACAAACTCAGAGGAGGTTGTGAGCATTAAATGAGTTCCCATGTGAAACTCTACCTCTTTGCTTGACTCTGGATTAGAAGTTTTGCTTCAGCGCAACATCTCATCCTCTGATCCTCTTATCTTCTGACTTCAGCATGTTCTGAGGGATCCTTCAGAACTTCCAGTATACTTACAGCATACTTTGTTACCTTCTTTGACTTAACCTTGCAAACTCTGACTGGACCTTTGTGAATACTGGCTCATAAATTCTGACCAAACTTTGTCTTGAGAACATCCAGAATTTGCTGACTGTGAACACTGGATCAGAAGTTCTGAAATTGTCATATTTCTTAAATACTTAGAAAAATTTCTAAGTCTTTAGAATTTGATTCTTCCAAAGTAAAATTTGACTTTTGAAACTCTTGATAAAGCAAACTTTATATTCCAACGTGTCTTGATGAAATATGATTTTTAAGTTTTAATTTAGATCCAAAAGTCAAGGTTGGTTTTCTCAGTGTGAAAATGACCATTTTTCCCTTGTGAATGGTTTGCTTGGAAAAATTGATAATTCAAAGCCTGGGGACTTGATGAAAGAAAACCTGAGGATCCAAGGTGATTCCCTGAAAAATGAGAGGGCAAATTTTAGGGTGCAACAGCTGCCCCTGTTCAAACTTCTTGAACCTGAAGAGTTATATTGGCGGATCCTCCATTCGTGACTTGAAGGTGAAAGATGATTGAACACTAGAGTGCCCAGAAATTTGCACTCGAAGATGGATGGTGAATGGGCTTACAGATGCCATTTGGAGGAATGTTGGTAAAAGCAGGAATAAGTATTTAGCATAAATCTCTTGTTGATTCATACTAGACTTGCTGTTTTACCTGTGAGGAAAGGGGTTAAAAAAATGTAGATGCTTGCATGATGTTCACCAGATGTGGTATCATGCTAAATGCATATGGTATGTACATGCTATGATGTATGAATGTGAGATGTGTGTTTTCGTCCAGGAAAATAAATCCCTGACTGCTGCTGAGGAAATCTAGGGGGTTGACTCCCTGATTGCCTGTTAGAAATGAAGAACATGCATGTCTTCAAATTTTGTTGAAAGGGATGCTTTTGCTGAGTGTTGTACCCCAAAATTTGCCCTCCCATATTCCTCAAGATTTGTCAAGATTGATTTTCAAATTGCTCAAGTTTACTCAAGAGATTGCACAGTCAAACTACCTCCTAAGACAACTGAAATTAGGGTTTTGGTTCTTGCAAGGAATTTGGGGTTTTCAATGGTTCAATCAAGTCTCATATGCCTATATACATTCTCAAGCACCTACATGCCAAGTTTCAAGACTCACAGTACCAATTTGCACAGTCAAAAGCCTCATTTGATTCATAGTCAACTGCAAGGGCAAAATGGTCATTTTGCAGTCAAAAGTCAGAATTTTTGGTCAACATCTTATTTTGGGTACACAATCATCATTTGATCAAGTCTTTATCATGATTCCACAAGGATAGCTCGAAAATCATCAAGGTGCAAAAAGTTACTATTTTTGGACAGTAGAAAAGTCAACTGTATCTTGACCAGGGCATAACTTTTTCATGGTTCATCAGAAAAATCCCATCCAATGCTCATTTTTAAGGGGATGTAATTTCCTACAATCCATCTTCACACTCCAAGTCCAAGAAAATGCTCTCACAAAAAGTTATCAATTTCTACATTATAGGTCAATTTCAAAAGTCAACAAAAATGCACTTTGAGTCAAAGGCCATAACTAAAGATTGGTAAATCCAAATGACATGGGACCAAAGGAATTGGTTAGAGGACTTCAAGACCTTTCCAAAATGTCAAAGAACATGTTCATATGATCAAAATTGAGCAAGATATGCATTGGAGAAGTTGGGAAATTTTTATGAATTTGCAAAAGTCAACTTTGCTCAAAACACCTTATTTTTGCTAATGGGCCTCAAATCTCTTCTTGAAACTTCATCCATGGCCTATGCACAACCCATCAAGCTTAATTGAATTTATTTTCTGATTTTTTATTAATTAATTGGATTTTTAATTGATATTAATTCATTTAATTAATTTAAATTGTAGGAAAATAGAAGATTTGATTTTTTCAATCTTTTTGTGAAGCAAATATGGTCAAGATATGCTGGCAATTTCGTGCACCAAGTCAAAGATGCAAAATCTCCAAAATAGGCAACTTTGTTCAATCATGAAAATGCAAAATGATTTGATTTTCAATCAAAGATCAAATCATCATTTCAATGGATTTTTGCTCAAGATTTTAACCTAATTCCATTCCTCTATATATATTCAAGTAAACCCTAACCAAAGACACGTGAAAAAAGCCGCAGAAAGACCATAGCCATTTTGAGAAATTTCAAGAAAAACTCAAAACTGATTTTCACATTCCAAGCCAATTCAAGGCATTTTATTGATTCTAATACCTTGCAGGAGTTCTCAGGAACGATTTACAATCAAATTCCAATACCAAAGCTCAAGGAATTGTCCATTACAGTTTCACGGTTTGGCTCTTTTTCCAGAATCGTAACTCTCAATTCATGTGCATTTAACATATTTTCTTGATTGTTTTGTGTTAATAGGAATCATACGAAGCTAATGGTATAACCTAATTGAACCGAAACTCCCTAAATCCAAAGATGCCATGGACGATTTTTAGGGTTCGTGAGTTTTGAAATTGGGGATTCCTAAACCAGGAAAAAATGAGACCACTAAGGCACATGGTTGGAATACTGAGAACCAGACGAATTCAACCCACCCATCGCGAAATATTTATATATGTTGTAGCTCTAATCGCTATTTTTCGTCTCCATAGTTTGTGGGGGTTAAAAACCCCCGCTATCTAATGTTCTTTTCTGCATGAACTATAAAGAAGATGATGATGTGTTAGTACATGATTAGCCAGTTCAAAAGAGCGCGTGTTTTTTTATAATTTCAGTCTATTAATTTGTTTGCATATATAATAATTACTTGTTATTTTACTAACGACTGAAGCGTGATGGTGGAGTGGTTGGCGTGTGGATTTGGAAGCATTGGGACCTGGGTTCGAATCCCAGGTCCCCCAAAACGCTTATATTATTACTACCATAGTCCCTGGTCAATGCACACATGGACAATCACCAAAGTCAAAAGGGCTTGCAGCGTGTTGGGCCTTCAAATTTCCAGAATCACCTCCTAATTGGGCCAGCACCCCCCCCTGGGTTTATTTTCTTTTTTCTCTTTATATTTTACATTTTATTATTAATTATTAATTATTAATTATTAATTCTTATTATTATTATTATTATTATTTAATTAACCAAATTAACTTTTTCGTAATAAATTCAGAAAACATAAAAAACATAATATTTTTAATTATTTATTAAATTCACCCTTAACTTATTATTTTTTGTAAATAAATATATAATTAATCTATTTAGTTAATTAGGTTAACTTTAAATTTTTTGCAATTAATAAAATTAATGTAGAATTAGGGTTTTCTTGACAATCTTATTTTCTTTTTATTTTATTTTCCTTAAAACATTAAAAAACCAAAAATATTCCTTTAATTAATTAATTAATTAGGTTTAATTTAATTTAATTCGTAAAAGATAATAAAAACTTCTTTCTTTCTCAAAAAGGGTCAAAACCCTAAGGACTTCTCCGATTCAATTTTTCTCTCGCGCGTATGTTTATTTTTTTTCATATTTTTGATCATATTTATGTAATTGCTCCGAGGATGTAATAGCGTTAATTAGGACTTTTTATCGCTTTTCTTTAATTTTCCGCAATTTACTTTTCAAGGGTTGTTTTTGGCAATGTAAATACCCGACGCCTTGTAATAGCGTAGATTTATTTTCCGCACTATTAACTGTTAGATGTATGTTAACTAGGCTATGCATGACAAGACTTATCTCTGAAATTAAAATCAACCCGTAGCTCACCATAACATGTACAAAGATAACTTAACCTGAAATCTGACACACGTGCACATGCCACTCCTAGGGTACGCCTCACTTGGTTGCCTCGACGTGGTCATTGAGTATAGGGTGTTTTAGAGGTCTCCCTCTTGTCTAAAGATCCAAGTTGCCTCGAAACGGTTGCCTCGGATAAAAAAGGATCTAGGACATTAGGGTTACCGCTAAGGCGTCCTACTATTGCTTTGGTAACCACATGTCCCTATAATCGAATTGACCCGAGAACTCCAACGACGGTGCTACCTACTTCTCAATAGTGGGATAGTACTGCCTAAAGGATATTTACACAGCTTAATTTCTTTTGAGTAGGTAGAGGTTCTCAGGTACTTGCTCTTTCAAAACAAAAATACTTTTCGCACCTACACTTTTCTGACAAAAGTTTTCAAACAAACACTTCATACACTCTTGAGGACAGATACAAGAGTTAAATCGAAGTTTTCAAAACAAACTTTTTCAAAACCCACAAACACGAGAAAAGCAAAACATTTTAAAAACATAGTGAGCAAGTACCTAAGAGCCCGTGGATAACCACAGATAGAAAGGGTGCTAACACCTTCCCTTTCTATAATCTACCTCCCGAACTGAGAAACATCTCGAAAAGGAATTTTGCTGTGCTTTTGTCCTTTCCTTGTTGGAGAAAATAAAAGACGGTGGCGACTCTTGCTTACCGCGACATTTCGCGAACCATCATTCCAAAACAGTCAGTTCTATTTCCACCGATCACAGAACTGGCGACTCTGCTGGGGACTTATGAGTGAGGTGTACCTTAGGATTAGACCATTCTTGTTTTCAATTGTATGCCTTGTATGTTTTAATATTGTGGGCTTGTATAGGAGTTTCATAGATCCTAACCCGGATTTGGGGAATACCCTTTAGGTAAGTAGCAATAAACTGTGAGGGACCTGTCCGGCATAGACCGACACGGGTGAAGCAGTAGCTACGTTGGTGTGACACCTTGGTCTGTACCGATATCCCTTGTGTTAGAACGAGGAGAATATGGGTCTTCTGAGGAGTCATTAAGCACCAACTGACCTTAGAACCTTAAATTGACCAACTTGGCCATAGAACAGTAGCAGTATGCTACACTCATTGAGGCTAAACTCTCGCAATGGTTCCGGCTGCAAGAAAAGGTTGCTAAGCTGGAGTTATGACCGATTGAGGGTAGTCAGTGATATTGAGATCCTCTAGAACCCGGTTACTATTTTTAGGACAAGTCTTAACCAACTGAAACTGAAAGAGGGTAGTACCTAAACTTCATGCCAGCCTGAAATCTAAGGGCTCTCTTGTGTGACTTGTGTGCCTTTGCCATGTTTGCCTTTTGTGAATACTTGTGGTGTGCCTTTATCATAACATCATACCATCATAACATTGCATACATCATGCATAAGGACTAACCCATTTCAAGGATCTCAAGGGTTTGTGATGCAGGTCATGATGAACCAACTGTCTAGCAAGGGGCAAAGGGGATTTATTTTCCTCTAGCCAAGGTTGTTTGGAGATCAAAACATGATAACTTGAGTCAGGGTCTATGACCCACTCGATATGGTGAGCCTTGACTCTTGAAGAAGGACTCTCAACAACATGAAGTTCCTTCAATCAAGCTGCAAAATTCAAATTCTAACAATTTTCTTGTCTACCCCGCGAGATCCTTGAAAACATTGCATACATATATCATACATATCATTGCATAACAGGTCATCCGATACAGGTCTCTCATGTTCTCGCTGTTTATTTCAGCAATGGCTTTCCAACCAGACAACCAAGATCTCTGGGCTCAAAACGCCCAACTTCAAGAAATGTTCTTGAACCTATTCCAGGGGCAAGAAGAAATAAAATCTCTCCTCACAAGGGGCTCGGTCCTAGGGAATCCAGGAGGCGTCAGGAATGATCAGTTGGAAGGGCTACAAATTGAGTTGGCAACGATGAAGATCCAGATGATGGGACAGTTGGCAGGCCAGATGACCCTCATTCAAGACTCAACTCAAAGACAAGAAGAGCTCAGGGTCCTCGTCAACAAGTTGCTTCAAAATAACCAAGTGAGGCAGACAACTAGGGTTGAAGATCAAGCCACCATTCAACCACCTTTGGGGCAAGAAGACAAGGGAAAAGCTCCTCAACTTGCTTCAGGGTCACAAGCCCATCATCAACCTCGCCAGCAGCAACAGGGTAATCGGCGTAAGCGAAATACGCCTGGAAGACATTTCTCGGAGACCGATATACCATTATCTTTCACACTGAAACGCTTGTTGGAGGTCAATCTGATTGATTTAAAGGATCCTCCCCGGAATCCCAACACCTCTGCTCCTACCTATCATCTCTATGAAAGGTGTGCATACCACTCTGACGGTCCGGGACATGACATCGATAACTGTTGGACTCTGAAGAACAAGATCCAAGACTTGATTGACGGGAGGGTGCTGGAGTTCATGCCGGATGGTGAGATGAAAATCTTCCGCTGAGAATTCTCCATCTGAGATGACTAGTTCAAACTAAGAGACTTTTGTTCATTGGAATTCTGAAATTTTATTTTTCTTTGCTTATTCAAACAATTATTGTCATGGCAAACTCTTTTATTTCATTAATGCATTGCATATGTCTATTTTGAATCAATCCATTCGTATTCACTATATTCAAATTGCTTTCATTTTTTGTGATGTTCAACTCTCGATTAAAAATTCTAAACCTTTTGAGGGAGGATGACGAGAACGATACCATGATCTTTACAGCATGCTTTTGAACAGACCCCGCTGATGAAGTACATGCATTGTTTCAAATCCTAAACAGTGGAGTTATAAGGAAGATAATCCCTAGTCAACCCCTTCGAGCCAAAGAAGTTGGAGTTTTTCTTTTCACAAAAATTAAAACCCTTAATTATAACCTGGGGCAGGGTAGTTTTCTCAGTTGATCCAGGTGCACAATGAATGGCATCAAAGGAGTCCTTCCAAAACAAAAGACAGTGATGGTTCCGAATAATCATAAAGACAGGCAGTCATTATCTCTCAGAAACAAAAGCCCAATAAGTCAAAACCAATGAAGGAGACTTATAAAACTGGGGCGTCCCACTGACTGTAATCACAAAAGAAACAGTTCAGGCAAAAAAAACAGGGATAATGAAATCAAAAAGAAAGAGATCCTGCAAACTCTCAGCAAAATGACGGTCTGTCCAAAATAAACTGTCAGTATCCGAACCACCACTGGAATATCAGAGCAAAGACTCAAACAAGATCTAACGCATGATTAGCTGAGTTTAGGATCGAAGAACATCACTAAGAACGGGTGGGTACAAATAAAAATTGAGCCTCTATCCTTTGTTTCTTAAACCGTGAACCAGGCCACGTTATAACCCTTAAAAGTCCTAGCTGAAGCATGGGTTAGTTCGAAAGCATACTGTTACAAAATGTATCCTGACTCCTGTAGAGCTTGCTGTACATCCTGAGTTGACATCACATTTTACAAAATTTGCCTGCTTTACTGAAAAATGCATTTTCAAAAACTTCAAGACAGACATAAGTTTTGCATTCTTAAAATGACATTGTTTGCATATGACTATTTGTTCAACAGTAGAGAAATTCTCACGACGAATATCTAGTGAACAAAAACTTTCTCAATAAAAAAGATCACATCAAGTGGAAAAACACTTCCAATCCAGGGGCACGACATGAGCATTATCCATCATCTGGGGCAGTCAAGTCAAGATTCAAGGAATCTCTCAAGATGCTAAATAGCCAGGGGCAAATCCCCGCCTGAGTCACTTGGGGCATTGGACATGAATTCCAGCTGCGAATTTTGCATGAATCAAACATCTTCTGGTGGTATGGCAACACAACACTACCGGCAGTGACACCTCCCTGCATCCTGAGAGCATGGACATAGTCGAAAAATACTGCGCATGAACAAAGACCCGCTAGGTTGACTGGCCTAGGAAAAAATAAGGGCTTCCCGGCGAACCAAAAGGGTTCAGGCAAAAATAAGGGACGAAATTGAAAAATCTGTACACCCGGCAAGTCGAAAACCTGAAAAGGCGGCTTGGGCAAAAAAGGGTATCCCGATGGACTGAAAACCCGAAAGGGCGGTGTGATCGGTGGAAATAGAACTGACTGTTTTTTAAGCCGGTTCGCAAAATGTCGCGGTAAGAAAGAGTCGCCACCGTATTTTATGTTCTCCAACATGGAAAGGACAAAAGCACAACAAAATTCCTTTTCGAGAATGTTTCTCGGTTCGGGAGGTAGATTTATAGAAAGGGAAGGTATTAGCACCCTTTCTATCCGTGGTTATCCACGGGCTCTTAGGTACTTGCTCACTATCTTTTCAAAAGATTGTTTGCTTTTCAAGTGTATGTGGGTTTTGAAAAAGTTTAGTTTGAAAAACTTCTAGGTAACTCTTATATCAGTCCTCAAGAGTGTATGAAGTGTTTGTTTGAAAACTTTTTGAAAGTGTAGGTGCGAAAAGATGTTTTTGTTTTAGAAAGAGCAAGTACCCAGGAGAAATCTACATACTCTAAGGAATTAGGCTGTGTAAGAGTCGTTTAGACAGTGCTATCCCACTATTGAGAAGTAGGTAGCATCGTCGTCGGAGTTATTTGGGTCAATTCGATTATTAAGGACATGTGTGATCACCAAAGCAATAGTAGGACGCCTTAGCGGTAACCCTAATGTCCTAGATCCTTTTTATCTGAGGCAACCGTTTCGAGGCAACTGGATCTTTAGACAGAAGGGCGACCTCTAAAACACCCTATACTTGACGACCACGTCGAGGCAACCAAGTGAGGCGTACCCTAGGAGTGGCATGTGCATGTGTGTCAGATTCGGTTAAGATTATCTTGTACATGTTATTTGTGAGCTACGCTTTGATTTTATTTGTCAGGCAATCTTGTCATGCATAATTAACAGTTAAGAGTGCGGAAAATAAAGTGCAGAAAAGGTAAATCTACGCTATTACAAGGCGCGGTCCATACGTCGCCAAAAAACAAAACCCGTTTGGAAAATAAATGCGAGAAAAGTAAAGAAAGCGGTAAAAGACCTAATTAACTATTACATCCTCGGAAACATATACAAAAATATGATCAAAAATAATAACGCGCGAATAAAAATTAAATCCGGAAAGTCTTAGGGTTTTGACCCTTCTTGAGAAAAGAAAGAAATTTGGTCCTTTTTTGCATTTAATTAAATTAAACCTAATTTACTAATTAATTAATTAATTAAAAGAAAAAAATGTTTTTTATGTTTTATGTTTTTTAATAAAAATAACATAACAAGAAAATATAATTGAAAATTGTCAAACCCTAATTCTACATGATTTTTATTTATTGTAAAAAGATTAAAATTAAACCTAATTAACAAAAAGACTAAATGAATTAATTTGCATTTATTTACAAAAAGTAATTGAAATTAATAAAAATATTTTTAGGTTTTCTGAATTTTTATTGTGAAAAAAATAATTTAGGAATTAATTAAATAATAGTAATAATAATTATTAAAAGGAAATAAAAAGAAAGAAAATAAAAAAATAGGAAATAGAAACCAGGGGGGTTGATGGACCCAATTAGGTGGTGTTGTTCTGGAAATTTTAGGCCCAATAGCACTCAAGCCTGTTGACTTCTGGAATTGTCCACGTGCATGTTGACTGAGGAACACCATGATCTTCCATCTCTGGCCTTTGGATTGGTATTATGAGACACATGGCATGATGATGCCTGGAGCGCATGGTGGAACACGTTTAGGAAGTTGCATGTAATCACGTTAAACAAAATATGAAACAATTATTTGGGGGACCGGGGAATCGAACCCAGGTACCAATGGTTGCATGCCATATCATCATCCACTGAGCCAAGCGCTTGCATTTGTTAATAGAATAACCAACAAACATAATATATCAAAAATAATAATTATGCTGGAAATTATAAAAAGCGCGCGCTCGTTTGAACGGCCCAACCACAGCTCAACACGTATTGTCTTCTTCCTCGTTTCCCTGTAAAACAAAAACAATTAGCGAGGGTTTTTAATCCCCACAACCTGCATGGACAAAAAATAGCGAACAGGCCTATGCTGTATATAAATTGTTCGCGAGGGTTGTGTTTGATTCGTCTGGCCTTGACGAATTCAACCATAGGTCTCTTGAGGTCTAATTTTTCTTGTATGGGAAAGCCCCAATTCAAAACCTCAAGAACCCTAAAATCCGTTAATGGCAAGTCACGATTCTGCGTGTTATAATACAATTAAACCATGCCAAAAGCTTCCTGTGGATTCATACAATACAAAAAAAACAACAAATTGTGTTAATGATGCATGGAATATGGATTTCGATTCTGAGAAAGAAAATTAAACCGTGAGTCTGTGAATGGTAATTTCTTGAGCTATGAAGCTTGGTTCTGATTGCAACACGTTCTGAAAACTCCCAACAATGTATTTGGATCCACAAAAGTCCTTAGTTTGCCCTAGAACACTGAAAACAGTTTTGAGTTTTCTTGATTTTTTTCAATATGGTATATGGCTTTTTTTGCAGAATTCTCACGTGAATGGAATTAGGTTTAGCTTATGCACTTATAGTAGAATGGTTTTAGGTCAAATCTTGCACAAGAAATCCCTTGCATTGATGTTCCAATATTTGATTGAAAATCAAATATTTTTCAATCTTTTTGATTGAGAAAACTTGCCAAACATGGAGATTTTGATGCCCTTGATTGATACACGAATTTGCCAGCTTGCCCTGAGTTTATTTGCTTCACAAAAGATTGAAAAAATCACATCTTTGAATTTCCTACATTTTAAATTAATTAAATGAATTAAAAATCAATTAAAAATCCAATTAATTAATAAAAATAGGAAAATAAATCAACTTAGGCTTGATGGGTCGTGAATAGGCTTTGGACAAAGTTTCAAGAAGGAAATTGAGGCCCATTAGCAAAAATGATGTGTTTTGAGCAAAGTTGACTTTTGCAAATTCACAAAAAATTCCCAACTTCTCCAATGCATATCTTGCTCAATTTTGATCATATGAACATGTTCTTGGACATTTTGGAAAGTTCTTGAAGTCCTCTAACCAATACCTTTGGTCCCATGTCATTTGGATTTACCAATCTCATGTTATGGTCTTTGACTTAAAGTGCATTTTTGTTGACTTTTGAAATTGACTTATAATGTAGAAATTGATAACTTTTTGTAAGAGCAGTTCTTGGACTTGGAATGTGAAGATGAGTTGTAGGAAATGTCATCCCCTTCAAGATGAGCATTGGATGGGATTTTTCTGATGAACCATGAAAAAGTTATGCCCTGGTCAATTTACAATTGACTTTTCAGCTGTCCCAAAATAACAACTTTTGCATCTTTGATGATTTTTGAGCCATGCTTGAGGAATCATGATCAAGACTTGATCAAATGATGTTTGTGAGCTCAAAATAAGATGTTGACCAAAAATTCTGACTTTTGACTGTAAAATGACCATTTGCCCCTACAGTTGATTGTGAACCAAATAGGGTTTTTGACTGTGCAATTTGACCCTGTGAGTCTTGAGACTTGATTTATAGATGCTTGACAATGCATATAGGCCTATGAGACTTGATTGGTCCATTGAAAACCCCAACTTCCTTGCAAGAACCAAAACCCTAATTTTGACTGGCTTAGGAGATGGTTTGACTGTGCAACCCTTGAGTAATATTGAACCATTTGAGGATGATTCTTGATAAACCTAGAAGAATATGGGAGGGAAAATTTTGGGGTGCAACAGTTGCCCCTGTTCAATCTTCTTAGACCTGAGGATGTAGATTGGCTTGTGTGCCTTTCGTGATCCGAAGTTGGAAGATGATTGAACACTAGAGTGCCCAGAAATTTGCACTCACATAGTGTGGTATCAGCAATGTGATGTCGGGAATGGGCTTACAGATGCCATTTGGAGAGAGGATGGATAGGAGGATGGGCTTATAGATGCCATCTGGATATGTGACAGAACCTTGTCTGGAATGGGCTTATAGATGCCATTTGGAAATGTAATGGATAGTGGTGGAGATGGGCTTAAAGATGCCATCAGAGGTGTCGATCGCGTAAGAGATTCCTTAGCGAGAACTTGCGTACTTGAGAAAGAAAGATAATTTCCTGGCCTGTTACAGGGGTTAATCTTCAAACTCTTCATGCAGATATGTCCTGGCTAGATACAGGTATCGAATCCACAATCAATAACTCACAGATATGCCCTGGCTGGATACAGGTATCGAATCTGGAATTAGTCGTCTACAGATATGCCCTGGCTGGATACAGGTATCGAATCTCTAAACTCTTCATGTAGATATGCCCTGGCTAGATACAGGTATCGAATCAACAATCAATCACTCACAGATATGCCCTGGCTAGATACATGTATCGAATCTGGAATTAGTCGTCCACAGATATGCCATGGCTGGATACAGGTATCGAATCTGGAACAAGTCGTCTACAGATATGCCCTGGCTGGATACAGGTATCGAATCTGGAACAAGTCGTCTACAGATATGCCCTGGCTGGATACAAGTATCGAATCTCTAAACTCTTCATGCAGATATGCCCTGGCTAGATACAGGTATCGAATCTACAATCAATCACTCACAGATATGCCCTGGCTAGATACAGGTATCGAATCTGGAATTAGTTGTCTACAGATATGCCCTGGCTGGATACAGGTATCGAATCTGGAACTGCGATAGTTGATAGTAATCATCTTTGGATTGACCTTTTTCCTGAAAAGGCAAAACATCAGTTGTATGGAATGTCATGATGTATGAAATGCATGTCGTCATGATGTTCTCAAAATGAATGAGATTGTGTCGTATGCACTTTATCATGTATGTAAGCAGGATGTATGAAATGTGAAATGTCTATGAATGTATTTTCGTCTAGGAAAATAAATCCTTGACGAATGCCGGGAGCTTGTTGAGTCCTGGGCTTGATGTTGAAGAGTATAGTTATTTGCTTCCGCTGGGGATGATGGTTGCAAGAATAAACCGGTAGGAGAAGATGACTCCGTTGGGGAATAAACTTGTTGGAGAGACTACTCTGCGGGGAATTACTCTGTGGGAAGAGATACTTCGCTGAGGTTTTAATGAGAACTCCGCTGGGGATTCCGTTGATAAGTTATGTTGAGGAATTTGATGAACTCCGCTGGGGAATAGGAAGAACTTCGCCGAGGACGATCTTTCCGTTGCAATTAGCTGAGGATAACCCAGTTATAAGCTCTGGTGGGGAATAACCTTTGAATATGGTCGGGGAGAGAAGTTGTACTCTGCAGGAGACAAGCTTCCAGAATCTACCGGGGATAAGCTTCCAGAATCTACTGGGGAGGATGATTCAACTCTCCTGGGGAGACTTTTGAAGACTGTACTGGGGAAGTGGCTCCACTAGGGTGTCTGATATTCCGCCGGGGAACAATCTTATATTAAGACTGCCGGGGATGCTTGTTTAGGAACATTTGCATACTCCGCTGGGGAACGTTGAGATCTTTTGGGGATACCCAACTTCCTTAAGGCTGACAGTAGACTAACTCTACTTGGGGAGAGTATCGCTGATTTGTTGGGGAATACTGTGCCTTTTCAGGACTGATGGGAGACCAACTCTGCTAGGGGAGAGTATTGCTGATTTTGGTCTTACTCGACGGGGAGTGAAGGTATCTTGGTCATGTTTTTCAGCCGAACCTACCTTGGTACCCTGGTGGACAAAGCAACTAGATCGCTTAGACAACTTATTATTGCCCCTGTTTCTGATGTCACCTGTAATTAGTCCTTTGTTTCGCATGCAAATATTTGTGATCAGCAATTAATGTCAAATGCATATATCAAAAATGAACATTGGACGTTCTTCGCAATACAAAACAGAAAAAGGAAAAAACAATTGGTAATTTGTCTGAAAAATTGAGCTTGTATTGATTTTGAAATTTGCCTGTAAATAGGCGTTGTGTGTACAAGAGGCTGACGTCCTAGTAAGAGAACACCGCCGAGCAAAATAGAGTTTTATACAAGAAGGAAAACAAAACAGCTATGTGCAAAATCCCACTGGGTTCCAACTCTGCTATCGCCTTTATGTCTTCGAGCGTCTCATCACTTTGCTGCTTAGTTGAAGATGAAGCTGATTGATTGATGTTGTCTGAACCTGATAGTTGATACCGAATTCTGGATGCAAGGGTGATCCAATGAGACATGGTATTTCGCTTTAATCCCTAACTTCTTCCTGGACCTCCCTTTCGGGTTTTCAGTCCACCAGGATACCCATTTTTTCCCAAGCCGCCTTTTCAGGTTTTCGACTTGCCGGGTGTACAGATTTTTTTTATTTCATCCCTTATTTTTGCCCGAACCCTTTTGGTTCGCCGGGAAGCCCTTATTTTTGCCTAGGTGTGTCAACCTAGCGGGTCTTTAATCATGCGTAGTATCTTTTTACTATGTCTGCATTGGCGGGGTGAGGAAGGTCGTCACCATCCATGGTAGTTAGAATCATAGCTCCTCTTGAGAAGATATGTTTAACCACAAATGGCCCTTCGTACGTAGGGGTCCATTTTCCCCTAGGATCACTTTGAGGAAGAATGACACGCTTGATTACCAGGTCCCCAACTTGATACTATTGTCGTCTGACTTTCTTGTTAAATGCCCTGATCATCCATTTTTGGTACGTTTGACCATGACAAATAGCGGTGAGTCTCTTTTCATCGATTAGGTTTAATTGATCAAGCCGAGTCTGGATCCAGTCATCTTCGCTCAAACCTGCATCCTTCATTATCCGGTGAGAGGGTATCTGCACTTCAATGGGTAGGACTGCTTCCATGCCATAGACCAAGGAAAAGGGTGTTGCCCCTGTTGATGTTCGTGCTGAGGTACGGTACCCATGAAGAGCAAACGGTAACATCTCGTGCCAATCTTTGTAGGTCACTATCATCTTCTGCACAATCTTCTTGATATTCTTATTAACTGCTTCTACAGCCCCATTCATCTTCGGCCGGTAAGGAGAAGAGTTGTCGTGCTGTATCTTGAATTGCTCGCAGAGCTCAGTGATCATCTTTTTGTTAAGATTGGTACCATTATCCATAATGATCCTTTCCACGATGCCATAGCGACAGATCAGGTTATACCGAATGAACCGTGCCACGACGTTCTTGGTTACGGTAGCATAGGAAGCTGCTTCAACCCACTTTGTAAAATAATCGATTGCTACCAGGATGAAGCGATGCCCGTTGGATGCCGTAGGTCTGATCTCGCCGATCATATCAATGCTCCACATTGCAAACGGCCATGGTGCTGTCAAGACATTCAGAGGAACCGGAGGAATGTGCACCTTATCCGCATAAATCTGGCATTTGTGACACGTTCGAGAATGTTAGTAACAATCGGCTTCCATTGTGGACCAGAAATATCCTGCCCGAAGGATTTTCTTTGCCATGGTATGTCCACTGGAATGTGTTCCGAAGGTACCTTCATGTAGCTCTGCCATGATCCTTTCTGCTTCAGTCTTATCCACACAACGCAGTAAGGTCGAATCATGGTTTCGCTTGTACATAATGTCGTTGATGAGGAAGAACTTTGCCGCAAACCTTCTCAGGAACTTCTTGTCATTAACGGATGCACCCTCGGGGTATTCTTGAGCTTCAAGGTACCTTTTCACTTCATGATACCAAGGTTTTTCTGTTACTTCTTCAGCCTCAAGATCACAGCAATGCGCAGGTTCGTCCAATTTCCAGATAATGATCCGGGGAGCTTCGTTATCCCATTTGACTTTGAACATAGAAGACATCGTAGCCAGCGCGTCCGCCAACTGATTCTCCTCTCTTGGGAAATGTTCAAAAGTTATCTCTTCGAAATGGGGGATCAATGTCAACACATACTCCTTGTAGGGAATAATATTTGGGTGTTTCGTATCCCACTCGCCTTTGATCTGACTGATCACGAGAGCGGAATCTCCGAAGACCCTCAGAAACTTGATCCTTAAGTCAATTGCAGCTTGAAGACCCATGATGCATGCTTCATACTCCGCCATGTTGTTGGTGCAGTTGAAACATAGTCGGGCGGTTAGTGGAGTATGAGTGCCTTTAGGGGATATGATCACAGCCCCGATACCATTACCTAAAGCGTTTGAGGCTCCGTCAAAGTGCATAGACCATCGGGATCCTTCCTCAGGTCCTTCATCCGGTCCAGGTACTTCACAATCAGTCACTACTATGATGTTCTCGTCCTGAAATTCAAAGTTCATCGACTGGTAGTCATCCACTGCCTGGTGTGCCAAATGGTCTGCCAATACACTTCCCTTGATTGCTTTTTGAGTTGTGTACTAGATGTCATATTCCTTCAAGATCATCTGCCATCTTGCTATTCTCCCGGATAGAGCAGGCTTTTCGAATATGTACTTTATTGGATCCAATTTTGAAATCAACAGAGTAGTGTGAGTCAACATATACTGTCTCAGCCGGCGAGCAGCCCATACCAAAGCGCAACAATTTTTCTCGAGCAGTGAGTATCGGGTCTCACAGTCGGTAAACTTTTTGCTAAGGTAATAAATAGCGTGCTCTTTTCGGCCAAACTCGTCATGCTGCCCCAACACACACCCCATTGAGCTGTCAAGTACTGTCAAGTATAAGATTAGAGGTCTCCCTTCAACCGGTGGCATAAGAATGGGTGGCTCTTGGAGATACTCTTTGATTCTCTCGAAAGCGGCCTGACATTCATCGTTCCAACGTACTACTTGATCTTTCTTCAGTAGCTTGAAGATTGGTTCACAGGTAGCAGTTAGATGTGAGATGAATCGGGCAATGTAGTTCAGACGTCCTAGAAAACCTCTGACTTCTTTCTCTGTCTTGGGAGTTGGCATCTCTTGTATGGCTTTCACCTTGGCAGGGTCTACTTGAATACCTTTGTCGCTCACGACGAAACCTAGTAGTTTTCCAGATCTCACCCCAAAGGTGCACTTGTTCGGGTTCAACCTCAACTTGTACAACTTCAGACGGTCAAACAGCTTCTGTAGATGGTCAAGGTGTTCCTCCTTAGTTTGGGACCTTGCAATCATATCGTCGACATATACCTCGATCTCGTGATGGATCATGTCATGAAGCAAAGCAACCATGGCACGTTGATAGGTTGCCCCAGCATTTTTCAACCCAAAAGGCATGACCTTGTAGCAAAAGGTGCCTCACTGAGTAACAAAAGTGGTCTTCTCCATGTCTTCAGGAGCCATCTTGATCTGATTATAACCTAAGAACCCATTCATGAAGTAGAATACCTTATGCTAAGCAATGTTGTCAACCAGGACGTCGATGTGAGGCAGAGGGAAATCATCCTTAGGGCTGGCCCTATTCAAATCCCTGTAGTCAACACACATTCGGACCTTACCATCTTTCTTCGGTACTGGAACCACGTTGGAAACCCACTGAGGGTAAGAAGTCACTGCTAGAAACCCGGCATCAAATTGTTTCATAACCTCAGCTTTGATTTTCTCGTACATCTCTGGACGCATACGGTGGACCTTTTGTTTAACCGGAGGGCAGTCTTCCTTGGTAGGCAGGTGATGAACCACAATGTCAGTATCCAACCCAGGCATGTCTTCATAGGACCAGGAAAAGATTTCCACATAGTCATGCAACATCTGAATCAACCGCTGTTTCACACTAAGCTCCAGATTGGCACCAATCTTGACCTCCTTTCTGTCTGTCTCAGTACCCAGATTTACCGTTTCCACTGGCTCTTCATGTGGCTGAATGGACCTCTCTTCCTAGAGTAATAGTCTTGCAAGCTCACCAGGAACTTCACAATCATCTTCACCTTCGTCTTCGGCTAAGTTGATCGGATTTTTGAAGTCATAACTGGCAGTAGCAGAGTCGTTACCAGTGAGATCCAGAGTGGATTGGAACCTGTATGGGTGAGTGTGTGTAAATATATCTGTTTTGCAATATAATAAAGAAAGAAAAGGAGCGCAAGATTTGAAATGTAAAAAACGTCCAATGCTTTTATTCATGATATATGAAAATGACAAATAATAAGCCCTCACAAATGAAACCACGGTGCCCCGGGTAAGACACCGGGCCATAAAAGTTTCAAATTATTGTCTATTACAAATTCAAAACAAAGGAGTTCATTACTGAGTGACAAAAGTAATAGGTGTGAAGTCTTTGGCAGTCCAGTTGCTTGGTTCACCGTTGGTTGTTGGGTAGATCCAGCTGTCAAATTCAGATTCCTCCACGTCCTCTTCAATAGCATTCACTCCCGTGTTGGTGATGAATACATGAGGTCTTCCAATCCTTGCTTTACGAACAGCCCTCTGCGCTTCTGCAGTGAAACCCAAACCAAATTTGCCAGTCTTCGGAGTGAAATCAGGAAGTCGGCCCCAGTTTGCACACTCACCCTTCTCAATAACAGCCCGAGCATCCTTTAAGGAAGCCATCTTCAGAGGAGAGTCTTCTTCAGTCATAGTCTCTACTGATGCCAGTGTTTGAGGAACCTCTTCAAAGTGTTGAAAGGGGGTCTCAATGAATTCCCCATCCATCTCTATGTACCGGAACGAGTTGAGGTGGCTGACCATATATTCTTCCTCCCCCTGAACTGTCACAATCTTCCCCCTGACCGGGTATTTCAGCTTCTGATGTAGTGTAGAGGTCACAGCTCCAACTTTATGGATCCAAGGGCGACCCAGCAAACAAGAATAGGACGGTCGGATGTCCATCACATAAAATGTAGAGTCAAAGACCTGAGAGCCAACCCTGATTGGAATATCAACTTCACCATGTACCATCCTTTTGGACCCGTCAAAGGCCCGGACAATGATGTTACTTGGCTTGAGCTCTAAACCCTCACAATCCAACCTGTCTAGGGCCTTCTTGGGTAATAAGTTCAACGAGGAACCGGTGTCTACCAACACATGGGCAAGAGTAGTGCCCCTGCATTCAATGGAGACATGCAGGGCGTCGTTATGGTTCTTTCCTTTGGCAGTCAGATCGGCGTCAGAGAAACCCAACCCATTATCAGCAGTCAAGTTGGCCACACAATCGGTAAATTGATCAGCAGATGTTTCTTGTGGCACATGGGCCGTCTTCAAGAAGGAAATCAGGGCCTTGGCATGGGCCTCTGAACACAACAACAGTGATAGCATAGAAATCTTTGATGGGGTGTGCCCCAGCTGCTCAACTACATTGAAATCACTCTTCTTGATAATTTTGAGGATCTCTTCCATTTCTTGCTTGGAAGCTTCAACATTGGTTGTCTTCGGTGCCTCCATCTGGGCAGGCACATCAATAGCAATCCCTTTGCCCCGAGCGTCAGATAACTCGGCAGCAAGGGTAGAAATAGGAACTTGGTCAGGAAGGGAAGCAGGTACACTGGCAGGTGTGATGACAAGAGGTCTCTGAATAGCTGGTGGCGCAATATCTCGTGAGAAGAGCCTGCCACTATGAGTGACTTTAGCAGGCCCGGTGATGTTACTGACGCCGGTACTAGTAGCAAACTCTTGTTTAATTCCAAGCACATAAACATCTGCCCCATAGTGCCATGGGACATCTTTGTCGGATGTATAGGGGAGGGGCCCCGGAACAGTAATGATGATAGGAGCAATCTTCTGAGTAGACATGATTTTGACAGGCTTCTTTGAGGGAGCCTTAGGAGGGTTGTTGAAAATAGTAACAATGGACACTTCTTCAGCAAGGATAGCAGGAACAACATTTTTCTCGAACAAGATCTCTTTGTTATCCATCAGGCTCTGGATACCTGACTTCAACAAAGGACAACCAGCAGGTGAAACAGAACACAGATGGCAACCTTTACTACATCCCGGAAATAAACCGGCTAGCAACAGGTTCCTCTTGACAGTCATCAACGGAGTAACAATATCATCCATAGAGGCTACATACAGGTCTTCCTCAACAGCATTCACTCCATGTTGGGGCATGGGAGCAGTCACAACATTGGGCCTTTCGGGCGCCTCGAACTGTATTTCCTTAGCATCAATAAGGTCCTGAACTTTATTCTTCAGAGCCCAACAATCATCAGTAGAATGCCCCGGGCTATCAGAGTGATAAGCGCAACGGGCGTTGGGGTTGTACTTTGGAGAGGTTGTGTTCACTACCTTCGGAGCTTCTTTGACAGTTACCAGATTGGTTGACAGTAGTTGCGGCAATATCTGAGACAGGGTCATACTGAGCCGAGTGTACTGCTTTTGGGTCTCTCACCCCTTGGTTGGTTATATTGCTGAGGAGCAGCAGCAGGCTTTGAAATTACCACCGCGTTGACATCTTGGCGGCATTCCGGTTTATTCTGTTTCCTTGAACCATACACAACACTAGCTTCCTTCTTGAAGGGCTTCTTTTCAGAACTCGAGGAGGCACCCTTTTGTATCTTCCCTGACTTGATACCAGCTTCTATCCTTTCTCCAGTTAAGATCAGGTCTGTGAACCCTGCAGAAGAATTACCAATCAGATGGTTGAAAAACGGACCAGACAGGGTCCCCAAGAACATGTCAACAAGCTCCCGGTCAGTCAACGGTGGCTGCACCCTGCCAGCCAGGTCTCTCCACTTTTGCGCGTACTCTTTGAATCCTTCTCCCGTCCCAAGTGACATACCCTGGAGTTGGGTACGCGTGGGAGAGAGGTCGGAATTGTACTGATACTGCTTATAAAACGCAGTAGCCAAGTCCTCCCAGTTACGAATACTGGTTCCATCCAGTTGATAGAACCGTTCGAGTTGAGTCCCTGAAAGACTATCCTGAAAAAAATGGATCCATAGATTCTTGTCTGCAGTGTAAGGTTGGATCTTCCTTACATATGATCTGAGATGCAGCTTAGGACAAGATGCCCCGTCGTACTTCGCAAAAGAAGGTGCCTTGAACTTGTGTGGGATCACCACACCAGAAGATAAACCTAGATCTCAAAAATCCAACCCAGGCACCTGTTGAATCTCCATGGCACTCAGAAGGTCCTCCAGTTGTTTGTACCTGTCCTCAGCAGGAGGGTACTGTTCATCATTGTAATCTGTCTCGTTGTCGGAGACCATAGGACTAGGAACCCTTCCCCCTTGGGGACTGTCTTTCCCTACAGAGGAAGTAGCCAGATCAACCTCATTCTGCAGTGTATTCCCAAAACTCCGTCCAGTGTTAAACAGTACAGTCCTCTTCTTCTTCTTCTTCAACAGCAGAGTCTTCAATTCCTGTTGACCCTGGGCTAAGCTCATGACCAGCTCTTGAAACTGGGCGTTCTGGGCCTGGAGGGCCTTGATAGCTTGTTCCGTAGTAGGCTCAGAATTCATGATGATTGCTGAAATAAACAGCGAAGAAGATTAAGCAACCTGTAGAAAAAGGGTACCTGTTATGCATATGATGCATGGAATGCGTATGATTCATGTTTTCAAAGACAATCGGGATTCAGATTTGTAAACAAAAAGGAACACACTTTATTAGTTTCAACTTTTAGAATTTAAATTGTTCAACAAATTGCCCTTAGGCGTTACAAGAATGAAAATACTGAAAGGGAAATAAAAGCTGTAAAAGAAACATCCAAAGCCCATCAGTGCTCCCATGGCCTCCTCTTCTCAGTACGAATATAGTCGTTCAGGGTCCGCTCGTTCTCCAACTGCTTTGTCAGCTTCTGGATTTTCTGTTCCTGTTCATTGAACCTTTCCCGATAAGAATTCCGTTCTTCCTGTAGTTGCGCCCAAGACCTTTTTAGCGTATCAACATCAGTGGGTATCTGAGGAGGGAGTACAGTTGGAGGAACCCCATCTCTATCAGGAAATTCAAGAATAATAGGCCTGACAGCTTCATATGGCATACCTAACTTCTGAGCACGGATGCGGACCCATCTGTAGTAGGATTCCATAGGTAGAGAAGTCTTTGGTCCCAACTCTTGTGGGTCAGCTTTGTGAATTCTGTCCCAAGACTTGATGAATCTACGACGCAGCTCGTCACTGTCTACCTGAAACTCAAAACTGATGTGAGGTACCAACATCTCAAGAGGCCCTGCTCTTCTGGCTCTTCCAGACTGACGGAGAGCTAAACATGGATTATAAGAGATTCCTCCCCGAGTATCGATCAATGAAACATTAGGATATTCTCCACAACGATCAATAACAGCCACCTCATCTAAACCTCTGAGAGTCCAAATGATGTCATTATCAATGAGAGACATTAGCCTATGAGCCCAGCCTCTTCCTTCTTTGTTCTTCATCAGGAACTTAGGGAGGTGTGAAATAAACCACCTCACTAACAAAGGAGCACAACATCACAAAGTTCCCCGTCTTCGAGTAGTACGAGCATAGAGTTGTTGCAGGATATCACCCAAGAGAATGGGCACAGGGTTCCGAGACATGAAGATCCTTGTGGTATTCACATTAATAAAGTTATCAGGATTTGGAAATAGAACCAGGCCATAGATTAAGAGAGTCAGAATGTCTTCGTACGCCCTGAAGTCCAAGTCATTCCAGAAACTGTTAGCTTTACCAATCAGAAACTTTACCAAAAAGCCCTTAACTCCACTTCTAGTCACCCAGTTATCCATTACCTCTTTGGTGGTCAAAGGAAGGGCTGCAGCAATCTCCTCAAGCCTAAGAGTCTTTCCCCAACCAGTGAATGGAGTCTGTTCCAAGATAGGGATACCAAGCAAATCAGAGAATTCTTCCAGGGTAGGGACCAGCTGGAAGTCTTGAAAGGTGAAACAATGATATAGTGGATCATAAAACTGGGTCAGGACACTCATCAGCTGTTGGTCCCACTTTGAAGTGACTAAACCGAGAAGAGAACCATGCCTCTGGATGAAGGAAGTAGTATTTGGAATTCTGTCAACCAACTCTTTAAGCAAATCAGGTGGGTGAACAAAGTTGAGCCGGATAGTATTCCTTCGCACAGGCATCATAATGTCCTACAAAACAGAGCAAAGATGAAACCCTCTTGTCTTTGAAATGGGTCAGTCCTTATGCAGGATGCATGCAATGGTATGATGGTATGATGTTATGATAAAGCACACCACAAGTATTCACAAAGGCAAACATGATAAGGCACACAAGTCACACAAGACATCCCTTAGAGTTTAGGCCAGCATGAGGTTTAGGTACTACCCTCTTTCAGTTTCGTTGGTTAAGACCTGTCCTATCAAAAGTAACCGGGTTTTAGAGGATCTCAATATCATCGACTACCCTCAATCGGTCATAACTCCAGCGTCGCAATCTTTTCTTGCGGCCAGAACCATCGCGAGAGTTTAGCCTCAATGAGTGTAGCATACTGCTACTGTTCTATGGCCAAGTTGGGTTAATTTAGGGTTCTAAGGTCGGTTGGTGCTTAATGACTCCTCATAAGACCCATATTCTCCTCGTTGCAACACAAGGGATATCGGTACAGACCAAGGTGTCACACCAACGTAGCCACTGCTTCACCCGTGTCGGTCTACGCCGGACAGGTCCCTCACAGCTTATGCTACCTAAAGGGTATTCCCCAGATCCGGGTTAGGATCTAAGAAACTCCAAGACAGGCCCACAATTTTAAAGCAAACACAACAAGCAATTGAAAACATAAGAGTGGTATAATCCTAAGTTACACCTCACTTATAAGTATCCCCAGCAGAGTCGCCAGTTCTGTGATCGGTGGAAATAGAACTGAATGTTTTTTAAGCTGGTTCGCGAAATGTCGCGGTAAGCAAGAGTCGCCACCATCTTTTATGTTCTCCAACATGGAAAGGACAAAAGCACATCAAAATTCCTTTTCGAGAATGTTTCTCGGTTCGGGAGGTAGATTTATAGAAAGGGAAGGTATTAGCACCCTTTCTATCCGTGGTTATCCACGGGCTCTTAGGTACTTGCTCACTATGTTTTCAAAAGATTGTTTGCTTTTCAAGTGTATGTGGGTTTTGAAAAAGTTTAGTTTGAAAAACTTCTAGGTAACTCTTGTATCAGTCCTCAAGAGTGTATGAAGTGTTTGTTTGAAAACTTTTTAAAAGTGTAGGTGCAAAAAGATGTTTTTGTTTTAGAAAGAGCAAGTACCCAGGAGAAATCTACCTACTCTAAGGAATTAGGTTGTGTAAGAGTCCTTTAGACAGTGCTATCCCACTATTGAGAAGTAGGTAGCACCGTCGTCGGAGTTATTCGGGTCAAATCGATTATTAGGGACATGTGTGATCACCAAAGCAATAGTAGGATGCCTTAGCGTTAACCCTAATGTCCTAGATCCTTTTTATCCGAGGCAACCGTTTCGAGGCAACTGGATCTTTAGACAGGAGGGCGACCTCTAAAACACCCTATACTTGACGACCACGTCGAGGCAACCAAGTGAGGCGTGCCCTAGGAGTGGCATGTGCATGTGTGTCAGATTCAGTTAAGATTATTTTGTACATGTTATTTGTGAGCTACGCTTTGATTTTATTTGTCAGGCAATCTTGTCATGCATAATTAACAGTTAAGAGTGCGGAAAATAAAGTGCGGAAAAGGTAAATCTACGCTATTATAAGGCGCGGGTCTATACATCGCCAAAAAACAAAACCCGTTTGGAAAATAAATGCGAGAAAAGTAAAGAAAGCGGTAAAAGACCTAATTAACTATTACATCCTCGGAAACAGATACAAAAATGTGATCAAAAATAATGACGCGCGAATAAAAATTAAATCCGGAAAGTCTTAGGGTTTTAACCCTTCTTGAGAAAAGAAAGAAATTTGGTCCTTTTTTGCATTTAATTAAATTAAACCTAATTTACTAATTAATTAATTAATTAAAAGAAAAAAAATGTTTTTTATGTTTTATGTTTTTTAATAAAAATAACATAACAAGAAAATATAATTGAAAATTGTCAAACCCTAATTCTACATGATTTTTATTTATTGTAAAAAGATTAAAATTAAACCTAATTAACAAAAAGACTAAATGAATTAATTTGCATTTATTTACAAAAAGTAATTGAAATTAATAAAAATATTTTTAGGTTTTCTGAATTTTTATTGTGAAAAAAATAATTTAGGAATTAATTAAATAATAGTAATAATAATTATTAAAAGGAAATAAAAAGAAAGAAAATAAAAAAAAAAGGAAATAGAAACCAGGGGGGTTGATGGACCCAATTAGGAGGTGTTGTTCTGGAAATTTTAGGCCCAATAGCACTCAAGCCTGTTGACTTCTGGAATTGTCCATGTGCATGTTGACTGAGGAACACCATGATCTTCCATCTCTGGCCTTTGGATTGGTATTATGAGACACATGGCATGATGATGCCTGGAGCGCATGGTGGAACACGTTTAGGAAGCTGCATGCAATCACGTTAAACAAAATATGAAACAATTATTTGGGGGACCTGGGAATCGAACCCAGGTCCCAATGGTTGCATGCCATATCATCATCCACTGAGCCAAGCGCTTGCATTTGTTAATAGAATAACCAACAAATATAATATATCAAAAATAATAATTATGCTGCAAATAATAAAAAGCGCACGCTCGTTTGAACGCCCCAACGACAGCTCAACACGTATTGTCTTTTTCCTCGTTTCCCTGTAAAACAAAAACAATTAGCGGGGGTTTTTAACCCCCACAACCTGCATGGACAAAAAATAGCGAACATGCCTATGCTGTATATAAATTGTTCGCGACGGTTGTGTTTGATTCGTCTGGCCTTGACGAATTCAACCATAGGTCTCTTGAGGTCTAATTTTTCTTGTATGGGAAATCCCCAATTCAAAACCTCAAGAACCCTAAAATCTGTTAATGGCAAGTCACGATTCTGCGTGTTATAATACAATTAAACCATGCCAAAAGCTTCCTGTGGATTCATACAATACAAAACAAACAACAAATTGTGTTAATGATGCATGGAATATGGATTTCGATTCTGAGAAAGAAAATTAAACCGTGAGTATGTGAATGGTAATTTCTTGAGCTATGAAGCTTTGTTCTGATTGCAACACGTTCTGGAAACTCCCAGCAATGTATTTGGATCCACAAAAGTCCTTAGTTTGCCCTAGAACACTGAAAACAGTTTTGTGTTTTCTTGATTTTTTTCAATATGGTATATGGCTTTTTTTGCAGAATTCTCACGTGAATGGAATTAGGTTTAGCTTATGCACTTATAGTAGAATGGTTTTAGGTCAAATCTTGCACAAGAAATCCCTTGCATTGATGTTCCAATATTTGATTGAAAATCAAATATTTTTCAATCTTTTTGATTGAGAAAACTTGCCAAACATGGAGATTTTGATGTCCTTGATTGATACACGAATTTTCCATCTTGCCCTGAGTTTATTTGCTTCACAAAAGATTGAAAAAATCACATCTTTGAATTTCCTACATTTTAAATTAATTAAATGAATTAAAAATCAATTAAAAATCCAATTAATTAATAAAAATAAGAAAATAAATCAATTTAGGCTTGATGGGTCGTGCATAGGCTTTGGACAAAGTTTCAAGAAGGAAATTGAGGCCCATTAGCAAAAATGATGTGTTTTAAGCAAAGTTGACTTTTGCAAATTCACAAAAATTTCCCAACTTCTCCAATGCATATCTTGCTCAATTTTGATCATATGAACATGTTCTTAGACATTTTGGAATGGTCTTGAAGCCTCTAACCAATTCCTTTGGTCCCATGTCATTTGGATTTACCAATCTCAAGTTATGGTCTTTGACTTAAAGTGCATTTTTGTTGACTTTTGAAATTGACCTATAATGTAGAAATTGATAACTTTTTGTGAGAGCATTTCTTGGACTTGGAATGTGAAGATGAGTTGTAGGAAATGTCATCCCCTTCAAGATGATCATTGGATGGGATTTTTCTGATGAACCATGAAAAAGTTATGCCCTGGTCAATTTACAGTTGACTTTTCTGCTGTGCAAAAATAGCAACTTTTGCATCTTTGATGATTTTTGAGCCATGCTTGAGGAATCATGATCAAGACTTGATCAAATTATGTTTGTGAGCTCCAAATAAGATGTTGACCAAAAATTCTGACTTTTGACTGTAAAATGACCATTTTGCCCCTACAGTTGATTGTGAACCAAATAGGGTTTTTGACTGTGCAATTTGACCCTGTGAGTCTTGAGACTTGATATGTAGATGCTTGACAATGCATATAGGCCTATGAGACTTGATTGGTCCATTGAAAACCCCAACTTCCTTGCAAGAACCAAAACCCTAATTTTGACTGGCTTAGGAGATGGTTTGATTGTGCAACCCTTGAGTAATCTTGAACCATTTGAGGATGATTCTTGATAAACCTAGAAGAATATGGGAGGCCAAATTTTGGGGTACAACAGGCGGTCCAGGCAAAAATTAGGGATCAAAGCGCACGACTATATCCCGTCATCTCGTCACTTGCCTACTAGAAGAAGATTTGTCAATCGGCAGTTATCAAGCACCTCCACAGGCACCTTCTCCCACAAAAACTGGGGCAATAAGAATTGTCCAAACTGTACAAGCTGCTCTGTCCTCCAGGTACAAGGTAGATTCAGCTGAAGAATAGGACCAAGATACCTTCACTCCCCAAGAGTAAGACAAGATTCAGCAATACTCTCCCCAAGCAGAGTTGGCCTCCCATCAGCCCTAAAAAGGCACAATATCCCCAGCAAGACAGCAATACTCTCCCCAAGAAGAGTTAGTCTATTGTCAGCCCTAAAAAGAAGTTGGATATCCCCAGTAGATCTTAATTTTCTCCAGCGGAGTATACATATATTCCCCAGCAAGCATCCCCGGCAATCTTAATATTCCTCAACGAAATATAAGAATGTTCCCCGGCGGAATACAAGATACCCCCAATGGAGCCATTTCCTCAAAAATTTCCCCAGGAGAGTTGAATCATCTTACCCAGTAGATTTTGGAAGCTTGTCCCCTGCAGAGTACAAATGCATCTCCCCAGCCGTATTCAGAAGGTTATCCCCACCAGAGTCTAACTGGGTTATCCTCAGCGAGTTGCAACGGAAAGATTATCCTCAGCGAAGTTCTTTCTATCCCCCAGTGGAGTTCATCATCAAAATCCCCAACAGGGTTTAGCAACAGAATCCCCAGCGGAGTTATCATTAAAATCTCAGCGAAGCATCTCTTCCCCACAGAGTAATTCCCTGCAGAGTAATCTCTTCACCAGGTTTATTCCCCAACAGAGTCATCTTCTCCTACCGGTTTATTCTTGCAAGCATCTTCGTTCATCCTCCCAGCGGAAACGAAGAACTCTACTCTTCAACATCAGCCTAGGATTTAACAAACTCCCCGGCATTTGTCAAGGATTTATTTTCCTAGACGAAAATACATTCATAAACATTTCGTGCATGACAATGTGCATACGACATGATCTCATTTTGAGAACATCATGCATTTCATACATCATGACATCGCATGCAACTAATGTTTTGCCTTTTCAGGAAAAGGTCAATAAAAAGATGATTACCATCAAACCTTCTTAAGTTCCAGATCAACACCTGTAACTATCCAAGAAATATCTGTGGACGATTGATTGTAGATTCGATACCTGTAACTAGCCAGGAAAAGTTATCTACATGAAGAGATTTAAGATCAATACCTGTAGCAAGCCAGGAAGACTATCTTTCTTTCTCAGGACAAAGATTAATACCTGAAACCAGACAGGACAACTATCTCCTCGACTGACCTTTCTTAAGTTCCAGATCAACACCTGTATCTAGCCAGGAAATATCTGTGAGCGATTGATTGTAGATCTATACCTGAAACCAGACAGGAAAGTTATCTAGATTGAAGAGATTGAAGATCAATACCTGTAGCAAGCCAGGAAGACTATCTTTCTTTCTCAGGTCAGAGATTAATACCTGAAACCAGACAGGACAACTATCTCATCGGCCAACCTTTTTCATGTTCCAGATCAATACCTGTAACTAGCCAGGAAATATCTGTGGACGACTGATTATGGGTTAACACCTGAAACTAGACAGGAAAACCACCTACATGAAGAGACTGAAGATCAATACCTGTAACAAGCCAGGAAGACTATCTTTCTTTCTCAGGTCAGAGATTAATACCTGAAACCAGACAGGACAACTATCTCATCGGCCAACCTTTTTCAAGTTCCAGATCAATACTTGTAACAAGCCAGGAAAAATCTGTGGACGACGGATTGTAGATTAATACCTGAAACCAGACAGGACAACTATCTACTTGACCATCATCAGGCAACCCTACACCGGTTCCTTCTCTTCCAAGATGGAGTTTTACACTGACTCATCATCAGGCAACCCTACACAGGTTCCTTCTTTCAACCTACCAAGTTACAATTCAACAAACAATCTCCAGATGGCATCTATAAGCCCATCCCCGACAAGATTCTGTCACATCTCGAGATGGAATCTATAAGCCCATCCTCCTATCCATCATATCTTCAAACGGCATCTGTAAGCCCATTTCCGACATCACATTGCTGATACTACACCATGCGAGTGCAAATTTCTGGGCACTTTAGTGTTCAATCATCTTCCACCTTCGGATCACGAAAGGCACGCAAGCCAATCTACATCCCCAGGTTTAAGAAGATTGAACAGGGGAAACTGTTGTACCCCAAAATTTTCCCTCCTATATTCCTCAAGATTTGTCAAGATTGATTTTCAAATTGCTCAAGTTTACTCGAGAGATTGCACAGTCAAACTACCTCCTAAGACAGCTGAAATTAGGGTTTTGGTTCTTGCAAGGAATTTGGGGTTTTCAATGGTTCAATCAAGTCTCATATTCCTATATACATTCTCAAGCACCTACATGCCAAGTTTCAAGACTCACAGTGCCGATTTGCACAGTCAAAAGCCTCATTTGATTCACAGTCAACTGCAAGGGCAAAATGGTCATTTTGCAGTCAAAAGTCAGAATTTTTGGTCAACATCTTTTTTTGGGTACACAATCATCATTTGATCAAGTCTTGATCATGATTCCACAAGGATAGCTCGAAAATCATCAAGGTGCAAAAAGTTACTATTTTTGGACAACAGAAAAGTCAACTGTATCTTGACCAGGGCATAACTTTTTCATGGTTCATCATAAAAATCCCATCCAATGCTCATTTTTAAGGGGATGTAATTTGCTACAATCCATCTTCACACTCCAAGTCCAAGAAAATGCTCTCACAAAAAGTTATCAATTTCTACATTATAGGTCAATTTCAAAAGTCAACAAAAATGCACTTTGAGTCAAAGGCCATAACTTAAGATTGGTAAATCCAAATGACATGGGACCAAATGCATTGGTTAGAGGACTTCAAGACCTTTCCAAAATGTCCAAGAACATGTTCGTATGATCAAAATTGAGCAAGATATGCATTGGAGAAGTTGGGAAATTTTTATGAATTTGCAAAAGTCAACTTTGCTCAAAACACCTTATTTTTGCTAATGGGCCTCAAATCTCTTCTTGAAACTTCATCCATGGCCTATGCACAACCCATCAAGGTTAATTGAATTTATTTTCTTATTTTTTATTAATTAATTGGATTTTTAATTGATATTAATTCATTTAATTAATTTAAATTGTAGGAAAATAGAAGATTTGATTTTTTCAATCTTTTTGTGAAGCAAATATCGTCAAGATATGCTGGCAATTTCGTGCACCAAGTCAAAGATGCAAAATCTCCAAAATTGGCAACTTTGTTCAATCATGAAAATGCAAAAAGATTTGATTTCAAATCAAAGATCAAATCATCAATTCAATGGATTTTTGCTCAAGATTTTAACCTAATTCCATTCCTCTATATGTATTCAAGTAAACCCTAACCAAAGACACGTGAAAAAAGCTGCAGAAAGACCATAGCCATATTGAGAAATTTCAAGAAAAACTCAAAACTGATTTTCACATTCCAAGCCAATTCAAGGCATTTTATTGATTCTAATACCTTGCAGGAGTTCTCAGGAACGATTTACAATCAAATTCCAATACCAAAGCTCAAGGAATTATCCATTACAGTTTCACGGTTTGGCTCTTTTTTCCAGAATCGTAACTCTCAATTCATGTGCATTTAACATATTTTCTTGATTGTTTTGTGTTAATAGGAATCATACGAAGCTAATGGTATAACCTAATTGAACTGAAACTCCCTAAATCCAAAGATGCCATGGACGATTTTTAGGGTTCGTGAGTTTTGAAATTGGGGATTCCTAAACCAGGAAAAATTGAGACCACTAAGGCACATGGTTGGAATCCTGAGAACCAGACGAATTCAACCCACCCATCGTGAAATATTTATATATGTTGTAGCTCTAATATCTATTTTTTGTCGCCATAGTTTGTGGGGGTTAAAAACCCCCGCTATCTAATGTTCTTTTCTGCAGGATCTATGAAGAAGATGATGATGTGTTAGTACATGATTAGCCAGTTCAAAAGAGCGCGCGTTTTTTTATAATTTCAGTCTATTAATTTGTTTGCATATATAATAATTACTTGTTATTTTACTAACGACTGAAGCGTGATGGTGGAGTGGTTGGCGTGTGGATTTGGAAGCATTGGGACCTGGGTTCGAATCCCAGGTCCCCCAAAACGCTTATATTATTTTTCTTAACATGATCATATACAGGCTTCCAAAGGTGATCCACCATGTACCTCACTTATCAACACTCCAAATGGCTTGCAAAGCGAATCTGAAGGCCAGGATGGGATGACTACCATAGTCCCTGGTCAATGCACACATGGACAATCACCAAAGTCAAAAGGGCTTGCAGCGTGTTGGGCCTTCAAATTTCCAGAATCACCTCCTAATTGGGCCAGCACCCCCCCGGGTTTATTTTCTTTTTTCTCTTTATATTTTACATTTTATTATTAATTATTAATTATTAATTATTAATTTTTATTATTATTATTTAATTAACCAAATTAACTTTTTCATAATAAATTCAGAAAACATAAAAAACATAATATTTTTAATTATTTATTAAATTCACCCTTAACTTATTATTTTTTGTAAATAAATATATAATTAATCTATTTAGTTAATTAGGTTAACTTTAAATTTTTTGCAATAAATAAAATTAATGTAGAATTAGGGTTTTCTTGACAATCTTATTTTCTTTTTATTTTATTTTCCTTAAAACATTAAAAAACCAAAAATATTCCTTTAATTAATTAATTAATTAGGTTTAATTTAATTTAATTCGTAAAAGATAATAAAAACTTCTTTCTTTCTCAAAAAGGGTCAAAATCCTAAGGACTTCTCCGATTCAATTTTTCTCTCGCGCGTATGTTTATTTTTTTTCATATTTTTGATCCTATTTATGTAATTGCTACGAGGATGTAATAGCGTTAATTAGGACTTTTTATCGCTTTTCTTTAATTTTCCGCAATTTACTTTTCAAGGGTTGTTTTTGGCGATGTAAATACCCGACGCCTTGTAATAGTGTAGATTTATTTTCCGCACTATTAACTGTTAGATGTATGTTAACTAGGCTATGCATGACAAGACTTATCTCTGAAATTAAAATCAACCCGTAGCTCACCATAACATGTACAAAGATAACTTAACCTGAAATCTGACACACGTGCACATGCCACTCCTAGGGTACGTCTCACTTGGTTGCCTCGACGTGGTCATTGAGTATAGGGTGTTTTAGAGGTCGTCCTCTTGTCTAAAGATCCAAGTTGCCTCGAAACGGTTGCCTCGGATAAAAAAGGATCTAGGACATTAGGGTTACCGCTAAGGCGTCCTACTATTGCTTTGGTGACCACATGTCCCTATAATCGAATTGACCCGAGAACTCCAACGACGGTGCTACCTACTTCTCAATAGTGGGATAGTATTGTCTAAAGGACATTTACACAGCTTAATTACTTTTGAGTAGGTAGAGGTTCTCAGGTACTTACTCTTTCAAAATAAAAATACTTTTCGCACCTACACTTTTCTGACAAAAGTTTTCAAACAAACACTTCATACACTCTTGAGGACAGATACAAGAGTTAAATCGAAGTTTTCAAAACAAACTTTTTCAAAACCCACAAACACGAGAAAAGAAAAACATTTTGAAAACATAGTGAGCAAGTACCTAAGAGCCCGTGGATAACCACGAATAATAAGGGTGCTAACACCTTCCCTTTCTATAATCTACCTCCCGAACCGAGAAACATCTCGAAAAGGAATTTTGCTGTGCTTTTGTCCTTTCCTTGTTGGAGAAAATAAAAGACGGTGGCAGCTCTTGCTTACCGCGACATTTCGCGAACTAGCATTCCAAAACAGTCAGTTCTATTTCCACCGATCACAATGAGGAACATTGCTCAGATGTCAGTTGTTATCTGGTTGGATCCAGGCTTCCCAGTTGCTGAGCATGAAGTAGTCGGTTGCTATCTGGTATGATCCAGGTTTTACGGCGGCTTACCGAGACAAGAGATGAATTAACTGTTATCTGGTCGGATCCAGGCTTTGTAGAAAATTCCTTGAAATTGAATAGTCATCTGGTCGATTCTAGGCTTCATAATGACTTGCTGGGGATACGGAAGTTAACTGTTATCTGGTCGAATCTAGGCTTCACAGTAATTTGTTGGAGGTAAGAATGACTTAACTGTTATCTGGTCGGATCCAGGCTTTGCAGAAAACTCCTTGACTTGAATAGTCATCTGGTCGGGTACATGCTTTATGGTCTTTTGGAAAGTTGTGCTATTATCTGGTCGAATCCAGGTTTCATAGTGTCTTTCTGGGGATCATGGTTAATTGTTATCTGGTCGGGTCTAGGCTTCAAAATATACTGTTCGAAAACTATTATTTGGTCGGGTCCAGGCTTTACAGATTTATGAGGTTTGATGAGGTTAATTGCTATCTGGTCTGGTCCAGGCTTCACAATAAACTGCTTTGAAAACTGTTATCTGGTCGGGTCCAGGCTTCGTAGATTTTTGAAGTTGAAGTTTAATTGTTATCTGGCCGGGTCCAGGCTCCATAATAAACTGCTTGGGGGTTTAGTTGTTATCTGGTCGGTTTCCAGGTTTCACAACGAATCTCTGAGGATGATTGTTATCTGGTCGGATCCAGGCTTCGCAATGGCTTTCTTGAAAAGATGGAAATTAGGAAGGATATCTGGTCGAATCCAGGTTTCTCAGTCCTTTGTTGGGGATAGAGAGACAACTTTACTGGGGAAAAGAAGTTAAAACCTTGGTCGGATTGAGTTCAGGTTCTTCTATATATTTGAAGAGTTAGGCTATTATCTAGTAGGGTCCAGGTTTCATAGCATTTTGAAAAATGAGATCAACTGGTATCTGGTCAGGTCTAGGCTTCAGCAACTCAAGAAGTCAAACTGTTATCTGGTCGGGTCCAGCCTTCAGTAATTCAAAAAGTCAAACTATTATCTGGTCGGGTCCAGGCTTCAGTATAACTTGAAAATTGTGCTAATATCTGGTCGGATCCAGGCTTCATAGCATTTCCTGGTAATAATAAAGGCTTTGTTGAAGGCTTTACTGGGAATTAGGGGTTGTGGCCCTGTGTTTGCGGTCATTTGAAAGGGATATTCAAACTTGAAGAGTATAGACTCAGTCGGGTGAGGCAGACTCAGTTTGGGGAGGATGGGCTCAACCGGGGATAAAGGACTCATCTGGGGAGGATAGGCTCAGTTTGGAGAAAATAGCCTTGGTCGGAGAAGATGTACTCAGCTGGGTAATTTGGACTCAATTGGGGAATTTGGATACAGTTGGAGAAGATATACTCGGCTGAGGAAGATGGACTCACCTTAGGGAATAAAATCTTGGTTGGAAGATATACTCCGCTGGGTATGAAAACCTCGGTTGGGAGATATACTCCGCTGGGGATGATGGGCTCTGCTGGTAAATTTTGGACTCATTGGGGAGTGTTTACTTAGCTGGGGAATTCGGGGGTGTCTTGTACGTTGAGAAATTTGCACTTGACCGGGGGAAATAACTCTGTTGGGGAAATAAACCCTGTTGAGGAGATGAATTTCCTTTATATAGAGACCCCTAGGCTTCAATTTTGTAGAAATTAACTTAGCTGGATAAAGTTGTCAAGAGGTTGAGACTCTGGCCTGGGATCATCCCGTGTAAGGAGATTTTGTAGGCGACTCCGTTGGGGAAGATTTCATTGGGGTTGTCCTTATAGGGATAATGATGATGAGATAACTCTGTGGGGAATAAAATCTGCTGAGGAGGTGAATTCCCTTTAGGAAAAGATCTCCTAGGCTTTAGTTGGGGAGAAAGATGTCAAGAGGTTGAGACTCTGGCCAGGGATCATCCCGTGTAAGGAGATTTTATAGGCGAATCCGTTGGGGAAGGGTTTTGTTGTCACAGTCTTGGTGGGGATAATGATGATGAGATAACTCTGTGGGGCTATTTCACATACATTAAAGGGATGCTTACTGCTGTTGCATACTGATGCCTTGTTGAGGCTGCTGCTTGGAAGGACACATGTGCCAAATGGTTTTAATTATGTTCATATGCATATGTTCATTCAATTTTAGTCATTGGACAAATTTGCATTCAAAATAGAGATAGAAAATTTTGCACCTCAAAGTGTATTTGTATTGATATTTTACCCATGAATAGGCGTTTTTGTACATAGAGACGGAAATCCTAGTAAGAGGAAATTGCCAAAAGGGAAAACAATATTTGAGAAATGAAAACAAATAGCCATGTGAAATGATCTCATTGCCTTCCAGCTCTATTATTGCCCCAATGTCTTTGAACGTCCCTTGTCGTTGATCGAAGTTAATTGGATTGATCCTGGACCATTTGAACTTGGACCTTGGTGATAGAATTGACTGTGATGATTTCACGAGACATAGTCATACGCTTTTAATCCTTAATTTTTGCCTGAACCTCCCTTTCGGGTTTTCAGTTCACCAGGATACCCCTTTTTTCCCAAGTCACCCTTTTGGGTTTTCAACTTGTCGGGTGTACAATCTTTTGTATATATCCCTAATTTTTGCCCAAACCTTCTGGTTTGTCGGGATTCCCCTTTTTTGCTTAGGTGTGTCAACCTAACGGGTCTCTTATGCGTAGTATTTTTTAACTATGTCTGCATTCACCGAATGCGGGAAATCTTCGCCATCCATGGTAGTCAGTATTATGGCACCGCCAGAGAAAACTCTCTTGACAAAAAACGGCCCTTCGTAGGTGGGAGTCCATTTTCCTCTGGGGTCACCTTGTGGTAAAATAATGCGTTTTATCACTAAGTCACCAACTTGATATACTCGAGGCTTGACCCTTTTGTTGAAAGCCTTGATCATTCATTTTTGATAAGTATGGTCATGTCAAATAGCAGCTAATCGTTTTTCATCGATCAAGTTCAGCTGGTCCAATATTGTTTGAATCCACTCATCTTCGCCTAGGCCTACCTCGATCATAATTCTCAGCGAGGGAATTTGAACTTCCATTGGTAAAACAACTTCCATGCCATAGACTAAAGAGAAGGGAGTTGCCCCAATTGATGTTCTAGCTGAAGTACGGTAGCCATGTAGAGTAAATGGTAGCATCTCATGCCAAACTTTATAGGTCACTACCATTTTCTGCACAATCTTCTTGATATTTTTGTTGGCCGCTTCGATTGCGCCATTCATTTTTGGTCTATACGGAGAAGAATTGTGATGCTTGATCTTAAATTGAGTGCACAATTCCCTGATCATGGCATTGTTGAGGTTAGTCCCATTGCCGGTGATAATCCTTTCGGGGATACCATAACGGCAGATGAGGTTGTGTCTGATGAATCTGGCTACCACATTCTTGGTGACTGAGGAAAACGAGGCAACTTCGACTCATTTGGTAAAATAGTCGATGGCGACAAGAATGAAGCGATGTCCGTTGGAAGCTGTAGGTTTGATTTCCCCAATCATGTCAATACCCCACATCGTAAATGGCCATGGAGCGGTCATGACATTCAGAGGGATTGGAGGTACATGGACCTTGTCAGCGTAGATTTGGCATTTGTGACAAGTTCTAGAATGTTGATGACAATCGGTCTCCATCGTTGACCAATAGTAACCAGCTCTTAAGATTTTCTTAGCCATCGTATGTCCACTTGAGTGAGTACTGAAAAGACTATTGTGCATGTCTTCCATAATTTCCTCTACCTCCCTCTTATCCACACATCGGTGTAGAGTGGAATCATGGTTGCGCTTGTACAATATCCCGTTACTTAGGAAGAATTTGACTGTGAATATTCACAAGAACTTTCTGTCATTGATAGATGCTCCCTCTGGATACTCTTGTGCTTCAAGGTATCTCATTACCTCATGGTACCATGGCTTTTCCGCATCGGTGTCAAGCTCATAGCAATGTTCCGGTTCATCAAATCTTTCAATTGTAATCATAGGGGCTTCGTTATCCCATCTGACTTTGAACATTGAGGACAGGGTTGCCAAAGCGTCAGCCAACTGGTTTTCTTCCCTAGGGAAGTGTTCAAAAGTGATTTCTTCAAAGTGAGGGATCAGGGATAGCACAAGTTCCTTGTAAGGGATAAGATTAGGGTGTTTAGTGTCCCAATCTCCTTTTACTTGGCTGATTACCAAGGTGGAATTTCCAAATGCATCAAAACGCTTGATCCTTAAGTCAATAGCAGCCCTTAGACCTAAGATGCATGCTTCATACTCAGCCATATTATTTGTGCAATCGAAGCATAGTCTGGCAGTGAAAGGAGTGTGGCAACCTTCAGGAGAGATGATCACAACACCAATTCCATTACCTAAGGCGTTAGAAGCCCCATCGAATACCATAGTCCATCGAGATCCTTGTTCAGATCCGTCATACGGTCTAGGTTTCGCACAGTCGGTTACCAGCATAATATTCTCGTCAGGGAAGTCGAAGTTCATTGACTGATAATCATCCACAGCTTGGTGGGCCAAATGATCTGATAGTACACTTCCTTTGATGGCCTTTTGATTTGTGTATTGAATGTCGTATTTAGTCAAGATCATTTGCCATCTGGCTATTCGTCCAGAAAGGGAAGGTTTCTCGAAGATGTACTTAATCGGATCCATCTTAGAAATGAACAAAGTGGTATGAGTCAACATGTACTGCCTTAGCCAGCGAGCAGTCCATGCTAAAGCACAACAAGTTTTCTCGAGCAGTGAATATCTGGTTTCACAGTCGGTAAACTTTTTGCTTAGGTAGTAAATTGCATGCTCTTTTTGGCCAGACTCGTCATGTTGGCCCAAAACACACCCCATAGAATTCTCTAGTACTGTCAAGTACATGATCAAAGGTCTTCCTTCAACTGGAGACATGAGAATACGAGGTTCTTGTAGGTATTCTTTGATTTTATCAAAGGCAATCTGGCATTCATCGTTCCATTTGACTACCTGATCTTTCTTCAAGAGTTTGAAGAGTGGATCACAAGTAGCAGTTAAGTGTGATATGAAACGGGCAATGTAATTGAGACGACCCAAGAATCCTATGATTTCTTTTTCAGAACAGGGGACTGGCATTTCTTGGACGGCCTTTATCTTGGCGGGATCAACTTCAATGCCTTTATTGCTGACCACAAAACCTAGAAGCTTCCCAGAGCGTACTCCAAATGTGCACTTGTTAGGGTTTAACCTCAGCTTGTACTTCTTTAGTCTTTCGAATAGTTTGTGCAGGTGACCGAGATGTTCTTCTTCAGTTTGTGATCTGGCGATCATATCATCCACATATACTTCTATCTCATGATTAATCATGTCATGAAATAAAGAAACCATAGCCCTTTGATATGTTGCCCCTGCATTCTTTAATCCGAACGGCATGACCTTGTAGCATAAGGTTCCCCATTGTGTAATGAAAGTAGTTTTTTCCATATCCTCGGGAGCCATCTTTATTTGATTATAGCCTGAAAAGCCATCCATGAATGAGAAAACTTTATGCTGAGTTGTATTATCTACTAAGACGTCAATGTGTGGTAGAGGGAAATCATCCTTGTGGCTTGCCCTATTCAGATCCCCATAGTCTACGCACATGCGAACTTTCACATCTTTCTTTGGCAATGGCACTATATTGTCCACCCATTGAGGATAGGATGTTACAGCTAGGAATCCTGCATCAAGCTGTTTCATTACTTCGGCTTTGATCTTTTCAGACATGTCAGGTCTCATGCGACGAACTTTTTGTTTAACAGGAGGGATGTCTTTTTTAGTTGGCAGACGATGAACCATGATGTCGGTATCTAACCCAGGCATATCTTCATAATACCAAGCAAATACTTCCACATAGTCACGCAACATCTAAACCAAATGGCTCTTGACACTGCTTTCCAAATTAGCGCCGATTCTGATTTCTTTCTTATCGGACTCAGTACCCAAGTTGATAATCTCAAGTGACTCTTCATGTGGTTGAATAGCTTTTTCCTCTTGTAACAGAAGTCTGGCTAGTTCTCCTGATATGTCACAATCTTCCTCACTTTCGTCTTCGGCTTGGTTGATAGGACATTCAAAGTCATAATTGGCAATAGTAGAGTTGTTGACAATAGGATCCAGAGTGGATGTAGACCTGCAAGAGTGTGTGTGTGTGTGCATGTAAGATACATGGCTATCTTTTTGGAAATGTATTTGAAAGAAAATGAGCACAAATATTTGAATGAAAAAGAGTCCAATGTATTGAATGATCATATGATTAGATGAACAAAATATAAAGCCTTTGACAAAAGGACCAAAGTGCCCCAGGCTAGGCATATGGCTTAAAAGTCAATATCAAAATATTAGAGACAACAAGCTCTTGAATTGATTAAAAGAAAAAACAAGTAGATTACTCCTCAATGAAGGAGATGGGCATAAAGTCCTTCGCATGCCAATTGTTGGGCTTCCCTTTGGTTGTTGGGTAGATCCAGTATTCAAAAGCACACTCATCATCAGAATCCTCCACAGCGTTCACTTCATGACTCTTGATGTGGAGAGGCGGCTTTCGAGTACGAGCACCTCTAATTTCTTTCTAAACTTTGGAGGTGAAACCTATCCCAAACTTATCTGTCTTGAGTGGGATATCGAGGAGTTGACCCCACCTCTCATGGTTTCCTTCTTCTACCACAGCACGGGCATCCTTAAGAGAAACCATCTTGGGGATAAATTTATCATCTCTTGAAGTGTCGGAAGAGATTTTAGTAGTGGCCACAACTTCAAATGTATGGAAAGGAGTCTCTATGAATTCACCATTCATCTCTACGTATTTGAAAGAATTGAGATGGCTTACCATAAATTCTTCTTCACCGTAAACAGTGACAACCTTCCCTTGAACTAGGTATTTTAACTTCTGGTGGAGAGTAGAAGTGACCGCTCCTGCCCCATGGATCCATGGGCGTCCAAGCAAGCAAGAATACGCAGGCCGTATGTCCATTATATAGAATGTGGAGTTGAAAATCTACGAACCAATCTTAATTGGGAGATCCACCTCTGCGTGAACCATCCTTTTCGACCCATCAAATGCCCTCACAACAATATCACTCGACTTCAAAACCAAACCTTCACAGTCTAGCCGATCTAAAGCTCCTTTAGGTAACACGTTTAAAGATGAGTCTGTTTCCACCAAAACATGTGCCATAGTGGTCCCCTTACATTCAACAGAAACATGTAAGGCTTTATTGTGATTCTTTCCCATGGGAGTTAAATCTGCATCGGAGAACCCCAAACCATTGTCAACTGTCAGACTTGCTACGCAATTCTAGAATTGGTCGGCTGTGGTTTCTTGAGGCACGTGAGCCTTTTTCAAGAACTTAATCAAAGCTTGTGCATGTGCGTCGGAACATAGAAATAGGGACAACATTGATATTTTAGAAGGGTTTTGCCCCAACTGCTCTACTATTTTGAAGTCGCTTTTCTTGATGATTTTCAGAATCTCCTCCATCTCTTGAGTGGATGGTTCTTCCATAACAGTCTTTTCAGCAGGTGCCTCTTCCCTAGCATGCCCACTTTCTTTCTCTTTCCATCTAGTACTGGTACCAACATTGCCGTTGGTTATGCGGGTTGGAATTGTGGTAGTGGTTGGTGGTGAGATATCAAGGGAAAAGACTCTTCCTGTTCTTGTCACTTTACTAGAACCAGTAATATTAGTAACACCAGCTTTATTATCATTATTCCAAGAATCTTGTTTTACCCCATAGTAATAAACCTCGGCACCATAATTCCATGGTACTGCTTTATCAGAGGTGTATGGAACAGGTCCGGCAGCAGTGATTATGAGAGGAGCGATGATTAGTTCATTCGAAATCCTAATAGGACCTTTGGATGAGATCCTAAGAGGTCTGTTTGAAATTGTTATGATGGTCAAATCTTTAGCTTTATCGATTGAATTTTTGATGGCGGGAATATTTTCGAATAGAATTCTGCGGCTATCCATTAGGCGCTGTATACCTTTCTTCAGTTCTTTACACCCATCAGATTGTCTCATACAACCCACACAGTCTTTTTCATAGCCAGGGAAAGTCCCAGCTTTCAACATATTGCACTTGATTACATTCAATGGAGTAGTTAACTCTTCAATAGAGGCAATGAAAGTTGTATCTTTGGTGGCATTAACACCTTTGTCGTGCTTTGGCATTGGAGCAGTAATTACATTTGGCGTTGGAGGAGGATCAAATTCAATAGTCTTGTTGTCAATTAAATTCTGGATTTTGTTCTTCAAAGCCCAGCACTGATTAGTCTCATGTCCGGGGCTGTTTGAATGATAAGCACACTTTGCATTTAGATTATATCTGGGTGACGAGGTGTCAGGGTTGGCAGGAGGATCCCGCAATGTCACTAAATTGGCCCGGAGCAGATATTGAAGGGCTTGAGATAATGACATGCCTAACCTTGTAAACTGTCTTCTTGGAGCTTCAACACGTTGATGATTGGTAGATGGTCTTTGAGTAGTAGTTGGATTGGAGATTCATACATCGTTGACAGACGGATGATTATTCATTTTGGTATGGGCCTTTGCTCTATACACAACATTAACTTCTTTCTTCACGGAAAAAGGCTTCTTGACAGGATTGGGAGTGGAAGTAGATGCCACAGAGATATTTCCACTTTTAATGCCACTTTCAACTCTCTCACCAGTTAGGATCAATTCGGTGAAACCAGAAGAAGAGCAGCCAACCAACAGATTAAAGAAAGGACCAGATAATATGCTCATGAACATGTCAATGTGTTCCCTATCAGTCAAGGGAGGTTGGACCCTACTAGCAAGGTCTCTCCACTTCTGCGCATACTCCTTAAATCCCTCATCCTTCCCCATGGTCATACCTTGCAATTGAACCCTCTTTGGCGCCAAGTCAGCATTATACTGATATTGATGGTAGAAGGCAGTAGCTAGACCCTCCCAAGTATTGATGCGAGAGCCATCTAACTGATAAAACCATTCAACTTGCGTTCCAGCCAGACTCTCTTGGAAAAAGTGAATCCGGAGTTTTTTATCTGTAGTGTGCGGTTGTTTCTTGCCCACACAGGACTTTAAATGGAGCTTTGGGCAAGAAACACCATCATATTTTGCAAAGGTTGGTATTTTGAACTTGTGGGGAATGACTACCCCATAGATTAAGCCCAAATCGTCAAAATTCAAACCGGGAATAGCTTGGATTTCAACTGCTTTCAACCTGTCTTCTAGCTGCTTGTATTTTATGTCTGCGGGTGGATATTGTTCATTGAAATAATCATCATTAGATTCTTGGTCATTGATACAGCCGTCCTGAGCACTCTTGACTTCACCAATTTGGTTCTCGTCCTCTTTGGATGAATCTTCCTCTATTGGAATTTGACGGATTGTCTCCTTGAATCTTTTACCCATGTTGAGTAGAGCTTTCTTCTTTGGCTTTTTCTTAGCGGCCAACAAGGCCATCATATCCTGCTGCCCCTTGGCCAGGGCGAGTAAGGCTTCCTGAAATTGAGAATTTTGGGCCTGGGGTTCCGTCATGGTTTTTTCTAGATCCATTTTGCTGAAATAAACAATGGAGAGATAAGGAAACCTGATATGCGGACACCTATCATGTCATGATGCATGAATATGCAATATACAAATGATTTCAAGGATTTAAAGGATTTAAATTTGTATAAACAAAGAGTGAACAAACGTTAACTTGCATTAAAGAGTTCTGATTTGAATACAAACATGCCTCTTGGGCTTACAACAACAGAAGTAAGCATAAAGTAAACTCCTAAGACAGAAAAGTTGTGCACATCTTCTTTGGCGCAATGTAGGTGTTTAAGCTCCTTTCTTCATGAAGATCCCTTGTAATATCCAATATCTTCTTCTCGCTCTCATAGAACTTAGTTTCAAAGGTGTCTCGCTCTCCTTTTAACTGAATCCAAGCGTGTTGCAAATCTTCAAGAGTAGTAGGCATATCAGGATAGAGGATAGTATGAGGAACGTCTCCCTCAACTTAAGACGGCTTCATAAGGCATCTTAAGACTTTGAGCGCGGGCCCTTACCCTTTTAAGATAAGGCTCTAAAGGAATGGAGTTCTTATGCCCCAACGTCTTGCAATCAACTTTGTTAACCATACCCCAAGCTCGTATAAATCTTTGGCGGTAACCTTGGGTATCGCTTTCGTAGTTAAATGCAATTCCTTGGATGAGTACCTCATGAGGGCTATCTCTCCTAGCGTATCCAAATTGTCGCAAAGCTAAACAAGGGTTGTAAGTAATGCCTCCCCTAATGCTAAGTAGAGGGACATTAGGGAATTCCCCACAGCGGTCAATGATGGTAATGTCTTCCGAAGAGCGATAATACCAACGGATATCAGCATGTGAAAGTGACATCAATCTTCTAGACCATCTCATACCTTGTTCATTCTTCACCATGGATCGGGGTAGGTGCGAAATAAACCACCTAGCCAACAGAGGAGTGCAACACATCAAAGTCCCCCTTTTCTTCAAAGTGCGAGAGTGAAGAGAATGCAATATGTCTCCGAGCAATGTAGGAACCAGATTACGAGATATGAAAACCTTAATCGCATTAACATCTATAAATTGGTCAGGATTTGGAAATAGTACCAACCCATAGATGAGAAGAGCCAAAATTTCCTCGAAGGCATGTAGATCCAAAGTATTCCAACACTCTTGAGCCTTCTCCAACAAAGACTTTGCTAGGAACCCTTTAACACCAATCCTTGTTACCAAATTTGCTACTATGTCAGATGGTTGCAAATGTAGAGCTCGAGAAATTTCCTCAGGTTTAGGGTCTCTTTCAATACCGTTGAAAAGTAACTGATTAAGAATAGGGATCCCCATGAGTTGAGAAAATTCCTCCAAAGTGGGCACAAGTTGGTAATCAGGAAAAGTGAAGCAATGATGCAAAGGGTCGAAGAATTGGATAAGCACCTTTACCATATCTTCTTCAATACTTTAGGTAACCATACTAAGGAGTCGACCATGTCTTTTGGTGAACGGAGAATCTTCAAGGACCCTTGATACTAAATCTTTGAGTTGTGGAGGTATCCTCACAAGACTGACCTGGATAGTGCTCCTACGAGCGGAGGCCATTTCCTATAAAACAAAACAAAGATAAATCTAAAAATCCTTGAAATGGTTAGTGATGTTTATGATGTTATGTACAAGTGTATACACAAAGCAAACAAGTCCTTGGTTTAGGCTTGCATGAGGTTTTAGGTAAGTACCCTCTTATAGTTTAGTTGGCTCAACCTGTCCTAGTTAATAGTAACTGGGTTTTAAGGGATCTCAATATCACTGATCTTTCCCCCAAGTTTCATTAAATAAGCGATTGACTCGCAACCAAACAAAACTCAAGAGTCAAACCTCAGTGAGTGTAGCATCGAGTATCAACCAACTTCGGACTGCACCAAAGCCGGTTATCTTGCTACTTTCTAATGACCAAGTTGGTCAAGTAAGGTTCTAAGGTCAGTTGATGCTTTATGACACCACGCGGCGTCCCCGTACTCTCCTTGACTGACTCAAGGGTTACCGGTACCAACCAAAGTGTCACATCAACATAGCTACTGCTTCAACCGTGTCGGTATACCCCGCACAGTTCCCTCACGGTTTATTGCTACTTACCTAAAAGGTACCCCCAAATCCGGGTGTAGGATTTAAAACAAACCCAAACAAGGAACCAAAATGTAAAGCAAACAAAACAAATCAAACAATTTAAGCAAGTAAAGGTGATATAGCCCTAAGGTAACCCCACTTTTAAGAACAATTCCCCAGCAGAGTCGCCAGTTCTGTGATACGGTGGGAGAACTTACTTGAGGCTTTGTATTTGTGTTCTCAAATGTTGCGGTTGAGCAAGAGTCACCACCGACTTTTCTTTTATCCAATAAGGAAAGGTGAAAAAGCACAGGAAAGACCTTTCGAGATGTTTTCATGAGTTCGAGGGGTAGATTATGAAAATGGAAGGTATTAGCACCCTTTCCATCCATGGTTTTCCATGGGCTCTTAGTTAATTTGCTAGATCACTTGCTTTTTGTTTGAAAATTTGTGCTTTGTGTGGTTTTGAAAGTATTTTGAAAAGGTGCCATCATTTAGGAAAACTTTACAATGATTCCCGTTCGTAAGAATGTATGCAAAGTGTTGAGCTTTTGAAAATATTTCAATGTTTGGAAAGTGTTTTGAAGATGTTTGGGAAAGTGTACGTGATTGTTTTGAAAATAGCAAGGATATTTTGTTTTTTAGAATGAGCAAGTAACTAAAAGTACTCTACCTACTAAAAAAGTCTTAGATGCGCTTTTTCTTCTCCTTTAGTTATTGCTATCTTACCATTGATTTGATAAGAAGCTCCATTGTTGGATGTGAAAGGACGAGCGTTGGGTCATCGTATGACTATGATAACAATGTTGTGAGATGACTTAGCACTTTTCCTTTAGGGACTAAGATCATTTTGAAAGGCAACTTTGATAGCGCCATCGAGGGACTATGATCTTTTTCGATTCGTTTGTGCTAAGATATCCCACATGCATAACATGGCCATTTTTGTAAGGCAACAAGTGAAATTACCCTAAGGGTGTAAGTCTGCGAGTGTGTTTGGTTACATGCATAACTTTTCTTGATTAGGGTGATCTATTTGTCAATTTTCATATCTTGTCATGCACACTCTAATTACTAGCATATTGAAAGCAATAACAGTGCATAAATGTAAAGTCCTACGCTATTACAATATTTAAGGGGATGGGGGTACATATTTATGAATAGGGGTTGCAAGTAAAAATTCTAGGTTACTATTACAACCATATTGAAATAGATAAGAATGTACAAGAAATATGAAATGTTTGTTTGTTTTTAAAAAGAAAATAACTTTTGTTTAAGAAAACATTTTTTGTCTTTTTATGTTAAAAGAAAATATATCATGCAAATGTAAAATATTTTTTGTGTTTTTTGATTAAAATGAAATATAATTTGATGGAAAAATAAAATAAAATAAAAATGAAAGTAAGGAAAACATAATCAGCACAAAGTGCTAAAAATAGAAGAGGTCAGAAGCATGTTAGCGAAAATATGAAAGTTCAGAAGTTCTGGATCTTCTGAGAACTCAGAAGTTTTTCAGAAGTTCTGACGCAATGGTCAGAACTTTGCCTCTCTCCATGCCAGTCAGAATATTTGCAGCTTAGTCATTTACAGAATAGAGGTTGTCTGCATAACAGTATGACAAATTTTATGAAATATCAGAAGCACAAATCAAAAGCAACATGTATTTTCTAATTCTAATTATGAGTCCTAATTTCTTTATGAAGCTATAAATAAGTATTTCTTCTTTTTAGGCAGGCAGATGCATGAATTTTCAGAATATGTATATCATCAGGATCAGAATATCTACATCGTGCTAAATATGCAAAATCTGACAATGCTTAATCAGTTATGATGAGGGTCAGCAGAAAACTTACCTTGCAGTTGGACAGGATTCTGTGAACTGGAGATTGGTCTTGAATTCTGGTGAAGTTCTGAGCAACTTCTATACGTACTCAACAGGATGGAAGTTTGCAACTTCTGAAGCATCCGAGGGGTGATATTCTAACTCCTTGGAGGTGAAAGTGAAAGGAGAGTGTATGGCAATAGGAATACAGAAGTTAAGGTAGCTTCTAATGTATGAATCAGCAGCTACGTGGATGGTTTTAGTCAAGAACACTTGAGGAAAAATGGAGTTTGAATATAAGGAATCAATGCTAAGATTTTGGTATTTTGTGCATATAGTTTCCTGGGTTCTTGGAATTTTTGCAGTGGTTCAAAGCTTTCTTTCTCAATACTTTCGTCTCTTTCACAAAATTTTCTGGTCAAGGGAGAGGGGGGGGGGCTTCAGTGTGAAAATGGTATTCTATTTATAGGAAAAGTTTTGTAGTTGGGGCGGTCAAGTGGCACCAAGATCATATGCTAGATGTTGACTTACTCTTGAAGTAAGCTTAACAAGTGGGGGTTCAATGCATTCAAGTTGGATGGTTAACAGCGCCTAAGCTGGAATTGGCAGCGTGAATTAATGAAAAGTAGAGACAGCGTGTGGGTCTAGCATACTTTTGCACAGAAATTTGTCTTCCCAAAGTAGTAGGGGTACACGTGGGGGAAAATCCCTTGAATACAAACTCAGAGGCGGTTGTGAGCATTAAATGAGTTCCCATGTGAAACTCTGCATCTTTGCTTGACTCTAGATTAGAAGTTATGCTTCAGCGTAGCATCTCATCCTCTGATCCTCTTATCTTCTGACTTCAGCATGTTCTGAGGGATCCTTCAGAACATCCAGTATACTTACAACACACTTTGTTACCTCCTTTGACTTAACCTTGCAAACTCTGACTGGACATTTGTGAATACTGGCTCAGAAGTTCTGACCAAACTCTGTCTTGAGAACATCCATAATTTGCTGACTGTGAACACTGGATCAGAAGTTCTAAAATTGTCATATTTCTTAAATACTTAGAAAAATTTCCATGTCTTTAGAATTTGATTCTTCCAAAGTAAAATTTGACTTTTGAAACTCTTGATGAAGCAAACTTCATATTCCAACGTGTCTTGATGAAATATGATTTTTAAGTTTTGATTTTGATCCAAAAGTCAAGGTTGGTTTTCTCAGCGTGCAAATGACCATTTTGCCCTTGTGAGTGGTTTGCTTGGAAAAATTGATAATTCAAAGCCTGGGGACTTGATGAAAGCAAACCTGAGGATCCAGGGCGATTCCTTGAAAAATGAGAGGGAAAATTTTGGGGTGCAACAGTTCCCTCTGTAAAAAGTTTGTGTGAAGATGTATCAATTATTACGATCTCTAATAATCCTGCAAGGATCTCCTCTAAAGGTCATGTGATAATTACCACCACTCCTAAAGTTTCTCCCTTAACTATTACCTCTCCAGGACCAATACCATATTCCTCCGACAAGGCTGTTCCTTGGAATTATGGAGCTTACGTCTATTACCATGGCGTCAAGCAAGACCTATTGGCTATCAAGAATGAAATTACTGAAGATATTAATCCTAACATTGAAAATATCGTTGGGACCGGTAAGGTTACCAGATGCGGAAGGATTTTCTCTCCTGAAATCTATCCTAAGATTGTTGCTACTCCTGTTGTTATTCCCGCTGCTATGCCAAATGAGGCTCGAGGAAAAGAAGTAATAAGCGAGCCTTCCGGACGGAGGCACCTAAAGAAGCCATCCCTGAGGCCTCCAATCAAGAAATGGAGGAAATTTTGAAGATCATATGGAAAAGCGATTACAATGTTGTGGAGCAATTGGGGCAGACCCCCTCGAATATTTCAATGCTAGCTTTGTTGTTGTGCTCCGAGGCCCATGCCAAGGCTTTGGTGAAGTTTCTGAAGTCTGCTCATGCGCCACAAGAGACTTCTACCAACCAATTTAAGAATTGTATTCTGACTGCCGACAATGGACTAGGCTTCTCCGATGCTGATTTGACTCCTAAGGGAAGGAAACATAACGATGCCCTGCATGTCTCCATTGAGTGCAGGGGCACCACTTTGGCTCACGTATTAGTTGATACGAGTTCGTCTCTGAATGTTCTACCCAAGGGTGCCTTAGAGAGATTGAAACCCAGCAATATTGTGGTGAGGGCTTTTGATGGTTCCAAAAGAATGGTACACAAGGAGGTGGACATTCCAATTAAATTGGGTTCCCAAACTTTAGACTCCACTTTCTATGTGATGGACATTTGCCCATCTTACTCTTGCTTGCTAGGACACCCTTGGATTCATGGGGTCGGCGCTGCCACTTCCACTTTGCATCATATGCTGAAATATCCTGTCAATGGAAAGATTGTTACAGTCTGTGGCGAAGAAGAGTATACGGTAAGCCACCTGAATTCTTTCAGATATGTCGAGATGGACGGCGAGTTCATTGAAACCCCCTCTCAGAATTTTGAAGAGGTTCCTCGGACGATGTTGATACCAAAGTTGCTATTGTTGTTCTGAAGATTACAAGGCCCCTACTGAAGATGGATTCTCTGAAGGACGCCAAAGCTATAATTGAAGAAGGTGGGTGTACTATTTGGGGCCAACTCCCTGACATCCCCTATAAGTCTGACAAATTTGGTTTGGGTTTCACTTCAGGAGCTCAAAGAGCTGTTCGTCGTGCTCACATCAGAGGACCACCACTGCACATCAGCAACCATGGAGTTAATGATGTGGAGGATACTGATAGTGACTGTGACCTGGACTATTGGATCTTCCCTACTATCAACGGTGGAGTCAAAAATTGGATGGCTAGAGACTTTGTGCCTATCTCTTTTATCCAATACTAATTATTTTTTCTATTTTTTGAGGATATGTATTTTTTGAACAAATTAAACTCTAAAACCTTGTGTCTTACTCGAGGCACAACGGTGTATTTGTGAGGGTTATCGCACTTCATTTTCATATATCATTAATAAATCATTAGACATTTGCATTCAAATTTTACGCTCTTCTTCTTTCCTTTTACTTTATTTTATCAAAATAGTTATGTTCTCTTACACACACCCACATATCAAATTGCATATCCACATCCACCCTGGATCCCATTGATAATAGTTCTTCTATTTCTAGTTATGACTTTGAAAATCCTATCTACCAAGTCGAGGACGAAGTGAGGAAGATTATGAAGTACCGAGAGAACTTGCTAGACTATTACAGCAAGAGGAAAGAGCAATACAGCCTCATGAAGAGCCAGTTGAGGCAGTAAAAATGGGTACTGAGGATAATAAAAAGGAAGTCAAGATATGTGGGTCATCGTCGTGGTTCATCGTCTTCCATATAAAAGAAGATTGCCCACCAGTAAAACAAAAGGTTTGTCGTATGCGTCCTAAGATGTCAGAAAAGATCAAGGATGAAGTCATGAAACATTTCAATGCCAGATTCTTAGTTGTTACTTCTTATCCATAATGGGTTTCCAACGTGGTACCGGTACCTAAGAAGGACGATAAAGTACGTATGTGTATGGATTACATATATTTGAATAGGGAGAGCCCTAAAGATGACTTTCCGCTTTCCCATATCGATGTTCTGGTTGACAACACTGCACAACACAAGATTTTCTCCTTCATGGACGGTTTCTCCGGTTATAATCAGATTAAAATGGCACCTGAAGACATAGAGAAGACTAATTTCGTTACATAGTAGGGCACTTTCTTCTACAAGGTTATGCCATTTGGGTTGAAGAACTTCAGGGAAACCTATCATCGTGCTATGGTAGCTTTATTCAATGATATGATCCATCACGAGATAGAGGTCTATGTTAATGATATGATAAACAAGTCTCATACTAAAGAAGATCACCTTGATAACTTGCAAAAACTGTTTGAAAGACTGAAGAAGTACAAGTTAAGACTTAACCCGAACAAGTACACCTTTGGAGTAAGATCTGGTAAACTCCTAGGTTTCGTCGTCAGTGGCAAAGGTATTGAGGTAGATCCTGCAAAGGTTAAAGCTATTCAATAAATTACAACTCCCCGCACCGAGAAGGAGGTTAGAGGTTTCTTGGGTCGTTTAAACTATATTGCCAGATTCATTTCCCACCTAACCGCTACTTGTGAACCAATCTTCAAATTGTTGAATAAAGATTAAGTAATAAAATGGAATGACGATTGTCAAATATCCTTTGATAGAATCAAGGAGTATCTTCAAGAACCTCCAATTATGATGCCTCCGGTCGAAGGAAGACCTCTAATCATATACTTAACAATGTTAGAAAGTTCAATAGGGTGTGTGTTGGGACAACATGACGAGTCTTGTCGAAAAGAGCATGCAATATACTACCTTAGATAAAAGTTTACCGATTGTGAAACAAGATACTCACTGCTCGAGAAAACTTGTTGCGCTTTGCCATGGGCTGCTCGCCGACTAAAATAGTATATCTTGACTCACACTACCTTATTGATATCTAAAATGGATCCTATCAAATACATATTCGAGAAGCCCGCTCTCTCCGAAGGAATAGCAAGATGGAAAATGGTCTTGACCGAATATGATATTTAATACACTACCCAAAAGGAAATCAAGGGAAGTGTGCTAGTTGATCATTTGGCTCATCAGGCCGTAGACGACTACCAATCAATGAATTTTGAGTCCCTGGACGAGAATATTATGTTAGTAACTTACTATGAAGAACCTGGACCGAATGAAGGGCCCGAAAAAGGATCCTAATGGACTATGGTCTTTGATGGAGCTTTCAACGCACTCGACAATGGCATTGGTGTTGTGATTATCTCTCCCGAAGGCTGCCATACACCCTTCACTTCCAGACTATGTTTTAATTTCCCCAACAATATGGTCGAGTATGAAGCATGAATTGTGGGCATCAAGGATTCTATTGATATGAGGATCAAGCTCTTACAAGTATACAGAGATTCAGCCTTGATGATCAGCCAAGTTAAGGGAGAATGGGACACGAAGCATCCTAATGTCATCCCTTACCGAGAGCATATGTTGACTTTGATTCCATATTTTAAAGAGATTACCTTTGAACATTTTCCACGAGAAGAGAATTAGTTAACAAGAGTTCTAGCTACCATGCCATCCGTGTTTAAGGTCATATGGGATAACGAAGCCCCTCGAATCACTATCGAAAGATTAGACGAACCGGTACACTGTCATGAGATTGATGCTGAGGAAGTAGAAATAAACCCTTGGTTCCATGAGGTGAAAAGTTATCTTGAAGCCCAAGAATACCATGAAGGAGCATATATAAATGACAAGAAGTTTCTAAGAAGATTCTCTTCCAAGTTCTTCCTGAGTAACAAAATCCTCTACAAGCGCAAGCATGATTCCACTTTACTTCGGTGTATGGACAAGAGAGAAGATGAGAAGATCACGAAAGATATGCATGAAGGTATCTTTGGAACTTATTCTAGCGGGCATACAATGGCTAAAATTATTTTGAGGGCAAGTTACTATTAGTCCACTATGGAGACAGATTATCACCATCACTCCCGAACTTGTAAGAAATGCCAAATTTATGCTGACAAAGTACATGCGCCTTCGGTTCCTTTAAACGTCTTGACTTCTCCTTGGCCGTTTGCGATATGGGGTATTGATATGATTGGAGAGATTAGACCTACCGCTTCCAATGGACATTACTTCATTCTCGTGCCATTGATTACTTCACAAAGTGGGTCGAGGCAGCCTCATTTGCTTATGTTTCCAAGAACGTTATGGCTCGGTTCATCAGGAATAATCTTATCTGTCAGTATGGTATCCCAGAAAGAATTATCACAGATACTGGAACCAACCTCAATAATACTATGATCATCGAGCTCTATATGCAATTTAAGATTCAGCACCATAACTCTTATCCTTGCCGGCCAAAGATGAATGGTGATGTGGAGGCCGCCAATTAGAATATAAAGAAGAATATACAGAAGATGACGGTAACATATAAGGACTGGCATGAAATGTTACAATTTTCTCTTCACGGTTACCATACCTCAATGTGCACGTCAATAGGGGAAACCCCTTTTTCTCTCGTATACGGTATGGAAGTCGTCTTACCTGTCGAAGTCCAGATCCCTTCCCTGAGAATCATGAAGGATGCAGGTTTAAACAAAGACGAATAGATTCAGACTCGACTTGAACAATTGAACCTGATTGACGAGAAAAGGCTCGCGGTTGTTTGTCATGGTCAGATATCAGGAATATCAGGTTGGTGACCTAGTAATCAAGCACATCATCCTGTCACTAGGTGATCCCAGGAGCAAGTGGACTCCTACATAAGAAGGATCATTTATGGTCAAGAGTACATTTTCTGGTGGGGCTATGAGATTAACCACTATGGACGGAGGCGACCTTCCGCATCCTGTAAATGCGGACATAGTTAAAAGATACTACGCATGAAAAGAGACCCGCTAGGTTGACTGGCCTAGGAAAATAAGGGCATCCCGGCGAACCAAAAGGGTTCGAGAAAAAAATTAGGTATATATATATATATATATATATATATATATATATATATATATATATATATATATATATATATATATATATATATATATATATATATATATATATATATATATATATATATATATATATATATATATATATATATATATATATATATGAAAAGTTTTTACACCCAGCAAGTCGAAAACCTTAAAAGGCGGCTTGGGCAAAAAAGGGTATCCCGGTGGACTGAAAACCCAAAAGGACGGTCCAGGAAAAAATTAGGGATTAAAAGCGTATGATTATGTCCCGTTGGATCACCTTACAGCCAGATTTTGTTATCAAGTGTCAAGTTTGAATGGTACAGATCAATCCAGTCCACTTTTGCCAAGCAGCAAAGTGATGAGACGCACAAAGATATAAAGGCAATAGCAGAATTGAAACCCAATGGGATTATCCCACACAAATGTTTTTCTTTGTGTACCACTTTGTATATTTCTCATTTCTTACGACAACATTTCTCTTATTAGGATGTCCGTCTCCTTGTAGAAAGACGCCTGTTATAGGCAGACTTTTTCAAATCAATACAAAATTCCTCTTTTAAAATTCAAAAACTATTTGTTTTTATTTTTTCTATTTGGTTTGCAAAAACATCCAGTGATTATTTTAAATGAACATATGCATTTTAATGTGATTACTGTTAACAAATATATGCATAGAAACGGGAAAGACATTTACTAAAGGCTCTGAGATCCCCCCACAGAAACCACCCCTAGGGGACTATCTTCACAAAATTCATCATCAGCAAGGACACATTCCTCATTAGGTACAGAGACAGGGGCATCTTCCTGCAATTCACCGCCATATCTTCAGCATATAGCCTAAATGATTTCAGATATTCTGGCATTTCCTTACGGACCGAGAGGTTCAATTGTTTCCCTAACATCTTGGAAATTCCCAAACATGGCCTATAAATTTCTTGGATTCCCCAACAGAGTTTCATAAAATCCCCAAGCAGTTCATAAAATTTCTTTCCCCGGTAGAGTTTATTTCTCTAGCTATGGAAGTCCATCCCCCAACGGAGTTTATTTCTCCGAAATTGGTAATTCTTGCCAATAAAACCCTTTTCGCCAACAGGATCAACCGCAATCACTATCTCCAAAAGAGTATCCACTCGCATCAAAGGAACAATCGTTTTTCCATCCCCAATCAAAGTTCATGTAATCCACCCATTTCAAGAACAAGGAAGGGTTATCAACTCTCCTAAAAAGCTTTCATACTCAAGCAGAAATCCAAATCTCCAGTGGAATATCCTCAGACAGAAAGCGGGAATCCCCGACGAATTTAAATTCAATAAGTAATGAGGAATTACATCCTTCATCCCCGATAGCAGTCAGGGATTTTATTTTCTCCAATTCAACAACACTAAAAAAAGCAACTGATATGCTCACGTTCATACATCATTTATAAACGTTATAGCATATGCATACAAAACACATAGAACACAATCTCATTTATTTTGAGAACACCGTTCCACAATGCATTCCATACATCATAACATTACATACAACTAACTCTTTACCTTTTCAGGAAAAGATAAATCAACAAGACTAACATCATCAATTACTGGAAGGACAAAGTAGTCTTATCAGAGACAACCTCTTCTAGATCAGATTAAATTGACCAATGATTTTTTCCAGATACTTCTTCCAGTTGAAAATGGTCATAGATGGTCTTCCAGCTCAGATTAAATCGATCAATGACTTATTATGATACTTCTTCTATCAAACCTTTTTATGGCTCAGATTAAATCAACCAATGATTTATTCTGATACTTCTTCCAGATACAAACAAGCATAAATATCTGCTGGCTCAGATTAAATCAACCAATAATTTATTTTTATACTTCTTACAGTAGACCTTTTTCTAGCTTAGATTAAATCGACCAATGATTTATTCTGATACTTCTTCTAGTTAAAGATGACATAGACCTCTTTTGGCTCAGATTAAATCGACCAATGATTTATTCTGATACTTCTTCCAATTGAAGATAGTCGTAAATAGTTGTTGGCTCAAATTAAATCGACCAATAATTTATTCTGATACTTCTTCTAGTAGATCTTTTCTAGCTTAGATTAAATAGACCAATGATTTATTATAATACTTCTTCCAGTTAAAGATAACATAGACCTCTTCTGGCTCAGATTAAATCGACCAATGATTTATTCTGATACTTCTTCCAATTGAAGACAGTTGTAAATAGTTGTTGGCTCAGATTAAATTGACCAATAATTTACTCTGATACTTCTTCCAGTAGATCTTTTATGGCTTAGATTAAATCGACCAATGATTTATTCTAATATGTCTTCCAGTTAAAGATAACATAGACCTCTTCTGGCTCAGATTAAATCGACCAATGATTTATTCTGATACTTCTTCCAGATAAAAACAAGCATAAATATATGTTGGCTCAAATTAAATCAACCAATAATTTATTCTGATACTTCTTCCAGTAGACCTTTTATGGCGTATATTAAATCAACCAATGATTTATTCTGATACTTCATCCAGTTAAAGATAACAAAGACTTTTTGTGGCTTAGATTAAATCTACCAATGATATATTATGATACTTCTTCCAATTAAAGATAACAGATACCTCTTTTGGCTCAGATTAAATCGACCAATGATACTTCTTCCAATTGAAGACAGTCGTAAATAGTTTCTGGCTCAGATTAAATCAACTAATAATTTATTCTGATACTTGTTCCAATTGAAGATATTTTCAAGCTCATATTAAATCGACCAATGATTTATTCTCATACTTCTTCCAGTAGACCATTTTCTGGCTCAGATTGAATCGTCCAATGATTTATTTTGATACTTCTTCTAGTTTGAAGTCAACATTTACTTTGGGTGGAATCTATAAGCCCATCTTCGATGACTCTCAGTCACCTCTCCAAATGGCATCTTTTAATCCCCTTCAAGCATACCATCAACTGACAACATTACTCCATGCACCGGCGAGCGCAAATTTCTAGGCTCTCTAGTGTTCAATCATCTTCTACCTTCAGATTAAGAAAGGCAAACAAGCCAATTTGTACTCAAGTTTAAGTGGATTGAACAGGGGCAGCTGTTATCCCCTAAAATGTTCCCTCTCATTTTATTCAAGACATACTCCTAGAGGTCCTTAAATGCTCAAGGTTGGCCAAGAATTGACCAGACAAATTATTCTCCTAAGCAATGGACTTCTAACTAGGGTTTCACTTTTCACAAAGAAGTTTTTGTTTCAAATGCCTCAAGTGATTTCCATGTCCCCTAATATGTCCTCAAGAAAGTCCATTCCAATTTTTATTCCTTGCATCACAAGTTTTCCCAGTCAATTGCTCAGATGGCTGAAAATCAGTTGTATTAGGTCAAAAGTCAATTGTGGTCAATATGAAGTTAAACTTCAAGATTTTTGGTCAACATAAACATTTTTAAGTTATTTCCATAATTTTATCATGGTTTGATCATGATTCCTCAAGGAATGCTCTCAAATCATCAAGAATAAAAAATTGCTAAATTAGGGTTTCCTAGAGAAAGTCAACTGAACTTTGACCAAGCATAACTTTCACATGCTTCATCCATTTTGCCCCAACCAAATCTCATTGTGAAGAAAATTCAATTCTCTACAAACATTCTTTTGTCCTCAAGTACAAAAAAATGCATCATTAGAAAGATGAGAGTCAATACATTACAGGTCTTTTTGAAAGTAAAAAAAAGACATTTTTTGTCAAAGCAAATTACATCAAGATAAGTTCTCCAAATGAAAAAAATGATAAAAAGAGATATTGTAGGGGACATCTTGGGCTTTCCAAAATTTCAAAATCATCTTCAAAGGATAAAAATTGAGTAAGATATAAATTGCACAAGTTGGGGAATTTTAAGAAATTTCAAAAAGTATACATTGAGCAAAATTGCATTTTTAGACTAATGGGCCTACTTCTTGAAATTGAAACATGTCTGACCATTCCAAGGACTCCTAAATTCACTCTCACCTTGATTTTCATTTTTCTATATTTTATTCATATTTATTTATTTTTATTCAAATAAACACAAAATAAATTGCATAAAATAATAGATAAATGGTTTGGACACATGGGTTGATGTTTTGAATCATCATTGGGCATAATATTTCGTGCAAGTCATGTGGAAAAAGGACCAGGTTCATTACATTCCAAGAATGGCAAGAAAATCATCAAAAATGGCATATTTTCAATTTGTGATCTTGCATTAAGAAACTATGGTTAATGGCTGATTCTTGATATGTTTGTCCATCCTCACATCCCTATCTAAATATAAAGAAAAATTATAATCAAAGAGACGCAAAAATTTACCTGAAAGAAGCTCTCAAAAATTCCAAAAAAATTGTCAAAGTTGTGAAATTCAAAAGCTACATCCCAGCCTTCCCCCGTCCAATTTCATGCCACCTTTGCACTCCTGAGGTTCCCATGGATCTTCTCCATCCCTCATCTTGGCCTGAAGCACGCTGGAACCACCCCTACAAGTTACACCGTTTGGTATGGTTTTTTTTAAATCCAATCTCGTTTAATCTACATTATTGTCAAGTTTAACGTTTGCATATGTGTTCATAATCATATTTAGAACAGGTTGGACGTAGAACATGTAAGATTTAGGGCCAAAATTGTGTGATGCCATTTTTGAGTCAAATCCAGTACCTTGCTTCGAAACACATGATCCAGCAGTTTTTAGCCTAAAATAAGGCCAGATTCGGATTCAGAGCGTCGTTTTAAGGGGGATAGGTTTGTTTTAATCTATCAATTTTGATTGTTTTGCAGATTAGGTTTTGGAACCCACCAGAGAAAACAACCGGAAGGTTGACTCCGGTGGCCCAGGCGTCGTGTCCCTATTGGTCTGTTTGAATATTCTGGCACGCACGTTTGAAAAACCGGGAATAAAATTGTTTTCTCATTATATTTTTGTTTTGTTATATTCATGATTGAGTCGAATGGTCCTGCGGTGAAAGTAGTGTGTGTTAAGGCGTTGTTGTGGGCAAGGTAAGGGGTTTGATCCCTGCCTCTTGCCTATTTATTTTTCTAGTTCATATTTGCAGATTCAGTGTCACGAAGGTAAGTGTGCGTACTATACGTCCTATCTTCATCACCTTTTGATCCATCCAATAGCAGATCTAATGCCCCATATTGGAGTGTCCACACTAGACCCTCAAGGAGCTAGCAACTTTGAAGCATGCAAGACCCTGGGCTTCCTCTTGTTGGGCCTAAACGGAATTCCAAACATGCACCCGCCATTTGCTTTGTCCATCAGGCCCATTTCATTTTAAATTTTTATTCTTTTTAGCTTTATTTATTTATTTGTTTTATATTATTTTCAAAAACCATTTTTATTTTATGATAAAATCAGAAAATCACAAAAAAATAGATTTAGGTTTTTTATTAAATTTAATTTTTATAAATTAGTTAATTTAATTATTTTGATTAATTTAAAACCAATTAGAACTAGGTTTAATTATTTCAAATCTTTTCCAAATGAAAATACAAAAAATATTAGATTTAATTCCAACTAATAATCTTTTTTTTTATTTAATTAAGATTAGATTTAGTTTAATTTAATTTTTTCTTAAAAAAATAAAAACAACAAACATATTCTACGCGTTTAGGAGTTTTAAGGTTTTACTTTGCTTCCCATATTCGTGCGTTTATTTTAAGTTTCGCATTTGATTCTTTCATATTGATGTAACTGCAAAAGGATGTAATAGCGGTTAAATTTAGGACTTTACTTTTACTTCCCTGTTATGGTTTGTAATTCCCCCTCCCCGGGGACATGTAATAGCGTAGCTTTTAAATTCTGCACTTTATTTTTTTGCACTGATATTAACTGTTAGATGTATGAATAATATGGTTGTATGCTAAGACTAAAAGCAAACGCTAGCAAAACCTAATATCCAAGATAAATAACTGAATTGAAACACACTCGCAAATACGCACCTCTAAGGTACCTCCACTTGTTTCCTTCGGAATAAACAGTCACGACTCTCGAACATAAGAGACTTTAGTGGTGACCCTTTGGTTTAAACATCATAAATCCCTCGATGACCCCTTCGATGTTTCCTCGGTATATGATCTTAAAACATTAGGGTAATTACTAAAGTATCTTACTAGTTGCTTTCGTGATTGTACGATGACCCTCGCCCGTCCCTCAAAAATCCAATGATAGGGCTACCTACTCACTAATAGTAGGATAGCACTGTCTAAAGGAAAAGAGGAAAAGAACAAACCTTTTGAGTAGGTAGATAGCTCCTAGTTGCTTGCTCATAAAAACAATCAAAAATAATTTTTTCACACATACACAAACTCTTTTCTAAATATTTTCAAAGACAAAAAACACTTTGTATACGTTCTCGCCGAAATGAGAAACATTACAAAGTTCGCCGCACTAAGGAGTCTTTTCAAAATATCTTCAAAACAAATTTACACAAAAATCATTTTCAAAATGAGCTAGCAGCTAAGAGCCCGTAGATAACTACAGATGGAAAGGGTGCTAACACCTTCCCTTTCAATAACCTACCCCCTTTACTCAGAAAATAATCTCGAAAGGTCTTTCCTGTTCTTTTCACCCTTTCCTTTGTTGGATAAAAGAAAAGTCGGTGGAGACTCTTGCTAACCCAAACATTTGCGAATAAAAATGCAAAACCAGTAAAAGTCAGTTCTCCCACCATATTACAGCTGTTGCACCAGAAGATCGGGAGAAAACTGATTTTACATGCCCCTTTGGTATTTTTTCCTACATAAGAATTCCATTTGGGTTATGTAATGCTCCGGCCACATTTCAACAATGCATGAAATCTATCTTTGCTGATATGCTTGAAAAGCACATGGAAGTCTTCATGGATGACTTCTCGGTTTATGGTAAGTCTTTTGATAATTGTTTATTTAACCTTGCACTTGTATTAGAAAAATGCGAACAGACCAACTTAATCCTAAATTGGGAGAAGTATCACTTCATGGTACGTGAAGGTATAGTTTTGGGTCACAAAATTTCCCACAAGGGAATAGAAGTGGACCAAGCAAAGATTGAAGTTATACCAAAGCTGCCTCCACCGCTGAATGAAAAAAGGTATTCGAAGTTTCTTAGGGCATGTAGGTTTTTACCGCAGGTTCATCAGATATTTTTCTAAGATAGCCAAACCCTTAACTACTCTTTTGGTTAAAGATAAGGCTTTTGTGTTTGACAAAGTGTGTGTCGTAGCATTTGAGAAAATAAAGAAAAAATTAGTGTCGAAACCAATTGTTATAGCCCCTGATTAGTCTCTACCTTTTGAGATCATGTGTGATGCAAGTGATATTGAAGTAGGGGCAGTTCTAGGACAGCGCAGAGAAAAATTGTTACATGTCATTTACTATGCTAGTCATGTGTTGAACCCCGCACATATGAACTATGCTACCATTAAAAAGGAGTTACTGGTTGTTATTTATGCCTTTGATAAATTTAGGCAATACTTGTTGGGGTCTAGAGCTATTGCTTACACTGACCATGCTTCTTTGAAGTATCATTTTGCTAAACAGGACTCTAAGCCAAGACTTTTAAGATGGATCTTACTCCTTCAGGAGTTTGATGTTGAGATTCGTGACAAGAGTGGGTGTGAAAATACTGAGGCAGATCAGCTTTCTCAGATGTCACCTATAGAGGAAATAGAAGACAAGCGCCCAATAAAGGATAATTTCACGGATGAACACATCCTCGCTGTTATTGGCGTGCCATGGTTCACAGACTATGCAAATTATCCGGTAGGTGGGGTAATCCCTGATGATTTCGATTCTAACAGGAAGACATTTTTTTTGTATGATTGCAGGTTCTACTTGTGGGATGACCAATTCTTGTACAAGCGAGGAATTGATGGGCTGGTTTGAACGTGTGTTCCAGAAGAGGAACAGAGGGACATGCTGAAAGCATGCCATGACTCAGACTATGGAGGACATTTTAGTGTTGATAGAACTGCAGCAAAAGTCCTCCAGTCAGGGTTATACTGGACTTCGCTATTCAAATATGTCCAAGAGGTAATCAAAGAGTGCGACAAATATCAAAGAACGGGTAATATTTCGAGGAAAAAATCAGATGCCTCAAAATTTCATGCCGGAGGTCGAACTCTTTGATATTTGGGGTATAGATTTTATGGGGCCATTTCCATCATATTTTGGAAAGAACTACATATTGGTGGCGGTGGATTACGTATCAAAGTGGGTTGAAGCAGTGGCTTAACCAACTAATTATGCGAGGGTTGTGTTCGAATTCTTGAAGGAATATTTTTTCGCAAGATTCAGAGTACCAAGAGCTCTAATAAGTGATGAAAGAACTCACTTACTCAATCACCTCATGGAAAATTTGCTCTTGAAATACAATGTAAAGCATCGAATAGCTACTCCGTACCACCCTCAGACCAGTGGGCAAGTGGAAGTGTCAAACAGGCAGTTGAAACAGATCCTAGAGAAGACAGTTAACTCATCTCGAAAGGACTTGGCTAGTAAGTTAGATGATGCGTTATGGGGGTACCACACTGCATTCAAAACGCCTATAGGTATGTCTCCTTACCAACTGGTTTATGGTAAAGCTTGTCATTTGCCTTTAGAACTAGAAGACAAAGCTTGATGGGCCTCAAAATTCCTTAACTTGGATCTGACTAAAGCGGGAGATTCCCGAATTCTTCAACTCCATGAGTTGGAAGAATTTCGAAGCCAAGCGTATGAAAATGCCAAGATTTACAAAGATCAAACCAAGAAGTGGCATGATCGTTGGATCCAAAGGAAGGAAATTTGGGAAGGTCAATTGGTGCTCTTGTATAACTCCAGGTTGAAGTTGTTTCCTGGTAAGTCGAGGTCAAAATGGTCAGGACCATTTGTAACTCACAAGGTCTTTCCCCATGGCGCGATTAAATTAAAAAATCAAGAAAATTGGGATACCTTTAAGGTTAATGGACAAAGGTTGAAACCATAATACCAAGGTCAAGTGAGTGGCCAAATACATGTTGTTCTTCTTAAGGGGTGAGATTAACAATCGTCGAGCCATGTGACGTTAAACGAAGCGCTTCATGGGAGGCAACCCACCGTTTTAGTTTCAATCATTTACGGTTATTTTGGGTTTTATATGTTTCATTTTTAGGTATTAACAGTGTGTTCCTGGAGAAGGTGTAAAGGTTTTTGCAAATGCATCAGTGTAGGAGTTGTACCTGTGCAATAACTTGAAAAAGAGTAGAAATTGTGTTGTTGTGCAATTAAAAGGGTCTGACACGGACAACCGTGTCACCTGACACAGCATGTGTCAGAGAGGATAAAACAAATGATGTTTTAATGGCTTTCCAGCATCCTGATACGGTCGCCCATATCACGGGACACGGCCCGTGTCAGGCATCCTAATGCTTTTTAAAAAAAAAACTCAAATAATGAGCATCCAGTGGCACAACATGGACACCAGTGTCACGGGACACGACCCATGTTGCGCAGTACGAACCAATTTTTCTCAATTTTTTTTAATTTCCTTAGTTTCTTGGGTGGGACCCACATCTCATTACACTTAAAATTTCGGTCCCACCTTTTTTAACCTATTTTCTTCACTTTTTATCTCACCATAAAAAAAATAAAAACTTCATCTTCTCCCTTTATTCCCCTCTTCCTAAACCTAAACTCCATAACCACCACCCTCAAAAAGCTTCAACCTTTACCACTAAAACTTCTCCTATTTTAAAACCCGCTTCACAAAAGTTGTCTTATTTTCCTCCCTCCACCTAGTGGCGGTAACGTTTTCATCTAATTTTGTCCTTTGTTTTTGCTCTAAAATTTTTGTAGGTACCCAAGATGCCCCCAAGAAGAGCTATTCCAACTAGTGACGTGGCTGAGTCTTCAAGGCCATGACAGCGTGCTAGGAGAGCTACAAATGCTCATGACATTACTTTTGACAAAGCGGAACACCAAACACGGTATTTGGCTCACCTTAAGCGTAAGCTCATTCCGACAAGGTATATCTGTGACAATACTCTTGACGCTTTAGGTTTAAAATCTGAAATTCATTGTATGTTTCACGCGTTGGGTATGTTAGAATTTATGCAATTCGAAGAAACCAATTTTGAGTGAATAACCTTGGAATTTTTTAGTACTATAGAGTTTAAACTGAAACACAGGTGGACGGGCTCAGAGTGGGAGTACTACGGTACTCTTACCTTTCGACTTTTTAATAATGACCATGAGCTTATTGTTAATAAATTGGGAGAAATTCTTCATATCCCAATTACTGGTCCAGGTGTTGTACTCGACACTTTTGTCCCAGGTGATTTTTGGGCGGCAATTACAAGTTAAACTGGTTATGTTGCTAAAGAGGCCAAAGTGTAGGGTATTCACAACCCGTGTTTCAGGTACGTGCAGAAAGGGTTGGCATACTCTTTATTTTGAAGAGGAGATAGTACAGGTGTAGCAACTCAGTGGGAGTTATTCTTTTTGTTTAGTATGGTCCACCAACAATAGGTAAATGTGTCCGCTTTGCGGAGGACTATTTGGGTCGAGTTGGCCGAGTAAGTACAGGTGGCATTTCTATCGGTGGTATGATCACTCAAATCGCCGATCATTTCCATTATAATCGTGAACTATTTAAAATTGCTATTGTTCCAAGTAAGTCCAAAATTGATTTGGAGGCTCTTGTGAATCAGCAGATGATTGAGGTTCACCATGATTATTGTTCACTAGTTATTCACAAGAGACACATTCTTACTCTACTCACACCTGACCGCATTAGTACTTCTAACACTGCTAATTGGTTATATGAGGAAATCGCCCCGGAAGAAGGGGACGATGATATGGAAGGTTTTTTTGTAGGTGCAGATGGTGAGGAAGAGCAAACGAGAGAGGAACAATTTGTACATTCTTCTGGTGTAAATCAGTCGGCTGAAGGATCCTCTTATATACCTCTAAATCAATTGGAGTGGGTTCAGAATGAGATCGGCTACCTCCCAACCAAACAAACTCAGCAAGGGGAAGAGATTTTTAGGCAAGGAGTAGAGCAAACTCGCCAAGGGGCTTTTATTGATAAGATGCACGAGATGATGCGACGCATGATTTTACATTATCCATACCCACCACCTCTACCTCAGTGAGCATTATGATTATCCTCGCGCTTGGGTAAAAAAATTATGGAAAATGTTTAGTTCAAGTGTGTGGGGGGGGGGGGGGGGGGGGGGGGAGGGGGGGGTTTCTTTTATCTTTTATTTAGTTGTTTTCAATTTTTTAATTCCTTTTAATTCATAGTTTATGGTTAAATTTTTCTGTTTGTTTGTTTGTTTTGTGGTGTACATTGTGTTGCAGAGTGAGTAGAATTTGCCGACAAATGATGGACTGGTATCTAGTGGATGGAAGACGCAACCCGGACTTACTCACGAGGTGCCCTTGAAAATCGATACAGCCGAAGAAAAAGGATAAAAGAGAAAGTGTTAGACGCAACCTGCTGAAACCAAAATGAGATTGTAGGATGGTACAACCGAACCAGAAAAGAAGCTGCATTACAAACGGAGTGCTTTGGAACCTGTAAGCTTGCCCAATATGGTGAGCATACAAAAATCCAAACACAAAAATATCATCATGAGAGTTCACTCAGGTATGACTTTATCACTCTGATTTTGCGTACGTTCTACTAACATAGCACGACATGATGGAACACATTGAGGCATGTTGTTTGTTTTACCCATGAGCCTTTCCAACATCCCTCCATTATGTTTATCTTTTGTAAACCCATTTTGAGCCTATATCCCTTTTTTTTAACCTCATATGTTAACCCACGACCGAAAAGAAAAAAATATATATCCTCTTACCCTGGCTCGGCATAAGCGTTGTGGATTTTGGAATTGTGCAATTCTAAGTTTGGGGTGGTGAACCTTATACATAAAAGAGCAAGTGTGCAAAAAAAAAGAGAAGAAAAAAATTATGGAGACTCTTGAATACTCCTAAGAAAAAAAACAAGAAAAACAAAAGAAGAACTCATAGAGACCACTTGCCCGAGCGAAAAGGCTCAGTATAATTGAAACACTCGATCAATTGAGTGAGACTAAAGAGTCCATGTGAAACCCCGTCGCACTAAAAGAAGCATAGATACAAAAGAAATAACATGAATTCCGAGCCCAAAAAAACCTTTTTGTATCCATTTTTTTTGTTTTCCCCACTGTACCTAAGCCCCGTTATAACCCAAAGACCTCCAAAAGTGTGTGAAATTTGTTTGTGCAGTGAAAGTAGAATTCATTCAAAGTTAAAAGTCGATATTGCATACATTGAATTTAGAGTTTAAAACACTATAACCCCGAGAGATTTGGTGAGAGTGTGAAAAAGCTTGCAGGTAAAGAAGTATTCTGATGTGGAAGTGTAGCGGAAAATTCGGATCGATGAACCAGAATCTTGACCAGAAAGGTGGAAAGCAAGTTGCGAAGAACATCAATTGTATTGTGGTAAGAATAAATTTTTGGGTGACCTCTTTGTTATCTCTTACATCACTTGAGGAAAAGAAATGAGATAAGTTAGGGGTTGTGATCGGTCACCATTTGTACTTTATTTTCAGCAATCAATCGACAAAAGTCTATCATTTCAGTAATACAATGTTTCATCTTTTATCGTTCTCAATATTTTATTTTAGTTTTCATTGTAAGTGGTTTTGCATTGTATTTATTTGGGAATGCATGTTAATTAGGGTTCTTTTGATGCTTGGTTTGGTAGTGTTAATGTCTCAGGTACACGCAAGCAAATCTGAGTAATTGATGCAAAGCCGGAGGACATTCCGCAGAAGTTAAAAGTGCAAAAACCGAAGCCTAATATGGGTTTCCGTGTCACCTGACATGGTCTGTGTCAGGGTGTGCAGATGAAGAGCACGAGAGGACAAAAACAGATGGCTGACACGGGTTCCTGTGTCACCTAACACGGCCCGTGTCAGTAGGCTTGGGAGCAAGAAAATTTGACAACAAAGGCAGAGGACCAACACGGGTGCCCGTGTCAGCAGGCCTGGGAGAAATAAACTTTGATAACCAAGGCAAGGGGCCAACACGGGTGCCTGTGTTGCCTGACACGGTCCGTGTTGGCAAGCGCGAGATAAATTATATTTTCATTCACTTTAAATGGTTGAGCTCATTAAGGGTGGTTATGACTTTCCACACGGCTTTGTTGTGACCTGATACTATTTAAACCTAGTTTTGAGAAGCATTTAGAATATATTTGATCATAGAGAAGAGATAATTACAGAAGAAAGAGAGCGAGCAAGGGTTTCAAGGAGGAACGATCTTCAAGGGCAATCACAATTGAAGATCAACAGAATCGATAAATCTTTGTAATGTCTACACTTTTTTTTGTAAGCTTTATGAATATTATGAGTAGCTAAACACCCCAATGCTAATGGGTGTCCCTAAATTGCAAATGTTATGAACCAAATTTCCATTGTTTTTATGATATTGATGTTTTTACAAGTTTAATTTATTGTGCAATAAGTTTAATTCTTTTTCTATTGGATAAATAGTTCTTTATTTAAGCTTAAGTTTAGGTCGGACAAACCGCCTTAAAATTTTTTACACAACAATACCACGGCGAAATCGCTTAGGAATGAGGATTTAACTGTAGTAACCGTTAAAGTCTTGGTAAACAATTCTAATTTCTTGATATCACCATTAATATCTAAGGAATTAGGATTAAGGATGAATATCAAAGGTTTTCAGTTAAGGAATTAAGGGAAACAACTCTTGATATTTGGTATTGATTCATTTTCACAATATATCATGGAACATGGAATAAGGGTCGTCACTAAGCAATTCACACACCTAACCCTAGCATGCTTTCTCATATATTATAAACCTTTACTTTTCGCCTCATTTAATTTGATATCATTTAATATTACTCTCACACAATCAACAAACCCCTATGTTCTTTTATTCAGTTGAGTCATTATAATAACTTATATTTCCTACGCAGTCCGCGAGATTGATATTTGGGATTAACTGCTTCTTATTACTACATCGGTAAAAATAGTACACTTGCTATTTTTCGATCACTTGTACACCCTTAAAACTCTCTAAAACCCAAATGGGCTTTTGTTGTACCCCAAAATTTTCCCTCTCTTTTCTCAAGATATTTCTCACAAGATCTTCAATAGCTCAAGTTTGTACAAGTGTTGACTAGGTCAAACCATCTCCTAAACATTGATACCTCAAATTAGGGTTTGGATTTTCACAAGTACAATTGGACTTCTAGTGCTTCAATTGTCTTTCATGGATCATTATGGATGTCCAATAATACTCATGTCAAGTTTCAAGTCTTGCATCTCAAAATCGCTCAGTCAATTGCTCAGAGGACCCAAAATTAGTTGTATTGGATAAAAAGTCAATTATGGTCAAACTACAGTCAAACTTCAAGATTATTTGGCCAATATAAACATTTGGAAGTCATATGTGTCAATTTATCACGTTTGGGTCACAATTCCCCAAGAAAAATGTTCAAATCATCAAAAGAGAAAAATAGTCAAAATTAGGGTTTTGACTGTATTTGACTGATCAAGGGTTTTTTGACCGAATACATGATCTAATGGCTTGAATCACAATATCAAGGATTCAAATACAACTTCTTGACCTAATTTCATGGCTCAAATCATTTCTCAATATCAATTGATTGATAGTTGAAATTCAGTCAACTGATGAAAAATCAACTGATACTCCAAAAGTCAAACTTTGACCTTTGGATTAAAATTGAGTTTCAAAGATCACATTTCAACAAGACATTCAAAAATATGAAGCTTGATCATCAAGAAATCAACAAATTCAAAAGTAATTTTGAAAAGTCAAAGTTTTCAAGACTTAGAAAATTTTCGAAGTGTTTTAAGTCTTATTTTTTTCATGAATTCATGCCAACTTTTCACCAAGATGCAAGATGATTCAAAGAAAACTTCCAACATGAAAGTTGTAAATATTGATGATATCTACAAATTTTATTTACTAATCAAGTCCTATAAGTACTTATATTTTGAGTTATGAATCCATGAAGTCATGCACTTTTTCTTAAACACTTAGTGAAAATTTGACCTAGTTAGGCAGATTTTTGACCTAACTTCATGGAAAATTTTCACATAGTTCCAAATTTATTCTTCAAAAATTAAAAACATGAAGGTTTTAGAGGATATTCCAAGATTTCCAAAATGTCCAAGAACCCATTAAGATCATTCTTGAGCTAGGAGAATCGAGGCGATGAAGTTAGGGTTTCAAACTTGAATTACAAGGCATTTTTCATGAAGAACACTTGACCAAATCCATAGCCATGCTGCATAATCTTGCTTTACAGGCTTCAAACTTATGTTTCACTCCATAATTAATGGTTTACACAAATGTTTGAGCCATTATCCAAGTGATTAAACCATTATCCAAACCAAATTGTCATTAATGGAAGAAAGTTCACACTTCCATTTTGGAAAAGTGGATTTAATCACAAAGTCCACTCTCCTTGAGCTTTGTAGTTGTTCTTTCTGCACATGCATCCTCTATAAGTTCAAAAGAAGTATTTTTAAAGTGCTTAACCATCCTATATTTCGTTGAAACCATGTTTTTCCATGTTGCTTCAAAAATAAGTCAAAATCCAAAAACACGTGCTTTTTGTACTTCTGACTTCTCCAAGCTTCCAAACCTCTTCTCTATAAATAGACACACCATTTACAACATAACACACGAGTTTACAAGCCTTCAAACTCACTCAAACTCCCTAAAAAGTCAGAGTTGTATACAAACCTCCATTGTTGTCATTTCTGGCCAGAGAAACTTCAAACACAAAATTAACTCGTGTATTTTTAGTTCTAATCAATCACAAAGCTTCTAATATACATATAGAAGCTATCCCAATCCCTGTTTTCCAACTGTAACACCATCTTCTTCATCTTCTATAACCAAAAATAGAGCATTGCAGTTGGACTTCTCCAGACCATTTCATCCACTCTCCATTCAAGCTAAGCATTGCATTAGCTTCCCAGGGACTCAAGGAAGCTAACATGATCATTACAGCACCTTGAAAGCTGCTCAAACTCAAAAAACGGATTCCATTTTCAAGGTGAGTTTTCTGACTTTTGAACTCTTTATATAGGTATCATTTGGTTTCTATTTGTGAAGATAAAATATAGACATCATAGCCCTGAAGCTAACCATGTCTTTAGAATTCATTTATGTTACCTGAGTAGAGAGAATTTTAGAGTTGACCTTTCTAAAAAAGTTAGGTCAAATTTGGTACCGTTATAAATTCTCATTCATCTTTGATTTATAGCTTATGATATTTATATGGTTGAATTCGTATGGAAAAATGGAGCAACTTTCATGTTTGCATTTTTAATTTTGGTTGAGAATTGATGAAGTTACAGTTTTTAAAATTGTTGGCGCGAGGAAGAAGATGAAGTTGGCCTCCTGACTTATTTTTAAATATATATTTATGGTTTTGTTTATAACACCGAATGTATAGCCACCCCATTGGTAGAAAGCGTGTGCGTAAGGCTTGTAACTATAGGGACTTGGGTTCGAGCCCAAGTGGCACCCTTTTTATTTTTCATGTTTTCTCTTTTCAGGTTCAATACATACAACCCACACATGCGCATGATGCGCCTCCCTCCTCCCAGCCATTAGATCTTCATCCAAACAAATCTAACGTCCCACAAACCATGACCATGATGGATATTCAAAAATCTCCCACACTGGATCATAGGGCAAACGTCTGGGCTCCCATTGTCTTGGGAATGACTTATTTTATTATATCTAACCCCCCACTTCATTTTCATACACCTGGCCCATTTTCTTTTTATTATTATTTGTTGATTTCAAACAAAAAACACATATTGGGCTTGGACTCCTTTTGCTAACATTCACACCCTTTTCACTTTCTAAACCCCGTGACTTTAATTTTATAATTTTTATTTTTATTTTTCTTTATCATTTTTATTATTATTATTATTATTATCATTATTATTTTTATTAATAAAAAAAATACCAAAAATATTTAGTACTTATTATTTAGATATTTAATATATTTGTATTTTATTTCTTTTAGTCAAAAAGACAAAAAAAAAACATTTCTTTAACAAATTGATTTTCTTAATTAAATTAATACTAGACTTAGTTTATTTTAATTAAATTCATTTAGAACTTAGGAATTTAATTAATTAATTTCTTTCCATTCATTTTAGTTTTAATTAATTAGGTTAAAATCTTTTCCTAGAAAACCCTAAAAATTGTTTTCTTAATTAAATTAGTTTCTTTCTCAATTTAATTTAGGTTTAGTTCTTGTTAATCAATCTAGACTAGAAAATTATTTTATTAGTTTAATTAGGTTAATATTAAACCTTTTATACAAAAACTCAAACAAAAACATTTTCCTTTCACATTGCCTTCATTATTCTTGTACCTTATTTGTTCATATTCAATATGGTTATAATAGTAAATTAGGCTTTATTTGCTTTCATCTCCCATTTGTAAATTTGTACCCCCATCCCCAAATGATGTAATAGTGTAGAATTTTACATTTCTGCAATTTATCGTTTCAATATAAATGTTAGTAATTAGGGTTTGTATGGCAAGACATAAAATCTACAAGTAGAAAACCCTAATTCAAGACAAAATGCATGGAAAACAAACACTTTGCACACTCACACCTATAGGGTTAACCTCACTTGTTTCCAAATATAAAAATAGTCATGTTACGCAAACGTGAGATACTTTAGCAAAAATAATCAAAAACAAGATCATAGTCCATCGATGACCCTTCAAATGTTGCCTTTATAAATGATCTTAGACACTTACAAAAACTGCTAAGGTATCCTACAATGTTGCTTTTTATGACTATATGATGACTCACGCCCGTCCCTTCACATCCAATGATAGGGATTCTTACCTGTAATACGGTGGAAGAATTGACTGTTATACTGGTTTTGTGTTTGTATTCGCAAATGTTGCGGTAAGTAAGAGTCGCCACCAGCTTTTCTTTTATTCAACAATGGAAAGGGTGAAAAGAACAGAAAAGGACCTTTCAAGATTATTTTTGAGTAAGGGGGGTATATTATGGAAAGGGAAGGTGTTATCACCCTTTCCATCAGTAGTTATCTACGGGCTCTTAGATGTTATCTCGTTAGAAAATATCTTGTGTTTGTGTGTTTGAAAAAAAGTATTTTAAAAAGACGCCTTAGTGCGGTGAACTTTGTAATGTTTCTCGTGTCGTGGAGAACATATACATAGTGTCTTTGAAAATATTTTTTAGAAAAGAGTGTATATGTTGAAAATTGTTTTATTTGAGCAAGCATCTAAGAACTATCTACCTACTTGAAAGGGTTTGTTCTTTTCCTCTTTTCCTTTAGACATTGATATCCTACTATTAGTGAGTAGGTAGCCCTATCATTGGATGTTTGAGGGACATTCGAAGGGGCATCGTACAGTCAAAGAGGCAACGTGGCAAGATACCTTAGTAACTACCCTAGGGATTTAAGATCATACCGAGGCAACGTCGAGAGGGTCATTTTTGTGATCCTTAAACTGGAGGGTAGCTACTAAAATCTCTCAGGTTTCGAGAGTTGTGATTGTTTTATTTCGAAGGCAACCGAAGTAGGGGTACCCTAGAGGTGCGCATGTACAAGTGCGTTGTATTTAATTGTTTTTCTTTGAGGTTAGGTTTGCTAACGTTTCCACTTTAACTCTTGTCATGCAATCCTATTAGGCATACGTCTAACAGTGAATATATGTACAAAAATTTAAAGTGCGAAAATTAAACCTAACTATTACATGGCTTCGGGGAGGGGGAATTTACAAGTCCAAAAACAAGGGGGATAAAACAGTAAATGCCCTAGTTATTCTATGTAGAACCCATAAGAAGATACATTAATAATAAAATAAAAGTAATAATGCTAAAATAATAAACGCGTGCGACTTGGAAATGACGTCTAAAACCCTAAAATATTTCTAAGTAAAAGAAAATATTTTTGTTGTTTGTTTTTTTTTATTTGGGAAAAAATGTTTAAGTTAAAAATTAATAAGAAAATTATATATGGTCTTAATTAATTAAAAAAATTATCCTTAATAAAAATTAAAACTAATAAAAGAAAACTAATTCTAATTTTTATTATTGAGAAAAAGATTTGAAATTTTACTAAACCCTAGTTATAATTTATTTTAAATCAAGGAAATAGGTCAAGGTAATTAATTAAATTAATTTATAAAAACTAAATTTAATTAAAACACTAAATCTAATTTTTTTGTGTTTTTTATGATTTTTATGATAAAATAAATAAAGTTTAAAAATAATTAAATAAAGTAAAACAAAAAGAATATAGAGTGGGCCTGATGTTAACTAGCAAATAGGGGGGATGAACCATAATTTTGTAAGGCCCAAATCAGGGAGCCCAATGTTGTGCATGATCCTATGTTGCTGGCCCTTGAGGTTCCATCATGAAGGAGTACTCCAGGGGCCTTGGATTTGACCTTGTTATGATCTATTGGCTGAAGTTTGAAAGCGCACGGTAGGTGTTTGAATTGTAGCACACTGTGTAATACAGTGGGAGAGCTAACTTGGTTGTTTTGCGTTTGATCGCAATTGTTGCAGATAGCAAGAGTCGCCACTGACTTTTCTTTTATCCAATAAGGAAAGGGTGAAAAGAACAGGAAAGACCTTTAGAGATGTTTTCTTGAGTTCGAGGGGTAGGTTATGAAGAGGGAAGGTGTTAGCACCCTTTTCATCTGTAGTTATCTATGGACTCTTAGTTGCTTGCTAGATCACTTGCTTTATTTGAAAATATGCTTTGTGATGTGGGTTTGAAAATATTTTTGAAAACATATTTGTAATGACTCTCGTCTCTATAAGAATGCGTACAAAGTGTTGGTTTTGAAAAATAGTTCAAAGAGGTGTTTGTTTGTGGAAGATGTTTTTTTGAAAGTGATTTTGAAAAGTGCCTTTGTAATGATTCTCGTCTCTATAAGAATGCGTACAAATAGCTTTGTCTTTTGAAAATGTTTCAATTGAGAGTGTTGGTATACAAATGGTTTTTTAGTTGTGAGCAAGCAAGCAACTACGAGCATCCTACCTACTCAAAAAGTCTAATGTTCTTTTCCTCCTCCTTTAGATGTTGTTATCTTACCATTGATTTGCTAAGAAACCCCTATCATTGGATGTGAAGCTACGGCCGTGGGTCGTTTGTATAGTCATAGAAGATAACCTACGGGATGTTTTAGCAATTTCGTTAGGGACTAGATCGTTTACCGAAGGCAACATCGAGGGACATCGAGGGACTACGATCTTTTATCGAGGGTGTTTTCTAAAACGCCCATATTCGAGAGACATGACTATTTTCCGAGGCAACAAGTGAGATTACCCTAGAGGTGCATGTGTGTGTATCCTTCGATTACATCCTTTTCTGCTTCCTTCAATTGGCATGGAAGTTAATGTGTGGCGAAGCCTAAGGCTTCGATTCACACCACACTCTTTGTTCTGTTTGCAAATGTGAAGCAGCCAGGGGAGAACCCTAAAGCTTCGATTCAATAAACTTGTTTTGTTTTATTTTTGTTTGAGTCTGTATAGGTTAGTTCTACCATATATTTTTACAAGAAAAACAAACGAAAAGGACAGAAACGAAAAGTAAACAAATGTCATTTACATGCTTGAAACGAAAGGGTTATGGTTAGGGTGACTTACCTTGCTTGAAGCTGGAAGGTGTGTGATGGACCTTGAGTTTCTGCCCTGAGTGTTCCTGGATTCGGAGGAAAGAAACAAGTGTGGCGTTTCTTTGACTGGATTCGAAGGCCAACAAAAGTGGAGTTTTATTTGTTGTTTCTGGATTCGAAGGAAAAGAACAAGTGTAGTGTTTCTTTTGCTGGATTCGAAAGAAGGAACCAAGTGTTGGGTTGGTGTTTCCTTGGTTTCTTGATTCGAAGGGAATAGACAGATGTGGTGTTTCTTCTTGATTCTGGGTTTGAGAGTGTGTTAAGTGTTTGAGAGTTTTTGAGAGTTTGAGAGTTTTTGAGAGTTTGAGAGTTTTTAAAGATTCTTTCCCCCAGTCAAAAATTATTTTTCATCTTGCAAATTGTTTCTCTATTTATAGAGAAAAGGTTAGAGATGCTCGAGTAACCAGGTTTGTAGGATAACAGACCATGGTTTGATTGAAACGAAAACAAGTTTGATCCCTTTCATTGTTCCCAAGTTTCAAGTACAAGTGGGGGTCTGCTGTCTGTTGGGAGCAGGAGATTAGACTTTTGCTTTTGGCATTGCTTGTGTTCAGATAAAAATCAGATTCAGAGCTAACTTTGTGATTAAATTACTCTTTATCAAAAAACGGCACGTAGCCTTTTGCCATTTCATCTAAGAATGGTAGTATTCAGTGGATAAAGCTTTGAATCTTTGTGTAATGTATCACAACTTTGTGTAAGCCTCTGATTATGTAAATATTTGGAAGCAATATAGCCTGACAAGTGAAATTTGGAGGATAAGGCTATGAGATTTAATCAATGTTTTTAAACCAAGCTTGTTCGAAGGGTTCAGATTAGATTTGAAGTGTGTTGCTTTGAAGGGGACCAATACTCCAATCGCAGCTTTGTGTGAAGGTAATCCTTGTCCAATTCGAAAGCTTTCCTGCAGAAGGTCACTGCTTTATGACTCCAAGCAAGCATACAAGAGGCCATTGCTCCAATGAAGGTTTGTATGAAGAGCCAATGTCCAATCGAAAGCTGCATGTAGGAGGTCACATGGCAAAATGAAGGATGCATACCAATCTTGAACAAAGAAACTAAATGTTCAAACAAAAGCAAGAATCAAGCTTGCTCAAAATAAATCCAATGCCCAATTGAAGTAGGAATCAAGCTTGCTTAAAAGAAGTCAAATGCCCAATCGAAGCTTGCATGCGGGTAGTCAAGAAAACATGTAAGGCCAATTGTGCAATCGATGCTTGCATGCAGGAGGTCCCTGCTTTGAATCAAAGGAAGCCTTCATAAGGCCAATGCCTTCTGAATCGAAGGAAGTTTTTTGAAGGTTATTACCTTCTTAATCTAAAGAAGCCAGTAGGAATTCACTGACTTTTGAATTGAAGGACACCAATATGAGGCCCTTGTCTTCTGAATCGAATGAGGCTATTTCAAAGGGAAACAAATGCCCAGTTGAAAATTGTATGAAGCAAACAAGAAAAAGGCTAATGCTTCAATCGAAGCTTGGAAATTTGAAGCAAGTTTGAAGGAGGTCAAGTGCTCAATCGAAACCCCTGAATCAAGCCTTCTCGAAGGAAGCTAGATGCCTAATCAGAGAAAATTTTGTGCAGCCTTGACTTAGTAGAAATTTTGTGAGAAAAATCTTTGAGAAATGAGAGGGAAAATTTTGGGGTACAACAACTTCCCCGGTTCAATCTTCTTAAACCTGAAGAGTTAGATTGGTGAGTCCGTCATCCGTAACTTAAAGGTGGAAGATGATTGAACACTAGAGTGCCCAGAAATTTGCACTCGATGATGTGGTGGTTGATTATGTAGGGAATGAGCTTAAAGATTCCATTTGGAGAGATAATGTAGAGTTGTCAGAGATGGGCTTATAGATGCCATCCAAAGGTGACTATTGATAGAACTTGGAAAAAGTATCAGAATAAATCTCTGGTCGATTTATGCTGAAACAATAGATGTAGTGGGATGAGTATCAAAATAATATCCACAAATGGATTTTATCTGACTCATATCTGAAAGATGTACTGAATGAGCGTCAGAATGACATCTGTATCTGGATCGTATCTGAACCGTATTTGAGAAATATGCTAAATGAGTCTCAAAATAAAATCCGTATTTGGATTGTATCTAAACTGTATTTGAGAAATGTGTTGAATGAGTGTCAAAATGACATCCGTATCTGGATCGTATATGGACTGTGTTTGAGAAATGATCTGGAGTAAGTATCAGAATAATATCCGTCTCCGGATTGTATCTGAACCGTTTCTGGAGGGGGTCTAGAGTAAGTATCAGAATGTCAGCCGTATCTGGATCACATTTGAACTGTTTTTAGAAGGAATCTGGAGTAATTATTATAATGTCAGCCGTAACTGCATTGCATCTGAACTGTTTCTATAATAGAATATGGAGTAAGCATCATAATGATAGTCATATCTGGATCGCATCTGAATTGTTTCTAAAATAAAATTTGGAGTAAGTATCATAATAATATCCGTCTCTGGATCGTATCTGAACCGTTTCTAGAGGGAATCTGGAATAAGTGTTAGAATGGCATCCGTATCTGGATCGTATCTGAACCGTTTCTAGAAGGGAATCTGGAGTAAGTATCATAATGTCAGCCATATCTAGATTGCATCTGAACTTTTTCTAGAAGGAATCTAGAATAAGTATCAGAATGTCATCTGCATCTGGATCGCATCTGAATCGTTTCTAGAGGGAATATGGAATAATTATTAGAATGTCATCTGTATCTGGATCGCATCTGAACTGTTTCTAGAAGTGAATCTGGAGTAAGTATCAAAATGTCAGCCGTATCTGGATCGCATCCGAACTATTTCTAAAAGGAATCTGGAATAAGTATCGGAATGTCATCCGCTTCTGGATCGCATCTGAACCGTTTCTAGAAGGGAATCTGGAGTAAGTATCAGAATGTCAGCCGTATCTGGATCGCATCTGAACTGTTTCTAGAAGGAACTTGGAATAAGTATCAGAATGTCATCCACGCCTGGATCGCATCTGAACAGTTTCTAGAAGAGTGTATGAGAAGGAGCCCGTGTAGGATTGCTTCAGTTGGCCGTGTAGATAATTATCCTGGCTTGTTTCAGGAATTAATCTACAATCAGTTGTCCTCAGATAGTTGTCATGTCTTGTTTCAGGTATTAATCTGGAACTTATTTTTATTGGTCATAGAGATAGTTGCCCTGGCTGGTTTCAGGTATTAATCTCTGACCTTAGAAAGAAAGATAGTTTTCCTGGCTTGTTACAGGTATTAATCTTCACTATGCTCATGTAGATAGTTTTCCTGGCTTGTTACAGGTATTAATCTAAAATCGGTCGTCCACAGATAGTTGTCCTGGCTTGTTACAGGTATTAATCTGGAACTTGTTTTTTGTTGGTCACATGGATAATTTTCCCGTCTGGTTTCGGGTATTAATCCTTGACCTGTTGTATTTATTGGTAAACATGTCTTGCTTTGAGAGTTCATACCACTTGGTCGTGTAGATAGTTTCCCCGTCTAGTTTCTGGCATTAATCTTTGACCTGCTGTGCATAAGTTGATAGTATTTGTCTATCTGCGAATTCAACCTGAAAAGGTAAAACTAGTTTCATGCAATGTTATGATGTATGAAATGCATGGCGTAATTATGTTTCTCAAAACAAATGATATTGTGCTATATGTGTTTCTTATGCATATGATGTGACGTATGAAATGTGAAATGTTATTGAAGTATATTTTTTGTCTGGGAAAATAGATCCTGGACAAATGTTGGGGAGTCTTGGGAAGCTGAATCCCGGACTGCCGTTAAGGATGAAGAGTATGCACACCTTCATACCTTGTTTTAGAATGTTTCCGCTGGGGATTCCTATTTTGTTGTTTAAGGAGAACTCCGTTGGGGAATATTGAATTTGTTCTAGGGAAAACTCTGTGGAGAGTGTTGATTTCTGCTTGGGGAAAAAGAGTTTAGGATTTTTAGTTGTTCGTTGCTCTACTGGGGATTTATTTCTTGATTGAAGAGAATGGAAATTAATAACTTGTTGGGGATAAAGGAGTTAACTATTATCCAGTTGACTTCCAGGCTTTGCAGCAACTCACTGGGGATTGTAGAAAAGCCTACTGGGGAAGAAGGGTTATGGTCTCTTGACTTGTGATAGTCTGAAAGGAAAATTCAAGCTGGGAATCTTGCCATTTGTTAGGGAAATAAACCCTATTGCCAATCTGTTGGAGAAGCGTCTTCTCTTGGCAGAACTCCTCAAGGATTCTTTTTGAGACCAACTTAGTTGGGAAGAAGGTTTTCCAGAGATTGAAACTCTGGCTGGGGATTTCCTGGATCCAACTTTGTGGGTATATCCATGAATTTGGCCTGGAGGGGTTTGTACCTATATCCGTGAAGATTATTCTGTGGGGATAACCTTATAGAGATAACTTTATGGGGATTTTACTGAGGATTACCCTATGAAAAGGGGCTTTGTGGGAATTTGTCACTTCCCCTAGTAGAAAGTGTTGTAGCATTGCCAGAAGAATGTTTGCTTGGTCGTATGTGACCCTTTGCCGGAATTCAAGTTCGATGCCCCAAGTGATTCAGATAAAGACCTGCCCCTGGTTACTCAGCACTTCTTGAGAGATTTCTTGAAATCTTGACTTGATTGCCCCAGATGAGTTTGGACAATGACATGCCATGCCGCCTTTCTTATAGGAGATTTGTCATTCGAAGTGTCTTCCTATTTAAAATGATTTTGTTTCTTGAGAATATTTCCGTTCATTGGATGTTCGTCATGCGAATTTCTCTATTGTCAAACAAATAGCTATATGCAAACAACGGTATTCAAAATAATGCAAATTTTATGCTTGTCTTGAAGTTTTGAAAATGAATTTTTAACAAATAAGGAGTTTTGTAAGAATGTGAATTCAACTCTGGATTTACAGTAATCCTTACAGGAGTAAGGATACCTTTTGTAACAGTATGCTTGCGAACTAACCCATGCTTCAATTAGGACTTCTGAAGGGTTGTAGCATGGTCTGGCTCACAGTTTTAAGAAATAAAGGATAAGGCTCAAAGTGTATTTGTACCCGCCCATTCTTCATGATGTTCTCTTGTCCTAAACTCTGTTAATTATGCGTTTGAATTCCAATTAAGTCTGAAATGACGTTTTGGTGATGGTTCAGACAAGTTAAGTTTGTTGGAAGGCAGTCATTTTTGCAACACTTTTCATATTGTTGAGGATTTGTAGCGTCCTCTATTTTATTTATTATCCCTGATTTTTTCCTGACTGTTCTCGTTTTAAGATTACAGTCAGCGGGATGCCCCCAGTTTTCTTAAGTCTCCTTCGTAGATTTTGACTTAGTGGGCTTTTCTTTTGAGGGATAATGACTGCCTATTTGATAGGGAACCATCACCGTCTTTGGATTCAGCAATATGTTTTTGGTGTCATTTGTTGTGTACGAAGTGAGAGTTTGCGATTGAACGTGCATTTGAATTAACTGAGAGACTACCCTTCCCCATGTTTTGATTAAAGGTTTCAATTTGTGTAAAAAAGGAAACTCCTACTTCTTTGGCTCGAAGGGGTTGACTAGGGATTATCTTACTTATAACTCTAGTGTTTAAGAATTGAAAGAACGTCTATATATCATCAACAAGGTCTGTCCAAAAGCATATTGTATGAGATTATGGCATTGTTTTCGTCATCTGTCCCATCATCTGGATCTTCATTGTGGCTATCTCAGTTTGTGGCTGTTTCAACTAGGTCATCCTCGTCGTCCTCAGGATTCTTCATGGTCATGCCCCTAGTGAGGAGTGCTCTCACTTCTTCTTTCCCCTTGGATAGGTTCAAGAACATTTCTTGAAGTTGAGCATTTTGAGTTTGAATTCCCTTGATAGTTTGTTATAGAGCCATCTCTACTGAAATAAACAGTAAGCAGATGAGAGACCAGTGTGGGGAAAACCTTTCATGATATGATGCATGATATGTGGATGCATGTTTTCAAGGATCTCGCGGGGTAAACACAAGAATATGTTAGAAATTTAACTTTGCTTACAACTTTGATTGGAGAACTTCGTATTGGTGGATGTCCTTTCACAAGAATCAAGCTCACCATGTCAAGTGGGTCATATCCCTTGACCCAAGTTATCATGCTTTGGTCTTTGATGGTGTTTGGTTAGAGGGGAATAAATCGTCTTTCCCCTAGATAGACGTCTGGTTCAACATGTCCCAGCATCATAGGCCCTTGAGATCCTTGAAATGGTTATTGAAAAATTATATGGTATGATGTCATGATGTTATGTACAAGTATACAAAGCAAACAAGTTGTTATGTGCAAATAATCATATACACACAAAGCAGGCAAGTCCTTAGGTTCAGGCTTGCATGGAGTTTGTAGGTAAGTACCCTCTTGAAGTTTAGCTGACTCAATCTATCCTAGTAATAGTAACCGGGTTCTAGGGGATCTCAATATTATTGACCTTTCTTTTAGGCATTGTTCTAGCTCAAGCACCAAAGTATTCCGGCCAGAATATCCCAAAAGCCCAATCTCAATGAGTGTAGCATCGAGTATCAACCAATCTTTGGTCGGAACCAAATTCGGCCATCTCACTACTTTCTAGTGGCTTAGGATGAGTCAATTAAAGGTTCTAAAGGTCAGTTAGCGCTTAATGACACTATAAGGAAGCCTAATGTTATCCTTGATTGACTCAAGGAACATTAGTACAAGCCAGAGTATCACGCTAACGTAGCTATCACTTTGTCCATATTGGTCTACACCGTGCAACCTCCATGATTTATTGCTACTTACCTAAAAAGGTGCCCTAGATCCGGGTGTAGGATCTTTAACGATAACTCAAACAAGGACCCAAAAATTTAAAGCAAGCAAGTCAAACAATGAAAGCAAGTAATTATGATCTAGCCCTAAGGTAACCCCACTTTTAAGTCTTAATTCTCCAGCAGAATTGTCAGTTCTATAATATGGTGGGAGAACTAACTTGGTTGTTTTGCGTTTGATCTCAATTGTTGCGGATAGTAAGAGTCGCCTCTGACTTTTCTTTTATCCAATAAGGAAAGGAAGAAAATAATAAGAAACACCTTTAGAGAGGTTTTCTTGAGTTCGGGGGGTAGGTTATAAAAAGGGAAGGTGTTAGCACCCTTTTCATCCGTAGTTATCTACGGGATCTTTGTTGCTTGCTAGATCACTTGCTTTGTTTGAAAATGTGCTTTGTGATGTGGGTTTGAAAAAATTTTGAAAACGTCTTTGTAATGATTCTCGTCTTTATAATAATGCGTACAAAGTGTTGGTTTTGAAGAATAGTTCAAAGAGGTGTTTGTTTGTGGAAGATGTTTTTTTGAAAGTGATTTTGAAAAGTGCCTTTGTAATGATTCTCGTCTCTAAAGGAATGCGTACAAAGAGATTTGTCTTTTAAAAATGTTTTAATTGAGAGTTTTGGTATAAAAATGGTTTTTTAGTTGTGAGCAAACAAGCAACTACGAGCATCCTACCTACTCAAAAAGTCTAATGTTCTTTTCCTCCTCCTTTAGATGTTGCTATCTTACAATTGATTTGGTAAAAAGCCCCTATTGTTGGATGTGAAGGGACGAAAGTGGGTCGTTTGTATAGTCATAGAAGACAACCTACGAGATATTTTATCAATTTCGTTAGGGACTAGATCATTTACCGAAGGAAACATCGAGGGACAACGAGGGACTACGATCTTTTATCGAGGGTCTTTGCTAAAATGCCCATATTCGAGGGACATGACTATTTTCCGAGGAAACAAGTGAGATTACCCTTGAGGTGCATGTGTGTGTATCCTTCAATTACATCCTTTTCAGCTTCCTTTGGTTGGCCTGGAAGTCATTGTGTGGCGAAGCCTAAGGCTTCGAGTCACACCATACTCTTTGCTCTGTTTGCAACTATGAAGTAGCCAGGGGCGAAGCCTAAAGATTCGATTCAATAAACTTGTTTTGTTTTCTTTTTGTTTGAGTCTGTACAGGTTAGTTCTACCATATATTTGGACAAGAAAAACAAACGAAAAGGACAGAAACGAAAAGCAAACAAATGTCATTTACATGCTTGAAACGAAAGTGTTAAGGTCAGGGTGACTTACCTTGCTTGAAGCTGGAAGGTGTTTGTTGGATCTTGAGTTGCTGCCCTGAGTGTTCCTGGATTCGAAGGAAAGAAACAAGTGTGGCTTTTCTTTGTCTGGATTCGAAGGCCAAGAAGAGTGGAGTTGTATTTGTTGTTTCTGGATTCGAAGGAAAAGAACAAGTGTAGTGTTTCTTTTGATGGATTCGAAAGAAGGAACCAAGTGTTGGGTTGGTGTTTCCCTGGTTTCTGGATTCGAAGGGAAGAGACAAGTGTGGTGTTTCTTCTTGATCTTGGATTTGAGAGTGTGTTAAGTGTTTGAGACTTTTTTAGAGTTTGAGAGTTTTTTAGAGTTTGAGAGTTTGAGAGTTTTTGAAGATTCTTTCCCCCAACCAAAAAATCTTTTTCATCTTGCAAATTGTTTCTCTATTTATAGAGAGAGGGTTAGAGATGCTGGAGTAACCAGGTATGTAGGATAACAAGCCATGGTTTGGTTGAAACGAAAGCAAGTTTGACCCCTTTCGTTGTTCCCAAGTTTCAAGTACAAGTGGAGGCCTACTGTCTGTTGGGAGCAGGAGACTGGACTTATGCTTTTGGCACTGCTTGCATTCATACAAAAATCATATTGGGAGCTAACTTTGTGACTAAAGTACTCTTTATAAAAAAAAGGGTACGTAGCATTTTACCATTTTATCCAAGAATGGTATTATTCAGTGGATAAAGCTTTGAATCTTTGTGTAATGTATCACAACTTTGTGTAAGCCTATGATTATGTAAATATTTGGAAGCAACATAGCCTGACAAGTGAGATTTGGAGGATAAGGCTATGAGATTTGATCAATGTTCTTCAACTAGGCTTTCTCGAAGGGTTCAGATTGGATTTAAAGTGTGTTGCTTCGAAGGGGACCAATACTCCAATCGAAGCTTTATGTGAAGGTAATCCTTGTTGTTGTACCCTTAAAATTTACCCTCTCATTTCTCAAGGTATTTCTCACAAGAATTCTAAAAAATTTAAGCTTGCACAAGTACAATTGAATTTTCTAGCATCAAGTTAAAGAGGAAGCTGTTAAAAAAGGGGAAAATAGATAAAAATGATATTTTTGACAAAATTGGAGAAAAGCAAGTCTTCTTCGATTCACCTCCTTCGATTGGCCTTTTGGCATATTTTGATGCGAGCTTGGCTTGCATCCTTCGACTGGGCGAGGGCCTCTGGCGCGTTGGTTTTGATTCACAAGGCAAGAGCTTCCTACATGCCCCTCCGATTGCATCTTTGGCCTCACAAAGTTAGCAATGCAGTGGTTGCCTATGTGCCTGTTTCAATCGGATGTTTGATGCGTGCATGCCTGTGTTGATTGGACAAATTTTCCCTCACACTTGCTTTGATTCACAAGTTAATGACTAGCAGCATACAAGCCTTCGTTTGAGCTATAACTTCTTTCTTGCATGCAAAAGGCTTCCCTCATTCTAGCATGCACAAGGCACAAATCCTCATGTAGCCTCCTTCGATTCCAAGGCAAAAAGCCTCCTTTTGGCACCCTTCAATTGCTCAAATTTACTTCCTGCACACTTTCTTCGTTTGGGCGTGTGACTTTTTTCAAGACAAGCTTAGGCTTACATTCTTTGTTTGGGCTTATGGTTTCCTTCAAATTCAAGTTCGTTTGGCCATATGGACCTTTGGCAGGCAAACTTTTGTTTGAGCAAAGGCCTCTTACATGTTTGGCTTGAAGTCACAAGGAAAAGGCCTCCTGCAATCCCCCTTCGACTCAGAAGCCTTTGGTTTTGCATGTTGGCCAAACTCTCAAGGAATAATTTCCCCTTTAAGCTAGCTCCCTATAGCAAGGACCTCTTGCATGCACCCTTTCGTTTGGCCATGTGACCTCAGGCAGGAAAGCCTTCGACTGGATAAAAACCACCTTCACAAGGTTTCGATTGTAACTTTGATTCCCTTTGAATCGGTATCTTTCGAACCCAACTCTGGGCCCTTCGAAGCAAGTTTGTTTAAATAACTTTGAGCAAATCTCATAGCCTTACCTTACTTGTTAGGCTATGTTACTTTCAAATCTTTATATGATTAGAGGCTTATACAAAGGTTTGAAGCTTTGTCTATTGGATAATATCATTTTTTGTTAAAGTAGTAAAAGGCTACATACCCTTTTTTCGTAAAGGTTACTCTTATCACAAAATCAGCTTCCAACTTGATTCAGGTTTGAACGAAAAGCAGTGCCAGAAGCATATGTCAAATCTCCTTCCAGCAGGCCCCCACTTGTACTAGAAACTGGGGATCAACGAAAAGGGACAAGACTTGTTTCACCCTTAACCAAACCATGGTTTGTCATCATACAAACTTGGTTACTTCAAACACATTCATTCTTTTCTCTATAAATAGAGAAGCATTTGCAAGCTCAAAGGGAGACTTTTTTTAGCTAAGAGGAATGAATCTTCAAAATTCTCAAACTCTCTCAAAACTCATCAAACTCTCAAACACTTAAACACTCATCAAACCCCAACCCAGAATCTAAACATTTCCCCCTTCAAATCTGAAACATCCTCACACCTTGTTACCCTTCGAATCTAGTAGGAAGAACCTCACACTTGTTCTTCTCCTTCGAATCCAGCCTCAGAAACGTCATCTCCATTTCTTCCCTTCGAATCCAGAAGTATCCAGGGCAGCAGCTAAAGGTCCAACTCACACACCCCAGCTTCAAGCAAGGTAAGTCACTCTTAACCTTGTACCTTTCGTTTCTAGCATAACATGTAAATAAACTTTCTTTTTGTTTCAAACATGTACATACCATTGTTCATCTTTTTGTTTCCACCCTTTTACTATGTTTTCATGGCTAATCCTTTTGTTTTTGTTCCTTGAGTTATTAAATATGCTTTAAGAACTAACCTGACCATAAGGTAATACTAGCATGGCCTTGGGCCATGTTGCTGTTTAAAATCTCAAACGAAAGAAATAGGGGGAAGGAAATATGAAATGAAGCTTTAGGCTTCCACACTAACTTCTAAGTCCAAACGAAAGAGGTAGCTAGAGGCACGCCCATACTGATTTCCAAGACCCAATCGAAGGAGGCATCAAAGGACTTAAAGTGAAGAGGGCGCTCCATGTTGAACAAAAGAAGCATCCAGAAATTCAGGCAACACCATATTGGCTTCCAGGCCCTAGTCGAAAGGCATGCCCACGCTGACGTCTAGACCCCAATCGAAAGGCACGCCTTGCTGACTCCAGGCCCAAATAGAAGGAAGCAAAAAAAGGCAAAATCGAAGGGCTGTTCTGCCTAGATCGAAGCATTCATTTTTCCTCTTTTATTTTGTTTTTACCTTTACATTTTCTTGATACTCAATATGGTTGTAATAGTGTAGAATTTATTTTCTGCATTTTTCATTACTTTTGTACAAATGCTAGTAATTAGGATGTATGGCAACATAAAACCCAACAAGTAGACAACCTAAAATTCAAATACAAAATGCATGCAATCAAACACACTTTGTACACATGCACCTCTAGGGTAATCTCACTGGTTGCCTCGGAAAAGTAGTCATGTCCCTCGAATATGGGCATTTTAGCAAAGACCGTCGATAAAAGATCGTAGTCCCTCGATGACCCTCAATGTTGCCTTCGGTAAATGATCTAGTCCCTAAACAACATTGCTAAAATGTCCCATAGGTTGCCTTCTATGACTATACAAACATCCTGCGCCCATCCCTTCACATCCAATGATGGGGCTTCTTACCAAATCAATGGTAAGATAGCAACATCTAAAGGAGGAGGAAAAGAACATTTAAGATCTTTTGAGTAGGTAGGTTGCTCCTAGTTTCTCGCTTTCTCACAACAAAAACATTTTTACACCCACACTTTCATTTTGAAATATTTTCAAAAGACAAAGATTTGTGTACGCGTTCTTATAGAGATGACAACCATTACAAAGACACTTTTCAAAATCACTTTCAAAAACACATTCCACAAACACCTCTTTGAACTATTTTCAAAACAACACTTTGTACGCATTCTTATAGAAACGAGAACCACTATAAAGACATTTTCAAAATACTTTCAAAACCCACACCACAAGCACATTTCCAAACAAAAGCAAGTGATCTAGCAAGCAACTAAGAGCCCGTAGATAACTACGGATGGAAAGGGTGCTAATACCTTCCCTTTTCATAACCTACCCCCTAAACTCAAGAAATAATCTCAAAGGTATTTCTTGTTCTTTTCAACCTTTCCTTATTGGATAAAATAAAAGTCGGTGGTGACTCTTATTATCCATAACAATTGCAAACAAACGCAAAACACCCAAGTCAGTTCTCCCACCGTGTTACACTTGTCCAATTCGAAAGCTTGTCTGCAGGAGGTCACTGCTTTATGACTCCAAGCAAGCATACAAGAGGCCATTTCTCCAACAAAGGTTTGTATGAATAGCCAATGTCCAATTGAAATCTGCATGCAGGAGGTCACATGGCCAAATAAAGGATGTATACCAATATTGAACGAATAAACTTAATATTCAAACGAAAGCAAGAATCAAGCTTTTTCAAAATAAATCCAATGCCCAATCAAAGTAGGAATCAAGCTTGCTCAAAATAAGTCCAATGCCCAATCGAAGCTTGCATGTGGGTAGTCAAGCAAACATGTAAGGCCAATGGTGCAATCGAAGCTTGCATGCAGGAGGTCCCTACATTGGATCAAAGGAAGCCTTCAGAAGGCCAATGCCTTCTGAATCAAAGGAAGTTTTCAGAAGGTCATCACCTTCTTAATCAAAAGAAGCCAGTAGGAAGCCACTGACTTTTGAATCGAAGGACACCAACAGAAGGCCCTTGTCTTCTGAATCAAAGGAGGTTGTTTCAAAGGGAAACAAATGCACAGTCGAAACTTGTATAAATCAAACAAGCAAAATGCAAATTCTTCAATTGAAGCTTGGAAATTTGAAGCAAGTTTGAAGGAGGTCAGGTGCTCAATCGAAACCCCTGAATCAAGCCTGCTCGAAGGAAGTTAGATGCCTAATCGAAGAAAATTTTGTGCAGCCTTGACTTAGTAGAAATTTTGTGAGAAAAATCTTTGAGAAATGAGAGGGAAAATTTTGAGGTACAACACACTGGATCTGCAACATGTTTGTTAGAAAAATAAAAAACTCATAGCCTGGGATAAAACCCAACCCCTCTAGCTTTACAAACGTGCACTTCACCACTCAACCAACCTGCTTATTCGTTGATATAATAAAATGAAAATAATATAATGAGAAATCAGTTAAAATTTCAAATTTTAAATGCACACCAAGCTGGATTCAAATGGACCAATAGTGTAGCAACGCATGGGCCACCAGAGTCAATAGAAGTCACAGGTTCCGGAGTCAGACTCCGGTCACTTTCTTCGGTTGACTAAAAACTTAAAACCTGCAAAAATGCAAGATTATCCTACATAAAACCCAACCCTGAGCTCGATTATGGCCATAGATTAGCCTGAGAGTCCCTATATCAATGAAAACGAAACACGACTGAAGCTTTTCCCTAACAATGAAAAATCTTCTCCCTTGCATTAAACCTTGCATGTAATGACTCTAAGCAGCCACAATCATCAGTATGAAGATATATATGCATGCATAATTCATTGATATTGCATAATAGAAAGATTCGAGTTCAAGAAAGTATACCAAACCGGTGATGCTCGAGGGAGAGATCCTAGGCACGATTTGGCTTAAGCGATGGTTGGTATAAGCTCCTGGGAATCTTAGGGTGATGATGGAACGCCTGGAATGGACGGAAGGAAGCTAGATCGTATGATATGAGTTTCACCTGCTTTGAAAATTTTTTTGTAAATTTTCTCTTAGGGTTTAGAGGCAGTTGCGCGTGTCCTCTTGGTCTAGGGTTTCCGTGTATATATATATATATATATATATATATATATATATATATATATATATATATATATATATATATATATATATATATATATATATATATATATATATATATATATATATATATATATATATATATATATATATATATATATATATATATATATATATATATATATATATATATATATATATATATATATATATATATATATATATATATATATATATATAAGATTAGGGTAACAAAAAGAGTCCAAATCTTTGCATATTATGATGAAAAGATATGAGTTTATTATTGCATGAAACTTGCTATATTTGATCCAATCTCATGCCAATCTATTTAGTCCTTTTTTTGACAGCTATTTATGAGCTCTTGGGCCTCCAACATGGTCACTTCTCAAGCCTTACATGCCTCATACATTAATCTTGCATTTATTTAATTTATTTTGAATTTATTTGGATAAAAATAAAAAATAAATAAAATAAAAATCAATCTCGTGCATGGGTGATTTTATAGGTTTTTGGACATGTCATGAATATGTTCAAGTCTAAAAAATTAGGCCCATGAACCTAAAAACACAAATTTGTTCAATGTGTATTTCTTGAAATTTCTCAAAATTCCCAAACTTGTGCAAGCCATAACTTGCTCAATATTTAACCTTTAAAGATGATCTTGGACTTTTTGGAAATCCTAAGATGTCCTCTTCAATATCTATTTTTATCAATATTTCATTTGAAGACTTTTTCTTGATGTAAATGGTCTTGACAAAAAGTGTCTTTTGTTGACTTTTTGAAAGTGACCTGTAATGTATGAGCTTATATCTTCCAAGTGATAAATTTGTTGAACTTGAGGATAAAAGAAAAGTTATAGGGAATTAAATTTTATTCAAAATGAGCTTTTGTTGGGGCAAAAATGATGAATCATGTGAAAGTTATGCTTGGTCAAAGTTCAGTTGACTTTTCCGATAGAAACCCTAATTTAGCAATTCTTGACTTTTGATAAATTAAGTGAACTCTTTGAGGAATCATGATCAACCATTGACCAAATGATTAATATCTCTTCAAAATGTTGATGTTGACAAAAAATATTGAAGTTTGACTGTATATTGGCCTTAGTTGACTTTTGATCTAGTATAGTTGATTTTCAAGCATTTGAACAATTGACTAAGCAAGCTTGTAATTAAAGGCATGAAACTTGGCACGGACATTATTGAAGACATATTAGGGACCATGGAAATCACTAGAGGATTTTGGATACAAAACTTGTTGGTGGAAAGTGAAACCCTAGTTGGGAGTCCATTGCTTAGGAGGAGAATTTGTCTGGCCAATTCTTGGTCAACCATGAGAAATTGAGGACCTCTATGAGTGTGTCTTGAGTAAAGGAGGAGGAAATGAACAAAGACTTTTTGAGTAGGTAGAACATTCATAATTTCTTGCTCACAAACATTTCAAAACAAACATATGTTCAAACACACCAACACCTTAATGAAATATTTTCAAAAGTCAAACACTTTGTATACATTCTTATAGAGACGAGAATCATTACAAAGTTCTCCTAAATGAAGGCACTTTTAAAAAATACTTTCAAAACTATCACAAACACATTCCAAACAAAGTATTTCAAAGTGAGCTAGAACCTAAGAGCCCGTAGATAACTACGGATGAAAAGGGTGCTAATACCTTCCTTTTTCATAACCTACCCCCCGAACTCAATAAAATTCTCAAAGGTCTTTCTTGTTCTTTTCACCCTTTCCTTTATTGGATAAAAGAAAAGTAGGTGGGGACTCTTGTTATCCGCAAAAATTTCGATAAAACACAAAATACCCAAGTCAGTTCTCCCACTTATCACAACTTTCATATTTGGCTTTAATAACAAAAAGAATTTGTTTTATACAGCCCTTCCAAAAAAACAAATAAAATTTAATGGGTCTTAGTAAGAAGGAATTATTCACACCTTTTTGGTCAAAACAGTACCCCCTCCCTTGAAGTGGACTCCTATTTAAAACCTAATGGGCCATCAGATATTGATGGTCCATTTTAAATCGACACACCCATTTTTTATGCTTTAGGGCAGCAAAAAATCATCAGATATTGGCCAAAGGACAGCAAGAACTGATGTCACTTACGGTTACAAATAAGAAGACCAAGAAGAAGGCTTTGATCAACATGGGAAGAGATTTAAGGGCCCCATTCGACAAGTTCAAGTGGTAGAAGACTCCTCCTCTGAGGATGAGAATTAGGATGAAGATACAAGGAGCACTCGTGTTGGGGGTGGTAACAATCTAATCTCTGAGGATAAGGACTATTTTGACGAACAATATCCACCGACTGAAGACAAGTATAAGAAATTGGAGGACATATTGAAGGCTATGGAAATTCAAGTTGTGCTTGGCCTACATTTTGGTGATTTGGGTTTGGTTCTTGGGGTAGCAATCCCCCACAAATTCAAGATTCCATTTTTAACCAAGTACGATGGTGTTTGGTTCCCGAAGCTTCACTTGAGATCTTACGTCCATAAAATTCAACCGCATACCACTAATAAGAAGTTGTGGGCGCACTTCTTTCAAGAGAGTCTGTCTGGGACTCAAAGTGAGTGGTTTTACCATTTAGAAGGTTCCAACATCCACACCTGGGAGGACTTGGCCACTGCTTTCTATCATCAATATCAGTACAATGCCGATTTGGCACCAACTAGAGTGCAGTTACAAAGAATGAACATGGGTTCCAATGAAGGCTTCAAAGAATATGCGCAGAAATGGAGAGACTTGGTTGGCAGGGTGCAACCACCATTGACTGTCAGGGAATTGGTATATATGTTCATGGGAACATTGACTGGGCCATTTTTCAACTTACTAATTGGGAGCTCATCATCTGGGTTCACTGAATTAATCTTGACTAGTGAAAGGATTGAGAGCGATATTAAAAGTGGAAAGATACCCATGGCCTTTGACTCTACATCAAATGCTGTGAAAAAGCCATTTATTGGCAAAAAAATGAGACTAATGTTGTATATGGGTCAAGAAGTCGTGCTGGGAATGACTGTCACCATTCTGTAGGGGTTGTATTAATTTCCAATCCAATTCTAACTCAACGACCTCGTCAACAAAATAATCAACAAAGACCGGATGTTCAAAGAAGACAATTTACCAAAATCAATATGCAATTATCTCAAGCTCTGCAACATCTTTTTAAAATTGACTTGATGACCTTACGAGATCCTCCTTCCAACCCTAACAATGCTTCTCCAAAATACAACCCCAATTCCAAATATGCCTACCACTCGAATAGCCCCGGACATGACACAAATGATTGTTGGTCTCTCAAGAATAAAATCCAATACCTCATTGACAACAAGACCATTGAATTTGATCCTCCTCCAACTCCGAATGTAATCACTGCACATATGCCAAATCATGGCAAAGTTGCCAACGCTATTGAAAATATTACTTTTGTTTCCTCTGTTAATGACTTGACCCCTCCACTAAAGTTTGTTAAAAACAATTTGTTGAAAGTTGAGGGTTTCCCTGGTTTCCTTGAAGATTGTTGTTGTTGTGTTGTGGAAATCAATGGTTGTGAATGGCTGAAAAGAGGTGTTCAACACCTAATGGACAACCATGAGATCCTATTTGAAAGAACTCCACCTATAAAAAGTTTGACTGAAGTTGTCCCTCAAGAATTTGAAGACATATCCATCATCGCTATCTCCAACAAACCTATTAGGATCACTTAAAAAGGTCCTATTAGGATCTCCAATAAACCAGAGATAGCTCCATTGATAATTACAACACCGAGGCCAGTCCCTTATTCTTCCAATAAGGTGGTACCGTGGAATTATGACGCTAAAGTATACTACCATGGTATTAGACAAGATTCTTGGATTGATGAAGACAAGACTGCTGATATTACCAACATTGTTGGGTCTAGCAAGGTGACTAGAATGGGTGAATTTTCTCTCCTGATATTTCACCTCCAACCACCACAACTACACATGTTCGCATTAGTGTTGACAAACCTAGTACTGATGCTAGGGGCAAAGAAAAGATGATTGAGCCTGCCATGATGGAGGTGCCTGCCAAAGAAATTATTACTGAGGAACCCTCTACCAAAGAAATGGAAGAGATTTTTAAGATTATAAGGAAAAGTGATTATGAGATAGTAGATCAGTTGGGGAAAACCCCCTCTAATATTTTTATGCTATATTTGTTACTTTGCTTTGATGCACATGCTCAAGCATTGATAAAATTTCTGAAGAAAGCTCATGTTCCTCAAGAGACTACAATCGATCAGTTTGAAAATTGTAAAGTAAGTTCCAATACCGATAATGGGTTGGGATTTATAGATGCTGATTTAACTCCAGCCATAATAAATCATAATAAAGCTTTGCATGTCTCCATTGAATTCAAAAGAACCACTCTAGCCCATGTATTTGTTGATATTGGTTCCTCTCTGAATGTCCTGCCCAAAGGTTCCCTAGATCGATTAAACTGCAATGGTTTGGTGTTGAAGCCAAGTGACATTGTGGTATGGGCTTTTGACGGATAAAAAAGGATGGTCCGTGGGGAAGTTAATATCCCCATCAAAGTTGGATCTCAAATTTTCAATTCAACTTTCTATGTGATGGATATCCGTCCTGCTTACTCTTGCCTACTTAGACACCCCTGGATACATGGGGCAGGAGCAGTGACTTCTACCCTCCATCAAAAGTTAAAATATTCAGTCAAGGAAAAGAATGTTACCGTCTCTAATGAAGAAGAGTTTATGATTAGCCATCTGAATTCGTTTAAGTATGTCAAGATGGATGGTGAGTTCATAGAAACTCCTTGTCAAGCATTCAAAGTGGTTTCTCCCATGGTTGTTGCTACCAAAGATGTTCCTGATGTTCCAAAAGCTGTTAAAGATGTGCCTAGGATGGCTTCCCTCAAAGATGCTCGCGTTGTGATTGAAGATGGGGGTTGTACCATTTGGGGACAGTTCCCTGACATCTCTTTCAAATCAGACAAATGTGGTTTGGGCTTCACTGCCAAAAATCAAAAGGAGGTCAGATGTGATCGTGCGGGGAAACCACCTCTTCGCATCAGTAATCATGAAGTGAATGCTCTTGAAGACTCTAACGATGACTGTGACTTTGATGACTGGATCTACCCGATTGTTGATGAAGGGCTCAACAAATGGCGTACCAAGGACTTCAATCCCATCTCCTTCAACAAGGAGTAATTACCATTTACTATTTTATCAATTTAAGAACTTTGTCTGTAATTTTAATTAAAACAATGACTTTAAGCCATGTTCCATGCTCGGGGCACCATGGTCCATTTGATAAGGGTTTGTTCATTTTCATATGCCATATGATCATCTAATGAAAAAAAATTGGACACTTTTGCATTTAAATTTTGCGCTCATTGTCTTTCTTTCACTATTGCATTTTCAAAAGAGCCATGTGACCTTACATGCACACACGCACATTTGCAGATCCACATCCACTCCGGATCTCAATGGCAACGACTCTTCTATTGCCATCTATGACTTTGAACATCCAATCTACCAAGCCTAAGACGAAGGCAAAGAAGATTGTGAAATACATGGGGAACTAGCCAGACTTCTGATGTAAGAGGAAAAGGCCATTCAACCGCACGAGGAACCAGTTGAAGTAATCAACCTAGGTATCAAGGAAGACAAGAGGGAAGTCAAGATTGGTGCAAACTTGGAAGGCAGCGTCAAGGGAAGATTGGTTTAGATGTTGCACGACTATGTTGAGGTGTTTGCCTGGTCATATGAAGATATGTCGGGACTTAATACTGACATTGTGGTTCATCGTCTACCAATGAAGGAAGATTGTTCTCCAGTCAAGCAAAAGATTCATCTCATACGACCAGACATGTATGAGAAAATAAAAGTTGAGGTAATAAAACGGTTCGATGCAGGTTTTCTGGAAGTGACGTCATATCCCTAATGGGTGGAAAATGTGGTCCCGGTGCCGAAGAAAGATGGAAAAGTCTGTATGTGTGTAGACTATAGGGATTTAAATAGGGCAAGCCCCAAAGATGATTTACCACTACTGCATATTCACGTCTTGGTAGACAACACTGCTCAACACAAAGTCTTCTCCCTCATGGATGGCTTCTCCGGCTACAACCAAATCAAAATGGCTCCCGAGGACATGGACAAGACCACTTTTGTCACACAGTGCGGAACTTTCTACTATAAGGTCATGCCTTTCGATTTGAAGAATGCATGGGAAACCTATCAATGAGCTATGGTAGCTCTATTTCATGATATGGTCCATCATGAGATAGAAGTGTATGTTGATGATATGATTGCAAGGTCGCAAAATAAGGAACAACACCTTGATCATCATCACAATTTGTTTGAGAGGTTGAAGAAATACAAGCTAAGGTTGAATCCCAACAAATGCACCTTCAGGGTAAGATCTAGAAAACTCTTAGGGTTTATCATCAGTGGAAAAGGTATTAAAGTGGACCCTGCAAAAGTCAAAGCTATACAAGAAATTCCAGCTCCCTGTACTGACAAGGAGGTTAGAGGTTTCTTAGGTCGACTCAACTATATTTCCCAATTCATATCTCACTTGACTGCTACTTGTGAGCCAATCTTCAAATTGTTGAAGAAAGATCAAGTATTCAGATGGAACGACGACTGTCAAGCAGCCTTTGACAAAATTAAAGAATATCTGCAAAAACCTCTCATCCTGATTCCTCCAGTTAAAGGAAGACCTCTAATTATGTACTTGAATGTATTAGATAATTCAATGGGGTGTGTGTTGGGCCAACATGACGAGTCTGTCCGAAAAGAGCATGCAATATACTACCTAAGCAAAAAGTTTACTGACTGTGAAACAAGATATTCATTGCTCGAGAAAACTTGTTGTGCTTTGGCATGGGGTGCTTGCCGGATAAGACAATATATGTTGACTCACACCACTTTGTTGATTTCTAAGATGGACCCTATCAAATACATCTTTGAGAAGTCAGCCCTCTCCGGGCGAATAGCTAGATAGAAAATGACCTTGACTGAATATGATATCCAATACACCACACAAAAGGCCATCAAAGGAAGCATGCTAGTAGATCATTTGGCCCATCAAGCTGTTGATGATTACCAATCCATGAACTTTGAATTCCCATATTAGAATATCATGCTAGTAACTGATTGTGAAAAGCTTGGACCATATGACGGACCTGAACAAAGATCCCGATGGACTATGGTTTTTGATGGAGCTTCCAATGCTTTAGGTAACGGAATTGGTGTTGTGATTGTTTCCCCGAAATGTGGCCATACGCCTTTCACTTCCAAACTATGTTTCAATTTTATAAACAACATGTCCGAGTATGAACCATGCATCTTGGGTCTAAAATCTACTATTTACCTAAGAATTAAGTTCTTGGACGTATACGGGGACTCAGCCCTAGTAATCAGTCAAGTTAAAGGAGAATGGGATACCAAACATCCAAATTTGATTCCTTACAAAGAGTTCGTGTTAACCTTGATCCCATACTTTGAGGAGGTTACCTTTGAACACTTCCCAAGAGAATAAAATTAGTTAGCACATACTTTAGCAACTATGTTGTGATCGGTGGATCTGGAACTGACTGTTTTAAAGCTGGATCGTGAAATGTCGCGGAAGCAAGAGTCGTCACCGTCTTTTATTTTCTCCAAATGGAAAGGACAAAAGCATAGAAAAATTCCTTATAGAGATTGCTCTCGGTTCGGGAGGTAGATTATAGAAAGGGAAGGTGTTAGCACCCTTTCTATCCATGGTTATCCATGGGCTCTTAGATACTTGCTCATTTGTGTTTTCAAAAATGGTTTGTTTGCTTTTCAACTGTGGGTTTTAAAAAAGTTTCTTTGAAAATTTCAGTTCGGCTCTTGTATCGGTCCTCAAGAGTGTTTGAAAAGTTGCTTTCGAAATCTTTTTGAAAAGGTGTCGGTGTGAAAAGTATTTTTTATTTGTTTTGAAATTAGAGAAAGTATCTAGAGTTGTCTACCTACCCTAAGGAATTCGTCTGTGTAAATGTCCTTAAAGTAGTGCCATCCCACCATTGAGAGGTAGGTAGCACCACCGTTGGAGGTGTTCGGGTCAATTCGAAGGTTCGGGACATGGTGATCACCAGAGCAATAGGAAGACACCTTAGAAGCTACCCTCATGCCAGGTTCCTGGATCATGAGGACTTACTAAAACGTCCTCTACTCGACGATCACCTTTTGAGGGGCAAGGCAACAGTGAGGCGTACCCTAGGGGTGGTGTGTGATTTGTGTGTCGTTTTCAGATATTTTTGTCTTGTTCATGTAATTAGTGATCTACGCGTTGCTTTTATTTTAACATTCATTCTTGCATGCAATAGTTAACAGTTTAAAAGATGCGGAATTTAAAAGTTCCTACGCTATTACAAAGGCGCGGGTCCACATCGCCAAATTTAATCCAGGACCCGATTTGAAATAAAATAAAGAATGCGGAAAAGATAAATGTCTGATTTACACGGCTTTGGGAGAATTACATGAATATTATAAGAAAGGAAATAAATGCGCGAAATGAACTGATAATCGAAAGCGAGGGCGTTGGACCCTTTTTAAGGAAATTAAACTATAATTATGAAATTAATTAAATTAAAATAAAAAGAAAAGATTTTTTTTGGAGTTTTTTGTATTTATGGATTTTTATGAGAGAATTAAATGAAATTTAAACCTAATTCTAACTATTTTAATTTATTAAGAAAATATGAAAATTAAACCTAAAGTTAACCTAATTAATTAATATAATTTGATTTATAAACATAAATAATTAATTATTAGTGGTGATAAAAGAAAAGGAAAAAAGATAAAAGTAATTAAAACCCTAATTCTACAATTTTTAAGTTTATTAAGAAAATGTTTAAAATTATGCCTAGAATTTAAAACTAAATTAATTAACAAAGGTTTTATTTACAAAAAAACATTTAAATAAAATATATTTTTTATTTTGTGACTTTTTTATTTTTTATTATTTTTATATTTTATGAAAAAAAATATTAATTTGAAGAATTAAATTAAAATTGAACTAAACAAATAAAAGAAGAAAAGAAAATGGAAGAGGGCAAACCAAAGGGGGTGTTGTCCCCAAACTGGAGGAATTGTCTAGCAATTAGGCCCATTTATTCCTGGCCCTTTTGACTTTTCCTGGAAGCGTGTGTACGCGTTGACTGGTGAGTATGATGTTCATCAAGTCTGGGCCCTTGGATGGACGTTCTAGGACATGTGGCGTGCTTGAGTATTGAGTGTATGGTGAACCCTGGGGTTGAAGCTGCATGGGATTATATTGAAACAAAATATATTAAGAATATGGGGGGACCTGGGAATCGAACCCAGGTCCCAGAGATTACCAAACGCCTTGTCCACCAACGGAGCTGTTAACACGCGTTGTATGTAAAATAACGAATAAACAATATAAGAGAAAGTTGGTTAGTGACGTAGAAACAAAAAAAAAACGCGCGTTGAATTCAAATTATCCAGTCACAGCTTGCCACATGATCTTCTTCTTCGTTGTCCCTGAAACAAAAAAGAAGTAGCGGGGGTTTTAAACCCCCTCAAAATGCAGCCTTTTCCAAAATAGCGATTAGCATGTGAGGCCATATAAATTGGGCGCGACTGGTGTATTAAATTCGTCCAAGCGTCCTGAGTCTAACCATGGTACTGGGATGTCTTGATTTTACAATATATGTAAACGCCCAATTTGGAGCTTGAGGAACCCTAGCTAGCTTCAATGGTGAATTCGCGTATAGGCAAGGAAAACTCAATTAAACAATATGGTTAGCTTCAGAATGATAAGACTAGTACAAAACAATCATTAGAACTCAAAATTATGGCATGAATGATGAAATACGATTATGCAAAAGAGATGAAACAATTTGACTGCTAGGTACCAATTCTGGGTGCTATGGACGTGGAAAAGTATCCAGTCAGGTTCAGTGATGCCTTAGGAAGCTTTTGCAATTGGTATTTTGCTTTGAATCGTGCTAGAATGTAGTTTTCAGTTTTCACTTTTTTTGATAAAATTGCAAAAGTTGTTCTTGAGATGGGGCGCAGCTTTCAGCTTCTTAGGCATTAGGTTTTGCTTCTCTTATATGAGTGATGGATTAGGGTTGAAAAAATATGTCCAAAACCTTTTGCATTGATGGAAAGAATATTTGATTTTCATGCATATTTTTCCAAATCTTTTTCACATGTTTTTGATTCCAATCATGGCCAATCACCTTGATTCTTTCCATATCAGATAGTGCACGAAATCTTGAAGGTATTTCATGCATAAAAAGATTTGAAAAGCTTGTTTTAGTACTTTTTCCCATATTTTATTTTATTAAATGAATTAATAGTAATTAAAAATTCAAATAAATAAATAAAAATGATGAATAAATCCCCTTTGGGCCAAATGGTCGTGCATATGCTTTGGATGATGAATCTTGGAAGAAAATGTGGCCCATTAGCAAATTTAAGGTATATGAAGCAAAGTTGACTTTTCAAAATTCCCAAAAATTTCCCAACTTCCACAAGGCATATCTTGCTCAATTTTTAAGCTTTGATCATGTTCTTGGACATTTTGGAAAGGTCTTGAAGTCCTCTAACAAATTCCTTTGGTCCCATGTCATTTTGATTTACCAATCTCAAGTTATGGCCTTTGACTTAAAGTCCCTTTTTGTTGACTTTTGAAAATGACCTATAATGTTGAAATTGATAACTTTTTGTGAGAGCATTTCTTGGACTTGAAGTGTGAAGAGGAGTTGTAGGAAATGTCTTTCTCTTCAAAATGAGCTTTGGAGGGAATTTTTATGATAAACCATGTGGAAGTTATGCCTTGGTCAAGTTACAGTTGACTTTTTCAACTGTCCAAATATGGAAACTTTTGCATCTTGAGACTTTTTGAGCCAAGCTTTGAGAATCATGATCAAGCATTGATCAAATGATGTTTGTGGCTTCAAAATGAGATGTTGACCAAAAATTTGAACTTTTGACTGTCAAATGACCATTTTGCCCCTGCAGTTGACTGTAGGGCAATTAGGGTTTTTGACTGTGCAATTTTGTGCTGTAAGTCTTGAAACTTGGCATGAGGGTGCTTGACCATGTTTATAGGCATGTGAGACTTGATTGGACCCTTGGAAACTTCATTTACTTTGCCAGAACCAAAACCCTAGTTCTTGACTGTTAGGAGGCCCTTGAACTGTGCAACCCTTGGGGAGATTTTGAAGCTTTGACTTGGCAAATTTTGAAGAATATGGGAGGGCAAATTTTGGGGTACAACAGTTGCCCCTGTTCAATCTTCTTAGACCTGAGGATGCAGATTGGCTGACGTGCCTTTCGTAATCCGAAGGTGGAAGATGATTGAACACTAGAGTGCCCAGAAATTTGCGCTCACATAGTAGCAGTGTGATGGTGGAATGGGCTTATAGATGCCATTTGGAGATTGATGGATAGGATGATGGGCTTATAGATGCCATGCTGAGAGATGATGGATGGTGGATGGGCTTATAGATGCCATCTGGATGTTGATCGCGTAAGAGATTTCTTAGCGAGAGCTTGCGTACCTGAAAAAGTAAAATGATTACCTGACCTGTTACAGGAGCTGGTCTTCAAATTCTTTGTGTAGATGTGCCCTGACTGGTTACAGGAATTGAATCTGGAGCTTCAAACGGCGATGAATGAACCAGGGATGGTTACTACCTCAACAGGAACGGTGAGAGAACCTTGGATGATTACTACCTCAACAGGAACGTTGAGAGAATCTGGGGACGATTACTACCTCAACAGGAACGCTGAGAGAATCTTGGACGATTACTACCTCAACAGTAACGCTGAGAGAATCTTGGATATCTTCTACTGAGTCTTAATCTGGAAAATCTTTTAGGGGTCGATTTAACTGGACTAGAGAAGGCCTTTGACTGGATAAGAAACAGAAAAAATCTTAGGGTCGATTTAACTGAACCGGTCTAGGTCTTGAAATCTTCAACTGGATAAGAAACAGGGAGATCTTAGGGTCGATCTGACTGAACCAGAGAAGGCCTTTGACTGGATAAGAAACATGAAAATCTTAGGGTCGATTTAACTGAACCGGTCTAGGTCTTGGAATCTTCAACTGGATAAGAAACAGGGAGATCTTAGGGTCGATCCGACTGAACCAGAGAAGGCCTTTGACTGGATAAGAAACAGGAAAATCTTAGGGTCGATTTAACTGAACCGGTCTAGGTCTTGGAATCTTCAACTGGATAAGAAACAGGGAGATCTTAGGGTCGATCTGACTGAACCAGAGAAGGCCTTCGACTGGATAAGAAACAGGAAAATCTTAGGGTCGATTTAACTGAACCAGTCTAGGTCTTGGAATGTAGCTGAGAACTTAACTGAATCTTTCCTGAAAGGTAAAGGTCAGTCATATGCGATGCATGATATGGATCAAGCAATGCTGTTCTCAACATAAATGAGATTTGTAAGATATGATGCGTATATGCATGCTATAATGTATGGAAATGTGATGTCTATGAATGTATCTTTTCGTCTTAGGAAAATAAATCCTTGACGGGTGCCGGGAAGTCACTCCTGGGCTGATGTTGAAGAATAGATCTCGTCGTTTCCGCTGGGGATGATAGTTGCGAGAATACCGGTCAGAGAAGATAACTCCGTTGAGGAATAAACTTGGCGAATGGATTACTCTGCGGGGAGAAAATTATTCTAGCGATCTTGCTGGGGAACAATACTCTGTGGGGAGAGAAGCACTTTGCTGAAATGTTGACGGTAACTTCGCTGGGGATACCATTGTTGTGTTGGAAGTGTTAATAGACTTCGCTGGGGATAGGAAGACTTTGTCGAGGACGATCTTTCCGTGGCTTTTGGCTGAGGATAACCTAGTTATATCCTGGTAGGGAAATAACTCTTTGAATAAAGCCGGGAGACGCGTTCGTGCTCTGCGGGGGTAAGCTTCCAGAATCTATTGGGGATAAGCTTACTGCTTGGGGAGATGGATTCCAACTTTCTTGGGGAAACTGGATTGGACTCTCCTGGGGAAGTTTTGAACTGTATTGGGGGAAGTGACTCCACCAAATGTTTGATATACCTCCGGGGAACAATCTTTAGGCCAAGATTGCCGGGGATGCTTGTTAAAATGCATATATACTGCTGGGGAATGTTGAGATCTGCGGGAGGATACCCAACTTCCTTAAGTTTGACTGTAACTTTGCTCGGGGAGAGTGTATTGACTTGTTGGCTCACTCTCTGGAGAATTAAGATATCTGATTATGTTCTTCAGCTGAAATCACCTTGGTACCTGGGTGGACGGAACAATTAGACCGCTTTTAGACAACTCTTTATTGTCCCTGTTTCTAATGTTACCTGTAATTAATCCTTTGTTTCGTATGCAAGTATTCATGAGTTAGCAAATTATTGTCAATGCATATATCACAAATTGAACCTTGGACGTTCTTCGCAAAACAAAACAGAAAAGGAAAAACAATTGGCAATTTTAACTGAAAAGTGTATTTGTATTGATTTTTGAATTTGCCGGTAAATAGGCGTTTATGTACAAGGGGCTGATGTCCTAGTAAGAGAACGCCGCCGAACAAAAGAGTTTATACAAATTTGTACAAGAGAAAATAAAACAGCTGTGTAAAATGAATGATCCCACTAGGTTTCAATTCTGCTATTGCCTTTATATCTCCGAGCGTCTCATCACTTGATGACCTTAGTTGAAGATGAAGTTGATTGATCGATGCCGTCTGAACTTGATGTAGATACCAGATTCTGGATGCAAAGTGATCCAATGAGACATAGTATTACGCTTTATCCCTAACTTTTGCCTGGACCGCCCTTTCGGGTTTTCAGTCCACCGGGATACCCATTTTTGCCCAAGCCGCCTTTTCAGGTTTTCGACTTGCCGGGTGTACGGATTTTTTCATTTCATCCCTTCATTTTGCCCGAACCCTTTTGGTTCGCCAGGAAGCCCTAATTTTTGCCTAGGTATGTCAACCTAGCGGGTCTTTTTCATGCGTAGTATCTTTTTACTATGTCTGCATTGGCGGGGTGAGGAAGGTCGTCACCATCCATGTTGGTTAGAATCATGGCTCCTCCTGAGAACACATGTTTAACCACAAATGGCCCTTCGTACGTAGGGGTCCATTTGCCCCTTGGATCACTCTGAGGAAGGATGATTCGCTTGATTACCAGATCCCCAACTTGATATTCCTGTGGTCTGACTTTTTTGTTAAATGCCCTGATCATCCGTTTCTGATACGTCTGACCATGACAGATAGCAGCAAGTCTCTTTTCATCAATAAGTTTTAACTGATCAAGTCGTGTCTGGATCCAATCATCTTCGTTCAGATCTGCATCCTTCATTATCCGGAGAGAGGGTATTTGCACTTCGATCGGTAAGACTGCCTCCATGCCGTAGACCAAGGAGAAAGGAGTTGCCCCGGTTGACGTCCTGGCTGAGGTACGGTACCCATGTAGAGAGAACAGTAACATCTCGTGCCAATCTTTATAAGTCACTGTCATCTTCTGCACGATTTTCTTGAAATTTTTATTTGCTGCTTCTACAGCCCCATTCATCTTCGGTCGATAAGGAGAAGAGTTGTGGTGCTGTATCTTAAATTGTTTGCAGAGCTCAGTGATCATCTTGTTATTGAGATCGGTACCGTTGTCTGTAATAATTCTTTCTGGGACACCGTATCGACAGATCAGATTGTGCCGAATGAACCGTGCCACAACAGTCTTGGTTACCGTAGCATAGGAAGCTGCTTCAACCCACTTCGTGAAGTAATCAAACGCTACCAGGATGAAGCGATGCCCGTTGGATGCCGTAGGTTTAATCTCACCGATCATATCTATGCCCCACATTGCGAACGGCCAAGGCGCAGTCAGGACATTTAGAGGAACTGGAGGAACATGCACCTTGTCTGCATATATCTGGCATTTATGGCATGTCCGAGAGTGCTGGTAACAGTCGGCTTCCATAGTGGACCAGAAATACCCTGCCCGAAGGATTTTCTTCGCCATAGTGTGTCCACTAGAATGTGTTCCGAAGGTTCCTTCATGTAACTCTTCCATGATCCTTTCTGCTTCTGTCTTATCCACACAACGCAGTAAGGTCGAATCATGGTTTCGCTTATACAGGATGTCGTTGCTAAGGAAGAACTTCGCTGCGAACCTTCTCAGGAACTTCTTATCGTTGACAGACGCACCTTCAGGGTATTCCTGAGCTTCCAAGTATCTCTTCACCTCATGGTACCAAGGCTTCTCAGTCACCAATTCAGTCTCAAGATCACAACAGTATGTCGGTTCGTCCAGTTTCCAGATGATGATCCGGGGAGCCTCATTATCCCGTTTGACCTTGAACATAGAAGACATTGTAGCTAACGCGTCCGCCAGCTGATTCTCCTCTCTTGGGAAATGTTCAAAGGTTATCTTCGTGAAGTGAGGGATCAATGTCAACACACATTCTCTGTAAGGAATAAGATTCGGATGTTTCGTATCCCACTCTCCTTTGATCTGATTGATCACGAGACCGGAATCTCTGAAGACACTCAGAAACTTGATCCTTAAGTCAATCACGGCTTGGAGATCCATGATGCATGCCTCATACTCCGCCATGTTGTTGGTACAGTTGAAACATAGCCGGGCAGTGAGTGGAGTATGAGTGCCTTGAGGGGATATGATCACAGCGCCGATACCGTTACCCAAAGCATTGGAGGCTCCGTCAAAGTGCATAGACCATCGGGATCCTTTCTCAGGTCCTTCATCCGGTCCAGGTACTTCACAATCAGTCACAATCATGATGCTCTCGTCTGGAAACTCGAAGTTCATTGACTGATAGTCGTCTACGGCCTGATGTGCCAAGTGGTCTGCCAATACACTTCCTTTGATGGCTTTTTGGGTCGTGTAATGGATGTCGTATTCCGTCAAGATCATCTGCCATCTTGCAATTCTCCCAGACAGAGCGGGCTTTTCAAATATGTACTTTATAGGATCCATCTTTGAGATCAACAAGGTAGTGTGAGTCAGCATATAATGTCTCAGCCGGCGAGCAGCCCATACCAAAGCGCAACAAGTTTTCTCAAGCAGTGAGTATCGGGTCTCACAATCGGTAAACTTTTTGCTAAGGTAATAAATGGCATGCTCTTTTCGGCCAGACTCGTCATGCTGCCCCAGCACACACCCCATTGAGTTGTCAAGTACTGTCAGGTATAGTATCAGAGGTCTCCCCTCAACCGGTGGCATAAGGATGGGTGGTTCTTGGAGATACTCCCTGATTCTGTCAAAAGCAGCCTGACATTCATCATTCCAACGTACTACCTGATCTTTCATCAGCAGCTTGAAGATTGGCTCACAGGTAGCAGTCAGGTGCGAGATGAATCGAGCAATGTAATTCAGGCGTCCTAAAAAGCCTTTGACTTCTTTCTCAGTCTTAGGAACTGGAATCTCTTGAATAGCTTTAACCTTGGCAGGGTCTACTTGAATACCCTTATCACTTACAACAAAGCCTAGCAACTTCCCAGATCTTACCCCGAAGGTGCACTTGTTCGGGTTCAACCTCAGCTTGTACAACTTCAGGAGGTCAAACAACTTCTGCAGATGATCTAAGTGCTCTTCCTCAGTTTGAGACCTTGCGATCATGTCGTCAACATACACTTCTATCTCATGATGGATCATATCATGAAATAAAGCAACCATGGCATGTTGGTAGGTTGCCCCAGCGTTCTTCAGTCCAAAAGGCATGACCTTGTAGCAGAAGGTGCCCCACTGAGTAACAAAGGTAGTTTTTTCCATGTCTTCAGGTGCCATCTTGATCTGATTGTAACCTGAAAAACCATCCATGAAAGAGAACACCTTATGCTGAGTTGTATTGTCAACAAGGACGTCAATGTGAGGTAGGGGGAAGTCATCTTTGGGGCTGGCCCTATTCAGATCCCTGTAATCGACACACATTCTGACCTTTCCATCCTTCTTTGGTACTGGCACCACATTAGCAACCCACTGAGGGTAAGAAGTCACTGCAAGGAACCCGGCATCAAACTGTTTCATAACCTCGGCTTTAATCTTCTCGGACATCTCTGGACGCATACGGCGGACCTTTTGCTTAACCGGAGGGCAGTCTTCCTTAGTAGGCAAGTGATGGACCACAATATCGGTATCCAACCCGGGCATGTCTTCGTAGGACCAGGAAAAGATCTCCATATAATCATGTAACATCTGAGTCAACCGTTGCTTCACGCTGAGCTCTAGGTTGGCACCAATCTTTACCTCCTTTCTGTCTGTCTCAGTACCCAGATTTATTGTTTCCACTGGCTCTTCGTGTGGTTGAATTGCCCTTTCTTCCTGGAGCAACAGTCTTGCAAGCTCGCCAGGCATTTCGCAATCATCTTCACCTTCGTCTTCGGCTAAGTTGATCGGATTTTCGAAGTCATAACTGGAAGTAGCAAAGTCGTTACCAGTGAGATCCAGAGTGGATTGAAACCTGTATGAGTGAGTGTGTGTAAATACAGCTGTTTTGCGATATAAAGAAAGGAAAGAAGGAAAAGGAGCATAATATTTGAAATGCGAGAAAACGTCCAAGATTTTTATTCATGATATATGAAATGACAATTTATATGCCCTCACAAATGAAGCCACGGTGCCCCGGGTAAGACACCGGGCCATAGAGTTTTAATTGTTTATTACAAATAACAAAACATAGAGAATTCATTACTCAGTAACAAGAGAAACAAGTAGGTTGTCCTTTGCAATCCAATTGCTATGTTCACTGTCGGTTGCCGGGTAAATCCAGCTGTCGAACTCAGCTTCATCCACTTCATCATCCTCCCTGATAGCATTCACTCCATGAGCAGGAAAGGGAGATGTCACTACATTAGGCTTCTCAGATGCCTCAAATTGTACATCCTTGGCGTCAATAAGGTCCTGCAACTTGTTCCTTAAGGCCCAGCAGTCATCAGTGGAATGCCCCGGGCTATCGGAGTGATAAGCACAACGGGAATTTGGATTGTATTTGGGAGAGGCAGTATTCACCACCTTCGGGGCCTCTCTGACAGTCACTAGGTTGGTGGACAGCAACTGCGGCAAGATTTTGGATAGAGTCATACTCAAACGGGTAAACTCTCTCCTGGGTCTTTCAGCCCTTTGAGGATTGGTTTGCCGAGGAGCGGCAGCAGGCTTAGCAATCATCACCGCGTTGACATACTGGCGGCGCTCAGATTTCTCTTGTCTTCTAGACCCATATACAGCACGGGACTCCTTTTTAAAGGGCTTCTTCTTGGAACTTGCAGACGCACCCTTCTGAATTTTGTCAGACTTCATCCCAGCCTCTATTCTCTCTCCAGTCAGAATAAGATCAGTAAACCCTGCAGACGAGTTACCGATAAGATGGTTGAAAAATGGCCCAGATAGGGTCCCTAAGAACATATCTACCAACTCCCGGTCAGTCAACGGAGGCTGCACCCTTCCAGCCAGATCTCTCCACTTCTGCGCATACTCTTTAAAACCTTCACTTGACCCTAGCGACATACCCTGGAGTTGGGTACGTGTAGGGGCAAGGTCGGCATTATATTGATACTGCTTATAGAAAGCAGTAGCCAACTCCTCCCAATTACGAACCTTGGTCCCATCCAGCTGATAGAACCATTCGAGATGAGTCCCTGAAAGACTCTCCTGGAAGAAGTGGATCCACAAGTTCTTGTCCACTGAGTACGGTTGAATCTTCCGCACGTAGGATCTGAGATATAGCTTGGGACAAGACGCCCCGTCATACTTGGTAAAGGATGGTGCTTTGAACTTGTGAGGAATAATCACACCAGTGGACAAGCCCAAATCTCCGAAATCCAGCCCAGGCACTTGTTGGATCTCCATTGCATTCAGTCTGTCCACCAACTGTTTGTACCGGTCTTCAGCAGGAGGATACTGTTCCTCATCAAAGTCAGTCTCGTTGTCAGAGACTACCGGACTAGGACCTTTTCCCCCTTGGGGACTACTCTTGCCTATAGAAGAATCAGCCTCTTCATTCTGCAGAGTGTTGCCAAACCTTCGGCCCGAGTTGAAAAGAACAGTTCTCCTCTTCTTCTTCTTTTCCTTCTTCAGGAGCAGAGCCTTCAGCTCTTCTTGGCCCTGAGCTAAACCCATGATTAGTTCCTGAAATTGCGCGTTCTGCGCCTGAAGAGCCTTGATGGACATCTCGGTTGAGGATGAGTCAGGATTCATGATGCTAAAATAAACAGCGAAGAACGGTAAGCAACCTGAAAAGAAGAAAACCTGCTATGCACATGATGAATGATATGTGTTTATGCAATGCATTCAAGGGTTCGAAAGTTCAAATTTGTTGTAGACAAAAAGGAACACACGTTATCATTAAGGAAATAATTGTTCAGTACATCAAAGCCTCATGGGCACATATTACAAAGCAAATCAATCCCAAAAGACACTACGCATCCTCTTTGGAGCTATGTAGGTGTTGAGATTCCTCTCCTCATGCAATAGGCGGGTGAGCTCCAGGACCTTCTTTTCACTAGCATGTAGACTGGTCTCAAGAGAATTCTGTTCTTCCTTAAGCTGGATCCAGCTCTTCTGCATCTCTTCCCAAGACGTGGGCATGTCAGGATGATGAATGGTGTGGGACACCTCTCCTTCCGAGACTGGCTCTTTGATTACTGGGAGCATATGAGGATAAGGCATTACTAACTTCTGGGAGCGGGTGCGTACCCACTTGAGATAAGGTTCCAATGGGATGGAATTCCTGTGCCCCAATGTCTTACTGTCTATCCTACTTGGCATCCTCCAAGCTCTGATAAATCTCTGGCGAAGTCCTTGTGCATCATTGTCGAAGTCAAAAACTATGTCAGGAATTAACATGTCATGAGGGCCATCCTTCCAAGCATAACCAAACTGTCTCCAAGCCAGGCATGGGTTGTAAGTAATACCTCCTTTGATTCCAAGTAAAGGAACATTAGGGTACTCCCCGCAATGATCAATGATAGTGACATCCTCTCTGGACCGAGGGCACCAATGTATATCTGCATGTGTAAGAGTCATCAACCATTGTGACCATCTCAAACCCCGCTCGTTCTTCAAAACTGATTGTGGAAGGTGCGAAATAAACCACCTTCCCAGGAGAGGAGTGCAGCACATAAGGACACCTCTTTTTCTCATGGTTCGAGTGTAACATGAGTGAAGGATGTCCCCCAGCAACGTAGGTATAGGATTCCTGGACATGAAGATCTGGACAGCACTGATATCTATAAGCTGATCTGGGTTAGGGAACAACACCAAACCATAGACAAGGAGGGTCACAACTTCTTCAAAAGCTTGTAAATCAAGGGAGTTCCAACATTCATGGGCCTTTTCAAACAGAAACCTGGCTAAGAACCCTTTGATACCACTTCTAACTTCCCAATGTCCCTTGAGGTCAGATGATTGTAGGTGTAAGGCTTTAGCAATCTCTTCAAGCTTGGGTTCCTTTTCTGTACCGTTGTAGGGTAGTTGATCAAGGATAGGGATCTTCAGGAGCCGGGAGAACTCCTCCAATGTAGGTACCAGCTGATAATCCAAGAAGGTGAAACAGTGATGCAGAGGGTCAAAGAACTGGAACAGGACCTTTATCATATCTTCCTCAATGTTGGTATTGACCAAGCTGATGAGTATTCCATGTCTTTCACTGAATGAAGAGTTCTCGGGAATCCTGGATATAAGCTCCTTAAGCTGAGGAGGGATCCTTACAAGGCTGATTTGAATTGTCTTTCTGCGAACAGTTTCCATGTCCTACAAAACAAAAACAAAGATGAAGATTCGAACCCCTGAAATGGTTAGTCAATGCATATGATGCTGGATGATGTCATGATGCTATGATTAAACACACCACAAATATTTACAAAGGCAAACATGTAAGGCACACAAGTCACACAAGACAAGCCCTTAGAGTTTAGGCCAGCATGGGGTCTGGGTATTACCCTCTTGAAGTTGGTGGGCTCAACCTGTCCTATTAGAAGTAACCGGGTTCTAAGGGTCCCAATATCACCGGATTGCTTTCATTGTTCATCGTTTCGATTTAGCCACTGAACTGGCGACCGAAATATTCCAGGAAAGCAACCCTCAATTGGGTGTAGTATCGAGTATCAACCAACCTCGGACTGCACCAAAGTCAGTTATCTCACTACCCTAAAGAGTCCAAGATAGTTCAATTAAGGTTCCTAAGGTTTGTTGATGCTTCACGACACCACGCGGAGGCCCCGTACTCTCCTTGACTGAACTCAAGGGTTACCGGTACACACCAAAGTGCCACATCAACGTAGCAGACTGTTTCAACCATGTCGGTATACCCCGCACAGTTCCCTCACAGCCTTGTTGCTACTTTCTAAGAAGGTATCCCCAGATCCGGGTTAGGATCTATAGAACTCCCAAGACAGTCCCACAATAATAAAGCAAACAAGTCAAAGAAATTGAAAACACAGTGATCTTAGTCCTAAGGTACACCTCACTTTAAGGGTAGGTCCCCAGCAGAGTCGCCAGTTCTGTGATCGGTGGATCTGGAACTGACTGTTTTAAAGCTGGTTCGCGAAATGTCGCGGAAGCAAGAGTCGCCACCGTCTTTTATTTTCTCCAAATGGAAAGGATAAAAGCACAGAAAAATTCCTTATAGAGATTGCTCTCGGTTCGGGAGGTAGATTATAGAAAGGGAAGGTGTTAGCACCCTTTCTATCCATGGTTATCCATGGGCTCTTAGATACTTGCTCATTTATGTTTTCAAAAATGGTTTGTTTGCTTTTCAACTGTGGGTTTTAAAAAAGTTTCTTTGAAAATTTCAATTCGACTCTTGTATCGGTCCTCAAGAGTGTTTGAAAAGTTGCTTTCGAAATCTTTTTGAAAAGGTGTCGGTGTGAAAAGTATTTTTGATTTGTTTTGAAATTAGAGCAAGTATCTAGAGTTGTCTACCTACCCTAAGGAATTCGTCTGTGTAAATGTCCTTAAAGTAGTGCCATCCCACCATTAAGAGGTAGGTAGCACCACCGTTGGAGGTGTTCGGGTCAATTCGAAGGTTCGGGACATGGTGATCACCAGAGCAATAGGAAGACACCTTAGAAGCTACCCTCATGCCAGGTTCCTGGATCATGAGGACTTACTAAAACGTCCTCTACTCGACGATCACCTTTCGAGGGGCAAGGCAATAGTGAGGCGTACCCTAGGGGTGGTGTGTGATTTGTGTGTCGTTTTCAGATATTTTTGTCTTGTTTATGTAATTAGTGATCTACGCGTTGCTTTTATTTTAACATTCATTCTTGCATGCAATAGTTAACAGTTTAAAAGATGCGGAATTTAAAAGTTCCTACGCTATTACAAAGGCGCGGGTCCACATCGCCAAATTTAATCCAGGACCCGATTTGAAATAAAATAAAGAATGCGGAAAAGATAAATGTCTGATTTACACGGCTTTGGGAGAATTACATGACTATTATAAGAAAGGAAATAAATGCGCGAAACGAACTGATAATCGAAAGCGAGGGCGTTGGACCCTTTTTAAGGAAATTAAACTATAATTATGAAATTAATTAAATTAAAATAAAAAGAAAAGATTTTTTTTGGAGTTTTTTGTATTTATGGATTTTTATGAGAGAATTAAATGAAATTTAAACCTAATTCTAACTATTTTAATTTATTAAGAAAATATGAAAATTAAACCTAAAGTTAACCTAATTAATTAATATAATTTGATTTATAAACATAAATAATTAATTATTAGTGGTGATAAAAGAAAAGGAAAAAAGATAAAAGTAATTAAAACCCTAATTCTACAATTTTTAAGTTTATTAAGAAAATGTTTAAAATTATGCCTAGAATTTAAAACTAAATTAATTAACAAAGGTTTTATTTACAAAAAAAACATTTAAATAAAATATATTTTTTATTTTGTGACTTTCTGATTTTTTATTATTTTTATATTTTATGAAAAAAAATATTAATTTGAAGAATTAAATTAAAATTGAACTAAACAAATAAAAGAAGAAAAGAAAATGGAAGAGGGCAAACCAAAGGGGGTGTTGTCCCCAAACTGGAGGAATTGTCTAGCAATTAGGCCCATTTATTCCTGGCCCTTTTGACTTTTCCTGGAAGCGTGTGTACGCGTTGACTGGTGAGTATGATGTTCATCAAGTCTAGGCCCTTGGATGGACGTTCTGGGACATGTGGCGTGCTTGAGTATTGAGTGTATGGTGAACCCTGGGGTTGAAGCTGCATGGGATTATATTGAAACAAAATATATTAAGAATATGGGGGGACCTGGGAATCGAACCCAGGTCCCAGAGATTACCAAACGCCTTGTCCACCAACGGAGCTGTTAACGCGCGTTGTATGTAAAATAACGAATAAACAATATAAGAGAAAATTGGTTAGTGACGTAGAAACAAAAAAAAACGCGCGTTGAATTCAAATTATCCAGTCACAGCTTGCCACATGATCTTCTTCTTCGTTGTCCCTGAAACAAAAAAGAAGTAGCGGGGGTTTTAAACTCCCCCAAAATGCAGCCTTTTCCAAAATAGCGATTAGCATGTGAGGCCATATAAATTGGGCGCGACTGGTGTATTAAATTCGTCCAAGCGTCCTAAGTCTAACCATGGTACTGGGATGTCTTGATTTTATAATATATGTAAACGCCCAATTTGGAGCTTGAGGAACCCTAGCTAGCTTCAATGGTGAATTCGCGTATAGGCAAGGAAAACTCAATTAAACAATATGGTTAGCTTCAGAATGATAAGACTAGTACAAAACAATCATTAGAACTCAAAATTATGGCATGAATGATGAAATACGATTATGCAAAAGAGATGAAACAGTTTGACTGCTAGGTACCAATTCTAGGTGCTATGGACGTGGAAAAGTATCCAGTCAGGTTCAGTGATGCCTTAGGAAGCTTTTGCAATTGGTATTTTGCTTTGAATCGTGCTAGAATGTAGTTTTCAGTTTTCACTTTTTTTGATAAAATTGCAAAAGTTGTTCTTGAGATGGGGCGCAGCTTTCAGCTTCTTAGGCATTAGGTTTTGCTTCTCTTATATGAGTGATGGATTAGGGTTGAAAAAATATGTCCAAAACCTTTTGCATTGATGGAAAGAATATTTGATTTTCATGCATATTTTTCCAAATCTTTTTCACATGTTTTTGATTCCAATCATGGCCAATCACCTTGATTCTTTCCATATCAGATAGTGCACAAAATCTTGAAGGTATTTCATGCATAAAAAGATTTGAAAAGCTTGTTTTAGTATTTTTCCCATATTTTATTTTATTAAATGAATTAATAGTAATTAAAAATTCAAATAAATAAATAAAAATGATGAATAAATCCCCTTTGGGCCAAATGGTCGTGCATATGCTTTGGATGATGAATCTTGGAAGAAAATGTGGCCCATTAGCAAATTTAAGGTATTTGAAGCAAAGTTGACTTTTCAAAATTCCCAAAATTTCCCAACTTCCACAAGGCATATCTTGCTCAATTTATAAGCTTTGATCATGTTCTTGGACATTTTGGAAAGGTCTTGAAGTCCTCTAACCAATGCCTTTGGTCCCATGTCATTTTGATTTACCAATCTCAAGTTATGGCCTTTGACTTAAAGTCCCTTTTTGTTGACTTTTGAAAATGACCTATAATGTTGAAATTGATAACTTTTTGTGAGAGTATTTCTTGGACTTTAAGTGTGAAGAGGAGTTGTAGGAAATGTCTTTCTCTTCAAAATGAGCTTTGGAGGGAATTTTTCTGATAAATCATGTGGAAGTTATGCCTTGGTCAAGTTACAGTTGACTTTTTCAACTGTCCAAATATGGAAACTTTTGCATCTTGAGACTTTTTGAGCCAAGCTTTGAGAATCATGATCAAGCATTGATAAAATGATGTTTGTGGCTTCAAAATGATATGTTGACCAAAAATTTGAACTTTTGACTGTCAAATGACCATTTTGCCCCTGCAGTTGACTGTAGGGCAATTAGGGTTTTTGACTGTGCAATTTTGTGCGGTAAGTCTTGAAACTTGGCATGAAGGTGCTTGACCATGTTTATAGGCATGTGAGACTTGATTGGACCCTTGGAAACTTCATTTACTTTGCCAGAACCAAAACCCTAGTTCTTGACTGTTAGGAGGCCCTTGAACTGTGCAACCCTTGGGGAGATTTTGAAGCTTTGACTTGGCAAATTTTAAAGAATATGGGAGGGCAAATTTTGGGGTACAACATATGTCATCTATGTTCAAAGTCAATTGGGACAACGAAGCTCCCAAAATTACAATCGAAAGATTTGATGAACCTGCGCACTGCTATGAGATTGAAATTGATAAAGAGAAGCCTTGGTATCATGAAGTAAGGAGGTACCTCAAAGCACAAGAGTATCCAGAGGGAGCCTCAATCAACGATAAGAAATTCTTGCAAAGGTTCTCAACCAAATTCTTCTTAAGCAATAGGATTCTGTATAAGCACAACCATGATTTAACTCTGCTCGGTTGTATGGACAAGAAGGAGGCAGAGAAAATCATAGAAGACTTGCATGAAGGTGTCTTTGGGACTCACTTTAGTGGGAACACTATGGCCAAGAAGATTCTGAAGGCTGGTTACTATTGGTCGACTATGGAAACTGATTTTCACCATCACTCGAGGACTTACCATAAGTGTCAAATCTATGCCGACAAGGTTTGTGTACCTCCAATTCCTTTGAATGTCATGACTGCTTTGTGGCCATTTTCAATGTGGGGCATTGACATGATTGGAGAGATCAGTTCCACTTCCTCTAATGGACATCGTTTCATCCTCGTTGTCATCGACTACTTCACCAAATGGGTAGAAGCTGCTTCATTTGCCTCAATCCCTAAGAACATTGTAGCCCGATTTATCAAGCATAACCTCATCTGCCAGTACGGTATCCCTGAAAGGATCATCACTGATAATAGAACCAATCTCAACAATGCTAGGATCACTAAAAATTTTATGCAGTTCAAAATCAAGCATCACAATTCTTCTCCATACAGACTTAAGATGAATGGCACAGTGGAAACTTCCAATAAAAACATAAAGAATATTGTGAAAAATATGGTAGTAACCTATAAATACTGGCGCGAGATGCTACCGTTTGCTCTTCATGGCTATCGTACTTCGGTTCAAACATCAACTTGGGAAACTCCTTTCTATTTAGTCTATGGCATGGAAGTTGTCCTTCCTGTGGAAGTTCAGATCCCTTCCTTAAGGATTATGAAAGAAGAAGACTTAGGTGAAGATGAATGGAGTCAGACTAGGTTGGATCAGTTGAACTTATTTGACGAGAAGAGATCGGATGCTATTTGTCATGGTCAAATGTATCAAAAGTGTATGATCAAGGCTTTCAACAAGAAGATCAAACCTCGAGTGTATCAGACTGGCGATTTGGTAATAAAGCGTATCATTCTTCCTCAAGGAGACCCCAGGGGCAAATGGACACCCACTTAAGAAGGGACATTTGTTGTTAAGAAATTATTCTCTGGTGATGCCTTGATGCTAACTATTATGGACGGTGAAGAGTTCCTGCATTTCGTGAATGCGGACATAGTTAAAAAATACTACGCATAAACATGACCTGCTAGGTCCACATACCTAGGAAAAAATAAGGGAATCCTGGCGAATCAAAGAGTTTCAGACAAAATCTAGGGATATATACAAAAAATTGTACACCTGGCAAGTCAAAAACCCGAAAGGGTGGCCTAGGCAAAAAAGGGTATCCTGGTGGACTGAAAACCCGAAAGGGCGGTCCAGGAAAAAGTTAAGCATCAAATCATATGACTATGTCCCATGAAATCACTACATCTAACTTTATTACCAAGGTCCAAGTTCATTGGTATAAGATCAATTCAATCAACTTCTTCCAATGGCAAGGGATGATGTTTGAAGACATGGGGGCAATGGCGGAGTTGGAACCCAATGAGATTACTTCCACATGGCTATTATTTTGTTTTCACTTTGTATTCATTTCTTTCTTTCGATGATTTCCTCTTACTAGGATTTCTGTCTCCTTGTACAAAAACGCCTGTTTATAGGCAAAACATCAATACAAATATACTTCAAAGTGCAAACTTTTTGTTTTTTCTATTCCGAGTGCAAAAACGTCCAATGATTAAAATTGAATGAACATATGCATATGAACATGATTACCTATTAACAAATGTATGTAATAATCATTTCCTTGAGGATTTGGGATATCCCGACAGAGTTTCTTCAATAAGATTATCCCCACAAAGTGTAAACTCCTAAAAATCCTCTCCCCAGCTGAGTTGGTCTTAATTGAAAAAAGAAACCTTGTGGAGTTCTACCCAAAAGAATTTATCTCCCCAATAAGATCCTCAGCATGGTTTATTTCCCCAATAAACTACAGATTCCCTAACATGAGTCTTTTTTTAGACTGTTACAAATCAACGGACAAAACCCCTTTGTCCCCAGCGGAGTCATTACTATCCCCAGAAAGTTGCTGCAAAGCCTAGACTTCGACCAGATACCAGTTAAATTTTACTCTCCCCAATCTAGTTGTAATTCCCCAGTAGAATAATGGACAACCAAGGTTCTTGAGCTCTATCCCTCAAGCAGAAATCGACATTCCCTGCAGAATTTCCTCAAAACGATGAGTCAGGAATCCCTAACGTAACACTCTAAACAAAGTCGAAGATACACATATTCTCCATCTCCAGCAGTAGTTCGGGATTTAACTTCCCAAATCTCCCCAAAAGTTGTCAATGACTTATTTTCTAGACAAAGATTTACTTCAACATTTCAAATTCATGCATCATGACATATGCATACAAAATGCATATAGCATAATCTCATTTATTTTGAGAACATCATTACATGATGCATGCATCATGACATTACATCACAACTAATTCTTTACCTTTTCAGGAAAGATCAGTCATCAGATAAATATCGTCAGTGATAAATAGACCTTTGATGGTTCAGTTTAAATCGATCAATGGTTTATCTTGATTATGTTCTGGTAGACACTTTCTCTGGTTTAGTTAAATCGCTCCGAAGATTTATACTGATTCATTCTCCATTTAAATATTATTCAAGACCTCTGCTGGTTCAATTTAAATCGATCAATGGTTTATCCTGATTTCATTCTGGTAGACACTTTCTCTGGTTCAGTTAAATTTCCCCAAAGATTTATACTGATTCTTTCTCCAGTTAAAGATTATTCAAGACCTCTGCTGGTTCAGTTTAAATTGATCAATGGTTTATTCTGATTTTGTTCCGGTAGACACTTTCTCTGGTTCAGTTAAATTTCTCCTAAGATTTATGCTGATTTGTTGTCCAGTTAAAGATTATGCAAGACCTCTGTTGGTTTAATTTAAATCGATCAATGGTTTATCCTGATTCTGTTCTGGTAGACACTTTCTCTAGTTTAGTTAAATCGTTCCAAAGATTTATACTAATTTGTTCTCCAGTTAAAGATTATTCAAGACCTCTGCTGGTTCAGTTTAAATTGATCAATGGTTTATCCTGATTCCGTTCTGGTAGACACTTTCTTTGGTTCAGTTAAATCGCTCCAAAGATTTATACTGATTCGTTCTCCAGTTAAATATTATTCAAGACCTCTGTTGGTTCAGTTTAAATCGATCAATGACTTATCCTAATTCTATTCCGATAGACATTTCCTCTGATTTAGTTAAATCTCTCTGAATATTGATAGTGATTCATTATTCAGTTAAAGATTATTCAAGACTTCCATTTGATTCAGTATAAATTGACCGAAGATTTATTTTGATACCTCTTCCAATATCTATCATCAATCACATTGGATGGCATCTATAAGCCCATATCTGACAACTCTTTTATCACCTCTCCAAATTGCATCTTTGAGCCCATTTTTTATGCAATCAACTAATACATTACTTTATGTATAAGCGAGTGCAAATTTCTGGGCACTCTAGTGTTCAATCATCTTCCAACCTCAAGTCACGAATGGCGGACCCGCCAATCTAACTCTTCAGGTTTAATAAGATTGAATAGGAGAAGTTGTTGTACCCCAAAATTTTCCCTCTCTTTTCTCAAGATATTTCTCACAAGATCTTCAATAGCTCAAGTTTGTACAAGTGTTGACTAGGTCAAACCATCTCTTAAACACTGATGCCTCAAATTAGGGTTTGGATTTTCACAAGGACAATTGGACTTCTAGTGCTTCAATTGAATATCATGGATCATTATGGACCTACAAGATTACTCATGTCAAGTTTCAAGTCTTGCATCTCAAAAGTGCTCAGTCAATTGATCAGAGAACCCAAAATTAGTTGTATTGGGTAAAAAGTCAATTGTGGTTAACCTACAGTCAAAATTCAAGATTTTTTTTCAATATCAACATTTGGAAGTCATATATGTCAATTGATCAAGTTTGGGTCACAATTCCCCAAGAAAAATGTTCAAATCATCAAAAGGGCAAAATGGTCAAAATTAGGGTTTTGACTGTATTTGACTGATCAAGGGTTTTTTGACCTAATACAAGATCTAATGGCTTGAAGCATAATATCAAGGATTCAAATACAATTTCTTGTCCTAATTTCATAGATCAAATCATTTCTCAAAATCATTTGATTGATAGTTGAAATTCAGTCAACTGAGGAAAAGTCAATTGATACTCCAAAAGTCAAACTTTGACCTTTTGATTAAAATTGAGTTTCAAAGATCACATTTCATCAAGACATTAAAAAATATGAAACTTGATCATCAATAAATCAATAAAGTCAAAAGTCATTTTGAAAAGTCAACGTTTTCAAGACTTAGAAAATTTTCTAAGTGTTTTAAGTCTTATTTTTTTCATGACTTCATGCCAACTTTTCACCAAGATGCAAGATGATTCAAAGAAAACTTCCAACATTAAAGTTGTATATCTTGATGAGATATACAAATTTTCTTTACTAATCAAGTCCTATAAATTCTTGGTTTTTGAGTTATGAATCCATGAAGTCATGGACTTTTTCTTAAACACTTAATGAAAATTTGACCTACTTTAGGCAGATTTTTTACCTAACTTCATGGCAATTTTTCATATAGTTCCAAATTGATTCTTAAAAAATGAAACACGTGAAGGTTGTGTAGGATGTTACAAGATTTCAAAAATGTTCAATAACTCATTGAGATCATTCTTGATCTAGGATATTAGAAGAGATGGAGTTAGGGTTTCAAACTTGAATTACAAGGAATTTTTTCATGAAGAACACTTGACCAAATCCATAGCCATGCTGCATAATCTTGCTTTACAGGCTTATAACTTATGTTTCACTCCATAATTACTAGTTTACACAAATGTTTTAGCCATTATCCAAGTGATTAAACCATTATCCAAACCAAATTTCCATTAATGGAAGAAAGTTCACACTTCCATTTTGGAAAAGTGGATTTAATCACAAAGTCCACTCTCCTTGAGCTTTGTAGTTGTTCTTTCTACACAAGAATCCTCTATAAGTTCACAAGAAGTATGTTTAAAGTGCTCAACCACCCTACCTTTCCTTGAAACCATGTTTGTCCATGTTGCTTCAAAAACAAGTCAAAATCCACAAACATATGATTTTTGTACTTCTGACCTCTCCAAGCTTCCAAACCTCTTCTCTATAAATAGAGACACCATTTACAACATAACACATGAGTTTACAAGCCCTCAAATTCCCTAAAAAGTCAGAGGTATATACAAACCTCCATTGTTGTTATTTTTGGCCAGAAAACATCAAACACAAAATCTACTTGTGTGTTTTTAGTTCTAATCAATCACAAAGTTTCTAATACACATATAGAGGCTATCCTAATCCCTGTTTTCCAACTGTAACACCGTATTCTTCATCTTCCATAACCAAAAATAGAGAATTGTAGTTAAACTTCTCCAGACCATTTCAACCACTCTCTATTAAAGCTAAGCATTGCATTAGCTTCCTAGGACTCAAGGAAGCTAACCTGATCATTGCAGCACCTTAAAAGCTGCTCAAACTCAAAACACGAATTCCATTTTCAAGGTGAGTTTTCTGACTTTTGAACTCTTCATATAGGCATCATTTGGTTTCCATTTGTGAAGATAAAATGTAGACATCATAGCCCTGAAGCTAACCATGTCCTTAGAATTCATTTATGTTGCCTGAGTAGAGAGAATTTTAGAGTTGAACTTTCTGAAAAAGTTAGGTCAAATTTGGTACCATTAGAAATTCTCATTCATCTTTGATTTATAGCTTATGATATTTATATGGTTGAATTCGTATGGAAAAATGGAGCAACTTTCATGTTTGCATTTTTCATTTTGGTTGAGAATTGATGAAGTTACAATTTTCAAAATTGTTAGTGCGAGGAAGAAGATGAAGTTAGCCTCATGACTTGTTTTTAAATATATATTTATGTTTTTGTTTATAACACTGGATGTATAGCCACCCTAGTGGTAGAAAGCGCGCGCGTAAGGCTTGGAACTATAGGGACCTAGGTTCGAGCCCCAGTGGTACCATTTTTATTTTTCATGTTTTCTCTTTTCAGGTTCTATACATACAGCCCACATACGTGCATGATGCGCCTCCCTCCTCCCAGCCATTAGATCTTCATCCAAGCAAATCTAACGCCCCATAAACCATGACCATGATGGATATTCAGAAATCTCTCACACTGGATCAAGGGGCAAGCGCCTGGGCTCCCATTGTCATGGGACTGACTTCTTTTATCATCTCTAACCCACCATTTCATTTTCACACACCTGGCCCATTTTCTTTTTATTATTATTTGCTAATTTCAAACAAAAAACACATATTGGGCCTGGACTCCTTTTGCTAACGTTCACACCCTTTTTCACTTTCTAAACCCCCCTGACTTTAATTTTATAATTTTATTTTTTTTATTTTTCTTTATCATTTTTATTATTATTATTATTATCATTATTTTTATTAATCAAAAAAATATCAAAAATATTTAGTACTTATTATTTAGATATTTAATATATTTTTATTTTATTTCTTTTAGTTAAAAAGACCAAAAAAACATTTCTAGAACAAATTGATTTTCTTAATTAAATTAATATTAGACTTAGTTTATTTTAATTAAATTCATTTAGAACTTACGAATTTAATTAATTAATTTCCTTCCATTCATTTTAGTTTTAATTGATTAGGTCAAAATCTTTTCCTAGAAAACCCTAAAAATTATTTTCTTAATTAAATTAGTTTCTTTCTCAATTTAATTTAGGTTTAGTTCTTGTTAAATCAACCTAGACTAGAAAATTATTTTATTAGTTTAATTAGGTTAATATTAAACCTTTTATACAATAACTAAAAACAAAAACATTTTCCTTTCACATTGCCTTCATTATTCTTGTACCTTATTTGTTAATATTAAATATGGTTGTAATAGTAAATTAGGGTTTATTTGCTTTTATCCCCCATTTGTAAATTTGTACCCCCATCCCCAAATGATGTAATAGCGTAGAATTTTACATTTATGCAATTTATCGCTTTCAATACAAATGTTAGTAATTAGGTTTTGTATGACAAGACATAAAATCAACAAGTAGAAAACCCTAATTCAAGACAAAAGGCATGGAAAACAAACACTTTGCACACTTGCACCTCTAGGATTAACCTCACTTGTTTCCTAAGATAAAAATAGTCATGTTACGCAAATGTGGGATACTTTAGCAAAAACAATAAAAAAACAAGAGCTGATTCGACTAGGGAACTCTCTTCAAAAGGACAGGAAATCGAAGCAAAGGGTGGTCCAATCGAAGGAGTCTTAATATTGAAGCTGGCACAGTTCTACTCAGAACCATTAAGGAGAAAAAGGTTCTAATAAAGAATGTCCTGAGTAATTCGAGTTAAATTTCAAGGCTGGCATGGAAGGAATTCGAAGGAATGAAGATGGTATTTGGTCAAAAACAAGCCAGAAAGCCCATAATTGAAAGAAGATCGAAACAGTCTGGCAAACCAAAGAAAACGCGTGGGAAAGAACACAAAGATTTGGCCATTTTAGAAACGAAAGATACAAGACAAATCAAATCTTTTCTCACTCAATCTTCAAGATTCAGTTCAATTTTGTTAACCTAATTTATTCTACTACATATGCATAACAAACCCTGATCATAAGAGGAGGAATTGGCCGTGTAGAACATCCAGAAAACTGCTCAGAATTTTGACAAAAAGTGGTGATCGAGTTTTTCTCTAGATGGAGATTCAAGGTGTTTCAAAGACTACAATCCGTTCCTGGGCGTATTTGGAAGCTATCTGGACCATTCCCATGCATCACCACATCCAGAAACAGTCTACACAGGTATCACAGTTTGCCCTTGTTCTTGAAATTGGTTTTTGAAATATACACATGATAAATGATTTTTAAGTATACAATCATGTTTATATGATCATTTAGAACATCTCTGCGTAATTAATTGTGTGTTATGATGAATATTTGACTGAATACCATTGTTAGGGTTTCAAGTTTTCTTTTTAGGGTCTTTCGTTTCAGGCAAAATCAGGGCACAAGATGAGCACCATTGTACTCACGATATCAAACCCAATCGATCTGTATTCCTGGGTTGAATTTTTATTGTGTGATTATGACTTTTGAGATATACAGGTTTATAGTTATAGCATTTGTCTGTAGGTAAAACCCTTTGCCTAAAACGACAGTTCCAACGAAGAAGATGACTGTGTGTCAAAACTTGGTTGGGTAGTTTGAATGGCACGCATTTTTGTTATAGCCACTAACCATTATTAAACATAATACACATTGTTTATTTATATTAACGATTGAACAGTTGGCTCAGTGGTAAAGGGAAAGGTTTTCAAAGCGCGCGTGTGTATGAGGTTAGGGGTTCGATCCCGGCCTCCTACATGTTATTTTTCCTAACAATTCTTTGCAGATCCCATGTTATCTTTCCAAGCGCGCACACCATAAGCCTCCAGATCCTCATCCTTGGATCAATCAGCGCCCAGATCTAGTGCCTCCAATGAAGTTCCCCATAGTGGACATTCCTGGCACAATCATATTGGATCCCACATTGCTATGGGCTAACTGGATTGGGCTTTGAACAGAAATTCAGCATGCACCCTCCAACTTTGGTTTATACCCCTCAGGCTTACTCTATTTTCCATTTTAATTTTATTTTATTTAAATTAGTTTATTTATTTTTGTTTAAATCAATTTTTTTCATAAAACCATAAAATCAACATCACAAAAAATAGGGTTTAATATTTTTTTCAATAAATTAATTTTTGTAAATTAATTAATTTCATCAACTTTAATTTGTTTCATTAATTAAAATTAATTAGAAAAAACTAGGTCAAACTTCAAATCTTTTTTCACCAAGATCCCAAAAATATTTTCAATGATCAAATTAGGTTTTTTTTAGGGTTTCAAACTTATTTCAATTTTTTATTCTCACGTGTAATTATTTTTGTCATACGATTATTTTTATCAATTTTGTAACTGTGCCCGATTTGTAATAGCTAATTAGGGTTTTACTTCTGCATTTGGCTTTCAGTCAATTCCTTATGTATCTACACCAAAGCCTTGTAATATCTTAGGGAATTTATTTTCTTGTTGTTATGTTCTGTGTATAATTGTTAGCAATCTAGGCGTGCATGCTTAATCAATCAATCTTAGATCACTAAAATTCAAGATAAATATGCCTGAAAAAGCACACTTTTGCACACGTGCACCCGTAGGGTATTTCCCACTTTGGTTGCCTCGGAAACAGTGGTCATGTCCCTGGAACATATGGATAGTCTAAGTAAAGACCCTCAGTTTAAAGTCGTTATAAAGATCATAGTCCCTAAACGTCCCTCGAGTTGCCTACGAGAAATGATCTTATGATGACAAACCCTTCGAAATGATAAGGTATCCTTACATGTTGCCTTCAATGACCATTATGTCCCTTTCGATAGTCCCTCAACATCCAATGACTAGGGTTACCTACTCACTAATAGTAGGATAACACACTCTAAAGGATAGGAGGAAAAGAACTATCTTTTTCCGAGTAGGTAGATAATTGTTAGGTACTTGCTCAAATGAATTTTCACACCACACTTTCAAACATGCTTTTCAAACAAAAGTTATTAAAATGCTTTATCACACTCTTGAGGACTGATACAAGAGTTACCATAAAGTGAATTGCCGCACTAAGGCATTTTCAAAGCTTTTTCAAACATACAAACACAAGCAATTTCAAAAAATGAGCAAGTACCTAAGAGCCCATGGAAAACCATGGATGGAAAGGGTGTTAACACCTTCCCTTTCCGTAATCTACCCCCCTTACTCATAATCTCAAAAAAAGGTCTTTTACTGTTCTTTTCACCCTTTCCTTATTGGATAAAAGAAAATTCGGTGGCGACTCTTGCTTACCGCACATTTACGAATACAAAACACAAACCGGTATAACAGTCGGTTCTGCCACCGTATCACAGAATTGGCAACTCTGCTGGGGATAAATTATAAAGTGGGGTTTACCTTAGGGTCTAGATCATTTTAAATTTCTTTCTTTGTTTGCTTTGATTGCTTTACTTTTAAAAATTTGTTGGGGTATTCTTGTAAAGATCCTATACCCGGATATGGGGCATCTTTTTAGGTAAACAACAATAGATCGTGGAGACTGTACGACATAGACCGACATGGTTGAAGCGATAGTTGTGTTGGTGTGGCACTTTGGTTAGTATCGGTATCCCTTGTGTCGAATCAAGGAGAATACGGGGCTTGCGCGTGGTGTCGTGAAGCACTAACGAACCTTAGAACCTTTGTTGAACAAACTTGGTCATTAGAAAGTAGTTAGATAGCCGGTCTTAGTATAAAGCTGGAAATTGGTTGATACTCAGTGCTACACTCATTGAGATCGGACTTTCGAGATGTTTCAGCAGCAAGAAAATATTGCTAAGCTGAAATAACTCGATAAAGAAATATTAGTGATATTGAGACTCCCTGGAACTCAGTTACTATTTCTAGGACAGGTTTGAAACCAACTAAACTTCAAGAGGGTACTTACCTACAAACCCCATGCAATCCTAAAACTAAGGTTGCTTGCATGACTTGTTTGCTTTCAACTTGAACTACTTGCAGGGTTTCATTATCTAACAACATGATTTCCTTGCAGGATTTGTTTACAGTCATTATCCCATAAAATGGTTTTCTTGCAAGACATACTTGTCTTCATCATCATACACTTTTTCTTAATGCATAGCATATATATCATAACATCATGCCACATCATTTCCTTAACCATTTCAAGGATCTCAAGGGTTTGTGATGCAGGTTGTAATAAATCAGACGTCTAGCAAGGGGCAAGGGGATTTATTTTCCTCTAGCCAATGTCGTCAAAAGACCAAATCACGGTAACTTGAGTCAGGGGCTATGACCCACTTGATATGGTGAGCTTGACTCTTGTAGAAGAACCTTTAATGATACGAAGTTTTTCAATCAAAGCTACAAACTTCAACTGCTGACATCTTCTTGTTTACCCCACAAGATCCTTGAAAACATTTGCATATCATACATGTCATTGCATAATAGGTAGTCTCTAGTACAGGTCTCTCATGTTCTCGCTATTTATTTTAGCAATGGATCTCAAACAAGACAACAAATATCTTCAAACTCAAGAGGCTCAGTTCATGGAAATGTTCCTAAACATATCCAAGGGGAAGGAAGAGTTGAAAGCACTCCTCGCTAGGGACCTGGCCAAGAAAAATCCTGAAGACAATAAGGATGACCAGTTGGAACAACTACAAGCTGAAATGGAAAGGATGAGAATCTAGATGAGTAGTCAGATGGCCCTGATCCAAAGCTTAGCCCGGGGACAAGAAGAGTTAAGACTCCTTATCAGCAAACCTCCTCAAGACGGACACAACCGTGTGAAGTAAGCAGTTGAGGCTGGGGACCAAGTCATTGATCAACCTCTGAGAAGACAAGAGGTTGGTTTGGTGAAGAGTGGACCTTTCCAAATTTATACTACCTCACGGGTCCAACAACAACCTCGCCAACAATGACAGGGTAATCGGCGTAAGCGGGATTCACTTACTAGGAAATATACCAAACTCAACATACCAATGTCGCAAGTCTTGCATCACATGTTGAACTTGAATTTGGTCACATTGAAGGATCCTCCTCGGAATCCTAATACTTTCGCTCCTACTTACAATCCTGATGCAATATGTGCATATCACTCCAACAGTCTGGGCAGGACACTGATAACTGTTGGACATTGAAATACAAAATTCAAGACCTGATTGATGAAGGAGCATTAGAATTCATACAAGATGGTCAATTGGAATTTTTCTGTCATTCCTCCACGGCCCACCATTTGAAATGACAAGTTCTAACAAGAAGGCTTTTCGTTCATTAGAATTTTCAATTTGTAATTTTCTTTTGATTGTTCGAACATTTATTCATGTCAAACTTTGTTACTTTATCAATGCATTGCATATGTCTGTTTGAATCAATTCATTTGTATTCACTATATTTAAACTTCTTTTCTTTTTGTGATATTCAACTCTCGATTACAAAGTTGTAAGCCTTTAGAGGGAGGATGACAAAAATGATACCACAATCTCTACAGTATGCTTTTGAACAGACCTTGCTAACGATGTACAGGCATTGTTTCAAATCCCAAACAGTGGAGTTATAAGGAAGATAATCCCTAGTCAACCCCTTTGAGCCAAAGAAGTAGGAGTTTTTATTTTCACACAAATTAAAACCCTAAATGATAACCTGGGGCAGGGTAGTTTCTCAGTCAATTCAGACGCGCATTCAGTCGCAAACTTCCACTTCGTACATAATGAATGGCATCGAAGACGTTTTCCAAAGCAAAAGACGGTGATGGTTCCGTAAAATCGTCAAGACAGGTAGTCATTATCTCTCGGAATAAAAGCCCGTTAAGTCAAAACCTATGAAGGAGACTTAAGAAAAAAACTAGTGCATCTCGCTGACTGTAATCACAAAAGAAACAGTTCAGGCAAAAGATAGGGATAATAAAATTAAAAAAGGAGGTTACCACAAATCCTCGACAAAAAAAAAGATTACAAAATGACTGCCTCTTCCAAATAAACTTTCAGTATCCAAACCATCATCGGAACATCAAGGACAAGATGCCAGACTCAATTAGGATCTGAACGCACAATTAGGTGAGCATGGGACTGAAGAACATCACGAAGAATGGGTGGGTACAAAAAAATTTGAGCTTTTATCCTTTGTTTCTTAAACTGTGAACCATACCAAATTATAACCCTTAAAATTCCTAGCTGAAGCATGGGTTAGTTCGAAAGCATACTGTTACAAAAGGTATCCTGGCTCCTGTAAGGTTTGCTATAAATCCTGAGTTGACATCACAGTTTTACCAAATTTGTTTGTTTTACTAAAAAAAAATTTCAAACTTCAAGACAGACATAAGCTTGGCATTCTTAAAATACCATTTGTTTGCATATGACTATTTGTTCAATAGCAGAGAAATTCGCATGACGAATATCTAGTGAACAAAAACCTTCTCAATGAAAAGGATCACCTCAAGTGGAAAAACACTTCTAACCAAGGGGCGCGGCAAGATCATTGTCCATCATCTGGGGAAGTCACGTAAAGATTCAAGGAATCTCTCAAAGATGCCAAATAGCCAGGGGGAAGACCTCCATCTGAATCACTTGGGGCATTGGACATGGATTCTAGCAATGAATCTTGTACGATCAAACAAACATCTTCTGGAAGTGTGGAAACACTTACTACTATGGACAGTGACAATTCTCCGTACCCAGTGAACATCGACATAGTCGGAAAATACTACGCATGAACAAAGACCCACTAGGTTGACTGGCCTAGGAAAAAATAAGGGCATCCCGACGAACCAAAAGGGTTCGGGAAAAAGTTAGGGATAAAAACAAAAAATATGTACACCCGGCAAGTCGAAAATTTGAAAAGGCGGCTTGAGTAGAAAAAGGGTATCCCGGTGGACTAAAAATCTGAAAAGACAGGCCAAGCAAAAGTTAGGGATTAAAGCGTACAATTATGTCCTGTCATCTCGTCACTTGTCTAATCAATAGAAGGTTTATTACCCTGATCTACATTCACCAAGGAATCCAAGAGTTGGGATAATAGTGAAACCATCTACGAAATCCCCGGTTGATATTTTCTACAACAGGTAACGAGATAGGGGCACTCCACTACAAAGTCACTGCCATATTCTCAGCTTACAACCTATTGATGTCAGGTGTTCTCATACCCTCGGCAGAGCAAAATATCCAAATTACTGCTCCAACGAAAAATTCCCTAATGAAGTCACCAAACTTCTCAGGTTTCCCCAACGGAAACATTATGAATAAAGCATATTCTCATCTAGAAACGGTTCAGGTACGATCCAAGAACGGATGTCATCTTGATGCTTAGTCTAGACTATCTTCTAGTAACCGTTCAGGTATGATCCAGAGACCGATATCATCCTTATACTTATTCAGATCATCTTCTAGCAACAGTTCAGGTACAATCCAAAACGGATGTCATCCTGATACTTAGTCCAGGCTATCTTCTAGCAACAGTTCAGGTATGATCCAAGGAAGAATATCATCCTGATACTTATTCAGATCATCTTCTAGCAACAGTTCAGTTCAGATACGATCCAGATATGGATTTCATTCTGACACTCATTTCAACACATAGATCCATCCATAAAGCCTCCACAGATACTTTCTCCAACAGGAACAGGGGAAGAAACGTCTTGATGCAAAGTCATCATCGTATCCTCAGCATACGACTCCGTGACATCTGCACTCCCCACAGAGTAGAGGCAACCAAAAATTTTGATCTCTGCTTCCCCAAACAGGAGTTACTTTCCCTCGCAAAGTTCCTTCAGAGAGCCGATATCTATATTCCTCGGCCAAGTTTTATAATCGCAAATGGTTTATAAAGATTCCTCCCGAGCAGAGTTTATTTCTCTGACTGCGGAAGCTCAATCCCCAATAGATTTTATTTCTCCAGCTACGAGAGTTCATCCTCTAGCAGAGTTTATTTCTCTGAATCGGAAAAATATTCCAGCAAAGCATCTCCTCTCTTAAACAGAGTTATTCCCCCGTAGAGTCATTCTCAGGCAGAGTGTCTCCCTGGCAGAATATTCGCAAAAAGAAAGGAGTAAATCCCCAGCATAGTCATCTCCATTCACCATCCCCAGGGGAAAGGAAGAATTCAACTTCCTAATGCTCTTCAACAGCGGCCTGGGATTTATTTTCCCCGACTAAAAATTACCGCAATAGCATCCCATATTCAAATATCATGGCATGTGCATACATATTGCATACAACACAATCTCATTTATTTTTAGAACATCATCACAATGAATTTCATACATCATGACATTGCATACGATTAACTCTTTTCCTTTTAGGAAAAGATCAAATCAACAAGCTACATCTAACAAAGGGCTATTCCAGGGTTTTTCTCAAAATGATGTCCTTACAAGACCTTCTCTGGTTCAGTCAGATCGCCACTAAGATCTCTCTTATTACCATTCTAGTGGAAGATATTCCAAGACTTTTGTCTGGGTCAGTTGAATCGCTACTAAGATTCTCTTGATTACTATGACAGTCAAAGTTAACCCAAGATTTTCCCTGGGTCAGACAGGTCGGCACTAAGATCTCTCTGATTACCATTCCAGTGGAAGATATTCCAAGACTTTTGTCTGGGTCAGTTGAATCGCTACTAATATTCTCTTGATTACTATGCCAGCCAAAGTTAACCCAAGATTTTCCCTGGGTCAGACAGGTCGACACTAAGATCTCTCTGATTACCATTCCAGTGGAAGATATTCCAAGACTTTCGTCTGGGTCAGTTGAATCACTACTAAGATTCTCCTGATTACTATACCAGTCAAAGGTAACCCTAGATTTTCCCTGGGTCAGACAGGTCGACACTAAGATCTCTCTGATTACCATTCTAATGGGAGATATTCCAAGACTTTCGTCTGGGTCAGTTAAATCGTTACTAAGATCCTCCTGATTACTATGCCGGTCAAATTTAACCCAAGGTTTTCCCTGGGTCAGACAGGTCGACACTAAGATCTCTTTGATTACTATGCCAGTGGAAGAAGCTTCAAGACTTTCGTTTGGGTCAGTTAAATCGCTACTAAGATTCTCCTGATTACTATGCCAATCAAAGTTAACCTAATATTTTCTCTGGATCATCCAAATCGACACTAAGATCTCCCTGATTGCTATGTCAGTGGAAGATATTCCAAGACTTTCGTCTGGGTCGATTGAATTACTATTAAGATTCTCCTAATTACTATGCCGATCAAAGTTAATCCGAGACCTTTCTCTGGTTTAGTCAAATTGATACTAAGATTTCTATCCCAGTTGAAAATAATCCAAGACCTTTCTCTGGTCCAGTCAAATCGATACTAAGATTTCTATTCTAGTTAAAGAAGCTATGAAGCCTGGAAACTGACCGATTAATAGTCAATCAACATTGTGAAGCCTGGATCCTGAACAGGTAACAGTTTAATCCCATCTCCTCAGTAAGTCGCTGTGAAGCCTAGAGCACGACCAGATAACAATTAGCCTTATTATCCTCAGCAAGCCACTGTAAAGCCTGGATTCTGACTAGATAGAAGTTCGCTTCCATCTCTTCAATCAAGTGATGACTCCCCAGTAGAGTAACGGACAATTGAAGCTCCTAAAACTCTATGTTCCAAGACAGAGACCAATATTCCTCAGCGGAGTCCTCTCTAACAGCAAGAGCAGGAATTCCCACAAAGTTATATCTCATGAAATCATCATTGTTCTGGATGGCGTCTTTAAGCCCATCTCTGACTCCTCTCCATCACATTCTGATGGAATCTTTAAGCCCATCTCTGATTATCTTCTGTCATCTTTTCCAAATGGCATCTATAAGCCCATTCCCAATACTATCTACACAGTCAAGTATCATCTCAGACGAGTGAAAATTTCTGGGCACTTTAGTGTTCAATCATCTTCCACCTTCCGATCACGAAAGGCAGACTAGCCAATCTACATCCTCAGGTTTAAGAAGATTAAACAGGGGCATCTGTTGTACTCTAAAATTTTCCCTCTCATATTTTTCCAAGAGTATCCTCTTGCATAGGTGGTTACAGAACTTTTCCTAAAGACAAGGAAATTTTTCAAATGATGTTTCCAAGTTTCCTTCGATTGGCCTTTTTCTAAGTTTCCTTCGATTGGCCTCTTTCTAAGTTTCCTTTGATTGTCCTTTTAACAAGGCTTTTCGATTGGCATCTCAAAAGTTCCTTTCGATTGGCGTCCATAAAATGCCTTTCGATTGGCATCTCCAAAATGCTCTTCGACTGACATCTACATAGCGTCCTTCGAAGGACATCCACATAGTATCCTTCGAATGACATTCACATAGCGTCATTTGATTGACATCTTCAAAGGGCCTGTCGATTGGCCTCATGACAAGCCTTTCAATGGGAATTGTGTCAAAACCTTTCGATTGGCATAGCAAAGGACTCTTTGTTTGATATTCCAATAAATACCCTTCGATTGGTATTCGGACAGGGGACCTTCGAAGAACTTCGTCCAGGCCATTCGAAAGAGTCCTTCAAGAGGGCAATCAGAAAATATGTCCAGGCTAGATTCTTTCCTTGTTTGGTCACAATTCCATAAGAGATGATTCGACCAGGGAACTTTCTTCAAAAGGACAAGAAATTGAAGCAAAGGGTGGTCCAATCGAAGGAGTCTTAGTATTGAAGCTGGCACAGTTCTACTCAGATCCATTAAGGAGAACAAGTTTCTAATAAAGAATGTCCTGATTAGTTCGAATTGAAGTTCAAGGCTGGCACGAAAGGCATTCATAGGAATGAAGATTGGATTTGGTCCAAAACAAGCCAGAAAGCCTATAATCGAAAGAAGATTGAAACAGACTGGCAAACCAAAGAAAACATGTGGGAAAGAACACAAAGATTTGGCCATTTTAGAAACGAAAGATACAATACAAATGAAATCTTTTCTCACTCAATATTCAAGATTCAACTCAATTTTGTTAACCTAATTCATTCTACTATATATGCATAACAAACCCTGATCATAAGAGGAGGAATTGGCCGTGTAGAACATCCAGAAGACTGCTCAGAATTTTGACAAAAAGTGGTGATTGAGTTTTGATCTAGAGGGATATTCAAGGCATTTCAAAGACTGCAATACGTTCCTGGGAATATTTGGAAGCTATCTGGACCACTCCCATGCATCACCATATCAAGAAACAGTCTACACAGGTATTACGGTTTGCCCTTGTTCTTGAAATTGGTTTTTGAAATATACGCATGATAAATTATTTTTAAGTATACAATCATGTTTATATGATCATTTAGAACATCTCTGCATAGTTAATTGTGTGTTATGATGACTATTTGACTGAATACCATTGTTAGGGTTTCAAGTTTTCTTTTTAGGGTCTTTCGTTTCAGGAAAAATCAGGGCACAAGATGAGCACCATTGTACTCACGAGATCAAACCCAGTTGATTTGTATTCCTGAGTTGAATTTTTATTGTGTGATTATGACTTTTGAGATATTCAGGTCTATAGTTACAGTGTCTATCTGTAGGTAAAACCCTTTGCCTGAAATGACAGTCCCAACGAAGAAGATGATTGTGTGTCAAAACCTAGTTAGGTAGTTTGAACGGCGCGCGTTTTTATTATAGCCACTAACCATTATTACATATAATACACATTGTTTGTTTATATTAACGATTGAACAGTTGGCTCAGTGGTAAAGGGAAAGGTTTTTAAAGAGCGTCTGTGTAGGAGGTCAGGGGTTCGATCCCTGCCTCCTACATGTTATTTTTCCTAACAATTCTTTGCAGATCCCATGTTATCTTTCCAAGCGCTCACACCATAAGCCTCCAGATCCTCATCCTTGGATCAAACAGCGCCCGAATCTAGTGCCTCCAATGATGTTCCCCAAGGTGGACATTCCTGGCATATTCATACTGGATCCCACGTTGCTATGGGCTATTTATCTTGAATTTTAGTGATCTAAGATTGATTGATTAAGCATGCCTGTAAGTGTTTGGTTGTTGGCATGTTTTTTGGTAAAACCAGGTGTGTGAATGTCATGACTGATGTCATAATATTCTGGGTTACTAGGTACATTCTGCAGAAAAAGGATGTCATACAGAAGCTGCATAAATTGAGTGTTTAGATGATCATCATGCAATGATCATATTTATTACATTCTACCAAAATCAGTAAACAGGATTCTTGTTGTCATAACCAATGTTAAGACATCCTGTACTGATCTAACAGTTGTACAGTTTTGTTAATTCTGAGATTTTTCAGGAAACTGGTTTACACAGTCCAGTACAAAGTCTCACGTGGACTTTAGGTTAACTTGGCTTAACCCTAATCTGGTTGATAAAGTCCTGTGACCAAGTCTTGAGGTTAATTAACCCTAGCTATTTTCGTGGAAGCCCTAACTGATGAACAGCGGCCTATATATTCAACAGGACGACTGTTGGTGAAGACAACTTTTGACAGAAGATCAATAAGGGGTTGTATAGTTTTAACTACTGTAATCCAAGCAATTATCATTTTGATAAGTGACTTGGAGTAGGTTTTGATTGTAAGGGTTGTGTATCACTCAAAGCTTTGAAGCACGAGTGTTTGTGTCACTTGATTAAAGCTTTGAAGCAAAGTCAAGTCAGGTTATGTATCACTCAAAGCTTTGAAGCACGAGTGTTTGTGTTAGTTGATTAAAAGCTATGAAGCATAATCAAGTGTATGTTCTGAAGAGTGTCTTCATAATTTTCGTTAGTCAATTATTTAGTATCACTGCTGTGATTGAGGGGGAGTGAGTAGGAACTCAGGTTTAAGTTGAACTTAGATTGAAGTTGCATTGGGTAGGTCTTAAGTGAAGGAGATAAACTGGTTGGTTTATTCCTAAATTAATATCTCTTATAGTGAATTTCCTCCCTGGCTTGGTAGCCCCCAGAGTAGGTGTTGTTACACACTGAACTGGGTAAACAATTGACTGTGTTCTTTACTGCTTTTAGACTTACTGTCTTGTAGAAAGTCATATACGGTGTCATAACATTCACTGTGACATTGAGTATCTGCTGCCAGAATTTCAATTGGCATCAGAGCAGGCACCCTGCCTGTCTTACTGGGTGAGATTTAGGGATATTATTTTCTGGCGCTATGGACAAAGAAGGAGTTTTTGGAAACAGACCACCCATTCTGGATGGATTAAATGATGACTACTGGAAACCTCGTATAATTGCCTTCTTAAAATCACTGGACAAAAAGGCTTGGAGAGCTGCTGACAAAGGATGGAACCATCCCACCATAACTGAGAAAGATGGGACAATCAGTCTGAAACCTGAGGAAGAATGGAGCAAAGAAGAAGATGAGTTAGCCATGGGTAATTCCAAAGCCTTAAATGTTATGTTCAATGGAATTGATAGAAACATATTCAGACTAGTACATCAATGTGAACTAGCCAAGGAAGTTTGGGACACTCTCAAAACTACTCATGAGGGCACATCCAAAGTAAAAATGTCAAGGCTTCAGATGCTGACTACCAAATTTGAGAACCTAAGGATGATGGAAGATGATACCATTCATGAGTTTCACATGAACATCTTGGAGATTGCCAACACCTCAGGAGCATTGGGAGAAAAGATGTCAGAAGAAAAGCTGGTGAGAAAGATTCTCAGATCCTTGCCTAAAAGATTTGCAATGAAGGTGACTGCTATAGAGGAAGCTCAGGATATCTGCAATTTGAAGGTGGATGAACTCATTGGGTCACTTCAGACCTTTGAGATGGGGATCAGTGACAATGTCGACAAGAAAAACAAGAGCATAGCACTTGTATCTAATACTGAAGATGAAAACAAGGAGGATGAAGAAGAAAATATTTCAGAAGCTATAGCCATGCTTGGAAGACAATTCAACAAACTCATCAAGAGAATGGATCCAAAGTCAAGGTCAAATGTTAAGAAAATTCCTTCTGACATTAACAGATCCTATGACTCCAGCAGAAGACCAAAGTCTGAAGAGAAGGGAAATCAAAGAAAAGGAATTAAATGCCATGGATGTGAAGGATATGAGCACATTCGAGTTGAATGTCCTACCTTAAGAAAAAAAAGAAAGGAATGTCTGTTACTTGGTCTGACTGTGATTCAGAAAGTAATTCTGAAGAAGAATCTGCCAAACTAGTTACTGCACTAACTGGTATTTGTAACTCTGATAGTGACTCTAGTGATGAGGAAGTAACATTTGAAGAACTGGCTGATTCCTACAAGAAGTTATGTATCAGAAGTGCTGAAGTCTGTCAGCAAAATGAGAGACAAGCAAAACTCATAATAAAGTTGGAGGCTGAGAAAAAGGCAGGCATTGATACTATAAGTCATCTAGAAGGGGAAGTTCAAATGCTAAACTCAAAACTGGACCAGATGACCAAATCTGTCAAGATGCTGACAAATGGAACTGACAAATTAGAAGAAATCCTTCAGATTGGACAAAATGTGGGAAACAAGTATGGTCTAGGATTTGTGGCAGCAAAGAAATCTGTTATGGACAAGAAGAAGATCAGGCCTGATAAACAAATGTCAAAGCAGATGTCACAACATAGAACTCAACATCGAGAACAGAGAAATATGAAGAAAAAGTATCAAAGATGGAGATGTCATCATTGTGGGAGGTTTGGTCACATAAAGCCATTCTGCTTCAGATTATATGGATATCCTAATCAGACCCCAGTTGTCAAACCCAAGTCTAACAAGGTACCACATACTCAACAGTGGAAAAAAAAGGCTACTGCCCTGATAGCTCACACCTCCCTTAGAGTCTCTGCAAAGGAAGACTTGTACTTTGACAGTGGATGCTCTAAACACATGACTGGAATCAAGAATCTTCTCAATAATGTTAAACCTCACACTACTAGTTATGTGACCTTTGGAGATGGTGCTAGAGGAGAAATCAAAGGAGTTGGAAACTTGGACTGTCATGGAGTTCCAAACCTAAATGAAGTACTGCTGGTAAAAGGCTTGACTGCTAATCTCATAAGTATAAGCCAATTATGTGACCTAGGATTCAAGGTCAACTTCACCAAGTCTGAATGTCTTGTAACTAATGAGAAACAAGAAGTTGTAATGAGAGGAGTCAGATCTAAAGACAACTGCTACTTGTGGGAGCCTGAGAACACTAATTACTCTTATGTGTGTTCTATTGCCAAAGAAGAAAAAGAAGTGAAACTGTGGCACCAAAAACTTGGTCATCTACATCTAAGAGGAATGAAAAGAATTATATCCATGGAGGCAATCAGAGGGATTCCAAGACTGCAAATTGATGAAGGGAGAGTCTGTGGTAAATGTCAGGTTGTGAAGCAGACTAGGATGTCACATCCAAAGTCAAGACATTTGACCACCTCTAAGGTATTAGAACTTCTACATATGGATCTGATGGGACCAATGCAGGTGGAAAGTCTTGGTGGAAAAAGATATGCCTATGTTGTTGTGGCTGATTTTTCCAGATTCACCTGGATTAACTTTATTAGGGAAAAATCTGATGTATTTGAAGTGTTTAAAGAACTGTGCAAAAGAATTCAAAGAGAAAAAGCAGAGTGCATTGTCAGAATCAGAAGTGATCATGGCAAGGAATTTGAAAACAGTAAGTTTGATTAGTTATGTTCCTCAGAAGGAATTAATCATGAATTCTCTTCACCTATAACTCCTCAGCAAAATGGAGTTGTAGAAAGGAAAAACAGGACCATACAGGAATCTGCTAGAGCAATGATACATGCCAAAAGACTTCCTATTCATTTTTGGGCTGAAGCTATGAATACAGCCTGTTATGTCCATAACAGGGTCACCTTGAGAAAGGGAACATCATCCACTATTTATGAACTATGGAAAGGAAGAAAGCCTACAGTGAAGTACTTCCATGTATTTGGAAGCAAATGCTATATTCTGACAGATCGTGAACAAAGGAGAAAGATGGACCCTAAAAGTGATGAAGGAATATTCCTAGGATACTCTACCAACAGCAGAGCTTATAGGGTATTCAATTCCAGGACCAAAGTTATGATGGAATCAATAAATGTCATAGTTGATGATTATCATGAGGAAACAGATGTCCCTTGTGATGTTGAGACATTCTTTGAGACTTCAACTCAACAGGATGATCTACCTAACACTACTGCTTCAAATTCTGAATCAAAGGAAGCTAACAAAGACCCTTCCATCAGAATTCAGAAAGATCATCCTAAGGAACTCATCATAGGAGATCCTAACAGTGGAGTCATTACAAGATCTAGAGAAATCATCTCAAACTCTTGCTTTGTATCTAAAATTGAACTAAGAAATGTTAAGGAGGCTTTAACTGATGAATACTGGATTGGAGCAATGCAAGATGAATTGAACCAATTCAAGCAACATGAAGTATGGGAGTTAGTTCCTAGACGAGAAGGAACAAACATCATTGGCACAAAATGGAACTACAAGAACAAATCAGATGCTGAAGGAGTTGTCACCAGGAATAAGGCAAGACTTGTTGCTCAAGGATACACTCAAGTTGAAGGGGTTGATTTTGATGAGACTTTTGCTCCTGTAGCCAGAGTGGAATCAATCAAACTCCTGTTGGGAATTGCTTGTCTCCTTAAGTTCAAGTTATTTCAGATGGATGTAAAAAGTGCCTTCCTAAATGGGTACTTAAATGAGGAAGTTTATGTGGAACAGCCTAAAGGATTTGTGGATCCAAACTACCCTGATCATGTCTACAAATTGAGGAAAGCTTTGTATGGCCTGAAACAAGCTCCTAGAGCATGGTATGACAGGCTGACAAAATTTCTCTCTGACAAAGGATACAGAAAAGGAGGCTTGGATAAAACCCTTTTTGTCAAAAATTAAGGAGGAAAGATGATGGTATCTCAAATCTATGTTGATGACATAGTGTTTGGGGGAATGCCAGATAAAATGGTTAAACATTTTGCTGACCAGATGCAAGTTGAATTCGAAATGAGCCTCATGGGAGAATTGACCTACTTTCTTGTACTGCAAGTCACACAGATGGAAGACTCAATTTTTCTGTCTCAAAGCAAGTATGCAAAGAACATTGTCAAGAAGTTTGGAATGGAGAATTCCAGTCACAAAAGGACTCTTGCACCTACTCATTTAAAGCTATCCAAAGATTCAAGTGGGGTTAAGGTGGACCAAAGCCTGTACAGAAGCATGATAGGAAGTCTGCTATACTTAACAGCCAGCAGACCTGACATTGCTTTTGCAGTTGGAGTATGTGCAAGATACCAAGCTGGTCCTAAAGTAAGTCATATCAACCAAGTGAAGAGAATTTTGAAGTATGTAAGTGGAACCTACAATTATGGCTTGTTGTACTCTCATGGATGTGAACCAACTCTAACTGGTTACTGTGATGCTGATTGGGCTGGAAGTGCTGATGATAGAAAGAGCACCTCTGGAGGATGTTTCTTCTTAGGAAATAATCTTGTCTCCTGGTTCAGCAAGAAACAGAACTGTGTGTCTCTCTCTACTGCTGAAGCTGAATACATAGCAGCTGGTAGTAGCTGTTCTCAAATGATCTGGATGAAACAAATGCTTACTGAGTATAATGTCACACAATATGTTATGACATTGTATTGTGACAATATGAGCACCATCAACATTTCCAAGAATCCTATTCAGCATAGCAGGACCAAGCACATTGACATTAGACATCACTTCATCAGAGATCTTGTAGAGGAGAAGACGATTAAACTGGAACATGTTGCCACTGAACTACAACTGGCTGACATATTTACCAAGGCACTTGATGCAAATCAATTTGAAAATTTGAGGGGCAAGTTGGGTATTTGCCAACATGAGGAAATGTAGCAATTAATTTTGCTTAAGACAAGGGATGAAGGAGATTTTTTTGTTAAGTCTATTTTGATTGGGTTAATCATTTGTTTCCCTATTTCTTTCACAATTGTTAAGAAGTTGAATAGACTCTCATTTATCTCCTTCCTCTCTCGGCTCTGCAACAATATTCATTCTCTCAATCAAAGATTTTACTCTCGCTGTTACTGGTTTTCTAAGACGCTCAACATGTCTCAACTATCCATGACATCATCCTCTTCAAAGACGACTGCTTCTTCCGCATCCTCTGATCGAGAACCTAGGGCAATCACAAACTGCATAGATTCTGATGTTCTGGAGATAACTCCTCTTCATGAACTGGCAGCTGACCCCTCTAAGGTTAAAAAGCTGAGAACAAGACATGCAAGAAAGTCTCAAGCTTCTACATCTGGTAATCCCTCTCAAACATCCTCTGTTCCCTGAGAAATATCAAATAGGGAAGGCTCAGCTTATGTTCATCAAGCAATAGCTAGACTTGGTACAAGGATTCTAAATGAGAATCACTCGGTACCTGGCATTTCTGTACCTTTGAATCAAGAAGCTGCTAGTCCAAATGTTGAAATGAATCCAGATGTCACTCAGAATGTTGAGACACCAGATGACAACATTAGGAAATCATCTGAAAATCTTGATGATCACCAGAAACCTTCTGAGAAGGATGTTGAAACCCCGATTATTGATGTTGATGAAGAATACTCTGACAATGACCTAATTGCAAATATCAACCCTAGCATAGCTAGAAGAATGATGAACAGAAAGGGAAAGAAGGATGCTGCCAAATGTATGTCCAAAGAGAAGACTGCTGAGGTTGAAGTAGAAATTGTGAAGGCTGGATTGTCAAAAGGGAAGGTGAAAACTCGAGTACTTGCTGGTAGTATCTCAAAGCCTGTGAGACAACCAATAGCTAAGAAAAGGAAAGAGCCTGAACCCTCTGATTCTGATGAGGAATCATAATTTGAATTTGATGCTGAAGACATACCTCTCAAAAGGAAACTCCCATCAAGCAAAATGTCTAAAGTCCCAGAAGTCCCCACTGACAACATTTCCTTTCACCTTCCTGAGAATGCAAACAGGTGGAAGTATGTTTGTTTGAAAAGGATAGCCTTGGAAAGAGAACTGAACAAGGGTGCCATGGAATGTAAGGAGATCATGGACCTAATTAAAACTGTTGGTCTAATAAATATTGTGGTAAAGTTTACCAACTGCTATGAAGTTCTTGTCAAAGAATTCATAGTGAATTTATCTGATGGGTGTGCTGATGGAAGGTCAGCTGACTTTAAATGTGTCTATGTGAGAGGAAGAAAGGTAAATTTCTCTCCCTCTGAAATAAACAAATTCCTAGGAAGACCAGATGATGCTTGCCCTGAGCTAGAGGTTACTGACAACCAAGTATGCCAAACCATCACTGCAAATCAAGTCAAGAGATGGCCCTTAAAATGGAAGCTGAATGCAAGCAAGCTGAGCATGAAATTTGTCATTCTGCACAAAATTGGTGCAGCGAACTGGGTTCCCACCAACCATAAATCAACCATCTCCACAGGACTGGGAAGATTCATTTATGCTGTTAGAAGCAGGATAAAATTTGACTATGGAAAGTATATCTTTGATCAAACTTTAAAACATGCTGGAAGTTATGCTGTTAAAGGCCATATTGCCTTTCCCTCCCTCTTATGTGGTATAGTCCTTGCTCAGTATCCTGACATTCTAGTTGAAAAAGATATTGTATGCAAAAGAGCCCCTGCTCTTGGGTTGCACTACAAGCTATTTCAGGGAACTCATGTTCCTGACATTGTCATGACATCAGCTGAGACATCAACTGTCAAAACTCAGTCCAAGAGAACTGATGTTATACCTGTGCTGAAGGAAACCTGCAAAGAGCTGGATACAAGGAAAAGGACTCTTGAGGACCTGATTGCTAGACTAGAACATGAGGAGACTGAAGGACGAAGAAGGGAAGAGGATGCTGCTGAAGATCAGCTTAATGTTGAAAATAGTGCCACCTCTGAAGATGACAGTGCTTGAAGTAGATGACAACCTTGCTGCTGGTACCTGTTGCTGCAAGTGTTTTTCGAATTTTTATCTGTGTTTTTATTTTTGGATGACTGTATATCCTAAAAGTACATGTATCTTTGGCCTATTTATGGCTAAAGAGGGGGAGAAGTTTTTGTGTTAATTAGACTTGGTAGACATTATTTCTTTCTGCAGACATATTAATTCTGCTGCTTTCTAATCTCTGATTATTTAGGGGATTTAGCCAAAGGGGGAGTTTGTAAGTGTTTGGTTATTGGCATGTTTTTTGGTAAAACCAGGTGTGTGAATGTCATGACTGATGTCATAACATTCTGGGTTACTAGGTACATTCTGCAGAAAAAGGATGTCATACAGAAGCTGCTTAAATTGAGTGTTTAGCTGATCATCATGCAATGATCATATTTATTACATTCTACCAAAATCAGTAAACAGGATTCTTGTTGTCATAACCAATGTTAAGACATCTTGTACTGATCTAACAGTTGTACAGTTTTGTTAATTCTGAGATTTTTCAGGAAACTGGTTTACACAGTCCAGTACAAAGTCTCACGTGGACTTTAGGTTAACTTGGCTTAACCCTAATCTGGTTGATAAAGTCCGGTGACCAAGTCTTGAGGTTAATTAACCCTAGCTATTTTCGTGGAAGCCCTAACTGAAGAACAGCGGCCTATATATTCAACAGGACGACTGTTGGTGAAGACAACTTTTGACAGAAGATCAATAAGGGGCTGTATAGTTTTAACTACTGTAATCCAAGCAATTATCATTTTGATAAGTGACTTGGAGTAGGTTTTGATTGTAAGGATTGTGTATCACTCAAAGCTTTGAAGCACGAGTGTTTGTGTCACTTGATTAAAGCTTTGAAGCAAAGTCAAGTCAGGTTATGTATCACTCAAAGCTTTGAAGCACGAGTGTTTGTGTTAGTTGATTAAAAGCTGTGAAGCATAATCAAGTGTATGTTCTGAAGAGTGTCTTCAGAATTTTCATTAGTCAATTGTTTAGTATCACTGCTGTGATTTAGGGGGAGTGAGTAGGAACTCAGGTTTAAGTTGAACTTAGATTGAAGTTGCATTGGGTAGGTCTTAAGTGAAGGAGATAAACTGGTTGGTTTATTCCTGAATTAGTATCTCTTATAGTGAATTTCCTCCCTGGCTTGGTAGCCCCCAGAGTAGGTGTTGTTACACACTGAACTGGGTAAACAATTGATTGTGTTCTTTACTGTTTTTAGACTTACTGTCTTGTAGAAAGTCAGATACGGTGTCATAACATTCACGGTGACATTGAGTATCTGCTGCCAGAATTTCAATGCCTGAAAAAGCACACTTTTGCACACGTGCACCCCTAGGGTATTTCCCACTTTGGTTGCCTCGGAAACAGTGGTCATGTCCCTCGCACATCAGGATACTCTTAGCAAAGACCCTCAAGTTAAAGTCGTCATAAAGATCATAGTCCCTAAACGTCCCTCGAGTTGCCTACGAGAAATGATCTTATGTTGACAGTCCCTTCGAAATGCTAAGGTATCCTTACATGTTGCCTTCAATGTCCATTATGTCCCTTTCGATAGTTCCTCAACATCCAACGACTAGGGTTACCTACTCACTAATAGTAGGATAACACGCTCTAAAGGATAGGAGGAAAAGAACAGTCTTTTTTCGAGTAGGTAGATAATTGTTAGGTACTTGCTCAAATAAATTTCCACACCACACTTTCAAACATACTTTTCAAACAAAAGTTTTTACAACGCTTTATCACACTCTTGAGTACTAATACAAGAGTTACCATAAAGTGAATCGTCGTACTAAGGCATTTTAAAAGCTTTTTCAAACACACAAACACAAGAAATTTCAAAAAATGAGCAAGTACCTAAGAGCCCATGGAAAACCATAGATGGAAAGGGTGCTAACACCTTCCATTTACATAATCTACCCCCTTACTCAAAATCTAGAAAAAAGGTCTTTTTCTCTTCTTTTCACCCTTTCCTTATTGGATAAAAGAAAAGTCGGTGGCGACTCTTGCTTACCGCACATTTGAGAATACAAAACGCAAACCAGTATAACAGTCGGTTCTGCCACCGTATCACACTTTTCTATTTCATTAATGCATTACACATGTTTGTCATGAATTAATTTGTTTTCATTATGCTTAAACTTATTTCTTACTTCCTTTTTGCAATATTCAACTCTTGTTTTAAAAGTTGCAAGCCTTTAGAGGGAGGATGACGAAAACGATACCACAATCCATACAGTGTGCTTTTGAACAGATCTTGCTGACGATGTACATGCGTTGTTTCAAATCCTAAATAGTGGAGTTATAAGGAAGATAATCCCTAGTCAACCCCTTTGAGCCTAAGAAGTTGGAGTTTTCTTTTCACACTAATTAAAACCCTTAGTCATAACCTAGGGCAGGGTAGTTTTCTCAGTTAATTCAGACGTGCATTCAGTCGTAAGATTTCCTTTCATATAAGACAAATAGTGTAGAAGATTCTCTCCAAAAGATGGTGATGGTTCCGCATAATCATCAAAGCAGGAAGTCATTATTTTTTCAAAAGAAAAGCACATTAAGTCAAAACCTATGAAGGTGACTTAAGAAAAAAAACTGGGGCATCCCGCTGATTGTAATTACGAAAGAATTAGTTCAGGCAAAAGACAGGGATAGCAAAATCAAAAAAGAAAGAGGTACTACAAATCCTCAACAAAAAGAAAAGGTCGAAAAAATGACTGCCTTCTCAAACAAACGTTCAACCTCTGAACCATCACCAGAATATCAAGGACTATCCAAAACTCAACTGGGAGTCGAAATGCATAATTAACTGAGCATAGGACTGAAGAACATCACGAAGAACGGGTGGGTACGAATAAATTTTTAGCCTTTATCCTTTGTTTCTTAAACCGTGAACCAGGGCACGTTACAACCCTTAAAAGTCCTAGTTGAAGCATGGGTTGGTTCGAGAGTATACTGTTACAAAGGTATCCTGACTTCTGTAAGGTTTGCTATAAATCATGAGTTGATGTCACATTCTTGCAAATTTTGTTTTACTACAAAAAACGCATTTTCAAAAAAAATTCGAGACATACATAAGCTTTGCATTCTTTAAATGACATTGTTTGCACATGATTAATTGTTCAAATGGAAGAGAAATTCACACAATGAATATTCAGTGAATAAAAACCTTCTCGATGAAAAGGATCACCTCAAGTGGAAAAATACTTCCAACCAAGGGGCATGGCATAGTGTCCAGCTGATCTTGGGAAGTCAAGTCAAGATTCAAGGAGTCTCTCAAAAATGCCGAATAACCAGGGGCAGATCTCCATTTGAATCACTCGGGGCATTGGACATGAATTCCAGCAATGAATTATATACGATCAAACAAACATCTTCTGGAAGTGTGGCAACACTTACTACTATGGACACTGACAATTCTCCGTACCCGGTGAACATGGACATAGTCAGAAAATACTACGCATGAACAAAGTCCTGCTAGGTTGACTGGCCTAGGAAAAAATAAGGGCATCCCAGTGAACCAAAAGGGGTTCAGGCAAAAATTAGGGATATATACAAAATAAAAATTATACACCCGACAAGTCAAAAACCTGAAAAGGCGGCTTGAGCAAAAAAGGGTATCCCGATGGACTGAAAATATGAAAAGACAGTCCAGGCAAAAGTTAGGGATTAAAGCGTACGACTGTACGACTATGTCCTGTTGTGATATGGTGGGAGAACTGACTTGGGTGTTTTGAGTTTGATTGTAAATGTTGCGGTTAGCAAGAGTCGCCACTGACTTTTCTTTTATCCAAAAGGAAAGGTGAAAAAGCACAGGAAAGACCTTCGAGAAAGTTTCTTGAGTTCGGGGGGTAAATTATGAAAAGGGAAGGTATTACCACCCTTTTCATCCATGGTTTTCCATGGGATCTAAGTTACTTGCTAGATCACTTGCTTTTGTTTGAACTTGTTCTTTGTGTGGTTTTTGAAAGTATTTTGTAAAGAGGCCATTGTTTAGGCAATCTTTGTAATGATTCTTGTTCGTAAGAATGTATACAAAGATGTTGATATTTTGAAAATATTTCCAAGTTTGTAAGATATTTTGAAAAGTCTAGGTGTTTGTTTTGAAAATATCAAGGATGTTTGTTTTGATATGGAGCAAGTAATTAGGAGCAATCTACCTACTCAAATGTTTTTCTTGTTCATTTTCTTTTCCTTTGACATTGTTGTCTTACCATTGATTTGGTAAGCAACCCTATCTTTGGATGTAAGCGGGACAGACGTGGGTCATCGTATAGCCATGATTAGCAATGTTGCAAGGCATCTTAGCATTCTTTTTTTGAGGGACTAAGATCATTTGTAAGGCAACTTAGATAGCGTCATCGAGGGACTATGATCTTGTATTTTCTTGTTTTTGCTAAGATACCTTATGTGAAATATGTTTGCTATGATCTTTGTGTGTGGTTTTGAAATATGTTTTGAAGAAGGGCCATCGTTGTGGCAACCTTTGTAATGATTCTTGTTTGAATGTATGCAAAGGTGCTTTTGTCTTTTGAAAAGATTTCAATGTTTGAAAGTTGGATTTTGAAATTGTATTATGAAGTGTGTTTGAAAATAGCAAGGATGTTTTGCAAGCTTTTGATCAAGTAACTAAGAGCTATCTACCCTATTTTACTCAAAGATCTTTCTTATGTTTTTAACCCTTTTAACAGTGTTGTTTCACCATTGTATTTGGTGAACAACCTTGTGTTAGGATGTTAAACGGGACAGGCGCGGGTCATCGTATAGACCGTGATAGCAATTGTATCAAGTATTTTTGGCAATTTTCTTGAGGGACTTGATCATTTTGTTTAGGAAACTCAGATAGCGTCATCGAGGGACTATGATCTTTTGTTTTGTTTTTGTTTTGCCAAAGTACTTAAGATGCATACCATGGCCCATTTTTGAAGGCAACAAGTGGATTGTAACCCTAGGGGTGCAAGTGTGAATTGTGTTTGTTTTTTCATGCATTTTTGTCTTTGATTAGGTCAAACTATTTGTTAATTTGATTTTGGCATACAAACCCTAATTATCTAATCATGGCATAATTGAAAGCATTTAAGTGCGTAAAAATAAATCTAAGCTATTACAACTTTGATATAGGGAGGGGGTACAATTTTGAATAGGGGATTATTTGACAATAAATTTAAACCCTAAATTATTACAACCAAATTGAATTTCTTTGTACAAATGATAAATAAGCAATATTTAAATAGACAATTAAATAAATGTGCAATATATTATACATAGGCAAGAAATGTTTTTGTTTATTTTTATGTATGTAAAAATGTAATATTTAATGTGAAAAAGGTGTAAATAATTAAAATAAAAAAGGTTGATTTTATTTAATTAAGGGGTAAACCCTAATTTTCCTTAAAGAAAATAATATTATATTATTTATATACAAAAATATATTAATATGTAAAAAAATAAAAATATATTGAGAAAAAGTGTTTTTTAGTATAAAATAACAATAAAAATTAAAATGTACTATTTTTGTATTTTTATTCTATGTTTTTAATAAAATGAAGTATATATATATATATATATATATATATATATATATATATATATATATATATATATATATATATATATATATATATATATATATATATATATATATATATATATATATATATATATATATATATATATATATATATATATATATATATATATATATATATATATATATATATATATATATATATATATATATATATATATATATATATATATATATATATATATATATATATATATATATATATATATATATATATATATATATATTAAATATATTAAGGATGCATAAAATATTTACAAAAATAAAGTATATTCAAGAAAATATTTTCAATGTGAATAAAAATAAGAAATGAAAATAAAAGTATTATTTACGTTATTTTTCAAATCTTAATAATATATAAAAAGTATTTAATATGTTTTCTATATTAGAAAAAATAAAATAAAATGCCAAATAAATGTAAAAAATGTAAAAATATTTTTGGAGCATTTTTTATGTTTGAAAATAAAATATCAAAGTCAGAAAAGAAAATAAAAATGCAAAAATGTCAAAATACAAGAAAATGGGTCAGGGGGTGCATTTAGCAAAATAGGGGTGCAGGCAGCAAGAAGGCCAGGCCCAGCCCAAGCCTTCATCTTCTTCCTCCAGCCATTTCCAAACGCGCGCGTGCCATGTTCAAACTGTAACATCCTGGAAACGTGATCTTTTGCCAAAACTCACAACATCAAACTTGTAGAGAATTTAAATACGAATCTAACCATATAAAGCATTGAATCTAACTCTCAAAGACCAGAGAGAATTTCTCTGGCCTTAAAATCTAACCTAACTTTTTCAGCATGTTCATGGATGAAATTCTCCTAGCACACTTAATATAAATGAAAACTGAGCATATGTATGGTTTCAGGGTAATGAGTACTACATCTTTCATTCACAAACCTAAGGCTAAATGTTCCTAAATAGAGAGATAGAAGTTGATGAAAAACCTGTTTCAGTTGGATTCGAGTTGGACAATGCAGCAACTTTCAGTGAGGCCTGAGGTTCTTTTGAGCTTGCTGGATGTTCCTTGGGCCTTTCCCAGTGCTTAGTTTGCCTTGAATGTCCCTGAATCAACCTCTATAAGTCAACCTGCATAAGCTTGAAACGAAAATGGTGAACACTGTAAATGGAGTTACAGTTGGCAATGGAGGTTTGGGATAGCTTAAGTGAGTTGAATGGAAGGTGTTTGAAGTGGAAAGAAGCAAAACGCACGAGCAAAATGAGCTATGGCACTCAAGTTGTAGCAACTGCCCTATTTTGCAAGTTTTTTGGTGTTTTGGTTTTCAAGGGTGTTTGAGGGATGAATGGCTCGTGTTTCTGGCTCACAAGGATGTGCAAAGCTTGTTTGAAATGTTGGCCTAAGTTGATTATATCAGATATGCAAGTTATGTCCTTTTGGCAAGTTGACTTGTTTTGAAAGAAAAGTGTGAAGTGAAATGAGATAGGCCTGTACAGGCTATCTCCAAGCATGCACAAGTTTCTTGTACCTTTGCCTGAGTTTGTGGAACTTGTTTGCTGCAAAAGGTTTGTTCCAATGCTCAAGAGAAACAACTTTGCAAAAGTTATGCTTTATGAAAATGGAAGTGTTATCTTTATGCCCAAAATGGAATTATTCATTGTGCCAAGCTCCATTGATCAGAATAATATCAATGTCCAATATATTTGCATTCAACTTTTGAGTGTAAATTGGTTTAGAGACCTGTAATTAGTTACAAAGCTAGTTTTGTCAGATTTGCAACTTGTATGAACATGTATTGGCCATGGTTACAAAGTGAGTTTTTGCCAACTTCAAGCATTTGATTCTCCCTAAACACAAATGTGTTTGAGGAGTTCTTGGACAATTTGGAAAGCTTACAACAAGTACTATAATCCATCTTTGAAATTCAACTTGAGACTCCAATTGGAACTATGTGAAAAATGGCCAAGAAGATGGGTCAAAATCCTGCCTAAACTACGACAAAATTTCTCTAAGTTAAAAGTTTTAGGGACCCTTGTTCCAAAAATCATAACTTGAGATCCAATCTTCTTTTGAGAAAAATTTGTGCATAAAAGTTGTAGATTTTGTGGAGGAATACAACTTTCATGTTCTAAGTTTTGTTTGAATCCATTTGAATCATGGTGAAAATGTGGGGCAAAGTTAGGAAAAATTAAGAAAATTTCATAACTTAGAAAATTTCTAAGTTATGAAAATTTTCAATTTCAAACCCTAATTAGTAATTTTGGGTTTCTTGATGAACAAGTTTCATAATTTGACACATCTTTGTGAAAAATGACCCTTGGCACTTGATTTTGACCAAAAAGTCAAAGGTTGACTTTTCAGTGTACAGTCAAATTTTGATCAGTTGACTGAAAAATTCATCTGTCAATCCTATGCATTTGAGATCTTTTGAACTTGTTGAATAGGTCAAGATAATTTCATTGAGTCCTTGAGTCCATGGTTGATCTTGATTTGCCATTGTCTAGGTCAAACAGTCAAAAATTGCCTTTGTACAGTCAAAAACCTAAAAATGACCATTTTGCCCTTTTGGTGATCTAATCAAATTTCTTGTGGATTTGTGGTCCAAACTTGATCAAATGGCTCATATGAGTTCATAATGTTGATGTGGGTCAAAATTCATGAGGTTTGACTGTAAGTTGGCCACAATTGACTTTTTCCCCAATATAGTTGATTTCCAAGTCAACTGTCTAATTGACTGGGGAAAAATTTGATACAAGGCTTGAAACTTGGTATGGGAAAACTTATGAGTCCAACATGAAGTATGAAAGTCAACTTGGGAATTTAAGGTCCAAAAATCCCTGTGCAAACTCAAACCCTAATTTCAGGTCAATAGTGCAATGAGATGTCTTGAGCAGAGCAAACCCTTACTTGTTCTTGAGTTCCAAGAGTCTTGTGATGAGAAATGTTGATAAAATGAGAGGGAAAATTTTGGGGTATAACACCTTACATGCGTAATATGGCCATTTTGTATAAGGCAACCAAGTAGAGTTTACCCTAGGGGTGCTTGGGTGTAAGTGTATTGATTTACATGCATTTTTTTTGTCTTTGATTAGGGTTTTCTATTGATTGGTTTTAGTCTTTCCATGCAAAAATCTAATTACTAACATTTGTATTTGAAAGCGTTAAATTGCGAAAATGTAAAGTCCTACGATATTACATCATTTAGGGGATGAGTGTACAATTTACAAATGGGGATGAAGTATGAACTTAAATATTACAACCATATCGAATAACCATGAAGGAAACGTAAAAACAGTGTAAAAAGAAGGAAAAAATGCATTTTGAACTATTATGTGTCGACACAAGCTCATATGCATCGACACATAACTTTCCTTGCCCCTGTATTGCCAAATCAACTCAGTATGAGTCGATACATAATGGTATGTGTCGACTCATACACTGTATGTGTCGACTCATACGTGCTTTGTGTCGACCCATACATTATTTTTCCTTCTGTTTTGGGCCTGTAAAGCAGCATGTATCGACTCATAAGGCTATGTGTCGGCTCATACTGTCATTTTTTATACTTCAACATTGTTTTGCTTTATACATGGGTTAGTTCTCAACACATAATGAAAAGAATGTAAGATAAACAAAAGGTTAGCTTTAAGGACAATGGTTACTACATTTTTGTCTTCAAAAAATGAATTACTAAAGTCAAGAAACTTACCTTGGAGTTGGATCTTTATACTCTGAATTTGAGTTGTTGTCTTGGCTATTATTAAAATTGAAATAGAAAATAGAGGTGTTGTAGAAGCTTGTCATTGAGTTTGAACAATTTCTAGGTGATGTATGTGAGGTGCTTAGATGTTTAGACAGAGCTTGCAAGGTGTGAGAGTTACAAATATTTGAACTTTAAAACTCAATAGTGGAAGCTTTTCTGGATAATTATGGTTTTTAATGGCTAGTTTAAAACAAGACTTCTGGCTTTTCTCTCTATTTTTATAACCTTTTTCCCCCTCTTTTTCAACCTCTTTCGCTTGTAAATGCTTCTTCTATTTACAGGCAAGGGGTTTGTGCATATGATCTGATTAGGTTTATAAGACAGCATGTTATGGTTTGGTTGGATTACAAAGATCAAACTAAGTCAAGTACTCCATAGTCACAAGATGAAGTACCAAAGTTGCTGGTATTTAGGAGCTACTTCCCATGATTTATGGTGAACTATAATCAGCAACCAGTAAGATATGGGCTCAAGACAAACTTTATACAAAAAGCTTGCTTTTCAAGAATAGCAATGGTACCTTTATGCCATAAATGGAAAGATCTTTTGGACAATGGTTTAAACACTTGGGTAATAGCTCAAGAGTGGGTGTAAGGATTAAATTATGATGAGATTTGCAAGCAAAGAAGCCTGTAACATAAGATTATGCAGCAAATCATGGGAGTTTTGTTATGTGTTCTTCACTTAGAATGACTTGCAATTCAAAGATGGATGGCCAACTTCAAGCCCTTGAATCTCCTAGCTCAAGTATGATAAATTCATGCTCTTGGATGTTTTGGAAAGCTTGAAACAACCTCTATAACTTTCATGTTGGCCATTTTGATAAAATCATCTTGGAACTATGTGAAAAATGCCAAGAATTTGGGATAAAATCCTAAACAAAATCTGTTGAAAATTTCTCTAAGTGTTAAATGAAAATGTCATGACTTCATGAATTTATAACTCAAAATCCAAGCACTTCTAGGAGAAGTTATGTAAAGCAATGTTGTAGATATCATGGAGATCTAAAACTTTCATGTTGAAAGTTTCCCTTGAACCGTCTTGCATCTTGGTGAAAGAATGGAATGAAGTGATGAAATTATCATGTATAAAAACACTTAGAAAATTTCTAAGTTTTGGAAATCTTGACTTTTCAAGTTGGCTTTTGACTTTCTTGACTTCTTGATGATCAAGCTTGATATTCTTGAATGTCTTGATGAAATTTGATCTTTGGAATGTAATGTTGACCAAAAAAGTCAAAGTTTGACTTTCCAGTATGCAATTGACCCTTTTGCCCTTGTGCCAATTCCAAGCCTAAATTGAGGTATAAGTGCTGCTACCTTGACGCCATAGAAGATCTTGTGAGAGAATCCTTGAGAAATGAGAGGGCAAATTTTGGGGTACAACAGCTGCCCCTATTTAATCTTCTTAAACCTGAAGAGTTATATTGGCGAGTCCGTCATTCGTGACTTGAAGGTGGAAGATAATTTAACACTAAAGTGCCCAAACATTTGCACTCAAAGATGTGTTAGTTGACTATGTAGGGAATGGGCTTAAAGATGCCATTTGGAGGGATGATGGAAAGTTGTTGGAGATGGGCTTGTAGATGCCATCTAAAATGATTACTGGTGGGAATAGAAGAAGTGCCAAAATAAATCTCTGGTTGATTTATGCTGGAATAGTGGATGTGTTGGATTGAGTATCAGAATAATATTCATAAATGCATTGTATCTAACTCGTATCTGAGAGCTGAATCTGAATGAGTATCAGGATGACATCCGTATCTAGAGTGTATTTGAACTGTATCTGAAAGCTTAATCTGAATGAGTATCAGGATTGCATCCGTATCTGGAGCATATCTGAACTGTATCTGAAAGCTGAATCTGAATGAGTATCAAGATGGCATCTGTGTCAGGAGCGTATCTAAACTGTATCTGAAAGCTGAATCTGAATGAGTATCAGGATGGCATCCGTGTCTGGAGCGTATCTGAACTGTATCTGAAAACTCAGCAGGATGATGAAGGAATCTTGGATGATTATCAGGATGGAATCCGTGTCTGGAGCATATCTAAACTGTATCTGAAAACTCAACAGGATGATGAAGGAATCTTGGATGATTACTACCTCAGCAGGATGATAAAGTAATCTTGGATGATTACTACCTCAGCAGGATGATGAAGGAATCTTGGATGATTACTACCTCAGCTGAATGATGAAGGAATCTTGGATGATTACTACCTCAGCAGGATGATGAAGGAATCTTGGATGATTACTACCTCAGCAGGATGATGAAGGAATCTTGGACGATTACTACCTCAGTAGGATGATGAAGGAATCTTGGACGATTACTACCTCAGTAGGATAATGAAGGAATCTTGGATGATTACTACCTCAGCAGGATGATGAAGGAATCTTGGACGATTACTACCTCAGCAGAATGACAAAGGAATCTTAGATAATTACTACTTCAGCAGAATGATGAAGGAATCTACCTCAGCAGAATGACGAAAGAATCTACCTAAGCAGAATGATGAAGGAATCTTGGACGATTACTACCTCAGTAGGATGATGAAGGAATCTTGGATGATTACTAGCTCAATAGGGTGATGAAGGATTCTTGGATGATTACTACCTCAGCAAGATGATGAAGGAATCTTGGATGATTACTACCTTAGCAGGATGATGAAGGAATCTACCTTAGCAGAATGATGAAGGAATCTTGGACAATTACTACCTCAGCAGGATGATTAAGGAATCTTAGACGATTACTACCTCAGTAAGATGATGAAGGAATCTGAGACGATTACTACCTCAACACATAATGAAGGAATATTGGATGATTTCTACTCCAAAAGATGATGAACTTTATCTGTTAATTGATCTTTCTTGAAAAGGTAAAGAGTTAGTTGTATGCAATGTCATGATGTATGCATTGCGTAATGATGTTCTCGAAATAAATGAGATTTATGTTATATATATTATGTATGCATGTGCTATGAATGTTGTTGAAATGTAATTTTGTCTTGGAGAATAAATCCTTGACAAGTGTTTGGGAGTTATTAAATCCCGAATTGCTGTTGAAGAGTAGGTGTGTCTTCAAACTTTTCTTAGAATGTTTCCACTGAGGATTCATGTCTTATTGTTTGAGGAAAACTCCGCTGGGGGATGTTGAAAGCTTTTTATAGAGTGTTGATTCCTACTTGGGGAAAAGAGTTTAGGAGTCTTTGTCGTCTATTTCTCTACTGGGGAGTCGAAGTTAAATTGATATTTGGTCGGGTCCAGGTTTCATAGAAAACTGTTGGGGATTGTAGAGTAGTCTACTGGGGAAGAGGAGTTGTGGTCCTTTGATTTGTAGTAGTCGGAGAGGTCACCTCAAGCTGGGGAATCATGCTGTTTGTTGGGGAAATAAACCCTGTTGCTTTCTCTGTTGGAGAGGCGGCGACTTCACTGGCAGAAATCCTTGAGGATTCTTGAAGTCAATTTAGTTGGGAAAAAGTTTTCAAAGATTTTAACTCTGGCTGGGAGTCATCCTATGAGAGGGATTTTGGGGAGATTTGTCACTTCCCCTTAGTAGCGAGTGTTTGTGGCACTGCCAGGAAATGTTTGATTGTATGTAACCCTTTGTCGGGATTTGCGTTCAATGCCCCAAGTGATTTAGATGGAGACCTGCCCCTGGTATATTCAGCGTTTCTTTTGGAATTTTGACTTGACTTCCCCAGGTGTGTTGGATAAAGGTCATGCCGTGCCCCTTGATTATGAGAGTTTTGTCATTAGAAGCGTCTTTCCATTTGAAGTGATTCTGTTTGAGAGAGATTTTTATTTGTTGGATATTCGTTGTGTGAATTTCTCTGTTGTCAAACAAATAGCATATGCAAACAGCAATATTCAAATAATGCAAAGTTTATGCTTGTCTTGAAATTTTGAAAATGCATTTTAGCAAGTGAAGAAGTTTTGTAAGAAAATTCAAACTCAGGATTTAGGGTAAAGCCTTACAGGAGTCAGGATACATTTTGTAACAGTATGCTTTCGAACTAACCCATGCTTCAATTAGGACTTTTGAAGGGTTGTAGCGTGGCTTGGTTCACGGTTTAAGAAACAAAGGATAAAGGCTCAAAATGTGTTTGTACCCACCCATTCTTCGTGATGTTCTTCAGTCCTAAACTCAGTTAATTATGTGTTTGAACTCCAATTGAATCAGGAATGGCGCTTTAGTGATAGTTCAAACAAGTTAAGTTTGTCGGAAGGCAATCATTTTTGCAACATTTTTCATGTTGTTAAGGATTTGTAGTGATCTCTTTCTTTTGATTTATTTTCCCTGATTTTTGTCTGACTGTTCTTGTTTTAAGATTACGGTCAGCGGGATGCCCTAGTTTTTCTTAAGTCTCCTTTGTAGGTTTTGACTTAGTGGGATTTTCTTTTTTGAGAGATAATGACTCCCTATTTAGTAGGGAACCATCACCGTCTTTTGATTCCAGAGAAATGTTTTGATGTCATTCGTTGTATTTACGAGATGACAGATTGCAATTTGAATGCGCATTTGAATTAACTGAGAGACTACCCTGCCCCGGGTTTTGATTAAAGGTTTCAATTTTGTGAAAAAAGGAAAAGCTTCTACTCCTTTGGCTCGAAGGGGCTGACTATGGATTATCTTCCTTATAACTCCAGTGTTTAGGATTTGAAAGGACGCTTGTACATCATCAGCAAGGTCTGTCCAAAAGCATACTATATGAGATTAAAGGCATTGTTTTCGTTATCCTCCCTCTAAAGGCTTACAACTTTTAAAACAAGAGTTGAATATCAGGGGAGTAAAAAGCATAGTTTAAATATAGTGAAAACGAATGGATTAATTCAAGACAAACATATGCAATGCATTAATGAAATAGAGTTTGACATTAATAGATAAGTCTTTGAACAAAAAAAGAGATTACAATTGAAAATTCAAAATGAATATGACGCTCTTAATGGGTTGGCATAGGAGAAGTGATCACATTAGGAGTCTCTGGAGGGTCGAACTCAATCTCCTTGGCGTCAATCAAGTCTTGAATCTTGTTCTTCAAAGTCCAACAGTTTTCGATGTCGTGTCCAGGACTATCAGAATGGTAGGCACATCTTATGCTTGGATTGTACTTAGAAGAGGTGGTATCGGGATTTTAAGGAGGGTCTCTTAGCATGATCAGTTTCACCTTCAGCAAATGTTGTAACACTTGAAACAAAGGCATGTTGATGTCAGCGTATTGCATTTCTTGGTATTTTATCCTACACCTATTGCCCTGTATTTGTTGAACAGGTTTAGGATTAGAGATCAGGATTGCCCCTACGTGCTGGTCGTGATCAGCTTGGTTACGACCTTTTTGACCGTACGCGGCGTCAGACTCTTTCTTCCCAATGAAAGGTTGTTTCCCTATACTCGAATATGCACCCCGTTGGATTTTACCATTGTTGATTCCAGCTTCGACCCTTTCACCGGTTAGTACTAATTCGGTGAACCCGGTTGAGGAGCTTCTGATTAGGTGATTGAAGAAAGGTCCTGTCAAAGTTCCCATAAAGTTGTCAATCATCTCTCAGTCAGTTAATGGGGGTTTCACCCTACCATCCAGGTCTCTCCATTTTTTAGCATATTATTTGAAGCCCTCGTTGGAACGCATGGTCATTGTGATACGGTAGGAGAACTGACTTGGGTGTTTTGCGTTTGATCACAAATGTTGCGGTTAGCAAGAGTCGCCACCGACATTTCTTTTATCCAAATGGAAAGGTGAAAACGCACAGGAAAGATCTTTGAGATTATTTCTTGAGTTCGGGGGGGGGGGGGGGTAGATTATGAAAAGGGAAGGTATTAGCACCCTTTTCATCCATGGTTTTCCATGGGCTCTTAGTTACTTGCTAGATCACTTGATTTTGTTTGAAATTGTGCTTTGTGTGTTTTTTGAAAGTATTTTTTAAAGATGCCATTGTTTAGGCAAACTTTGTATTGATTCTCATTCGTAAGAATGTATACAAATATGTTGATCTTTTGAAAATGTTTTCAAGTTTGTAAGATGTTTTGAAAGTGTAGGTCCTTGTTTTGAAAATAGCAAGGATGTTTTGTTTTGAAATTGAGCAAGTAACTAGGATCATTCTACCTACTCAAAAGTCTTTCATGTTCATTTCCTCTTTCCTTTGACATTGTTATCTTGCCATTGATTTGGTAAGTAACCCTATCTTTGGATGTAAACGGGACGGGCGCGGGTCATCGTATAGCCATGATTAGAAATGTTGCAAAGTATCTTAGCATTTTTTAGGGACTAAGATCATTTTTGTAAGGCAACTTTGAATAGCGTCATCGAGGGTCTATGATCTTATATTTGTTTGTTTTTGCTAAGACATCTTACATGCGTAATATGGCTATTTTGTATAAGGCAACCAAGTGGGATAACCCTAAGGGTGACTTGTGAGCAAGTGTGTCATTTTCATGCTTGATTTTGTCTTGGATTAGGGTTTTCTATTTGATTGATTTTATCTTACCATACAAACCCTAATTACTAGCATGTTATGTAAAGCGATAAATTGCAAAATTTAAAGATTACTACGATATTACAACATTTTGTAGGAGGGGGGTATACAATTGATGAATGGGGATTGCGATAATATAAACCTAATTAATCTATTACAACCAAATTGAATTTATACAAGTATGAGAATAAATAATGTACTACATAAATTAAATATGTAAATATGTATGAATGCAAAGAAGATTTTGTTTGGTTTTTATGTGAAAAAATTTTAATCCTAAACCTAATAAATAAATCAAGATTATTTAAAATTAATTAAGGAAGGAAATTGTTTTTTAGAAAAGATTTTGATTAAACCCTAATTCTAATTTATTAAAAGGAAATAAATTTCTTTAAGTATTTTTGTATTTTTTTATTGAAAATAATATATGGTATTTATGAAGTACTTTGGTCTTTTTATATGTTAAAATAAATATTTAATAGGTACGACCATAGAGTAGTTCACTTCTTCAATTACTATGAAGCCTGGATTTCAACAAGATAACAGCTTAAGTTTCTACGAAGCCTAGAATCCGACCATAGAGTAGTTCACTTATTCAATTACTATGAATCCTGGATTTCGACCAGATAACAGTTTAAGTTTCTACGAAGCCGGGAATCCGACCAGAGAGTAGTTCACTTCTTCAATTACTATGAAGCCTGGATTTCGACCAGATAACAGTTTAAGTTGCTGTAAATCCTGGAATACGACCAGATAACAGTTAAATTCTTCAATCACTATAAAGCCTGGATTTTGACCAGATAATAGTTTAAGTTGCTATGAAGCCTGGAATCTGACCAGAGAGTAGTTCACTTCTTCAATTACTGCGAAGCCTGGATTTCGACCAGATAACAGTTTAAGTTGTTGCGAAGCTTGGAATACGACCAGATAAAAGTTAACTTCTTCAATTACTGTGAAGCCTGGATTTCGACAAGATAACAGTTTAAGTTGCTGCAAAGCCTGGAATGCGGCCAGATAACAGTTTAAATTCATTTTCTACGAAGCCTGGAATTCGACCAGATGACAGATTAATTTTAGTAAGTCGTTGTGAAGCCTGGAATTCGACCAGATAGAAATCAACTTCATCCTTTCGTCTAAGTCGCAGTGAAGCATGGATTTCGACCAGATAACATTTTGACCTTAAGCAAATTAATGCAAAGCCTGGAAACCGACCATATGACAGTTAATTTTATATACCCCAGTAAGTCACTGTGGAGCCTGGAACATGACTAGATAACAGTCAACTTCATTATCCTCAGCAAGTCACTATGAAGCTTGGATTTTGACCAGATAACAACTAACTTTCATCTCCCCAATCAAGAGATAAGTCCCAATAGAGTAATGAACAACTACAACTCCCAGACTCTATTTCTCAAACAGAAATCAATATTCCCCAGCGGAATCCTCCTCAGACAGCAAGAAGAGAAATCCCTATGAAGAGACCTCTTAGGAAATCAGCATCTACTTTGGATGGCATCATTAAGCCCATCTCCGACAACTCTCAGTCATCTTCTCCAAATGGCATCTATAAGCCCATTCTTGACATCATCAACCAACGACGTTACTTCATGCGAGTGAAAATTTCTGGGCACTCTATTGTTCAATCATCTTCCACCTTCAGATCACAAAAGGCAGACAAGCCAATCTAAATCTTCGGGTTTAAGAAGATTGAACAGGGGCAGTTGTTATACCCTAAAATTTACCCTCTTTATTTCGACCTGTTTGGCTTACATTTCATTATTACATACACACATATCTTTCGTTCTATGGTTATGGGATCAAGGCATATTTAGAAAGCTTCGTCGGGTTACAAGTGACGTTTATTTCGCCAATGGATGTTCTCGGAGTATTTTTGTGCTAAAGATCGGTTCGTTGTTTCGCAGTGATTTGGGGTTCAAAGATTCACAAGTCCAACCCGGCGCGTCATATTCAGGTGTTCTTTCGCCAAGATATCCCTGATAATATATTCTCAAATTCAGGTTCTTCTCGGGAGCCAATTCTTTAAAGAAGGTCTTCGAATGTGCGAGTTTTCTCGAAGAAATATGGTAAAAGACGATATAATGGTCTCATTAAGGGTTATTATAAAACGTTGGGGCCGGATCATAACAACAACCAATGCATGACCCAGTGGCAAGGCAGGCATCTTGAGGAGGCTAAGGGCGTGGGTTCAACACCCACCCCTGATATTTGTTTTGTTTTGCTTTCAACTTGTGGTTTTTTCCTTAATCCTCTTACCCTTAAACCCTAATTATTTTGGAAAATTTAACCTAACATTTTTAACAAACCTTACAATAATTTTTTTAAACCCTAATTGTTTAGGTTCTTAGTTTATTAGGTTTTTTTAATCAACTTTTAAATTAATTTTTTTATACTAACTAAAATTAATTAATTTTTTTAGGTTTTTTTATTAACCTTTTAATTTAAATTAATTAATCTTTTTTTTCAATTTTAAAATCAAATAGGTTTTAGGTTTTTATCATTAACCTCGATTTAATTTTAGGTTCAACATCCACATCTGGCATTTTTATGGTTTGTTTTTGGTTTCTAACCAATTTGTCTTTTCCAATCCTAAATTCACTTAACCACAAACCCTATTTTTTACACAAAAAAAACTAATTTGATCTTTAGGTTAATTAATTTTAGGTTTTTTAACTTTTTTCAAAATTAACCTTTTTTTTAATTCAAGTTAATTAGGTTTTAGGTTTTTAATTAACTTTTTTTCAAAATTAACCTTTTTTATTAATTATAATTAATTAGGTTTTTTAGGTTTATTTAATTAATTATCATAAACTTTTTTTTTCATAAAAAATTACCAAAACATTTTCTTTACTATTTTTATCTTATTTTTATTTTCCTAGATAAAGTGTATCGGGCGCGTTCAAGTCTAATAGCGTAGATTTATTTTTCCTGCATTTTTTTATCATTATCATGTAGTTGCTTCTGGGATGTAATAGTTTTAGGATTTCTTTTCCGCACTCTTCACTATTATGTAACTACCCCAAAGCTCTGTAATTGCCTAGGTTTACATTTCTGCCTTTATCTTCAGCTACTATATTTTATGCAATGCTTAGATGGAAAGATAAAAATGAACGATAGAAAACCCTAATTGTAAGATAAATAACCGAACTGAATCATTTGCACAATCGCACCTCTAGGGTAACCTCACTTGTTGCCTTCGGAAAAATAATGGTCATGTCCCTCAAACGTAGGGATACCATTAGCAAAGACCCTCAGCTATAAATCATCATGAAGATCATGGTCCCTCGATGTCCCTCAAAGTTTCCTATGGTATATGATCTTGTCCCTCGATGTTTCCTACGAATATATGATGATGTTCCTTCAAAATTGCTAAAGGTATCCCTAGATGTTGCCTTCTATGACCATAACGATGACCCGCGCCTGTCCATTAAACATCCAAAGATAGGGCTTCCAGCTAACTAATGGTATGGATATCACTATCCAAAGGAGGAGGAAAAATACATGAAAGACCTTGAGTGGGTAGTTACTGTTAATTGCTTCTTCACAACTTAAAACACTTTTTCACACCTTACACTTTCAAAAACATTTTTAAAATGCTTTATCAACACTCTTGAGGACTGATACAAGAGTTATCATAAAGCAAATTGCCTTGCTATTTTGCATTTCAAAACTTTTTCAAAAACGCACAAAGCATTTCAAAAGTGATCAAGAAATTAAGAGCCCGTAGATAACTACAGATGAAAAGGGTGCTAACACCTTCCCTTTTCATAATCTACCCCCCGTACTCAGAATATTCTCAAAAGTCTTTCTTGTTCTTTTCACCCTTTCCTTTATTGGATAAAAGAAAAGTCGGTGGCGACTCTTGCTTACCGCAACATTTGCAAATACAAACGCAGAACCAGTATAACAGTCAGTTCTTCCACCGTATTACAGAATGGTTCTATCAGCTGGAAGGGACCAACATTCGCAATTGGGAAGATCTGGTTGCTGCTTTTTACAGGAAGTGCCAATACAACGTTAACCTCGCTCCAACCCATACACAATTGCAAAGTATGTCTATGGGTTATAGTGAGGGCTTCAAAGATTACGCCCAAAAGTGGAGGGATCTTGCGGGAAGAGTCCAGCCTCCTCTGTCTGATAGAGAGCTGGTGGACATGTTCTTGGGTACTTTGTCTGGTCCATTCTTCAAACATCTGATTGAAAGCTCTTCAGTTGGGTTCACTGAGCTGATATTGACTAGTGAGCAAGTGGAAACTGGTATCAAGAGTGGTAAGATCCAGAGAGATGCATCGTCAAGTACATTAAGGAAACCGTTCTCTTGGAAGAAATAAGTAAGTGCTGCCTACGGTCAGAGGAATCAAAGAAAAATTGAACACCGTCCAACGGTAGGAGCTGTTATGATCTCCAATCCGGCATCAAACCAACAACAAAACAATCAGCGGAGACTGGATGTGCCTAGAAGATAGTTCACCTAGATCAATATGACCTTATCTCAGGTTTTGCCACACTTGTTGAAGTCTAATCTGGTCACTCTAAAAGAGGCTCTTAAAAATCTCAATATTGCATCTCCCCGCTACAACCCAAATGCTAGATGTGCCTATCATTCTGAAAGTCTGGGGCATGATGCCAACGATTGTTAGGCTCTAAAAAACAAGGTGCAAGATCTTTTTAAGGTGAAGGAGATTGAGTTTGACCCACCGGAGACCCCTAATGTAATCATTGCACTAATTTCTAAACATGGGCACGGTGTCAATGTCGTTGATGACGACCTGTTTGTTTCTTCTCTTGATGAATTATTTACTCCTCTCCTGATTGTTAAAAAATCTGTTGTGAGTCGGTTTATTTTCGGGTTGTGGTGAAGGTTGCCACCTTTGTATGTCTTTATCCAATGGTTGCTTATTGTTGAAGATAGGTGTCCATCGCCTGATAAACAATAGAGAAATTATGTTTGAGAAAGTTTCCTCTACAAAAGTTGTGTGAAAACATTTCAATAATTCCCTTTCTGACAATCCTCCTGGGGTCTCCTCTAAAAGACCCATCAGGATTACATCCGTTCCTAAGGTTTCCCCTCTGATCATCACTTTTCCTGGGCCAATATCATATTCCTTCGATAAAGTCATTCCTTGAAATTATGGGGCTGACGTCTATTACTATGGCGTCAAGCAAGGCCAATTGGCTGTTACAAATAAAGTTGCTGAAGATATCGATCCTGACATCGACAACATCGTTGGGACCAGTAAAATTACGAGAAGCGGAAGATTTTTCTCTCCTGAAATATCTCTGAAGACAGCTGCTACCCCTTTGGTTATTCTTGTTGCCACTCCTGTTGCTACTCCTGTTATTAATCTTGATGTTACTCCTATTGTCATCCTTGTTGTTATCCCCGCTACTGAGTCAGCTGAGACTCGGGGCAAAGAGATATTGGTTGAGCCTGTCCAGACAAAGGCACATAAAGAATTCATTCCTGAGGCTTCTAAAAAGGAAATGGAATAAATACTAAACATCATAAAGAAAAGTGATTACAACGTTGTGGAGCAGTTGGGGAAGTTCCCTTCAAAAATCTCAACGTTGGCCCTACTGGTATACTCTGAAGCCCGTGCTAAGGCTTTTGTAAAATTCCTGAAGTTTGCCCATGTGCCTCAAGAGACCTTCGCCAATCAATTCGAGAACTGCATTTCTAGTTTGACAGCTGACAATGAACTTGGTTTCTCTGATACAAATTTAACATCCAAGGGAAGAAAGAATAATGATGCCATGCATGTCTTCATTGAGTGCATGGTCACTACCCTAGCTCATGTACTATTGGATACGGGTTCATCGTTGAATGTCTTACCCAAGAACGCTTTGGACAGATTAGATTATGAAGGACTCACTCTGAAGCCCAGTAATATTGTGGTGAGGGCCTTCAATGGTTCCAAGAGAATGGTGCATGGGGAGGTGAACATCCCTATCAAAGTTGGTACTCGGACTTTTGATTCCACTTTCTACGTGATGGACATCCGCCCATCTTATTCATGTCTATTGGGTCGCCCCTGGATTTATGGGGTCGGTGTTTATACTTCTACTCTGCATCAAATGTTGAAGTACTTTGTTAACGGAAAGATTATCACAGTCCATGGAGAGGAGGAATACATGGTGAGCCACCTGAACTCTTTCAGGTATGTTGAGATGGAAGGCGAGTTCATTGAGACCCCCTATCAGAACTTTGAGGAGGTTCCACAGACAGTTGGTGTAACCAAGACTGCTACTAGTGTTCCAAAGATTACCAGACCTTCGTTGAAGATGGCTTCTTTGAAGGATGACAAAGCAGTAGTCGAGGAAGGTGGGTGTACCATTTGGGGCCAACTCCCTAATATCCCTTACAAATATGACAAATTTGGTTTGGTTTTTACTTTATGAGTCCAAAGAGTTGTTCATCATGCTCGCACTGGAGGGCCACCACTACGCATCAGCAATCATAGAATCAATGCTTTGGGGGATAGTGATAGCGACTGCGACATGGACAAGTGGATCTTCCCAACTATCAGTGGTGTACTCAACAATTAGGATACCAAGGATTTTGTTCATATTACTTTTATTCAAGAGTAATTGTCTTTTTGTTTTTGGAATATGTAATATTTGAACAGTTGAAGCTCTAAAGCCTTGTGCTTTACCCGAGGTACAACGGTCTATTTTGTGAGGGTTATTACTTCATATTCATATGTCATTAATAAATCATTGGACGTTTTGCATGCAAATTTTAAGATCTCTGTATTTCTTTTCTGTTTTTACTTTATCAAAATAGGTATGCTCTCTTACACACACCGACATATCAAACTGCAGATCCACATCCACGCTGGATCCCATTGATAACGGTTTTGCTATTGCCAATTATGACTTTGAAAATACGATCTACCAAACTGATAATGAAGTTGAGGAAGATTGTACAGTACCAGGAGAACTTGCTAGACTGTTACAACAAGAGGAAAGAACGATACAGCCTCGTGAAGAGCCAGTCGAGACGGTAAACTTGGGCACTGAAGAGGAAAAGAAGGAAGTCAAGGTAGGTGCCAACTTAGAGCATAGCATTAAAGAGCAGTTAATCCATATGTTACATGACTATATTGAGATCTTTTCCTAGTCGTACGAAGACATGTCGAGGCTGGACACTAATATTGTGGTTCATCGTCTACCAACAAAAGAAGACTGTCCTCCAAGAAATCAAAAGGTTCACCGTATGCATCCTGAAATATCAGAAAAGATCAGGGCCGAGGTTATGAAATAGTTTAACACCGAATTCTTAGCTGTTACTTCTTATTCACAATGGGTTACAAACGTGGTACAGGTACCTAAAAAGACGGCAAAGTGCGCATGTGTGTGGGTTACAGAGATTTGAATAGGGCGAGCCCCAAGGATGACTTTCTGCTTCCCCATATTGATGTTCTGGTTGACAACACCGTGCAACATAAAGTTTTCTCCTTCATGGATGGTTTCTCCGGATATAACCAAATTAAAATGGCGCCTGAAGATATGGAGAAAACAATTATCGTTAAGCAATGGGGCACCTTCTGCTACAAATTTATGCCATCTGGATTGAAAAACACTGGGGCAACATATCAGCGTGCTATGATAGCCTTGTTTCATGATATGATCCATCACGAAATAGAGGTATATGTCGACGATATGATAGCTAGGTCTTTGACTGAAAAGGAGCACTTGGATCATTTGCAGAAACTGTTTGAAAGACTGAAGAAATACAAGTTAAGACTGAACCTGAACAATTGCACCTTTGGAGTAGGATCTGGTAAGCCATTAGGCTTCGTTGTCAGTGGTAAAGGTATTGAAGTAGATCCTGCAAAGTTTAAAGTTATTCAAGAGATGCCAGCTCCCCGCGCAGAGAAGGGGGTTAGAGGATTCTTAGGACGACTAAACTACATTTCCAGATTCATTTCCCACCTAACCTCTGCTTGTGAGCCGATCTTCAAACTACTAAAAAAGGATCAAGTGGTGAGGTGGAATGACGACTGCCAGACTTCCCTTGATAGAATCAAGGAGTATCTTCAAGAGCCTCCAATTTTGATGTCGTCTGTTGTACCCCAAAATTTTCCCTCCCTTTTCATCAACATCTTTTCACCACAAGACTCTTGGAGCTCAAGATTAAGTTAGGGTTTGCTCTGCTCAAGACTCCTCCTTGCACTGTTGAACCAAATTAGGGTTTGAGTTTGCACAAAGATGTTTTGACCTAAAATGCCCAAAGTGACTTTCATGCTTCATGTTGTACTCACAAGTTTATCCATACCAAGTTTCAAGTCTTGATTCCAATCTTTGCCCAGTCAATTGGACAGTTGACCTAGAAATCAGCTGTATTGGGGAAAAAGTCAATTGTGGCCAATTGACAGTCAAACTTCATGATTTTCGACCCACATCAACATAATGAACTCATATGAACCATTTGGTCAAGTTTGGATCACAATTCCACAAGAGATTTGATCAGATCACGAAAAGGGCAAAATGGTCATTTTTAGGGTTTTGACTGCACAAAGGTAATTTTTTACTGTTTGACCTAGCCAATGGCAAACCAAGCTCACATATGGACTCAAGGACTCAATGGCATTGTCTTGACACATTCAACAAGTTCAAAAGATCTCAAATCCACAGGATTGACAGATGAATTTTTCAGTCAATTGATCAAAATTTGACTGTATACTGAAAAGTCAAACTTTGATTTTTTGGTCAAAATGAAGTGCCAAGATTCATTTTTCATCAAGACATGTCAAATTATGAAACTTGTTCATCAAGAAACCCAAATTTACAAATTAGGGTTTAAAATGAGAAAATTTCATAACTTAGAATTTTTCTAAGTTATGAAACTTCCTTATTTTTTCCTAACTTTGTCTCATTTTTTCACCAAGATACAAATGGATTCAAACAAAACTTGAAACATGAAAGTTGTAATCTATTTCAAAATCTAAAATTTTGATTCACAAAGTTTTCTCAAAGGAAGCTTGTATCTCAAGTTATGATTTTTGGAACAAGGGTGCAAAACATTTCTAACTTAGAGAAATTTTGACCTATTCTAGGCAGGATTTTTGTCCAACTTCTTGGCCATTTTTCACATGCTTCCACTTGGAGTTTCAATTTGCATTACAAATATGGATTTTAGTATACATTCCAAGCTTTCCAAATTGTCCAAGAACTTCTCAAACACCCTTGTGGTTAGGGAGAATCGAATTTGCAAAGTTGGGCAAAATTCACTTTTGTTCATAACCAAATGCATGTTCATACAAGTTTCATTTTCAAATCAGCATGCTTGGAACTTGCTTGCAGGCCTCTAAACCAAGTTTGCACTCCATAATTAAATGCCTAACCATTGTGTTCAAGCATTGTTTTGTGCATTTGGTCATTACACATAGAATTATCCCTTAAGTAGAAAAAGCAAACTTGCCATTTTTGAAAAGTAGTGCTTTATGTCAAATAACAAATCCAAGAGGCATGGGCCAGATCTTTGAGGCCAGAATTTGTACACAAATCCCTCTGATCAAGAGCAAGATATGCAGCATACATAGAGGTGGGTACAGGCCTGCATTGGAACTTACACTATCCTTGCTTATATTAGAAGAAAGCTTGCATACTGAAGCCAGTCTCTCATTCCTGTCAACACAGCCAAACAAAAACTTTGCAAACATCTTTCATACATCCAAGCAAGCCTAAAGCACGACTAAGCCACCCCTCATCCCTCCTCATACAGAAAATCACAGTTTTTCTGCAAAACAGGGCATCTGTTGCAGTTTGACTTCCACAACTCAATCCACTCGTGCACTTTGGTTAAAAACCTTTCAAACACATTCCATATCATCCACACAAACTATCCCAAGCCCTAAATACAAACTGTAACATCCCTAACCTCTGTTTCCATTTTCACTTTTCAGTTTTGCAGGTGAACTTCCATAGCACGATTCAGAGAGTTTCAAAGCAAGCTAGGTACTTGGGAGGCATCCTTGGACTTCAGGCAAGCTGTACAAAAGCTCAAACTCCATTGAAGTTGGCCACATTGTTGTACACGACTCAAGCTGAAATAGGTAAAACCATGGACTTCTATCTCTCTATCCAGACATGATTGGGCTTAGGTTTGTGAATGAAACATGTTCTACTCATAGCCCTGAAGCCATCCATGTATTTACTTTTCATTTATATTGAGTATGCTGTGAGAATTTTGGCCATGAACATTGAAGAAAAATTAGGTCAGAAATTGGGGATGAAGAAATTCTCCCTCGTTTCTTAGAGTTAGGTCAAGTATTTTATATGTCTGAATTCGTCTCTTGATGCTCTACATTATTGGTGTTATAAGTTTTTGCTAAAAATCAAAGAATCAGAAGTTAGTATGATGAACAAGAAGGCGCGCGTTTTTTGAAACAGAAGCTGAAGGTTGAAGACAAAGCTGGCTTGGGCTGGGCCTGAGTCAGTCTTGCTCTTTGGACTCCCTTTTCTAGTTTACACCCCCCCTGGCCCATTGTGTGAAATACTCATTATTTTTTACTTTTTATTTTTTATTCTGACTTAATATTTTTTGCTCAAATATAAAAAATATAAAAAATATTTTTCCATACATTTTTGCATTTATTTGGCATTTATTTGTTTTATTTAGCATATATATGTAAATAAATATAATACCTTTTATTTAAAAACCCTAGGAAATAATACAAAAATATTTATTTTTCAGTTATTATTTTTTGTTTACATTTTGAAAACATTTTCTAAAATATACTTTTTTTTGTAAATAATTAATATCTTATTTTTTGTATATATTTAGTATATTTAATATATAATATAAATACTTGTATATTTTATTAGATAATTAGGGCAAAAATATAAAACTAATACATTTTTATTTTTATTAATATATGACACTAAAAAAATACCTTTTTTTACAATATACTTCTCTTTTTTTATTTTTTGTATGAATTAATATATAAATATTGTATATAATTAATAAATAAATACTATTTATTTAAAAACTAAGATTTTACCCTAAACCATAAAAATATTCAAAATTTGACCTTTTTATTTTTGTTTATATTTCACATTGAAATACACTTTCACATACATAAAAAATCATTTTGTGCATAATACATTTTGCATATTTATTGTATTTATTTTAACATTGTACAATTAAATATTTGTATATTCAATATGGATGTAATTGCTTAGAATTTAATTTCTTGTCAAATATCCCCAAATTCAAACTTGTACCCCCATCCCCATAATCATTGTTGTAATAATTTAGGACTTTAAATTTCCGCATTTAAAAGCTTTCAAATTATGCCATGATAGACCTAGGGTTTGTATGCAAATCAAATAACAAATAGCTTGACCTAATTTCAAGATAAACATGCATTAAAAACAAAGCACAATGCACACTTGCACCCTTAGGGTTACTCCACTTGTTGCCTTCAAAAGTGGGCCATGTTGCATGTTGAGTATCTTTGGCAAAACAAAAACAAATCAAATGATCATAGTCCCTCGATGACGCTTTCTCAAGTTGCCTAAAAAATGATCAAGTCCCTTAAAGGAAAAATTGCCAAAGACACTTGGCACTATTGCATTCATGGTCTAAACAATTACCCGCGCCCATCCCGTTAACATCCTAACACAAGATTGTCCACCAAATACAATGGTGGAACAATATTGTTAAAAGGGTTAAAACATAGGAAAGATCTTTGAGAAATTTAGGGTAGAAAGCTCTTGGTTACTTGACCAAACTTGCAAAACACACTTGCCTACTTTCAAAACACACTCCACAACACAACTTTCAAAACAACTTTCAAAAAACATTGAAACATCTTTTCAAAAAGACAAACACCTTTGTAAAACATTCGAGTAAAGAATTGTTACAATGGTTGCCTAGACAAGGCATCTTTTTCAAAACATTTTCAAAAACCACACACAAAGCACCATTTCAAACAATTGAAAAGCAAAGGCAAGTGATCTAAGCAAAGTAACTAAGAGCCCATGGATAACCAGGGACAGAAAGGGTGCTAATACCTTCCCTTTCTATAATCTACTCCCCGAACCCACGAAAACATCTCAAAGGTTTTTCCTGTGCTTTTTAACCTTTCCTTAGGATAAAATAAAAAGTCAGTGGCGACTCTTGCTCACCGAAACATTTGCGAAAACAAACGCAAAACCCAAGTCAGTTCTCCCGCCGTATCACAGAACTGGCGAATCTGCTGGGGATTGATAATTAAAATTAGAGTAATCTTAGGGCTTAGATCACCCTTTTGCATGACTAATTGTTTGCTTTGATTGCTTTACATTTTGGTTCTCTTGTTTGGGCTTGAAATCCTACACCCGGATTTTGGAAACATTCATAGATAGCAATACGTTGTGGAAACTGTGCGGGGTATACCGACACGATTGAAGCAATAGCTATATTAGTGAGACATATTTGTGAGTACCGGTAACCCTTGAGTTCAATCAAGGAGAGTATGGGGCCGCTGAGTGATGTCACTAAGCACTAATGACCTAGAACCTTACTTGACCATCTTGGCCTTTTATTAGGGGTAGTGAGATGACCGGATTTGGTGCAGTCTGAAGTTGGTAGATACTCGATACTACACTCATTGAGGGTTGTTTTCTTGGAATATTTTGGTCGCTAGTTAAGTGGCTAAACCAAAACAATGAACATGGAAAACAATGCAATGATATTGAGCTCCTTAGAACCCGGTTACTATTTATAGGACAGGTTTTTAAGCCAACTACACTCAAGAGGGTACTTACCTATGAAACCTCATGCAAGCCTGAAACTAGGGTTTGGTGTGACTTGCTTGTACATATGTTTGTGCATACATCATGAACATCATAAAGCATCATATGCATCCACTAACCATTTCAAGGGTTTGGATCTTCATCTTTGTTCTTGTTTTGTAGGTCATGGAAATTCTTCGCAGGAAAACTATCCAAGTCAACCTTGTGAGAATCCCTCCTCAACTCAAGGAGTTTACATCCAGAATTCCATAAAGTTCTCCCTTCAGTGAAAGTCATGGTAGACTTCTCAACCTAGTTAACACCAGCATTGAAGAAGACATGGTGAAAGTGTTGTTCCAGTTCTTTGACCCCCTTCACCACTGTTTCACATTCCCCGACTACCAATTGGTGCCTACTTTGGAGGAATTTTCTCAACTCCTGAGAATTCCTATTCTTAATCAACTACCCTACAACGGTACGGAAAAAGAACCAAAGCCTGAAGATGTTGCTCAAGCACTACACTTGCAACCATCTGACATCAAGGGGCATTGGGAGACTAGAAGTGGTGTCAAAGGCTTCTTGGCAAAATTCTTGTTTGAGAAAGCACAAGAGTGTTGGAATTCCCTGGATCTGCAAGCCTTTGAAGAGATTGCGGCACTCCTTATTTATGGGTTGGTCTTGTTCCCAAATCCTGACCAACTTATAGATGTCAATGCTGTCAAGATTTTCCTATCCAGGAATCTCATACCTACATTGCTTAGGGACATCCTCCACTCATTTTACACACGAACAATGAGGAAGAGAGGTGTTCTCATGTGTTATACTCCTCTCCTTGCAAGGTGGTTTATTTCTCACCTTCCACAATCTGTTTTGAAGAATGAACAAGGCTTAAGGTGGTCACAACGGTTGATGACCCTCACACACTCTGATGTACATTGGTGTTCTCGGTCCATAGAAAATGTCATCATCGTCGATCGTTGCGGTGAGTTCCCTAATGTTCCATTACTTGGCATTAGGGGAGGCATTACCTACAACCCTTGTCTAGCTTTGAGACAATTTGGATATGCACGGAGGGATGGCCCTCATGACATGCTGATTCCTGACCTAGTTTTTGACTTCAACAACGATGCGCAAGGACTTCGCCAAAGATTCATCAGAGCTTGGAGGATGCCTAACAAGGTAGATAGTAAGACACTAGGGCACAAGAACTCCATCCCTCTTGAGCCTTATCTCAAGTGGGTACGAACCCGCGCCCAGAGTCTTATGATGCCTTACCCTCACATTCTCCCTTTGATTAAAGAGCCTGTTAAGGAAGGAGAGGTTCCTTACACCATCCTACATCCTGACATGCCTACATCATGGGAGGAGATGCAGAAGAGTTGGATCCAACTCAAGGAAGAACGGAATACTTTTGAAGCCAGCTTCTACGCCAGTGAGAAGAAGGTTTTGGAGCTTACCCGCTGACTTCGCGAGGAGGAGACCCTCAACACTTACATCGCACCAAAAAGGATGCGCAACGTCTTTTTACCTTAAGAAGTTTTTGTAATATTTAGCCCATGGGGCATTTATGTACTGACAAAATTTCTTCTTATTAATATGACGTGTGTTCTTTTTGTCTGCAACAATTTTGAATTTCTAAATCCTTGAAAGCATTGCATGAATAAACATATCATTCATCATATGCATGAACAGGTCTTCACACCAGGTTTCCTTATCTTTCTACTGTTTATTTCAGTAAGATGGATCTTGAACAGACGGTCAAAGATCTGCAGGCACAAAACTCGCAGTTTCAATAGCTCCTTATGACCTTGGCAAAGGGTCAGGAGGATCTTAAAGCACTGTTAGGGAATAAAGAGCAAGAAAAAGGAAAAAAGAAGAAGAAAAGAGTTGGGGTAGCTACACTGGGAAGAAGATTTGAGAAAGAAGCTAGGAGAGTTCTGGAATTCCCCTCCACATCTGATGAGGGGACCGGTAAGGGAAAAGGAGCTGCATTACCTTCTGAGTCTGAGCCTGAAGAGGAAGAGGTTGAGGAAGATGAAGATTATTCAGAGCAGTAATACCCGCCAGCGGACAACAAATACAAAAACCTGGAGGATAGACTGGCAGCTATGGAGCTGCAAAGGGTTCCTGGGTTAGATTTTGAAGAATTGGGATTGATTGCTGGGATTGTGATCCCTCCAAAGTTTAAGGTGCCAATTTTTGCAAAATATGACGGGTTGTCTTGCCCGAAAATGCACCTGAGGTCATATGTTAGAAGAATTCAACCTCATACATCCGACAGAAATCTTTGGGTACACTTCTTTCAGGACAGCTTGTCCGGTACACAGCTAGACTGGTTTTACCAGCTCGAGAGGTCAGAAGTGCATAGTTGGTAGGATTTGGCAGCTGCCTTTTATCGCCAGTATCAATATAACACTGACTTGGCGCCAACCCGTACTCAGTTACAAAGTATGGGGATGGCCTCAAATGAGGGATTCAAAGAATACGCCCAGAAATGGCGCGACTTGGCTGTAAGAGTGCAGCCACCTCTTTCAGATATGGAACTAGTTGATATGTTCTTGGGGATCCTATCTGGCCCTTTCTTCAACCATTTGATCGGGAGCTCTTCTGCAGGGTTTACCAAATTGATTCTGACTGGCGAACGGGTGGAAGCTGGTATTAAGAGTGGGAATATTCAAAGGGATGCCTCTGCATCCACAACTGTTAAGAAATCATTTCCGGCCAAGAAGGAAGCAGCTGTTGTGTACTCTCAGAAAGGATCGGGAAGAACTGAGCGTCGGCCGACTGTAGGGGCCGTGATGATTCAAAATTCATCAAATGATCAGCCTCGTAACAATCAAGCCAGACCTAAACAGCAATGGGGAGAACGGCCACAACGGAAGTTCACCCGCATCAACATGACGCCCGCACAGGTTCTTCCCCATTTGTTGAAGCTGAATCTCACCAATATCAAAGAGGCACCAAAAAATGTGAATACAACTTCCCTGCATTATCACCCTAATGCTAAATGTGCCTATCATTCTGACAGCATCGGGCATGACACCAACGATTGTTGGGCACTTAAGCATAAAATTCAAGATTTAATAGATGCGAAAGAGGTTGAGTTCGATGCACCATAGAAGCCGAATGTAATATCTGCTCCGATGCCAAAGCATGGTCGCAATGTCCATGCTATTGAAGAAGATCTGTATGTTGCTGCTGTTGATGATCTGGTAACTCCATTACTGACAATCAAGTTGAATTTGTTGAAGGCTGGGATTTTCCCATGATGTAAAGAAGATTGCTACTTTTGTTCCTCCCTACCGAGCGACTGTCCATTGCTGAAGAAAGGCATCCAACGCCTAATGGACAACCAACAAATTCTTTTCGAAAAGACTCCCGCTACTCCAACTCCTATCAATGAAGTTTCAATAATCACCATTTCCACCAATCTTTCCAAGGTCCCCAAAAGGCCTTTTAAGATTACATCCGCTACGAAGATTGTTCCTCTGAAAATAACCATGCCTGGGCCAGTCCCCTACAAATCTGACAAATCGATACCGTGGAATTATGGTGGAGAAATCTACTACCACGGTGTTAAACAAATTGAGATAACTGAAGAGAGCTCTGACGAAGAAACTACCGGCATTCAAAACATTGCCGGTCTGAGCAAGACTACCCGAAGTGGGAGAATTTTCTCTCCAGAGATTGCCCCTCCAAAAGCAATCTTTGGACCCTTAGCTGCTGCCAAGGTTACTCCTGCGCCGATAAAACTTTCTGCAAGAACTCCGTTGATTGAAGAAGCTGTTACTCCTGTGGTTGTCCCTCCTACTTCTGCTAATAAGGGGAAAGGGATCCAAGAAGAGCTCGTCAGGATGAGGGCTCAACCCTTGGTCATCCCCAAAACCTCTAAGAAAGAAATGGAGGAGATTCTGAAAATAATTAAGAAGAGTGATTATGACGTGGTGGAGCAACTGGGGAAAACTCCCTCGAAGATATCCATGTTAGCATTGATGCTTTGTTCGGAGGCTCATGCCAAAGCCTTGATAAGGTTTTTGAAGACAGCCCACGTACCCCAAGAAACCTCAGCCGATCAATTCCAGGATTGTGTAGCCAGCCTTACCGCCGACAACGACCTGGGTTTCTCTGATGCTGACCTGACTCCGAAGGGAAGAAAGTACAATGACGCACTGCATGTGTCCGTTGAATGCCGAGGAACCACTCTCGCCCATGTCTTGGTCGACACTGGTTCTTCCCTAAATGTGCTGCTAAGAAGGCTCTCGACCGGTTGGATTGCGAAGGCTTGGAGCTGAAACCAAGTAATATCATTGTCAGGGCCTTTGACGGGTCTAAAAGAATGGTGCATGGGGAGGTCGACATTCCCATCAAGGTAGGCACTGAAGTGTTCCATTCAACCTTCTATGTGATGGACATCCGTCCATCTTACTCTTGCTTGCTAGGAAGGTCGTGGATACATAATACTGGGGCAGTTACTTCCTCTCTACATCAGATGCTGAAGTACCCTGTTAAGGGTAAAATCATAATTGTACACGGTGAAGAGGAGTACATGATCAGTCATCTGAACTCCTTTAGGTATGTGGAAGTGGAGGGCGAATTCATCGAAACACCATTCCAACACTTCGAGGAAATTGCTCCCGAGGTTGCAGTAGCAAAGGCAGTAGTTGAGGTACCCAAGCAGGTGGCTAGGATGGCATCTCTGAAAGACGCAAAGGCTGCAATGAAGGAGGGGAAGAGCTTAACATGGGGTCAGTTTCCTGACTTTCCTCACAAGACAGACAAGTTTGGGTTAGGATTTACCGCTGCGGGGCAAAAGGCTATGCGTCGCTCAAAAATTGAAAGAACACCCATCAAAATTTCTCCTCATGGAATCAATGCTTTGGAAAACGAAGACGAAGAGGCCAACATTGAAGATTGGATCTTCCCAACCATCGAAGGGGGACTACACAACTAGGAGGCGAAAGACTTCATTCCCATTACTTTCATCGATCAGTAATTTATCTTTCGAACATTTCCTGTTGGTCTGTAATAATTACTAAGACAATTTGCACACTATTTTTCACCTTATGCCTTGCCTGGGGCATGTAGGTCCATTTGTAAGGGTTTTGATTCTCTTCATATTCATATACCATGTTTAATGAATCATTGGACGTTTTTCATTTATAAACTGCTGTGTTCATTTTCTTTCCTTTTGCATTTTTGTTTGTTTAAGGATGGCTATCCCTTACACACACCCACACTCATAAATGCAGGTACCCATCCATTCTGGATTCTATGGGTGACTATTCTGCTATATCCTTCAATAACTCTGAGGATTTGGTCAACCAGGCTGAATACGAAGATGACGAAGATTGTGAAGTACCAGGAGAGCTAGCCAGACTTCTACAACAAGAAGAGAGGGCCATATTGCCTCATGAAGAGTTGTTGGAAACAGTCAACTTAGGAACAGAGGAAAACAGGAAAGAAGTACAAGTGGGTGCCAATCTGGAACCAAGTGTCAAGGAGCGTTTAATACAGCTGTTGAATGAATACGTTGAAATATTCGCCTGGTCTTATGAAGACATGCCGGGTTTAGACACAGATATCGTGGTTCACCGTCTCCCTACAAGAGAGGATTGTCCACCGATCAAGCAAAAAGTCCGCCGAATAAGGCCCGACATGTCTGAGAAGATTAAAGCTGAAGTAATGAAGCAATTCAACGCTGGCTTTCTGGCTATTACATCCTACCCACAATGGGTTGCTAACATTGTGCCAGTACCTAAAAAAGACGGCAAGGTCAGAATGTGTGTGGACTACCGGGATTTGAACAGGGCTAGCCCTAAAGATGATTTTCCGCTACCGCATATCGACATTTTGATTGACAACACAGCTCAGCACAAGGTGTTTTCCTTCATGGACGGATTCTCGGGCTACAACCAGATCAAAATGGCCCCCGAGGACATGGAGAAAACAACCTTTGTTACATAATGGGGTACCTTCTTCTACAAGGTGATGTCGTTCGGGCTGAAAAACGCAGGGGCAACTTATCAACGCGCCATGGTAGCTTTGTTTCATGATATGATACATCATGAGATCGAAGTTTACGTAGACGACATGATAGCTCGATCACAAACAGAGGAGGAACATCTTGAACATTTGCAAAAGCTGTTTGCCAGGTTGAAGGAGTACAAACTCAGGCTGAATCCAAGTAAGTGCACTTTTGGAGTTAGGTCTGGTAAACTTCTAGGATTTATTGTCAGCAACAAAGGCATTGAGGTCGATCCAGCAAAAGTAAAGGCTATACAAGAAATGCCTGCCCCCCGTACTGAAAAGGAGGTTAGAGGGTTCTTGGGGCGCCTGAACTATATTGCCAGATTCATCTCTCATCTGACGTCTACCTGTGAGCCAATTTTCAAATTATTGAAGAAAGATCAGGTAGTCGAATGGAACAACGATTGCCAAGCTGCTTTTGATAAGATCAAGGAGTACTTGCTAGAACCTCCTATTCTGATGCCACTCGTCGAAGGAAGGTCGCTGATCATGTATCTGACTGTTTTGAACAACTCAATGGGGTGCGTACTAGGCCAAAAGGACGAGTCTGGTCGAAAAGAGCATGCCATTTATTACCTTAGCGAAAAGTTTACCGACTATGAGACTCGCTACTCACTGCTCGAGAAAACTTGCAGCGCTTTGGTATGGGCTGCTCGCCAACTAAGACAGTATATGTTGACTCATACCACTCTATTGATTTCCAAAATGGATCCTATCAAGTATATCTTCGAGAAGTCTGCTTTATCTGGAAGAATCGCTAGATGGCAAATGATCCTGACTGAGTATGACATCCAGTATACTACCCAAAAAGCTATAAAAGGGAGTGTACTAGCCGACCATCTAGCTCATCAAGCTATCGAAGATTATCAATCCATGAGATTCGACTTCCCGGACGAGGACATCATGACTTTGGACAACATTGAAGGTAACGGACCGTGTGACGGACCTGAACAAGGATCCCGATGGACCCTGTACTTTGATGGTGCTTCAAATTCACTTGGAAACGGTATAGGTGCTATACTCATTTCTCCAGAAGGTTGCCATACACCTTTCACATCCCGACTTTGTTTCAGCTGTACCAACAACATGGCCGAATATGAAGCTTGCATCTTTGGTCTCAAGGCTGCTATAAACCTGGGGATCAAATCTTTGGTCGTATTTGGGGACTCGGCTTTGGTTATCAGTCAAATCAAAGGAGAGTGGGACACCAAACATCCTAATCTTATCCCATACAAGGAACATGTCCTGACATTGTTGCCTCATTTCGAGCAGATCACCTTCGAGCATTTCCCGCGAGAAGAAAATCAGCTAGCACATGCTCTGGCTACAATGTCTTCCATGTTTAAACTCAACTGGGATAACGAGGCTCCCCAAATCACCATCGAGCGAATGGATGAACCTGCGCATTGTCATGAGATTAATACCGAAGAAGTAGTGGAACAACCCTGGTTTCACGAAATCAAAAGGTATCTCCAGACTAGAGAATATCCCGAAGGAGCTTCCGTAAATGACAAGAAGTTCCTAAGGAGATTTGCTGCCAAGTTCTTCCTGAGCAACGGCATCCTCTATAAACGCAGCCATGATTGTGTTTTACTCCGATGTGTAAACAAAGCTGAAGCAGAGTTGATCATGACTGAGATACACAGCGGCACATTTGGCACCCACTTGAGGGGACATACGATGGCTAAGAAGATTCTAAGGGCAGGCTATTATTGGTCTACCATGGAAGTTGATTGCCATCAACATTCCCGTACTTTCCACAAATGTCAGGTCTACACCGACAAGATTCATATTCCTCCTGTTCCTCTCAATGTTCTGATAGCTCCTTGGCCATTCGCAATGTGGGGCATTGACATGATTGGAGAGATCAAGCCCACGGCATCCAATGGACATCGCTTCATCCTGGTCGCTATTGACTATTTCACCAAGTGGGTCGAAGCAGCTTCTTTTGCCTCCCTTACAAAAAATGTGGTTGCCCGCTTCATCAAGCAAAACCTCATATGCCGGTATGGTGTCCCCGACAGGATCATCACAGACAACGGTAAAAATTTGAATAATACTATGATCATCGCTCTATGCGAACAGTTCAAGATTTATCATCACAATTCATCTCCCTATCGGCCGAAGATGAACGGTGCTGTTGAAGCTGCGAACAAAAACATCAAGAAGATCATTCAGAAAATGACAGTTACCTACAAGGACTGGCATGAGATGTTACTGTTTGCTCTGCATGGATACCGTACCACGGCACGTACTTCGACAGGGGCAACCCCATTTTCTTTGGTATATGGCATGGAAGCTGTCCTACCCATGGAAGTTCAGATTCCTTCTTTAAGGATTATGAAGGACTCTGGTTTGAGTGAAGACGATTGGATTCAGACCCGACTTGATCAACTCAATTTGATCGACGAGAAGAGACTCACTGCTATTTGCCATGGTCAGACGTACCAAAAACGGATGATCAAGGCTTTCAACAAGAAAGTCAGACGTCAAGTATATCAAGTCAGAGATCTCGTAATCAAGCGGATTATCTTGCCGCAAAGTGATCCCAGGGGAAAATGGACTCCTACTTACGAAGTACCATTTGTAATCAAGAGCATCTTTTCTGGTGGTGCAATGAGTCTGACCACCATGGACGGCGACGATTTTCTGCACCCTGCGAACGCAGACATAGTCAAAAGATACTACGCATGAAATAACCCGACAAGTTGAAAACCCGAAAGGGCGACTTGGGCAAAAATGGGCATCCCGGTGGACCGAAAACCCGAAAGGGCGGTTCAGGCAAAAATTAGGGATAAAACAAAAATCTGTACACCCGGCAAGTTGAAAACCCGAAAGGGCGACTTGGGCAAAAAAAGGGTTTCCCAGTGGATTGAAAACCCGAAAGGGAAATCCAGGAAAAAGTTAGGGAATTAAAGCGTATGACTATGTCTCGTCGGATCACTTTAAAGAACAATCTCTTCATCAACAAGCTCCGAGCTTCTGATCAATCCAGTCATCGGCGGACGAAGCATTGAATGGACAAGATATTCAGAGTTGTGAAGGCTATAACAGAATGGGATCCCATGGAATTGTTGCACATAGCCATCTTTCGTTTGTATAAAATTTTCAATTTTTTACGGCAATATCCTCTTACTAGGATGTCTGTCTCCTTTGTACAAAGATACTCATAAAAATTTAATACAAATACTTTTCCAGATACAGAAATTTGCTTTGTCTTCCTTTTGCTTATTTTACACTTATGTTTTACTTGAGAGACGTCTAATGTTTTGTTAAATAGGCATATGCATTTGAACATAATCATTTCCTTACAAATCAAGAAAGATGATTGTTGATAGGTTGAAAGTATAGATAGATATCTTGATGCCCTTTCAGAAGAACTCCCCAGCGGAATTAAACTACAAATTCCTCAACAAGGTTAAAATCCAGAATTTAATTCCCTAAATAGAGTTAAACTTCAGGATCCTCAGCGGAACAAAAGCTTTCTCAAAACTAATTTCCCCAGCTAAGAGAGTCTTCCAGAACTTAATTCCCCTCAGAGTTAAGTTTCAGTATCCCCAGTGGAGCCTTAAAAATCTGAAAATCCTATCCCCAGCGGAGTTAAAACTTCCAACTATCAATCCCCAGCGGAATCAGACTAGTGAACCTTCTCCCCACAGAGATACTTCCCATCAGATTGAAGATTCTCAATTTTACTTCTCCAGCTTAAGCCTACCAGGTTCTGGACTCCCCAGTAGAGATCATCAGAATTCTCTTTCCCTACAAAGGAGTTCCAATCCCCAGCAGTGGTCCTAAGATCCCTCAATAATTGAAGATCTTGTTCCCCAAGCAGTCAGCAGTCAACAAGGATGTCTCATCTTCAGCAATCAAAGATTCTTGCACTCCCCTGCAGCAGCAAGGATTCACTTTCCATGGCAGCAGTCAAGATTCTATTATCTCCGGCTATCCAGGATTCCTCTATCCGCAGCAAGACAGCTCATCAGCTTGCATGCGCATTCATTACATTCATATCATAAACATTGATATAACATATATTACATCATACATTTCATGCAACATAACTTTGTGTTTAGCTAACATTTTGTCCTTTTCAGGATAAGAATAAAAGGCTATCATTAACAATTATTCAGATACAGTTCTACACTGACTCATCATCAGGCAACCCAACATCGGTTCCTTCAACTCCAAGACTTCTGAAAACAGTTTACGGGTTCTCCAGACACGGATGTTAACCTATCGCTTGTTCAGATTCTTCAACTTTTGAAAACAGTTTACGGACGCTTCCCAACATGGATGTTGATCTATTGCTTATTCAACTCCAAGATTTCTGAAAATAGTTTATGGATTCTCCAAACACGGATGTTAATCTATCGGTTGTTCAGACTCAACTTTTGAAAACAGTTTACGGACGCTTCCCAACATGGATGTTGATCTATTGCTTATTCAACTCCAAGATTTCTTAAAACAGTTTACGGGTTCTCCAGACACGGATGTTAACTTATTGCTTGTTCAGATCCAAGACTTCTGAAAACAGTTTACAGATTCTCCAAACACGGATGTTAATCTATCGCTTGTTCAGACTCAACTTTTGAAAACAGTTTACGGATGCTTCCCAACATGGATGCTGATCTATTGCTTATTCAACTTCAAGACCTCTGAAAACAGTTTACGGGTTCTCCAGACACGGATGTTAACCTATCGCTTGTTCAGATTCTTCAACTTCTGAAAAAAGTTTACGGGTCCTCCAGACACGGATGTTAACCTATCGCTTGTTCAGATCCAAGACCTCTGAAAATAGTTTACAGGTTCTCCGAACACGGATGTTAACCTATCGCTTGTTCAGATCCAAGACCTCTGAAAACAGTTTACGGATTCTCCAAACACGGATGTTAATCTATCGCTTGTTTAGACTCAACTTCTGAAAACAGTTTACGGATTCTCCAAACATAGATGTCAATCTATTGCTTGTTCAGACCCCCAGTTCAGGGATGTTACAAAACATGGACACCTTTCTAATACTCATGTCTTTCACCTACAACATACATTCCATATGGCATCTTTAAGCCCATCCCCCGACAAGATTCTGTCACTTTCCAGATGGCATCTTTAAGCCCATCTCCAAATGGCATCTTTAAGCCCATTCCTGCACCCATGCTTTGACGAGTGCAAATTTACGGGCACTCTAGTGTCCAATCTCCTTTTACCTTCGAGACGCGAAAGGAAAACTTTCCAATCTAACTCTTCAGGTTCAAGAAGATTGAACAGGGGCAACTGTTGTACCCCAAAATTTTCCCTCCCTTTTCATCAACATCTTCTCACCACAAGACTCTTGGAGCTCAAGATCAAGTTAGGGTTTGCTGTGCTCAAGACTCCTCCTTGCACTATTGACCCAAATTAGGGTTTGAGTTTGCACAAAGATGTTTTGACCTAAAATTCCCAAAGTGACTTTCATGCTTCATGTTGTACTCACAAGTTTATCCATACCAAGTTTCAAGTCTTGATTCCAATCTTTGCCCAGTCAATTGGACAGTTGACCTAGAAATCAGCTGTATTGGGGAAAAAATCAACTGTGGCCAATTGACAGTCAAACTTCATGATTTTTTATCCACATCAACATAATGAACTCATATGAACCATTTGGTCAAGTTTGGATCACAATTCCACAAGAGATTTGATCAGATCACGAAAAGGGCAAAATGGTCATTTTTAGGGTTTTGACTGCACAAAGGTAATTTTTTACTGTTTGACCTAGCCAATGGCAAACCAAGCTCACATATGGACTTAAGGACTCAATGGCATTGTCTTGACACATTCAACAAGTTCAAAAGATCTCAAATGCACAGGATTGACAGATGAATTTTTCAGTCAATTGATCAAAATTTGACTGTATACTGAAAAGTCAAACTTTGATTTTTTGGTCAAAATGAAGTGCCAAGATTCATTTTTCATCAAGACATGTCAAATTATGAAACTTGTTCATCAAGAAACCCAAATTTACAAATTAGGGTTTAAAATGAGAAAATTTCATAACTTCGAATTTTTCTAAGTTATGAAACTTCCTTATTTTTTCCTAACTTTGTCTCATTTTTTCACCAAGATACAAATGGATTCAAACAAAACTTGAAACATGAAAGTTGTAATCTATTTCAAAATCTAAAATTTTGATTCACAAAGTTTTCTCAAAGGAAGCTTATATCTCAAGTTATGATTTTGGGAACAAGGGTGCAAAACATTTCTAACTTAGAGAAATTTTGACCTATTCTAGGCAGGATTTTTGTCCAACTTCTTGGCCATTTTTCACATGCTTCCACTTGGAGTTTCAATTTGCATTACAAATATGGATTTTAGTATACATTCCAAGCTTTCCAAATTGTCCAAGAACTTCTCAAACACCCTTGTGGTTAGGGAGAATCGAATTTGCAAAGTTGGGCAAAATTCACTTTTGTTCATAACCAAATGCATGTTCATACAAGTTTCATTTTCAAATCAGCATGCTTGGAACTTGCTTGCAGGCCTCTAAACCAAGTTTGCACTCCATAATTAAATGCCTAACCATTGTGTTCAAGCATTGCTTTGTGCATTTGGTCATTACACATAGAATTATCCCTTAAGTAGAAAAAGCAAACTTGCCATTTTTGAAAAGTAGTGCTTTATGTCAAATAACAAATCCAAGAGGCATGGGCCAGATCTTTGAGGCCAGAATTTGTACACAAATCCCTCTGATCAAGAGCAAGATATGCAACATACATAGAGGTGGGTACAGGCCTGCATTGGAACTTACACTATCCTTGCTTACATTAGAAGAAAGCTTGCATACTGAAGCCAATCTCTCATTCCTGTCAACACAGCCAAACAAAAACTTTGCAAACATCTTTCATACATCCAAGCAAGCCTAAAGCACGACTAAGCCACCCCTCATCCCTCCTCATACAGAAAATCACAGTTTTTCTGCAAAACAGGGCATCTGTTGCAGTTTGACTTCCACAACTCAATCCACTCGTGCACTTTGGTTAAAAACCTTTCAAACACATTCCATATCATCCACACAAACTATCCCAAGCCCTAAATACAAATTGTAACATCCCTAACCTCTGTTTCCATTTTCACTTTTCAGTTTTGCAGGTGAACTTCCATAGCACGATTCAGAGAGTTTCAAAGCAAGCTAGGTACTTGGGAGGCATCCTTGGACTTCACGCAAGCTGTACAAAAGCTCAAACTCCATTGAAGTTGGCCACATTGTTGTACACGACTCAAGCTGAAACAGGTAAAACCATGGACTTCTATCTCTCTATCCAGACATGATTAGGCTTAGGTTTGTGAATGAAACATGTTCTACTCATAGCCCTGAAGCCATCCATGTATTTACTTTTCATTTATATTGAGTATGCTGTGAGAATTTTGGCCATGAACATTGAAGAAAAATTAGGTCAGAAATTGGGGATGAAGAAATTCTCCCTTGTTTCTTAGAGTTAGGTCAAGTATTTTATATGTCTGAATTCGTCTCTTGATGCTCTACATTATTGGTGTTATAAGTTTTTGCTAAAAGTCAAAGAATCAGAAGTTAGTATGATGAACAAGAAGGCGCGCGTTTTTTGAAACATAAGCTGAAGGTTGAAGACAAAGCTGGCTTGGGCTGGGCCTGAGTCAGTCTTGCTCTTTGCACTCCCTTTTCCAGTTTACACCCCCCCTGGCCCATTGTGTGAAATACTCATTATTTTTGACTTTTTATTTTTTATTCTGACTTAATATTTTTTGCTCAAATATAAAAAATATCAAAAATATTTTTCCATACATTTTTGCATTTATTTGGCATTTATTTGTTTTATTTAGCATATATATGTAAATAAATATAATACCTTTTATTTAAAAACCCTAGGAAATAATACAAAAATATTTATTTTTCAGTTATTATTTTTTGTTTACATTTTGAAAACATTTTCTAAAATATACTTTTTTTTGTAAATAATTAATATCTTATTTTTTGTATATATTTAGTATATTTAATATATAATATAAATACTTGTATATTTTATTAGATAATTAGGGAAAAAATATAAAACTAATACATTTTTATTTTTATTAATATATGACACTAAAAAAATACCTTTTTTTACAATATACTTCTCTTTTTTTATTTTTTGTATGAATTAATATATAAATATTGTATATAATTAATAAATAAATACTATTTATTTAAAAACTAGGGTTTTACCCTAAACCATAAAAATATTCAAAATTTGACCTTTTTATTTTTGTTTATATTTCACATTGAAAAACACTTTCACATACATAAAAAATCATTTTGTGCATAATACATTTTGCATATTTATTGTATTTATTTTAACATTGTATAATTAAATATTTGTATATTCAATATGGATGTAATAGCTTAGAATTTAATTTCTTGTCAAATATCCCCAAATTCAAACTTGTACCCCCATCCCCATAATCATTGTTGTAATAATTTAGGACTTTAAATTTCCGCATTTAAAAGCTTTCAAATTATGCCATGATAGACCTAGGGTTTGTATGCAAATCAAATAACAAATAGCTTGACCTAATTTCAAGATAAACATGCATGAAAAACAAAGCACAATGCACACTTGCACCCTTAGGGTTACTCCACTTGTTGCCTTCAAAAATGGGCCATGTTGCATGTTGAGTATCTTTGGCAAAACAAAAACAAATCAAATGATCATAGTCCCTCGATGACGCTTTCTCAAGTTGCCTAAAAAATGATCAAGTCCCTTAAAGGAAAAATTGCCAAAGACACTTGGCACTATTGCATTCATGGTCTAAACGATGACCCGCGCCCGTCCCGTTAACATCCTAACACAACATTGTCCATCAAATACAATGGTGGAACAATACTGTTAAAAGGGTTAAAACATAGGAAAGATCTTTGAGAAATTTAAGGTAGAAAGCTCTTGGTTACTTGACCAAACTTGAAAAACACACTTGCCTACTTTCAAAACACACTCCACAACACAACTTTCAAAAAACATTGAAACATCTTTTCAAAAAGACAAACACCTTTGTAAAACATTCGAGTAAAGAATTGTTACAATGGTTGCCTAGACAGGGTATCTTTTTCAAAACATTTTCAAAAACCACACACAAAGCACCATTTCAAACAATTGAAAAGCAAAGGCAAGTGATCTAAGCAAAGTAACTAAGAGCCCATGGATAACCATGGATAGAAAGGGTGCTAATACCTTCCCTTTCTATAATCTACTCCCCGAACCCACGAAAACATCTCAAAGGTTTTTCCTGTGCTTTTTAACCTTTCCTTAGGATAAAATAAAAAGTCGGTGGCGACTCTTACTCAACCGAAACATTTGCGAAAACAAACGCAAAACCCAAGTCAGTTCTCCCGCCGTATCACATCGTCGATTAAAGGAAGACCTCTAATCATGTACTTAACAGTATTAGAAAATTCAATGGGGTGTGTGCTGGGACAGTATGACGAGTCTGGCCGAAAAGAGCACACAATATACTACCTGAGCAAAAACTTTACCGACTGTGAAACCAGATATTCACTGCTCGAGGAATCTCGCTACGCTCTGGCATGGGCTGCTCGCCGGCTAAGACAGTATATGCTGACTCACACTACCTTATTGATATCTAAAATGGATCTTATCAAATACATATTCGAGAAGCCCGCTCTCTCTAGAAGAATAGCAAGATGGAAAATGGTCTTGTCCGAATATGGCATCAGTATAGTACCCAAAAAGAAATAAAAGGGAGTGTACTAGATAATTATTTGGCTCATCAGGTTGTGGACGATTATCAATCCATGAGTTTTGAATTTCCGGACGAGTACATCATGTTAGTGAATGATTGTGAAGAACTTAGACCGTATTAAGGACCTGAACAAGGATCCCTGTTGTATCCCAAAATTTGTCCTCTCATTTCTCAAAGATTCACCCTGGATCCTCAAGTTTGCTTCCATCCAATTCCAAGCCTTGAACTGCAATTTTTCAAGAAAGTCATCCGCAAGGGCAAAATGGTCATTTGCATAATGAAAAGTCAAACTTTGACTTTTGGATCAAAATCAAGCTTCAAGAATCATAGTTCATCAAGACACGTTGAAATATGAAGTTTTGTTTCATCAAAATCCAAAAAGTCAAAATTCTAAATACTTAGAATTTTTTCTAAGTGTTTAAGAAAATATGACAATTTCAGAACTTCTGACCAGATTATCACCATAACACTCAGCAAATTTAGGACACTCTCAAGGAAGAGTTTGGTTAGAACTTCTGGGAAAGTTTTCACAAAGCTTCAGTCAGAGTTTGCCAGGATAATTCAAAGAAGGTTAAGAAGCATGCTGCAAGCTTTCTAGAAAGTCTGAAAACTCCTTCAGAACATGCTGGAGCCAGAAGATACAAAGATCAAAGTTTGGATGCTACGCTGAAGCAGAACTTCTGATCCAGAACTAAGCCTTGGTGTAGAATCTCATGTTGCAGGATTTCTGGTTGTGATAAGTCTCATCGTCATTAATGCTCACAACCACTTTCTGAGTCTTTATCCAAAGGATTTTCACCATGTGTACCTCTACTGTCTTGGGATAGCAAACTTTGGTACTAGGCCCATGCTTTGTTTTTCTTTTCCTTAAATCCTGCTGACAACTCCAGCTTAAGCATGGTTAAAAGCTGCTAATCAGTAGCTAGTTCAACCTATGCCTGCATCCCATAATTTCACCAAACTAGCATACGAAAACAGTGATGAAAAAGCAAGGGAGCAGGTTTCCAAATTGATTTAAAATCCCATTTGTCTTTCCCCCTAAAATCACAACAAATTCACCTATAAATACTTTGCTCCATCACACGTTCAAGGGGCTGGGCTTTGACGGAGAGACTGGCTTTGGAAGAGAGATTGGTAAAAAAGGGAGAGAAAAGGAAGTTGAAACCTTCATAAAAAATCCAGAAATCCCAAACAGAAAACCAAACCTTTTTTCTTTCTTTTGAATCAAAGAGCTTGGCACTTCTTCTTCCGTTACTCTTGCTGATTCCAGAACATCCAAAGGTAGCAGCTCAAAGCTCCAAGCCCATGTTCCAGGTTCAAGGTAAGTCTTTCTGACTTTGCATCTTTTTCATTCAGAACATCATTAAACATGTAAATATCATAGTATTGATGTTGTTCATATCATTGCATAAGTATAAAAAAACTGTGGATCAGAGTTTCTTGATTAGGGCTAGACTCAGATTTAGGATTAGAACTTCTATAAGTTGTTGTTCTATTATCCTTCTGATTTGGTGTTTAATAAGAACTGAATGAATTGTTGGTGTGCTGATTAAAAGTCAAAATGTAACACAGAACTTCTATTTTTCAATCATCATTTTAACACACAGAACTTCTAGGATTTTCTCATTGTTTAAGCACGTAGAACTTCTGAGTTCTCTTCACTGTTTTAACACACAGAACTTCTATGATTTTTCTCACTGTTAACACACACTGAACTTCTGATTCTTACATGCTGATAACGCACTGAACTGCTAATGTTCACTCACTGGCTCAGCACAATTCAGAACTTCTGATGATTCACTCACTGTTCTAACACAGGACAGAACTTCTAAGTTCTCCTTACATGTCAAATACACTGAACTTATGATGTTTCCACTCGTTGTTTTCAAACACTCAGAGTTTCTGATTTTTACATGCTGATAACGCATAACTGCTAATGTTCACTCACTGGCTCAGTACAATTCATAACTTTTGATGATTCACTCAATGTTCTAACACAGAACAGAACTTCTGAGTTCTCCTTACATGTCAAATACACTGAACTTCTGATGTTTCCACTTGCTGTTTTCAAACACTCAGAGTTTCTGATTTTTACATGCTAATAACGCACTGAACTGCTGACGTTTACTCACTGTTTTAGTGTAATACAGAACTTCTGACTTGTGGCCCACTGTCTGAATACCACCCAGAACTTCTGTGTTTTCCCTCTAACGTGTCTTACAGGACCTCAGAGTTTACCAATCCAGAACTTCTGATTCCACTGACGTTCCTTTCAAAGTCATCACGCGCCTGGCTTTAGAACTTTTGATCCTTGTTGTTTTGCTTGCAGCAGCACTGTTTCTATCTTTCATTTATTTTCTTTTTCATCATTTTTTATATTAACTCCTTTTTTTTATTAACATAAAAATATTTTCTTTTATTAATTAATTTATTTCTTTTTTTTCATTAAGACAAAAAAAACATTTTCTAAACAAGTCCATTTCTTTCTTATATTGTGCATTTCAATATGGTTGTAATAGTAACTTAGGATTTATTTTATTTGCAACCCCCATTCGTAAATTTGTACACCCCATCCCCCTAATGATTGTAATAGCGTAGAATCCTTACTTTCCGCACTTTTATTGTTTTCATACATTGTTAGTAACTAAGGTGTGTATGGCAAGACATGAAATTGACAAATAGATCACCCTAATCAAGACTAAAATTCATGCAATCAAACACACTTTGCACACACGCACCCTTAGGGTAATCCCACTTTGTTGCCTATCGAAAAATAGTCATGTCCCTCGAACATGGGTGTTTTAGCAAAAGACCCTCGACAAAAGATCGTAGTCCCTCGATGACCCTCAATGTTGCCTTTGATAAACGATCTAGTCCCTAAAATTGCTAAAACGTCCCATAGGTTGCCTTCTATGACTATACAAACGTCCCACACTCGTCCCTTCACATCCAACAATGGGGCTTATTACCAAAATAATGGTAAGATAGCAACATCTAAAGAAGGAGGAAAAGAAAATCTAAGACCTTTTGAGTAGGTAGATTCGCTCCTAGTTGCTCGCTTGCTCACAACAAAAACATTTTTATACACCAACACTTTCATTTTGAGAACATTTTCGAAAGACAACACTTTGTACGCGTTCTTATATAGACGAAAGACAACACTTTGTACGCGTTCTTATATAGACGAGAGCCATTACAAAGAAAACCCTTTTTAAAATCACTTTCAAAAAACACATCTCACAAACACCTCTTTGAACTATTTTCAAAACAACACTTTGTATGCATTCTTATAGAGACGAGAATCATTACAAAGTCACATTTTCAAAATACTTTCAAAACCCACATCACAAGCACACATTCAAACAAAAGCAAGTGATCTAGCAAGCAACTAAGAGCCCGTGGAAAACCATGGATGAAAAGGGTGCTAATACCTTCCCTTTTCATAATCTACCCCCCGAACTCAAGAAAACATCTCTAAAGGTATTTCCTGTGCTTTTTCACCTTTCCTTATTGGATAAAAGAAAAGTCGGTGGTGACTCTTGCTAAACCGCAACATTTGCAAACACAAATGCAAAATACTCAAGTCAGTTCTCCCACCGTATCACAATCCCGATGGACTATGGTTTTTGATGGAGCTTCCAACGCACTTGGTAATGGCATTAGTGTTGTGATCATATCTCTCGAAGGCTGTCATACTCCTTTCACTTCCAGACTATATTTCAATTGTACCAACAATATGGATGAATATAAAGCATGTATTATGGGTCTCAAAGTTGCTATCGACTTGAGGATCAAATTCTTGAGTGTATTTGGAGACTCGGCCCTAGTGATCAGTCAAATCAAAGGAGAATGGGACACGAAGCATCCTAATCTCATCCCTTATCGGGAACATGTGCTGACATTAATTCCATACTTTGGAGAAGTTACCTTTGAGCATTTTCCACGAGAGGAAAATTAACTAGCGGACGCACTGGCTACTATGTCATCCATGTTCAAGGTCAGGTGGGCGTTGGCTGAATATTTTGATAATATTATTAGAAGCCAAGTGAATTGAACGTTTCGATCGAAATGAAACAAAGCGTCATGTTTTGAAATAGCAGAAGCAATGTTTCGAATAAGCATATCAAAGCTTGGAGCTTCGAGTGGCAATTATGGGAACATATCTAAAGAAGTCTCGAAATAACAACAAGGCTGTGTCTGAGAAGTGCGTTCGAAACGGAGAAGTACCAAAACATTTGAAATTCAAATGCAAGCGGGACATTCGAAGTTTGAAATTTATGTGCTGGAGCATTTGGAGACACGTGGAAACAAGAGAGAGGCATTGTTCTGCATGTTCTGAACGTGGCATAATCTTATAGCAAGACCGTTATGGTCGAAGTAGTATAAATAGAAGTCTTAGTATTAGGATTTCGTGTGTCATATCTATTGTACTAAATACTCAGTAAACATTCAAATTACCACATGGCTAGGGAAACGAATGCAAGAGCAATGTACGTATGATAGCACCACATGTTTATAATTTAATGAAAACCCTTTATCATTTCCAGTACTTTCCTTTATCTTTCTGCCAAATACCATTTACAAGTTTTCTCATTTAAAGTCTTTTTATTCGAAATCTTTTCATTGAAACCTTACATTCCAATGCTTTCTTTACGTTTCAAACACTTTACATTTCAGAAAACTGTCATACTTTTCATGCCTTTATCTTCAAGTTTTATCTTTCGAACGCCTATTTTTACTTAAAGTCATTTTACAGATTTCTTGCATTAAACGCTTTCGTCATATTTCGAATCTTTTACATTCCAGAGCATCTTTTACATTAACTGTTTTTATAATTCGAAGCCATTTACTTGTCTTTTATGCAACTTTACATGTCTTTACAATTAACATTTATTCATGCAATTTAGTTTCGTGCACATGTATTTTGATTACACCTTTAGATCTTTAAGAGAGAAATCGAAATAAGTCAAACACCTACACAACACTCAAATACCAACCATGAATATATGTTCGATCCTGCGAGTTACCAGAGAAATTGAATAACAGTCAGTAAGTTTATTCGATAGTTTGGAAGACTAGCGGTTGTTTACCAGAAATCACTGGAAACAAATTGGCACACCCGGTGGGACCAATAATTGGACATTAGAAATAAAGATTGTTGAGACATAACCATTATAAAAACGTTAGAACTTAAGAAGTTTGCTGTTTTATGAACCTAAGAAGTGGTAAGATAACCAACAGCAACCAAACCTTATCCAGAAGAAAACGTTTGAACAAGATGTCTAATTCTGACAATCAACAAGGGGAACAAAACGCCCCACATACAATAGGCACTAATGTGTCCACTTCGATGGGAACATCTAATGTGATCCCTTCGAATGCACAGTCTGTCGCATCTTCAACCAGTAATATAGCCACCAATGGGGTAAGTGGCATATCAACTAATAGTTCGATCTTAGGAAATACTGGAACCGTTGGTTATCCTGGGGGATTCGTTCCACCATCAGGGACACAATCTCATTTCGCCACTCCACTAACTAGACCACCCGGTTTCGATGGTAATAGAACCAGAAATTCCTCTTATGGAATGCCAACATCCTTAATGGCAGGTTTACACAATTCCACATCGAATTCATCACCACAATTAGGGTATGGGTCTGGGGCGAATCAGTTTATGACAAATAACCAAGGGTCAGTGGGTTATAGCATAATGCCTATTTTAACCACAGAAAACCAGTTGGCTTTTAGGCAATTGATGGATGGCAGTAACCATAATATGATAGGGGTGTTAGCACAAACTATGTAGGAAATATTTGCCCCAATAGTACAAAATGTGACTGTGACAAACAGGAAAAACGCTGACAACATGAGTCGAATAGCAGATTTCTTTGCTCCCCCAGAAAGGCGTAGGCAGAATCAGGCGGGATTTCGAGCAAACATGCCTGTTATGGAACAAGTTGTTAACGACCCAATTTATAGACCACCTAGAGAAGAAGTTAACTTGGGGGCAAGGGAACCAAGGCTAGAAGCCCCAATAATCCCAGGCCCACAAAGAGAAATTATGGAACCAGGGGCAAGGGTCGAAAGGCTAGAAGCCCCAGAGTTTCGAAAAGAACAACCTAGGGAGGTTGTCATGGTTGGTCGAAATCAAGATGCTGATGCTGTCGTTCATAGAATTCGAAACGATAACATCTTGGCAGAAAACAATCTAACCACCATGATAGAGAGAGTCATGGCCCAGAATGGCCTCAACACAGGAATGAGAAGGCCAAATTATGCTTCTCCTATATTAGATTGCATAATGCATACTGATTTACCAAGGGGATATAAAGTCCCTAAATTTACAAAGTTCGCTGGGGATACCAATGAGTCAACAGTCGAACACATAGCCAGATATCTAACCGAAGCGGGAGATATAGCCAATAATGAAGATCTCAGGATCAAATATTTCCCAAGTTCCTTGACTAAAAACGCCTTCACATGGTTTACCACTTTGCCTCCTGGGTCCATTGATACTTGGGCTCTTTTGGAGAGATTATTCCATGAACAATTTTACATGGGACAGTCGAAAATAAGCTTGAAGGAATTAGCCAGTGTCAAGAGAAAGTTCACCGAACCCATAGATGATTATCTGAATAGATTTAGGCTTTTGAAATCCAGATGTTACACAATAGTGCCTGAACATGAGCTAGTCGAAATGGCCGCTGGTGGTTTGGATTACTCTATTCGAAAGAAACTAGACACTCAATATTTGAGGGACATGGCTCAGTTAGCCGATAGGGTTCGACAGGTCGAAAGGCTAAAGGCCGAAAAGGCCAGAGTCTTTAAGAATAGCAAGAAAGAAAGGATCTCCTATGTTGGGACTGAGGAAGCAGAAGAATATCCTGAATTCGAATTCGAAGAGGTCGAAATCGACCTCGCTGAATTAAAATAGGCTCCATCTTACTCCTGCAAATTATTGGTTCCCACAAAAGGGAAAGAGATTGTTGAAAATGAGAAAAGTGACAAATTCCCAAAGAAGGTTTATACCTCGATGTCACTAAATGTGATGAGATTTTTGATTTACTTGTCAAAGATGGCCAACTCATTGTGCCATCAAATGTCAAAATACCTCCTTTAGATCAGAGAAAGAAGAGAGGATTTTGCAAATATCATAGTTTCCTAGGCCACAAAACCTCACAATGTTTTCTTTTCAGGGACCTAATTCAAAATGCAATCAAAGATGGCAGACTAAAGTTTGCTGATAAGGCAAAGATGAAAGTGGACGAAGATCCCTTGGACGTTGCAGACACCAACTACTCCGAGCCTGCATGCATTGGAGAGATTAACATGGTGGAAGTTGACCAAAGCGATGCCCCAACAGGAGAGAAAGGAACTGAAACTGAAAGCTGGGTGATGGTCGAAGTCGATAAAGAGGTCACTGAAGACATCCAGAAGATACCAGAGACTTCGATTGAAGCAGCACCTGTAGCTGTTGCAAAAGAAACCCGGGCTACTGAAGGCCAGGAAAATCAAAACCAAGAACTAACACAGGTCACTAAAGGCTTGAGGCTGGAATTGGAGAAAGTCCAAATCACGAAGCCAACTTCCCCTCAGAAGGAAATATGGGACACTCTAGGGGAAACCAGTGGAAAATTTGACTATTTGGTCAAATATTCTGCCCCAGAGAGTTCGAAGGTTCACATTGAGGATATAAAGCCCACAGGATGGGGAGATGATGAAGCTAAGGGGGAAGATGTTGAGATAAATATGGTGGATATGGAGAGGCCTCGCTCTGAGATGGAGGAGGTAGAAAAATACTTAGAAAAAGAGAAGTATAAAATGGAGGATAATCACGCTGGAGATGCTAGTCTCAAGGATTACCTCATGACATGCCATAAAGGAGATACAGGCATGATATTGTGCCCTAGGTGCAGCATCCTCTGCAATCAGAGAATCGCTGCGAATTTCGAGAGGGTACAGAGGACTCGAACTGGCAACAATTGGCGCCAGGATAACCAGCTGTTCAGGTGTTATCCTAAGGCTGGAGAAAGTTTGCTGGAATTTGTGTTTCGCTGCTACAAAGGGGCAACCAAGTGCTTGATTTGCCTAAGGTGTTCTGCTGTGTATGACCAAAGCATGGCCAGAGCCTTCGAAACGATTCCCTTCGCCCCTTGCTGGAACCATCAAGAAATTGTCCAGATGGGCCCACGTTTCGACAGCAGACACAAACAACGAAGGCCTGATAGCCCTCACCCCAAGGCTGCTCGAAGAGTGACTTTCAAACTCCCTGCTGAAGTGCCAACCGACAGATGGTTGCAAGTCATAAATGACAAAGGCAAAGACAGATGGAGAAACACCGAACGAAATGCACGCCATGCTATGACGTACAGAAGGCAATTCAACATAGCAAAAAGGGAGGAGGTAAGATTAGAAAACTACAAAGGAAGGAACCCCATGTCGAGATCCCAGTGGCGCAGGCAACAAAGGATTCAGAAGGCTGAGAGGGAAGCTGTGGCAAACAAAGGGGTCACTTCAATAAAGAACCAAGGTGAATCTAGCACCAACAAACCAAAAAATCAAACTGAAGACAAACCTCCAGTTAATAGGAGGCTTTTCTCTGAAGTACAACGGGATGAACCAAAGGAATACACTCCAGGCCCAGAAGAGGACGAAGATATGATAACAGGTAACTTCGAATCGGAGGGGGAGTCTTCATTCAACCTAAACTGTAACGTGGTATCTGTGCTTCCCTGTGAATTTGGGCAGGAAACCGAAATTGATGAATATGAGGAAGAAGATACCACAGATTTGATGAAACATAGGCCTGTGTGCTACTATGTGATGGACAATGGGGCTATCGAGGAGCAAAATGCGTTCTTCGAACATCCAGAGCCTGCTATGAAGAACCATCTTAAGCCACTATTTATTAGGGCAAAAGTTGGTGCCCATGGTGTGAACAAGGTTCTAGTGGATGGGGGTGCTGCAGTCAATTTGATACCCCACTTCATGCTGAAAAGATTAGAGATCCGCGAAGGAGACATCAAGCCCCATAATATGGTTATGTCCAATTATGAGGGGAAAGTGGGCAAAACACTGGGAGTGGTCCAGTTGGAATTGACAATAGGCTCAAGCTGTAGGCCCACCATGTTTATGGTGATCGAAGCCAAGGCCAACTATAACTTATTGCTGGGAAGGGAGTGGATCCATGGCGTAGGGGCAGTTCCTTCGTCAATGCATCAGCGACTAGTTCTGTGGAGAGATGATGGAATCGTGAAAAACATCGAAGCAGACCAGAGTTACTTTATGTCAACAGTCAATTTAGTTGACAAGAGGGATTATGATAAAAATCTGGCAAAGATTGCTCCGTGTGTTCCAAATGACGAGATTAACGAAACCAGAAACGCCCACTACTACACGACCCTTCGCCATGATGGCCTTTACTGGGATAGAACAATAATCAGTGAAGAAGAGGGAGTCGAAAGCACTATACAAAAACGGCCATTAGGCTGGGACTTCGACAACCTTATCCATGACTGAGTCCACCTTTTTCGAAAGGATTTCGGCCTATATGGCTGAGAACGAATCAAAAGCGGCCTTAGAGGCTGAAATAAATAAATTAACTGTAAAAATGAACGAAGTAAGTGGGGATGGCTCGAAATGCTCACCCTTCAAAGAATTTGAGATGGATCAAAGGTTGGATGCCATCTACGATAAAGAACTCTTAGGCTTCGAAAGGGACCCCATAAACTCAGGTGCCACATGTTGGCACAAGATCCACTCGAAGAAGTCAACTTAGGTGATGAAAAAACGAAAAGAATAACCTACATAAGTGCAAAACTTAGCCCAGGCCTCAAGAAGGAAGTAATCGAAGTCCTTAAGAAAAACAAAGATTGCTTCGCATGGGATTATGACGAAATGCCTGGTTTAAAGAGGGAGTTGGTCGAACACAGACTGCCAATCAAAGATGGCAAGAAGCCCATCAAACAAACTCCCAGAAGATTCGCACCAGCAGTTCTCACAAAGATTAAAGCTGAGATCAAAAGGTTGCTGCGTTGCAAATTCATCAGAACAACAAGGTACGTCGAATGGTTAGCAAATATAGTACCCGTTATTAAGAAAAATGGTTCTTTAAGAATTTGCATAGATTTTAGGGATTTAAACACTGCAACCCCTAAAGATGAATATTCCATGCCTGTGGCAGAAATGCTAGTAGACTCTGCTGCAGGGTTTGAATACTTGAGTATGTTAGATGGATACTCTGGGTATAATCAGATTTTCATTGCTGAAGAAGATGTTGCAAAGACAGCATTTCGTTGCCCAGGAGCCTTAGGCACCTACGAATGGGTGGTGATGCCTTTTGGTTTAAAGAACGCTGGGGCAACTTATCAAAGGGCAATGAATTCAATTTTTCATGATTTCATTGAAACCTTCATGCAGGTGTATATTGATGATATAGTCATCAAATCTATATCTGCAGAAACACATTTGCATCATTTGAGCCAATCATTCGAGCGAATGCGAAAACATGGCTTAAAGATGAATCCCCTTAAATGTGCATTTTTTGTGCAGGCTGGAGATTTTCTTGGTTTTGTGGTTCACAAGAAAGGGATTGAAATCAACCAGAACAAAACCAAAGCCATAATGGAGACGAAAGCACCTACGTCAAAAAGGGAGTTGCAATCTCTGCTAGGGAAAATTAACTTCCTTAGAAGATTCATTTCGAACCTGAGTGGAAGAACCCAAGCTTTCTCTCTGTTACTTCGTCTAAAGCAAGGCCAAGCCTTGGAATGGAACGAAGCCCACCAGGAGGCATTTGACAGGATAAAAAGATACCTCTCTCAGCCTCCTATTTTGTCTCCACCTTCATGGGGGAAGCCCATGAGATTGTACATATTTGCCTCTGAAGTTAGTATAGGTAGTATGTTAGCACAAGAAGATAGCAATGGTATCGAAAGAGCCATATACTATTTAAGTAGAGTACTAAATGATGCAGAGACCAGATATAGCAATTTAGAAAAGCTATGTCTCTGTTTGTATTTCTCTTGTATGAAACTCAAGTATTATATAAAGCTTGTTGATGTTTATGTTTCATCTCATTTCTATGTCATTAAACATATCCTTTCAAAACCAATAATGCATAGCAGAGTTGGTAAATGGGCTTTAGCCTTAACAGAATATTCTTTGACTTTCATGCCTTTAAAAGCTGTGAAAGGTCAAGTGATTTCTGACTTCATTGTGGACCATTATTTGGTTGAGCAGACTGTCACGAGTTACGTCGAAATACAACCATGGAAATTGTACTTTGATGGTTCAACCCACAGGAATGGAAGTGGCGTTGGAGTCCTTCTAATTTCTACTGAAGGAATTCCAACAAAATTCAAGTATAAATTAGATGGTCCTCGTTGCTCGAACAACGAAGCTGAGTATGAAGCGCTCATTGTTGGACTTGAAGCTTTGTTGGAATTGGGGGCAACTAGAGTCGAAATTAAAGGAGACTTAGAATTAGTGGTCAAACAAATTACAAAGGAATATAAGTGCATAAAGGAAAACTTGATGATATACTTTGTCATAGTCAACAGGCTATTAAGGAAATTTGAATACATGGATATTCAACACATACCAAGAATAGAGAACCAAGAAGCAAATGACTTAGCGCAGTTGGCTTCGGGTTATAAAGTTTCTACCAGGAACTTTAAGGATTTAGTTGAATTAAGGGGTAGAGTTATGGCTACTAGATTCACACCATCGGATCTGGAAAGTATGAAATTGGGATATGCTGAGAAACAGGGATTCAAAATATTAGCCATAAATACTTTGTCAGATGCAGATTGGCGAAGTCCACTGATGAGTTATTTAGCAAACCCAACTCTGAATGTGGATAGAAAGACAAAATACAGAGCATTGTCATATCTCCTCATGGGGAACGAATTGTTTAAAAAGACCCAAAAGGGCGTATTATTGAAATGCCTAGGAGAAAGTGAGGCATACTTAGCATTGTCAGAAGTCCACAATGGGGCATGTGGGGCACATCAAGCAGGCCATAAAATGAAATGGCTATTATTTCGATACGGCTTGTATTGGCCTAGCATGCTCAAAGATTGCATAGACTTTGCTAAAGGATGTGAGGAATGTCAGAAACATGCAGGGATTCAACATGCCCCTGCAAGTGAGTTGCATTCGATCATCAAACCATGGCCATTTAGAGGATGGGCATTGGATTTGATAGGAGAAATAAATCCTGCTTCGTCCAAAGGACAGAAATATATCTTGGTAGGAATAGATTATTTTACCAAGTGGATCGAAGTTATACCATTAATAGTTGCTGATCAAGAGGCTATTATTGAGTTTATACAGAAGCACATTATCTATAGGTTCGGATTGCCAGAGAGCATAACCACAGACCAAGGCTCTGTGTTTACTGGTAGAAAGATGCAAGAATTTTCCCAAGAAATGGGGTTTAGATTGCTAACGTCAACGCCATATTATGCTCAAGCAAACGGTCAAGTCGAAGCAGCCAATAAAGTGATAATAGGATTAATCAAGAAACATATTGGTAAAAAGCCAAGAAACTGGCACAAAACTTTGGACCAAATATTATGGGCCTGTAGAACATCTCCTAAGGAAGCTACTAACACTACGCCTTTCCAGCTCACATTTGGTCATGATGCAGTGCTGCCAGTAGAAATTCATCTACAATCAGTTCGAATTCAGAGACAAAACGAAATCCCAACTGCATTGTATTGGGAAATGATGATGAATGAATTAGTTGAGTTGGACGAAATTAGATTACATGCATTGGAAATTTTGATGAGACAAAAAGAAAGAGTGGCCAGAACATACAACAAAAGGGTGAAGAAAAAAGTATTCATTATTAATGACTTAGTTTGGAAAGTCATATTGCCCATGGACAAGAAAAATAAAGCATTAGGTAAATGGTCACCTCATTGGGAAGGGCCTTTTCAAATATTAAAAGTATTCTCAAACAATGCATATGAAATCGAAGAACTGGTGGATGATAAGCGTATCCTAAAGGTTAATGGGAAATATTTAAAGAAATATAAGCCACGCCTGCAGGAGATTCGAATAGTAACAACGTAACCAAGATATTATAAAAAGGCCAAAATGGCAAGATGAGATGCCAAAATGGCGTTGTTCGAATATTACATATAAGAAACCAAATTGTAATCAAATAAACACTAAAATTTAGAAATAAGCATTATTTTTCAATCTGTTGAAAGTGCTTCGAAAAGATTCAAGTCTCTGCTGAGCAAAACGCCTGGCTCCTTCCAAGGTTGCCACTTCTCCTTTAAGTTGTTCTGCAGTTTCCATTTCTGCAAGCCCCTGGTTGAGAAGCTCTTCGAATTGGTTACCAGCAGTATTGGTTTCGAAGGCTATTTGTTGTTCTTTAGCCTCCTTAACCTTTTGTTGAAGTTCCAGAATCTTCCTTTCCCAAAGAAGTATGGACTCAGCTCGAGCCTCATAATCAGTTTTCGCCTGCTTTAGATGCATAGCTTGATCCTCAGCTTCTTGAGAGAGTTTCGAAGCTTGTTCATAAGCAGCATCCATTGCAATGCATTTTTCTTGAACCTTCTTGGCAGCAGATTCATCTTGGAGAAGGTAACCAGTTACGTTGTCCAGCAAAGATTGAAGATCGAACAAGAGAGTACTAACTGGCAAGGAGCAGGTAGCAAGATTGACCTTTGTAAGCAACTCCTTCATAGTATAGCAAGCAGTGCTATCTTGTTTGAGCACTTCGAATATATCCATATTGAGAATTGTTTTCCTGATCTTATTAAGAAGTACAATTCTTTCATCTGTGGGAAGAGGATAGCTGGTCGAACTTGTGCCAGCCCTAGCAAGTGGGATGTCCCTTTGAGCCAGCTTTGCCTTCATGTACCCAATAGGGTCATTTCGTCTCAGGAGTGCAAGCTCCTCGTCAGTCATTCGAGACAAAGAGGATTGAGGGAGTTCCACACGTAGGGGAGTCACGTCCATTTCAACCTCCATGGGTTTGTTGGTTGCATCACCATCCCCTTCATTCGTTTCGTGCTCATGATCTTCTTCATCATCATCCAAGTCCACCACTTCGATGTCTTCTTTTTCACTGCTATTTGCATTGGACTCCGTCCCAGCAGTCGAACCATCATTGGCATCCTCCTCCTCAGACTGTTCTTCTGCAGACTCTTCGTCTCTTTGGCCAGAATCAGCTTTCTCTCCTTCAGTTTGAGTGTCCTTTGGATCCTCTTGAAGGGTTTCAAGAGGGGACTTCTGAAGAGAAGCTCTTTGCAAATCTTCTGCAGATGTTTGAAGTGTTGTTTCGTTTGTCTCTTTCAGAGGAATAGAGGTACCTTGATCATCCTGCTGTTCAGAAGTTCCAGCCAGAACCACCATATTGGAGGAACCTTTGTTCTGTACAAGGTTGCTGGAATCTCCTTGAGGAGAGGAATTGAGTGGAGCAGCAGCTTTGGATGGTGAGTTCGAAGTAGTGGAAGCTGGATTCAAGATGTTCTGCAAGGAGCAAAAGAATGTTAAAAACATGCACCAAGGTAATAAGAAATTATTATTTTCAAAGAGATTTAAAGTTCAATTTACCTGTGGACTCTCGGAGGAGAGGTTACTGGCTATGCGTTCCAACATTACGTTGGAGGTCGAAGGAGGAATTTTGGATTTGGGTGAGGGAGCAGCATCCCTGGAATCAAGTCCAGAGACACTAGTTGGAACGGTACTTTTCGAAATATCCTTCTTCTGCTTCTTCTTCGAAGCAGTTGGTAAGTTTCCTCCAGCCTTGGGGTCTTCCCCAGTGGTGTTTGATTTCCGCTTCTTGGGAGTAGTAGGAGGAAGTTTGTTGGTCTGAAAAGATTTAAACAAAAAGTTAGATGCAAACCATAAAACATTAGTGAATTCGAAACATCAAGGCTAAGTGATTACCATTGGAGTTGGAACACTGGTTGTTGTTGGTATATTTGTTGTTGTTGTTGCAGCAATGGTTGTTGTTTCGGATGGAGTCACTTTGTCAGTGGTTTCGATAGAGGCTTGAGAGGCGCTCCCTTCTTTCGACTTCGAAGCGGCTGTCTTTATCCTGATGGCTGGAAATCGAAACAATTAAAGCAAAGGTTAAAGATATGGAAAATGAAAAAACGTTTGGGATTTTCCCAAGCATTCGCACTTGTGCCTTGATCAGATTTAATCGACATGGCAGAAAGGTCGTATCGAAGGTGTCCTAGGAAATCGTGGAGCCAGTGTCGAGCCCATGTCACAGTCTCAGATGGCTTTGGTTTCTTTTGAAGATGTTTGAACATCTCTTTGCAAGTGAACCACCAAGGATATGGGGGAAACCAAGCCAGAGCCAGTTCTGAGGTAGGTAATCTAGGAAATTTAGGTGGATGCATTTCGAATGCCAACCTATACCTATCCTCAGGTGACAACCCTGAAGGAAGTTTTAACTTAGAAACTTTTTGTTTGAATTTTTCCTTCAAGGTCTCAGCCGCTTGATGCACAGTGGATTCCAAGCGTATGGGGTCATAAGTAGTTTCAAAATAATTTTGAAAAGCTTTAATCTCTTTGGCATGAGTAAACATACCTTTCTTGGCTGGAACCTGCACATCGAAGGCATCAATTAGTTTCTGTTGAATTGTAAGAGTATCGAACATATAAGTTTGGTAAAACTTGGTCCACCATTCCAAAAACCCCTTGGCTGTAAGATGGGTAAGTTCGAAGGTTATTAGCTCAAACTGGGCAAAGCCTTGGTATTGCTCTTGCTGTAATTTGGCTTCCCGTGCCTTGAAAGTTCGCCCAGAGGTAATGGCACTCTCCGTTTGAAATAAGGGTTCAGGAATCAGTTGGCATAAGCCAAACTGCCTCGAAACAAAATTTGGCTGGTAAGCGAAAAGGAAAATCTGATTCTTGGCAGGAGTTATTCTTGAAGAAATGAGTCTAGGTAGCAAAAAGGCTCTCCATACATCCTGAATCTCCTTGCTCTTGTCAGCTTCTGAGAGAGCCATGGTGAACCAGGAAGGTCCATGAGCCCTCGAAGCAAAAGGCGCCATGGTCTCTTCGAACTTATGCCTTTTGGAGAATATCATGATGTACTTCGAGAATAGGACTTTGAAGTCATCTTTGTCGTCATTGGGAGTTAATCTTCGCAGCCTAGTGCCTTCGACTATTCTATCAGTTATCTCAGGGTCTTGTTCATCAATGGTGTTGGCAGTTGACAAGGAGGGTTCGAACATGGCATTTAGCCATAGCTGAAGTAACCAAAAAGGGCCAGCCAACAGGATATTCTTGGAGGTATGAGATTTTAGGCTCGAAACAGCTGACCTTAGGCTTTCATAAAGGTCAACTAAGATCAGTTCACTTAAGTACACTCTTCGATTTTCATGCAAATCCCTAGCTAGAGGAATAAACCTACTGGCTACCTGTAGGGATCTACTGCAGAAGACGTATCTTGACAGCCATAGGGTAAGGAAAGCAATGTGTTCTACATCAGACACACTGTCTCCCTCAGCATGGTAGTGACTGATAAACTTGGAAAAACTTGCTAGTTTGACTTCGAAGTCGATTATACTTGAATGTTCTTCGTTGTCAGGGATATATGTTTCTCCTACTGGCGATAGCCCAGTGATGGACGCTATGTCGAAGAAGGTAGGGGTAATCATTCCACCAGGGAGATGGAAAGTATTATAGGTACTGTTGTACCCCAAAATTTTCCCTCCCATATTCTTCAAGAATTGCAAAGAGCATGCTTCAAAATTCCCCAAGGGTTGCACAGTTCAAGGGCCTCCTAACAGTCAAAAACTAGGGTTTTGGTTCTGGCAAAGTAATTGAAGTTTCCAAGGGTCCAATCAAGCCCCACATGCCTACAAACATGGTCAAGCATCTTCATGCCAAGTTTCAAGACTTACAGCACAAAATTGCACAGTCAAAAACCCTAATTGCTCAACAGTCAACTGTAGGGGCAAAATGGTCATTTGACAGTCAAAAGTTCAAAATTTATGGTCAACATCTTATTTTGAAGCCACAAACATCATTTGATCAATTCTTGATCATGATTTTCAAGGCATGGCTCAAAAAGTCTCAAGATGCAAAAGTTTCCATATTTGGACAGTTGAAAAAGTCAACTGTAACTTGACCAAGGCATAACTTCCACATGGATTATCAGAAAAATCCCATCCAAAGCTCATTTGGAAGAGAAAGACATTTCCTACAACTCCTCTTCACACTTCAAGTCCAAGAAATGCTCTCACAAAAAGTTATCAATTTCAACATTATAGGTCATTTTCAAAAGTCAACAAAAAGGGACTTTAAGTCAAAGGCCATAACTTGAGATTGGTAAATCAACATGACATGGGACCAAAGGCATTGGTTAGAGGACTTCAAGACCTTTCCAAAATGTCCAAGAACATGATCAAAGCTTAAAAATTGAGCAAGATATGCCTTGTGGAAGTTGGGAAATTTTTGGGAATTTTGAAAAGTCAACATTGCTTCAAAGGCCTTAAATTTGCTAATGGGCCACATTTTCTTCCAAGATTCATCATCCAAAGCATATGCACGACCATTTGGCCCAAAGGGGATTTATTCATCATTTTTATTTATTTATTTGAATTTTTAATTACAATTAATTCATTTAATTAAATAAAATATGGGAAAAATACTCATCCATGCTTTTCAAATCTTTTTATGCATAGAATACCTTCAAGATTTCGTGCATTATCTGATATGGAAAGAATCAAGGTGATTTGGACATGATTGGTATCAAAACACATGGAAAAAGATTGAAAAAATATGCCATTAAATCCAATATTTGATTCATGATTGCATTGATCCTTTGGCTCAAGATTTAACCCTAATCAGTTCCCATACATATACAGAAGCAAACCCTAGTGCAAGGGACCTCTAAGCAGCGCCACACTTCAAGAACAACTTTTGCAATTTTTGGTAAAAAAGTGAAAACTGAAAATTGCCTTCTAGCACGATTCAAAGGAAAATAACCACACCATTAGCTTGCCAAGGCTTCACTGAACCTAACTGCGTTCTTTTACAATCCTCACGCACCCAGAATTGGTACCTAGCAGTCAAACTGTTTCATCTTTTTTGCATAATCGTATTTCATCATTCATGCCATAATTTTGAGTTCTAATGCTTGTTTTGTACTAGTCTTATCATTCTGAAGCTAACCATATTGTTTAATTGAGTTTTGCTTGCCTATACGCGAAATCACCATGGAAGCTTGCTAGGGTTACAAAACTGTAAAATTGGGGATTTACTTTTATGGAAAAATCAGACAACTAGACCCACACCATCAGAATCAGAAGCTCTTGGCCAATCGTTCCCATACCTCGCGATCAATTTATGATCAACAGGTTTCTAATCGCTATTTTTATGCTTGCTATTTAGTGGGGGTTTAAAACCCCCGCTATCTCTTTTATTTTGCAGGTTCAATATGAAGAAGATGATGCGTGGAAGCTTCTGGGTGGTCCATTCAAAGTTGGCGCGTGATTTGTTTTGATTCAGGCCACTAACCTTTTTTTTCTTATAATAATTGCATCTCATTAATATTACAAAGAAAGCAGATGGTACGGTTGGTCAAAGCGTTGAGTTGGTAACCTCTGGGACCTGGGTTCGATTCCCAGGTCCCCACACTTTCTTCATATATTTTGTTTCAGCATAATATCATGCAGTTTCAAGCCTCAGAGTTCACCATACACCCATAATCCAAACGTGCCACATGGCCACTGAGGACAATCCAAAGGTCAAGATTTGAGGAGCACCATGGGCACCAGTCAATACACATGCACATGGCCCTGAAAAGTCAAACAAAGCCTTGAAACGTTGGGCCTAATTGTTAGACAATACCTCCAGTTTGGGGACAACACCCCCTTTGGTTTGCTCTCTTCCATTCTTTTTCTATTTTTATTTGTTTTGTTTAATTTTTATTTAATTCATCAAATTAATATTTTTTCACAAAAACATAAAAAAAATATATAAAAAAATCAGAAAGTCACAAAATAAAATATATTTTATTTAATTTATTTTGTAAATAAATGTTATTAATTAATTTAGTTTTTTAATTCTAGGCTTAATTTTAAATATTTTTCTTAATAAATTAAAAATCGTCGAATTAGGGTTTTAAACATTTTTTATCTTTTTCTTTTCTTTTACCATTATAATAATTAATTATTTATTTTTGTAAATAAAATTGTATTAAATAATTAGGTTAATTCTAGGTTTAACTTTAACATGTTTTTTTTAATAAATTAAAAATAGCTAGAATTAGGTTTTAATTTCATTTAATTCTCTCATAAAAATCCATAAATACAAAAACTCAAAAATAATTTCTTTCTCTCATTTAATTTAATTAATTTATTAATTATAATTTAATTTACTAAAAAAGGGTCCAACGCCCTCGCATTCGATCGTAATTCCAATTCGCACGTTTATTTTATTTCCTCTTTTTATGTAATTCTCCCAAAGCCATGTAAATTTGACATTTATATTTCTCGCACTTTATTTTATTTCAAATCGGGTCCTGGATTAAATTTGGCGATGTGGACCCGCGCCTTTGTAATAGCGTAGGACTTTTATATTCCCGCAACTTTTAACTGTTAATTAAACTGCATGAAAGAATGAATGTCAAAAATAAAAGCAACGCGTAGACCACCAATACATGACAAGACAAAAATATCTGAAAAACGACACACAAGTCACACACCACCCCTAGGGTACGCCTCATTGTTGCCTTACCCCTCGAAAGGTGATCGTCGAGTAGAGGATGTTTTAGTAAGTCCTCATGATCCGGGAACCTGGCATGAGGGTAGCTTCTAAGGTGTCTTCCTATTGCTTCGGTGATCACCATGTCCCGAACCTCGAATTGACCCGAACACCTCCAACGGTGGTGCTACCTACCCCTCAATGGTGGGATGGCACGACTTTAAAGGACATCTACACAGACGAATTCCTTAGGGTAGGTAGACGACTCTAGATACTTGCTCTAATTTCAAAACAAATCAAAAATACTTTTCACACCGACACCTTTTCAAAAAGCTTTCGAAAGCAACTTTTCAAACACTCTAAAGGACTGATACAAGAGTCGAACTGAAATTTTCAAAGAAAATTTTTTAAAACCCACAGTTGAAAAGCAAACAAACCATTTTGAAAACACAATGAGCAAGTATCTAAGAGCCCATGGATAACCATGGATAGAAAGGGTGCTAACACCTTCCCTTTCTATAATCTACCTCCCGAACCGAGAGCAATCTCTATAAGGAATTTTTCTGTGCTTTTGTCCTTTCCATTTGGAGAAAATAAAAGACGGTGGCGACTCTTGCTTCCGTGACATTTTGCGAACCAGCGTTAAACAGTCAGTTCCAGATCCACCGATCACAGGTACTGTCCCAGAAATAGAGGGACGCGAATAGTAAAGGGTGGCTGTAAGTGAAACCAGGCTTCGACAGCTTAATTAAGTTATAAATACCTAATTCTTCCCATTGCTGGGATTTCTTAGCTTCTACCTTATTGAACCAGTTTTGATAAGCAGTGTCGGAGGTGGGGCAAGATCGAAACGGTTTAAAATTACTTTTTACATAGTCTAATACAAAAGGGTCCTTAGGAGGAACAGTTGGATTTTCCATGGTCTTTGAGCCAGAAGATTCTATTGCCTTAGGGGCGTCCATTTTGTTAAACAAGGGTTTGAAACTATAGCAAACTGGGAAAATTGTCCTGGTATCTTTTAAATTTTCAAAAACCGTAAGAGGGCCCATTAAAGCTAACCTCTTACCAGCAGCGGTGGTAGGAATGAGTACCTGTGATGCATAAAGCATTTCTTTTTCCTTTGAGATCATCTGGGGAGCAAGAACGGATTGACCTTGGTGAGTGATAACCTTACTTTCCATTGTAGTTCCTGCGGTCTTTCCTTTCTTCTTGGAAACCTTTTTGAGTTGGGATGAAGTAGAAGAAGACATTTTTGAAGAATGTTGAAAGCTTAGGGTTTTTTGGCGAGAGAAGAAGGATAAAGGATTCAGAATGTGGAAAGAAAAGAAAAAGACTAAGTTGTTGGTTTTTATAATGTGGAAGTTCAAGCATCCACTGAATAAGGTTGTGATATGTGGAAATCATGGGTTGGTTTGATGAAGAGGTGGCGTAAAGTTAACATGGGTAATAGGCGTGATTAAAGACAATCATTGTTTTGTAACTGCACCATACTGTGAAGTGGCTCCAGGCGGTTAAGGAATCCAAAAAGTGTTATGATTGACGTGACTGGAGTCAAATGCATTAAATGTTACGATGATTCGAAGGTCGCATCAAAATCTTGTGTAGATATTTAAAATAAGTATTTCTCAGAGAGATCGAAATACATATTTTAAGGGGGCATTTTGTTGGCTAAAGATTTTGATAATATTATTAGAAGCCAAGTGAATTGAACGTTTCGATCGAAATGAAACAAAGCGTCATGTTTCGAAATAGCAGAAGCAGTGTTTCGAATAAGCATATCAAAGCTTGGAGCTTCGAGTGGCAATTATGGGAACATATCTAAAGAAGTCTCGAAATAACAACAAGGCTGTGTCTGAGAAGTGCGTTCGAAACGGAGAAGTACCAAAACATTTGAAATTCAAATGCAAGCGGGACATTCGAAGTTTGAAATTTATGTGCTGGAGCATTTAGAGACACGTGGAAACAAGAGAGAGGCATTGTTCTGCATGTTCTGAACGTGGCATAATCTTATAGCAAGACTGTTATGGTCGAAGTAGTATAAATAGAAGTCTTAGTATTAGGATTTCGTGTGTCATATCTATTGTACTAAATACTCAGTAAACATTCAAATTACCACATGGCTAGGGAAACGAATGCAAGAGCAATGTACGTATGATAGCACCACATGTTTATGATTTAATGAAAACCCTTTATCATTTCCAGTACTTTCCTTTATCTTTCTGCCAAATACCATTTACAAGTTTTCTCATTTAAAGTCTTTTTATTCGAAATCTTTTCATTGAAACCTTACATTTCAATGCTTTCTTTACGTTTCAAACACTTTACATTTCAGAAAACTTTCATACTTTTCATGCCTTTATCTTCAAGTTTTATCTTTCGAACGCCTATTTTTACTTAAAGTCATTTTACAGATTTCTTGCATTAAACGCTTTCTTCATATTTCGAATCTTTTACATTCCAGAGCATCTTTTACATTAACTGTTTTTATAATTCGAAGCCATTTACTTGTCTTTTATGCAACTTTACATGTCTTTACAATTAACATTTATTCATGCAATTTAGTTTCGTGCACATGTATTTTGATTACACCTTTAGATCTTTAAGAGAGAAATCGAAATAAGTCAAACACCTACACAACACTCAAATACCAACCATGAATATCTGTTCGATCCTGCGAGTTACCAGAGAAATTGAATAACAGTCAGTAAGTTTATTCGATAGTTTGGAAGACTAGCGGTTGTTTACCAGAAATCACTGGAAACAGTGGGATACTGAAGCTCCTCAGATCACTATTGAAAGAATGGACGAACCAGCATACTTCCATGATATTGATACTGAAGAAGTAGTGGACAAACCTTGGTTCCATGAAGTCAAAATATACCTTGAAACCCAAGAGTATCCTGAGGGAGCTTCCATCAACGATAAGAAGTTCCTAATAAGATTCTCTGCCAAGTTCTTCCTCAGTAACAGAATTCTCTATAAGCACAACCACAATTCTACTTTGCTTCGGTGTATGGATAAGATTGAAGCAGATAAAGTTATGGCAAATTTTCATAAGGCACCTTTGGCACCTATTCTAGCGGGCATACAATGGCTAAGAAGATTTTGAGGGCAGGATACTACTGGTCCACTATAGAAGCATATTATTATCAGCATTCACGAACTTGTCACAAGTGCCAGATCTATGGTGATAAAGTACATGTGCCCTCCGTCCCCTTGAACGTCTTGACTGCTCCCTGGCCATTTACAATGTGGGGTATCAATATGATTGGAGAGATCAGACCCACAGCTTCTAATGGGCACCGCTTCATCCTCGTCACCATTGATTACTTCACAAAATAGGTCTAGGCGGCTTCATTTGCTTATGTTACCAAGAACATTGTGGCCCAATTCATCAGACATGACCTTATTTGTCGATATGGTATTCCAGAAAGAATCATTACGAATAATGGTACCAATCTCAATAATACTATGATCACCAGACTCTGCACGCAGTTCAAAATCCAGCATCATAACTCTTCTCCTTACTGGCCAAAGATGAATTGCACTGTAGAGGCTGCTAATAAAAACATCAAAAAGATCATACAGAAAATGACAGTTACATACAAAGACTGGCATGAGATGTTACCATTTGCTCTTCACGGTTACCGTACCATAGTGCGCACATCAATAGGGGTAACTCCTTTCTCTCTGGTATATGGTATGGAAGTTGTCCCAACCCATTGAAGTCCAGATCCCTTCCTTGATAATCATGAAGGATGCAGGTTTAAATGAATATGAATGGGTTCAGACTCGACTTGACCAATTGAACCTGATTGACGAGAAGAGGCTCGCGGCTGTCTACCATGGTCAGATGTACCAAAACATATGATTAAAGCTTTTAACAAGGTAAAACATCGGGTATATCAGGCTGGTGACCTAGTAATCAAGCGCATCATACTGCCGCAAGGTGATCCCAGGGGAAAATGGACTCCTACATATGAAGGACCATTTATGATCAAGAACATATTTTCTGGTGGAGCCATGAACTTAACCACTATGGACGGTGACGACCTTTTGCATCCTGTAAATGCAGACATAGTTAAAAGATACTACGCATGAACAAAGACCCGCTAGGTTGACTGTCCTAGGCAAAAATAAGGGTATCCCAGTGAACCAAAAGGATTCAGGAAAAAATTAGGGATATACATATGGAAAAAATTTGTACACCCGACAAGTCAAAAATCTTAAAAGGCGGCTTGGGCAAAAAAGGGTATCCTGGTGGACCGAAAACCCGAAAGGGCGGTCCAGGAAAAAGTTAGGGACTAAAAGCGTATAACTATGTCCCGTTGGATCACCTTACAGCTAATACTCAGTAACAACTATCAAGCTCAAATGGTATTAATCAACCCAGTCAGCTTCGGACAAGCAACAAAGAGATGATACGCTCAAAGACATAAAGGTAATAGCAGAATGGAAAACCAATGGGATTATTTCACATAGTTTTTTTTCTTTGTATACTATTTTGTATAGTTTTCATTCTTACGACGACATTCTCTTACTAGGGTGTCCATCTCCTTGTACAAAAATGCCTATTATAGGCAAAACCTCTCCAAATTAATACAAAGCTATTTCTTTGAAAGTGCAAAACTATTTGTTTTTTACCTTTCTGTTTTGTTTGCAAAAATGTCCAGTGATTATTTTTGAACATATGCATTCGAATGTGATTACCATTTGCAAATACGCACAAAAAAAAACAGAAAGACAGTTATTGCGGGATTTTAGAAACAGGACAAAAGTCTAAAGGCCATCTGCAAATCCTCGCAGATACTTTCTACAGCAGGTACATAGGAAGAGACATCCTACTACAAGGTCACTACCATATCCTCAGCATATAACCTAATGGTGTCAAGTGTTCTTATATCCCCCAGCGGAGCAAAAATTTCCAGTTACTTACCCGGCATCTCAAAGATTTCCTTAGCTTGGCTCACAAGCTTCTTGGGTTTCCTAAATAAAGGTTTTGTAAAAATCCCCAAGCAGTTTATAGAGTTTCCTTTCCCCGACAGAGTTTATTTCTCTAACAACAGAAATCCGTCTCTCAACATTTCAACTTCAAGACTTACGCTCTTCATCCCCAACAGCAGCCAGGGATTTATTTTCCCCAATTCAGCAACACTGCAGTAGAACAACTGATACATTCATACATTGCATTCATATGTCATTATACAAACATCATAGCATATGCAGCACAAATGCATATATCACAATCTCATTTATTTTGAGAACATCATTACTCAATGCATCTCATGCATCATGACACTGCATATAGCTGACTCTTACCTTTTTCAGGAAAGCTAGTGTTGTACCCCAAAATTTGCCCTCCCATATTCTTCAAGATTTATCAAGATCAATCTCCAAATAGTTCAAAATATCTCAAGGGTTGCACAGTCCAATTGCCTCCTAACACAGTCAAAATTAGGATTTTGGTTCTTGCAAAGAAATTGAGGTTTTCAAGGGTCCAATCAAGTCCCATATGCCTATATACATTGTCAAGCATCCATATGTCAAGTTTCAAGACTCACAGCACCAAGTTGCACAGTCAAAAACCCTAATTGCTTCACAGTCAACTGTAGGGGTAAAATGGTCATTTGACAGTCAAAAGTCAAAAAATTTGGGAAACATCTCATTTTGAAGCCACAATCATCATTTGATCAATTCTTGATCATGATTCCTCAAGCATGGCTCAAAAGGTCTCAAGATGCAAAAGTTACTATTTTAGGACAGTTGAAAAGTCAACTGCAAATTGACCAAGGCATAACTTCTTCATGGTTTATCAGAAAAATCACATCCAATGATCATTTTGAAGGGGATGACATTTCCTACAACTCATCTTCACATTCCAAGTCCAAGAAATGCTCACACAAAAAGTTATCAATTTCAACATTATAGGTCATTTTCAAAAGTCAACAAAAAGGCACTTTAAGTCAAAGACCATAATTTGAGATTGGTAAATCAAAATGACATGGGACAAAAGGCATTGGTTAGAGGACTTCAAGACCTTTCCAAAATGTCAAAGAACATGTTCATATCTTCAAAATTGAGAAAGATATGCATTGGAGAAGTTGGGAAATTTTTGGGAACTTTCAAAAGTCAATTTTGCCTAAAACACTTCATTTTTGCTAATGGGCCTCAAATTCTTTCTTGAATATTTACCAAAAGCCTATGCACGACCCATTGAACTTAAAATGATTTATTTTCTTATTTTTAATTAATTAATTGAATCTTTATTAATATTAATTCATTTAATTGATTTTAATTGTAGGAAAATTAAAAAGATATGGTTTTTGGATCTTTTGTGAAGCAAATCAGATCAGGGCAAGCTGGCAAACTTGTTTCTCAATCAACAAGGCAAAATATCCATGATTGGTAAGGTTTCATGAAAGAAAAGATTGAAAAAAGATATGATTGGCAATCACACATTCAAGTCATAATGCCATGGACTTTTGGGCTTATTCTTAACCTAATTCCATTCACATATATGTGCTGAAGCAAATCCTATTGCTACACACGTGAAAGCTGCCATAGAACTCCATAACAAAGTTGCAAAAAATTGAGAAAAAGTGTGAAATTGATTTCCTATTTGCAGCACAATTCAAAGCTTCTCTTTGATTCAAACATATTGCCTGAGTCTCCAGGAAGCCATTGCCATCAAAAACCAATCCTAACACGCGAAGAATCAAAGAACACGAGTCATTCGGTTTGTCTTGTTTTTCAAAATTGCATAACATGATTCATGCATTTTAAATCCATTTTCTTGTTTGATTTATGTTAATAGGGACCTTCTGAAGTGATTGGTATAATCCAATTGAGTTATAACTGCCTGAATCAAAATCCACCATGAACGAAATCTAGGGTTTCTGAAGCTCTCAATAAGGGCTTTATGCATAAGGAAAAATTGGACCACATGATGACTATGGTTGAATTCGTCAAGGCCAGACGAATTCAACCAAACCCTCGCGCTCAATTTATGTAATCCATAGCTCTAATCGCTATTCTTGGGACTTTTGCTTTGTGGGGGTTTAAAACCCCCGCTATCTTGTTTATATTTGCACGAAAAAGATGAAGAAGACAATACGTGGATCCGTGTGGTTGGGACATTCAAATCTGCGTGCGTATTTTTGTTTGCATCATAATAATTGTTTGTATTTTATATAATATTTGTTGTCTGTATATTTAACAAAGGCGCTTCACAGTTCAGTTGGCTGGTGACACGCTTGGCAAACGCTAGGACCTGGGTTCGATTCCCAGGTCCCCCATATATTTCTTCATATTTTTCTTAACCCATTCCAATGCAGCAACGATTCAATGGTCCACCATACGTCCTCATGCCTAAGCTTGCCAAGCACCCATGATGATCAATCCAGTGGCCAGGAGATGTGGAGCATGGTACATCCTAGTCAGCCAGCAAGCACGTGATTCCTGAAAGTCAACCAGGCTTTGTCTTAATGGGCCAGAATTTCTCAAAACAAACCTCCCCTTGGGCCAACATACCCCCTTGGTTTGCATTATTTTCTTTTCTTTTATTTTCTTTTAATTGTTTTACTTATTATTATTAATTCACCACAAATTAATTTTTTTCCAAATAAAAATCAGAAATCATAAAATTGTAAATATATTTAATTATTTATTAATTTCACCATTAACATATTTTTGTAAATAAATACTAACTATTAACTTAGTTTAATTTAGGTTTAAATTTTAATCCTTTTTCTTAATAAATAAAAATTGCATAGAATTAGGTTTTGACATTTCTAATCATATTTTATTAATCATCATTATTACTATTTATTAATTATTATTTTTGTAAATAACATGTAAATTAACCAATTAGCTTAAATTAGGTTAACTTTAACATTTTCATTAATAATTAAAATAAACTTAGAACTAGGGTTTTCTTTTGATTTTAATTTCTTTATTTTCATTAAATACAAAAAAACATAAAAAATATCTTTCTTGTAAATAATTAATTAATAATTAGATTTTCTTTTAATTTAATTTCAAGCAAAGGACAAAAAAAAGCTCTTAATTTCTCAAAAGGGTCCAAAACCCTAGGACGTCCAGTTTAATTTATTCGCGCGTTATTTTTATTTGATTATTATGTAACTGTTTCCGGAATGTAATAGTAATTAGGTTTATTACTTTTTTTACTTTCCGCATCTTTATCAAAAACGGGTCTTTGTTTTTTGGCGATGTATAGACCCGCGCCTTGTAATAGCGTAGCTTTTACCTTTCCGTATTTTATTTTCCGCACTCCTAAATTCTAAATTGCACGAAAGAATGTATGGTAATTAAAAACAACTCGTAGCTCACAATTGCATGGTCAAAGATAAATGTTAACATGAAAACAACACACAATGCACATGCCACTTCTAGGGTACGCCTCACTCGTTGCCTTCGAACGTGGTCGTCAAGTATAGGGTGTTTTAGCGGTCGCCCTTATGTCTAAGATCCAGTTGCCTCGAAACGGTTGCCTCGGATTAAAAAGGATCTAGGACATTAGGGTTACTTCTAAGGTGTCCTAACTATTGCTTCGGTGACCCCACTGTCCCTAAAATCGAATTGACCCGAACACCTCCAACGGTGGTGCTACCTACCTCTCAATAGTGAGATGGCACTACCTTAAGGACTCTTACACAGCCTAATTCCTTAGGGTAGGTAGATGACTCATGGGTACTTGCTCTCTAAAAAACAAACAAAACAACCTTTTCACACTGACACTTTCAAAAGCTTTCAAAACAAATTTTTCAAACACTCTTGAGGACAGATACAAGAGTCACTCAGAAATCTTTCAATGAAACTTTTTTAAACCCACTCACATTTGAAAAGCAAACATCTTTTGGAAACATAAGAGCAAGTACCTAAGAGCCCGTGGATAACCACGGATAGAAAGGGTGCTAACACCTTCCCTTTCTATAAATCTACCTTCCGAACCGAGAAACATTCTCGAAAAGGAATTTTGCTGTGCTTTTGTCCTTTCCTTGTTGGAGAACATAAAAGACGATGGTGACTCTTGCTTACCGCGACATTTCGCGAACCAGCTTCAAACAGTCAGTTCTATTTCTACCGATCACAGAACTGGCGACTCTGCTGGGGAATATCTTTAAAGTGAGGTGTACCTTAGGATAGATTATACTTATGTTTTCAATTGCCTGTTTTGATTGCTTTAATATTGTGGGCCTGTTTTGGGAGTTCTATAGATCCTAACTCGGATCTGGGGGGATACCTCTTAGAAAGTAGCAACAAAACTGTGAGGGAACTGTGCGGGGTATACCGACATGGTTGAAGCAGTTTTCTACGTTGATGTGGCACTTTAGTGAGTACCAGTAACCCTTGAGTCAAGTCAAGGAGAGTACGGGGCCACCGCGTGGAGTCGTGAAGCATCAACTGACCTTAGGAACCTTACTTGACCATCCTGGCCTCTTTAGGGTAGTGAGATGACTGACTTTGGTGCAGTCCGAAGTTGGTTGATACTCGATACTACACTCATTGAGGGTTGTTTTCTTGGAATTTTTTGATCGCCAGTTCAGTGGCTAAATCGAAACAATGAACAAAGTAAACAACCCAATGATATTGATATCCTTAGAACCCGGTTACTTTTGATATGACAGGTTTTGAGCCCACCAACTTCAAGAGGGTAATACCCAAACTCCATGCTGGCCTAAACTCTAAGGGTTGTCTTGTTGACTTGTGTGCCTTACCATGTTTGCTTTTTGTGGATACTTGTGGTGTGTTTTTATCATAACATCATAACATCATACAGCATCATATGCATCCACTAACCACTTCAAGGGTTCGAATCTTCATCTTTGTTCTTGTTTTGTAGGACATGGAAACTATCCGCAGAAAGACAATTCAGATCAACCTTGTAAGGACCCCTCCTCAGCTTAAGGAGCTTACATCCAGGATTCCCGAGAGCTCTTCTTTCAGTGAGAAACATGGAAGACTCATCAGCTTGGTCAACACCAACATTGAGGAAGATATGATAAAGGTCCTCTTCCAGTTCTTTGACTCGTTGCACCACTGCTTTACTTTCCCGGATTATCAACTGGTGCCTACCTTGGAAGAGTTTTCCCAGCTTCTGAAGATCCCTATCCTTAGTCAACTACCCTACAACGGTACGGAAAGGGAACCAAAACTTGAAGAGGTTGCTAAAGCATTACGCCTACAACCATCTGACATCAAGGGACATTGGGAAGTTAGAAGTGGTATCAAAGGATTCTTGGCAAAGTTCCTGTTTGAGAAGGCCCAAGAATGTTGGAATTCCCTTGACCTACAAGCCTTTGAAGAAGTTGTGGCTCTCCTTGTCTATGGGTTGGTGTTGTTCCCGAATCTCGATCAGCTTATAGATATCAATGCCGTCAAGATCTTCATGTCCAGGAATCCTATACCTACGTTGCTTGGGGACATCCTTCACTCATGTTACACTCGAACCATAAGAAAAAGAGGTGTTCTTATGTGCTGCACTCCTCTCCTGGGAAGGTGGTTTATTTCGCACCTTCCACAATCAATTTTGAAGAATGAGCAGGGTTTGAGATGGTCACAACGATTAATGACTCTTACGTATGCTGATATACATTGGTGTTCTCGGTCCAGAGAAGACGTCACTATCATTGATCGTTGCGGGGAGTTTCCTAATGTTCCTTTACTTGGAATCAGAGGAGGTATTACTTACAACCCGTGTCTGGCTTTGAGACAGTTCGGATATGCTCTGAGGGATGGCCCTCACGACATGTTGATTCCTGACATAGTTTTTAACTTCGACAACGATACATAAGGACTTCGCCAGAGATTTATCAGAGCTTGGAGGATGCCCAACAAGGTAGACAGCAAGACACTGGGGCACAAGAACTCCATCCCGTTGGAGCCTTATCTTAAGTGGGTACGAGCCCGCTCCCAGAAGTTGGTGACGCCATATCCTCATGTTCTCCCTGTGATTAAAGAGCCAGTGTTGGAAGGAGAGGTCTCATACACCATTCAACATCCTGACATGCCTACATCCTGGGAAGAAATGCAGAAGAGCTGGATCCAGCTTAAGGAAGAACGGAATTCTCTTGAAGCCAGTCTACATGCTAGTGAGAAGAAGGTCTTGGAGCTCACCCGCCTACTGCACGAGGAAAAGACTCTCAACACTTACATAGCTCCAAAGAGGATGCGCAGTGTCTTTTGGGATTAATTTACTTTGTAATGTTTTTCCCATGAGGCCTTGATGTACTGAACAATTATTTCTCAATGATAACGTGTGTTCCTTTTTGTCTACAACAAATTTGAACTTTCGAACCCTTGAATGCATTGCATAAACAGCATATCATGCATCATGTGCATAGCAGGTACTCTTTTTTACAGGTTGCTTAATCTTCTTCGCTGTTTATTTCAGCTCGTCTCATCATGAATCCTGAATCATCTACTGAGCAATCCATCAAAGCCATCCAGGCCCAAAACGCCCAGTTCCAAGAGTTGATCATGAGTTTAGCCCAAGGTCAAGAGGAATTGAAGGCTCTGCTGGTCAAGAAGAAGAAGAGAACTGTACTATTCAACACTGGACGGAGGTTTGGTAATACACTGCAAAATGAGGTTGACCAAGCTGGTTCTTCTGTAGGGAAAGGCAGTCCCCAAGGGGGAAGGGTTCCTAGTCCTGTGGTCTCTGACAACGAGACTGATTTCAATGAAGAGCAGTACCCTCCCGCTGAAGACAGGTACAAGCAGTTAGAGGATCGTCTGAGTGCCATGGAAATTCAACAGGTGCCTGGGTTGGATTTTGGAGATATGGGTTTATCTTCTGGGGTGGTGATCCCACACAAGTTCAAGGCACCATCTTTTGCAAAGTATGACGGGGCTTCCTGCCCTAAGCTACATCTCAGATCTTATGTGCGGAAGATCCAACCGTATACTGTGGAGAAGAACTTATGGATCCATTTCTTCCAGGATAGCCTTTCAGGGGCTCAACTCGAGTGGTTCTATCAGCTGGATGGAGCCAGTATTCGAAACTGGGAGGACTTGGCTACTGCTTTTTATAAGCAGTATCAGTACAATGCCGACCTCGCTCCTACACGTACCCAACTCCAGGGTATGTCGCTAGGATCGGGAGAAGGTTTTAAAGAGTACGCGCAGAAGTGGAGGGACCTGGCTGGTAGGGTGTAGCCACCGTTAACCGACCGTGAACTCGTGGACATGTTCTTGGGGACCCTGTCCGGGCCGTTCTTCAACCACCTGATTGGGAATTCTTCTGCAGGGTTTACAGACCTCATTCTGACTGGTGAGAGGATAGAAGCTGGTATGAAATCGGGAAAGATACAGAAAGGTGCATCCTCAAGTTCTGAGAAGAAGCCTTTCAAGAAGGAAGCCAGTGTTGTGTATGGTCCCAGAAGACAAAATAAACCGGAACGCCGCCAAGCTGTCAACGCGGTGGTAATTGCAAAGCCTGTTGCCGCTCCTCGGCAACCTAACCAACCAATGGGTGAGAGACCCAGAAGAGAATACACTCGGCTTAGTATGACTTTGTCTCAGATCTTGCCGCAACTGCTATCAACCAACTTGGTAACTGTCATAGAAGCCCCGAAGGTGGTAAACACAACCTCTCCGAAGTACAATCCCAACGCTCGCTGTGCTTATCACTCTGATAGCCCGGGGAATTCTACTGATGATTGCTGGGCCCTGAGGAATAAGGTCCAGGACCTTATCGATGCCAAGGAAATACAGTTTGAGGCGCCCGAAAGGCCCAACATTGTGACTGCTCCTATGCCCCAGCATGGAGTAAATGCTATTGAGGAAGACCCATATGTAACCTCTGTGGATGATATTGTGACTCCGTTGTTATCCGTAAAAAGGAACCTGTTGCTAGCCGGTTTATTTCCGGGTTGTAGCAAGGGTTGCCTTCTATGTGCTGTTTCACCTACTGGTTGTCCGTTGCTGAAGTCAGGCGTCCAAAACCTGATGGATAGCAAAGAGATCTTGTTCAAGAAGACTGTTGTTCCTATTGTTCCTACCGAAGAAATATCCGTTGTCACCATTTTCAACAATCCTACCAAGGCTCCCCCGAGGAAGCCAGTCAAAATCATGTCTGTTGCACCTATCATCATTACTGTTCCGGGGCCCCTCCCCTATAAATCTGACAAGGCTGTCCCATGGCACTATAGGGAAGATGTTTATGTGCTCGGAGTGAAGCAGGAGTTCAATACTAATACCGGCATCAGTAACATCACCGGTCCCGCTAAAGTTACTCATAGTTGCAGGCTCTTCTCGCCTGACATTGTGCCACCAGTCATCCGAAGACCCCTTATCATCACGCCTACAAGTGCGCCTGTTTCCCCTCCTGATCAAGTCTCAACCCCTGCTGCCGAGTCATCTGACACTCGGGGCAAAGGGATTGCTGATATGCCTGCCCAGATGGAGGCACCAAAGACTGTTAGTGTTGAAGCCTCCCAGCAAGAGATGGCGGAAATTCTCAAGATTATCAAGAAAAGTGATTTCAACGTCGTTGAGCAGCTGGGGCATACCCCCTCTAAGATCTCTATGCTATCATTGTTGTTGTGCTCAGAGGCCCATGCCAAGGCCCTGATTTCCTTCCTAAAGACAGCCCATGTGCCACAAGAAACGTCTGCTGATCAATTCACTGATTGTGTGGCCAACTTGACCGCTGACAATGGGTTGGGTTTCTCTGATGCTGATCTGACCGCTAAGGGAAAGAACCACAATGATGCCCTGCATGTCTCCATTGAATGCAAGGGCACTACTCTTGCACACGTGTTGGTAGACATCGGTTCTTCACTGAATGTATTGCCCAAAAAGGCCTTAGACAGGTTGGATTGTGAGGGTTTGGAGTTGAAGCCTAGTAACATTATTGTCCGGGCCTTTGACGGGTCGAAGAGGATGGTACATGGTGAAGTAGATATTCCGATCCGGGTTGGTTCTCAAGTCTTTGATTCAAAGTTCTATGTGATGGACATTCGTCCATCCTATTCTTGTTTGCTGGGTCGTCCTTGGATCCACAAGGCTGGGGCTGTGACCTCCACTCTACACCAAAAGCTTAAATACCCTGTCAGAGGGAAGATTGTTACAGTGCAGGGGGAGGAGGAATACATGGTTAGTCATCTTAACTCGTTTCGGTATATAGAGATGGACGGGGAGTTCATTGAGACCCCCTTTCAACACTTTGAAGAGGTGCCTCCAACATTGGCGTCAGCAGAGACAGTAATTGAAGAAGACTCTCCTTTGAAGATGGCTTCCTTGAAGGACGCTCGGGCTGTGATTGAGAAAGGTGAATGTGCAAACTGGGGCAGGCTCCCTGATTTTACTCTAAAGACTGACAAGTTTGGGCTGGGTTTCACTGCAGAGGCTCAGAAGGTGGTACGTAAAGCAAGGATTGGAAGACCTCCCGTGTTCATCACCAACCCGGGAGTGAATGCTATTGAAGGCGATGCAGAGGAATCTGAGTTTGATAGCTGGATTTACCCGACGACCGACGGTGGACTGAACAATTGGACTGCAAAGGACTACATACATGTTACTTTTGTTACTCAGTAATGAACTCCTTTGTTTTTAAATTTGTAACAAACAATAATTTAAAACTTTATGGCCCGGTGTCTTACCCGGGGCACCGTGGCTTCATTTGTGAGGGCTTATTACTTGTCATTTCCATATATCATGAATAAAAACATTGGACGTTTTTCGCATTTCAAATCTTGTGCTCCCTTTCTTTCTTTATATATATTGCAAAACAGCTATATTTACACACACTCACCTATACAGGTTTCAATCCACTCTGGATCTCACTAGTAACGACTCTTCTACTGCCAGTTATGACTTCGAAAATCCGATCAACTTAGCCGAAGACGAAGGTGAACATGATTGCGAAGTGCCTGGTGAACTCGCAAGACTGTTACTCCAGGAAGAGAGGGCCATTCAGCCACATGAGGAGCCAGTGGAAACAGTAAATCTGGGTACTGAGACAGAGAGAAAGGAAGTCAAGATTGGTGCCAATCTAGAGCTCAGCGTGAAACAACGGTTGATTCAGATGTTGCATGATTATGTGTAAATCTTTGCCTGGTCCTACGAAGACATGCCTGGGTTGGATACCGACATTGTGGTTCATCACCTGCCTACCAAGGAAGACTGCCCTCCGGTAAAACAGAAGGTCCGTCGTATTCATCCAGAGATGTTCGAGAAAATCAAGGCTGAAGTGATGAAACAATTTGATGCCTGGTTTCTAGCAGTAACTTCTTACCCTCAGTGGGTTGCCAACGTAGTTCCGGTGCCGAAGAAAGATGGTAAGGTCAGAATGTGTGTTGACTACAGGGATTTGAACAGGGAGAGCCCCAAGGATGACTTCCCTCTGCCTCACATCGACGTTCTGGTTGACAATACTGCTCAGCACAAGGTGTTCTCCTTCATGGACGGCTTTTAAGGTTATAATCAGATCAAGATGGCTCCTGAAGATATGGAAAAGACTACCTTTGTTACTCAGTGGGGCACCTTCTGCTACAAGGTCATGCCTTTTGGGTTGAAAAATGCTGGGGCAACCTACCAACGTGCCATGGTTGCTTTATTTCATGACATGATCCACCATGAGATTGAAGTATACGTCGATGATATGATTGCAAGGTCCCAAACTGAGGAGGAACACCTTGACCACCTACAGAAGTTGTTTGACCGTCTGAAGTTGTACAAGCTGAGGTTGAATCCGAACAAGTGCACATTTGGGGTAAGATCTGGAAAGTTGCTAGGCTTCGTCGTAAGCGACCAAGGTATTCAAGTGGACCCTGCCAAGGTTAAAGCTATACAAGAGATGCCAGTTCCCAAGATGGAGAAAGAAGTCAGAGGCTTTCTAGGACGCCTGAACTACATTGCCCGATTCATCTCACATCTAACTGCTACCTGTGAACCAATCTTCAAGCTATTGAAGAAAGATCAAGTAGTACGTTGGAACGATGAATGTCAGGCCGCTTTCGACAGAATCAAAGAGTATCTCCAAGAACCACCCATTCTTATGCCACCGGTTGAAGGGAGACCTCTAATACTATACTTGACAGTACTTGACAGCTCAATGGGGTGTGTGCTGGGGCAGCATGACGAGTCTGGCCGAAAAGAGCACGCCATTTATTACCTTAGCAAAAATTTTACCGACTGTGAGACCCGATACTCACTGCTCGAGAAAACTTGCTGCGCTTTGGTATGGGCTGCTCGCCGGCTGAGACAGTATATGCTGACTCACACTACTCTGGTTGATCTCTAAAATGGATCTAATAAAGTACATATTCGAAAAGCCTGCTCTGTCCGGAAGAATAGCAAGATGGCAGATGATCTTGACGAAATATGACATCCAGTACACGACTCAAAAAGCAATCAAGGGAAGTGTATTGGCAGACCATTTGGCACACCAGGCAGTGGACGATTACCAGTCGATAAACTTTGAATTTCCAGACGAGGACATCATGGTAGTGACTGATTGTGAAGTACCTGGACTGGATGAAGGACCTGAGGAAGGATCCCGATGGTCTATGCACTTTGATGGAGCCTCGAACACTTTGGGTAATAGAATCGGCGCTGTGATCATATCCCCTAAAGGCACTCATACACCGCTCACCGCCCGACTATGTTTCAACTGCACCAATAACATGGCGGAGTATGAGGCATGTATCATGGGTCTTCAAGCCGCAATCGACTTAAGGATCAAGTTTCTGAGTGTCTTCGGAGATTCTGCTCTCGTGATCAATCAGGTCAAAGGCGAGTGGGATACGAAACACCCAAATATTATTCCTTACAAGGAGTATGTGCTGACTTTGCTTCCCCACTTCGAAGAGATAACTTTTGAACACTTCCCAAGAGAGGAGAATCAGTTAGCGGACGCACTAGCTACGATGTCTTCCATGTTCAAAGTCAAATGGGACAATGAGGCTCCCCGGATCATTATCTGGAAATTAGACGAACCTGCATATTGCTGCGATCTCGAGACCGAGGAGGTAACTGAAAAGCCTTGGTATCATGAAGTAAAGAGGTACCTTGAAGCTCAAGAATACCCCAAAGGTGCATCTGTTAATGACAAGAAGTTCCTGAGAAGGTTCGCGGCAAAGTTCTTCCTCAGCAACGGTATTCTCTACAAGCGAAACCATGATTCAACCTTACTGCGTTGTGTGGATAAAATTGAAGCCGAAATGATCATGGCAGAACTACATGAAGGTACCTTCGGAATGCATTCCAGTGGACATACCATGGCAAAGAAAATCCTTCGGGCAGGATATTTCTGGTCCACAATGGAAGCCGACTGTTACCAACATTCTCGGACATGTCATAAGTGCCAGATTTATGTAGATAAGGTGCACATTCCTCCAGTTCCTCTGAATGTCTTGACAGCACCTTGGCCTTTTGCAATGTGGGGCATTGATATGATCGGCGAGATCAAACCTACAGCATCCAACGGGCATCGCTTCATCCTGGTGGCGATCGATTACTTTACAAAGTGGGTTGAAGCAGCTTCCTACGCTCCCGTAACCAAGAACGTCGTGGCACAGTTCATTCGGCATAACCTGATCTGTCGATACGGCATCCCAGAAAGGATCATTACGGACAATGGTACCAATCTCAATAACAAGATGATCACTGAGCTCTGCGAGCAATTTAAGATACAACACCACAACTCTTCTCCCTACTGGCCGAAGATGAATGGGGCTGTAGAAGCAGCTAATAAGAATATCAAGAAGATTGTGCAGAAGATGACAGTAACCTATAAAGATTGGCACGAGATGTTACCGTTTGCCCTTCATGGGTACCGTACCTCGGCAAGGACATCAACCGGGGCAACCCCCTTTTCCTTGGTCTATGGCATGGAGGCAGTCTTGCCAATTGAAGTCCAGATACCCTCTCTCCGGATAATGAAGGATGCAGGCTTGAGCGAAGATGACTGGATCCAGACTCGACTTGATCAGCTAAACCTAATCGACGAAAAGAGACTCACTGCTATTTGTCATGGTCAAACGTATCAAAAACGGATGATCAGGGCATTTAACAAGAAAGTCAGACGACAAGAGTATCAAGTCGGAGACCTGGTAATCAAGCGTATAATTCTTCCTCAAAGTGATCCCAGGGGCAAATGGACCCCTACGTATGAAGGGCCATTTGTGGTTAAACATATCTTCTCAGGAGGAGCTATGATTCTAACCACCATGGATGGTGATGACCTCCCTCACCCCGCCAATGCAGACATAGTAAAAAGATACTACGCGTGAATAAAAGACCCGCTAGGTTGACACACCTAGGCAAAAATAAGGGCTTCCCGGTGAACCAAAAGGGTTCGGGCAAAAATAAGGGATGAAAAATGGAAAAAAATCTGTACACCCGGCAAGTCGAAAACCTGAAAAGGCGGCCTGGGCAAAAATGGGTATCCCGGTGGACTAAAAACCCGAAAGGGAGGTCCAGGCAAAAGTTAGGGATTAAAGCGTAATACTATGTCTCATTGAATCACCTTGCATCCAGAATCCGGTAGCAACCATCAGGTTCAGACGGCATCGATCAGTCAGCTTCATCTTCAACTAAGCAGCCAAGTGATGAGACGCTCGAAGATATAAAGGCGATAGCAGAGTTGGAACCCAGTGGGATTATCCTTTTCACATAGCTGTTTTGTTTTCCTTTTTCACAAAATTGTATAAACTCTGGTTGTTCGGCAGCATTCTCTTACTAGGATGTCAGCCTCTTGTACATAAACGCCTATTTACAGGCAAATTCAAAAAATCAATACAAATTCACGTTTCAGATAAATTGCCAATTATTTTCCCTTTTTCTGTTTTGTTTTGCAAAGAACTTCCAATGTTCATTTTTGATATATGCATTTGACACTAATTGCTAACTCATAAATATTTGCATACGAAACAAAGGATTAATTACAGGTGACATTAGAAACAGGGGCAATAATGAATTGTCTAAGCAATCTAATTGCTCTGTCCACCAAGGTACCAAGGTAGCTTCAGCGGAAGAATGTAACCCAGATACCTTCACTCCCCGCCGAGTAAGATGAGACTCAACAATACTCTCCCAAGCAGTTGGTCTCCCAGCAGCCTCTAAAAGACACAGTATCTCCAGCAAGTCAGCAACACTCTCCCCGAGCAGAGTTAGTCTACTGTCAGCCTTAAGGAAGTTGGGTTATCGCCAGAAGATCTCAATATTCCCCAACGGAGTATACAAACATTCATCCCCGGCGATCTTGATCTAAGATTGTTCCCCGGTGGAATACCGGACACCCCAGTGGAGCCCTTCCCAAGTACAATCCAAAAGTTTCCCCAGGAGAGTTGAATCAATCTCCCCAGTAGATTCTTGAAGCTTATCCCCAGTAGATTCTGGAAGCTTAACCACCTGCAGGGTACATGCGTCTCTCCCCTACCATATTCAAAGGTTATTTCCCCACCAGGATATAACTGGGTTATCCTCAGCCAATTGCCACGGAAAGATCGTCCCTGACGAAGTACTTCTTATCCCTCAGCGGAGTTCATCAAATCTTCCAACATAACATATCAACGGTATCCCCAGCGGAGTTATCATCAAACCTCAGAGAAGTATCTCTTCCCACAGAGTATTTCCCTGCAGAATAGTCTCTTCAACAAATTTATTCCTCAACGGAGTCATCTTCTCCTACGGGTTTATTCTCGCAACCATCATCCCCAGCGGAGACGAAGAACCCTACTCTTCAACATCAGCCCAGGATTTGACTTCCCGGCACCCGTCAAGGACTTACTTTCCTAGACAAAAATACATTCATAAACATCACCTATTCATACATTATAGCATGCACATACGCATCATGAACATACAATCTCATTTATTTTGAGAACATCACGCAGTTCATACATCATGACATTGCATACAACTAACGTTTTGTCTTTTCAGGACAAAGGTCAATGCAAAGATGATTACTATCAACTGTCGCAATTCTAGATTCGATACCTATATCTATCCAGGGCATATCTGTGAGCGATTACCTGTGGATTCGACACCTGTATCTAGCCAGGGCATATCTGCATTCCGGACTCGATTCCTGTATCCAGCCAGGGCACGTCTGAAGAGTTTGAAGATTCGATTCCTGTATCCAGCCAGGGCATATCTGTTGACAACTAATTTCGACTTGATTCATGTATCCAGCCAGGGCACGTCTGAAGAGTTTGAAGATTCAATTCCTGTATCCAGCCAGGGCATATCTGTTGACGACTAATTCCGGACTCGATTCCTGTATCCAGCCAGGGCACATCTGAAGAGTTTGAAGATTCGATTCCTGTATCTAGCCAGGGCATATCTGTTGACGATTAATTCCGGACTCGATTCTTGTATCCAGCCAGGGCACGTCTGAAGAGTTTGAAGATTCGATTCCTGTATCCAGCCAGGGCATATCTGTTGACGACTAATTCCGGACTCGATTCCTGTATCCAACCAGGGCACGTCTGAAGAGTTTGAAGATTCGATTCCTGTATCCAGCCAGGGCATATCTGTTGACGACTAATTCCAGATTTGATTCCTGTATCCAGCCAGGGCACGTCTGAAGAGTTTGAAGATTTGATTCCTGTATCCAGCCAGGGCATATCTGTTGATGACTAATTCCAGATTCGATTCCTGTATCTAGCCAGGGCACATCTGTGAGTAACTAACTGTAGACTCGATACCTGTATCTAGCCAGGGCATATCTACATGAAGAGTTTAGAGATTCGATTCCTGTATCCAGCCAGGGCATATCTACATAAAGAGTTTGAAGATCAACCCATGTAACAGGCCAGGTAATTATCTTTCTTACTCAGGTACGCAAGTTCTCGCTAAGGAATCTCTTACGCGATCGACACCTAGATGGCATCTATAAGCCCCTCCACATACCAACAGTCTCCAAATGGCATCTATAAGCCCATTCCCGACAAGGCTCCGTCACAGCTCCAGATGGAATTTATAACCCCATCCTCCTATCCATCATCTCTCCAAATGGCATCTGTAAGCCCATTCCCTACATCACACTATTGATACTCTACTATGTGAGTGCAAATTTCTGGGCACTTTAGTGTTCAATCATCTTCCACCCTCGGATCACGAAAGGCACGCCAGCCAATCTACATCCTCAGGTCTAAGAAGATTGAACAGGGGCAACTGTTATACCCCAAAATTTTCCCTCCCATATTCTTCAAGATTTATCAATATCAATCTCCAAATAGTTCAAAATATCTCAAGGGTTGCACAGTCCAATTGCCTCCTAACACAGTCAAAATTAGGGTTTTGGTTCTTGCAAAGAAATTGAGGTTTTCAAGGGTCCAATCAAGTCCCATATGCCTATATACATTGTCAAGCATCCATATGTCAAGTTTCAAGACTCACAACACCAAGTTGCACAGTTAAAAACCCTAATTGCTTCACAGTCAACTGTAGGGGTAAAATGGTCATTTGACAGTCAAAAGTCATAAAATTTGGGCAACATCTCATTTTTAAGCCACAATCATCATTTGATCAATTCTTGATCATGATTCCTCAAGCATGGCTCAAAAGGTCTCAAGATGCAAAAGTTACTATTTTAAGACAGCTGAAAAGTCAACTGCAAATTGACCAAGGCATAATTTCTTCATGGTTTATCAGAAAAATCTCATCCAATGCTCATTTTGAAGGGGATGACATTTCCTACAACTCATCTTCACATTCCAAGTCCAAGAAATGCTCACACAAAAAGTTATCAATTTCAACATTATAGGTCATTTTCAAAAGTCAACAAAAAGGCACTTTAAGTCAAAGACCATAACTTGAGATTGGTAAATCAAAATTACATGGGACCAAAGGAATTGGTTAGAGGACTTCAAGACCTCTCCAAAATGTCCAAGAACATGTTCATATCTTCAAAATTGAGAAAGATATGCATTGGAGAAGTTGGGAAATTTTTGGGAACTTTCAAAAGTCAATTTTGCCTAAAACACTTCATTTTTGCTAATGGGCCTCAAATTCCTTCTTGAATCTTTACCCAAAGCCTATGCACGACCCATTGAACTTAAAATGATTTATTTTCTTATTTTTAATTAATTAATTGAATCTTTATTAATATTAATTCATTTAATTGATTTTAATTGTAGGAAAATTAAAAAATATGGTTTTTGGATCTTTTGTGAAGCAAATCAGATCAGGGCAAGCTGGAAAACTCGTTTCTCAATCAACAAGGCAAAATATCCATGATTGGCAAGGTTTCATGAAAGAAAAGATTGAAAAAAGATATGATTGGCAATCACACATTCAAGTCATAATGCCATGGACTTTTGGGCTTATTCTTAACCTAATTCCATTCACATATATGTGCTGAAGCAAACCCTATTGCTACACACGTGAAAGCTGCCATAGAACTCCATAACAAAGTTTCAAAAAATTGAGAAAATGTGGGAAACTGATTTCCTATTTGCAGCACAATTCAAAGCTTCTCTTTGATTCAAACATATTGCCTGAGTCTCCAGGAAGCCATTTCCATCAAAAACCAATCCTAACACGCGAAGAATCAAAGAACACGAGTCATTCGGTTTGTCTTGTTTTTCAAAATTGCATAACATGATTCATGCGTTTTTAATCCATTTTCTTGTTTGATTTATGTTAATAGGGACCTTCTGAAGCGATTGGTATAATCCAATTGAGTTATAACTGCCTGAATCAAAATCCACCATGAACGAAATCTAGGGTTTCTGAAGCTCTCAATTAGGGCTTTATGCATAAGGAAAAATTGGACCACATGATGACTATGGTTGAATTCGTCAAGGCCAGACGAATTCAACCAAACCCTCGCGCTCAATTTATGTAATCCATAGCTCTAATCGCTATTCTTGGGACTTTTGCTTTGTGGGGGTTTAAAACCCCCGCTATCTTGTTTATATTTGCAGGAAAAAGATGAAGAAGACAATACGTGGCTCCGTGTGGTTGGGACATTCAAATCTGCGCGCGTATTTTTGTTTGCATCATAATAATTGTTTGTATTTTATATAATATTTGTTGTCTGTATATTTAACAAAGGCGCTTCATAGTTCAGTTGGCTGGTGACACGCTTGGCAAACGCTAGGACCTGGGTTCGATTCCCAGGTCCCCCATATATTTCTTCATATTTTTCTTAACCCATTCCAATGCAGCAACGATTCAATGGTCCACCATACGTCCTCACGCCTAAGCTTTCCAAGCACCCATGATGATCAATCCAGTGGCCAGGAGATGTGGAGCATGGTACATCCTAGTCAGCCAGCAAGCACGTGATTCCTGAAAGTCAACCAGGCTTTGTCTTAATGGGCCAGAATTGCTCAAAACAAACCTCCCCTTGGGCCAACATACCCCCTTGGTTTGCATTATTTTCTTTTCTTTTATTTTCTTTTAATTGTTTTACTTATTATTATTAATTCACCACAAATTAATTTTTTTCCAAATAAAAATCAGAAATCATAAAATTGTAAATATATTTAATTATTTATTAATTTCACCATTAACATATTTTTGTAAATAAATACTAACTATTAACTTAGTTTAATTTAGGTTTAAATTTTAATCTTTTTTCTTAATAAATAAAAATTGCATAGAATTAGGTTTTGACATTTCTAATCATATTTTATTAATCATCATTATTACTATTTATTAATTATTATTTTTGTAAATAACATGTAAATTAACCAATTAGCTTAAATTAGGTTAACTTTAACATTTTCATTAATAATTAAAATAAACTTAGAACTAGGGTTTTCTTTTGATTTTAATTTCTTTATTTTCATTAAATACAAAAAAATATAAAAAAATATCTTTCTTGTAAATAATTAATTAATAATTAGATTTTCTTTTAATTTAATTTCAAGAAAAGGACAAAAAAAAGCTCTTAATTTCTCAAAAGGGTCCAAAACCCTAGGACGTCCAGTTTAATTTATTCGCGCGTTATTTTTATTTGATTATTATGTAACTATTTCCGGAATGTAATAGTAATTAGGTTTATTACTTTTTTTACTTTTCGCATCTTTATCAAAAACGGGTCTTTGTTTTTTGGCGATGTATAGACCCGCGCCTTGTAATAGCGTAGCTTTTACCTTTCCGTATTTTATTTTCCGCACTCCTAAATTCTAAATTGCATGAAAGAATGTATGGTAATTAAAAACAACTCGTAGCTCACAATTGCATGGTCAAAGATAAATGTTAACATGAAAACAACACACAATGCACATGCCACTTCTAGGGTACGCCTCACTCGTTGCCTTCGAACGTGGTCGTCAAGTATAGGGTGTTTTAGCGGTCGCCCTTATGTCTAAGATCCAGTTGCCTCGAAACGGTTGCCTCGGATTAAAAAGGATCTAGGACATTAGGGTTACTTCTAAGGTGTCCTAACTATTGCTTCGGTGACCACACTGTCCCTAAAATCGAATTGACTTGAACACCTCCAACGGTGGTGCTACCTACCTCTCAATAGTGGGATGGCACTACCTTAAGGACTCTTACACAGCCTAATTCCTTAGGGTAGGTAGATGACTCATGGGTACTTACTCTCTAAAAAACAAACAAAACAACCTTTTCACACTGACACTTTCAAAAGCTTTCAAAACAAATTTTTCAAACACTCTTGAGGACAGATACAAGAGTCACTCAGAAATCTTTCAATGAAACTTTTTCAAACCCACTCACATTTGAAAAGCAAACATCTTTTGAAAACATAAGAGCAAGTACCTAAGAGCCCGTGGATAACCACGGATAGAAAGGGTGCTAACACCTTCCCTTTCTATAAATCTACCTCCCGAACTGAGAAACATTCTCGAAAAGGAATTTTGTTGTGCTTTTGTCCTTTCCTTGTTGGAGAACATAAAAGACGGTGGCGACTCTTGCTTACCGCGACATTTCGCGAACCAGCTTCAAACAGTCAGTTCTATTTCCACCGATCACAGTTAGCAAGCAGACAAATGTCATCACCAATTTTCAACAGTTCTAGATTAATACCTGAAACAAGATAGGACAACTATCTGTGAACGATTCATTATAGATTAATACCTGAAACCAGACAGGACAACTATCTACATGAGCAAACATAATATTAATTCCCGAAACAAGACGAGGAAACTATCTTTCTTTCTCTAAGGTCAGAGATTAATACCTTGAAACAAGCCAGGGAAACCACCTCTACGACAAAAAAAACAAGTTCCAGATTAATAACTGAAACAAGACAGGACAACTATTTGTGAACAAATTGGTTGTAGATCAATTCCCGAAACAAGATGGGACGACTATCTACATGGCGAGCATTTCCTCTAGAGGAGTTCTGAAATGAATTTCCCCTTCAGCACTTCACTCTGAAAAGCATCTCCTTCAGAAGTTTTATTCTGAAAAGCGTCTCCTTCAATGCTTCGTTCTGAAAAGCATTTCCCCTTCAGATACGGAATCCTTAAAAGCATTTTCCCAAGAGAGTGAGTTCTGGCGAGCATTTCCTTCAGAGGAGTTCTGAAACACATTTCCCCTTCAGCACTTGATTCTGAAAAGAATCTCCTTCAGCGCTTCATTCTGAAAATCATTTCCCCTTCAGATACGGAATCCTGAAAAGTATTTCCCTTAGAGTCCGAGTTCTGGCGAGCATTTCCTTCAGAGGAGTTCTGAAACACATTTCCCCTTCAACACTTCATTTTCAAAAGCATTCTTCAAGATACAGTTAAGCTTAGACTTAGTCTAATTTCTACCAATAATCACCTTTGGATGGCATCTATAAGCCCATCTCCTACAACTCTCCATCATCTCTCCAAATGGGATCTTTAAGCCCATTCCCTACCACATCATCGAGTGCAAATTTCTGGGCACTCTAGTGTTCAATCATCTTCTACCTTCGAGTCACGAATGGCGGACTCGCCAATCTAACTCTCCAGGTTTAAGAAGATTGAACAGGGGCAGTTGTTGTACCCTAAAATTTGCCTTCTCCTTTCTCATGACATTTCCTCACAAGTATTTTCAAAAGTTCAAGTTTTCACAAGTACAATTGGATTTTTAATTGGGCTTTCAAACATCAAAACAAAGAAGAACAAGTTTGCTTTGATTCATAAGCTTCGATTATACATTTAGCTTCCTTCGAGCATGCTTAGTTCATAGGTTTCGATTGAGCATCTAGCTTCCTTCGAGCAGACTTGATTCTTAAGCTTCTATTAGACATTTAGCTTCCTTCGAGCAAGCTTAGTTCAGAGGTTTCGATTGAGCATCTAGCCTTCTTCGAGTAAGCTTTGGTCCATAAGCTTCGATTGGGCATTAGGTGCTTTTCGAGCAAGCTTTGGTCTACAAGCTTCATTTGAGAAGTGGCCTCCTACATGCTTGCTTTGATTCACAAAGCAGTGGCCTCCTGCATGCTCGCTTTGATTCACAAAGCAGTGGCCTCCTGCATGCTTGTCTTCGATTCACAAGGCAAGAGCTCCCATCATGCCAGCATGCACAAGGAAAGGGTTTCCATCATGCCAACATGCAAAAGGAAAGGGTTTCCCTCATGCTAGAATGCACAAGGCAATGACTTCCTTCATACTAGCACCACACATAGTTTCTACACTATGACACACAATGGGTGGATTCGAAAGACACATGTTTGGTGGCCCATCCAAAGAACTTGAATTTGTTGGATTCAAAGAATAGGCATATGGTCCATTCGAAAGACATACGTCTGGCCCCTTCGAAGGATACACATGTTGTCCATTCGAAGGACATACGTTTGGCCCCTTCGAAGAACACACACATGGTCCATTCAAAGGACATACATTTAACCCCTTTGAAGGACACACAATTGGTCCATTCAAAGGACACACAGTTGGTGTTTTGTCTTTTGATGAGTCTGGTCAAAAACAGTCTGCTATGAAACAGTCCTGCACCAAGCTGCCACAACACTCCAAAACTGCTGCAAAGCAGTCCTGCTATGCTGCTCCCATATTTGCACCAAATTGGCATACAAGAGCTGCACCTCGAAGGCTATGAAGACATCATACCCAATTTGTTCAAATTGCTTTTGTTTTCCCCCTCAAACTCTTCTATAAATAAGATGTTCCACAATACATCTAAGGGGACCTTTTTTTGGTAGATGAATAGACTTTGGTTGTGTGAAAAAAATCCTCAAATACTCTCAAACATTCTGAAACTCTCAAACTCTCAAACTCTCACAAAAATCTCAAACCACTTCATACATTATTCAACCCATAACCAAAAAGAAACATAACACTTTTGTTCTCTCTTTCGAATCCAAGTTTCCTTGTCCTTCGAACAGCTTATTTCCTTCCTTTGAATCCAAGAGTATTCAAGGAAGCAACTCAAGGTTCAAAACACCAACTCCAGAATTCAAGGTAAGTCTTCTTGACTTTGAACCTTTTGTTTCGAGAACAACATATAAATAATCATTGCTTTCAAAACTACCATTTCGTTTTAAGCATCATTGATACCTTTGTGTTTGTTTTTATTTCTACATTCTATGTTTGTTTTCGTTTCTAACCTTCTGGTTTGTCTTCTTCGTTTGTCCAAATATATGTTAGAGGCTAACCTGTACAGGCCATGAAACAATATTAGCATGGCTTCGACCCATACTATTATCATGTCCCAAACGAAAGAAAACAGGAAAAAAAGGGTGTGTGAATCGAAGGTTGTGCTTCGATACACATTGATCTGCAGGCCCAAATGAAAGGAAAGGGAGTGTGAATCGAAGGATGCAACACTGGTTGCAGGCCCAATCGAAAGAAGGAAAAAGTGTTGGAATCAAATGACACATCCTTCGATCCAGGATGTCTTTTCTTTCTCTCTTTTACACTATTTTTGTCTTTATATTTTCTATATATTTATATTTTCTTACTATTCAATATGGTTGTAATAATTAGTACATTTATTTATTTTCAACCCCCATTTGTAAACTTGTATACCCCATCCCCCAAACATGTAATAGCATAGGACATTTATATTCTGCATTTTAATTGCTTTCATAAATGATAGTAACTAGGGTGTGTATGACAAGATTAAAACCAATACTTAGACCACCCTAAATTCAAGACAAAAATGCATGCAATAAAACACATTATTCATACACATACACCTCTAGGGTAGTCTCACTTGTTGCCTCGGAAAATAGTCATGTCCCTCGAATATGGGTGTTTTAGCAAAGACCCTCGATAAAAAGATCGTAGTCTCTCGATGTCCATCGATGTTGCCTTCGGTAAACAATCTAGTCCCTTATGAAAGTTGCTAAAGTGTCTCACAAGTTGCCTTCTATGAGTGTACGATTGACCCGCGCCTGTCCCTTCACATCCAACGATGGGCCTTCTTATCAAATCAATGGTAAGATAGAAACATCTAAAGGAGGAGGAAAAGAACATAGACCTTTTGAGTAGGTAGGACACTCGTAGTTGCTTGATCTTAAACTAAAACCATTTTCCACACTTACACTTTCAAAACATCTTCAAAAACAAACATCTCTTTGAACTATTTTCAAAAAGTCCAACACTTTGTATGCATTCTTATAGAGACGAGAATCATTACAAAATTTTCCTCAACGAAGGCGCTTTTCAAAAATACTTTCAACACCCACCACGAAGCACATTTTAAAACAAATCATTTTCAAGTGATCTAGAAAGCAGCTAAGATCCCATAGATAAATATGGATGAAAAGGATACTAACACCTTCCCTTTTCATAAACTACCCCCTGAACTCGAGAAAACATCTCAAAGGTCTTTCATGTTCTTTTCACCCTTTCCTTATTGGATAAAAGAAAAGTCGGTGGTGACTCTTGTTATCCGCAATAATTACGATCAAACGCAAAACAACTAAAGTCAGTTCTCCCACCGTGTTACATATTCATGTAAATTACTTTGACAAAAAATGTCTTTTTGTTGACTTTCAAAATGACCTGAAATATTTTGACTCATATCTCTCAAATGAAGAATTTTTAGCCTTGAGCTTAGAGAGACAAAGTTGTAGCGAATTGAATTCCCTTCCAATTGAGCTTTGGGTTGAGAAATTTATGATGAAGTATGTGAAAGTTATGCTTGGTCAAAGTTTAGTTGACTTCTCCTAAAGAAATGGTAAAAACCCTAATTTGAATTTTGAACATATCTTGACTTTTCTTGATGAATCATGATCAAACCTTGATAAAATGATAAATGTGACTTCAAAATGTTGTTGTTGACCAAAAATCTTGAAGCTTGACTGTAGATTGATCAAAGTTGACTTTTTGTCCAGTATAACTTATTTTCAATCATCTGGCTAATTGATTGAGCAAACTTGTACTGCAAGGCTTGAAACTTGGTATGAGGGTACCTTTATACATATGAGAAACCATGAAATCCACTTGAGGCATTAGAAGTCCAATTTTCTTTAAGAATAGTAAAACCCTAGTTATAGGTCAATTGCTTAGGAGGAGAGTCCATCTGATCTATCCTTGATAAGTCTTGAGTGTTTGAGACCTTCATGAGCATGAGGAAGTGTCTTGAATTAATTTGTCTTGAAAATGGGAGGGAAAATTTTTGGGTACAACAGCTTCCCCTGTTCAATCTTCTTAAATCTCAAGAGTTAGATTGGCATGCTCGCCATTCATGATCTAAAGGTGGAAGAGTATTGAACACTTAATTGCCCGGGATTTTGCACTCACTGGTACATGAAGTAACTCTCCAGGTTGATTGTATCGGGAATAGGATTAAAGATTACATTTGGAAAAGGTGACGGGATACCGTCAGAGATGGGTTTATAGATGCCATCCAAAGTAAATATGTTCTTGGATAACTGTTGACAAGAGTATCAGAATGAGTCTATACCCAACTGTATTTGAAAAAGTATTAGAACGAGTATACGCCTGACTGTATCTAAAGGTGGATCAGAATGAGTCCTCACCCGAATGTATCTGAAAAATATATTAGAATGAGTATACGCCCGACTGTATCTAGAAATGGATCAGAATAAGTCTTCGCCCGAATATATCTAAACAATGTATTGGAATGAGTCTATGTCCGACTGTATCTAGAAGTGGATCATAATGAGTTTTTGCCCGACTGTATCTGAAAATGTACTAGAATGAGTCTACGCCTGACTGTATCTAGAAATGGATCAGAATGAGTCTTCGCCTGACTATATTTGAACAATGTATTAGAATAAGTCTACACCCGACTGTATCCAGAAGTGGATCAAAATGAGTCTTCACACGACTGTATCTGAAAAATGTATTGGAATATGTCTAAGCCTGACTGTATCTAGAAGTGGATTAGAATCAGTCTTCACCCGACTATATCTGAAGAATATACTAGAATGAGTCTACGCCCGACTGTATCTAGAAATGGATTAGAATGAGTCTTTATATGACTGTATCTTAACAATGTATTGGAATGATTCTACGCATGACTGTATCTAGAAGTGGATCAGAATGAGTCTTTGCCCGATTGTATCTGAGAAATGTATTATAATGAGTCTACGCTCGACTGTATCTAGAAGTGGATCAGAATGAATGTTTGCCTGATTGTATCTGAATGATGTACTGGAATGAGTATCAGAATGAATCTACTCTCGATCGTATCTGAAATGTATCTAGAAGATGTATTGGAATGAGTATCAGAATGAATCTATATATCGATCATATCTGAAATGTATCTAGAAGATGTACTAGAATGAGTATCAGAACAAATCGATATCTCGATCGTATATAAACTGTATCTAGAAGATGTACTGGAATGAGTATCATAATGAATCTATATCTGGATCGTATCTAAAGTGTATCTAGAAGATATACTAGAATGAGTATCAGAATGAATCAATATCTCGATCGTATCTGAACTGTATCTAGAAGATTTACTGGAATGAGTATCAAAATGAATTTATATCAAGATCATATATGAACTGTATCTAAAAGATATACTGAAATGAGTATCATAATGAATCTATATCTCAATCGTATTTGAACTATATCTAGAAGATGTACTGGAATGAGTATCAGAATGAATCTATATCTCGATCGTATTTGAACTGTATCTAGAAGATATACTAGAATGAGTATCAGAATGAATCTATATCTCGATCGTATCTAAACTGTATCTAGAAGATATACTAGAATAAGTATCAAAATGAATCTATATCTGTATCGTATATGAACTGTATCTAGAAGATGTACTGGAATGAGTATCAGAATGAATCTATATCTCGATAGTATATGAATTGTATCTAGAAGATGTACTGGAATGGGTATCAGAATGAATCTATATCTCGATCGTATCTGAACTGTATCTAGAAGAGAATCTGCAATGAGTGTCAGAATGAATTTATATCTAGATCGTATCTGAATTGTATCTAGAAGATGTACTAGAATGAGTATCGGAATGAATCTATATCTCAATTGTATCTGAACTATATCTAGAAGATGTACTGAAATGAGTATCAGAATGAATCTATATCTTGATCGTATTTGAACTCTATATAGAAGATGTACTGGAATGAGTATTAGAATGAATCTATATCTCGATCGTAGCTGAATTGTATCTAGAAGAGAATCTGGAATGAGTGTCAGAATGAATTTATATCTCGATTGTATCTTAACTGTATCTTGAAGATGTTTTGGAATGAGTCTAATCCTGAATGTATCTAAAGGAGTATCATAATGAATCATCGATTGATTGTATCTAAAAGATGTGTTTTTCATAATGAATCATTGTCTTATTGTATCTGAAAGGTGATAAACTATTGATAATATCTATATGTTCGGGAACAAACCTAAAAATACAAAGTTAGTTTTATGCAATGTCATAATGTGTGAAATGTACTTTGTAGTGATGCTCCCAAAATAAATGAGAATAGTATATGTGTTTCATATGCATATGTTATGATATTTTGTAAATGATGTATGGATGCAATATGTCGTTGGAGCGTATCGGTAGCTTCTTGTAACAACGTCTAGTTGGGGAAAATAAATCCCCTACTGTTGCTAGGGATGAAGAAAGTAATTCTTCAATTTTTGTTTAGAACGACTTTATTGGGGATTCTCGTTTTCTGTTTAATGACACTCTGTTGGGGACCTTCGACTTTTGCTTGGGGTAGAAGCATTCAAGGAGAATCGTTCATTTGTAGTTATTTTTATTGAAGGATTTGATTCTTATATACCCTGACTGGGGATAAAAGAGATGGATATTCCTCTGATGTGCTATCTGACCAATTTTCAGTTATGGGTATCAGCTCTTCTAGGGAGGACAACATTGAATGACATTTGGCTGGAGAAGAGAATTTTGTCGGGGAATTTGCAGTATTGGAGAAATAAACTCCACTGGGGAATTAAATCCTGTAGACTGCGTTTAGGAAATAATCTTTGATGGGATTGGAATTTCATAGGCTGCGCACTGAGGAAGTTTTCACCGTATGCTGGGGAAAAGATCAAACTTACTTATCTGCTAGGGGACCTATTGGAGAATATGATCATGTCAAGCTATCCATTAGGGATATGGAGGTGAACTGCTGGAAGATGCCCCAATTTTTGTTTGAAGGCATATTAGATTTGTTGGGGAATATATCTCTATTTGGGGATGAGTTTGTGAAGATAGATCTATAGAGATAGTTCCATGGAGATTGCTCTATGGAAATTTGTGGATAACTTGAACATTATCCCAACTTCTAGAGTATTTAGTAAATGCTTATCAGAGTGATAAATCTTCTCCTGATAAACAAGTGATGAGATAACGGGACGTAGTCGTACGCTTTAATCCTTAACTTTTGCCTGGACTGCCCTTTTAGATTTTCAGTCCACTGGGATACCCTTTTTTTCCCAAGCCGCCTTTTCAGGTTTTCGACTTGCCGGATGTACAATTTTTTATATATACCTAATTTTTTCCCGAACTCTTTTAGTTCATCAGGATGCCCTTATTTTTTCCTAGGCCAATCATCCTAGTGGGTCTCTTTTTCATGCATAGTATTTTTGACTATGTCCACGTTCACAGGGTGGGAGAATTTTCACTGTCCATGGTAGTAAGTGTTGTAGCACTGCCAAAAAATATTTTCTTGATCACACACTGCCCTTCATATGCGGGAGTCCATTTGCCTCTGGGATTAGTCTGGTACACCCGATGTTTGAAGTTATTGATCAACCATTGATTGCCAACTTTCTGATAGTCTTGACCTTCCTCAGTATTTTTCTAAGAACTTTCACGGCAGAATGACACCATTTGATACTACTGACATAGACAAGCAATTTGTTGATACCGAAGATTCAATTTTCATAGTGGTTTTTGATTAAACTCATGATCAATGTAACATTCCCCAAGTGATTAAGATGGATATCTGCCCATGGCTATTCAGCACTTTTAAGAGATTCTTTGAATCTTGACTTGACTGCCACAGATGAGTTGGATAATAACATGTCATGCCCCTTGATTTATAACCAATTGGGTCCACGAAAGGCCTGTTACTGGAAGTGTCATTCTCTTTGACACATCATCTGAAGTAATTCTGTCCATTGGGAGGATTTTCATTCATTGAATATTCGTCATGTGAATTTCTCTGTTGTCAAACACTTAGTCATATGCAAACAGTGGTACTAAAATGCAAAGCTTATGTCTGTCTTGAAGTTTTAAAAAAGCATTTTTTAGTAAAACAAAATTTGTAAGAATGTGATATCAACTCAGGATTTATAGTAAGCCTTACAGGATTCAGGATACCTTTTTTAAGAGTATGCTTTTGAACTAACTCATGCTTCAGTTAGGACTTTTAAGGTTGTAACATGGTCTGGTTCACGGTTTAAGAAACAAAGGATAAAGGCTCAAAGTTTATTTGTACCCAACCCATTCTTTGTGATTTTCTTCAGTTCTATACTCAGTTAATTATGCATTTAGGTTCCAATAGAGATTGGAATTATATAACTAATATTTTGGTGATGGTACTGAAACCGGAAGTTTATTTAGGAAGGCAGTCATTTTTCTTGTAACATCTTTCTTTTGTTGAGGATTTGTAGCAACCTCTTTTTGACTTTATTATCTCTAACTTTTTCCTGAACTACTTCGTTTGAGATTACAGTTAGTGGGTGCCTGACTCAATGATTATGAGGAACCATCATCAGTTTTCAATTTAGAAGAATATCTTCGACTCTACTCGTTGTGTACGAAGGTAAAGCTTGTGAATACACAATTGATTTGACTGAGAAACTACCCTGCCCCAGGTTATATTTAAGGGTTTCAATTTGCATGAAAAATAAAACTCATACTTCTTAGGCTCAAAGGGGTTTACTAGGGATTAACTTCCTTATATATCCATTATTTAGGAATTGAAGTAATGTTTGTAAATCGTCAGCAAGATCTGTTCAAAAGCATATTGTACGAGATTATGGTATCGTTTTCGTCATCCTCCCTCTAAAGGCTTACAACTTTAACGAGAGTTGAATATTATAAAAATAAGTAAGAACATAGTTTAAATACAGTGATAACTAATGGATTAATTCAAGACAAATATATGCAATGCATTAATGGGAAAGACCAAAGTTTGACATAAAGATAAGTGTTTGAAAAAACAATAGAATTTGCAAATAAAAATCCAATGAACTAGAAACTTCTATTGTTGGCGGCGGAGTCGTTGTCGCTATCAACATCTTTAACTATTTCAAAATCAATTACTTTAGCTTCAATCAAGTCTTGAATCTTATTTCTCAACACCCAACAGCTGTTAGTGTCATGTTCAGGACTGTTGGGGTGATATGCACGCCTTGCATTAGGATTGTAATTAGGAGAAGAAATATTGTGGTTCTGAGGAGGTTCTTTCAATGCAATCAGATCCATCTTCAACATGTGTTGCAATGCTTGAGACAACAACATGTTGATTTTGACAAATTGTCTCTTGGTCTCTTGTTGTTGTTGATTACCTTGTTGTTGTTGACAAGGTTGTTATTGAGCTTGTGATGTAATAAAAATTTGGAAAGGCCCTCTTCCATTAACTGAAGGATTATCAATGTCAACTTTTCTCTTTCCCTCTCTTATTCTCCTCCTACTTTTAACCAAGTCAGTTTCCTGTCTCATTGGAGACTGGTTAATGATTGGATCCCCAATTCTAGCACAGTTGTATCCGACCTGATGAAGCTTGTTGATGAGGATTCTCAACTCTTCTTGCCTCCAAGCTAAATTTTGGATAAGAGCCATCTGACCAATCATCTGGATTATCATCCTTGCCATCTCATCTTATAGTTGTTCCAACTGGTCATCCTTGTTGTCTTTATGATTCTTCTTGGTCATGTTCTTAGCGAGGTGTGCTTTCAATCCTTCTTGCCCCTTGGATAGGTTTAGAACCAATTCATGAGAGTGAGAATTCTAAAACTGAAGATCCTTCATTGTTGGTTCAAGAGCCATTTTCTGAGGAATAACATAGCAAGAAGGTGGGAAGACCTGTCTTGAGAATATTTGTTATGCAATGACATGGTATGTAGATGCGTATGCAATGTTTTCAAGGACCTAGTGGGATTTTAATTTGTTAATCAAAAGGGAACAGAAACAAACGCTCTTATTAGTAAGTTCAAATTACAACTTCCTCTTAGGCTTACAATGAAAATAAAAAAGACTACAAGGAAACAAATTATGAACTCCTAAGACCTAAGACTCAAGTATCCCATGGAAGCTTCCTCTTTGTGTTGACATATGCATTAAGGCTCTGCTCTTCATGAATTCATTTTGTCAACTCCAACACTTTCTTCTCACTAGCATAGAACTGAGTCTCAAAAATGTCCCTTTCTTCTTTCAACTGAATCCAAGACTTTTGTAGCTCTTCAAGGTCAGTAGGCATATCTGGATGAAAAATTGTATGAGGAATATCTCCTTCAACAACAGACTCCACAATTACTGGTAGGAGATCCGGATATGGCATTATAAGATTTTGATCATGATATCGCACCCATTTGAGGTAGGGCTCCAATGGGGTGGAGTTTTTTGTCCCAAAGTCTTGCTATCAATCTTATTTATCATGCCCCAAGCATGTATAAACTTTTGACAATAACCTTGAGGATCGTTCTCGTAATCAAATATAATACCCTGGATAAGCATATCATGAGGACCGTTTCTTCGAGCATAACCAAATTGACGTAGAGATGGAGAAGGGTTGTAAGTAATACCTCCCCTTATACCAAGGAGTGGCACATTAGGGAATTTCCCACATTGGTCAATAATAGTGATGTCCTCCTAAGATTGGGAACACCAATAGATATCTGAATGAGAGAGTGACATCATCATTCGAGACCACTTCGAACCTTGTTCATTCTTCATCACCGATTGGGGAAGGTGAAAAATAAACCACCTGGATAGTAAAGGTATGCAACACATGAGAGTCCCTCGCTCTCTTATAGTACGAGTGTGAATATAGTGTAAAATATCTCCAAGCAAAGTAGGCACAGGATTATGAGTAAGAAATATTTTGATGGCTTTCACATCTATAAGATGGCCTGGATTAGGGAATTGTACCAAAGCATAGATCAACAGAGCGAAGATCTTCTCAAAAGCATGAAAACTCATAGCATCTAGAAACAATTGAGCCTTCTCTATCATAAATTTAGCAAGAAGACCTTTAACTCCACTTCTTGTTTCCTAATTAGACACAATGCCTGACTGTTTCAGATGTAAGGCTGCTGCAATAAATTCAGGTTTTAGAACTTTCTCTAAACTGGTGAAGGGTGTCCGATCAAGAATAGGTACTCCAAATAGCTTAGAAAACTCTTCCATTATGGGTACCAACTGATAATTTAGGAAGGTAAAACAGGGATGGTTAGGATCAAAGAAATGAAATAGAACACTCATTGTGTCTTCTTCAAAACCTGAGGTAACCAAACATAGTAGATAACCATGCCTCTTGGTGAATTGAGAGTTTTAGGAACCTTTGAGACTAACTCCTTAAGCTTGCAAGGTACCCTTACAAAGTTGATTCGGATAGTATTTCTGGGAGCAGAGGCCATAACCTGCAACAAGGAACAAAGATAAATCCCTAGGTCCTTGAAATGGTTAGTGAAAAGGTTATGTTATGATGATATAATGTTATGATATTATGTTCATGTTAAATAAGTAGCAAACACAAACAAGTCATACAAGAGCCTTAGGTTTAAAGGATTGCATGCAGCGTACAGTCTTTATGATCTTTTTATTTAATTGTTTAATTTAAAGAAAACAATTAAAGAAAGTAAAAGTGATCTAAAATCTAAGGTAACCCCTCTTTTTTTAAGTAACTCTCCAGCAGAGTTGCGAGTTCTATAATATGATGGGAGAACTAACTTTTTTGGTTTTATCGCAAATGTTGCCGTTAGCAAGAGTCACCATCGACTTTTCTTTTATCCAAAAATTAGGAAATGAGAAAAGAACAGGAAATACCTTTGATAGATTTTGAGTTTGGGGGGGTAAGTAATGAAAAGGGAAGGTGTTAGCACCCTCTTCATCTGTAGTTATCTACGGGCTCTTAATTGCTTAGATCACTTTTAACACTTGCTTTATGTGTGTGATTTGAAGATATTTTTACTGCCAATGTAAGGCTAACTTTGTAATAATCCTTGTGTCGGTCCTCAAGAATGTATAAAAAGTATTTTTGAAAAAATTTGTTTTGAAAGTGATGTGTAAAAATGTATTTGTTTATGAAAAAGGTTGTGAGCAAGCATTCAAGAGTTCTTACCACTAAAGTCTTTCTTGTTATTTTCCTTATCCTTTGGAGATAATACCATCCATACCATTAGTTGGTAGGTAGTCCTATCTATTGGATGTGAAGGGACAAGCATAGGGTCATCGTATGGTCATCGAAGGCAACATGTAAGAATACTTTAGCAATTGTATCGAAGGGACTATCATCATTTTGCTTGTAGGGTCATCGAAGGGACTAGATAATTTTGTAGGAAACTCGAAGGGTCGTTGAGGGATTATGATCTTTATTCGAAAGAGACCATGATGATATTGTTAAATCGAGGGTCTTTTGCTAAAGTATCCCTACTTTCGAGGGACGTGACCAATGTTTCGTAAGGAAACAAGAGAGGTTATCCTAGAGATGCAAGTGTGAAAAGTATGTTAATTCAGTTATCTTATCTTAAAAATTAGGGTTATCTATGTCCAATTATTAGTCTTGCCATATAAATCCTAATTACTAACAGTTAACTATGTATATAAAATTAAAGTGCGGAATGTAAAATCCTACACTATCACGTCCTGTGAGTTGTTACATAATTATAAAAAATGTGGGAAAAGAAATCAACGATATTACATTGATAGTGCGATATTATACACTTAACTTTCAAAAGATGAATGAAAGTGTTAGAAAAATATTTTAAAGACCTAAGATCTAAACGTTAATGTTTTTGGTATTTTTAGAAATTAATTTAGGTCTTAATAATAATAATAATTAAAATCTTAATTCTAATAAATTTTAATTAATAAAAATCCTAAAGTTTAATTAATTTAGAATAAAAAAATATATCAAAACTTAATTAACTAATTAAAACCCTAAGTAATCAATTAATCCTAATCCTAATTTTTGGTTTTATGATTAATTGGTTTAATTAGAAAAGAATTAATTAAGTGGAATGAAGAACAAGGGTTGGAAAATAAGGAAAACAAAATGCATGGGGTGGGAATCAAACCCACCCCCTTGAGGTTATAGGTAGATGTTACGTCCACTTGGCCAGATGAGCATTTGTGATTGAGAATAAGAACCAACCAATTTGGTATTAACCTGCGTGTTATCCTGAAAAAAGCAAAATTATTTTACAAGAGGAGGGATTGAGCCCGCGCCCTTTGCAATACCAGTCACGCTTCTTACCATCAGGTCACCAATTGTTTTGCATTATACATTCAATCAACAACCCATATAAAATAATTAAACAATTAAAAATATCAATCAAATAAAACGTGAGTTTAAGTGGGCACCTACGATTTTTAATGGACGAATGATAAGCGAGCATTGAGCCACGCGTTTCCTCTGGCCGGTCAAACCACCATGGACGGTGGTTGTAATTGTCTTCTCCGGGCCACTTGAAATTGTTAACCTATAAAATAAACAAAATTGAAACCTGTTGTACCCCAAAATTTTCCCTCCCATATTTCTCAATAAATGTCAAGTGAGGTCCCCAAATTGCTCAAGGAAGTCCAAGAGTTGACAAGACGAACTCTCTCCTAAGGCAGTCTACCTCAAATCAGGGTTTCATTTTGCATCAAGATGTTTGAGTCCAAAGGATCCCAAATTCCTTCCAAGGTCCTAATATGTTCTCAAGATCATCCATGTCAAGTTTCAAGCCTTTCAGAGGAAGTTTTCTCAGTCAATTGCTCAAAATGCCTAAAAATCAACTATACTAGGTCAAAAGTCAACTGTGGCCCACATATAGTCAAACTTCAAGATTTTTGGTCAACATCCTCATTTTTAAGTATTATTCATAATTTGATCAAGGGTTTATCATGCTTCCTCAAGGATTGCTCACAATTCATCAAAACCCAAAAGTTGCTAAATTAGGGTTTTCCAAGAAAGTCAACTCAACTTTGACCAAGCATAACTTTCTCATACTTTATCAGAAATGACCCATCCAAAGCTCATTTTGAAGAGGATGCAATTACCTACAATTCATCTTCATCTCCCAAGTTCAAAATATGCACTCACAAAAAGATATGAATTTTGACATTATAGGTCATTTTGGAAAGTCAACAAAAACACCTTTTGGGTTAAAGCTTCATACATGAACATGGAAGACTCAATTGAGATGATACCAAAAGGGTTGCTTAGAGCACATCGTAAGTTTTCTAAAAAGTCCCATAACACCCCTTTAGGGTCAAAATTGAGAGAGTTATGCATTGGCCAAGTTGACCATTTTTGCAAAATTGCCAAAAAGTCAAATATGCTCAAATTTGCATTTTTGCTAAATGGGCCCAACTTTTTATGCTTGCACTTCACTTATAATGTGGTCCATGACCCAAGTGTGCGCTCACATATTATTTGCTTCATTATTTATTTTATTTTGATTTTTTATTTATTAAAAATTGAATTAAATCCAATAATTGGTAAATGATAGCAAAGATTTGTTTTGATTAGATTTTTGGACAGAAACACAAGCTCATTATGCTGGAAGATTAGAATCAAATCATATCAATGGAAATTGGCACAAGAAAGGAAAGATTGACATGATTATGGAAAGACATCATATGGCTTAAAAATCAAATATTCTACTCATGAATTCTCAAGATTGGATCCAAAATTGTTAACCTAATTAGATTCAATACATATACTGAAGTTTATGGAACCCTGAAGAGGAGAATTTTCGTGCACAACCTGTCTCAAAGAACCAGAACAAAACTCCGAATTTTTGATAAAAAACGTGAGATCCAAATTCTGGAATAGAGGACCTTTGAGATCAATTCAAGGCCAGAAATCTATTCCTTGGCGTTTCAGGAAGCATTCCCAATCGTTTGCAGGCGTCAGAACATCCAGAATCTCCTCATATCATTCACACGGTTTGCACAATTATTCAAATTCAATTGCTGAAATTCTTGCATATTCAGCATGTTTAAATTATATATTTGTGTTCATTATCATGTTTGCAATGCTTCTGGAGAGTTTGATTTAATTCATAGTGCAGGAACAAGCTTCTGCCATTGTTAGGTTTTCGTGCTCCAATTTGGGGTTTTGGTTTTCAAGCAAAATTAGGCCTGATAATGGATACCATGATGATCAGAACGTCAAACCCAGTTGATTCATGGTCCCCAATTGAATTTATATTGCATGTGATTGATTCTTGAATGACATAGGTTTCAGCAACAGGCATGCGTCTGTAGGTAAAGGATCGGAACTTAAAACGACGGTCCCAAGGAAGAAGACAACAGCGTGTCACAACCTGACTGGATGGTTTAAATTCTGGCGCATTATTCTAGCCAGAAACTTGTTTTTTCTGATTTATTATTTGTTTTATTGTATTAACAAGTTAATATCCAGCGCAGTTGGTCAGAAGAAGGAAGTCAGAAGCTCATTGTTTTGGGTTTGATCCCAGGCGTGAGCTTTTGGCATTTTCTCTATTATTTTCACCATATCCAGCACATACACTTTCTGAGGTTCAGCATCTTCTGGTTCCACCAGCCAGGACCAGATTCGGCGCCTCATCTTTTGGATCCACCAGCCAGGACCAGATCCAGCGTCGCATCTTCTGAATCCATCATCTAGAGTTAAATCTAGTGTGCCTCATCTTCTGATGATCGTCGTCTTTTAGATCCACCAGCAGGGACCAAATCCAGTGCCTCATCTTCTGGATCCACCTATCAGAACCAGGTCCAGCACGCCTCACCTTTTGAAGGCCACCATCTTCTGGATCCATCATCCAGAACCAGATCTGCTGACAGCAGGCCCACTCGGTTATTTCCATTATTTTTCTTTAATTTCTTTTCTTTAATTATTCTTTTTTTTATCAACACAAAAATTATTTTATTTTAAATCAACCGATCAAAAATCACAAAAAAGATTTATTTTCTTAATAAATGTTTTTTTATTAATTAGTTTAATTAATTTAGGGCAACTTTAATTTCTTTCACAATTAAAATTCAATTATAAAATTAGGTTAATTATTGATTTAATTTTTCTTCCTTTCTCCAATAAAATAAAAATACAAAATTAGGTTTTTAGAATGATTTAATTTTTTTTTCTTAATTTAAAATTAATTAGAACTTAGGATTTTCTTTTTTAACTCAATTCTTTCATTATTTTCTCAAATAACAAAATATGACATAAACTTTTTTTAACCAAATGGGATTAGTCAACGGTCAAAACCCTAATCGTCTCGCATTTAATTCTCCGCGCGCTTATTATTTATTTTAACAATATTTTTGTAATTGCTTACTGGTTTGTAATAGTTAATTTAGGGCTTTTACTTATCACTTTTCCCCGGGTTTTCGGCTATGTAATTAATCTCCCTCCCCGAAGCCTTGTAATAGCGTAGATTTACTTTCTCGCATTTTTAATTCCCGCAAATATTTAACTGTTTAGATGTATGCTAATAGGATTGTATGGCAAGAATGCATGACAAATTAATACGGTTAGAAAACCCTAATGTGCAAAGATAAATAACTGAAACAAATCACTCGCACATATCACCCTTAGGGTATACTCTCACTTCGGTTGCCTTCGGTAAATGATCATCAAGTATAGGGTGTCTTAGTGGTTACCCTCCTGTCTAAAAAAGATCAAATGTCCCATTCGAATGTTGCCTTGGAAATGTTGCCTCGAATATGATCTTAAGACTCTAGGGTTATTACTAAGGTGTCCTAACATTGCTTTAGTGATCGTATGTCCCTTTCGAATTGACCCTTACAAAATCCAACGATGGTGCTACCTATTTCTCAATAGTGGGATAGCGTTGTCTAAAGGAAACGAGAATAGAGACGATCTTTTTTCGAGTAGGTAGATGCTAGTAGGTACTTGCTCAAATCAAAACTTTTCACACTTACACTTTTCCAACAAATTTTCAAAAAAAACTTCGTCACACCTTTGAGGACTGATACAAGGGTTATCACGAAGTCAAACTTTTCAAAAACAAAGCACATACACAAGAAATTTTAAAAAAGATGAGCAAGTACCTAAGAGCCCATGGAAAACCATGGATAGAAAGGGTGCTAACACCTTCCCTTTCTATAATCTACTCCCCGTACTCAAAATCTCAAAAAAGGATTTTTTCTGTACTTTTTTCCTTTCCGGTTGGATGAAATAAATGTCGGTGGTGACTCTTGCTTACCGTGACATTTTGCAAACACAAAAGGAAAAATGCAAACCAGCGTCGAATAGTCGGTTCTGCCACCGTATAACAGAACTGGCGACTCTACTGGGGACGAATAAGTGGGGTATACCTTAGGATCTAGGTCATCATAATTGCTTCTTTTGATTTCTTTATTTGCTTTATTTTTGAGGATTCTGTTTGGGGTTACTATAGATCCTACACCCGGATCTGGGGAATACCTTTTAGGTAAGTAGCAATAGACTGTGAGGGAACTGTACGGTATAGACCGATACAGTTGAAGCAGTAGCTATGTTGATGTGGCACTTTGGTTGGTACTGGTATCCCTTATGGAGAAACGAGGAGAATACGGGGCCGCTGCATGGTGTCGTTAAGCCTCAACTGACCTTAGAACCTTTAATCGCCCAACTTGGCCATTAGGAAGTAGTGAGATAGTCGGCCTCGGTGTAGAGCTGAGAACTGGTTGATACTCGATGCTACACTCATTGAGACCATACTCTCAGAATAATTTCAGCGGCAAGAAAAGATTGCGTGAGCTGAAACCATGACCGATAGAGGATGGTCAGTGATATTGAGATCCTCTAGAACCCGTTACTTTTCTAGGACAGGTTGAACCAACTTAACTTCAAGAGGGTATAACCTTTGACCTCATGCAAGCCTTAAACTTAAGGGCTTTGTGTGATTTGACTGTGTTTGCAATACTTGTGTTTGCTATACCTGTGGTTTATCATGACATCATGCATCATAACATGGCATTCATGTTTCATTACACTAACCATTTCAAAGACCAAGGGAATTTATCTTTGTTCTGTTTTGCAGATCACGGCTTCCGTGCGTAGAAATACCATCCGTCAACTTTGTACAGATACCTACCCAACTTAAAGAGTTAGCATCAAGAGTTTCTGAAACATCCACTTTCATTAAGAGACACGATCAACTTCTCATCCTAGTTACTTCAAACCTTGATGAACAGATGATGAGCGTACTATTTCAGTTCTTCGATCCCAAACATCACTGCTTCACCTTTCCAAATTACTAGCTGGTACCCACCTTGGAAGAGTTCTATCATCTATTGGGCATATCCATTCTTGAACAGGTACCCTTCACAGGTATGGAAGAAGCTCCTAGGCCAGAAGACATTGCCTCAGCTTTGCATTTGAAACGGGCCGATGTAGTATCCAATTGGGAAACTTGAAGCGAGGTCGAAGGTTTTCTAGCCAAATTTCTGATAGATCAGGCTCAGTTGTTTTGGGATGATTTGGATTTTCAGGCTTTTGTAGATGTCTTGGCTCTTCTTATCTATGGTTTGGTTCTCTTCCCTAATCTGAACTCCTTTGTAGATATGAATGTTGTCAAGATTTTCTTTACTTGCAACCTTATGCATACCTTGCTTGGAGATATCTTGCATGCCCTCCATACTCGTACCATGAAGAGAAGAGGGACTCTTATGTGCTGCATGCCGTTGCTGTCGAGGTGGTTCATTTCTCACCTCCCTAAGCCTGTGTTGAAGAACGAAGAAGGTTTGGGTTGGTCTCACAAAATAATGTCACTTGCTCATACGAATATTCTTTAATGTTCCCAGGCTATGAAAGACACTGCTATTATTGACCATTGTGGGGGGTACCCTAATGTCCCATTACTTAGTATCAGAGGGGGTATAACTTATAGTCCATGTCTAGCCTTGCGACAATTTGGCCGTGCTTGAAGAGATGGTCCCCATGAGTTACTTCTCGAGGATATTGTATTCGACTACAAGGAGGATGTTAAGGAGCATCGTCGGAGGTTCATACGAGCTTGGGGCACGGTAAACAGATCTGACCCCGAAGAATTGGGATTGAAGACTTCCCTTCCTATGCAACCTTACCTCCAATGGGTCCGAGCTCGTTCCCAGAAGCTTATGATTCCTTATGCGGCCGTATTACTAGTGATTAGCCCACTAATGAAGAAGGCATTCCTTACACGGTTCTCTATCCTTACATGCCCACTGATCCTGGGGAGTTATAGAGGTCTTGGATTCAGCTGAAGAATGAGCGGGATACTTACCGGGAGCAGTTCCATGAGCAAGAGAGGAAGGTTTTAAATCTCACCAGGCAGCTCGAGGAGGAAAGAGTGACCAATGACTATATCAGCACAAAGAGAAAGCGTCCATGGGACTTTTGATTTTGCTTTTTCTAGTTTTAGATTTGTTTTATTTACTTATTTGTAAAGCCTTAAAGGCATTGTTGAACCTTTCAAAGTTAAGCTAATAAAATTTTGTTTATTTTTGGTTTGCAAATTTAAATCTCCCAAAGTCTTTGAAATCATTACATGCGCATCCCATTATCATGAACATCATTACAGGTACCACTACAGGTTTCTCATCTTCTTTGCTGTTTATTTCAGCAGAAATGTCTTCCGATCAAGCCATCAAGGATCTTCAAGCACAGAACGCCCAGTTCCAACAGATGTTCATAAGTCTGGCTAAGGGGCAAGAGAATCTGAAGACCCTTATTCTGAAAGAGAAGAAGAAGAGGAAGAAGATTGGTATTCTGAACATGGGTAGAAGTTTCGGAGAAAGGTTGAAGCATCAAACTGATCTGACCTCTTCATCCAATGACGGGGAGAACCAAGAAAGGGAAAAGGACCCTAGTCCTGCAGTTTCTGACAACGATACTGATTACGATGATGAGCAATATCATCTTGCTGAGGATAGGTATAAGCAGTTAGAAGACTGTCTGAGCGCTATGTAAATTTAGAAAATACCTGGTTTGGATTTCGGAGAATTGGGACTGGTATCGGGGGTGGTCATCCCTCATAAGTTTAAAGCTTCGGTTTTTGCCAAGTATGATGAGGTGTCCTTCCCAAAACTCCATCTCCGCTCATATGTCAGGAAGATTCAACCCCACACAACTGATAGAAATATATGGGTGCACTTCTTTCAAGATAGTCTGTCAGGGACTCAGCTTGAATGGTTCTATCAGTTGGAGGGAGCTAATGTCCAAAACTGGGAAGATCTTGTTGTTGCTTTCTACAAGCAGTATCAGTACAATGCCGACCTTGCTCTCACTCGTACTCAGCTCCAGGGTATGTCCATGGGTGTAGGTGAAGGTTTTAAGGACTATGCTCAAAAGTGGAGAGACTTGGCTAGAAGAGTCCAACCCCCTTTGTCTGATAGGGAGTTGGTTGATATGTTTCTAGGGACGCTATCTGGTCCATTTTTCAATCATTTAATCGGTAGCTCGTCATATGGTTTCAGTGAGTTGATTTTAACTGGAAAGAGGGTAGAAGTTGGAATTCGGAGTGGAAAAATATAGAAGGATGCCTCTTCGAGTTCGGTAAAGAAACCTTTTGCGGGTAAGAAGGAGGCCAGTGTAGTCTATAGCCCGAGGGGCCAAAATAGATTTGAACACTGTCAAACGGTAAATGTTGTAGTGATACCAAGACCCGCAGTTGCTCCACAATGCAACAATCAACAAAGGGTGGAAAGACCACAACGGAAGTTTACCCGCATCAACATGACTTTGGACGAAGTTTTGCCTCATCTGTTAAAATCCAACTTGGTAACCTTGAGAGAGGCACCCAAGAATCCAAACACTACTTCTCCCAGATACAATCCCAACGCGCGGTGCGCCTACCATTCTGAGAGTCCAGGCCATGATACAAACGATTGTTGGGCTCTGAGAAACAAAGTACAAGATCTGCTTGAAGCCAAGGAGATAGAGTTTGATGCTCCCGAAAAGCCGAATGTTATAACTGCTCCCATGCCCAAACATGGTCGTGGAGTTAATGTTGTTGACACTGACTTGTTTGTGACCTCTGTTGAAGAAATTTCTACTCCTCTAATGACTGTTAAGAAGAATTTGTTGTTGGCCGGCTTATTTCCAGGTTGTGGTGATGGTTTCCACATGTGTTCGATTATACCTACTGGTTGCCGCTTGTTGAATTCAGGTGTTCAACGCCTGATAGATAATAAAGAAATTATGTTCGAGAAGACTATGATTCCCGTTGTTCCCACTGAAGACGTTGCCATTATAACCATTTCCGCCAATCCTTCCAGGGTTTCCTCGAGAAAACCTGTTAGGATTACACATGTTCAAAGAATTGCTCCGTTAATAATCATTGTTCCTGGTCCCATCCCGTACACCTTAGACAAGGTTGTCCCATGGAATTACGGTGCTGATGTGTACTATCATGGTATTAAGCAAGAGCTGAAGAATAAAGAAGCTGATATTGATGTCAGTAATATTGTCGGGACTAGTAAAGTTACCTGAAGTGGAAGGGTCTTCTCTCCTTAGATTTCCCCGAAGACTATCATCAAGCCCACAGTTATCCCAATTGCTTCTCCAACCAGCAATCCTAACATTTCTCTTGTTTCTACTCCGGTTATTACACCTATTACTATTCCTATTCTTACTCCAGTTATCACCCCTGCTGATGAGCCATCTGGGACTCGCGGCAAGGAAATTATAGGTGAGCATGCCCGGACGGAGGCACCTAAGAAAATCATTGTGGAAGCCTCTAAACAAGAAATAGAGGAAATACTGAAAATTATCAAGAAGAGCGGCTACAATGTGGTTGAGCAGCTGGGGAAGACCCCGTCGAAGATCTCCATGTTGTCCTTGTTGTTGTGTTCTGAAGCCCATGTGAAGGCTTTGATTGCATTTCTCAAAACTGTGCATGTGCCGCAGGAAACTTCCGCAGATCAGTTCAAAGATTGCATGGCTAGCCTGACTGTTGACAATGGGATAGGTTTTTCAGATGCGGATCCGACACTGAAAGGAAGGAATCACAATGATGCTCTACATGTCTCGATTGAGTGCAGGGGCACCACCATGGCACATGTCTTCTGATCTAGAACTACTCTTTGAAGGCATATTTCTTTTTTGATCTGAGAGATGAAGATTGTGTTAAGGAGATGTTTCATTTAAGATTCTTTCAATAGTGGATTCTTGTTTTCAGAATGATCGACAACAGCCTATCTGAAACAACAAGTCATGAAATTGTACTTGAAAGCTTTTCTGATGAAGATATCAAAATATTTTCTGATGATGGATCTTGAAATTAGATATTATGACAACAGCCTATATGATTCTCAAGTATTTAAATTCTTGAGCTTTGATTCTTTTCTTCTTGTTGGATTGTTTCTGGTATGAGGAGTGGTATTGATCCAGAGGATTCTTCTTTGTTGTAGAGTCATAGTCTTTCAGATATTTGAACATTGTCTTCAGATAAATAAGCAATAGCTTATCTGATGAACAATTTCTTCTTTGAGTGAAAGCTCTTGTGATTTACTTTGTCTTGACCTTGTCTTGATTCTTAATAATCAGCTTTTCTAAGCTGCATATCTGATGTATGAATTTTGAAGCAACAACTTATATCAGTACATCTAATTTTGACATTAAGTTCTTTCTTTCTGATCCCTTGAATTTTGATCTTTGGATTGAGCTGAAAGCAACAGCTTATTGTCAGCTACATCTTTGTTGTTTAATCATGAATTCCTTTATTTCTTTGGTTGGAAGCGTATATGTTTTCTGATATAAGAGTGAGGCTTTCTTGAGAACATACTTGATTCCCTTTCTGATGAATATTCAACATTCCATAGAACTGTTGATGTTTCTATAGAAATGGTCTCAATAGTTCTTCTGTTGAGTACATTGGTTCTTCTGATGATATTTGTCTTCTTTATGTTTTTCTTTAACTTTTTTATACTATTGTCTATGTTCATTTGTTCATTCTATTCTGAGTTGTCATAACGGTTGATACATACTACTTTTGTTTTTTCCATAAAACATTAGTTATCATAACATGTGTTTTTAATGTTTATATTTAATTTTCTCTAGACTATTGTCATTGTTTATTTGTTGATTTTATCATAAATTATCATGTCAACTGACGTATGTTACTTTTGCTTTTTTCTCCATAATTTAACGGTTACTATGACATGTGATTTCGTCAGTGTTAAGATAATTTTTGATAAAGTTTATGTTAATATTCATTTGGTTTGTGTTTTTTTAAATAGTGATATTTTTTTGTAACCAATGTTATAAAAATTAAGACTATATTATTTTTATTTTTTATTTTTTTAAATGAATAAATCATTTAATTTTAATTTATTACATTTTATTGAATAAATCATTCGATTATTAATTATTATATTATAATTATTTATACTTTAAATACTTTGAATTCATAATATATTTGTGCTAGAGAGGTGATTGTGTATTTGTAGTCACATTTTTTTGTGTCTGGTTTTTACATTGTGTTTTTAACGTTTTCTCTAACTTTCTCTAGACCATTGTAACTATTCAGTTGTTGATTCTATCTTGAGTTATCATGGCGGTTAATGCATGCTATTTTTGATTTTTCGCCATAAAATATTGATTACCATGACTTGTGCTTTTAAGGTTTTTTTTTCTAAATTTTCCTAGATTGTTGTCATTGTCCATTTGTTAATTCTATATAGATTATCATGATTGTTGATGTGTTACTTTTTGATCGTACCTGACCAGAATGGACTGTCGCAGCTTACGTCGAGCAGAACTTGAGAGTGAGGTGGGGGTACCTACAAGACACTCTGATGCCAAAGTGAGATTCAGAATGAGCTGGCAAGTAAGAGAGTGAGAAATTGTTCAATACCTGCCCTCTCGGAAGAGAGGGTATTTATAGCCCCTAGCGCTGGGCCAAGGTCCCCATTGTTGGGCCACGTTGAGGCCCAATAATAGAAACTACTAGGGCTTACGTGTGTATGGAGTCCAGCAAGTGGACTCCCTCTGGTTAACTGCTCCATGAAAATAGGGGTTGAACCCGTGATTTCCGGAGGGCAGTTAAGATGACTATGATGTGGGGACATGCCCCACGTTCCCTAACAGACGTGTGGGGAGTTGCCCAATGGTCCCTAACTTGGGATGCTTTCTTTTGGGTCTTATAAAAGGGTGTTAGATTGGGCCTCCTGACTGGGGGACAAGTGCAGGCCCAGTCCGGATCAGAAGCCCCCTAAGTTATTGCCCTTAGGTGAAAGGGTGATGACTTAAGTTCAGCTTTTATAGCCTGAGAGGATTCGGTCGGGGAGGATGGTCGAAGTCTTCTCAAAGGAAGAGAGTTGTTTCCCGCGTAGGGGACTGTAGCGGTGAAAATCGGAGATCAAGCTATTAGTTAACTTGACTCACAAAAGCAAGAGTCGCCACCGCGCTTTATTATTTCCAAGGGAAAAGGGAAAAGAGCGAAATAAAACCCTAAAAATATGCAATGTAAAATAATACTTAAAAGTAATAAAAATACAATGCGTTTTGAAAGAGATCGAGAGTTCGGGGGTTAGTTATACAATGGGAAGGTATTAGCACTCAATGCATCTGCGGTACTCCGCAGGAACCTTTTGAAATATCTGTTTTTGGTTAAAATTGTTTGTTTGATTAAAATGGTTCGTTTGGCTAAAAATAGGTGTTGGCGAGATTTTGAAGATGTGATAACCTAATGTCGAAGTTTTGACTTAAAAGGTGTGAATTTGAAAATGGAGTCTTTTGGGAAAATTATCTTGAGTTTAGCAAAATAGTAAACAAACAAACAAAAAAAAGAAAAAGAAAAAAAGAGTATTCGCACGATCGGATGAGATGCATTTGATGACATGAAGTCAACAAATTTAAATCTTTCCCTTGGAGTTAAAACCACAGACGGATAAATAAGCTAAGAGTATATCAAACCTTAGGTGAAAATAAATCACAAGCCGACAGCATCATCAAAAAAACCTAATGTGAGATAATACTCCAAGCATTAGATAAAGCGCAAAGGCGGTGGATAAAGCTCACGGTGTCAGATAAGAATCCCTGCATCACAAGAGGTATACCGACAAAATCTAACAGCACGGGAAACTTATGTGCGTCCGCACAATTTTCAGAAGTTAGTTGGAATTAAAAATAAAATCACAATGCGATGAAAATAATATTTTCAAAACCTGAATTTATTTACAAGTAAAATATACAGTCAAAATATTATGTACAAGTATATATTTACAATACCAAATATTAAATCAAAATAGTAAGGTAAAAAAGGAATGATAAAAAGTATAAATGCGCTATGCGAGAACGAACACTTGAAACAGTTCTCGGAAACCTTCACAGTAAACAAACTCGTTAGTAGCATAAGCGGTATAAAATGAAGGAAATTGCAAAGGTTAAAACATGTGTCAGTAAGTAAAAATGAAATTGTGTACTGCATATGAATAAATGAATATTTACACAAATCAAAATCAAGAATTCAGGATATTGCTCAATGTAAACACAAAAAATCAGCATTACACACATTATTTGAAATGTATCAAAAGCAACTGTTATTTCGAACACAACGGAAAACAAAAATCCAAAGTTCACTTTGCAACAGGAGAAATTGAATTCAAGGCATGAACCAAACAAATGATGATTATCCAACAATTTAAATTCACAAACAAAGCCAAAGAAACTCATGCCATAATTCAATTCAATCCATGAAAAATCAAACATTATCAAACATCATCAAAAGTTAGACAACAACAAATTATGGATAAAAGCTCATGAAATTCAATTTCCAAGTGATTCTAAACATATGTACAAACACCAATATTAAACCAACAAACCTTGTAAATTGATTTCAATGTGAAACATAATCAAAACCATTCTTTAAAATCACTAAAACAGCATGATAACATCAACACCGACAATTTAAAATTATGCCAAAATTACGTTAAGCTCAAAAAGTGATGAAAATAAGTTTTGAATCAATGTTTCGGCGAGGTATAAATTCGGATAGCAACCAATACAAATTGTTAACACTCGATAAAAACCCCTCAAAAAAACTCATAAGAAAATCAGGTGATGCACCAACCAGTTTAACCTTATCATTAGACTTGACATAAACAAATTAATCACAATTTCAATTCGATGCAGATAATATCACATATAAGCTCATTATCACATTACTTACATAATATCAACACTCTTGTATTGCATTCGTATCACTCTATCATACACATGGCACATTTTCTTAAAATATTCAGTAATATTATGCAGCACCTTTGCACATTGCTTACTAACACTACAGCACTGTATACTCACAACTTACTAAATCAAGCTCTTTATACCTCAGTACATATCACGCTTCACTAATTACATGTGTAATAGCTGCAATTATTTATTACAACACATACTGATTTAGCTAAATCAAAGCTAGCATTACAACTCAGCATAGTCATATATTTACATACTCAAATGATTTCCAAATACAAATTAGTACAAACTTATGAAGTTTCCAATTGAACCGTTAAGACATAAATCATGACAAACCTCAAGTGCATTAAATCAGAATTTCATGAATGAACAAATTCAGTTATGCTTAAATGACTTGGAGATTTTAACAGATTATTCACAAATCAATATAACATATTTACTAATAACAATCTATTAACAAGCTGTTCATAACAAAACTCCAAGAACAAGTCAGACCCAAAAAACAGACATGATGCTTTTACTAGATTCAATTCTCATTCCAAATAACCAGATCAAGCATTAACACTAACCTGTCGAGCACAGCAGTAGAGTTGTAGTGGTGTTGGATATTTTATGCCAAAGCTTGGAGTTTTTGCCGCGTTCTCTGGTGACGACGACTTTGGGAGTGAGATTGGAAGTGGTAGCGAAAGTGAAAGTGGAATTAGAATCGGTGGCGGAAGAAGCGGGATGAGCGATTGGTTGAGAAACGGTGGAGAATGGTTGGTCGATGATAGCAAGCTAGCGGAGACGGAGATGTAAGGAGGACTTGAAGTTGGGTGGCTGTTACGGTTAGACAGAGGGAACATGGGGAATTTGACGGTGAGAACAGAAGACGATTGTGAGTGGTTCCGGTGATGATTGAAGGGGGGAATAGATGGGAGGCAGTGGAAGTTACCGGTGGGAAATGTGGGTAGTTGGAGGTTTGTAGAAGTTGAAGGAGAAGTGGCGATTTAGAATGGGTTTAGTGAGGTTGTATGGATTGAAAACGGAGAGTAGAGGGAGCGTACGGCGGAGGGAGATCGCGTGTGCAGAGATTGCGGTGTGGGTTATTGGTGGCTGGCGGAATGATGATGATTGAAGGGTGAACCGGCTGTACACGGTGAGCAGAGGGATGAATGGGCGTTGGGGTTTGGTGTTGTGGAGAGAGGGATAAGATAAATGGAAGGGTGGTTAGAGGAATGGTTAAGAGAGAAGGGTGTTGCTGTGAGGCGAGGGAAGAATAGAGAGAAGATTATTGTTGGTGTATTTTTTGTTGTGTCTTGTGTCCCCCCTTTGCAAAGAAAAAATGAAGCCTTTAAATAGAAAAAGAATAGAAATATTATGATTTCAAAATACATCCAAGCCGTTCAATATAAATCCAATCTCTACCAATCCGCAAACCATGCTTTCGACCAATGAGAATTCAATCTCTATCAATCCGCAAACTATGCTATCGACCAATGAGAATTAAGCGAAGCCTAATTAATATTTTTTGTGACCAAAAAATCCCTTAATGACAAAAATAAAATAAAACCTGAAATTATAAAAAATAACTCAATTTAAAATGATTTTTTTGAATATTTTATGAATAAAAAATAAAGACCCAAAATGATCGAAAACGATAAAAGAACGGACGAAAATTTATCCGAAAAAATAAAATGAACACATTAAAATAATCTGCATGTCACAAAGATTAAAGAAAAAATATTCAAGAAGTCAAAAATCAAAAATAAAATAATAATGAAAATATCAGACTAAACAGACGTTTAAGGTTAAAACGAGACTTCGAACTGTACCGAAAAAATAAAGCGAGCATATCGTCATAATCTACGCGAAGCGCAGATTCATAAAATGATCGGTAAAAGGTGAAAACTTGAAATATTTTCTCGCTACTTTCCCGCATAGTGTCGAATCGCTTTTAACAGTCTGTCTATAAAACCGAAATATTTTATTATTGACATATAAACAACTTGGAGCAATGCAAGAAATGGTAAACAAATAAAAATGAATGAAATGAAATGTCGGGCATTTTACAACTGAAAGACGATGCAAACTTTGATTTAAACTGACTTTTTCTGGTCAACCTAAATACGACTAATGATGCAAAATGCGATGAATGAAGGTATTTACTAATGATTGTGACCAAATGACAAAATATGGTATGAATGTGCGACTGAAAAACATATTAGGGGCGAAATCAAGGGTGCAACGGTGTGCCTTGATGAATCAGTCTTCAAGAATCCACAATCAACCGTACTTCTGGCTTGGGAGACTCAAAATCTTAATTGAGGCGCGACACCTGATGCTCTTGATTCAGACCTGTCTCTGCACATGACACAAAAGAAAACATGAACATACACCTTTGTATGCGATTAGAAATTAGTGATGCATAGGCTAAAAATGTTCAAAACACTTGACAATCTTCGCATAGTCAACGCTCGAAGGTGAGAGGTTAAAACCGACCGTATTTAGTGACCTTGACTTTTGTATAAAAAATGCAAAAATGCAAGCGGGATCTTGGGTCAAAAATTGGGGTACAACAGCTGCCCCTATTTAAGTTTCTTCTATCTGGAGATATGAAGATTGGGATCTTCATTTCGACGAGATTGGAGGGACATAAATATAGAATACACAATTTTTTGCCTTAAGATACCGCGATTATGTTTACGATATGATATGAATGTGATGTTTCGAATTTTATGGGGAATGACGCCATATGAGACAAACTATGCTGGAGAAACCAAGCATATTATAGTAATCCTACAGGGGAAGAGGTTGTAACTCCACTGGGGAAACAGAGTCATAGACTTCAAATGAGAGACTCTTGAATGATTTACATCAGTATTGAGACTGGAAAAGAGATGATTTACATCAGTACGAAGACTGGAAAAAGAAATGATGGACATCAGTACTGAGACTGGAAAATGATTGACATCAGTACTGTGGCTGGAAAACAAAATGATTGACATCAGCACTGTGACTGGAAAAGCAAATGATTTACATCAGTACTGTAACTGGAAAAGCAAATGATTGACATCAGTACTGTGACTGGAAAACAAAATGATTGACATCAGCACTGTGGCTGGAGATAAACATCTCTGATTTCTGAATTTTACCAAGAACGGTAACACATTTCTTCTCTGACCAAGATATCGCTTGAAAAGGATAAAATAACAAACTTCCCGACGGGACTTTTCCGAAGGGATGCCATTTGCTGAGTAAACATTATTGTTGGGGATACACAAGCTACTCAAATAAAGAGGCCGCCACTTGCTTCCTTTCAAAAGTGTCAATAACATACAAGCTGCTCATGAAGAGACCGCCACTTGCTGTCTTCAAAGAATATCAAAACACACAAGCTGCTCATGAAGAGTCTGCCACTTGTTGCCAATAACCTGCAAGCTGCTCATAAAGAAGCTGCCACTTGCCGTTTTCAAGGGAACAATAACACACTAGTTGCTCAAATAGATAAGCTGCCACTTGTTGTCTTCCAAAATACTAACGTATAAGCTGCTCATGAAGAAACTGCCACTTGCCATTTTCCGTACAAGCTGCTCATGAAGAGACCGCCACTTGCCGTTTTTCAAAGATAACAATAACACACAAGTTGCTCAAATAGATAAGCTGCCACTTGCTGTCTTCCAAAAATACTAACGTACAAGCTGCTCATGAAGAAGCTGCCACTTGCTGTCTTCCAAAAATACTAACGTACAAGCTGCTCATGAAGAAGCTGCCACTTGCCATTTTCCGTACAAGCTGCTCATGAAGAGACCGCCACTTGCCGTTTTCAAAAAGTGTTGATAACATACAAGTTGTCCATGAAGAGACTGCCGCTTGCTGTTTTTAAAAAGTGTTGATAACATACAAGTTGTCCATGAAGAGACTGCCGCTTGATGTTTTTCAAGAGAAAAATAACACACAAGTTGCTCATGAAGAGACCGCCGCTTGCTGTTTGTCAAGAGTATCCATAACACACAAGTTGCCTCATGAAGAGACTGCCGCTTGTTGTTTGTCAAGAGTATCCATAACACACAAGTTGCCTCATGAAGAGACTGCCGCTTGTTGTTTGTCAAGAGTATCCATAACACACAAGTTGCCTCATGAAGAGACTGCCGCTTGCTGTTTGTCAAGAGTATCCATAACACAGAAGTTGCCTCATGAAGAGACTGCCGCTTGCTGTTTCCCACAAAGATACCCATAAAATATCGTGAAGATATTGCTGGAGGTGAGAACCAATAATTTCATCGGGGATGGACAAACTGTTCATGAAGAGACCGCCATTTGTCGTAGAGAAATCAGAAATAATCAAACTGCTCAAATAAAGAGTCAGTCGCTTGTTGTCATGTCGATATTCCAGAAGAAGGTTGTGATAACACTGCTGGGGAATAAAGTTCATCTTCAATGGGGAACCATGAATAAATCCTTCTTGAGGAGACCAAGTATTTACGTTGCAAAATAAATGCACTCTCCATCTATGTTTCACAGCCTAGAGAGATCCACAGGGTATCGTTCACAAGAGACAAAGCTCAATCCAGGAATAAACTGGAGAAAAAATAGTCAAACAAGACTCCACCCAATGAGGAAACAACTCAATTGGGGATTTATCCTATCCAGAGATGGAAAAGGAAAGCTAAAGCAAGATTCTTCCACGAGAGTTAACTCAGTGGGGAATTAGAAAAGAGGCGCACTTTCTGCTTAAGTTGACACTCTATTTGGAAAGATCAAATATGCTATTTGAATAGACATAACCAAGGTATACGAACTCAAAGATATCAACAAATGCAAATGTGCGTGCATGATGCAAGTGTGAATGAATAAATGAGTGCCATGTATGTGCTGACAAAACAAATAGACAACATAAACTGGAGATGATAAGACATCATAGCAAAACCCAACACTCAGCTAATCTCAACAAGATGGGAACATTACTGGAGATAGAACACAGGCCATCATTGGAGCAAAGTCCTTTTACAAGGCTTAAATCTCTTTGGGGAGGAAGATATTTCCAGGTAGAAAAACCCAAAGTCTAGTCTTCTATTGTCGACAATCCATTGAAAGGATAACAATCATGAACAATGCTTCAGCTGGAAAAAGTCATGCTTAGCTGGAGATACTGGGAACACCACCCTCTGATAATGTGTGAAATACATATCACATATCTTAACAAATCTAGATTGCCCCTGGGACCAATTTTGGATGCCCCAAGTTTACTGCTGATGAGCCGCATGTTGCACGACAATTCTTGCAAATAGCTTCACTTCTAACATGCCCCAAGCTATCTGGTTGATGAGGAAAAATCGTCTCAAGAGGATTTTACAAAAGACCTGGCATTCACCATGCTCTGGTGTCTTCAAACTCTTAGAGGAATTCGTCAAATCTCAACGTGATTGCCCCGGATTGACTGTAGTTGGCACAACAAAGTCTTCAAATTTTGCCCCAAAAGAGTAAACAAGTTGGGAAAGCATTAATTAGGAGAAGCAACATGTCCGTGCTTAAGGTCTTCAGGTGACATGCCCCTGCATATGATTTTTTCTTGAAATGATCCGCCAATTACTCAACAGAGCTTCAGGCCTTAAGAATTGACTCATCATTGGTGCTTACGTGTGAGTTTCCTTGATATCAAACAAATGTTTTGCAGTTAGAAAATTTTATTATGAGAATGAAAATTCTAATGCAACAGTTATGTAAGTCTTGAAGATTTTGAAAAGATATCGCACAAATTTTGCGAGTTAGAGCATCATTTATTTTTGTATAGGAAAAACATATGATACCAACATAACTATTTAGAACATTCATGGGAGTCAGGAACACTATCTCATTGAAGTATGCTTTCAAAATAACCTTGCTTCAATTAGGACTTTTGAAGGTTGTAACGTGGTTTAGTTCACGGTTTTTAGAAAAAAAGATTTTAAGGCTCGAAGTATTTGGTGCCCACCCCCTTCATGATGTTCTCCAATCCTATGTTCAGTTAATTCAACATGAGTGTTCATCTCTCAAAAGGATTTTGTGACGGTCAAGGAAACGACGAGGCTTTCGGAGTAGAAACCACCTTCATGTCTTCGTGTTTGTAGTCACCAATTTGTTCTTTGCTGAGGACTTTTCTTTGCAGTCCTTTTCTTTGCAATTTTTATTATCCCTAACTTTTGCCTGAACTAATCCTTTTGAATTGATAGTCCAGCAGGATGCCTTAATTTTGCCTAAGTCACACGTTTTCATATTTTTGACTTAGCAGGCTTTTTCTTTTTTCTCGATTTTTGACTTTTGAACAAAATGTGTGACATTAGCTTGTATTTGCTTGTTGAGAAGATTGTGATTGCCTCGTTTCTTGACGAATGAGGGTTAACATTGTGGTTCCACATCCTCTTGATTCATTATACATGAAGGATAGCCCTCGTAGTCTCTCTTCAAAAAACATCTTCCTTATGAATTTTGAACACTCAGTCAGATTAACTAAAACTACCCTGCCCCAGGTTAAAATTTGTGTGTTTTTTCGTATAGAAAAGAAACTTCTACTTCAAAGGCTCAAAAGGGGTTAGCAAGGGATTATCTTCCTTATATCTCCGGTGTTTAGGGATTTGAAACAATGCCTGTACATCGTCAACAAGATTTTATTCAAAAGCATACAACCAGAGATTTTGTGTTCTTTAGATCATCATCCTCCCTTCAATCTCTGCCTAGGCAAGAGAATGAGCAACAATTTGGTATCATAGTGCAAAAGCAATTTAAAATTTGAAAACAAATATGAGTGAAACGAATGAATTTCTTCAAGACAAACATACTCATTGTATTAAGATAATCATTCAGATGCAAACAAGTTCTTACATGCAAACAATGTTTTGATAAACAAGAAAAAATTACAAAAAGCATAAATAAGTTAATAATCTAGGAAGGCTTTCCATCTGGACTTGAATTACCGAAAACATCATTCAAAACTCAAAGTGACCATCAATCGTGTTTACTCTTCGGCACGTGCTTGATTTGAACTTCAAAACCAACGTCCTTGAATGACAAGATACCACTTCTGACCAACTTCTGAACCTCAATCTTCAAAGCAAAGCAACCCTCCAAGTCATGCCCAGGAGCACCTTGATGAAAGGTACAAGCCAAATCAGTTTTGTAGTACCAATGTATCTTCTCAGGAACCTTCGGTGGAGGTCGGGTCTGAACCAAATTCCTCTGCATCAGGATAGGGAACAACTCTGTATAGGTAATTGGAATTGGATCAAACTGGGTTTTCCTCTGATTAGGAACTTGCTGATCTTGTTGATGAATAGGAGGAACATGATGATTTTGACGATGATTATTTCTTCCTCTGGTTCTCTTCTTGGAAAAGTCATTATCAAACTTCTTCACACCATTAGCTGAGCTACCATCTTCATATAAACATCCCTTTCAGACATCTTCTTCTAGACGCACTCCCACATTCGCCTTGCCAAGAAAGTCCCTAGGCGCATTAATTATCATCTTCTCATGATTTCAGAGTTTCAGTGAAGACTTTTTCCATCACTTCTTCTTTCTTAGAAGGATTGACTCGGGCGGCAACCAGAATTTCAACCGAACCAGTTAAGCGCTCCATACCAGCTTTCAAAATATTCATCTCTCTACGGAGTTCAGAAACCTCTTGCTTGATATTCTCCATTGTTCTCTTAGCGTCAGTGTTGTACTGGTGAGACCAAAGGAAAAATAAGACTCGGAAAAAGACCTTTGACAGTGAAACAAAAAATGTAGAATGATGCATGATATGCAAAAGAGAGTTTTTATCTGACTTTCAAGGAACTCAAGATATTAAGTTGGAAACATCAAAGTATGAAGATAGAAGATGAATTTTTAACTGGATCAAAGCGTTGATCAAGTTATCATCAAGATCAATCATCCATTTTGGTGGATTAGGGTTTTCACCCTATCAACACCCAAGATCCATTGAGCTTGACGAAACTTGTGATGTTTACAAAGAAAGACCTCCAAATTCCTTGAAAGTCAAGTGAAAAGGGTTTTATGGATGCATGAATGCATGGCTATGCAACAACCACAAGCAAGGTCACAAATAAAGTCGAAAGGTTCAACGTCACAAGCATGGAGTCAAGGTAAAGAACATCCCCAAGGTATGTACTAACAGTTTAATCACACCTGTAGAACAAGGTTCTAAGAGTTCCCGGAGTCTACATTCCTCCTTCGGATATTACCAACGTCTTGATTACTCAATAATCAGCAATATTCTCAAGAGAAACTCATCCGAGCGTAGCGTTACGTAACAATTACTTCCGGATTACTCCGTTATAATCTCCGCGCTACACCTAAAAGGCCAAGATGGGTTAGGGTTCTACGGTTCCCAGCTTCTCTGGCTCCCAGGTCGAAAATAATAATGTCTTCCCGATTACTCGGTAAACAAATATTACGTTCAAAAGGGCCTTCCACTGAGTGGGGGATCTCATGCCTCCTTCTTCGGGATTACTCCCTCAAAGTTAACATGACTATACCGCCCGTCCTATTCCTAAGTGTAACTTAGTCCGGGTATAGGACTTGTCCTTTGTAAATATTATCAACACCCAAATAATCACAATATATACATATAATCAAACAATCAAATAATGATAAAACAGATAAAACAAATTAGGCTTAACCCACTTAGGGATGGACCAGCAAGAGGTCAATCTGTCCCCAACAGAGTCGCCAATTCTGTAGCGGTGAAAATCGGAGATCAAGCTATTAGTTAACTTGACTCACAAAAGCAAGAGTCGCCACCGCGCTTTATTATTTCCAAGGGAAAAGGGAAAAGAGCGAAATAAAACCCTAAAAATATGCAATGTAAAATAATACTTAAAAGTAATAAAAATACAATGCGTTTTGAAAGAGATCGAGAGTTCGGGGGTTAGTTATACAATGGGAAGGTATTAGCACTCAATGCATCTGCGGTACTCCGCAGGAACCTTTTGAAATATCTGTTTTTGGTTAAAATTGTTTGTTTGATTAAAATGGTTCGTTTGGCTAAAAATAGGTGTTGGCGAGATTTTGAAGATGTGATAACCTAATGTCGAAGTTTTGATTTAAAAGGTGTGAATTTGAAAATGGAGTATTTTGGGAAAATTATCTTGAGTTTAGCAAAATAGTAAACAAACAAACAAAAAAAAGAAAAAGAAAAAAAGGGTATTCGCACGATCGGATGAGATGCATTTGATGACATGAAGTCAACAAATTTAAATCTTTCCCTTGGAGTTAAAACCACAGACGGATAAATAAGCTAAGAGTATATCAAACCTTAGGTGAAAATAAATCACAAGCTGACAGCATCATCAAAAAAACCTAATGTGAGATAATACTCCAAGCATCAGATAAAGCGCAAAGGCGGTGGATAAAGCTCACGATGTCAGATAAGAATCCCTGCATCACAAGAGGTATACCGACAAAATCTAACAGCACGGGAAACTTATGTGCGTCCGCACAATTTTCAAAAGTTAGTTGGAATTAAAAATAAAATCACAATGCGATGAAAATAATATTTTCAAAACCTGAATTTATTTACAAGTAAAATATACAGTCAAAATATTATGTACAAGTATATATTTACAATACCAAGTATTAAATCAAAATAGTAAGGTAAAAAAGGAATGATAAAAATTATAAATGCGCTATGCGAGAACGAACACTTGAAACAGTTCTCGGAAACCTTCACAGTAAACAAACTCGTTAGTAGCATAAGCGGTATAAAATGAAGGAAATTGCAACGGTTAAAACATGTGTCAGTAAGTAAAAATGAAATTGTGTACTGCATATGAATAAATGAATATTTACACAAATCAAAATCAAGAATTCAGGATATTGCTCAATGTAAACACAAAAAATCAGCATTACACGCATTATTTGAAATGTATCAAAAGCAACTGTTATTTCGAACACAACGGAAAACAAAAATCCAAAGTTCACTTTGCAACAGGAGAAATTGAATTCAAGGCATGAACCAAACAAATGATGATTATCCAACAATTTAAATTCACAAACAAAGCCAAAGAAACTCATGCCATAATTCAATTCAATCCATGAAAAATCAAACATTATCAAACATCATCAAAAGTTAGACAACAACAAATTATGGATAAAAGCTCATGAAATTCAATTTCCAAGTGATTCTAAACATATGTACAAACACCAATATTAAACCAACAAACCTTGTAAATTGATTTCAATGTGAAACATAATCAAAACCATTCTTTAAAATCACTAAAACAGCATGATAACATCAACACCGACAATTTAAAATTATGCCAAAATTACGTTAAGCTCAAAAAGTGATGAAAATAAGTTTTGAATCAATGTTTCGGCGAGGTATAAATTCGGATAGCAACCAATACAAATTGTTAACACTCGATAAAAACCCCTCAAAAAAACTCATAAGAAAATCAGGTGATGCACCAACCAGTTTAACCTTATCATTAGACTTGACATAAACAAATTAATCACAATTTCAATTCGATGCAGATAATATCACATAGAAGCTCATTATCACATTCCTTACATAATATCAACACTCTTGTATTGCATTCATATCACTCTATCATACACATGGCACATTTTCTTAAAATATTCAGTAATATTATGCAGCACCTTTGCACATTGCTTACTAACACTACAGCACTGTATACTCACAACTTACTAAATCAAGCTCTTTATACCTCAGTACATATCACGCTTCACTAATTACATGTGTAATAGCTGCAATTATTTATTACAACACATACTGATTTAGCTAAATCAAAGCTAGCATTACAACTCAGCATAGTCATATATTTACATACTCAAATGATTTCCAAATACAAATTAGTACAAACTTATGAAGTTTCCAATTGAACCGTTAAGACATAAATCATGACAAACCTCAAGTGCATTAAATCAGAATTTCATGAATGAACAAATTCAGTTATGCTTAAATGACTTGGAGATTTTAACAGATTATTCACAAATCAATATAACATATTTACTAATAACAATCTATTAACAAGCTGTTCATAACAAAACTCCAAGAACAAGTCAGACCCAAAAAACAGACATGATGCTTTTACTAGATTCAATTCTCATTCCAAATAACCAGATCAAGCATTAACACTAACCTGTCGAGCACAGCAGTAGAGTTGTAGTGGTGTTGGATATTTTATGCCAAAGCTTGGAGTTTTTGCCGCGTTCTCTGGTGACGACGACTTTGGGAGTGAGATTGGAAGTGGTAGCGAAAGTGAAAGTGGAATTAGAATCGGTGGCGGAAGAAGCGGGATGAGCGATTGGTTGAGAAACGGTGGAGAATGGTTGGTCGATGATAGCAAGCTAGCGGAGACGGAGATGTAAGGAGGACTTGAAGCTGGGTGGCTGTTACGGTTAGACGGAGGGAACATGGGGAATTTGACGGTGAGAACGAAAGACGATTGTGAGTGGTTCCGGTGATGATTGAAGGGGGGAATAGATGGAAGGCAGTGGAAGTTACCGGTGGGAAATGTGGGTAGTTGGCGGTTTCTAGAAGTTGAAGGAGAAGTGGCGATTTAGAATGGGTTTAGTGAGGTTGTATGGATTGAAAACGGAGAGTAGAGGGAGCGTACGGCGGAGGGAGATCGTGTGTGCAGAGATTGCAGTGTGGGTTATTGGTGGCTGGCGGAATGATGATGATTGAAGGGTGAACCGGCTGTACACGGTGAGCAGAGGGATGAATGGGCGTTGGGGTTTGGTGGTTTGGAGAGAGGGATAAGAGAAATGGAAGGGTGGTTAGAGGAATGGTTAAGAGAGAAGGGTGTTGCTGTGAGGCGAGGGAAGAATAGAGAGAAGATTATTGTTGGTGTATTTTTTGTTGTGTCTTGTGTCCCCCCTTTGCAAAGAAAAAATGAAGCCTTTAATTAGAAAAAGAATAGAAATATTATGATTTCAAAATACATCCAAGCCGTTCAATATAAATCCAATCTCTACCAATCCGCAAACCATGCTTTCGACAAATGAGAATTCAATCTCTATCAATCCGCAAACTATGCTATCGACCAATGAGAATTAAGCGAAGCCTAATTAATATTTTTTGTGACCAAAAAATCCCTGAATGACAAAAATAAAATAAAACCTGAAATTATAAAAAATAACTCAATTTAAAATGATTTTTTTGAATATTTTATGAATAAAAAATAAAGACCCAAAATGATCGAAAACGATAAAAGAACGGACGAAAATTTATCTGAAAAAATAAAATGAACACATTAAAATAATCTGCATGTCACAAAGATTAAAGAAAAAATATTCAAGAAGTCAAAAATCAAAAATAAAATAATAATGAAAATATCAGACTAAACAGACGTTTAAGGTTAAAACGAGACTTCGAACTGTACCGAAAAAATAAAGCGAGCATATCGTCATAATCTACGCGAAGCGCAGATTCATAAAATGATCGGTAAAAGGTGAAAACTTGAAATATTTTCTCGCTACTTTCCCGCATAGTGTCGAATCGCTTTTAACAGTCTGTCTATAAAACCGAAATATTTTATTATTGACATATAAAAAACTTGGAGCAATGCAAGAAATGGTAAACAAATAAAAATGAATGAAATGAAATGTCGGGCATTTTACAACTGAAAGACGATGCAAACTTTGATTTAAACTGACTTTTTCTAGTCAACCTAAATACGACTAATGATGCAAAATGCGATGAATGAAGGTATTTACTAATGATTGTGACCAAATGACAAAATATGGTATGAATGTGCGACTGAAAAACATATTAGGGGCGAAATCAAGGGTGCAACGGTGTGCCTTGATGAATCAGTCTTCAAGAATCCACAATCAACCGTACTTCTGGCTTGGGAGACTCAAAATCTTAATTGAGGCGCGAAACCTGATGCTCTTGATTCAGACCTGTCTCTGCACATGACACAAAAGAAAACATGAACATACACCTTTGTATGCGATTAGAAATTAGTGATGCATAGGCTAAAAATGTTCAAAACACTTGACAATCTTCGCATAGTCAACGCTCGAAGGTGAGAGGTTAAAACCGACCGTATTTAGTGACCTTGACTTTTGTATCAAAAATGCAAAAATGCAAGCGGGATCTTGGGTCAAAAATTGGGGTACAACAGGGACTACCTGTTTGAGTGTGTCGGTGATCTTATGGACATACGAGCAGTGAGACAGACAGGGTCAGTTGTTTGCCTGAGAGGATCGTATAAGTTACGGGGAGCTTCTGCGAGCTCTCTTTCAACGTGTCCATCTTCAAGGGGTTATCACGATGTCGAGCATTATTTCACCCTCGAAGTAGATCATGATGAATGTGCATGTATACACGCTTTATCCATGGTGTCAAGCATTCTCTCGTGTGAAGTGTTTATCTCGTGCTCGCATGGGGATTACGTGTTGAAGTCGGGGATGTGTTCGTCTATTGAGAATGGACACGTGGTTGATTGTTGGGCCATGTGGTTGTTGTTTTGGGGTGCCATCCCTTCAGGGGGGTCCAAAAGGCCCAATCCAATGATGACTTTTCATGATGAATCTCGTAGGGTGCGAGCCACCTATAAAAGGGGACCCCTGGGTCTTATTTGTCATATTCTCAAGTTTTCTCCTTCAACTTCTCTTGCTCACGCGTAAAGCTTTCCTCTCAACTTTTCCATATTTCTTTCAAGAATTCTTCATCCAAGTAAGTTATATCTCCTCAACAACATATTTCCTCAGTGTTTCTAGATTAAACACCTAATATTTTCCTTGACTGGATGAATATTCATGAGTTCTTTGATGAACACATGAATGTTCATTGAAGTTCATGAGTTCTGCGACGAACACTCATGAATGCTCATTGAAATCCATGAGTTTATGATGTTGGGGACGATCTCCCCGGATAATGGGGTTGACTTGGGCTTCTTGCCCATTTTAATGAATATCCCTCCAACGAAAACGTAGTTCGTTTTAGCGTATAGTCGAGGGCTTGGGTCGAGTTCGTCTCCCTTTCACTTGATCTGCGGTGGAAGGGTGAATTTGATAATGTAGAATTCACTATTTTCCCCTGCTTTTCAAGTATAATGGCGCACTTGGTCGAGGATGATATTAAGCCCGCCAACTATGAAGATGAACCACGTGTCGATGAGGACCCTTTGGCATGGGTCGCACCTGAGCCTCGAAATAAGAGGTCGTGCTTTTCTCATGACGCAATGGACGCGTCCAACTGTCCGGAGGTACGAGCGGAAGGGCCCCCTGCCAACTGGATCCTTCAAATTCCCCATCGCAACTGGAGAATCTCCTCGACGTATCTGGGAAAACATTTTCCCATGTATGAATTCACGTTTAAAGAGGTTGGGATGCGTTTTCCCTTCAATGATTTCCAAGTGGGGGGTTTTTAGTGGCTTCAATTGGCGCCCTCTCAACTTCACCCAAATGCACTGGAATTCATGCGAGCATTCGAGCTTGTCTGCCAGTATTTGAATATATGGGCCACTCATACCTTGTCATATTCTGGATCATGTAGTCTTCCTTGTAAAGGTGAGTCATAAACCAGAAATACAAAAACGGAATACATTAATTTAGAGTACCTCGTCTTTTTTCATACCGTGTATGAATTGTGTAATAAATGTCAGCAAGTAGAGAGGGAGTTGGATCTGTATTAAAAGTTTTTGTACCCCAAAACACACTGATAGCTGCAGGATCAATATAGTCTACAGTTCGTGGAAACAAGATAACACCGAATACAAGTAGTCCTAGAAAATCGACACAAGACTCTCATTCCTTGTTATTAGCTAGATCAAGAGCCTTAGTTTCTAAGTAACATCTCTTAATCCCTCGTATGTCTCCCCCTTTCTTGTAATTAAGGGATAATTCAAGATAAGGGATCTTTAAGCCTTCTGCTAGGATTTTGATGTCGATAGTTTGTCTGATACCCACATAAGCCTTCTCTTTAGAAAAATTCAAAATTTTATCCAATTCTTCCAAAGTTGGTGCCAACTGGCAATCTTGAAAGGTGAAGCATCTCAGCGGGGGGTCGTAAAACTGAATTAGAGCAGAAACAACATCCAACTGTACTTTTACTTTGGCCAAGTCTAGAATATCCCCATAGAGATGAGTGAACGTTTACAGATCCCTTTCAGATAATCTTTCTTTTACAGCCTTAATTTTTTTTACATCTGGTTTGATAGCATTGATGCGGACGAGTTGTTTCCCTTTGGTATTTATTTTCAAGTACTCACCAAAAACCTTTGATTTTTAAATATTATTTTTTTTACCCTGTGAATAAGACAAACAAAATAAAATAGAGAACAATGAATATATGAAATGTAAAGATGTATGAATGTATAAGTGTAGGGTTAAATCACAGAATTTGATGGATAGTAACCCTAGAAGGTAGGCTCTTAGCTTGGGATTATGGATATCTTACCCTCCCTATAAGGTGTCTTCCTTAAGGGTGTCATGAATAACACTAAAGGGAAAGGCACAAGGGCCTCCCTTAAGTGGAGCCTCCTTTCAGAATGAAACTTTTGTCTCTAAGTCATAAAAGGTCTCATCATGAGATTTTGTTTTAAAGGTTGTACAAAGATCCATAGGAGTCATTCCAAAGTTCTACTTCCCAAGAGGATGTCTCTTGAGAGGTATTCCTTTTGCATAATTCCACCGAATCTAGACGAAGTCGTCACATAAACTCATATGGGTGATGTATCCCCTTGGCTAATAGACGAGCCTTCTTTCTAAGGGTTTTTAAAAATATCTTTGCAAAAATTTAAATCCCGCCACAGATATAATAACATGAACAAAATGCAATAAGCAAGAATAGATGAATAATTAAATATAAAAAATTAAAACATTAAAAATAAAGAAAAACCCTAAACCCTAAAACTATAGGTAAGGCTACTAAACCTAGGGTTAAGTCCCCGGTAGAGTCGTCAGCTGTTGTAACTGGTTTTAAAATAAGAGTCGTCACCCTTAATTTTTATCCTAAGGAAGGGAATATAAAAGATAACCCTAAAAAGTTAGAGATTCTATATTTTTTGACTCGGTTTTATATGAAGGGAAGGTGTTAGGCACCCCTCATCTACCTTGTTCATAAGGATACTAGGGTTAGAAGCACAATTTTAGAAAATAAGGTTTTAATTTTTATTAGGGGAACTCGCCACGAGTTTAGTCGTATGACTACGTATCCTCTTATGAGGAATCATAGTCTCAATTCGTAGTTCGCAGTTGGTTTGTATTTTTTATGGGTTAAAAAATTATATTTGAATTTCCCGCATACTTAGTCTAGGTGTACGAATAGCGGAGATATTAGACGGAGTATGCAGTTGATTCCAATATACTTGTGACCCCTTTTGAAGAATAATTGTTGGATTAATTTAATTTACGAAAATAATGTGTCGTTGGTTAGGTATTTTTTAGTATATTAATTAAGAAAATTTTATAATTAAATGCATGATTTAAAGAAATAATTTAATGAAATAAAATATAAATAAATAAATAATTTAAAAAAACGCACGGGTGTGCAACTAATGTTAAGCTAGTAAAGAAGGGGGTTTTAATAGCATGGACCTGAATTCAGATATTGAATTCAGGCCCAAAATGCAAGGGGAGGTACGTTCTTATTCTGCACAATAAAAATGGGGGTGTATAAAGCAGTAGGGCCCAAGTTCAGATTTTGGACTTGGCCCACTGGCATTAGGGGGTGCTATTTTCAACACAGCAACAAAAATAAAAAAGGCAGGGGTGCGGTTGGTAGTGGGCTCGGCCTAGAAGGGTTTGGGTTCATTTAGAACGCGTGTAAGTGAATGTGTGGTAATTATCATAGGCATGCGTTTTTGGATGTTTAATTGAGATCATGCGGTGATGGTTGAAGGTTCATGGTAATGACCATTTGGTCAATTTTATCTATTTTAACGTAGGTTACTTTTTCCTTTCTATGATATTTGCTTGACCAAGCCTTTTCAGCTTTCAATTGTTTGACTTGTCAAACTTTATCCGCTAGTTGGGCCATGTCTATTAAATAATAGGTGTCTAACTTCTTCCTGATGGAATAGTTCAAACACCCTGCGGCCAGTTCGACTAATTCATGTTCACGCACTTGAGTGAAGCACTTTTCCTTCAATACCCTAAACCTATTAAGGTAATCATCTATTGATTCGTCCACCTTTTGTATCGTACTAGATAACTCTTCAAGGCTAATCTCGGACTTTCCCATGTAAAATTGTTCATGGAATACCCTCTCTAGTTGATTCCAACTACATATGGAACATGGGGGTAAGGTGATAAATATGTCAAATAATTTTTATTCATGGAATTTGGGAATAATTTCTTCTTCAAATTCTCATTATTGGCTATGTCTCCCGCCTCTAACTTATACCGCGTGTGATACGGTGGGAGAACTGACTTGAAGCTTTGCGTTTGTATTCGCACTTGTTCGGTTTAGCAAGAGTCGCCACCGACTTTTTATTTATCCTAAGGAAAGGTCAAAAAGCACAGGAAAGACCTTTGAGATGTTTTCGTGGGTTCGGGGGGTAGATTATGAAAAGGGAAGGTGCTAGCACCCTTTTCATCCATGGTTATCCATGGGCTCTTAGTTACTTGTTTTAGATCACTTGCCTTTGCTTTTCGATTTGTGTGAAATGGTGCTTTGTGTGTGTGGTTTTGAAAATGTTTTGAAAAAGATGCCTTGTCTAGGCAACCATTGTAACAATTCTTTACTCGAATGTTTTACAAAGGTGTTTGTCTTTTTGAAAAGATGTTTCAATGTTTTGAAAGTTTGTTTTGAAATTGTGTGGAGATGTGTGTTTGAAAAATGGCAAGTGTGTTTTGCAAGTTTGATCAAGTAACTAAGAGTTGTCTACCCTATTTTACTCAAAGATCTTTCTTATGCTTTTTAACCCTTTTAACAGTGTTGTTTCACCATTGTATTTGGTGAACAACCTTGTGTTAGGATGTTAACGGGACGGGCGCGGGTCATCGTATACAATCATTGAAGGCAACTTGTGAGACGCTCTAGCAATTTTGTAAGGGACGAGATCGTTTTACTGAAGGCAACATCGAGGGTCATCGAGGGACTAACGATCTTTGTTTATCGAAGGGACGTTTGCTAGAGTGTCTCATACTCGAGGGACATGATTGCATTTTCCGAGGCAACAGGCGAGGTTACCCTAGAGGTGCAAGTGTGAATGGTGTATTGATTTTCATGCTTTTTGTCTTGTGTTAGGTTATCTAGCGGTTGATTTTGAATCTTCGCATACAAACCCTAATTACTATACAGTATATAGAAAGCGATAAATTGCGGGAATTTAAAGTCTAAGCTATTACAAATAAGCATCCGGGGATGGGGGTACAAATGTTTACAAATGGGGATGAGTCTTATCAGGATAGTAGTGTCCAAATATGATTTACAACCAAATCGAATCGTTGCATTCTCAATATAAGATATAACAATGTATAAGAATAAAAGAGAATCAAAAGTATTTGTGAGATGTATATGATTATTTACAAATGATGCAAGTTAAGTATTACTATTTATTTTTATGTTTTTGTGTTAATCATATATAAACAAAAGGTTTAATAATAATAAAAAAAAAAGGAAATATCTAACCTTAAAAAAATCTATTTTTTGATGTATTTTTTACTAATGTTTTATATACAAGGTTTAATTTAAACAAAAAAAGATTTTAATAAAAGAAAAATTGTTTAAACTCAATAAACCTAAGATTTACATATTTTTGTAAAAGGTAATAAACATTAAGAAAAGTTTTGTACAAAAATAATATATTGTTTTTCTTATCAAAATAAGTTATATAAAAAGAAAGGGAAATAATATGATAAAAATAAAAAAAAAGATTGATTTGTAAATATAAAAAGGAGTTAAATGGGCCTTGGGAGGTGTTTGGCCCAAAGAAAAAAATGAAACAGATCCACAAAGGGGGGTGTAGGCGCCAGTTTTATGATTGGGCTTAAGGTTTAATGGGGCAGAGGCCCAGCTGCGCTTGATAATGTTTTTGTTAGGGTTGGAATTAGTTTTGTTCAGAACCTAGGGTTACAGTTTTGAACGAACGGCTTCGTTTCTCTTCTTCGCCTCTTCATCCTTCTCCACCATGGCTTCTGATGCTCACTTCTCCTCGCCTCAGGCTACTAGGCGCCATCTCCACTCTCCTCCCTCCATGGTCGTACCCAGGCGGTGATAAAAGGTAACGATTCATCAGTTTTTCGTCTTCGTGTTTTAGGGCTTTAGATTCTTATTCTTGCATGTTATTAACCTTGGACACGTTTTGATCTTCTGTGTTGTCTATGTTTGTGTGAGGTGTAAAAAAGAAAAGGGAAGGAGAATTTATACCTTGGTTCTGCTTTTTGGAAAGGAGGAGGAGAACTTGGATAGGAGGCGTCTCAGGCGGCCAAGGCGAGGGAGTATGATGACGAGAGCTTGCTGGTAACCTGGTAACCTCGTATCTTTCTTTTGAATGGTTTTGTGATGAATATCTGAAAACCCTAGGATAGCTGAGTTCTTCTCTTCTTTTCTTCTGATTGCTGGCCTCTGAGTATTTGAATGCTTGTTCTGAGGGCTTTTGGCTTTGCTTTTTTTTCAATGATGATGATATTGAATCTGAGAATGTGAATGCTTCAGTGTTTTTTGCTTCTGACTTCTTCTTTTTCTCTTGATGCTGTTGACTTCCAATGATGATGATGAGTTCTGAGATTTGGATTTGTTTAGCCTATTGTTATGCTTCTGAGTTGCTGATATATTCTTCCTCTCTTTTGCTTGGTTAGTCTTCCAATGATGAATTTGATTCTGAGGGTGGTTGTTGGTTTGGCAGTGAAATAGGTTTTGATAGGCTTGCTTTTTATTGCTTGTTGTACAGGCAGGCTTCAGGGCTTTGGCTTATGTTTTATACAGGTTGATATGTTTTGGTTTTTAGGCAGTTTTGAAGCAGTTTGAGGCAAGCCTGAGGTGGTTTGGTTTTTGTAGCAGGTTTGAAGTTTGGTGCTTTATGCAGGCCTGTATGCTTGCTTATTGTGCAGTTAGCTTCAGGTTGTATGCAGGCTGGGGGTTTATCAGTTTGCTTGCCTGTTTAAGGCAGACTTTGATAGGCTTCAAGGTTTTGGTTGTTTTTTAACACAGGTTTGAGGTTGGTGTTTTAGCAGGTTTGAAAATCTGCTAGCTTGAAGGGTTTGCTGGTAACAGGCTTGCTTGGTTTTGTAAGTTTGTTTCTGTAACAGGTTTGTGAGTTTTGCTTGCTTGAGGGCAGGTTAGGCTGTGCTTGCTTGAAGGCTTATTGTGGTTACAGGCAGGATGTCCTTGTGTTTTTCTATGTGTGTTCTGCCTTTTCTTTGACAATTTGGTTTGTTATATTTATTTATCTCTAAGCCTGCCTGAAAAACTGTAAGCCTATACTTTTTTACTCTCTTTCTCTCTCTCTCCAGAAAGCATATCTTTGCTTAGAATATCTTTCTTTTTTCTGAAAAGGTTTTGGCCAGAAAATGATGAAAAATGTATTTTTACAAGCTTGCTTGCACTTTGTCTTTCCTCTGCATATCTTCTTACCTCCAGATTTTCTGCATTGCTTTTGTGTACTTGTTGACAGCTTTATTGAAAGCTTCTTTGACAGCTTGGTTGACATCTCTTTTTGACAGTTTTGTTGACAGCTTTGCACTTGTGACTTAGTTTTCCCATTTTGACAATTTGGTTTTCCTAGTTTGATAATGCAATTCAGTTTGGATTTATGCAGCTTGCTTGGCATTTTTCTTAATTGATTCATGTGCTTGTAAACATTTTATTTCTCTCTTTGTGAACCAAGAAGAGACATCTTCTTGCGATTTGCAGAGAGGATGAACAAACTGATTCCGGCCAAAAACCTTTAATGATGAGTTTTAATCATCTGTCTGAGAATGCCTTTTTAAATTCATCTGCATTTGACTTCTCTTTTTCTGGATTTGCAGGTGAATATTAATTGGGGCAAGGGAAGCAACAATAGAAGATGAAGATTTCAAGCAATTTAGGATATAGATTTAATTTCTATTCAATTATTTGTAATAAACATCATTGTAAATATTGTAAATAAATTTACAATATCCCAATAACACTTGTAACAATAATTAAAAAATAAATAAAACCTTTTTGTCAGATAATTCTTTAATTTACACTGTTTATTTATTTATTTAAATCTCTTGAATTAAAACGATTGGAAATACATTACAATTATTTTAACTTAGATAAAATAAATAATTAATAAACATTGTAGTCTTGCAACTTCGCATTAACCAACAATACGCCCGACATTCCAAATAACCAATAGCATTACACAGTCAAACAAACAAACGTCCATACGTCTTTCACTTCACTGATTAACCCAACACTTCAAACTCTCGATCAGAAGCCTCAACCCATATCCCATATGTTTAGACTTTGAGAAACAAACAGAAATCTTGAATAAACGTCAAAACCATGTGACAGTCAATTAAGACACTGTGGATTCAAATTCTTCTGGAAATGCGCGTGCAAACCCTAATTCTTGATTTATCGTCAAAGAAGCGTCCGCCTGATCAAATCCTGAGCCAAACTCAACCAAATCACTAAAGACCCTAATAATCTGCTTGGGCTGATTCAAAAGTTAATGGAAACCCTAATTTTGTTTGACTGATAAGAAAAGTATGTTTGATTGATTCTTGAGCCAAATTGAAAAATCAGGAAAAGCCCGAAGCTGTGATTTCTTGTGGAAAAGGGAGGGAAAATTTTGGGGTACAACAGTTGCCCCTGTTCAATCTTCTTGAACCTGAAGAGTTAGATTGGCAGGTTTGCCTTTCACGACTCGAGGGTAAAAGGAGATTGGACACTAGAGTACCCGAAAAATTTGCACTAGTCAAAGCGTAGTTTGAGGGAATGGGCTTAAAGATGCCATTTGGAGATGGGCTTAAAGATGCCATCTGGAGATGTGACATAATCTTGTCGGGGGATGGGCTTAGAGATACCATCTGGAAATTGTTGGTAGGAGGATGGGCTTACAGATGCCATTTGGAGATATGATGGATAGTTGTTAGAGATGGGCTTAAAGATGCCATCCAAGAATGATTGTTGAATTGTAATTTGGTAAGTTGAAAGAAGGAACCTGTGTAGGGTTTCCTGATGATTAGTCTGTGTAAAACTGCATCTTGGAAAGAGAAGGAACCGGTGTAGGGTTGCTTCATGATGAGTCCATGTGAAACTACATCTTGGATTTTGAGAAGGAACCGGTGTAGGGTTTCCTGATGATGAGTCCATGTAAAACTGCATCTGAAATTTTGAGAAGGAACCGGTGTAGGGTTACCTGATGATGAGTCTGTGTAAAACTGCATCTGAAATTTTGAGAAGGAACCGGTGTAGGGTTGCCTGATGATGAGTCTGTGTAAAACTGCATCTGAATAATTGTTAATGATAGCCTTTTATTCTTATCCTAAAAAGGAAAAAATGTTAGCTAAACACAAAGTTATGTTGCATGAAATGTATGATGCAATATATGTTATATCAATGTTTATGATATGAATGTAATGAATGTGCATGTAAGCTGATGAGCTGTCTTGCTGAGGATAGACGAATCTTGGATAATGGAATCTTTGACTGCTGCCGGGGAAAGTTAATCCTTGACTGCTGCTGGGGATTGAAAATCCTTTGATCATTGAAAATGAGAAATCCTGGGACCGCTGTTGGGGAATCAGGAGCTTGGGTTGTATGCCAATCTACTGGGGATTCTTGTCTTGAGGAGATCTTCACTGGAGAATATCTGAATACTCTGTGAGGAGCTGAGAATGAGAGTCTTCATTCTGCTTGGGGAATAGGAATTCTGTGGGGAATAGCCATACTATTGAAAAGTAGCTATCCTGTCGGAAAGTAAAACTCGGGACCCTGGGAAAAGCTTATTCATGTCTGGAAGAAGTTCAGGTTTTTTAGGTTGTATGCCACTTTGAGAATGAGAATCTTCATTCTGTTGGGGATATCAGGAGGTTGGGTGTATGCCAATCTACTGGGGTTTCAAGGATGAGAGTCTTCATTCTGTTAACGGTCAGAAATTGGGAGTATACCAATCTTCTGAGGTTTTAAGGATGAGAGTCTTCATTCTGGTAAGGGTCAGAAATTTGGAGTATACCAAACTTCTGAGGCTTCAAGGATGAGAATCTTCATTCTGTTAACGATCAGAAATTAGGAGTATACCAATCTTCTGAGGTTTTAAGGATGAGAGTCTTCATTCTGGTCAGAAATTGAGAGTATACCAATCTTCTGAGATTTCAAGGATGAGAATCTTCATTCTGTTAACGGTCAGAAATTGGGAGTATACCAATCTTCTGAGGTTTTAAGGATGAGAGTCTTCATTCTGGTAAGGGTCAGAAATTGGGAGTATACCAATCTTCTGAGGCTTCAAGGATGAGAATCTTCATTCTGTTAATGGTCAGAAATTGGGATTATACCAATCTTCTGAGGTTTTAAGGATGAGAGTCTTCATTCTGTTAACGGTCAGAAATTGGGAGTATACCAATCTTTTGAGGTTTTAAGGATGAGATTCTTCATTCTTGAGAAAAACAGATTTTTTAGGAGCTTCATTTGTCCATTATCTTGTTGGTGGTTGTAACTTCCAGCAGGTGATGTAGGATTTTTTTTTTTTGATGATGACCGCAACTTCCAGAAGGAAATTTTGAACGCTCTTGAATTCCAGCAGGTGATGAAGGATTTTTTTTTTTGATGATGACTGCAACTTCTAGAAGGAAATTTTGAACGCTCTTGAATTCCAGCAGGTGATGAAGGAATTTTGATGACCTTGGTGATTGACATTCGAATGCCCCAAGTGATGATAACGGAGACCTGCCCCAGGTTAATCTGTAATTGAGAGATTTGTTGAAATCTTGATTGGACTGCCCCAGGTTAATTGAACTTTGAAAGATTTGTTGAAATCTTGACTGGACTGCCCCAGGTTAACTGAACTTTGAAAGATTTGTTGAAATCTTGACTGGACTGCCCCAGGTTAACTGAACTTCGATAGATCTGTTGAAACCTTGACTGGACTGCCCCAGGTGCGCTGGATAGTGACATGTCATGTCCCCTTGTTGATAGGATATTTGTCAATGGAAGTGTCATCCTTTTTGAAGTGATTTTGCTCACTGAGAGATCCTTCGTTCATCGGACATTCATTGTGTGAATTTCTCCGCTGTTAAACAAATTACCATGTGCAAACAACGATGTTCAAATAATGCAAAGTTTATGCTTGTCTCGAAGTTTTGAAAAATGCGTTTTTTAGCAGAAAACTTTTTATAAGACAATTTCAACACAAGATTTAGGGCCAAGCCTTACAGGAGTCAGGATACCTTTTGTAACAGTATGCTTTCGAACTAACCCATGCTTCAATTAGGACTTTTGAAGGGTTGTAATGTGGCCTGGTTCACGGTTTAAGAAACAAAAGATAAAGGCTCAAAGTATATTTGTACCCACCCGCTATTCGTGATGTCCTTCAATCCTAGACTCAGTTAATTGTGCGTCGCACTCTATTCGAGTTTGGAACGACTTTTTGGTGATGGTTCACACCAGTTGAATCTGTTGGAAGACAGTCATCATCATTTTTTTTTGCAGCATTTTTCATGTTGTTGAGGATTTGTAATGACCTCGTTCTTTTGATTTGTTATCCCTAACTTTTTCCTGACTGTTCTTGTTTTCAAGATTATAGTCAGCGGGATGCCCCAGATTTCTTAAGCCTCCTTTGTAGGTTTTGGCTCAGTGGGCTTTTCTCTTTTGAGAGGTAATGACTGCCTATGAGATAAGGAACCATCACTGTCCTTTGATTCCAAAGGAATGTTTTTTGATGTCGTTCATTGTATTACGAACTGAGAGTTGGCGACTTCAATGCGCATCTTTTTTGAATTAACTGAGAGACTACCCTGCCCCAGATTTAAATCAAAGGTTTCAATTTGTGTTTAAAACAGAAAACTCCTACTTCTTTGGCTCGAAGGGGTTGACTAGGGATTATCTTCCTTATAACTCCAGTGTCTGGGATTTGAAAGAAACGCATGTACATCATCAGCAAGGTCTGTTCAAAAGCATACTGTATGAGATCATGGTATTGTTTCGTCATCCTCCCTATAAAGGCTTGTAGCTTTTTATCAAGAGTTAAATATCATAAAGAAAGCATAAGAATAGTGAAAACAAATGGATGAATTCAAGACAAACATATGCAATGCATTAATGAAACAAAGTTTGACATTAATAGATAATTGTTTGATTAACAAAAGAAATTACAACTTGAAAATTCAAATGGAACAAAAGTCTCTCAGTTCGAGCTTTGTCATTTCAGGTGGAGAAACCCTTAACGGAAGATTTTCATCTCGCCATCTGGCATGAATTTCAGCACTCCATTGTCAATCAAGTCTTGGATCTTGTTCTTCAAGGCCCAACAGTCGTCGGTGTCATGTCCCAGACTATAGGAGTGGTATACACAAAATGCGTCAGGATGATAACTAGGAGCAGAGGTGTTGGGATCCCGGATAGGATCCCTTAAAGCAGTCAGATTGACTTCCAACAGGCGTTCCAGTATTAGAGATGATGGTATGTCAGTCTCAGTGAACTGTCTTCCAGACGTATTTTGCTTACGCCGATTACCCCGTTGACGCTGACGAGGTTGTTGATGGGCTTGTGACCCTGAAGCAAGTTGAGGAGCTTTTCCCTTGTCTTCTTGTCTCAAAGGGGGTTGAATGATGACTTGCTCTTCAACCTCAGATGTTTTCCCCACTTGGTTGTCCCGAAGCAATTTGTTAACGAGAACCCTGAGCTCCTCTTGTCTTTGAGCTAAGTCTTGAATGAGAGCCATCTGGCCCACCAGCTGTCCCATCATCTGGATATTCATTGTTGCCAGCTCAATCTGCAGTCCTTCCAACTGATCATTCCTGACACTGCCTGAATTCCCTAAGACCATGCCACTTGTGAGGAGAGTTTTTATCTCTTCTTGCCCCTGGGATAGGTTCAAGAACATCTCTTGAAGTTGAGCGTTTTGAGCCTGGATGCCCTTGATAGTCTGCTCCAGAGCCATCTCTACTGAAATAAACAGTAGGAGAATAAGGAAACCTGAAAAGGAAAACCTATTATGATGCAATGCATGATATGTGGATGCATGTTTTCAAGAATCTCTTGGGGTAAATACAAGAAAAATGTTAGAGGTTGAACTTCGATCAACATCTTTGATTGGAGAACTTTGTAATGGTGGATGTCTTTCCACGAGAATCAAGCTCACCATGTCAAGTGGGTCATAGCCCCTGATTCAAGTTGTTGCACTTGATCTTTGATGGCATTTGTTTAGAGGAGAAAACCTCTTGCCCGTCTGGTTCAACGTGATCCTGCCTCAAAAGACCCTCGAGATCCTTGAAATGGTTATTGAAAATGCTATGGTATGATGTTATGTACATGTATGAAAAAGCAAGTAAGTGTTATATACAGGTAACCATATTCACACAGAATAAACAAGTCCTTAGGTTTAGGCTTGCATGGGGTTTGTAGGTAAGTACCCTCTTGAAGTTAGTTGGCTCAACCTGTCCTAGAATAGAAACCGGGTTCTAAGGAGTTCAATATCATTGGATTATTTTCTATGTTCATTGTTTTGGTTTAGCCACTTAACTGGCGACCAAAATATTCCAAGAAAACAACCCTCAATGAGTGTAGTATCGAGTATCTACCAACTTCGGACTGCACCAAAGTCGGTCATCTCACTACCCCTAAAAAGGCCAAGATGGTCAATTAAGGTTCTAAGAGTTCGTTAGTGCTTCATGACATCACTCAGCGGCCCCGTATTCTCCTTGACTACTCAAGGGCTACCGGTACTCACAAATATGTCACACTAACATAGCTACTGCTTCAACCGTGTCGGTATACCCCGCACAGTTCCCTCACAGTTTATTGCTATTTACCTAAGAAGGTGCCCCCAAATCCGGGTGTAGGATTTATAGCAAACCCAAACAAGGAACCCAAAAAAGTAAAGCAATCAAAGCAAGTATGTAAAGGTGATCTAAAACCCTAAGGTAACCCAACTTTTTAGAAAACTCCCCAGCAGAGTCGCCAGTTCTGTGATACGGTGGGAGAACTGACTTGAGGCTTTGCGTTTGTATTCGCACTTGTTCGGTTTAGCAAGAGTAGCCGCCGACTTTTTATTTATCCTAAGGAAAGGTCAAAAAGCACAGGAAAGACCTTTGAGATGTTTTCGTGGGTTCGGGGGGTAGATTATGAAAAGGGAAGGTGCTAGTACCCTTTTCATCCATGGTTATCCATGGGCTCTTAGTTACTTGTTTTAGATCACTTGCCTTTGCTTTTCGATTTGTGTGAAATGGTGCTTTGTGTGTGTGGTTTTGAAAATGTTTTGAAAAATATGCCTTGTCTAGGCAACCATTGTAACAATTCTTTACTCGAATGTTTTACAAAGGTGTTTGTCTTTTTGAAAAGATGTTTCAATGTTTTGAAAGTTTGTTTTGAAATTGTGTGGAGATGTGTGTTTGAAAAATGGCAAGTGTGTTTTGCAAGTTTGATCAAGTAACTAAGAGTTGTCTACCCTATTTTACTCAAAGATCTTTCTTATGCTTTTTAACCCTTTTAACAGTGTTGTTTCACCATTGTATTTGGTGAACAACCTTGTGTTAGGATGTTAACGGGACGAGCGCGGGTCATCGTATACAATCATTAAAGGCAACTTGTGAGACGCTCTAGCAATTTTGTAAGGGACGAGATCGTTTTACCGAAGGCAACATCGAGGGTCATCGAGGGACTAACGATCTTTGTTTATCGAAGGGACGTTTGCTAGAGTGTCTCATACTCGAGGGACATGATTGCATTTTCCGAGGCAACAGGCGAGGTTACCCTAGAGGTGCAAGTGTGAATGGTGTATTGATTTTCATGCTTTTTGTCTTGTGTTAGGTTATCTAGCGGTTGATTTTGAATCTTCGCATATAAACCCTAATTACTATACAGTATATAGAAAGCGATAAATTGCGGGAATTTAAAGTCTAAGCTATTACAAATAAGTATCCGGGGATGGGGGTACAAATGTTTACAAATGGGGATGAGTCTTATCAGGATAGTAGTGTCCAAATATGATTTACAACCAAATCGAATCATTGCATTCTCAATATAAGATATAACAATGTATAAGAATAAAAGAGAATCAAAAGTATTTGTGAGATGTATATGATTATTTACAAATGATGCAAGTTAAGTATTACTATTTATTTTTATGTTTTTGTGTTAATCATATATAAACAAAAGGTTTAATAATAATAAAAAAAAGGAAATATCTAACCTTAAAAAAATCTATTTTTTGATGTATTTTTTACTAATGTTTTATATACAAGGTTTAATTTAAACAAAAAAAAGGTTTTAATAAAATAAAAATTGTTTAAACTCAATAAACCTAAGATTTACATATTTTTGTAAAAGGTAATAAACATTAAGAAAAGTTTTGTACAAAAATAATATATTGTTTTTCTTATCAAAATAAGTTATATAAAAAGAAAGGGAAATAATATGATAAAAATAAAAAAGATTGATTTGTAAATATAAAAAGGAGTTAAATGGGCCTTGGGAGGTGTTTGGCCCAAAGAATAAAATGAAACAGATCCACAAAGGGGGGTGTAGGCGCCAGTTTTATGATTGGGCTTAAGGTTTAATGGGGCAGAGGCCCAGCTGCGCTTGATAATGTTTTTGTTAGGGTTGGAATTAGTTTTGTTCAGAACCTAGGGTTACAGTTTTGAACGAACGGCGCCGCTTCTCTTCTTCGCCTCTTCATCCTTCTCCACCATGGCTTCTGATGCTCGCTTCTCCTTGCCTCAGGCTACCAGGCGCCATCTCCACTCTCCTCCCTCCATGGTCGTACCCAGGCGGTGATAAAAGGTAACGATTTCTCAGTTTTTCGTCTTCGTGTTTTAGGGCTTTGGATTCTTATTCTTGCATGTTATTAACCTTGGACACGTTTTGATCTTCTGTGTTGTCTATGTTTGTGTGAGGTGTAAAAAAGAAAAGGGAAGGAGAATTTATACCTTGGTTCTGCTTTTTGGAAAGGAGGAGGAGAACTTGGATAGGAGGTGTCTCAGGCTGCCAAGGCGAGGGAGTATGATGACGAGAGCTTGCTGGTAACCTGGTAACCTCGTATCTTTCTTTTGAATGGTTTTGTGATGAATATCTGAAAACCCTAGGATAGCTGAGTTCCTCTCTTCTTTTCTTCTTATTGCTGGCCTCTGAGTATTTGAATGCTTGTTCTGAGGGCTTTTGGCTTTGCTTTTTTTTTAATGATGATGATATTGAATCTGAGAATGTGAATGCTTCAGTGTTTTTTGCTTCTGACTTCTTATTTTTCTCTTGATGTTGTTGACTTCCAATGATGATGATGAGTTCTGAGATTTGGATTTGTTTAGCCTATTGTTATGCTTCTGAGTTGCTGATATGTTCTTCCTCTCTTTTGCTTAGTTAGTCTTCCAATGATGAATTTGATTCTGAGGGTGGTTGTTGGTTTGGTAGTGAAACAAGTTTTGACAGGCTTGCGTTTTATTGCTTGTTGTACAGGCAGGCTTCAGGGCTTTGGCTTATGTTTTATACAGGTTGATATGTTTTGGTTTTTAGGCAGTTTTGAAGCAGTTTGAGGCAAGCCTGAGGTGGTTTGGTTTTTGTAGCAGGTTTGAAGTTTGGTGCTTTATGCAGGCTTGTATGCTTGCTTATTGTGCAGTTGGCTTCAGGTTGTATGTAGGCTGGGGGTTTATCAGTTTGCTTGCCTGTTTAAGGCAGGCTTTGATAGGCTTCAAGGTTTTGGTTATTTTTTAACACAGGTTTGAGGTTGGTGTTTTAGCAGGTTTGAAGATCTGCTAGCTTGAAGGGTTTGCTGGTAACAGGCTTGCTTGGTTTTGTAAGTTTGTTTCTGTAACAGGTTTGTGAGTTTTGCTTGCTTGAGGGCAGGTTAGGATGTGCTTGCTTGAAGGCTTATTGTGGTTACAGGCAGGATGTCCTTGTGTTTTTCTATGTGTGTTCTTCCTTTTCTTTGACAATTTGGTTTGTTATATTTATTTATCTCTAAGCCTGCCTGAAAAACTGTAAGCCTCTACTTTTTTACTCTCTTTCTCTCTCTCCAGAAAGCATATCTTTGCTTAGAATATCTTTCTTTTTTCTGAAAAGGTTTTGGCCAGAAAATGATGAAAAATGTATTTTTACAAGCTTGCTTGCACTTTGTCTTTCCTCTGCATATCTTCTTACCTCCAGATTTTCTGCATTGCTTTTGTGTACTTGTTGACAGCTTTATTGAAAGCTTCTTTGACAGCTTGGTTGACATCTCTTTTTGATAGTTTTGTTGACAGCTTTGCACTTGTGACTTAGTTTGCCCATTTTGACAATTTGGTTTTCCTAGTTTGATAATGCAATTCAGTTTGGATTTATGCAGCTTGCTTGGCATTTTGCTTAATTGATTCATGTGCTTGTAAACATTTTATTTCTCTCTTTGTGAACCAAGAAGAGACATCTTCTTGCGATTTGCAGAGAGGACGAACAAACTGATTCCGGCCAAAACCTTTAATGATGAGTTTTAATTATATGTCTGAGAATGCCTTTTTAAATTCATCTGCATTTGACTTCTCTTTTTCTGGCTTTGCAGGTGAATATTAATTGGGGCAAGGGAAGCAACAGTAAAAGATGAAGATTTCAAGCAATTTAGGATATATATTTAATTTCTATTCAAATATTTGTAATAAACATCATTGTAAATATTGTAAATAAATTTACAATATCCCAATAACACTTGTAACAATAATTAAAAAATAAATAAAACCTTTTTGTCAGATAATTCTTTAATTTACACTATTTATTTATTTATTTAAATCTCTTGAATTAAAACGACTGGAAATGCATTCCAATTATTTTAACTTAGATAAAATAAATAATTAATAAACATTGTAGTCTTGCAACTTCGCATTAACCAACAATACGCCCGACATTCCAAATAACCAATAACATTGCACAGTAAAACAAACAAACGTCCATACGTCTTTCACTTCACTGATTAACCCAACACTTCAAACTCTCGATCAGAAGCCTCAACCCATATCCCAGATGTTTAGACTTTGAGAAAAAAACAGAAATCTTGAACAAACGTCAAAACCATGTGACAGTCAATTAAGACACTGTGGATTCAAATTCTTCTGGAAATGCGCGTGCAAACCCTAATTCTTGATTTATCGTCAAAGAAGCGGTCGCCTGATCAAATCCTGAGCCAAACTCAACCAAATCACTAAAGACCCTAATAATCTGCTTGGGCTGATTCAAAAGTTAATGGAAACCCTAATTTTGTTTGACTGATAAGAAAAGTCTGTTTGATCGATTCTTGAGCCAATTTGAAAAATCAGGAAAAGCCCGAAGCTGTGATTTCTTGTGGAAAAGGGAGGGAAAATTTTGGGGTACAACACCGCGTCACATGTTCGACGATGGACTCGTTAGTATCCCCTGCAAACTTAGTGAACTTAGGGATTTTCAACCCCTTGGTAGTTCAGTCGGCAATACATAATCAGACAATGCATAGACAAAATTTAGCCTATACAAACCGACATTGAGGCCATTATGGGTCAAAATTTGTTCGACCACGTTGGCTATGTTGTTTTGCCCCCCAAAATTATTTTGTTGGACATTTCTAATAACCTGGTCTGCATCTTGATTCCTATGCACTAAAACCAACTCTTGGTCATTTCAACCTCCATCACTCCTAACTACTCTTGGAGGGGGTGCTTCGATATGTTAGGGTACAACTAGTTGTTGCCCTTGATTATTAGTTATCCCTATATTATTCAGGACTTCAAAAGTTTGATCAGACCCCAGATTCTGAACTTGGGGTATTAGTTGAAGAGGAACTTCGGGTGCGCCAAATAAATTTTCTATTCATCCCATTTATTAGGACAATTGTTGATAGTTATGGTTAGTGTTTTGAATCAAGGGATTAAACACATTGCCAATTTGCTATTTTGACCATTTCATGGTTTCTCTCATCCATCAGTTTCCTTACAAATTAGAAGGAACTAGTGGTTAATGTTGGCATGACTTGAGGTTATGCCACTTGACCAGGGTTGCTTATTGTAGATCTTGATGTTAAGTATGCATTAATAAGGGACATGGCTTCCATAAAATTATTTGCATACGTCGATGCAGTGGGTGTAGGCATGCCATCATTGCAGTTGGCATGCCATAAGGTTGTTCTTTACCTCCGAGGGGTAGCAAAAAATTCAAGGAAATATAAGGCCTTTGGTCTCCTAAATTTTGTGTAACCCTGGGGGTGGTTGGAACACTAGAAACTTGAGGTGGTGGCACCACCACTCCTGGAGATATAGTCGAGGTTGACATTGGGCTTGTCACAGTAGGGTTTTCCCCAAGAGAAGTTGAAGTTCATATATGATCGATTGTCTATTTGACTGGTTATTCTATGTCTGGATAATTATTTTAGGGAAGGTAATTGTTCTTTGGATGTGCCATTCCAGTGAGAGTTCTGAAGGTGGAGAAAAACACAAGAAGGGGGTGTTTGAATTGGGTTTTAAGAAAATATTCCCCTTTGAAAATTATTTGATTGAACTATGAAAGAATATAGAATGAAATAAAATATAAAAAGACACATTCAGTTATCCAGGTTCACAGTTAACTAGGCTACTCATGTCCACCCTCCTTAAGTAATTTTTCCTTCAACAAAGACTTAATCCACTATAAGAAAATCATGATTAAAATCCACAATTAGTACAATCAACCTTGTTGATACCCTTAACAAGTTCATTTTATCCTTACTTCCATTTCTGCTAAGACCGCAGTCTAAGCCTTCTTAAGAATCCTGACTCAATTGAGTCTCTTAAGGAACACCATAATGATATGTTTAGTGATCTCCACAAGATATAACGATCATTGACCCACCTAGAATCTGACCAACCTGGTCTCCTAGAAAGGATTTCATCCACGATGATTGCAGCCACTCGTCTTCTCAAGTCTTCTGATCTTCACTCGATCACTTGAGGAACCACCAGTTCTAAACAAAATTGTTTTTCTGGAGATAACATTAGTGCTTCTTATCAAGCGGATTACTCCTAGTTTAAGTAAATATTGTTTTACAAAATTATGAGCAACAACTCTTGTGTACAAACAATTTACATGAAGATTCTTAAGAAATAACACAATATGAGCAACAACTTTTATGTTTTACATTGTTTCTACAAAGATGAATGCATCTAAATTGAGTGCATCATCTTGTAGTCTTCTTGTCTTCATCTTCTTTATTGAGAAAGATATGAGCAATAACTCCTTGCTTCTTACTAATTTTACCAACATGTATATGATGGAAGTTTGAGTAGCATCTTGTAGAATTCTTCTTCTTCATATTCTTTCTTCATTAAGAAAGATATGAGCAACAACTCCTTGCTTTTTCATTTCATCTCTTCAACATTGTGAATATTTACTATTAAGAGCGGAAACGTTGTTTGGACTTATACATTGTCTTCTTTGCCAATATCTTCGTCACTTTGAATTTGAAGTTTTAGTCTTCTTATATAGCCTTCATATGAAAAGAGTCATTTTAAGGATAGAGAAGTCTTTTCTCCTTCCAACAGTTGATTCCAAACGGATATATTCAAGAGAGGTTTGAATAGTACGAAATGTCACTTTCCTAGACCTACTACTTGCAGTGGTTAACGTACGACAGTAGGAGAACAACTTCTTTGAATAGTACAACCAATATTATGATAGTGGAATTTGTGGTGTATTGTATTCTTCTTAACTAAGTTTCTTGATCTTTATCTTCTAATGATGTACTTCTGATTCTGAAGTATTAAGCTTGGAAGATATTAATCACTTGTCTTCGTTCTTTTGATGATCGACTAATGAGTATTTCATAAACTACTTTGTTGTTGTAGCGCAGGAACACTAGAGCGGTCATAACCAAATCTTATCTTCAAAATTATGGGCAGCAGCCTATCTGAAACATAACTTTTCTTCTGATCTAGAACTACTCTTTGAAGGCATATTTCTTTTTTGATCTGAGAGATGAATATTGTGTTAAGGAGATGTTTCATTTAAGATTCTTTCAATAGTGGATTCTTGTTTTCAGAATGATCGACAACAGCCTATCTGAAACAACAAGTCATGAAATTGTACTTGAAAGCTTTTCTGATGAAGATATCAAAATCTTTTCTGATGATGGATCTTGAAATTAGATATTATGACAACAGCCTATATGATTCTAAAGTATTTGAATTCTTGAGCTTTGATTATTTTCTTCTTATTGGATTGTTTATGGTATGAGGAGTGGTATTGATCCAAAGGATTCTTCTTTGTTGTAGAGTCATAGTCTTTCAGATATTTGAACATTGTCTTCAGATAAATAAGCAACAGCTTATCTGATGAACAATTTCTTCTTTAAGTGAAAGCTCTTGTGATTTACTTTGTCTTGACCTTGTCTTAATTCTTAATAATCAGCTTTTCTAAGATGCATATCTTATGTATGATTTCTGAAGCAACAACTTATATCAGTACATCTGATTTTGACGTTGAGTTCTTTCTTTCTGATCCCTTGAATTTTGATCTTTGGATTGAGCTGAAAGCAACAGCTTATTGTCAGCTACATCTTTGTTGTTTGATCATGAATTCCTTTATTTCTTTGGTTGGAAGCGTATATGTTTTCTGATATAAGAGTGAGGCTTTCTTGAGAACATACTTGATTTCCTTTCTGGTGAATATTCAACATTCCATAGAACTGTTGATGTTTCTATATAAATGGTCTCAATAGTTCTTCTGTTTAGTACATTGGTTCTTCTGATGATATTTGTCTTCTTGTAGATATTACTTCTGTTGAGTAAATTGGCTTGAGAAGATATCATCCTTTGATCTTGTCTTCTGGTGAACTTTGAGATGTTGATTAGAAATGAGCTCGTAAGATCTTTCTTTCTTTAATCATTTCTTCTGGTGGAATATTTTTTATGTTGAATTAAGGTGTGTATTCCATGAATTTCTCCGAGCCTTCGGAATCTTGACTTTGTCTTCAGATACATGAGCATCAATTCTTCTGATGAGCAAATCTTGACTTCTGATCTTGGAGTAGAAGCTTTCTCTATATGTGTTCAGAATCTTGACTTTGTCTTTAGAATCATAAGCAACAACTCTTTTAATGAACTAATCTTGACTTCTAATCTTCTTCGTTGGAATCTTTTTTCTTTTCTCCTCTTGATTTCTGATCTTGAAGCAACAGCTTATCATAAATTCTTTCTTCTTGGAAACACATTGAGATTCTTTTCTTGTCAAACATTCAGCATTCCATAAAACTACGGATGCTTCATTATAAACATAACTCAATGGTTCTTCTTCTGAGTGGTGAAGTGATTTTGATGATATCTTGATTAAGACTATACAAAATACTAACAATGTATCTGCACACTCAATGAAACCATTAGAACTAAAATTATTCAGCATAAAATATATGCTTGTTATCATCAAAACTTAGAGTTTAAACATAGATACAAATCTTGTGCTTACAAGTTCTACCACTTATCATATGCATAAAAATCCAGACATTGAAAAAAATTTCTCATTTAAATAAACAAAATCTATGGTAAACGTGACACTTTTCTTACTGAATGTTATAATTTTGCACAAAAGGGTCCTATCAGATGTGCAAATTTGTTTACTGGTGTTTTTAGTAAACAATCACGAATTTAATTCACTTAAGAGATTAACTCGAAAAATCTCAAAGACAATTTGTGCAAAGAAAAGATAGTGAGAAAAGTGTGTGCCTTAGGTTTAGAATATTTGAATAGTAAACAAATGGATGCAGATAATATACTTTGGATAAAGATCATAGACGAGACACAAAATAAATGAAGTAAATGATATTTAATATAAATGCTTTGAATATAAAAGATTTGCATAAAGCTTACAGAGTGGACGCATACTCACATTTCTCACAAATTGTTTCACTCGATAACTTGGGTACTTAGTTTTATAGAGAATCAATGAGGATTGTGACCCCTATTAAACATGCATTATATACTACTATAAAGATAATCGTCGCCAACGGTTCAATCCTATTGATTTGACACATAATCTACTATTTAGGCTTTCATGCTCTAACTTCTTACACACGTCTTCAAGGATAAAACTACTGAAAAATCAAGTATAATGCTAATAGTTGCATTGATAACTGCCTCAAACTTCCCAACTACCTTTTTCGAGAGTCTTTGATCAAACTCCACAGTGTTGAGTCATCTCCACGTCACAAAGTCTTTGAACTTGAGAATATCCTAAGTCCCTAATATGTAGTAAATGTGTCGCTTCGACATCGTGATGATGGTTTTCCTTATGTAATCCTTTTCGAGATTTTGGATATATTTTGAAGAGAGAATGATCATAATCTTATGGGTTTGTTCTTGAGATTCTTCTAAACTATGCCTGCCACGATAGTCAAACTACTTAGTCGACATGGTTAATACGTCGAAGTTTTTAGTTGAGACTTCTTGACACTTAACATTTTCAACGTAGCTATTAGCATTCTTTATTGACTTTTTTTCAGCTAGAATTTCCAGGCTAACAAATTGACGATTAATATTTAGGTGAATTCCTCTTAGACGATAGTAAGCGAGAGGAGTATGAACATAGTCAGACACGACTCAATTGAATTTTTCTCAAGTCTACTGAAATATATCATAGACTCTAAAATTTTAGAGTCAGCCAAATATTGTATAACCAAATAGTTGAACATTACAATCATGTTTTGTGTTGAAGTTTCATTAATCATAAATGATGGGGATTGAGAAATCATGATCTAAAGAAAGTTGTGCACGTAGTGATATGGTCAATAAAAAATATCGTAAAATAGAAGATATTGAGTTAAACATGTGATATCACGACCACTCATTGGGAGATTCACGTATTACCTACATAAATAGTCAGTAAGACTAAACTTTCTCATATTTTTTTATTTAATTCAAAAGTATTTAATGTAGATGACTTATCTTCATAAATTTAACTTATCTTTTATATAAAATATTTAAAAAAAAATGTTTTATTTCATTATTTTTTAAATTAATATAAAATATTTACTTACTCTATGCTATTTACTCAATATTTTTAGAAACCGATGTAGTATTAACTTTGGTCATATATTATGATGAACCTTGAAGATGCTATGTCACAGCCTTTTTGGGAAAAGTTGAAAGAAGAGTAATTAAAGGCTAAAATGTCTCTTTTTATGGGATCATAATTATTTACCATCTTTACAAAAAAAAAAATAGATTTGTTGACTAAATCCAACTTAACCCTATTTCTTTTTCAAGCCACAGCTTCATTCATTTCACTGGATGAATGAACATGAAGTTAGGGAACAAAACAATATAGCAATAAAAAAACCACATCTTCTTATCATATTCTTTTTATTATCCCTTTTTCTTCTTCTTAATCAATCAATAATATTGTCACACATATTCTGGTAAGATTCATCATTCTTTTCTATCTTTCTTGTTATAGTCACATTGTTCATTCTTTACTCTTTGTTCATGTATATCTATCTATGTTTGTTCATGTGTGTATAATTCAAATACAATAGAATAATATAGCTCAAATTATTTGAGGAATGTTACATTCAAAGAGAGCATTAATATCTAGTGTAAATTTCACTATTAAAAAATTAGGTATGTACTTGTGTTCCCTTTTTAAGATAATTTTTTCTAGATTAACTACTACCTTTCTTCTAAATAAAATTTATAATATTAATATGGCAAAAATGAATGTAAGAATAGTTTAAGTAGAAAAGGAGGAAACTAATTATGATGTATCCAATATAGACAAGATGATAATATCTCTTTTAACTTAATTAGAAGTTTTGAGTTCGAATTTAGTCATGAAAATACGTCTGAAATTAAATATCTAGAAAGAAAACTTGTTATTCATCATGGTCATTCCGAAACAAAAGGTTAGTCTTGCCCATAGAGAATACTTTGTTTATAACGGGCCGATATTAAAATGAGGGTGGAAAATATACTTAGTTGATTTGGGCATGTAGAGAGAAGACAGACATGTAAGTTATGTCAGATGGAGAAAAGCCAAACAATTAGAGGTAGAGAAAAACCTAAAAATACTATAAGAGAAGTTATTAAAAAATATCTCGATATTAACGATTTGAATAAAAACATAGTCATGAAAAAAATATTATGGCCAAAATTAATCTATATAGCCGATCTCGTATTAAGGCTTGATTTGTTATTGTTGTTAGAATAATAAACTAGTTACGCTCTCTATTAATTAATAAAATAACATGTAATATTGTAGCATCTAAATCTATTATATCAAACTAGTGAACATAATCTAATGTGAATTTGTTTATATGAAAAATTTGTGATCATAGGTTAAAAACTTAGAGAAAATGCCCAAGGAATACAATGGATCACCAAAGCATTATAATCAACTTGAATCCAAGAGAAATAGACTCACTTGGATTTTAGGTGTAAGTGGATTATGTATTTTGTCCTATGTAATGGGTGCATGGAAAAATACAGGAACACCTAACCAATCTGATACATACTCAAAAGTAGATTGCAATGTTGGAACAAACACGGGCTCATCCTCGTCATCGTCTTCGTCTTCGTCTTCGTCGACTTTAGATTTTTCAAGTCATCATTCAATCGAAATAAATACTAATTCAGGGGTACCAGAGTTTCCATCATGTGACATGGTGTATAGCGAATACACACCATGTCAAGATCCAGCAAGAGGTAGAAAATTTGACAGAAACATGATGAAGTATAGAGAAAGACATTGTCCTTCAAAAGAAGAGCTTTTGTCTTGTCTTATACCTGCGCCGCCGAAATATAAGACTCCTTTTAAATGGCCTCAAAGTAGAGATTATGCTTGGTATGATAATATTCCACACAAGGAGCTTAGTATTGAGAAAGCTATTCAAAATTGGATTCAAGTTGAAGGCGATCGGTTTCGTTTCCCCGGTGGAGGTACCATGTTTCCTCGCGGAGCTGACGCGTATATTGATGATATTAATGAGCTTATTCCTCTTACTACCGGCAATATCAGAACTGCAATCGATACAGGATGTGGTGTAAGTTCTTTCATCTATATATTTATCTTATATTCAGAGCCGTCTTAAGTTTCTGAAAGTCTGTTTTATTTAGTTATGGTTTAACTGTGACAAGTTTTGGACTCTGTGTGGTAGTCTATCTAGCACGGCCTCAGAGACGACCATGCTTAGATTAAATGTTAAGATTATGTAAATGTTGATAACACTTTATATATCTATATGTGAATCTAATTGTAAAGGTGGCAAGTTGGGGTGCTTACCTATTGAAAAGGGACATTGTAGCAATGTCATTTGCACCAAGAGATACACATGAAGCTCAAGTTCAGTTTGCATTGGAGAGAGGTGTTCCTGCTATGATTGGTATCATGGCTTCACAGAGACTTCCATATCCAGCAAGAGCTTTTGATATGGCTCATTGTTCTCGCTGCCTCATACCATGGAACCAATATGGTAGGTATTCATACTTCTCATGCCATTTTTGTTCGATAAACAATTTACAAAGTTTCAGACATGACACACATGTTTCGTCTGCGTCACACTAATTCTTTTCACATTTGTTTTCTGAAGTCTTGTAACTAGGGGTGTGGCATAACGGATCAGGCCCAAAGTTTTAGATTCTGACACACCTTGAACTATGTCTGTCCTATTCTGTTTTTTTTGCAGGCTTTTGCGGGACAGACATGTCCGTTTGTCACCCCTACTTTTAATACTCGCTAATCTTTGAAAAACTTGTAATTTTCAGAGATTTTTGATGTTTCGATAGAGATTTCGTCCTAACAAATTAGTGTCTTTCTTATAGTGTAATAAGAAAAGTTTTGCATTTTTGGCTAGTTGTTAATATGAATCTAATGGCCATGGCACAGATGGTATGTATTTGATTGAAGTGGATAGAGTCTTAAGGCCAGGTGGTTATTGGATTCTTTCTGGTCCACCAATCAGATGGAAGAAATATTGGACAGGTTGGGATAGAACACAAGAGGATTTGAAACAAGAACAAGATTCCATTGAGGAAGTTGCGAAACGCATATGTTGGAAGAAAGTTATCGAGAAAGACGACCTTTCCATTTGGCAAAAGCCTAAAAATCATCTCGAATGTGCGCAACTTAAACAAACTTATAAAACGCCGCACATTTGTCAGTCTGATAATCCCGATATGGCTTGGTAAGTACTCTTCATATCGTTATTACGTATTCATCTGTCACTAACGACTATTTTACAATTGTTTCTCGAGAGTTTGAACTCTATCGTCTATTGTGGTTATATACGATCAAACTCTTATCACTTAGTTGACATTTCATTTGATTGAAAAAGGTACCAAAACATGGAAAAGTGCATAACTCCATTACCAGAAGTTACCAGCTCAAGCAAAGTAGCTGGAGGAGAACTAGAAAAATGGCCAAAACGCGCGTTTACGGTCCCTCCAAGAATCGCGAGTGGTTCAATACCGAGCATCACTGCGGAGAAATTTCAAAAAGATAATGACTTATGGAAGGACAGAATGGCACATTACAAGCGTATTACTCCTATTGCTCAAGGAAGATATAGAAACATGATTGATATGAATGCTTATCTTGGTGGATTTGCAGCATCATTAATAAAGTTTCCAGTTTGGGTCATGAATGTTGTTCCATCAAATTCAGCTCATGATACTCTTGGTGCAATCTATGAAAGAGGTTTCATTGGTACTTATCATGATTGGTGTGAAGCTTTCTCAACTTATCCTAGAACTTATGATCTCATTCATGCAGCTGGTGTTTTTGGAATCTATCAAGATAGGTTGGTATTTTCAATTATCTAACTTTTTTCCTATTAGTCTAATTGCTAGAATGTCAAACCTTAAAATTGAATATGTGAGATGTTGCTGATTCAAATCCGCGCTCTTGCAACTGAATGTCTCTGCACAACTATCAGGATATTATATAATCTTTGGCTAATAATCTAATTACTAGAACTTTTAGCATTACTGTAATTAAATTAAATGTCTCTGCACAACTATCAGCTGAACTGGCTTAATAAGACATAATCTAACATTTTTTTGTCTAATAGTCTAATACTAGAATTTTACTATAAATGTCAAATCAACGTCTCTGTAATCGAATGTCTCTGCACAGCTACCACCTGAGCACATTATATAATCATTTCTATTATGTTTTATAATATAGGTGCAACATAAATGTGATACTATTGGAGATGGATAGAATACTAAGACCAGAAGGAACTGTGATATTCAGAGAAGGAGTAGAGCTTCTAACAAAGATTAAAAGTGTTACAGATGCAATGAAATGGAAGAGCAATATAATAGATCATGAAAGTGGACCCTTTAACCCAGAAAAGATTCTTATTGCTACCAAAACTTATTGGACTGGTGAAGTTAAAGATAATAGCAACTAATATACATAGTTTTTTTTTATTTTTTCATTTGCAGCTTAATTTTGTTCATATGTTTTGTTTCACTTACTTTACATTACTATTTTTGTTGCCTAATTTTGTATTGTAAAAGGCAAGGACATCATTAATGAAACATCTATATAGCAATTCTAGATTTATTACTAAGATGTTTTTTATCAAAAGTTTTATAGTCAAAATATTCTTGTATTTTTTTTTAATATGTTATTGAAATACATATTAAAGAAAAACATTTATAATAATCTAGAAAATATAAGTTTTCAAGTTTTATAGTTAAAAATTAAAATATCCTTGTATATTTTAAAATATGCTAATGAAACACATAGTAAAAAACATTTATAATCATCTAGAAATTATCATTTTTCAAATTTCTTAGTCAAAATATCATTGTATTTTTAAAAAATATTACTTGGTCAAAGTATCATTGTATTTTTTAAAAATATGTTAATGAAATATATAATTAAAAACATGAAATATATAATTAAAAACATTTATAAACATCTAGAAATAATCATCTGATGTCCTTGTATTTTTTAAATATACTAATAAAGTACATAATTAAAAAAACATTTATAATCATCTAGATGTTATCATTTCTCAATACCAATTTGAAAAAAGCATTTCAATCATGTGGTTGTAAAAATTACTTTAATAAAAATAATTCTAATTAAAATAAATTTGAATATAAAGTAGTTAATTTCTAGACACATCTGTTTAAAAATTAAATATGACCCAATAGTTATAAAATTCAAAAAGCTGATTTTTCTTTTTGTATTTTCAAAAATATAATTTTTATGAAAACTTTTTTCAAAATTACTAAAAGTTATTTCAAAATTATTTTTTATAAAATAAAAAAGTAATTTAAAAAAATATAAAAGTTATTTATCACAATTTAAACATAATCAAAATCACATCATTTAAAAAAATTGATCTCAAAATTTATTTTTATAAATAACTATACAAAATAGCTTCATAATTAAATAAGTTTTTAAAATTTTAAATAAATTTTTAAAACATTTATATCTAAAAAAAAGTAGTAAAAATAGGATAAAATATTTAAAAGAGTTTTATAAAAAAAAATATAAAAAAGTAGCAAAAATAGGATGAAATAGTAAAAAATGGTAGTAAAAACTATTTTTTCATTTGAAATTTTTTATTAAAAATACCTTGAAAAAATTTAAAACAAAAACATATAATATTATAAAAATCACTTTATAAAAAAAAACTAAAACAAATGGCTCAAAATGATAGATTTAAAATCAATTCTCAAAGTAAAATCAGTTTTCCTCAAGAATACTCAAATATGCCAATCAACTTATGCTTCAAAAATTAACTTTACCTTCCAACCATACACTAAAAATGTATATAGATAGATTGGTATCAGCTTGAACACCTTCAAGTTATAGTTATGAATCAATGCTGATATTAACCAATCATAACCCTGCATAATAAACTAACCAATCACAACCCTGCATAATATAACTAGTTAAAAACACAAACTTTGATGACTCGAAAACCGACATCCGGCCACAAGGAGGCGGGTCGTTGTAATAATGCAATCAAGCTTCATACACAAGAAAACTTAACTTATCGACAATGATGTTAAATCCATCTTGCCCTCAGAAGCTATACATAACTGTAATACATGCAAGTATAACATACATCATCATCTCTTTACTAATTCAAAAGACGGTTCGGTAAACATAAAACCAAATCAATAAAAGGTCTTGAGATAATATTTTCAGAAGAAAGAAATAAAACACACAAAATAAACAAAGCTATTATATAGTCAGAGTCTCTCTCATCTTGCCCCCATATCTTCTTCTTCCAGTCTATGTTTTATAACTTTCTTTTTTTTCATATGCTTTTAACACGATCACTCCGCGGTCATCGGCTGGGTTATGCAACACCTGAACCTCGCCTTCCGAACGGTTGTCATGACCTCGATCTCTGCATTTTCAAGCATTGCTACAATCTCAGGAAATGGTGGCCTGACATCAGGGTTTGGATCCCAGCACCTTGTCATGATCTCCCGGAGAACAGGCAAACAATCATGGGGGAGGAGCGGGCGAACGTTTCGGTTGACAACCGCAAATGCTGCCTGTACTGCTGTCATGTTCTGAAACGGAAGCATGCCAGTGATGAGCTCCCACAGGACAATCCCAAAGCTATATACATCCACCTTCTGGGTGTAAGGCCTATGTTGGATCATTTCCCTGCACAGATCAAGAAACATCGTCTCAATACATGAAAACAATCTTTAAGAGTCAAAACCGGTTATGAATTTCAGCATTTCAGAAAGTTTGATCAAATTAGCTACATAAATATGATAAATCATCAAACGGATTCTAGAGATAGAAGAAACATTTATTGTCTTTTAATACTACTAACTTGATCTAGAAAGCCAACATCTTTTTCATTAGATTGATCAAGTATTGCAAGAAAATGGTAAAGTTACCATTAGAAGAAAGCCCCAAAAGGAAGGTAAAAACAAAAAAGTTAAAACAAAAGAGCATTGCATTACTAAAAACATAGATAATTACCAAAACATGTCACTTAACATCTATCATAAATAATTACCAAAACAGTATATCATCACATGTTTCTGCAAATGGCAGGATAATAACTAATGTATTCTATCTCAATCTAAAAGACAACTACTCGAGATCAAGCTTAAACCATAAAACACAAAGTGGTTAAAAACAAACGATGACAAACTAAAACATTCAACTATGGTTTGCGACAGAAACTCAACTCAATTATCATGCAACAGGGTTTTCAGAAACATGAAGCTAATACCGAATGAGAAAGAAAAATAAATAATCTTACGGAGCCATCCAACGATAGGTCCCAGTCTCGGGAGTCATTCCTTCAGTTTGCACCTCAATCCGAGCAACTCCAAAATCAGCAATTTTGATTGACTTGTCACCAAAAATCAACAGGTTGTCAGACTTCAAGTCCCTGTGGATCAATCCCAGACCATGAACATACGACATGCCTCTTGCAACATCCAAAGCTTGTTTGATGGCCAGTTTGAGGGGAACGGATCGGTTTTGGCGCTTTGTTAAGAACTGTCGAAGCGATCCACCCTTAGCATACTCAGTAACGATGCACCACACCATAGGCTTACGGCATGCACCGATGAAGCGAACAATGTTGGGATGCTTCAGTGTAGCAAGCATCATGACCTCCTGCTGAAATTGCTGCTCCATCAACAGAGCCTTCGACGTATCATTTTCAGGCCTCTCCAAGATCTTGATAGCGACATCCTCCCCAATGTAAGTACCTCGGTAGAGTTTCCCAAAAGCTCCTTGAGCAAAAGGCTCGCCCATATTAAGCTTCCTCAAATCAATCGTCCACTCTTCAAAATTCTCAAGCCCCTCAGTCGGAGAACTATTGTCCATCAGAGCACGAGCTAAAGCATCATCACTCAACGCATGTGTGACTCTTCCCCGACGATTCGCACTGTGAGCAACAGAGTAGTTATCATTCGCATGCCTCTTCAACCCTGGATGCTCCAACATCCGGGTATTGGAATCATTCGACCCAACACTGCTGTTATCAACAGACATTGCAACCGATCCTCCTCCATTACTTGTCTGCAAACTCCCAACACTGTCAATCGACATATTCGTACCCTCACCAAGCTTGTGATAAAAGCCTTGGGAAAAATCATAAAAGTTATTATTTTTGTTAAGATCAATCGGGAACTTAGCACCACCTTCCAACATTTTCTTCAAACACAAAAGCAGAAGCAAAGCCTTCAATCTTCGCTACTTCTTAAGCATCAGAGACTCCAAATCAACCCACCTGAAAAGAAAAAAAATATATCCATGGAACCAAAACAAAACATTAGTAACGAACTCACAAATTTCAATCACAGCAACAAAATCAACCACCACCAATTCAACATTTATTCATGAACCATAAAAAAAAAAATTTAAAAAAACTTGAGAGCTTCCATCAACAATACTCGGGTTCCATGACAAAACTCACACACACAAAGAACTTTGTCTAGACTCTAATCAACATCATCATCAGCTTTTCCAAAAACTCATAATCCAATGCATACAAACCACGTCGTTGAAATAATCGAACTGAACAATAACATCAACAACAACAACAGCAACATCAAAAAAAAAAAAAAAACTTGCTATACTAATTACTAATTAGGTTATGCAAATCAAACCCGACAAAAAAAAAGTTTAAAAAAAAATAAAAAATCATAAAAATGATTAATTAGAGTCAATAACCTTCATTAGCTTCATACCCCTCACACCAAATGCAAAAAAGAATCAAAATTTAAATCAAATTAACCAAATTAAGACAAAAAAGCAAAACACGGAACAAAAAAAAAAACCAACACCAAACTAAAAAACCCACTTCAGAATCAAATCAAAACCATAAATTAACCCAAAAACCCCACTGATCTTACATAAAAAACTTCCAAAACCCAAAAAATTGAAGTAAAAAAAAAAGAAGTAACCCTAAAATCTGAAGGGTAAAAAAGTATGAAAAAGAGAGAGGAATTGAAGTACCTTGAGACAGAGAAGTTTGAATTGAGAATGAAAAGATGATGAATTTATAGAGAGTGAAAAGAGATCGAAGAAGTGAAATAGATATAGACAAGATTGAGTTCTTCCCGTACCGAGGAAGCCACACAACAACAAGAAGTGTAAGAAGAAAATGAAAACGGATGACTTTCTTTTTTGGTTTTTATTTCTTTCTTTAATAAATTAATATATTTCTTTTTTTAATGCTTAGTCTTTACTTGCTACTCTTTTTCTTTCTTTTTAAGTTCTAACATTCTAAAATCTTTTGCTTGTTTTTCTTTAATTGCTTTATTAAATTAATAATTTAATTTAATTTAATTATTATTATTTTATATTTTTTTGTATTTTATATTTTATGTGTTCACAAGATACATGTGTTTCAGAGATGATATTGTATTTGTAGTCACGTTTTCTTTGCTTGTTCGATTTTTACATTGTGTTTTTGATGTTTTTGTTTTTGTTTTAACTTTCTCTCGATTATGGTCTATATTCATTTATTCTATCATGAGTTGTCACGACCGTTGATACATGTTACTTTTGTTTTTTTTTCATAAAATATTAATTACTATGACATGTGTTTTTAAACGTTTTTTTCTAATTTTCTCTAGACTGTAATCATTGTTCATTTGTTGATTCTTTTGAGTTGTCATGACTACTAACGTATATTACTTTAGCTATTTTCCCATAAATTAATTGTTACTATGACATGTGATTTTATCAGTGTTAAAATGACTTTTAATAAAAATTTATGTTAATATTCACATGATTTGTGTTTTTTAAAAATACTTACTTTTTCATTTTTTATTTTTTGATAACAAATGTTATAAAAGTTAAGATTATATTGCTTTTTATTTTAATTTTTTAAATGAATAAAATGTTTAAATAAAAAAGTTAATTATTAAATTATTATTATTATTATATTATAGTTTTTGAATTTTAAACACTTTTAATTAATGATATACTTATGTTAGAGAGATGATTGTGCATTCGTAGTCACACTTTTTTCTAGCGTGTCTGGTTTTTAAGTTGTATTTTTGATATTTTTCTTTAACTTTCTCTAGGCAATTGTTTATGTTCATTTGATGATTCAATCATGAGTTATCATGACCATTGATGAACAGTATTTTTGTTTTTCCCATAAAATATTAGTTACCATGACATGTGTTTTTTAACGTTTTTATATAACTTTTTTAAACTATAGTCATTGTTTATTTGTTAATTTTATCTTGAGTTGTCATGACTAATGACGTATGTTATTTTTACATATTTTTCCCATGATATAATAGTTACTATGACATGTGATTTCTTCGGTGTTAAGATAAATTTTGATAAAATTTATGTTAATATTCGCTTGGTGTGTGTTTTTTTAAAATTTTTTATTTTTTATTTTTTATTTTTTGATAAACAATGTCATAAAAATTAAGACTATATTGTTTTTAATTTTAATCTTTTAAATGAATAAATTATTTAATAAAAAAGTTAATTATTAATTTATTATCATTATTATTATATTATAGTTATTGTATTTTAAACACGTTGAGTTTACGATATATTTGTGTTAGAAAGATGATTGAGTATCTATAATAACATTTTTTTGCGTGTCAGATTTTTACATTTTTTTGTTTTTCTTTAGCTTTTTTATACTATTGTCTATGTTCATTTGTTCATTCTATTCTGAGTTGTCATAACGGTTGATACATACTACTTTTGTTTTTTCCATAAAACATTAGTTATCATAACATGTGTTTTTAACGTTTATATTTAATTTTCTCTAGACTGTAGTCATTGTTTATTTGTTGATTATATTATAAATTATCATGTCAACTGACGTATGTTACTTTTGCTTTTTTCTCCATAATTTAACAGTTACTATGACATGTGATTTCGTCAGTGTTAAGATAATTTTTGATAAAGTTTATGTTAATATTCATTTGGTTTGTGTTTTTTTAAATAGTTATATTTTTTTTGTAACCAATGTTATAAAAATTAAGACTATATTATTTTAATTTTTAATTTTTTTTAAATAAATAAATCATTTAATTTTAATTTATTACATTTTATTGAATAAATCATTCGATTATTAATTACTATATTATAATTATTTATACTTTAAATACTTTGAATTCATAATATATTTGTGCTAGAGAGGTGATTGTGTATTTGTAGTCACATTTTTTTTTGTGTCTGGTTTTTACATTGTGTTTTTAACGTTTTCTCTAACTTTCTCTAGACCATTGTAACTATTCAGTTGTTGATTCTATCTTGAGTTATCATGGCGGTTGATGCACGCTATTTTTGCTTTTTTGCCATAAGATATTGATTACCACGACTTGTGCTTTTAAGGTTTTTTTTTCTTCTAAATTTTCCTAGATTGTTGTCATTGTCCATTTGTTAATTCTATATAGATTATCATGATTGTTGATGTGTTACTTTTTTATCGTACATGACCAGAATGGACCCTCACAACTTACGTCGACCAGAACTTGAGAGTGAGGTGGGGGATACCTACAAGACACTCTGATGTCAAAGTGAGATTCGGAATGAGCTGGCAAGTAAGAGAGTGAGGAATTGTTCAATACCTGCCCTCTCGGAAGAGAGGGTATTTATAGCCCCTGGCGTTGGGCCAAGGTCCCCATTGTTGGGTCACGTTGAGGTCCAATAATAGAAACTACTAGGGCTTACGTGTGTATGGAGTCCAACAAGTGGACCCCCCCTGGTCAACTGCTCCATGAAAATAGGGGTTGAACCCGTGATTTCTGGAGGGTAGTTAAGATGACTATGATGTGGGGACATGCCCCACGTTCCCTAACAGACGTGTGGGGAGTTGCCCAATGGTCCCTAACTTGGACTGCTTGCTTTTGGGTCTTATACAAGGGTGTTAGATTGGGCCTCCTGACTAGGGGACAAGTGCAGGCCCAGTCCGGATCAGAAGCTCCCTAAGTTGTTGTCCTTAGGTGAAAGGGTGATGACTTAAGTTCAACTTTTATAGCCTGAGAGGATTCGGTCTGGGAGGATGGTCGAAGTCTTCTGAAAAGAATCGAGTTGTTGCCCGCGTAGGGGACAACCTGTTTGAGTGTGTCGGTGATCTTATGGACATACGAGCAGTGAGACAGACAGGGTCAGTTGTTTGCCTGAGAGGATCGTATAAGTTATGGGGAGCTTCTGTGAGATCTCTTTCAACGTGTCCGTCTTCAAGGGGTTGTCACGATGTCGAGCATTATTTCTCCCTCGAGGTAGATCATGATGAATGTGCATGTATACACGCTTTATCTATGGCGTCAAGCATTCTCTCGTGTGAAGTGTTTGTCTCGTGCTCGCATCGGGATTACGCGTTGAAGTCGAGGATGTGTTCGTCTATTGAGAATAGACACGTAGTTGATTGTTGGGCCACGTGGTTGTTGTTTTGGGGTGCCATCCCTTCAGGGGGAGTCCAAAAGGCCCAATCCAATGATGACTTTTCATGATGAATCTCGTGGGGTGTGAGCCACCTATAAAAGGGGACCCCTGGGTCTTATTTGTCATTTTCTCAAGTTTTCTCCTTCAACTTCTCTTGCTCACGCGTAAAGCTTTCCTCTCAACTTTTCCAGATTTCTTTCAAGAATTCTTCATCCAAGTAAGTTATATCTCCTCAACAACAATATTCCTCAGTGTTTCTAGATTAAACACCTAATATTTTCCTTGACTGGATGAATATTCATGAGTTTTGTGATGAACACATGAATGTTCATTGAAGTTTTTCATGAGTTCTGCGACGAACACTCGTGAATGTTTATTGAAATCCATAAGTTTATGATGTTGGGGATGATCTCCCCGGATAATGGGGTTGACTCGGGCTTCTTGCCCATTTTAATGAATATCCCTCTAACGAAAACATAGTCCATTTTAGCGTATAGTCGAGAGCTTGGGTCGACTTCTTCGCCCTTTCACTTGATCTGCGGTGGAAGGGTGAATTTGATAATGTAGAATCCACTATTTTCCCCTGCTTTTCAAGTATAACGGTGCACTTGGTCAGGGATGATATTATGCTCGCCAACTACGAAGATGAACCACATGTTGATGAGGACCCTATGGCATGGGTCGCACCTGAGCCTCGAAAGAAGAGGTCGTGCTTTTCTCATGACGCAACAAACGCGTTCAACTGTCCGGAGGTACGAGCGGAAGGGGCCCTTGCCAACTGGATCCTTTAAATTCCCCATCGTAACTGGAGAATCTCCTCGATGTATCCGGGAAAACATTTTCCCATGTATGAATTCGTGTTTAAAGAGGCAGGGATACGTTTGCCCTTCAATGATTTCCATGTGGGGGTTTTCCAGTGGCTTCAATTAGCGCCTTCTCAACTTCACCCAAACGCATTGGCGCTCATGCGAGCGTTCGAGCTTGTCTGCCAGTATTTGCATATAGGGGCCACTCATACCTTGTCATATTCGGGATCATGTAGTCTTCCTTGTAAAGGTGAGTCATAAACCAAAAATACAACAACAGAATACATCAATTTAGAGTACCTCGTCTTTTTTCATACCGTGTATGAATTGTGTAATAGATGTCAGCAAGTGGAGAGGGAGTTGGATCTGTATTAAAAGTTTTTGTACCCTAAAACACACTGATAGCTGCAGGATCAGTATAGTCTACGGTTCGTGGAAACAAGATAACACCTAATACAAGCAATCATAGACATTCGACACAAGACTCTTATTCCTTGTTATTAGCTAGATCAAGAGCCTTAGTTTCTAAGTAACATCTCTTAATCCCTCGTATGTCTCCCCCTTTCTTGTAATTAAGGGATAATTCAGGATAAGGGATCTTTAAGCCCTCTGCTAGGATTTTGATGTTGATAGTTTGTCTGATACTCACATAAGCCTTCTCTTTAGAAAAGTTCAGAATTCTATCCAATTCTTCCAAAGTTGGTGCCAGCTGGAAATCTTGAAAGGTGAAGCATCTCAGCGGAGGGTCGTAAAACTGAATTAGAGCAGAAACAACATCCAACTATACTTCGACTTTGGTCAAGTCCAAAATATCCCCATAGCGATGAGTGAACATTTTCAGAGCCCTTTCAGATAATCTTTCTTTTACAGCCTTAATTTTTGTTACATCTGGTTTGATAGCATTGATGCAGACGAGTTATTTCTCTTTGGTATTCATTTTCAGGTACTCACCAAAAACCTTTAATTTATATATATATTTACCCTGTGAATAAGACAAACAAAAGAAAATGGAGAACAATGAATATATGAAATGTAAAGATGTATGAATGTATGAGTGTAGGGTTAAATGACAGAATTTGATGGATAGTAACCCTATAAGGTAGGCTCTTAGCTTGGGCTTATGGATATCTTACCCTCCCTATAAAGTGTCTTCCTTAAGGGTGTCATGAATAACACTAAAGGGAAAGGCACAAGGGCCTCCCTTAAGTGGAGCCTCCTTTCAAAATGAAACTTTTGTCTCTAAGTCATAAAAGGTCTCATCATGAGATTTTGTTTTAAAGGTTGTACAAAGATCCATAAGAGTCATTCCAAAGTTCTACTTCTCAAGAGGATGTCTCTTGAGAGGTATTCCTTTTGCAGAATTCCACCGACTCTAGGCGAAGTCGTCACATAAAATCATATGGATGATGTATCCCCTTGGCTAATAGACGAGCCTTCTTTCTAAGGGTTTTAAAAAATATCTTTGCAAAACTTTAAATCTCACCACAGATATAATAACATGAACAAAATTCAATAAGCAAGAATAGATGAATAATTAAATATAAAAAATATTAAAACATTAAAAATAAAGAAAAACCCTAAACCCTAAAACTAAAGGTAAGGCTACTAAACCTAGGGTTAAGTCCCCAACAGAGTCGCCAGCTGGTGTAACTGGTTTTAAAATAAGAGTCGTCACCCTTAATTTTTATCCTAAGGAATGAAATATAAAAGATAACCCAAAAAAGTTAGAGATTCTATATTTTTTGACTCGGTTTTATACGAAGGGAAGGTGTTAGGCACCCCTCATCTACCTTGTTCACAAGGATACTAGGGTTAGAAGCACAATTTTAGGAAATAAGGTTTTAATTTTTATTAGGGAAACTCGCCACGATTTTAGTTGTATGCCTACGTATCCTCTTATGAGGAATCATAGTCTCAATTCGTAGTTCGCAGTTGGTTTGTATTTTTTATGGGTTAAAAAATTATATTTGAATTTCCCACATACTCAGTCTAGGTGTACAAATAACGGATATATTAGACAGAGTATGCAGTTGATTCCAATATACTTGTGACCCCTTTTGAAGAATAATTGTTGGATTAATTTGATTTATGAAAATAATGTGTTGTTGGTTAGGTATTTTTTAGTATATTAATTAAGAAAATTTTATAATTAAATGCATGATTAAAAGAAATAATTTAATATAATAAAATATAAATAAATAAATAATTTAAAAAAACGCAGGGGTGTGCAACTAATGTTAAGCTAGTAAGAAGGGGGTTTTAATAGCATGGACCTGAATTCAGATATTGAATTCAGGCCCAAAATGTAAGGGGAGGTATGTTCTTATTTTTGCGCAGTAAAAACGGGGGTGTATAAAGCAGTAGGGCCCAAGTTCAGATTTTGGACTTGGCCCACTGGCATTAGGGGGTGATATTTTCAACACAGCAACAAAAATAAAAAATGCAGGGGTGCGCTTGGTAGTGGGCTCGACCTAGAAGGGTTTGGGTCCGTTTAGACTGCGTGTAAGTGAGTGCATGGTAATTATCATAGGCATGCGTTTTTGGATGTTTAATTGAGATTATGCGGTGATGGTTGAGGGTTCATGGTAATGACCATGGGGTGCGCGCGTCAAAATACTGAACTTATTATATTTTCCTTTTTTACAAAATAAAAATTTCATTTATTTTTTTCTTTCTCTCTCTCTCTCTCTCTGCATCTCATCTTTCTCTTCTCCCTCTCGCCTCACTAAACTGAAACCCTTTTTTCACAAAACAAAACCCTAGCCCCAAAAACCGATCCCGACGGAGGCCTCATCCAACCCAAAATTACACCCGACTACATCCATTGCAAAAGAACAAAACACAGAAGCTAAGTAATTCCATTACCTCATTGCCTTCAATCACGATATGTCCTTGATCTATTGAGCAAATGCCTCGTTAATCTCATTTGTTTGTTTCGCAGGTGAGGATGACGATAAGGATGATGGCGAAGATGGACGGTGATGCAGACAGAAGTCACGTCGGTGATTCAACAAATTTAGAGTTTTGGATTTCGAAACCCAAATCTCGAGTGAAGACGCAATAAGGCTCTGGATTTCTTCTGCTTCTTTCGGATTCCTTCTTCGTAGAAATTTCCTTTTTGTAATAGTCTTTTTGCTCCCTCCCTTTTTTTGTTCTTAGTTTTTAGTTTTTATAGCAAATTAGGATTTATGTTTTAGGAAACAAAGTTATTAGGTTTATTACCTTTGATTTAGGCATTAGGGATTTTAAGAAAAAACAGAAAAATTGTCTGTAATTTTGTGTCATCTTAATTTGTTTTTTTTGTTTTTAGTACGATATTGTGTAAAGAATTGATTTTGTTTCTGTGTTTAATTTTGCTCTTGCTTTGATTATGCCTTGATATTGTTTCTGCATTTGGTTTTGACGATTTGGTTTTATTGAATTTACAGAGACAAATTCTTTTCTTTCACTTCTTGAATCTGCACACTATATGTTTTTTTTTTTTAAAACACACGTCTTTTTTATTTCTCTGGGCCACACGTTTTATTTGTTATTTGGAACAAGAACATCCTAATCGAAACGAGCCTCTGGCTCAAGTCTTAATTCAGACCCACTTATCTCAAATGTTTTTTTTAATTTGAGGAAGTAATTTATTTATTTGATAATAATGGCAATAACCAAAAGTTTTATTAATGTAACACCTAAAACAAAAGCAATCTTCAAAACAGATCAAAAAATTGAACGAGCCTTCTCACAGGATCTTAAAAAAAAAACAGATTGCTTTACCAACTCTTTCAACTCCTTTTTTTTAAAAAGAACTAAATGGGCCTTATTGATGCACCAATCCCTCTTTGTTAAAATAAACCTTAAAACAAATTGCTCCTAGTCTTGCCGACTAGAATATACATCCCATTTTGTAAAACAAATGAGTTTAAGGGGCCTAAACACACCCCCTTCTCCATAAACCAAAACCAAACTTAATTGACCTAAAAATGAATTATATGAGTTTTTTCTAAAAACATGGCATGACCCACTTGTTTCAAAAACGCGTATCCTCTCCTCTTCATACCCAAAAATATCTTAGTGGGTCATCAGATTTTGACGGTCCATTCAAGTAACATATCCTTTTTTAATACTTAAACCCCTCTTATAAAATAATACTCAAACAAATAAATTTAAATACTGTGACTAATAATTAGAAACACAATAATAATATGATTGTCAGCTTGATAGGGCAAATTTGAAGTATGACATACGTAGGCACACTTTTCTCGCGTGCCCAATTTCTACATTATATTTCTAATGTTTTCTCTAATTTTTTTTAGACTATTATAACTTTTCATTTTTTGATTCTATCATTTGTTATCATGATCGTTGATGCATGTTACTTTTGGTTTTATCCATAAATTAAGAGTTATTGTGACTTATGATTTCCTCGCTGATAATTCTTGATAAAATTTATATTAATACTCCATTGGTTTGTTTTTTTTTTTAAATACTGCATGTTTTTTTTTATAACCAGTGTCATAAAAGTCAAGAGTACATTATTTTTAATTTTAATTTTTAAATAAATTATTTAATAAAATAATTAAATATTTATTATTTATTATCATTATATTATAGTTTTTTTTTATCTTAAACACTTTGAGTTCATGAGATATAGATATCAGAGTTAGAGAAATTAGTGCACGCGTAGTCACACTTTTCTTGCATGTCTTATATCTATGTTGTTTTTCTAGATTATTGTCATGGTTCATTTGAGAATTTTATAATGAATTATCTTGACCGTTGAATCAAACTACTTTTTCTTTTTTCTCATAAATTGATTGTTACTATCACATGTGCTTTCGTCACTAGTAAGATAACTCTTGATAAAATTTATGTTAATACTCACTTAGTTTGTGTCTTATATACTTACATGTTTTTTTATAACCAATGTCATGAAAGTCAAGAGTATATTATTTTTATTTTTATTTAAATGAATAAAGTAATTAATAAAAAATTTATTATTATTATTATTATTATTATTATTATTATTATTATTATTATTATTATTATTATTATTATTATTATTATTATTATTATTATTATTATTATTATTATTATTATTATTATTATTATTATTATTATTATTATTATTATTATTATTATTATTATTATTATTATTATTATTATTATTATTATTATTATTATTATTATTATTATATCATAGTTTTTTATATTTTAAATACTTTGATTTCACAAGATATTTAAGTTTGAGAGATGATAGTGGTGTAATCACGTTTTTTTTTAGTGTCTTATTTCTACGTTGTATTTCTAACATTTTTTAAAAAAATTTCTAGAGTATTATCAACGTTCATTTGTTGATTTTATTATGAATTATCATAACTGTTGATGTATGCTATTTTTCTTTCTCCATAAATTAACTGTTGCCTTGAGGTGTGTTTTTCAACTCTTGTTAAAATTCATGTTAATGGTCGCTTAGTTTGTCTTTTTAATATACTAACATGTTTTTTGTTTTTTTAATTTTTGAAAACCAGTGTCTTAAAAATGATTAAATTATATAATATAAAGTTGATTATTAATTTATTATTATTGATTATTATTTTTGTTTTTTTATTTTATTTTAAGCATTATGAGCTCACAACATACCCAGAGTTAGAGAAAGATGATAATGTATGCATAGTCATGTTTTTTTATGTGTTTGATTTCTATGATGTATTTATAACATTTTCCTTTAGCTATTCTAGCTTATGTCGGCTTAAAACTCAATCACAAGATAAATGATGAATAATTAAAGATGGAGAGAATGAGAGAATTACAGTAAAAATATATCATGTTATTTTATTAATCACTTAACATGAGTATTTAAACAATCATATAAAATAATATAACTAATTAATTTATTATGAATCTTGTTGTGAATCACGACAAAATTTAATATTAATTTTTGAGTCAAAGAATAATAGCAATTAAAATAAATAGTCTACAGCAATAATAATCCATACACAAATAATATAACAGAATAAGGCGAGAAAAAGACAAAGGTTTGTTTACCCAGTTCAATCAAACGATGTACTGTGGAGGAGAAATAGATTACATATGAGTTACAGGAAAATAACTTTCGCCTTCAGGTTCCCAAGAACAACTCTGAATGCGTCCAAGAACAATCATATTTTCTACCAAGTATTTCCTAACCTCTTCAACTATCAATAATAACTCAAACTCAAGGTATAAACAAGTGTTTCCCAATTCTCTTAGATTATAATAGTTTTTCAAAAATCTTTGTTTTTCTAAGATTTTCCTTGAGAATAGTCAAAACCCTATGATATACCTTTAAACCATTGTTTTCTCTTGTTACTATAAGCTCTAAGATTGTCACACTAGATATACATAGTTATAATTGCTAAATCCAACAAATCCAAAATATATCTCATTAATCGTTAGTGTTCTGGACTGGGCCCGACAGGCCCAATAGCATTGACAAGGCCCAATCCAAATGGACTTGCTGAGGACCACGCCGACCAAAGGGACACAGTCGTGCCCGACGTGCTCCCTGAGGTTACTTGCTCGACCTCCAACTGTCCAGCTCGACATCCTGCCGTCCAGCTCGACATCACCGCGAGCACCCCAACTAGGGCAGACTCATTCCACTGCACTCCCAACGAGACCCCGAAAAGACCGCGTCTATGTCCGCCCGCACTTCACGCCGAACATCCAGGGAGGGGACCACGTGCGGGTCCCCACTACGCACGTAGAACCTGGCAGTTCCTCCATTGGGCCAAACCTGCCCGGCCCAATGAAGGAACCTTGGCCCAGCGCTGGGGGCTATAAATACCCTCTGTTTCCAGAGGGTCAGGTATTCATCATTCTACCCATACTTACTATTGCCTGCTCGTGCTCTTACTTACTTCAGCATCAGAGTGTCTTGCAGGTACCCCCCCACCTCGTTCAAAACTTTCAGCTCGGAGCCAGCCGTGACGGTCCAAGTCTGATCAGGTTAGATCAGTGGCGCCGTCTGTGGGAAACTAGCTTCCCCGTCTTACATACAACTCAAAAGACCAAAGCTCATATTCAACTACCTGTCATGGCTGATCCAGCTCGCGATGAGCAGAACATCCGTGTCGCCGACGCTAATAACAGCACGGCGGACAAGAACGGACATCTCGACAACGCCGGTAATCCTGGCCACAACACCATTCCTGCAACAACCGTCCCCGGAACTTCCTCATATAGGGACGGGGCTACTGCATCATCCTCCTCGCTCCCACCACCACTCGAGGACGACCCGGCGGCCCTCGCCCATTACAGAGCCGCCCGGTTTCAGGAAGTCCCCGTCCCCTCCGGGGCGGATGCCACCACACAAGCGCTGTTCGCAGTAATTAATCAAACGAATTATCTCATCTTCGCCCAAGGAGAGAGATTAAAGGCGCTTGAGGACGAGCGAAGACCCTCGAGGAGACATCGGAGACCACATACTCCCCCTCCTCGGGTGACTGAAGCCCGACACCCTTCTCCCCCGCGGAGACACTACAAGGAAAACTCTAGAAGCCCTTCTCCCCGGCCAAAGCAGAGGCGACCCTGTTTGGAGAGAGATCCCGTCATCCCCGCCGGAGAACCCAGTCGCGACCCGGCGAGGCACGACAAGAGACACGCCGGAGACGGCCGTGTAACATTCAACCAACGAGCATCACGCTCGAGGGAGACTCAGCACGACCACCGTGCCAGACAATACTACAGGTCCCCATCTCTGTCTCCGGAGAGGAGCGACGAGGACGACCCCCGCGGTCCCCTGTCGCAGGCCATCATGGATGCACCCATCCCCCCGGGCATGGAGAAGCCCCCGCATCTGAAGGAGTATGACGGAGTTGCGGACCCGGTCGACCACATTGACGGGTTCGAGGCCATGCTCCATTATCATAATGTCGGGGGGCCCATCAAGTGCCGTCTTTTCCCCACAACTCTCAGGAAGGCGGCCATGGACTGGTACAAAGGGCTGGCCCCGGGCTCAATCACCTCGTGGCGGAACCTGAAGAACCAGTTCATCAGTTCCTTCACCGCTTCTCGACGCCATCCAAAGACCGAGGCGGCACTCGAGGCCATCATCCAAAGACGGGATGAGACCTTGAGGGAGTTCATCAACCGCTTCAACCGAGAAGCGATACAGGTCCCCTGCACGGACCACATGAAGAGATATCTGCTGGAGAGGGGGCTCCTCCCTGGCACAGAGTTCAGAAAAGCCATGGGAATCGAGCCGCCCAGGTCTTTCGACGCCCTCCTCGAAAAAGCTCGGGCTTACATGGATTACGAGGAGAGGGAAGCTGCCAACAGAGCCCGAGACTCCAGGGCTCGTGGTCCCAACAACAGCAGCAACTCGCGCCAAGAGGCTCCTCCTCGATGAACCGGGGAGAAAAAGAAAGAAGACAGACCCCGGGAAGTCCGGGAACAAAGGGGCCCCTCGGGCCGTTTCACCGAGTACACTCCGCTCACAGCTTCCCGCGAGCGTATTCTGGCGGAGTGTGCCAGTACAGACTTCAAGGACGGCGGCGTCAAGCGTCCCCGACCTGCTCCCTCCAAGCCAGGGGCGGACAAAAATAAATATTGTCAATACCATAGGAGTCATGGTCATCTGACAGAGGACTGCGTCCACCTCAAAGACGCCATTGAAACCCTCATCAAGGGAGGGAGGCTCGCGCAGTACCGGCAAAACGACGCTCCTCGTCGTGACGCCCATGAAGCCAAGGAGCCAGAAGAAGACGCCCGACCATCAGACGAGTCGGTGCCTATCCAGACTGCCTTCTCGGTGACCAGGCCCGAGGACTTCGACATTCCCGAGCACCTGTAGGAACCGCTGACAACGCACAGCAGGTGGGAATACTTTCCCTCCGCCATGGTCATTAATGGGGGCGGGTTCAACGACCTCACCATCAATTCAGCTAAGAGGAAGTTGGATGAGCTGGTCGATGCGGCTCCCCCGCAAACAGTAACGTTCAAAAGGGTGAAGGGCAGGTCAGAGCCCATCACCTTCTACCTAGAAGAGCTCCCCGGCGGAGCCCCGAATGCGGTCATCCCCTTACTGATAAGGGCAAGAATGGCCAATTTCGACGTGCATCGCATCCTGGTCGACGAGGGGAGTTCCGTCGACGTGATGTACAACCAACTTTTCTGAACCCTACAGCTGGACGACTCACATCTCTCTCCGTATGTGGGGTCGGATCTACAAGGCTTCAACGACTCGACTTCCAAACCTTAGGGTTATGTCGAGCTCCTGGTTACGTTCGGCGAAGGAACGGCTACGAGACAAGTTAAAGTCCGTTTCCTCGTCATTGACTGCCCGTCTCTGTACAATTGCATCTTGGGGAGACCGACACTGGCAGAGCTAACAGCGGTGCCCTCGACCGTCCATCTGAAGATGAAGTTCTACACCAGGAGGGCACGGGTAGCCACCATCCAAGGAGACCTAGCCGCTGCCCGTAGGTGCTTCAACGCCGCTTCTAAGGGACGGGATACCGTCGACATAGGGACCAGACCCGCCAAAAGGACAAAACAGGAGCCCGACAGGAAAGCATCCCCCGAGGAAGAAGTCCAGAAAGCTCCACCAAAGGTCGACTCCATAGCCCTGGACACCCGCTTCGATCAGGACGAGCCATCCAGCAACGAGCAAATCCCACTCCGACCAATACCGGACGGGGATTTTGAACTCGTTCCCCTCGGCACAGACCCGACCAAGGGGGTGAAGATTGGCAAAGACCTCCCCGACTTGGCCAGGAAGCAAATCAAGGCCTGTCTGCGCGAGAATGCTGATCTGTTCGCCTGGAGCGCTGCGGAGATGCTCGAACTCGACCCTGAGGTCGCCTGTCACCACCTCGCCATTGATCCAGCCGCTAAGGCCGTAGTACAACGTAGGCGTAGGCAGTCTCCAGAGAAAACGGAGGCTGCTGAAAAAGCTGTAAAAGACCTCCTAGAGGCAAATTTTATTTCTGAAGCCCGGTATTCCACCTGGCTGTCAAATGTTGTACTCGTGAAAAAGAATAATGGAAAATGGAGAATGTGCGTTGATTATACTGATCTCAACCAGGCTTGCCCGAAAGATGCTTTTCCCTTGCCTAACATAGATATGCTGGTCGACAACTTGGCCGGCTACAAAACGTTGTCGTTCATGGACGCCTACTCGGGCTATAACCAGATCCCAATGGCTCTGGGCGACAAACACTGCATGACATTCATGACCAGCTCGGGCAACTATTACTACAACGTAATGCCCTTCGGACTGAAAAATGCCCGAGCAACTTACCAGCGCATGATGAACAGAGTTTTCAACAAACAGATAGGCGACATGCTCGAGGTATATATGGACGACATGATCGTCAAGTCCCGAGTGGACACCGACCACGCAGCTCATCTCAAGACAGTCTTTGCCCAAGCAAGACAGTGTAAAATGAGGTTCAACCCCGAGAAATGCATGTTCGGGGTTAAGGCAGGAAAATTCCTTGGATTCTATCTAACAGAACGAGGAATCGAAGCCAACCCCGACAAATGCCGGGCGTTCTCCGACCTCCCAACACCGACATCGAAGAAGTCGATACAAATCATGAACGGCATGCTCACGTCGCTGTCCCGCTTTGTCGCGAAATCCGCTCAGCACGCCCTCCCCTTCTTCAAACTCCTTCGAAAGGAAGCAGCCTTCGAATGGAATGAGGAATGCGAGCAGGCACTACGCCACCTAAAGCAAAGCCTGTCTCAGCCGCCCGTGCTATCTCGACCAGACGACGGGGAACCGCTGTACTTGTACTTGGTCGTTTCGAACGAAGCCATCAGTGCAGCTCTTGTCTGCGAGACCCCCGACGGGCAGAAACCCGTCTACTTCACGAGCAAGGCCTTACAGGGGCCCGAAAGCAGATACCAGCAGATAGAAAAGGTTGCTCTGGCCCTCGTCAATGCGGCGAGGAGGCTCAGACACTACTTTCTGGCCCACACCATCATCGTGCGAACCGACCAACCGGTGAGGAAACTCCTGGGTCGGCCAGATATGGCGGGCAGAATGCTAAAGTGGTCCTTGGAACTCTCCGAATTCGACATTCAGTACGAAAGCAGGAAAGCCCTGAAAGCACAGGCCTTGGCCGACTTTGTCGCGGAAATGACCACTCACGACCCTCCCCCAGGGAAAGAACACAAGTGGACCATCTTCGTCGATGGAGCATCCAGCTCGTCCGGAAGCGGCGCAGGAATCCTCCTGGAAAACGAAGAAGGCGTAGTAATCGAGCACTCCTTAGCTCTCTCCTTCCCGACGTCAAACAACCAGGCAGAATACGAAGCCCTGCTCGCAGGACTGAGACTGGCCGAGGACCTGGGAGCCCGCGAGGTACAGATCTACACCGACTCCCAGCTCGTCGCCTCTCAAGTACAGGGGAGCTACCAGGCCAAAAATGACAACCTCATCGAGTATTTGAACTTAGTCAAAAAATACATGACAAAGTTCGTACGAGCAGAAATTTCACATGTTCCCCGCGAGCAAAACACGAGGGCAGACATATTGTCCAAACTCGCGAGCACACGGAAGAAGGGCGGGAACAAATCTGTCATACAGGAATATCTAGCGCGTCCAAGTATCGAACGACCCTCGACTACAGTCGAGATCCATGCCATCGGGGATGCGACGTCCTGGATGACCCCGGTTTATAATTTCCTGACAAAAGGCGAACTCCCATCGAACCAGGCCGAAGCTACCGTCACCAAGCGACGAGCATGTTCCTACGTGGTTCTCGAGCAGAAACTGTACCGAAGAGGATTCTCCATCCCCCTCATGAAATGCATCGACGAGTCCACAGTCCCCGAAGTACTGCGGGAGATACACGAAGGGATCAACGCCCAGCACATGGGCGGTAAATCCTTAGCAAGGAAAGCCCTTCGAGCGGGATACTACTGGCCGACGATGCAGCAGGATGCCAAGGAACACGTCAAGAAATGTGATAAGTGCTAGAAACACAGGGACATGCACCTCGCCCTTCCGCACGAGCTGAGCATACTGTCGTCCCCATGGCCATTCGCCTGGTGGGGTATGGACATCCTCGGGCCCTTCGTGCAAGGAACCTATCAGAACAAATTTCTCATCGTCACCGTGGATTACTTCACGAAATGGATCGAGGCCGAGGCCCTCGCAAAGATCACCTCGCACAATATCCTCCGTTTTTACAAAAGAAACATCCTCGCCAGATTCGGAATTCCGCGGGCCCTGGTGACCGACAACGATACCCAGTTCACCGACCACGGGTTCCAAGACTTCGTCACCAAACTAGGAATAAAACAACATTTCACGTCGGTCGAGCACCCTCAAACCAACGGGCAAGCCGAAGCCGCGAACAAAGTCATCCTCCGAGGACTCAAACGCAGACTCGGCGAAGCGAAGAGGGGATGGGTCGAGGAACTTCACAGCGTCCTATGGGCATACCGCACCACGCCCCACTCAACGACGGGCGAGACGCCATTTCGACTGACATATGGCACCGAGGCCGTCATCCCGGTCGAAATCATGGAACCATCCAGACGGACCGAAATCCCCCTCGACGAAGAAATGAACGACGAGGCACTGAGGGACGAACTCGATCTAGTCGAGGAAATCCGATCTGGTGCAGCCCTGCGCGAAGCCACCCTAAAACAACGAGTGGCTCTACGCCAGAACGACAAGGTCATCAAGCGCGAGTTCGAAATCGGCAGCCTGGTATTACGTAGGAACTAGAAGGATTCCCGCGAAGGGAAGCTGGCCGTGAACTGGGAAGGACCTTATCGCGTCCACGGCACCACTGGTACCGGGGCGTACTATCTCGAGCAATTAGACGGAGAGCCATTACCACGACCCTGGAACGCTGCTAAGCTAAAGCAGTACTACAATTAAAAACTACCAACACCTAGGACCCTCGACCAACGGCACCCGCGCTCGGTCAACGAGGAAAAACGTCCGACTCCGTATAAAGGCTGAGGTACAAGCCCGACATACGGCTAAATCGCACAACAACGCTCGGCAAACGAGACCAATCGATAGTGCCCGACGTGGACAACTACACCGAGCTTCACCGTCGTAGTACTTGTAAGGCAGAACACCCAGCTCGCGATGGGCAGTTCACACCAAGGGCAAACAGTCCCTACCGGGCTTCGCGCCCGACTGAGCAACTCCGCTCCATCTGCCCGACAAGTCGTCAAGAATGACGGGCCATCTAAAAAAAGGGTCAAAAGGAAGTCTCTCCCCTCGAGTGCAACGCTTAGGCGATTCTGGCCATCAAGAGAAGCCCGGGAACATATGCAAACGAAAGGCGGGCAAACTCGCCAGCCAAGTCACAGCCACTTACGGGCACTCCTCGGGCCCGTAACTTAGGCTAAATTTTATGCAAAAATATAAGATTTCAAGCACGGGAAAACGATCAAATGTAAAACAACATTCATTCAAAAAAAAATGCCCGAAGGCAACAAAGCAAATAATTATAAACTGACCAAGAAGGCCGACGATATTCATAAAGTACGACCAACGGGCACGCAGGCCCAAAAAATACAAATATCAAAGGCACGCAGGCCCGCTATCCTACAATCAGGCTTCCCCGGAACCATCATTGTCGACAACAGGAGAGTCGGGCGGGGGCACGATCGCGCTATCCATGATCTGATGCATGTATCCCGTCCCCTCAGTGACCAAACCAGGGTTTAACAAGGAAAGCTGGCCGACTGCAGAGTCGAACCCCTCCTCCAGAGCACCGACGCAATCTGCTTCGAGTAGCCGGATATGGGCGACCAGCTCCGATCGACTCTTCAAAGCCGCTATATCCTCCGGCTCGTCCTCGGCAGGAAGCATGGCGACTTTCATGTCCTCGATCTGTTGGGTCAGGCGCCCGATGTCGGTCTCCAGACGATCCCTGTCCGCGCGGAGAAGCTCTCCCTCCTCGGCTAGCTTCCCCGAATTTTCTTTCTCCGAGACCAGCATCTCTCTCTCAGCGGCCAGCAGCGATGCCTGCTCGCGGAACATCTCCTCGGAGCGTTCCAGGGCAGTCCTTAACTTCCGCGAGCTCGAGGTGAGAGCCGCTTTCTCCTGCTCAAGTTCTTCAATACGGACAGGATCCTCCCCTTCCTCGGACAGCACCAGGGCCATTTCGGCCATTTTCACCAGCCCGGCCATGCTGGCGGCCAGGTGCCTCTTCCGATCCTCCTTACTCATCCTCTTGATAGTCTCAGCCTCGTCGGCAACCACAGACAGAGGGAATCTCTCGAAGAAACCCTCCTCTTTGAAGCAAGGGGGGAACCCGAAGGACCTGACGGCGCTGGTGTCCTCGCCGACCGCCGGCCCGCTTTCCACCCGGTTCCTCTTTCTTTGTATCAGGTCGGCATGTGGCTCGACCTCTTGAACCTCTGGGATTTCGTCCGACGCGGCCCCCGAGCTGGGCGACGAATCCACCCTGACCACCTGAGGAGCGCCCGGACTATGCGGCGGGCCCATCCTCGTTGCTTGGGGAGCCTTCACGACCCTCCTACCCCGCTTCTGGTCACAAGACAGCTTCAAGAGTCTTTCCCGTCACCCGGCCATCGAACCTGCACAAAATAAAAGACGGGTTAGCGTCGAGCAAATACGCAAACAAATGACGAGCAAAGAAATTCAAGCAATAAACGACCTAGCAGAAGAGCAGCCTGTCTGAACGACTGGCACTCCACGAGTGCCTTAGTATCGATCGGCCGGGACTCGAATGTCGGATAACCCTCCTCGTCCAAGACATCTTCCCCGTCCCTCGTGGCCCACCGGGCAAGGTGGAAGCTGTCGATGAACCGACAAAGAGTGGCGTACGCCTTCTCGTCCTCCGAACACATGTCGCCCGCAGCGGTATGATAGTATCCAGTCCCGTGCTCATAATGCCTGAACATCCAATGCACGGGGAACTTGGCCGTGCGGGCCATCACGGGATATCCGTCGTTGTCTAAAACCGCCTCCCCATCATCGTCGCTTATGGGCGCCTCCTCCTCGTACAGAGATTCTAAAGCAGACGTGGTAACCGGCCTCACGACATACCACTTGTCTTTAAAACCCCTTATGGAGTCCATGTACATCTTGAATAGTCTCCTCGACTGTTTTAAGGAGACCCAGCTGTGCTTCCCTCCTCGGGACTGGCGCTGCAGATGGAAAATTCTGAAGAAGAGAGGTATAGTCGCCCCAATCCTCAAAAAGCGACATGTCAGCTCAAACGCCCGGATAAAGGCGAGCGAGTTCGGGTGTAGCTGCGACGGGGCCAGCCCCAGATGGGCGAAGACCCCGGTCTGAAAGTCACTGAAGGGCAGCTGCAGCCCAAGATCTTTGAACGCAATTTCGTACATGGGGAAGCTATACTCTGGGTACACCGAGCAGATCCGGGCATGGGAGGTCGGCCGCGTAACAACGAAATTCTTTTGAAAATCAGGCTGACTGTGGCCCGCCTCGAGGATATCATATGGTTTTCGGTTACGTCGGCTATAGATCGACGCGATTCCTCTGGGCTCATCGCCCACCCAATCCAACAGAGGGTCGTCGACAGTTTCGATCAAACTCACCGCCTCGTAGGCACTTTGTTCCTCCCGTTCGGGGCGTCCAGAGGAGCACGGCTCGTCCGCCATGGTTACCTGCAGAGCACGGGAAACCAGTCAATTGGGCACGAAACCATACGCTCGACGTAACGGACCAGATGTAGTTTACGACAAACCACGTCGCTCCATGCACGACCACAAAAGTTAGTTTGCAACAACATAGCAGTCGCCTCCCCGACGTCCAGATAACTCGATGAGACCTTCTCCAAACCGACAACGCGGTCATTCACGAGTATGCCGACCCAAGGTATGAACATGGCGAGCAACATCATAAAACCTACGGCCAGAGCCATGAACATACCGGGCACGATCATGAATCAGGCGCCCTGGATCATGAAGACCCTGGGCAGCACTTCAGATTGTAACCTAAACTATGTGTCTACTGGCCACGAGCATATGTTTGCCGGTCCTAAGCATGAATTTGTCGAGCTAAACATGAATATACCGGGCTAGTCCCACGCGCACAGTCCCTAAAACGTCTACAACGGTGAAAATCATGCATCACAACAGGAAAACGAAGAAGATAAGTCACTTACTTGCAATCAAGGAGTGAGTTCTGCAACGGAGGGAAGGAATCTGTAACGGGAATCGCAGCTATACTATGAAAGTCTGGAAGAGCAGCAGCAGTAGGAGCACAAAGAGTAGTAACGCGTTATGGGGCCCAAGGATCCTATTTATAGTGATGACGTGGAATACCAAACGTCACCTCGGGCAACCACGGAGTTCCTCTCCTCGACGCACAGCTCCCAAGGCAATGATGACCCTATCATCATAGGGTGGCGGCACAGTTCCCGAAAGATACCCCGTGCGCTCGACAGATGCACGCCTGTGAGGATTCCCCGAGCATCCACCACGAAAGATTTGTCTCCGAGCACGACACGGAGAGGCCCTCGAGGACCTGCATCTCTGACCCGGGCGCAAGACCCCGAAACGGAAACGACCTGAGATCAAGCCATGGCTCCTAACCAAGGAACCACGACTTGGGGGGCTCCTGTTCTGGACTGGGCCCGACAGGCCCAATAGCATTAACAAGGCCCAATCCAAATGGACTTGCTGAGGACCACGCCGACCAAAGGGACACAGTCGTGCCCGACGTGCTCCCTGAGGTTACTTGCTCGACCTCCAACTGTCCAGCTCGACATCACCGCGAGCACCCCAACTAGGGCAGACTCATTCCACTGCACTCCCAACGAGACCCCGAAAAGACCGCGTCTCTGTCCGCCCGCACTTCACGCCAAACATCCAGGGAGGGGACCACGTGCGGGTCCCCACTACGCACGTAGAACCTGGCAGTTCCTCCATTGGGCCAAACCTGCCCGACCCAATGAAGGAACCTTGGCCCAGCGCTGGGGGCTATAAATACCCTCTGTTTCCAGAGGGTCAGGTATTCATCATTCTACCCATACTTACTATTGCCTGCTCGTGCTCTTACTTACTTCAGCATCGGAGTGTCTTGCAGGTACCCCCCCACCTCGTTCAAAACTTTCAGCTCGGAGCCAGCCGTGACGGTCCAAGTCTGATCAGGTTAGATCAGTTAGAATAAAAGATATTATTATAATCTTATAATACCTCTCAAATATTATAAATATCTTATAATATTTCTTAGAATATTATAAATATATATTATAATATATTTTAAAATATTATAAATATCTTATAATATCTTTTTATATTAATTTATATGATCTTCAAATTAATATAAAATATTATAACATTAATGAATAGATCAATGAACTGAACCGATCGAGTTTGATACCTGTGAACAACTCAAATCAGATTACTTTTCGGCTTTCTGATTTTTGGCAATCTTGAAACATGTTTTCTTTCTCTTCATCAACAAAGATTTTAAGGCACATTACAACAATCTTCACCTTAAATTTAAACTGTGTTGATGTCAATTTTACCATCAACAACAATTGTTGTTCTCTATCAGATTAAAACTCTAATCAATAACCTTGATCAAATTTAAATAACCCTTGAATCTTGATCTCACCACTTGCATCCACTTGTTTTCGATTAACCTTTTCTGCCTAGGTAAATTAACAAGCCCACAAGTCAAATGCTAGAATAACCCCTCTTACCTTATCACAAGTCAAATGATAATTAGAGATCTCTGTAACCGTTCCCTCACTAGTGCTAGCATCTATAGTAGGAAACTCTACCTCAAACTGAGTTTTCTCTGTTATATATTTTACCAGGTTTCTCCCTTGGTTTTCACTATTCTCCCTTTGAAAAAATTCTCTACCAACCAAGTAAGTTGTTTTAACCTTAGCTCTTCCCCAAAAACTCAATAACAACTCATCAGTAACATGTATTTTTATCCCTTGGTTTTTGTAAAATTCATTACTCACTCTGAAACTTTCTCAAGGCATTCATAACACCTTAAACCCAAATCTCATAGTTCTTCCTTGTCATGAAAGCCTCCACTAGTTAACGAAGAATGGATAACAACATTTGAACCTTCTAAAATATATAGACCGTATATTTTAGACCCTTTAGCAATAATCAATTCATCACACGAAATATTCAACACTCCATGTTAAACTCTAATATAATAGCCTAGATCATCAAACATACTTATAGATAACATATTTCGCTTGAGTTCTAGAACATGCCTCACATTGTGAATAAGAAGTTCATGATCATCAAACATGTTAAATCTGATTGTATCAATACCATGAACCTTGCATGCCTTATTATCACCAAGGAGAAATACTCAATCTAGCACCATCTTCAAAGTTTTAAAGTATTATATTCTTGGACACATGTGATAAGAGAAACTATAGCCAATGACCTAACTATCTTTAATTTCCAAACTCGATACTACTAGTGCATCGCCATCCTCATAACTTTCCTCACTAAAGGCAACTACAGCTTGAACATAATCTTTATTGGCATTTCTCTCAGGACAATCCTTTTTAAAGTGACCGATTTTTTGACAACTAAAACATTTTACCTTTAACTTGTCAGTCCTCTTTGATTTGGACATCCATTTACACTTATCTCCTCCTCTTGACACATTTAAGCCTTCACCACAATCTTTAATCTTCAAATCTTCCGACTTTGAAAATTCTTTGGATTTTACTGCCGTCTGGACTTCATCCAAAGAAACAGTACCTTCCTTACCATAAGAAGGGCATCTTTAAAGTGCTCAAAGGATCTGGGTAATGAACTCAACAGGAGTAAATCCTTGTCCTCATCTTCAATCTTCACTATAATATTCTGAAGATCATCAATAATCTTGTGAAATTATATAAGTTGCTCAATTATGAATTTATTCTCCAACATTTGGAATGAATAAAGTTGTTGTTTCAGATACAACTTGTGAGTCAAAGACTTTTTCATATACAATGATTAAAGTTTTGTTCACATAGCAATCGCACTTTGCCCCCTAGCAACGTCTCTTAGAACTTTATCCCTGAGGCACAAGATAATGGCACTTCTGGCCTTATCCAACATCTCGATCTTTTGTACCTGTGTAAGCCATGAAAGCATCATTGTTTCACTCTTTAAAGCATCAATACACTTCTCTTGAATTAAAATGGTTTGCATCTTAACTTTCCACAACTCGAAGTCATTGTTACCAAAAAAAATCTCGATCTCCCATCTAACCATGGTGCTCACTTGTAAATAGTACTCCTTTGCTCCACGCTCACTGCACCACTTGTTATGAATCTTGTTATGAATCACGACAAAATTCAATATAGATTTGTGAGGCAAAGAATAGTAGTAACCAAAATAAATGCTCTACAATAATAATAATCTGTACACAGATAATATAACAGAATAAGACGGAGAAAAAACAGGTTTATTTACCCAGTTCGATCAAACGATCTACTTTGAAGGAGAGATCAGCTCTCCAATTTACTATACTCAGAAAGTTGTTACAAGAGATTACAGATGAGTTACAAGAAAATAACATTTGCCTTCAGGTTCCCAAGAACAACCCTGAAAGCGCTCAAGAACAACCCTATTTTCTATCCAAGTATTTCCCAAACTCTTCAACTATCAATATATGAATAACTCAAAGCCAATGTATAAACAAGTGTTAACTAATTCCCTTAGATAACATTAATGGTTTCCCAAAAACCCTTGCCTTTGTAAGGTTTCCCTTGAGAATATCCAACCATATGATATACCTTTAAACGCTTGATCTCTTTTGTTATTGTAAGCTCTAAGATTGTCACGCTATAATAATAGAAGATATACATATTTATAATTGCTAAAATCCAACAAATCCATAACAAATTCAAAACATGTCTCATTAATGGTTAGAATAAAAGATATTATTATAATCTTATAATATCTCTCAAATATTATAAATAGGCTTAATTAGTTCTGAAGTCCTTTAACTTAATTTCATATTTCACTTCAGTCATTTATGTAATAAAATTTATATATTAGTCCCTTAAAAATAATTTTGTTAGTCAAAAGGTCCGTGCCGTTAAATTTCTTAAAAAAATGTTAACTTTGCGCCACGTGGTATGACAGCGAGACATTTTCTAGTAAGGTGAGACAACATATGCATTTAAAATTTATTTAAACTTAAGAGGTTTTGTTTTAGGAGGTTAACACCCCCCCGCCGCAAATTGTTAATAACATATCAAAAAATATAACACCACATTAATATCACATTAATCAACAAATATTTCTAAAACAGAGTAATCACTCACACATCAACAAAACATAAAATAACAAAACCCCCAGAAATTTGAAAAATCAACAACCAACTAGTACAAATTTGTATAATGTTGCTTCTAATAATTGTCAGCATCAAGATCCACATCTGCATAAGCAAATCCAACCATAACCAAGCCTCTTGAAGATCTCTTCATGAATACTGACACCACTATGAAACAAATGCAATCCCACTAACACTTACGCAATAGTCTGTCCATCATATGTTGAAGTCTCACACCCAAGTTCATCCAGATGCATTTAAAAGATTAATTAGGTTTGTATTTAGTAGTACGATTGTTAAAAAAATGCTAAGTTCTCTAAAACAATAGGAGGAAGATTAAAGCAACCAAATAAATAATGAAAAGTTGAACAAAGGTATAATAATTAACAAAGATTAATTTATCAACACAAATTTTTGAAAACTAATCCCCCTTAAATTTATGGAACTTGCCAAAAATTAAAAACTTGATGATATTAACAGAGACAGGTTCGTGATAAAAATTGGGGAGTGTAGTGATGGAAGAGTGATGGTGAAAGTCAGAGGTTTTCACAGAGTGATAGTTGAAAATCAAAGGTTTTCATTGAGAGAAAGAAGGAGAAAAGACAGACAGAGAAAGGAGAAGAGAGATTTGTGTGGTGGCTGGGTTTTTGTTGGAAGAGAGAAGAAAGTTTCTTGATATATTATTAAAACAATTGAAAACAATTTCAGGTCAACTAAATTAATTCCAGCTAGACTGCCATGTCTTCCAAACTTAACGGATTTTAATAAAATTTAACGGAAATGACCGATGTGACTAACGAAACTTGATTTAAGGAACTTAAAACGAACGTTTATTAAATAAGGGACGAAAGTAAAACCTGAAAGTAAGTTAAAGGACCAAAGGATGCATTAAGCCTAATAAATATCTTATAATATCTCTTAGAATATTATAAATGTATATTATAATATCTTTTAAAATATTATAAATATCTTATAATATCATTTTATATTAATTTATATGATCTTAAAATTAATATAAAATATTCTAACATTAATGAATGGATCAATGATCCGAACCGACCGAATTCGATACCCGTGAACCACTTAGATCATATTATTTTTTTGCTTCTTGATTTTTGACAATCTCGACACATATTTTCTTTCTCTTCATCAACAAAGGTTTTAAGGAACATTACAATACAACTAATGAGAAAAAGAAACCTTGCAACTATGTAACCAATTACACCAAACCTGTAATTGGTTACAATAAGTTTCTGTCTAAAAAATATAGAAAACTTGAGGGATGTAACTGATTAAACTAAAAATATAATCGGCTATAGGAAGCTTTTGCTTGATTTTGAACTCTACTAAAGAGGTTATAATAGTTACACTTCTATTGTAACTGGTTACACCAACTTGAATTACTCAATTTTATCAAAATACTTACTTAATTCAAGTCTTCTAAGTCTTCCATACTCATGTGCCTCTTCAACCTCTTGAACACTTCAGTTGTTACTCAATTGGTTAGAAAATTTGGCACTTAATCTTCAATTTTGAAATACCCCAACTTTAATTTTCTTTCACTTACAAGCTCTCTCAAGTAGTGAAATATCATATCTATATGCTTGTTTATCCCATATACAATGGGTTTTTTAGCAAGGTTTATAGGAGAAACAAATGTGATAATGAGAAGGTTCAATTTTAATCAGCAAGAAATTTGTGAGGCAAAGAACAACAACAACCAAAATAAATTGCCTTTAATAATAATAATCAATAAGCAGAAAATATAATAGAATAAGTCGAGAAAAGGCGAAAGGTCTGTTTACCTAGTTAGATCAAAAGATCTACTCTGGAAGAGAGAGAAACTCTCTAATTAACTATTGTTAGAGTTGTTACAAGAGATTCCATTTGAGTTACAAGAAAATAGTCTTCGCCTTCAGGATTCCTAAGAATAATCCTGAAGGTTCTGTTGTAACCGGCTTTAAAATGAGAGTCGCCACCCTTAATTTTTATCATAAGGATGGGAATATAAAGGATAACCCTAATTTGATCAGAGATTCTAAGTTATTGACTAGTTTTTAGACAAAGGGAAGGTGTTAGGAACCCCTCATCTACCTTGTTCACAAGGATACTAGGGTTTAGAATTACGGCTTTAGAAAATAGGATTTTAATTTTTATTAGGAGAGCTCGCCACAATTTTAGTCGTATGCCTATGTATCCTCTTATGAGGAATCAGAGTCCCAATTTGTTGTTCTCAGTTGATTGATGTTTTTTATGGATTACGAAGATATTTGAATTCTTCTTGAACCAAGTCTGGGTGTGTGAATAACAAAGTTGTTAGACAAAGTTCGTAGTCGATTAAAAATATTTTCATAATCCTTTGTGAAATTAATCTTGAATTTTAAATTAAGTTAGTAAGAAAAATTGATCTTTTGATGTTGGTTAGATATTTTTTAAATATATTAAAGAATATTAGAAAAATGATTTTAATGCATGATAAAAGGATTTTAATGCAATTTAAAAAAAGAAAAGATGAGTTAGTAAAAATTGAATTTTATAATAAGAATGATAAAATAATTTTTAGAATTTATACAAATATATTAAATATAAAAAATATTAATTATAACATAAAAATAAATAAAAAATAAAAAGGAAATATAAAAATTAATTAAAACACAGGGGGTGTATTTTGTTTGGGCTGAGTAAAATCAAGAGGTGTTGAAAGTAGGGCTCTGAATCCAGATGTTGGATTCAGGCCCAAATGCAGGAGGGAGGTATGCTATTGAACAAAGGAGTAAAAATGGGGGTGTGTTCAGCAGGGGCCCAAGTCCAGATATTGGACTTGGCCCACTAGCGCAAGGAGGGTATGTTTCAGAGTTAACAAAGAAAAACCACAGATGGAGGGTGCATTTATGAATGGGCCTTGGCCCAAAATGACAAGTGTTTCGGAGGAGGTCCATTTAGACCTCGTACAGGAGGGTACACAGTATTACAGTGAATGCACGTTTTAGAGCGTTTGATGGAGATCCAAAGGTCATGATGGGAAGCGCATGGCAGAGATCATAGAAGCACTAGCACGGGATCCACAAGGGTTTTATAAAAGCTCGGGCCCAATGTTGGGCCTCATTTTCTCCTCTTCTCTCTTTCTACTCCCAAACAAACAAAACCTTTTATATTTTTAGAGAGAGAGAGGCTTTGACCTCTCTATAGAAATCCGTCATGCCAGAAATCACCCAGCCTAGAGCGCCACCGACCAGAAATCACTTTCATCGGCGGCTACATCTGAGCACCACCGCCTACATTCAAACATTCATCCCAAACCACCGTGAAAAACACAGAAACTTAGAACCCTAAGAATAACCCTAACAATGTGTGACTTAACCCCACGAACCTTAAGGGTTCGTGAAGAGCCCTGATCAACCAAAACCTAGAAACCCCAAAACCTGGTGAACCCTAACCCCAAACCAAATGAACCCTAACCCTAAACCCTGGGAACCCAAAACCTAAGAACCCTAACCCTAGGTTAGAACCCTGACCCTAGAAACCCAGATTTTCCAGAAATGCAACAATTAAACATCAATCATTCAAGCATTCAACAATTATGACAATAATTAACAACCATAAGCTAAGTGTTTTAGATTACCTCTCCTGCAGTGAAACTTGTCGTATAATTTTCTCCCCTGATTTCTCCTTTTTCTCCTCTTCTAATCTCCTTTCTTTCTGTTTGCAGGTTCGTGGTGGAGGTGACGACTTGGAGGACAGATCTTAGGGTTTCAGAAATTGAAACCCTAGATTTCAAGCAAGAACAATATCGTCACGGGCATAGAATTTCTCCGTCCTCTATTTAGAATCTTCTTCTCCAAAATTTCCTCCCTTTTCTTTTAGAAATTTTAGGTTTATATAGCTTAGGTTTTAGATTCAATTAGGAAATTATTTTGTAATTTATCGTTACTTTCTAGTGATTGAACCAATTAGTGATTCAATTTGATATGATTTGATCATGTAATTGATTCTGTTTGCAATTAGATTAGGGTTTGTAATATTTTTAATGTATTTGGAAAATTTCATGTACTGTATTCACTTAATCAAAAAATAAATATTTCATTTCCAAATTTATTCAGAAATATTTGATTCATAATTTGGATCATGGGCTTTTAGTGTTCTTAGGGATAGAGAAATCCAAACTTGAGCGTAGCTCTACATTAGGGTCTCTAACCCTTTTTTAAATTGGTCAACGAAATAATAACTTTAAATAATAAAATCAAATAAATACTCAAGGTATAACAATAATAAAATAATTATAAAGTTAGATAATAATAATAATTTAAAACCAATGTTGACTTCAGTCAACAAAATATAACGAAACTTATTCTAATGGGCCTTCTAACTAAACCTTAATGGGCTATTAATTTTAACTTAGAAAATGAGCCTTCTTTAATAAATTATGAAACACACCCCCTATATGTTAAAAAAAGAGTAACACCTTAATGGGCCAAACATATTAATGGGTCGTCGACGTTTCCATACTCGCACCTTTTTTTATAATCAACACCCCCCTCTTTTTATCTATTCACCCAATTCTAATGGGCTGCAATGTAAATAACAAATGCACATCCCTTCTTAATTGTAAGAACCGACTTAATGGGCCATCAGATTTTGATGCTCCATCCTAAAATAATACCCTCTTTACAAACTTAAACCTTACAATAATCCAACTTCATATTATGATAACATTGGAAATTAAAAATGCGGAATAATTTATTTGAAAAAATCAATAGGACAAATTTGAGGTATGACAGTTGTCCTTATTTAATTATCTTCGATTGGAGGGTGCAAGAGTATGCAGGTCTCGTGCATTCAAATCGGAGGGTTATTAAATAATGGAAAACCCCAAAATTTGATAAAAAATTATAAGGATACACTGTACAGTGTTCCCCAAAGTATGAAAGAAATTTGCATAGATGATGATGTATCATCTCACCAGAGTTTTGAACAAAAGTTTTGATTGACTTAGATACGACGACACGGATAACTCTTCAGTACCTAAAAATGATTGTAAATTTTTTCACGTATTTACCATAACCTAGGGGGTAAATAATAAAAGTTTGAAAGTTGACTTACTAATGCTTCGAGATTAATATAGTAAGCTTAAGACATAGATTTTGTCTGTTCATCACAACCTAGGGGATAAATAAAATAAAGTTTGATAACACATTGCCGCATAGAGACTCATGCGATATAGATTTCGTTATGTTTACTATGACCTAGAGAGTAAAAAATACAAGGATAAACATGTGCATTTATCACGACCTAGAGGGTAAATGACACAAGGATAGGCTTACGTATTCATCACGACCTAGAGGATGAATAGTATAACCCTAAAAATTTGCATACCTATCATAACCTAAGGGATAGATATTTGAAAAAATTTATGTGTTTATCATGATCTAGAGGATAAACGACAGGAAGATAGATTCATGTATTCATTACGACATAGAGAATGAATAATATTAACCTGATAATGCGCACACCTACCAGAACCTAAGGGATAGATGTTTAAAAAGTTTGTGCGTTTATCACGACCTAGAGGATAAAAGGCACAAAGTAATTTTACGTATTTATCATGACCTGGAGGATAAATAACATAATCCTGAGAATTTTACATATCTACCACAACCTAGAGGATAGATATTTGAAGAGTGTTTTGGTAATCAAATCTTAGATAACTAGACCAAAGATAAGATCAGAGTTTATCGGTTGTGTCTCTTCTCAACCAAGGTATTTGTTTGCTTTATGAATCAAATAAATGATGAGCCCCAAGAAAGTTCCTAGTTTTAACCAACGATATGTTCGGACAATGCCATGCATAATGCCCTAAGATGGAATGGAACTCAAAATGTATATACACCGAGTATTTATCTGTATATGCCCCAAATGTATATGCACCAAGTATTTGTATATGCTCCAAATGTTTATCCACCAAATTCTTTTTGTGAATTTTTTAATGTTCTCTCCTTTTAAACCATTGATTTTGTATCACCGACTCCCCCAACATTGTATGTTGCATTGTCGTGGTATTTTCGAGTCGATTTGAATATGATGAACAAGGGTCAGCAAGATTTTGATATCTGTATTACAGACGCAGATATAGACGTAGGCATGGATTTTATTTTGATGTTTTTCTAATCAAAATGATTTTTGATGTTATATCAAATGCTTTTATTTGTTAAATCCCCAAAATGATTTCAATGCAGTATTCACAAGAAATAGTCGTAGTATATTTTGCAAACTAGTCAAAAAAGGAATAAAAAAAACACAATTGAAAGTTTTGAAAAAGTAAATGTTTTATTGATAAATATGCATATGAATAGACGTGAGTATAAGATGCAATTCCTAGAAATAGGTAATTGCAGAAAGTTTAACAAAGATTGAAAAATGGCAATAAAAATGATAGTTGCTACCGCTGTTTCTCCAATGTCCTTTTAATAGCTCCAATCCACTTTGCTTATGAGTTAAATGATTTAGATTAATCCATCTCTTTCGTGATCTTAGTTGTCGTTCTTAGATCACAGTCTTTTTGTTCTTTATTTTTAATAAAATCCCTAACTTTTTCCTAGACCGATCTTTCAGGTTTTCAGTCCACCGGGATAATTTTTTTTTGTTTATGTCCCTAATTTTTGCCTGGATCGCCCTTTAGGGTTCTCAATCGATCGGGGTTCTCCTTTTTTCCTAAGTCGTCTGTTTAAGGTTTGAACTTAGTAAGGTTATTATACATAGTATTTTCTGAGTGCGTCTGAATTTGTCGGATGTGGCAGTTCTTCCCCATCCATTGTTGTGAGGATAAGACCACCACCCAAGAATGTTGTTTTTATCACATATGGACCTTCGTAGTTGGGAGTCCATTTACCACGTGAATCAAGTTGAGGTAGTAGAATCTTATTGAGCACCAAATCTCCTTCTTTGAACACTCGAGGACAAACCTTTTTGTTGAATGCTTTCTTAATCCCTTGATGACCCTTCGATGCTGCTTTAGGTAAACGATCTTAGTCCCTTATGACAAATTGCTAAAGCGCCCTACGAGTTGCCTTTATGACTGTATGATGACCCGCACATGTCCCTCAAAACACCCAACGATAGGGCTTCCTACTAAGTAATGGTAGGATAGCACTATCTAAAGGAAGAGGAAAATAACACGAAATACTTTTGAGTAGGTAGATAGCTCGTAGTCGCTTGCTCACAATTTTTTTTTTCACACAAAACACTTCTTTTCTAAAATATTTTCAAAACAAACGCTTCGTATGCGTTCTCAACGATACGAGAATCATTACAAAGTTTGCCGCACTTAGGCATTTTTAAAATGCTTTCAAACACATTCATAAAGCATTTTCAAAAGTGAGCTAGCGATTAAGAGCCTATATATAACTATGGATGAAAAGGGTGCTAACACCTTCCCTTTTCGTAACCTACCCCCCGAACTCAGAAAAATTCTCAAAGGTCTTTCATGTTCTTTTCACCCTTTCCTTTATTGGATAAAAGAAAAGTCAGTGGAGACTCTTGCTATCCACAACATTTGCGATAAAATGCAAAACCAAAAGTCATTTCTCCCACCGTATTACAAAACTTGCGACTCTGCTGGGGAACTAAACTAAAAGTGGGGTTACCTTAAGGTTAGATTAAAATGCTTTACTTGCTTGATTTGTATGCTTTACATTTCAGGGTTTTTCTCGCGTTTTTTTTTGTAAAGATCCTATACCCAGATTTGTGGGAATTTTAGGTAAGTAGCAATAGATCATGGAAACTGTACGACATAGACCAATATGGTTGAAGCGATGGCCACATTAGTGCAACATATTGGTTGGTGCTGATGTCCCTTGAGTCAGTCAAGGAGATAGATCATGGAAACTGTATGGCATAGACTAATATGGTGGAAGCGATGACTACGTTAGTGCGACACATTGGTTGGTGCCGGTGTCCCTTGAGTCAGTCAAGGAGAATGCTGGGCTGCCGCGTGGTGCCATAAACACTAACTGACCTTAGAACCTTAGTTGACACAACTTAGCCATTAGAAAGTAGTGAGATGACCGGATTTGGTGGAGACTGAAGTTGGTTGATACTCGATACTACACTCATTGAGATCAAATTCTCGGGATATTTCAATCGTAAATCAGATGCTGTGATGAAACAATGCCTGAGAGAAAGATCAGTGATATTGAGACTCCTTGAACCCGATTACTTATTTTAGGACAGATTGAGCCAACTAAAACTCAAGAGGGTACTTACCTACAAACTCCATGCAAGCTTGAACCTAAGGCGTTGTGTGTTTTGTTTGTGTCTGATTAATTGTTCGAACATGACATCATAACATCATGACATCATACCATATCATTTTCACTAACCATTTCAAGGACCGAGGGATTTATCTTTGTTCTTTGTTATAGGTTATGTCATCCGCTTGTAGAAACACTATCCGGATCAAATTTGTAAGGATACCTTCTCAACTTAAGAAGTTAGTCTCAAGGGTTATCGAAAGTTCTCAATTCATCAGAAGGCATGGTCGACTACTCAGTTTGGTTACCTCAAGTTTCAAAGAAGATATGATGAGTGTTCTATTCCAGTTCTTCAACCCTGCACATCACTGTTCACCTTTCCATAATATCAGTTGATACCCATGATAGAAAAGTTCTCTAAACTACTGGGAGTACCTATTCTTGATCAGACACCCTTCACCGGTCTAGAGAAAGTTCCAAAGCATGAGGATATTGCAGAAGCTTTACAACTAAAGCAGTCCGACATTGTATCTAATTGGGAAACAAGAAGCGGAGTCAAGGGATTTCTTGCAAAATTTCTGATAGAGAAGGCTCAACTGTTTCTGGATGCTATGAGTTTTTAGGCTTTCGAGGATATCTTGGCTCTATTGATCTATGGATTGGTATTATTTCATAATCCAAACCAACTTATAGATGTAAATACCATCAAGATATTCCTCACTCACAATTCCGTGCCTACTTTGCTTGGAGATATTTTGCATTCTCTTCACACTCGTACCATGAAGAAGCGAGGAACTCTCATGTGTTTTATACCTCTGCTATCCAGGTGGTTTATTTCGCACCTTCCCCGCTCGATAATGAAGAATGAACAAGTTTTGAGGTGGTCTCAATGGATAATGTCACTCTCTCATTCAGACATTTATTGGTGTTCCCGATCCCAGGAAGATATCATTATTATTGACCGCTATGGAGAGTTCCCTAATGTGTCACTCCTAGGCATAAGGGGGGCATTACTTAGAAACCTTCTCTAGCCTTACGTAAGTTTGGTTATGCTCAAAGAGACGGTCCTCATGATACACTTATCTAGGGTGTTGTATTCGACTATGACAATGATCTTCAAGGTTACCGATAAAGATTTATCCGTGCTTGTGATATGGTCAACAAGATTGATAGTCGGATTCGGGGGCATAAGAACTCCATCCATATGGAGCCCTATCTCAAATGGGTACGAGCTCGTGCTTAATACCTTATAATTCCATATCATGCTGTCCTACCAGTAATCATGGAGCCTGTTGTCGAAGGAGACATTTCTCTCATCATCCTTCATCCAGACATGCCCACCGACCTTGAAGAATTGCAGAAGTCTTGGATTCAACTCAAGGAAGAAAGGGACACCTTTGAGACTCAATTCTATGCAAGTGAGAATAAAGTGTTGGAGCTCACTTAGCAACTTCACGAGGAGCAGAGTCTTAACGCATATGTCAACACAAAGAAGAGGCGTCCATGAAAAACTTAAAGCTTTAGGAGTTTTTTAATTTATTCCTTTGAAATGTTTTGTATTCACATAAACTTATTAATAAAAATCTTTATTTCTGTTTCCTTTTGGTTAACAAATTTAAATCTCATAAGGTCCTTGAAAACATTGCATATACATATCATGCATATCACTACATGACAAGTGTTTCAAGGGGGTTTCTTATCTTTTTGCTGTTTATTTCAGCAGAAAGAATGACTCTTGAACAAACGGTTAAGGATCTCCAGGCTTAGAACACCCAGTTCCAACAAATGTTCCTGAATTTAGCCAAGGGGCGGGAAGAGCTGAAGGCCCTCATCACTAAAGAGAGGAAGGAGAAAATCAAGAAACCAGCAGGCATCCTCAACATGGGTAGAAGGCTCAAAGGTCCGGTTAAGAGAGCTTTGGAGTTTGAAGAAGAAAATGATGACCAATAGGAAGATGGTAAAAGTATGAAGGCTGACAACCAGGGTTCTGATGAAGAAGAAGCTGACTATTCAGATGAACAATATCCTTCAGCTAACGACAAATACAAGCAGCTGGAAGATCGTCTCAATGCTATGGAGATCAAGAGAGTTCCTAAGTTAGATTTTGAAGAGTTGGGTCTTATCTCGGGGGTTATTATCCCTCACAAGTTCAAGGCCCCCATCTTTTCCAAATACAACATTGTGTCTTGTCCTAAGCTTCATTTGCAGTCTCATGCCCGAAAAATCTGACCCCATACTACTGATAGAAAATTATGGGTGCATTTATTTCAAGAAAGTTTGTCGGGGATGCAATTAGAATGGTTCTATCAGTTGGAAGGAACCAACATTCACACTTGGGAAGACTTGGCCGCTACTTTTTACAAGCATTATCAATATAATGATGACCTTGCACCAACTCGAGTGCAATTACAAAACATGTCTATGGGCTCGAACGAGGGTTTCAAAGAATATGCCCAGAAGTGGAGAGACTTAGCTGGAAGGGTGCAACCCCCTTGTCTGATTAGGAGCTAACTGATATGTTCATGGGCACTCTGACGGGTCCATTCTTAAATCTTCTAATTGGTATTTCTTCATCTGGTTTTACCGAGCTATTCCTAACTGGGGAACAAGTTGAAAGCAGTATCAAGAGTGGAAAGATTTCAATGGTCGCATCTTTTAGTGTTGTAAAGAAGATATTCAAAATAAGAAGGAAACTAATTCTGTTTATGGCCAGAAGGGCCATAGTAAGAATGATCACCATCAGTCTGTGGGAGCGATGTTGATTTCTAATCTTGCACCTGTTCAATAACAACAAGGGAATCAACGTAGGTCAGACGCTCCGAGAAGGAAGTTCACCAAGATTAGTATGCATTTGTCTTGGGCATTACAACATCTGTTAAAAGCATAATTGATAACACTACGGGATCCTCTTCAGAATCCCAACACCTCCTCTCATAAGTACAACTCGAATGCGAAGTGTGCCTATCATTCTAACAGTCCTGGGAACAACACCAACAATTGCTGGTCCATGAAGAACAAAATCCAGGATATGGTCAAAGCAAAAGAGATTGAATTTGATCCTCCTGAGACCCCTAATATGATCACTGCACCTATGCCCAATTATAATAAAGGGGTTAATGCTATCGACGATGTTTCTTATGTCTCCACCATAAGTGACTTGACCACTCCCTTGATAATCATTAAAAAGAATCTGTTGCAAGTCAGTTTATTTTCGAGTTGCCTTGAAAGTTGTTACCATTGTGCATCCCAATCTGATGGCTGTATATGGCTGAAGAAGGGTATTCAATGTTTGATTGATAGCCGTGATGTTATATTTGAGAAGACCCCGTCCGTGAAGAGTTTGCATGAAATTATATCTCAAGATCTAAGACTTGAAGATGTTTCTATAATCACAATTTCCAACACTCATGTAAGGATCACCTCTAAAGGTCCTATAAATATTCCTGCCGAGCCTAGGGTGGCTCCCCTGATCATTACTGCATCAAGGCCAGTCCCATATTCCTCTGACAAGAACCATGGATTTCTAAAGATGAAGATACTGAAGTTACTAACCTCAATGTCAAAAATATTGTTGGGACTAGTAAAGTTACTAGAACGGGAAGGGTCTTCTCTCCAGAGATCTCCACTCCAAAGACTACCACTACACTAGTGCATATCCCTGATGCTGGGTCAACTACTGACACTCAAGGCAAATAGAAGATGACTGATCATGCCCAGACGGAGGCACCATCAAAAGATGTTACTGTTGAAGATTCCTCCAAACAAGAGATGGAGGAAATACTGAAAATCATCCACAAGAGTGACTACAATATTGTTGAACAGTTGGGGAAGACGCCCTCCAAGATATCCATGTTATCCTTGTTATTGTGCTCCAAAGCCCATGCTCAGGCTTTGGTAAAAATTTTGAAGTCTTCTCATGTACCACAAGAAACCTCTGCTGATCTGTTTGAGAATTGTGTTGCAAGCCTAACAACTGATAATGGATTAGGCTTTTCTGATGGTATCTTAACACCGACAGGAAATAATCATAATAAGGCCTTGCACGTCTCTATTGAGTGTAGGGGCACTACCTTGGAACATGTGTTGATGGATACAAGTTCCTCATTAAATGTATTACCAAAATGTGCTCTATATAGACTAGAATGTGAAGGGGTTGTGCTGAAACCCAGTGATATTGTGGTAAGAGCCTTTGATGGGTCAAGGAGAATGGTTAACGGAGAGGTTGATCTTCCAATCAAGGTTGGATCTCAGGTCTTCGACTCCACTTTCTATGTAATGGATATTAGTCCGGCCTATTCCTGCTTGCTTGGACGCCCTTGGATTCATGGGGCAGGCGTTGTTACCTCTACCTTGCACCAAAAATTAAAGTATCATGTGAAAGGGAAGATTGTTACGGTTTATGGAGAAGAAGAGTATATGGTGAGACATTTGAATTCATTTAAATATGTTGAGATAAATGGTGAATTCATTGAGACTCCCTGCCAGACCTTTGAAGTAATTCCTCCGATAATTATCGTTGCTAAAGCTACTCTTGCTACTCCTAGGATTACCAAGGATCCACCAAGAATGGCTTCTCTGAAGGATGCTAGGGTTGTGGTAGAAGAAGGTGGTTGCACTATTTGGGATCAACTTCCTGATATTCCTTACAAGTCCAACAAATTTGGTTTGGGTTTCACCTCAGAGGCTCAGAAGGCGGTTCATTGTGCTTGTGCTGGGAGACCACCCTTCCGCATCAACAATAACAAAGTCAATGCTATAGAAGACACTGATAGTGAATGTGATTTAGACAACTGGATCTTCACTACTACTGACAGTGGACTCAACAACTGGAAGGCTAAAGACTTTATACCAACCTCCTTTAGTCAGGAGTAATTGTTGTTTCCTGCTTTATCGCTTTCAATTTTTTGGGATTTGTAATTTTTAACAATAACTTTAAGCCTTATGCCTTACCTGGGGCACAACGGTCCACTTGTTAGGGTTGTTATCTTTCATCCACATATGCTCATCTAATAAAACATTGGAAGTTTTGCATTCAAATTTTGCACTCTCTGTCTTTTCATTACTTTATTGCTTTCAAATATAGCTATGTGTTTCTTACACACACCCACACACTACATTGCAGATCCACATCCACTCTGGATCTCGTCGATAATGATTATGTTACTACCACTCATGACTTTGAAAATTCGACCTACCAAGTCGAGGACGAAGCTGAGGAAGATTTTGAAATACATGGAGAACTTGCCATACTCTTAATACAAGAAGAAAAGGTTATCCAACCATATGAAGAGCCAGTCGAAGCTGTAAATTTGGGTACCGAGACAGATCGGAAAGAAGTCAAGATATGCGTCAACTTAGAGAGCAGCGTCTAGAACATGTTAATTCAGATGTTGCATGACTATGTTGAGATCTTTGCTTGGTCATGCGATGACATGCCAGGGCTCGATGCTGATATTGTGGTCCATCGTCTGCCAATGAAAGAGGGTTGTTCTCCAATTAAGTAGAAGATTCGTCACATGCATCTTGAGATGTCAGAGAAGATCAAGGCCGAGGTTATGAAGTAATTCAACACATGGTTATTGGAAGTGACATCATATCCTCAATGGGTTGCTAATATTGTTCTGATACTAAAGAAAGACGAAAAAGTGCGTATGTGTGTAGACTACAGGGATCTGAACAGGGCGAGCCCTAAAGATGACTTCCCACTTCCGCATATTGATATTTTGGTCGAAAACACTACTCAACATAAGGTGTTCTCTTTCATGGAAGGTTTCTCAGGGTATAATCAGATCAAGTTGGCACCCGAAGATATGAAGAAAACTACCTTCGTCACACAGTGGGGCACTTTCTTCTACAAGGTTATGCCATTTGAGTTGAAGAATACCGATGCAACTTATCAGCGTGCCATGGTAGCTTTATTCCATGACATGATTCACCACGAGATAGAGTTCTATATTGACGAAAAGATAGCCAGATTACAAATTGAAGAAGAGCATCTTGATCATCTACATAAACTGTTTGAAAGATTGAGGAAGTACAAGCTAAGGTTAAATCCGAACAAGTGCACCTTTGGGGTGAGACCCAGTAAACTCATGGGTTTCTTCATCAGTGGTAAAGGTATTGAAGTTGATCCCGCCAAGATCAAAGCCATCCAAGAAATGCTAGCTCCTTGTACTGAGAAGGAAGTCAAAGGTTTTTTAGGACGACTGAATTACATTGCTCGACTCATTTCTCATTTGACTGCTACTTGTGAGCCAATCTTCAAGCTGCTGAAGAAAGATCAAGTAGTAAAGTGGAACAACGACTGCTAAATAGCCTTTGATAAAATTACGGAGTACCTACAAGAACCCCCGACTCTGATGCCACCAGTTGAAGGAAGACCTCTAATCATGTACCTAACAGTGCTAGAGAACTCAATGGGGTGTGTATTGGGGAAGCATGACGAGTTTGGTCGAAAAGAGCATGTAATATACTACCTTATCAAAAAGTTTACCGACTTTGAAACAAGATATTCACTAATCGAGAAAACTTGTTGTGCTTTGGCATCGGTTGCTCGCCGACTAAGACAATATATGTTAACTTATACTACTCTATTGATTTCTAAAATGGATCCCATCAAGTACATATTTGAGAAACCAACTCTCTCCAGAAGAATAGCCCGATGGAAAATGGTCTTGATAGAATATGACATTCAGTACACCACTCAAAAGGCAATCAAGGGAAGTGTACTGGCAGATTATTTGGCACATCAAGCCATAGAGGACCATCAGTCTATGAATTTCGTATTCCCGGACGAGAACATTATGCTAGTTACAAATTATGAAGAACCTGGACCATATAAAGGACCTGAGCCATGATCCTGATGGACTATGGTTTTCGATGGAGCTTCCAACGCACTTGGCAACAGAATTGTTACTGTAATTATCTCCCCTCAGGGTTGCCATACGCCCTTCACCGCCAGATTATGCTTTGATTGTACTAACAACATGGCCAAATATGAAGTGTGCATTATGGGTATTAAATCTGCTATTGACCTAAGAATCAAGTTCTTGGATGTATATGGGGACTCAGCCCTGGTGATCAGTCTGATCAAGGGAGAATGGGATACAAAGCAACTGAATCTCATTCCTCATAAATAGCATGTGTTAACCTTAATCCTGTACTTCGAGGAAATCACTTTTGAGCACATCCCTTGATAAGAAAATCAGTTGGAAAACACGTTGGCTATGATGTCATCTATGTTCAAGGTCATATGGGACAACAAGGCTTCCAGAATTACCATTGAAAGAACGAACGAACCAGCATACTGCTACGGAGTCGAAATTAACGGAGTAGAAGAAAAACCTTGGTTTCATGAAGTGAAAACCTTGAGACTCAAGAGTACCCTGAAGGGGAATCTATCAATGATAAGAAATTTCTACGGAAGTTCTCGACTAAATTTTTGAGCAATAAAATTTTATACAGGCGCAATCATGATTCGACTCTACTTCGTTGTATGGACAAGAAAGAAGCGAAGACGATTATGGAAGATATGCACGAAGGTATCTTTGGCACCCATTCCAGTGGACATACTATGGCTAAGAAGATTTTGAGAGCAAGTTACTATTGGTCGACTATAGAAATCGATTGTCACCACCACTCAAGAACTTGTCATAAATGCCAGATCTATATTGATAAAATACATGTGTCTCCAGTTTCGTTGAATGTCTTGACTGCTCCTTGGCCATTTGCGATGTGGGGCATTGATATGATTGGAGAAATCAAGCCTACGACTTCCAATGGGCATTGTTTCATCCTAGTTGCTATTGTTTATTTCACAAAGTGGGTTGAAGAAGCCTTGTTTGCCTCTGTTACCAAGAACATCGTGGATCGGTTCATTAGGCATAACCTTATCTGTCGGTATGGCATCCCCGAGAGGATTATCATAGAAAATGGTACTAACCTCAACAACACTATGATCACTGAACTCTGTATGCAGTTCAAGATCAAGCACGACAACTCTTCTCCGTATCGACCGAAGATGAATGGCACAGTGGAAGCCACCAATAAGAACATAAAGAAGATTGTGCAAAAGATGGTTGTGACCTACAAAGATTAGCACGAGATGTTACCATTTTCTCTCCACAAATATCGCACTTTAGCTTGAACATTAACTGGGGCAACCCCATTCTCTTTGGTTTATGGTATGGAAGGCGTCCTATCTATCGAAGTTCATATTCACTTTTTGAGAATTCTGAAAGATGTAGACATAGACGAAGACGAGTGGATTCAGACTAGGTTGGATCACTTAAATCTAATTGACGAGAAGAGGTTTGCGGATGTATGCCACGATCGGATATATCCAAAGCATATGATCAAGGCATTCAATAAGAAAATCAAGCATCAGATATATCAGGCTGGTGACTTGGTAATAAAGTGCATCATCCTACTACAGGGTGATCCCAGGGGAAAATGGACTCCCACATACGAATGACCATTTGTAATCAAGAAAATATTTTCGGGCGGTGCTATGATACTGACCATCATGGACGGTGAAGATTTTTCGCACCCTGTGAATGCAAACATAGTTAAAAAATACTACGCATAAAGACGACCTGCTAGGTTGACTAGCCTAGGAAAGAAATAAGGGACCAAAAGGGTTCGGGAAAAAATCAGATATATATATATATATATATATATATATATATATATATATATATATATATATATATATATAAGATCGTACACCCGGCAAGTCGAAAACCTGAAAAGGCGGCTTGGGCAAAAAATGGTATCCTGGTGGACTGAAAACTCGAAAGGGCGGTCCAGGAAAACGTTAGGGATTAAAGTGTACGACTATATCCCTTTGGATCACTTACAACGAGCTTTATTACCAACATCAAGTTCAAAACGGTACAAATCAGTTCAGTCAACTTCTTCCGACAGCAAGGGATGAGACATAGGGGCAATAGCAGAGTTGGAACCCGACGAGATTATTTCCACATAGCTATATATTTTGTTTTTACTTTGTACTCTTTTCATTTGAAAACGATTTCCTCTTACTAGGATTTCTGTCTCTTTGTACAAAAACGCCTGTTTATGGGCAAACTATCAATAGAAATACAAATTTCAAAATTCAAACTTTTGTTTTGCCTTTTCCGTTTTGTTTGCAAAAAACGTCCGATGAATAAATTGAATGAACATATGCATATGAATACGATTACTGTAAACAAATATACGCATAAAAACAAGAATAAGCATTTGCTCAAGACTCTAGGAGTTGGGATAATGTTCAAGTCATCCATGTATCCCCACAGAAAAATCCTCACAAGATTACCCCCACATAAAAACTTCTATACGATTATCCCACAAAGTAGTCTTAACAAGCTCATCTTCAATGAAGATATATTTCACTAGCAGATCCCCCTAGCATATAATGGAATATGATCTTTTCCCCGACAATATCGCCAACCTACAGATTCCCAAGCTCCATCAGAGATTATGGCATCAGTACAATTTATGGAAATTTCCTTCTTCAGTTGCGTTTATTTCTCCAACACTATAAAATCCCCCACATAGTTCTTTCCTCCAGTAGAACTCATTTCCTCAACAAGGGTATTCCTCAACAAAATGTTTCTCAAGCAGGTTTAGGGTTTATTTCCCCAACCGTGTTTATTTCCCAAGCAGATTACATTCTCCCCAGTTTGGGTCTATTTCTCTAACTACCACAAATTACTGGCAAGACTCCCGCCTCCAGTAAAGGACATCCTTGGTTGCTATCCCCAGAGAGTTGCTACCAAATCTAAAACTGGACCAGGTATCGTTCAACTTTATTCTCCCTAGACGAGTCGGCATCCATATCAAAAACCCGTCCAGACAACAGTTCGAGAGGTTATCTGTGATACGGTGGGAGAACTGACTTAAGGTTTTGTGTTTGTTTTCGCACTTGTTCGGTTTAGCAAGAGTCGCCACCGACTTTTTATTTTATCCTAAGGAAAGGTCAAAAAGCACAGGAAAGACCTTTGAGATGTTTTCTTGGGTTCGGGGAGTATATTATAGAAAGGGAAGGTATTAGCACCCTTTCTATCCATGGTTATCCATGGGATCTTAGTTACTTGCTTAGATCACTTGCCTTTGCTTTTCAATTGTTTGAAATGGTGCTTTGTGTGTGTGGTTTTGAAAATGTTTTGAAAAAGATGCCTTGTCTAGGCAACCTTTGTAACAATTCTTGTTTGAATGTTTTACAAAGGTGTTTGTCTTTTTGAAAAGATGTTTCAATGTTTTTAAAAGTTTGTTTTGAAGTTGTGTTGTGATGTGTGTTTTGAAAAATGACAAGGATTGTTTTGCAAGTTTGGTCAAGTAACCAAGAGCTATCTACCCTAAATTTCCTAAAGATCTTTCTCATGTTTTAACCCTTTTAACAGTGTTGTTTCACCATTGTATTTGGTGAACAACCTTGTGTTAGGATGTTAACTGGACGGGCGCGGGTCATCGTTTAGACCATGAATGCAATAGTGTCAAGTATTTTGGCAATTTTCTTGAGGGACTATGATCATTTTTCTTAGGCAACAAGATAGCGTCATCGAGGGACTATGATCATTTTGTTTGTTTTTGTTTCGTTTTTGTTTTTCCAAAGTACTTGACATGCAAACATGGCCCATTTTTGAAGGCAACAAGTGGATGAAACCCTAGGGGTGCAAGTGTGAATGGTGTATTGATTTTCATGCATTTATCTTTGTGTTAGGTTATCTAGCGGTTGATTTTGAATCTTCGCATACAAACCCTAATTACTATACAGTATATGGAAAGCGATAAATTGCGGGAATTTAAAGTCTAAGCTATTACAAATAAGTATCCGGGGATGGGGGTACAAATGTTTACAAATGGGGATGAGTCTCATCAGAATAGTAGTGTCCAAATATTATTTACAACCAAATCGAATCGTCACATTCTCAATGTAAAAAATATAATAAAGGTATAAGGATAAAAGAGAATCAAAAGTATTTGTGAAATGTATATGATTATTTACACATGAGTAAAATTGTTAACCTAATGTATTATTAAGTATTTATTATTATTGTGTTTTTTTTAATTATATAGACAAGAGTTTTAAAGAAAATAAAAGAAAAATGTTTTAAGTTTAAAGAAAACTATTGTTTATGTATTTTAGTTAATGTTTTTATATATACAAAGATTTATTAAACAAAACAAGTTTTAAGACAAGAAAATTGTTTAAACTTAATAAACCTAATATTTATGTATTTTTTGTTAATGTTTAAAAAAAAACTTATATAAAAAAGTTTAGCTAAACAAAAGTTTTAAAACAAAATATATTATTTTTATTTACCAAAAGGAGTTAGATCATATAAAAAAGAAAATAAGGTGATGGTAGTAATAAAAAGTATTGGTTTGAAAAAAAAAAGTAAGAGATTAAATGGGCTTTTAGAGGAAATGCTTGGCCCAAACAACAAAAACAAACAGATTCAAAAAAAGAAAGGGGGTGTATGTGCCAGAATCAGTTGGGCTTGGTGGTTTGTCCAAGGGGGCAGGCCCAAACGCGTTACAAAGTTTTTGTTTAGGGTTTCAGATGTCTCGCTCAGACTTAAGCTTTACAATGCTTTGAACGGCGCCGCTTCTCTTCTTCGCCTCTTCATCCTTCTCCACCATGGCTTCTGATGCTCCCTCTACACCTCAGGCTACCAGGATATCACCTTCACCTTCTCCTCTCCAAGATTGCTCAGGGTAATGAAAAGAAGGTAATGTTTCTCTTAGCTCCCTCTTCGTGCGCTTTTTAGGGTTTTCGGATTTTAGTCTTGCATGTTTATCTTTTTCATGTTTTAACCATGGATGTTTGTGTTTGTGAGGTACATCAATAGACTGAGGGAGTAGAAGGTGATACCTTTGGGGGTTTTGACTTTGGGGAAAGGATGGAGGTGGACCGGCGGTATCCTCAGGTGGCCAGAAGAGGGGACGCGATGACAAAAGCTTTTCTGGTATTTGTGTCTTTAGCCTTCGTTTAGTGATGAAAATGTTCTGAAAATGCTTGTATTATTTTCTTCTGTCTCTCTTCCTATCTGAATGCTTCGCTTATTTCCAATGGCATGCTCTGAACTTTTGCTTATCTATGATGATTTTGATTCTGAGTATTTGAATGCTTCAGTGTTTTTGCTTCTGACTTCTGATGAACTTTGTTGTTCTTTTACAATGATGATTTCTGAGAGTTGTTATTGTTTCTGAGTTGTTTTTAATTCTGACTTCTCTCTTCTCTTGAAGCTGTTGACTTCCAATGATGATGATGAGTTCTAAGATTTGGATTTGTTTAGCCTATGATGAACATGTTCTGAGGCGTTTTGTTGGTGTTTTAATTTTGAAATGGTTTGGATTCTAGGCAGGTTGAATGCTTTAGCAGGCTTATGCTTTTGTTGTTCACAAGTTTGAATCAGGCTTGAGGCAGTTTGAAGCAGGTTTTATGTTTTTGTTGTTCACAAGTTTGAATCAGGCTTGAGGCAGTTTGAAGCAGGTTTTATGTTTTGTGTAGTTTTTGACAGGGCTAAAGGCAGTCTTCCAGTTTTATGCAGGCTTAAGGTAGTTAGAGAAGGCTTGTGTTTATTCAGGCTTCAGGGTTTTGGCTTGTGTTTTATGCAGGTTGATATGTTTTGTTTTTTAGGCAGTTTTGAAGCAGTCTTCTGGTAGTTTGAAGCAAGCTTATGTTTTGAACAAAGGTTTGAAGTTTTGGCTGCTTTGAGGTTTGTTTGGGTTACAGGCTTTGAAAGGCTTGCTTCCTTAGGCTTGCTTCTGGTTTTTAGCAGGTTTGTGCTTTTGCTTGCTTGAAAGCAGGTTTGGTTGTGCTGTTTTTTGAGAGGCTTTGATGCAGGATGTGTTTACAGCTTTTTGTGTTATCTTTTTCTATGTGTGTTCTGCCCCCCTTTTGTTCTGAACTGAACTCTTTGTTATATATTCCTATATTCTAAGCCTGCAAAACTGTAAGCCTCTACTTCTCTCTCTCTTTTCTCTCTCTACAGAAAGCATATCTTTGCTTAGAATAGCTTTTTTTTCTGAAAAGGTTTTTGGCCAGAAAATGATGAAAAATGTACTTTTACAAGCTTGCTTGCATCTTGTCTTTCCTCTGCATATCTTCTTGCCTCCAGATTTTCTGCATTGCTTTTGTGTACTTGTTGACAACTTTATTGGCTTTTGATATCTTTTGGTATCTTCTTTGACAGCTTTTGACAGTTTGGAACTTGTGACTTAGTTTGCCCCTTTGACAATTTGGTTTGCCTAGTTTGATAATGCAATTCAGTTTGGATTTTTGCAGCTTGTTTGGCATTTCAGTTTGCACTTTGCAATTTGAATTTATGCAGCTTTGTGCATTTTGCAAAATAATTCATATGCTTGCAAACATTTTACTTCCCTCTTTGTGAACCAAGAAGAGACATCTTCTTGCGATTTGCAGAGAGGACGAACAAACTGATTTCGGCCAAAACCTTTAATGATGAGTTTTTGATTAACTGTCTAAAAAAATACTTTTCCAAATTAATTGTGTTGACTTCTCCTTTTCTGGCTTTGCAGGTAAACACCAATTTGGGCAAGGGAAGCAACAGTAGCAGATGAAGACTTCAAGAAACTTAGGATATAGTTTTATTTTATTTTAATCATTTGTAATAACATTATTGTAAACACTATAAATAAATTTACAGTATTCAAATAATATTTGTAACAAACAATTGAAAATGAATAAAAATCTTTTTTTTTCCAGATATCTCTTTTAATTCTTCTGCAATTGCTTATTTAATTATTTAAATTTCTTGAATTATAATAATTGGAAATTATCCCAATAATTTTAACTTAGAAATTATAAATAATCAACAAACGTCGCAGTCTTCTAGCCTTGTATTAACCAACAATAAGCCTGGCGTTCCAGTTAACCATATGTATTGCACAATTAAACAAACAAATGTCCATACGCCTTTCACTTCACTGATTAAACCAAACACTGCAAATTTTCAATCAGAAGCCTCAGCTTCTAACCCAGAGGTTCAGGTTTTTAGAAACAAACTAAAATCTTGAATAGGCGTCAAAGCAGTGTGACAGCCAATTAAGACACTATGGATTCAAATTCTTCTGAGAATGCGCGTGCAGACCCTAATGTTGGATTTACTGTCAAAGAAATGTCCGCCTGATCAAACCCTGAGCCAAACTCAACCAAATTAATAAAAACCCTAATAATCTGTTTGACTGATTCTTAAGAGTCAATGGAAACCTTAATTTTGTCTGACTGATGAGAAAAGTTTGTTTGACCGATTCTTAAGCCAATCTAAAAAATCAGGAAAAGCCCGAAGCTGTGATTTCTTGTGAAAAAGAGAGGGCAAATTTTGGGGTACAACAGTTGCCCCTGTTCAATCTTCTTAAACCTGAAGAGTTAGATTGGCAAGTTTGCCGTTCGCGACTCGAAGGTAAAAGGAGATTGGACACTAGAGTGCCCAAAAAATTTGCACTCGTCAAAGCGTAGTTTGAGGGAATGAGCTTAAAGATGCCATTTGGATATGGGCTTAAAGATGCCATCTGGAGATGTGATAGAATCTTGTCGGGGGATGGGCTTAGAGATGCCATCTGGAAATTGTTGGTAGGAGGATGGGCTTATAGATGCCATCTGAAGGTGATTGTATCTTGTTGGAGATGGGCTTGTAGATGCCATCCAAGAATGTTTGTTGAACTGTGTGTCATTGGTGAGTGGGTGAGTATCAGAAAGGTATCCATGTTTGGAACATCTCTGAACTGGGGATCTGAATAAGCAATGAATTGACATCCATGTTTGGAATCATCCGTAAACTGTTTTCAGAAGTTGAATCTGGAATTGAGAAGGAACCAGTGTAAGATTGCCTGATGATGAGTCCGTGTAAAACTACATCTTGGATTTGAGAAGGAACCGGTGTAGGGTTGCTTCATGATGAGTCTGTGTAAAACTACATCTTGTATTTGAGAAGGAACCGGTGTAGGGTTGCTTCATGATGAGTCCGTGTAAAACTACATCTTGAATTTGAGAAGGAACTGGTGTATGGTTGCTTCATGATGAGTCAGTGTAAAACTACATCTTGGATTTGAGAAGGAACCGGTGTAGGGTTGCTTCAAGATGAGTCCGTGTAAAACTGCATCTGAATTTTAAGAAGGAACCGGTGTAGGGTTGCTTCATGATGAGTCCGTGTAAAACTGCATCTGAATTTTGAGAAGGAACCGGTGTAGGGTTGCTTCATGATGAGTCAGTGTAAAACTGCATCTGAATTTTGTTAATGATAGCCTTTTATTCTTATCCTGAAAAGGACAAAATGTTAGCTAAACACAAAGTTATGTTGCATGATATGTATGATGCAATGGATTGCACTTCATCAATGTTTATGATATGAATGTAATGGATGTGCATGTAAGCTGAGTAGCTGTCTTGCTGAGGATGGATGAATCCTGGATAGCCGGAGATGATAAAATCTTGACTGTTGCTGAGGAAAGTGAATCCTTGACTGCTGCAGGGGATTGAAAATCCTTTGATCGTTGAAAATGAGAAGTCTTGGGACCACCGTCGGGGAATCAGGAGCTTGGGTTGTATGCCAGTTGTGATTGGTGGAAATAGAACTGACTGTTTTGAAATGCTGGTTCGCGAAATGTCGCGGTAAGCAAGAGTCGCCACCGTCTTTTATGTTCTCCAACATGGAAAGGACAAAAGCACAGCAAAAATTCCTTCTTTGAGATGTCTCTCAGTTCGGGAGGTAGATTTATAGAAAGGGAAGGTGTTAGCACCCTTTCTATCCGTGGTTACCCACGGGCTCTTAGGTACTTGCTCTTATGTTTTCAAAAAATGGTTTGCTTTTCAAGTGTGTGTGGGTTTTGAAAAAAGTTTCGTTTGAAAAATTTCTAAGTAACTCTTGTATCAGTCCTCAAGAGTGTATGAAAAATTTGTTTGAAAACCTTTTGAAAGTGTAGGTGCGAAAAGTTTTTTTACTTGTTTTGAAAAGAGCAAGTACCCATGAGATCTACCTACTCTAAGGAATTAGGATGTGTAAGAGTCCTTTAGATAGTGCTATCCCACCATTGAGAGGTAGGTAGCACCATCGTTGGAGTTATTCGGGTCAATTCGATTATGGGGACAATGTGGTCACCAAAGCAATGGTAGGACGCCTTAGTGGTAACCTTAATGTCCTAGATCCTTTGTATCCGAGGCAACCGTTTCGAGGCAACTGGATCTTAGACAGGAGGGTGACCTCTAAGACACCCTATACTTGACGACCACATTCGAGGCAACCAATGAGGCGTACCCTAGGAGTGGCATGTGCATGTGTGTTGAATTCAGTTTATGTTTATTTTGTACATGTTATTTGTGAGCTACGGATTGATTTTATTTTTCATACAAGTCTTTCATGCATATTAACAGTTAAGGGTGCGGAAAATAAATTGCGGGAAGGTAAATCTAACTATTACAAGGCGCGGGTCTATACATCGCTGTGATCGGTGGAAATAGAACTGACTGTTTTATTAGCTGGTTTCGCGAAATGTCGCGGTAAGCAAGAGTCGCCACCGTCTTTTATGTTCTCCAACATGGAAAGGACAAAAGCACAGCAAAATTCCTTATTGAGAATGTTTCTCGGTTCGGGAGGTAGATTTATAGAAAGGGAAGGTGTTAGCACCCTTTCTATCCGTGGTTATCCACGGGCTCTTAGGTACTTGCTCTTATGTTTTCAAAAATTTGTTTGCTTTTCAAGTGTGTGGGTTTTGAAAAAGTTTCGTTTGAAAGATTTCTAAGTAACTCTTGTATCTGTCCTCAAGAGTGTATGAAAAATTTGTTTGAAAACTTTTAGAAAGTGTGAGGTGTGAAAAGATGTTTTTGTTTGTTTTTGAAAGAGCAAGTACCTATGAGAATCTACCATCTCTAAGGAATTAAGCTGTGTAAGAGTCCTTTAGATAGTGCTATCCCACCATTGAGAGGTAGGTAGCACCGTCGTTGGAGGTGTTCGGGTCAATTCGATTATTAGGGACACTGTGGTCACCGAAGCAATGGTAGGACACCTTAGAAGTAACCCTAATGTCCTATATCCTTTTATCCGAGGCAACCGTTTCGAGGCAACTGGATCTTTTAGACAAAGGGCGACCTCTAAGACGTCCTATACTTGATGACCACGTTTCGAGGCAACCAGTGAGGCGTACCCTAGGGGTGGCATGTGCATGTGTGTTGTTTTTCAGTTAATTGTCTTTGTACATGTTATTTGTGAGCTGCGGGTTAATTTTATTTACATACATTCTTTCATGCATTGTTAACAGTTAGGGGTGCGGAAAGTAAATTGCAGAAATGTAAATTCTAACTATTACAAGGCGCGGGTCTATACATCGCCAAAAAACAAAGATCCATTTTGTAAAATAAAGTGCGAGAAATTTAAATAAAGCGGTAAAATTCCTAATTAACTATTACATATCTGGAGACAGTTACATAAATAATCAAAATAAAATAAATGCGCGCGAAAAAATTAAATCGGGAACGTCCTAAGGGTTTTGACCCTTTTAAGAAAAGAAATGAATTTTTTGTCCTTTTTTGTGATTAAATGAAATTAAAACTAATGATTAAACTAATTAATTAATTTATTAAAAGAAAAATGTTTTTGTATTTTTATGTTTTTTTATGAAATAAAATAAAAGGAAATAAAATTAAAAGTTAATAAAAACCTAATTCTAAATTTATTTTAGTTAAGAAAAAAAGTTAAAGTTACCTAATTAAAACTAATTCAATTTATTAGTATTTATTTACAAAATAATTACCTAAATGAAATTAATAAAGTATTTACATTTTTTTGTTTTTTGGTTTTGAATTTTTATTATGAAAAATGTTGATTCATTAAATGGTTAATAATTAAAATAATAAAATAAATAAAGCAAATGTAAAAAAGAAAAAAAAAAGAAATGCAAACCCAAAGGGGGGGTATGGGCCAGAATGGGGTGTTTTGATTGGAATCTGAAGCCCATCAAGAAGCCAGCTTTGTTTGACTCTGGAGATTGCCTGCGCCTGTGTTGACCTGAGAACATGATGCTCCTTCCCTTGTGGCCATTGGATTTGCACTTGGAGACACTTGGCGCTTTGGATTTGTGAGGCGCATGATAAGCCTTCTTTAATGCCTGCACACAAGTATGTAAGAAAAAATAATATGGGATTTTGAGGGGACCTGGGAATACTTACAATGCTTGATAATGGACCTTAGGACGTGGCAAGGGTTGCTTTAGCTTCAGGGTATGGCAAAGAAGAGAGTCACGTTCTCCTTTTGGCCTGAAAATGCTTGCAAAACTCCTTTTGATCTCACACTTTTTTTTGACAACTTTTGAACTTTGCTCTGGCCGTTTGTGCACTTTTTTGTTTTTGAATGAGGCTTGCAAGGCTTGTATATATAGTAATGAGTGAGAATCAGTCACTATTATGAGCTCTTAAGCATTGCAATTAAACTTTGGATTTCTCCATAACCACCATTAAAGCAACTTGCCAATTTTGTTCAAATTTGAATTTTATGCTTAAAATGGACCTTACACGAATTTGGTAGGTGCATTATGCTTTATCAAGGTCATTCAAACCACAAGATATCATTGAATTAATTTTTTTGATTTTTATTTGAATTTTATGGATTTAAAATGAATTAAATCAATAAAATTAAATAAAAAATAGAAAAATTAATGTTTAATCTTGAAATTAATCATGGGACACATGGGTGGCATGAAAAAGCTGAATCAAGTGGAAAAAAGTGGGCCCTTTTGTCAAAAATTGAAGTTTCAAGGATAGTTGACTTTTGCCATTTCACAAAAATTTCCCAACTTCTCCAATGCATATCTTGCTCAATTTTGATCATATGAACATGTTCTTGGACATTTTGGAAAGGTCTTGAAGTCCTCTAACCAATGCCTTTGGTACCATGTCATTTGAATTTAGCAATCTCAAGTTATGGTCTTTGACTTAAAGTACCTTTTTGTTGACTTTTGAAAATGACCTATAATGTTGAAATTGATAACTTTTTGTGAGAGCATTTCTTGGATTTGGAATGTGAATATGAGTTGTAGGAAATGTCCTCCCCTTCAAAATGAGCATTGGATGGGATTTTTCTGATGAACCATGAAAAAGTTATGCCTTGGTCAAGTTACAGTTGACTTTTCAGCTGTCCAAAAATATAAACTTTTGCATCTTGATGATTTTTGAGCCATTCTTGTGAAATCATGGTCAAGATTTGACCAAATGATGATTGTGGCTTCTAAATAAGATGTTGACCAAATTTTTTGACTTTTGACTGCCAAATGACCATTTTGCCCCTATAGTTGATTGTGAGGCAATTAGGGTTTTTGACTGTGCAACTTGACCTTGTGAGCCTTGAAACTTGGCATGTAGATACTTGACAATGTGTATGAGCATATGGGACTTGATTGAGCCCTTGAAAAGCTCAACTTCCTTGCAGGAACCAAAACCCTAATTTGACTGGCTTAAGAGGGTGTTTGAACTGTGCAACCCTTGAGCAAATTGAGATGATGCTTGTCAAAACTTTGAAGAATATGGGAGGGCAAATTTTGGGGTACAACAATCTCCAAAAACAATAACCCGTTTGAAAAATAAAAAAAAAGCGAGAAATAATAAATAAAGCGATAAACCTAATTAACTATTACATTTCCGAACAGATACAAAATAATGAATTAAAACTAAAATGCGCGCGAAAGAATGAATCGGGAACTCCTGAGGGTTTTGACCCTTTTTTTGAGAAAGAATTGAATTTGTCCCTTGCATTAAATTAAAATATTAAACCTAATTCTAGTTAATTAATTAATTAAAAGAAAAATGTTTTTTTTTGTGTTTTTTAAGTCTTTAATGAAATAAAATAAAAGAAATTTAAAAGTCAAAAAGAAAAACCTAAATCTAAGCTTGATTTTATTTATTATGAAAAAAAAGATTAAAATTATTCTAATTAAACTAAGTTAATGATATTTAGAATTTATTTACAAAAAATAAAAGAGTGAAATTAATAATAAATGGAATATTTACATTTTTTAGTTTTTTGAATTTTTATTGTGAAAAATGATAATTAATTGCTGGTTAATAATTAATTAAAAAAACAATAAAAAATAAATAAAGTAAATGAATGAAATAAAAAATAAAAAAAAATAATAGATGCAAACCCAAGGGGGTTTGGGCCCTGAATGGAGGTGCTGAAGTAATTTTATGGCCCAATTCCTCAAGCCTGCGTTGACTTCTGACTTCTCCAGGGCACGTGTTGACTGGGTACATGGTGGTCATCTACTCTAGGCCATTGGATCTGGGTTTGAGGCCACTTGGCGCACATCTGTATGAGGACTATGGTGGAATGCCTTGAGTAACCTGCATATGATCATGTATAGAAAAAATGGAAATAATATTTGGGGGACCTGGGAATCGAACCCAGGTCCCAGAGATCATTTGCCAGCGCGTCCTTCCACTGAGCCACTTGCCTTCATTTGTTATCATAACAACATATAATTATTATATTGATAAATCAAAACAAAGCCTGGAAAAAAAATAAAACGCGCGTTATTTTAAACGGAAAAATGAGAGGGGGACGCGTCAGCGTCTTCTTCCTTTGATACTGGTTTTTTACCTGCGGATTTTTATCCGCAGGTAGTTTCGTAGGTCTTTCTGAAAATCGTCCCTAGCCCATGAAAACCCATTTCAAAACCATGGTTGATCTCGTCCATGTCCCCTGAATCCATTCCTACCCATGGTTTGTTCTAATTTCACCTGTAGTCAAAATACCTAAAACGCACAAAGATGAACCCTAGAATCGGGCACCACGATTCAGGGCCTAAAAACCAAATTGGATAATGCAGTTACATCAGAAATCAAACAAGCAACATGATTATGCCAATATTTTTGAGAAACAATGCAAGGATAGAGAGTTCAAGTTTCGTGTACAGGGGTGAGTTTGGAGGAACTTACAGTGCTGTGTAGAGAGTCTTAGGATGCGTTTGTGGTCGCCTTAGCTTCAGGGGATGGAAAGGAAGAGAGCCACGTGCTTAGTTTGATTTGGAAATGTCTGCAACTATGTTTTTGGTCTCTCACTTTTTGGACAATTTTGCACTCTTGCTCTTGCCGTTTGAGTGATCTCTAGGTCGTGAATGAAGTTTGTACTGCTTGCATATGTAGGTATGAATGAGAATTAGGTGATATGATGAGCCTTAACCTTGTGCAATTAAGTTTTGGATTCTTGTTTTAACACCATTGAAGAACATTCCATACTTGGAGCAAAACTTGGATTTTATGCTCAAAATGGCTTGGCACGAATTTGGTAGCTGGCCTGTGGCACATAAAAGTCATTCAAGTCACCAAGATGCCATTCCTTTAATTTTTTAGATTTTATTTGAATTTTTATGGATTTAAAATGAATTAAACCAATAAAAATTAAATAAAATGGAAAAATAAATGTTTGATCTTGAAATTAATCATGGGACACGTGTATGGCATGACAAGGCTGAATCAAGTGGAATAAAGTGGGCCCTTTTGTCAAAAATTGAAGTTTTAAGGATAGTTGACTTTTGCCATTTCACAAAAGTTTCCCAACTTCTCCAATGCATATCTTGCTCAACTTTGATCATATGAACATGTTCTTGGACATTTTGGAAAGGTCTTGAAGTCCTCTAACCAATGCCTTTGGTCCCATGTCATTTGGATTTACCAATCTCATGTTATGGTCTTTGACTTAAAATGCCTTTTTGTTGACTTTTGAAAATGACCTATAATGTAGAAATTGATAACTTTTTGTGAGAGCATTTCTTGGACTTGGAATGTGAAGATGAATTGTAGGAAATGTCATCCCCTTCAAAATGAGCATTGGATGGGATTTTTCTGATGAACCATGAAAAATGTATGCCTTGGTCAATCTACAGTTGACTTTTCAACTGTCCAAAAATGGAAACTTTTGCATCTTGATGATTTTTGAGCCATGCTTGTGGAATCATGATCAAGATTTGATAAAATGATGATTGTCTGCTCAAAATAAGATGTTGACCAAAAATTTTGACTTTTGACTGCCAAATGACCATTTTACCCCTGCAGTTGATTTTGAACCAAATAGGGTTTTTGACTGTGCAATTTGCCATTGTGAGTCTTGAAACTTGGCATGTAGATGCTTGACAATGTGTATAGGCCTATGGGACTTGATTGAGCCCTTGAAAACCTCAACTTCTTTTCAAGAACCAAAACCCTAATTTTGACTGGCTTAGGAGGATGCTTGACTGTGTAGCCCTTGAGTAGACTTGAGCAAATTGAGATGATGCTTGTCAAAACTTTGAAGAATATGGGAGGGCAAATTTTGGGGTACAACACCAGTCTACTGGGGATTCCTGTCTTGAGGAGATCTTCACTGGGGAATATCTGAGTACTCTGTGAGGAATTGAGAATGAGAGTCTTCATTCTGCTTGGGGAATAAGAATTCTGTGGGGAATAGCCATACTGTTGAAAGGTAGCTATCCTGTCGGAGAGTAAAACTCGGGACTCTGGGAAAAGCTTATCCCTGTCTGGAAGAAGTTCTGGTTTAGGTTGTATGCCACTTTAAGAATGAGAATCTTCACTCTGTTGGGGATATCAGGAGGTTGGATGTATACCGATCCTCTGAGGTTTCAAGGATGAGAGTCTTCATTCTGTTAAGGGTCGGAAATTGGGAGTATACCAATCTTCTGAGGTTTCAAGGATGAGAGTCTTCATTCTGTTAAGGGTCATAAATTGGGAGTATACCAATCTTCTGAGGTTTCAAGGATGAGATTCTTCATTCTGTTAAGGGTCAGAAATTGGGAGTATACCAATCTTCTGAGGTTTCAAGGATGAGAGTCTTCATTCTTGAGAAAAACAGATTTTTAGGAGCTTCATTTGTCCGTTATCTTGTTGGTGGTTGTAACTTCCAGCAGGTGATGAAGGAAATTTTCGATGATGACCGCAACTTCCAGAAGGAAATTTTGAACGCTCTTGAATTCCAGCAGGTGATGAAGGAATTTTGATGATGACCGCAACTTCCAGGAGGAAATTTTGAACGCTCTTGAATTCCAGCAGGTGATGAAGGAATTTTTGATGATGACCGCAATTTCCAGCAGGTGATGAAGGAAATTTGATGACCTTGAGATTGACATTCGAATGCCCCAAGTGATGATGACGGAGACTTGCCCCAGGTTAATCTGTAATTGAGAGATTTGCTGAAATCTTGACTGGACTGCCCCAGGTTAACTGAACTTGGAAAGATTTGTTGAAATCTTGACTGGACTTCCCCAAGTGCGTTGGATAGTGACATGTCATGCCCCCTTGTTGATAGGAGATTTGTCAATGGAAGTGTCATCCTTTTTGAAGTGATTTTGCTCACTGAGAGAGCTTTCGTTCATCGGATATTCATTGTGTGAATTTCTCCGCTGTCAAACAAATAGCCAAATGCAAACAGTGATATTCAAGTAATGCAAAGTTTATGTCTGTCTCGAAGTTTTGAAAAATGCGTTTTTTAGCAGAAAACTTTTTATAAGACAAATTCAACACAAGATTTAGGGCAAAGCCTTACAGGAGTCAGGATACCTTTTGTAATAGTATGCTTTCGAACTAACCCATGCTTCAATTAGGACTTTTGAAGGGTTGTAACATGGCTTGGTTCACGGTTTAAGAAACAAAGGATAAAGGCTCAAAGTATATTTGTACCCACCCGCTCTTCGTGATGTTCTTCAATCCTAAACTCAGTTAAGTGTGCATCGAACTCTATTCGAGTTTGGAACGACTTTTGGCGATGGTTCACCAGTTGAATTTTGGAAGGCAATCATTTTTGCAACATTTTTCATGTTGTTGAGGATTTGTAATGACCTCATTCTTTTGATTTGTTATCCCTAACTTTTGCCTGAATGTTCCTGTTTTCGAGATTACAGTCAGCGGGATGCCCCAGCTTTCTTAAGCCTCCTTTATAGGTTTTAGCTTGGTGGGCTTTTCCCTTTTGAGAGATAATGACTGCCTATGAGATAAGGAACCATCACTGTCATTTGATTCCAAAGGAATGTTTTTTGATGTTGTTCGTTGTATTACGAACTGAGAGTTTGCAACTTCAATGCGCATCCTTTTTTGGATTAACTAAGAGACTACCCTGCCCCAGGTTTAAATCAAAGGTTTCAATTTGTTTAGAACAGAAAACTCATACTTGTTTGGCTCGAAGGGGTTGATTAGGGAATATCTTCCTTATAACTCCAGTGTTTAGGATTTGAAAGAAACGTCTGTACATCATCAGCAAGGTCTGTTCAAAAGCATACTGTATGAGATTATGGTATTGTTTCGTCATCCTCCCTCTAAAGGCTTGCAACTTTTAGCAAGAGTTTAAATGTCATAAAGAAAGTAGAAAGCATAGTTCAAGAATAGTGAAAACGAATGGATGAATTCAAGACAAACATATGCAATGCATTAATGAAACAGAGTTTGACATCAACAGTTAATTGTTTGAATAACAAAAGAAATTACAACTTGAAAATTCAAATGGAACAAAAGTCTCCCAGTTCAAGCTTTGTCATTTCAGGTGGAGAACCCAAAGTGGAAGATTTTCATCTCACCATACGGCATGAATTCCAGCACTCCTTCGTCAATCAAGTCTTGGATCTTGTTTTTCAAAGCCCAACAGTCGTCGGTGTCATGTCCAGGACTATGGGAGTGGTAAACACAAAATGCATCGGGGTGATAGCTAGGATAAGAAGTCTTAGGGTTCGGATGAGGAGCCCTTAAAGTAAGCAGGTTGACCTCCAACAAGCGTTTCAGTATCAGAGATGATGGTATGTCAGTCTCAGAGAAATGTCTTCCAGACGTATTTTTCTTACGCTGATTACCTTGTTGACGCTGACGGGGTTGTTGACGGGCTTGTGACCCTGAAGCAAGTTGAGGAGCTTTTCCCTTGTCTTCTTGTCTCAAAGGAGGTGGAACGATGATTGGATCTTCAACCCTAGTTGTTTGCCCCACTTGGTTGTTTTGAAGCAGCTTGTTGACGAGGACCCTGAGCTCTTCTTGTCTTTGAGCTAAGTCTTGAATGAGAGCCATCTGGCCCACCATCTATCCCATCATCTGGATCTTCATTGTTGCCAACTCAATCTGCAGTCCTTCCAACTGATCATTCCTGATGCCTCCCGGATTCCCTAGGACCATGCCCCTTGTGAGGAGAGCTTTTATCTCTTCTTTCCCCTGGGATAGGTTCAAGAACATCTCTTGAAGTTGAGCGTTTTGAGCCTGGATGCCCTTGACAGTCTGCTCCAGAGCCATCTCTACTGAAATAAACAGTAGGAGAATAAGGAAACCTGAAAAGGAAAGAACTGTTATGATGCAATGCATGATATGTGAATGCATGCTTTCAAGGATCTCCCAGGGTAAACACAAGAAAATGTTAGAGGTTGAACTTTGACCAACATCTTTGATTGGAGAACTTGCAATGGTGGATGTGTTTCCACGAGAATCAAGCTCACCATGTCAAGTGGGTCATAGCCCCTGATTCAAGCTGTTGCACTTGATCTTTGATGGCATTTGTTTAGAGGAGAACCCTCTTGCCCTTTGGTAGACGTTTAGTTCAACGTGCCCCTGTATCAAAAGACCCTCGAGATCCTTGAAATGGTTATTGTAAATGCTATGGTATGATGTTATGATGTTATGTACATGTATGCAAAAGCAAGTAAGTGTATATACAGGTAATCATATTCACACAAAACAAACAAGTCCTTAGGTTTAGGATTGCATGGGATTCGTAGGTAAGTACCCTCTTGAAGTTAGTTGGCTCATCCTGTCCTAAAATAGAAACCGGGTTCTAAGGAGCTCAATATCATTGGATTATTTTCTATGTTCATTGTTTTGGTTTAGCCACTTAACTGGCAACCAAAATATTCCAAGAAAACAATCCTCAATGAGTGTAGTATCGAGTATCTACTAACTTCGGACTGCACCAAAGTCGGTCATCTCACTACCCCTAAAAAGGCCAAGATGGTCAAGTAAGGTTCTAGAGTTCGTTAGTGCTTCATGACATCACTCAGCGGCCCCGTATTCTCCTTGACTACTCAAGGGCTACCGGTACTCACAAATATGTCACACTAACATAGCTACTGCTTCAACCATGTCGGTATACCCCGCACAGTTCCCTCAAAGTTTATTGCTATTTACCTAAAAAGGTGCCCCCAAATCCGGGTGTAGGATTTATAGCAAACCCAAATAGGGAACCCAAAAAAGTAAAGCAATCAAAGCAATCAAAGCAAGTGTGTAAAGGTGATCTAAAACCCTAAGGTAACCCCACTTTTAGAAATGTCCCCAGCAGAGTCTCTAGTTCTGTGATACGGTGGGAGAACTGACTTGAGGTTTTGCGTTTGTTTTCACACTTGTTCGGTTTAGCAAGAGTCGCCACCGAATTTTTATTTTATCCTAAGGAAAGGTCAAAAAGCACAGGAAAGACCTTTGAGATGTTTTCTTGGGTTCGGGGAGTAGATTATAGAAAGGGAAGGTATTAGCACCCTTTCTATCCATGGTTATCCATGGGCTCTTAGTTACTTGCTTAGATCACTTGCCTTTGCTTTTCAATTGTTTGAAATGGTGCTTTGTGTGTGTGGTTTTGAAAATGTTTTGAAAAAGATGCCTTGTCTAGGCAACCTTTGTAACAAATCTTGTTTGAATGTTTTACAAAGGTGTTTGTCTTTTTGAAAAGATGTTTCAATGTTTTTGAAAGTTTGTTTTGAAGTTGTGTTGTGATGTGTGTTTTGAAAAATGGCAAGGATTGTTTTGCAAGTTTGGTCAAGTAACCAAGAGCTATCTACCCTAAATTTCCCAAAGATCTTTCTCATGTTTTAACCCTTTTATCAATGTTGTTTCGCCATTGTATTTGGTGAACAACCTTGTGTTAGGATGTTAACGGGACGGGCGCGGGTCATCGTTTAGACCATGAATGCAATAGTGTCAAGTATTTTGGCAATTTTCTTGAGGGACTATGATCATTTTGCTTAGGCAACAAGATAGCGTCATCGAGGGACTATGATCATTTTGTTTGTTTTTGTTTCGTTTTTGTTTTGCCAAAGTACTTGACATGCAAACATGGCCCATTTTTGAAGGCAACAAGTGGATGAAACCCTAGGGGTGCAAGTGTGAATGGTGTATTGATTTTCATGCATTTATCTTTGTGTTAGGTTATCTAGCGGTTGATTTTAAATCTTCGCATACAAACCCTAATTACTATACAGTATATGGAAAGCGATAAATTGCGGGAATTTAAAGTCTAAGCTATTACAAATAAGTATCCGGGGATGGGGGTACAAATGTTTACAAATGGGGATGAGTCTCATCAGAATAGTAATGTCCAAATATTATTTACAACCAAATCGAATCGTCGCATTCTCAATGTAAAAAATATAATCAAGGTATAAGGATAAAAGAGAATCAAAAGTATTTGTGAAATGTATATGATTATTTACACATGAGTAAAAATGTTAACCTAATGTATTATTAAGTATTTATTATTATTGTGTTTTTGTTAATTATATAGACAAGAGTTTTAAAGAAAAGAAAAGAAAAATGTTTTAAGTTTAAAGAAAACTATTGTTTATATATTTTAGTTAATGTTTTTATATATACAAAGATTTATTAAACAAAACAAGTTTTAAGACAAGAAAATTGTTTAAACTTAATAAACCTAATATTTATGTATTTTTTGTTAATGTTTTAAAAAAAACTTATATAAAAAAGTTTAGCTAAACAAAAGTTTTAAAACAAAATATATTATTTTTATTTATCAAAAGGAGTTAGGTCATATAAAAAAGAAAATAAGGTGATGGTAGTAAAAAAAAAGTATTGGTTTGAAATAAAAAAAAGTAAGAGATTAAATGGGCTTTTAGAGGAAATGCTTGGCCCAAACAACAAAAACAAATAGATTCAAAAAAAGAAAGGGGGTGTATGTGCCAGAATCAGTTGGGCTTGGTGGTTTGTCCAAGGGGGCAAGCCCAAACGCGTTACAAAGTTTTTGTTTAGGGTTTCAGATGTCTCGCTCAGACTTAAGCTTTACAGTGCTTTGAACGGCGCCGCTTCTCTTCTTCGCCTCTTCATCCTTCTCCACCATGGCTTCTGATGCTCCCTCTACACCTCAGGCTACCAGGATATCACCTCCACCTTTTCCTCTCCAAGATTGCTCAGGGCAATGAAAAGAAGGTAACGTTTCTCTTAGCTCCCTCTTCGTGCGATTTTTAGGGTTTTCGGATTTTAGTCTTACATGTTTATCTTTTTCATGTTTTAACCATGGATGTTCGTGTTTGTGAGGTACATCAATAGACTGAGGGAGTAGAAGGTGATACCTTTGGGGGTTTTGTCTTTGGGGAAAGGACGGAGGTGGACCGACGGTATCCTCAGGTGGCCTAAAGAGGGGACGCGATGACAAAAGCTTTTCTGGTATTTGTGTCTTTAGCCTTCGTTTAGTGATGAAAATGTTCTGAAAATGCTTGTATTATTTGCTTCTGTCTCTCTTCCTATCTGAATGCTTCGCTTATTTCCAATGGCATGCTCTGAACTTTTACTTATCTATGATGATTTTGATTCTGAGTATTTGAATGCTTCAATGTTTTTTCTTATGACTTCTGATGAACTTGGTTGTTCTTTTACAATGATGATTTCTGAGAGTTGTTATCGTTTCTGAGTTGTTTTTAATTCTGACTTCTCTCTTCTCTTGATGTTGTTGACTTCCAATGATGATGATGAGTTCTGAGATTTGGATTTGTTTAGCCTATGATGAACATGTTCTGAGGCATTTTGTTGGTGTTTTGATTTTGAAATGGTTTGGATTGAAGGCAGGTTGAATGCTTTAGCAGGCTTATGCTTTTGTTGTTCACAAGTTTGAATCAGGCTTGAGGCATTTTGAAGCAGGTTTTATGTTTTTGTTGTTCACAAGTTTGAATCAGGCTTGTGGCAGTTTGAAGCAGGTTTTATGTTTTGTGTAGTTTTTGATAGGGCTAAAGGCAGGCTTCTAGTTTTATGCATGCTTAAGGTAGTTAGAGCAGGCTTGTGTTTATTCAGGCTTCAGGGTTTTGGCTTGTGTTTTATGCAGGTTGATATGTTTTGGTTTTTAGGCAGTTTTGAAGCAGGCTTCTGGTAGTTTGAAGCAGGCTTATGTTTTGAACAAAGGTTTGAAGTTTTGGCTGCTTTGAGGTTTGTTTGGGTTACAGGCTTTGAAAGACTTGCTTCCTTAGGCTTGCTTCTGGTTTTTAGCAGGTTTGTGCTTTTGCTTGCTTGAAAGCAGGTTTGGCTGTGCTGTTTTTTGAGAGGCTTTGATGCAGGATGTGTTTACAGCTTTTTGTGTTATCTTTTTCTATGTGTGTTCTGCCCCCCTTTTGTTATGAACTGAACTCTTTGTTATATATTCCTATATTCTAAGCCTGCAAAACTGTAAGCCTCTACTTCTCTCTCTCTTTTCTCTCTCTACAGAAAGCATATCTTTGCTTAGAATAGCTTTTTTTTCTGAAAAGGTTTTTGGCCAGAAAATGATGAAAAATGTACTTTTACAAGCTTGCTTGCATCTTGTCTTTCCTCTGCATATCTTCTTGCCTCCAGATTTTCTGCATTGCTTTTGTGTACTTGTTGACAGCTTTATTGGCTTTTGATATCTTTTGGTATCTTCTTTGACAACTTTTGACAGTTTGGAACTTGTGACTTAGTTTGCCCCTTTGACAATTTGGTTTGCCTAGTTTGATATTGCAATTCAGTTTGGATTTTTGCAGCTTGTTTGGCATTTCAGTTTGCACTTTGCAATTTGAATTTATGCAGCTTTGTGCATTTTGCAAAATAATTCATATGCTTGCAAACATTTTACTTCCCTCTTTGTGAACCAAGAAGAGACATCTTCTTGCGATTTGCAGAGAGGACGAACAAACTGATTCCGGCCAAAACCTTTAATGATGAGTTTTTGATTAACTGTCTAAAAAAATACTTTTCCAAATTAATTGTGTTGACTTCTCCTTTTCTGGCTTTGCAGGTAAACACCAATTGGGGCAAGGGAAGCAGTAGTAGCAGATGAAGACTTCAAGAAATTTAGGATATAGTTTTATTTTATTTTAATCATTTGTAATAACATTATTGTAAACACTGTAAATAAATTTACAGTATTCAAATAATATTTGTAACAAACAATTGAAAATGAATAAAAATCTTTTTTGTCAGATATCTCTTTTAATTCTTCTGCAATTGCTTATTTAATTATTTAAATTTCTTGAATTATAATAATTGGAAATTATCCAAATAATTTTAACTTAGAAATTATAAATAATCAACAAACTTCGCAATCTTCTAGCCTTGTATTAACCAACAATAAGCCCGGCGTTCCAGTTAACCATATGTATTGCACAATTAAACAAACAAATGTCCATACGCCTTTCACTTTACTGATTAAACCAAACACTGCAAATTTTCAATCAGAAGCCTCAGCTTCTAACCCAGAGGTTCAGGTTTTGAGAAACAAACTGAAATCTTGAACAGGCGTCAAAGCAGTGTGACAGCCAATTAAGACACTGTGGATTCAAATTCTTCCGAGAATGCGCGTGCAGACCCTAATGTTGGATTTACTGTCAAAGAAACGTCCGCCTGATCAAACCCTGAGCCAAACTCAACCAAATTAATAAAAACCCTAATAATCTGTTTGACTGATTCTTAAGAGTCAATGGAAACCCTAATTTTGTCTGACTGATGAGAAAAGTTTGTTTGACCGATTCTTAAGCCAATCTGAAAAATCAGGAAAAGCCCAAAGCTGTGATTTCTTGTGAAAAAGAGAGGGAAAATTTTGGGGTACAACATTATCCATCTCTTTTATCCCCAGTCAGGGTACATAATAATTAAATTCCCCAGTAGAACAATGACCGACCAATGTTCTTGAACCCTTATCCTCAAATAGAAATCAACATTCCCTAGCGGATTTTCCTTAAAGAGAAAGCAGGAATCCCCATCAAGGTCGAAGATACACATGTTCTTCATTCCCAATTGTAATACGATGGGAGAATTGGCTTGTGTGTTTTGCGTTTTACCGTAATTGTTGCAGATATCAAGAGTCGATACCGATTTTTCTTTTATCCAATAAAGGAAAGTGTGAAAAGAACAGGAAAGACCTTTTGAGATATTTTTTTGAGTTCGGGGGATAGGTTATGAAAAGGGAAGGTGTTAGCACCCGTTTCATCCATAGTTATCTACGGGATCTTAGTTACTAGCTCACTTTGAAATGCTTTGTAAAAATGTGTGTGGGTTTGAAAGTATTTTTGAAAAGTGCCTTTGTTTAGGCGAACTTTGTAATGATTCTCGTCTCTATAAGAAAGTATACAAAGTGTTAACTTTTGAAAATATTTCATGGAAAGTGTTGGTGTGTTTGAAAGATGTTTTGAAATGTTTGTGAGCAAGCAACTACGAACATTCTACCTACTCAAAAAGTGTTTGTTCTTTTCCTCCTCCTTTAGATAGTGTTATCTTCCAATTAGTTAATAAGCAACCTTATCATTGGATGTGAAGGGATAGGCGTGGGTCGTCATACAATCATAGAAAGCAAAATTGTAGGATACCTTAGCAATTTGTCGTAAGGGTCTAAGATCGTTTACTGAAGGCAACATCGAAGGATCATTGAGGGACTACGATCTTGTATTCGAGAGTTTTTACTAAAGTATCCCACATTCGAGGTACATGACTGTTTACATCTGAGGCAACAAGTGGGGTATACCCAAGAGGTGCATGTGTGAACTGTGCTTTGATTGCATGTATTTTTGTCTTTGAAATTAGGGTTTTCTAAGATTGATTTTATCTTTCCATACAAACCCTAATTACTAGCAATAATGGAAAGCGGTAAATTTCAGAAATTAAATGTCCTATGCTATTATAATGCTTTAGGGGATGGGGGTACAAGTTTATGAATGGGGGGATGAAAGAAATAAACCCTAAATTACTATTACAAATTATTGGATAATTACATAATTGTAAAAATAATGTAAAAAAAGTAAATAATGTACAAAGATGGGAAAAAGGGTTAAGTGTAAACCCTAAAAGAGTTCTAAATATTTTAAGGAAGAAATATTTTTTGTTTGTTTTGTTTGAGAAAAGAGTTTGAAATTTGAAAGAAAAGAAATTAGTCCTAATTTGTATTTACAAATTTAATTAAAGTGAAAATAAAGTGTGATTAATTAATTTATGAAAATAAATTAAATACTAAAATGCTCTAAATGTTTAAGAAAAATAGTTTTTGGAGTTTTGTTTAGGAAAATATTTTTATAGTGTAAAAATAATAATAAAAACCCTAGTTCTATTTAATTTTACAAGCTAATTAAAAATAAAACCAAGTGTAATTAAATTAAAATTAATTTTTGTTTATAAAAATAAATTATTTAATGTAAAACCTAAGTCTAATTTTTTTTGATGATTTTATGATTTTTATTATTTTTATTTTGATAAAAAATGATTAAAAAGAAAATAAAGTTAATAAAAAAAACAACAAAAAGAAAAAAAATATTGGGCCAGTGTGATCAGTCAAAAAGGGGGGGGGGGGGGAGGGGTAAGAATTTAGCAAAAATCTAGGCCCATTAAAGTGAGCCTAACGCCCGCCTTTGATCCAGTGAAGATGGCTTTCTGAAGGTTCACCATGGGGAGGTGCCAGGAGCGTTGGATCTGTTTTGATGAAGATCAAATGGTTTAGAGATGAGGTGCATCATGGGCGCTGGAACTTAGCTTGCACATGATCTATAAAAATATTACATGAAAAAACAAAAGGGTACCACTGGGGCTCGAACCCAGGTCCCTATTGTGAAGAGGCGTGCACTTTACCATTGGGGTGGCTATACATCCGATGTTATAAACAAAACCAAACATATATATTTGAAACACGTTCCTAAAGATGACTTCATCTTCTTCCTCACGCCAGACCAAACAAAGCCATGTTTGAATTTTCTATCTCCTTCATTTCTCAATCAATTTTAAAAATGTAAACATGAAAGTTGTTGGAAATTTCACCATGAATCCAACCATATAAGTCTTAAAAGCTATAAATCAAAGGTAAGGATTAATTTCTGTTGGTACCAAAAATGTGCCCTAACTGGTCAGAGATGAAATTCTTCACACACAAGCAATTAAAACGAAAACTAAGAACATGGTTAGCTTTAGGGCTATGATATCTACATTTTTGCTTCAGAATGTATGTACAAAAGATGCTTGTATCAAGATATTACAGTTTAGATGCTTACCTCTTGAAGTGAGAAACGTGTATGGAGTTTGAGCAACCTTGGAGGTGTAATGATGATCCGTATAGCTTTCCTGGACTTCCTTGAGTGTATTCCAATCCTTATTTTGCTATGAAATAAGTTGGAACTCCCTACCTAAGTCAAACTGCAATGGTGATTTTTGAAAATGGTCGACGATGAAGATGATGTTACAGAGGTGTAATAGGTATTGGAATCACTTGTTTATGATGTATATGAGAGGTTAGGATGATTGAAAGTGAATACGTACGAGTGGATTTGGAGTTTGGTGTTTGAAGCTCCAGAAATGGAGTTTTTGCCAGTTCTTGCCAGTTTTATGTTTTAGCGAGTTTGAGAGCCTTTTCTCGTCTCTTTGCTTGCAATAGACTTGTATATTTGTATAGAAAAGATTTTATATGATTTGCACAAAGGATTTCTCAGTCCTAGGCTTTTGGCTCTATGGCTTGCTTTTGAAGACAAGTGAGAAGACAAGTCTCAAATGTGTTGTACAAGCATGGCCTGAAGTTGGTAGAGGCTTTAGGCATGTTGCTTTTGGTTTTGACTTTTCTTGTGTTCAGATGAAACAATTTAGGAGCTCAATGCATTGACTTTGTGATTAAAGTCACTTTTCCAAAATGGAAGTCTTGCCTTTCTTCCCAAAATGGCAAGATATGTTGGACAATGCTTGAATTAAATGGACAATAGCCCTAAAGCAAGTGTAATCTTCTAATTGTGGAGAGATTTACAATCTTTGAGGCCTGCAAAGCAAGATTATGCAACATGGCTTGGTGATTTGAATTTGTGTTCATTATAGAAATGACCTATAATTCAAGAATGGATGTCCAACTTCATGTCTTCGAATCTCCTAGCTCAAACATGATCTCTTCAAGTTCTTAGACATTTTGGTAAGCTTGAAACATACTTTACAACCTTTATGTTTATCATTTTGACAAAAGAATCTTGGAGCTTGGTGAAAATTGGCCAAGAAGTTAGGTAAAAAAATGCCTAAACTAGGTCAAGTTTTCACTATGTTTTAGAAAAAGTGCATGACTTCATGAATTTATAACTCAAAATCAAAGCACTTATAGGACTTGATCAGTAAAGAAAAGTCGTAGATATCATTAAGATCTACAACTTTCATGTTTAAAGTTTTCTTTGAATCATCTTTCATCTTGGTGAAAAATTGGCATAAAGTAATGAAATTATCATGTAAAAAACACTTAGAAAAATGTCTAAGTATTGAAAAGTTTGACTTTTCACATTGACTTTTGACTTTCTTGATTTATTGATGATCAAGCTTCATATTTTATAATGTCTTGATGAATTGTGATCTTTAAAATTAAATCTTGATCAAAAAGTCAAAGCTTGAGTTTTTGTGCATCAGTTGACTTTTCACTAGTTGATCAAATTTCAACTATCAATCCATTGATCTTGAGGAATGTTTGAACTATGAAATTAGGTCAGCATGTTGTATTTGAATCCTTGAGATTATGCTTCAATCCATTAGATCATGTATTAGGTCAAAAGTCACTGACCAGTTAAAATCCTAATTTTGACCATTTTGCCCTTTTGGTAAGTTGAGTGCTTTTCTTGAGGGATTGTGATCAATATTTGATCAAATGATGAATAGGACTTTAAAATGTTGATGTTGGACAAAAATCATGAAGTTTGAATGTAGGTTGACCACAGTTGACTTTTGTAATACGGTGGGAGAACGGATTTGAGGGTTTTGCGTTTTATCGCAAAAGTTATGGTTAGCAAGAGTCGCCATCGAATTTTATTTTATCCAAAAGGAAAGGTGAAAAAGCACAGGAAAGACCTTTGAGATTATTTCTTGAGTTCGGGGGGTAGATTATGAAAAGGGAAGGTATTATCACCCTTTTCATCCATGGTTTTCCATGGGCTCTTAGTTACTTGCTAGATCACTTGCTTTTGTTTGAAATTGTGCTTTGTGTGGTTTTTGAAAGTATTTTGTAAAGAGGCCATTGTTTAGGCAATATTTGTAATGATTCTCGTTCGTAAGAAAGTATACAAAGATATTGATCTTTTGAAAAGGTTCTCAAGTTTGTAAGATGTTTTAAAGTGTAGGTGTGTGTTTTAAAAATAACAAGGATGTTTTGTTTGAAATTAAGCAAGTAATTAGGAGCATTCTACCTACTCAAAAGTCTTTCTTGTTCATTTTCTTTTCCTTTGACATTGTTATCTTACCATTGATTTGGTAAGTAACCCTATCTTTGGATGTTAACGGGACGGGCGTGGGCCATCGTGTAACCATGATTAGCAATGTTGCAAGGTATCTTAGCATTCTCTTTTAGGGACTAAGATAATTTGAAAGGCAACTTAGATAGCGTCATCGAGGCACCATGATCTTGTATTTTGTTTGTTTTTGCTAAGATATCTCACATGCGTAATATGGCCATTTTGTAAAGGCAACCAAGTGGATTTACCCTAGGGGTGTTTGTGTGCAAGTGTATTGTTTTCATGTTTCATTTTGTCTTGAATTAGGGTTTTCTAAGTATTGGTTTTAGTCTTTCCATACAAACCCTAATTACTAGCATGTTATAAAGCGATAAATTGCGGAATTTAAAGTTACTATGCTATTACAACATTTGTGGGAAGGGGGTGTACAAATTGTAGATGGGGATTGTAAGAATTTAAACCTATTTAGTCTATTACAACCATATTGAATTGGTACAAATATACAAGGATTTAAATGAATACAATGTACAAAAAAAATAAATACGCAACAATGTAAATGTGAAGAAAATGAATATTTTTATTTTATTTTTTTAGGGAAAAAGGATTTGTTTTAACCTATTTAATTAAAAGAAAAATAATTAATAAAAAGTAAACCATAAATTTGCTAAGAAAAGATTTTTAAACAAAAACCCTAAATCTATTAATTAAAATAAAAGAAATTAAGTTTTATAAGAAAAGTGTTTTTGGTATTTTAGTCTTGGAAATAATTTATAGTATTATGAAATATTTTTGGCCTTTTTTATATTAAAATAAATATATTTTAATAGGTGTAAAAGAAAAATAAATACTAACCTAGTTTTAATTAAATTTACAAGATAATTTGTAAAAAATAAATAAAGTATGATTAACAAAATAATTTTTTGTGTGAGAAAAATAAATAAACTGAGTTAAAATAAAAATCCAATATTTTTCTGTATTTTTCATGATTTTTTAATATTATGAAAAAAATTAAGAAAATAAATAAAAATAAAATAAAATAAAATTGGGCCAAGGGCGTATAAATGAAATGGGGGGTTAGCCAGCAAAAACAAAAATAATCCAGGCCCAAAGAGGCCCAGCGCCTGCAAAAAAAAACAAAAGTTAGGAAGCAAAAAATATGAAAAAAATCAAAAGGGTACCACTGGGGCTCGAACCCAGGTCCTAAAGGTTACAGGCACGCGCTTCTATCACTAGGGTGACTATACATCCATTAACATAAGAAAATCAATAAATATATGATACAAAACGCGCCCTGATTACTTCATCTTCAACCTCCAGCCAGACCAACTGTAACTTGTTCATTTCTCATCAAAAATAAAAACTGTAAACATGAAACTTGTAGCAAATTTCCTCACGGTTTCAAAAATGTAAAGCATTAAAACTATAGATAAAAGATAAGCATGCATTTTATTCGCCCTAATCTGAACCCTAAAAATCTCAAAAATTCCAGTCTCAAAATTCTCTAAGCTCAAGCAAAATTAATGGAAACTATGGACGTGGTTAGCTTTAGGGCAATGATATCTGCATGTTTTGTTCACAAATAAATCATTGATGATGCCTGTATGAGAAGTTCCAAAGTTAGAAAAATTACCTTGAAAGAGGGTATCAGGTTTGAAGTTTGAGCAGCTTTCAAGGAGTTCCAATGGTTGGGTTAGCTTCCTCATGTTCCCAGGAAGCTAATGGAATGCTTAGCTTGAGCTGAAAGGGCCTAAGGAGTTCTGGAAAAGTCCAAGTGCAAAGCTCTGTTTTTGAAAATGGAGGATGGTGTTAATGGTGTTAAAATTCTGTAACAGGGTGTGGGATCAATTCTATATGATGTTTAGAAACTTTAGAAACCAAAAGGCCAAGAAACGCACGAGTAGATTGTGAGTTTCAAGTTTTTGGTCAGTTTATGTGAAAATGGAAGTATGAGACGTGTTTCTGAGTTCTAGGTATTTTCAGGGAATGAGCATTCGTGTATTTGTGGCAAATAGTTTTTCTATGTATAAGCAAAAGGATTTAAGTGCATTGGCAAGTCAGAAGTACAAGTTACAAGCTTTTGGCTAGGTTACTTGATTTTGAAGAAAAGTGAGAAACAAGTTTCAAGAGGAGGTACAAGCATGGGCTGAGTGATTGTAAGTGTCTAAACCATTTCTCATGAGTTATAGAACTTTTTTGATCAGAAGAGAACAAGTGCAAGGCTCAAGAACAAGTTTTGTACAAAAAGTCACTTTATCAAAATGGCAATGTAACCTTTCTTCCAAAAATGGATATAAAGCATGTACATGCATTGAATGCTTGAAGTGAGACCTCTAATAGCTGTGTAAACCATTAACTATAGAGTGCCTAACAAGTTTGAGGCCTGCAAAGTAGAGTTTATGCAGCATAATTTGAATTTTGAACTTGGTTCATCACAAAATAACTTGTAATTAAAGTGATAAAACCCTAAGTTCATCTCTTCGATTCTCCCTACTCAAAAATGATCTCAAGAAGTTCTTGGACATTTTGGAAAGATTTCAATATGATCTACAACAAATCTTTGAATTGCTTTTGAATATTCCCCTTGGAACTATATGAAAAAGTGTCATTAAGTTGGGTCAAAATCCTGACCAAATTAGGGCAAAATTTCACTAAGTGTTTAGTTTCATGACCACATGTTCTTAAAATTATAACTTGAGATCCAACAACTTTTGGAAGGAGTTGTGTAAAGAAAAGTTGTAGATTTCATGGAGATATACAACTTTTATGTTGGAAGTTTTTCTTGGATCATCTTGCATCATGGTGAAAAATTTGTTCAAAGTTGTGAAAAAACATGAAATTTCTAACACTTAGAAAAATTTCTAAGTAGAAATTTTGACTTTTCAAAATGAAATCTTGACTTTTTGATTTCTTGATGAATAAGTTTCATATTTTGACATGTTTTGATGAATTGTGATCTTTGGCACTTGAATTTGACCAAAAAGTCAAAGTTTTGACTTTTCAGTATACAATTGACTTTTGATCAGTTGACTGCAAATTCATCTATCATTCCTTTGAACTTGAGTAATGTTTTGAGCCATGTTATTAGGTCAAAATTATTTAATTGTTCTCTTGAGATCATGCCTTAAACCAATTGATCATTTTCTAGGTCAAAAGTCAGAAATTGCCTTATCCCAGTCAAAACCCTAATTTTGACGATTTTGCCCTTTTGGAGATTTGATCAAATTTCTTGAGGAGTTGTGGTCCAAACTTGATCAAATGATACATATGAGTTTAAAATGTTTATGTGGATCAAAAATTATGAATTTTGACTGTAAATTGGCCATGGTTGACTTTTTCCCCAATACAGCTGATTTTTAGGTCAATTGCTCAATTGACTGAGCAAAAATGTGATTCAAAACTTGAAACTTGACATGAGTGATATTTGGGGTCCATAATGATCCATTAAAGTCATATGAAGCATTGAAATATCAAATATCCTTGTGCAATCTCAAACCCTAATTTTGGTCATCAGTGTTTAAGGAGGTGTCTTAAGCTGATCAAACCCTAGTGCAGTCTTGAGCTAAGGAGATATTGTGAGCAAAATTCTTGATAAGTGAGAGGGAAAATTTTAGGGTACAAAAGTTGCCCCTGTTCAATCTTCTTAATCCTGATGAGTTAGATTGGCGAGTTTTGCCATTCATGACTCGAAGGTGGAAGATTATTGGACACTAGAGTGCCTCGAAATTTGCACTTGGTGATGTGATGGTTGAGGGAATGGGCTTAAAGATGACATTTGGAGATATGATATAATATTATTGGAGATGGGCTTGTAGATGCCATCTAGAAATGATTTTCGAATCGTATCCGCAAGCTGAAACTGAATGAGTATCAGAATAACGTCCGTGTCTTGAGCGTATCTGAACTGTATCTGGAGACTGAATTTGAATGAGTATCAGAATGGCGTCCATGTCTAGAGCGTATCTGAACTGTATCTGAAAGTTGAAAACTGAATGAGTATCAGAATGGCATCCGTGTTTGGAGCGTATCTGAACTGTATCTGAAAGTTAAATATGAATGAGTATCAGAATGGAATCCGCGTCTGGAGCGTATCTGAACTGTATCTGAAGGTTGAATGAGTATCAGAATGGCATCCGTGTCTGAAGAGTATCTGAAAGCTTAATTTGAATGAGTATCAGAATGGCATCCATGTCTAGAGCGTATCTGAGAGTTAAATCTGAATGAGTATCAGAATGGCATCCGCGTCTGGAGCATATTTGAACTGTATTTGAAAACTATATCTGAATGAGTATCAAAATGGCGTACGTGTCTAGAGCGTATCTGAACCGTATCTGAAGGTTGAATGAGTATTAGAATGGCATCCGTGTCTGGAGCGTATCTGAATTGTATCTGAAAAATATTCCGAATGAGTGTCAGAACGACATCCGCGTCTGAAGCGTATCTGAACTGTATCTAAAAAAGATTCTGAATGAGTATCAGAATGGCATCCGTGTCTGGAGCGTATCTGAATTGTATTTGAGAAACTTTTGAACATTGTTAATGGTAGCTGTTTAACCTTATCCTGAAAAGGGTACAATGTTAGCTAAAATGCAAAGTCATGTTGCATGATATAATGAGATTGTGATACATGCATTCGTGTTATCAATGTTTATGATATATGGATGCAATGTATGTGTATGTGAGTTAATCTGTTGCATTATTGTTGGATTGGGGAAAATAAATCCCTGACTGTTGCTGAGGATAGGGAGTGTAAGTCTTGAGGTGTTGACGAATTTCCGTTTAGAGAAATAAACTCAGTTGTAAGGGAAATTCCGTGTACTGCTTGTGAAATCCTGTTGGGAAATCCTGAGAAGTTGAACGACTTCTACCGGGGATTGATAACTAGAAGCTTTGTTCCGCTGGGGATTAAACTGTACACTGCGGGGGATTTCATGGAAATAGCTTAGAGATATTTCCCTATCTCTTAAAGCCATCAGTGATTGTCTTTTTACTTTGTTCATTTGTAAATAGTAATTATGTTCAAATGCATATGTTCAAAAATAAATCATTGGACGTTTTTGTAAACAAAACACAAGAGTAAAGAAAAACAGGTAATTTTGCACTTTCAAAGGGATATCTTTGTATTGACTTTGAGTAAGTATTTTTGTACAATGAGACAAACATTCTAGTAATAGAATGTCGTTGTAAAAAAAATGAAAATTTGATACAAAGAAAAGATAGCTATGTGAAATAATCCCATGGGGTTCCCATTTTGCTACAGCCTTCGTGTCTCTGAGTGTCTCATCTATTCGTTGCCTTGTCCGAAGCTGATTGAATTGATCATAATTGCTGAGTTTGAAGGTTGTCTATAAGGTGATCCAACGGGATATAGTCATATGCTTTAATTCCCTAACTTTTTCCTGGACCGCCCTTTCGGGTTTTCAGTCCACCGGGATACCCTTTTTTGCCTAAGTCGCCCTTTCGGGTTTTCAACTTGCCGGGTGTACAGATTTTTTGTTTTATCCCTAGTTTTTGCCTGAACCTTTTTGGTTCGCTGGGATGCCCTTGTTTTGCCTAGGTGTGTCAACCTAGAGGGTCTCTTATGCGTAGTATCTTTTGACTATGTCCGCGTTCACAGGGTGCGGCAGGTCGTCGCCATCCATAGTGGTTAAGATCATGGCTCCACCCGAGAATATGTTTTTGATCACAAACGTTCCTTCGTATGTAGGAGTCCAATTTCCCCTGGGATCACCTTGCGGCAGTATGATGTGCTTGATTACCAGATCCCCGACTTGATACACTTGGCGTCTGACCTTTTTGTTAAAAGCCTTGATCATCCGTTTTTGATACATTTGAACATGACAGACAACAGTAATCCTTTTCTCATCGATTAAATTCAGTTGATCAAGCTGAGTTTGGATCCAATCATCTTTGTTCAGCCCTGCATCCTTCATGATTCTCAGAGAAGGGATCTGGACCTCAATAGGCAAGACAACTTCCATGCCATATACCAAAGAGTAAGGTGTTTCCCCGATTGATATGCGCGCCGTGGTGTAGTAACCCGTGGAGAGTGAATGGTAGCATCTCATGCCAGTCCTTGTATGTGATGGTCATTTTCTGTATGATCTTTTTGATGTTCATATTTGCGGCTTCGACAACATCATTCATCTTTGGTCGGTAAGGAGAAGAATTGTGGTGCTGGATCTTGAATTGCACGCACAGAGCGGTGGTCATAGTATTGTTGAGATTCGTACCATTGTTTATGATGATCCTCTCTGGGATACCATATTGACATATGAGATTATGTTTAATGAATCGGGCTACAACATTCTCAGTAACAGAAGCAAAAGAAGCTGCCTCCACCCACTTTGTAAAATAGTCAATGGCCACTAAGATGAAGCGGTGCCCATTGGAGGCTCTTGGCTTGATTTCCCCAATCATATAAATCCCCCACATAGAAAAGGGCCAATGAGCCGTCAAGACATTCAGAGGAACCAGAGGTACGTGCACCTTGTCAGCATAAATCTGACACTTATGGAAGGTTCGAGAGTGTTGATAACAATCTTCTTCCATGGTAGATAAGTAATAGCCTACTCGTAGGATTTTCTTTGCCATCGTATGCCCACTGGAATGGGTGCCAAAAGTGCCTTCATGTAATTCAGCCATGATCCTTTCAGCTTCAACCTTGTCTACGCACCGAAGTAACACAGAGTCATGGTTGCGTTTGGAAAGAATGCCATTACTAAGGAAGAATTTAGTAGAGAATCTCCTTAAGAAGTTCTTATCGTTTATTGAAGCTCCTTCTGGATATTCTTGGGTTTCGAGATACCTCTTGACTTCGTGAAACTAAGGCTGGTCCACTACTTCTTCAGTATTAATCTCATGACAGTGTGCTGGTTCATCCATTTTTTCAATGGTGATCTGGGGAGCCTCGTTATCCCATTTAAGTTTAAACATAGATGACATTGTGGCTAGTGCGTCTGCTAACTGATTTTCTTCTCGCGGGAAATGCTCGAAGGTAATCTTCTCAAAATGTGGGAGCAATGTCAAAACATGTTCTTTGTAGGGGACTAGGTTAGGGTGTTTGGTGTCCCATTCCCCTTTGATCTGGATAATAACCAAAGTTGGATCCCCGAATACATTTAAGGACTTAATCCCCAAATTCATGGCAGCTTTGAGACCAAAAATGCACGCTTCGTATTCCGCCATGTTATTTGTACAATTGAAGCAGAGTCTTGCAGTAAAGGGAGTATGACAACCTTCAGGAGATATGAGTACATCACCAATACCATTTCCGAGTGCGTTGGATGCCCCATCAAAAACCAGGGTCCATCGGGATCCTTGTTCAGGTCTGTCATATGGTCTGAATTCTTCACAGTTGTTTACCATCATGATGTCTTCATCTGGGAATTCGAACTTCATAGACCGGTAGTCTTCCACAGCTTGGTGAGCAAGGTTATCAGCTAGTACACTGCCCTTTATTGCTTTATGGGTAGTATATTGTATGTCATATTCTGTCAGGATCGTCTGCCACCTAGCTATTCTCCCAGAGAGTGCAGGTTTCTCGAAGATGTATTTTATTGGATCCATTTTAGATATCAACAAGGTAGTATGGGTCAGCATATACTATCTTAGCCGGAGAGCAGCCCATGCGAGAGTGCAACAAGTTCTCTCGAGCAGTGAATATCTTGTTTCACAGTCGGTAAACTTTTTGCTCAGGTAATAAATAACATGCTCTTTTCGGCAAGACTCGTCGTGCTGCCCCAGCACACACCCCATTGAATTTTCTAAAACAGTCAGATACATGATCAAGGGTCTTCCCTCGACTAATGGCATCAAAACAGGAGGCTCTTGCTGGTACTCTTTGATCTTGTCAAAAGCAGTTTGGCAGTCATCATTCCATTTGACTACTTGATATTTCTTCAGTAATTTGAAGATTGGTTCACAAGTAGCTATCAGGTGAGAAATGAATATGGAAATGTAATTTAAACGTCCCAAGAATCCTCTGACTTCCTTCTCAGTTTGAGGAGCAAGCATCTCTTGTATCGCTTTCACCTTGGCAGGATCCACTTCGATACCTTTATTGTTGACGACAAAGCCTAGGAGTTTACCAGACCTCACCCAAAATGTGCACTTATTTGGGTTCAACCTCAGCTTGTATTTCTTTAGTCTCTCAAAGAGTTTTTGTAAATGGTCAAGATGCTATTCTTCTGTTTGAGATCTAGCTATCATGTCATCCACATAGACCTCTATTTCATGATGTATCATGTCGTGAAATAGAGCTACCATGGCATGCTGATAGGTTGCCCCAGGATTCTTCAGTCCGAATGGCATAACCTTGTAGAAGAATGTTCCCCACTGGGTGACAAAGGTTGTTTTCTCCATGTCCTCAGGCGCCATTTTAATTTGGTTGTAGCCTGAGAAACCGTCCATGAAGGAAAACACTTTGTGTTGTGCCATATTGTCAACTAGAATATCAATATGGGGAAGTGGGAAATCATCCTTATGGCTTGCCTTATTCAAATCTCTGTAGTCCACGCACATTCGTACCTTACCGTACTTTTTGGGCACGGGAACAACATTGGCAACCCATTGCAGATAAGAGGTGACAGCCAAGAATCCAACTTTGAATTGTTTCATGACTTATGCTTTAATCTTCTCTGACATACCAGGTCGCATACGACGAACCTTTTACTTTATCGATGGACAATCCTCTTTTGTTGGTAGACGATGTACCACGATATCTGCATCAAGTCCTGCCATGTCTTCATACGACCAGGCAAAGATCTCAACATACTCGTGTAGCAACTGAATCAGACGCTCTTTGACACTGGGTTCCAGATTGGCACCCACCTTGACTTCTCTTTTATCTTCCTCGGTACCTAGGTTGATCGTGTCCACTGGTTCCTCGTGGGGATGCATGGTCCTCTCTTCTTGTTGTAGTAATCTGGCAAGTTCCCCTGGTACTTCATAATCTTCCTCACCTTCGTCTTCGACTTGGTAGATTAGATTTTCAGAGTTACAAAAGGCCATAGTAGAACTATTACCCATCAGATTCCGAATGGATGTAGACATGCATTGTGAGTGTGAGTGTGTGTAAGGGTATAACTACATTTGAAAGAAATGGAAATGTAAAAAGGAAAAACAATGAGAACAAAGTTTGTATGGAAAAATGTCCATGATTCATTGATGTCATATGGAAATGAGATAATAACCCTTACAAATGGACCATTGTGCCTCGGATAAGACACAAGGTTTTAAGAGTCTGAATTGTTTTAATATTACAGATCCAACAAAATGTAAAGACAAATTACTATGGGATAAAAGTGATCGGGACGAAATCTCTAGCCTCCCAGTTGCTGAGCCCTCCATTGACAGTTGGGAAAATCCAATCCTCTAGGTTGTAGCTATCTTCATCATCCTCCACGGTGCTGACTTGATGGTTGCTGATCTTCAAGGGTGGTCCTCTGGAACGAGCGCGGTGTACAACCTTCTGGGCGCCTGAAAGTTAAACCCAGACCAAACTTGTCAAATTTGTATGGGATATCTGGGAGTTGTCCCCAAATAGTGCATCCACCTTCTTCTATCACTGCCTTTGTATCCTTCAAAGACGACATCTTGAGTGGAGGCCTTGTGATCTTGGGAACTTGAGACACAACCTTGGTTACTGTCACATCTTGCGGGACTTCTTCAAAGTGCTGGAATGGAGTTTCAATAAATTCACCATCTAGTCCCACATATCTGAAGGAATTTAGATGGCTGACCATATATTCTTCTTCTCCATAAACAGTGATAATCTTCCCTTGAATCAGATACTTCAGCATTTGATGCAACATAGAGGTAACAACGCCAGCCTTTTGAATCCACGGTCGGCCTAGCAAGCAGGAATATGAAGGGAGAATATCCATTACATAAAAAGTTGAATCAAATGTTTGGGTTCCAACTTTTATGGGGATGTCCACTTCCCCATGCACCATCCTTTTTGAGTCGTCAAAGGCCCTCACTACTATGTTGCTTAGTTTCAATGTCAATCCTGTAGCGATAAAAAATGTAGCAGGGTAAATCGGAGATCGAGCTATTAATTAACTCGACTCACAAAAAGCAAGAGTCGCCACTGCGCTTTATTATTTCCAAGGGAAAAGGGAAAAGAGCGAAATAAAACCTTAAAATATGCAATGTAAAATAATACTTAAAAGTAACAAAAATACAATGCATTTTGAAAAAAGATCTAGAGTTCGGGGGTTGGTTATGCAATGGGAACGTATTAGCACCCAATGCATCTATAGTATCCTATAGGAACCTTTTGAAATATCCGTTTATTAAAAATTTTTGTTTGATTAAAATGATTTGTTCGGCTAAAATGGGTGTGGACGAGATTTTGAAGATACGAAGACCTAATGTCGAAGTTTTGACTTAAAAGGTGTGAGTTTAAAAATGGAGTCTTTTAGGAAAGTTATCTTAGGTTTAGAAAAATAGTAAACAAACAAAAGATGAATGAGGGTATTCGCACGATTGGATGAGATGTGTTTGATGACGTGAAGTCAACAAAGTTAAAACATTTCCCTTGGATTTGAGAGGGACGAAAGATTAAACAATCGAGAATAAAGTTAACTAGAGTGACAATTGAATAATAACAGAATTCAATAATAGATTAATTTATAAGCATGCATTTTAAACGATTAAATAAATAACCAAAAGTATATAAAGACTAAATTACAATAGCATGTATTTTTTTTAACAATTAAACAAATTAAATAAAAACTAAATTATGAAACATGTATTTTTTGAATAATTAAATAAACAACAAAAATTAAATAAAGGCATATTTTTTGAATAATTAAATAAACAACAAGAATTAAATAAAAGCATGTTTTGAATAACAAACAATTAAATAATAACATGTAATGAAATAATTAAATAAACAAAAAAGATTAAATAAACATGTTTTTTTTACTGTATTCTATAATAATTATAAACATATAATAACAAGATAGAATATAGAGGTGGTAATGCTAAAAGAATTGAAAAAAAACGTCCTAGCTTGGACCTGAACTCGTGTCCCCCCTGATTTGTTGTAAACTGCCTTGCCAATTGAACTGTACTGTTTATCTATTATATCCATGCTTTTATTAATAAATAAGGTGATGATGGTAATGGTATTGGGCCAAAAGGCCCAATGGGGTCGACCCGGTTGGGCAGAGGCAAGGATGAGTTTTTTAAAACCCTAGAGAAAAAATAGTGCAGCGGTTGCTTGTATTGGGAAGTGAGATTACAAATTAATTATTATTGTTGTTTTATGGGGAAGAAGAAAAAAGCTGATTATTGTTTCTAAGAAACCTGTTTTCAATGTTTACCGTAAAAAAAAAATAACACTTTCACTTCAATCTTCTTCTCCACAAATCCAACTTGTTCAACCGTCCCAACCCTTGATCCTTCTTCTCTTGTTTCCAAACCACTGATAAATTTTCGAGGGCATTATGTTCATGATGTAATTTTTATGTTGTGTTGCATGTTCTTGTCCGTTATTCCCTAAGCCGACAACAATTCTTCATCTTCTTATCCTTCTCTTTCTTCCCTATCAGACTCTCAGACTCACTCCAATGAATCAGCAAAACAGAAAACGAAAGGCGCGTCTTTATCATCTTCGAAATGGAAATCGACACAAATAATGTTTGTGTATCAATTATTTGGAGAAGAATAGAGGCGGATAGGATTGTCCGGTTGGATGGTGGCAACAGCGAGCAGTGAGGGTGACTTCGGAGGAGAAGAAAGTGGATTTGGATCGGGTTTGATGACGACGACTTTTTGGTCGGTGATGATTTCTTCGGCGGAGTCGAGGAGTGAGAAACCGTCGGAATCGTCGAGGTTTTCATCTGAGAAGAAGTCAAAGGTTTTGGTTTTGATAGCTAAGGTGAATTTCTGAAACATTTCAAAGATTTGAAGTTGTTTGTTGTTAATTTTGTGACTGATTAGGATGCTGTCTTGCAGGCTGTTGATACTACCTTTGTTGTGCCTGCTGTTGTCATTGCTTCATTGCTTGAATAATCACACTAGAACCAGTATTACAAAAATGGTGGTGATGGAGAATCAGAAAAGAAGCGGGAGGCTTAACGCGTGAGGTAGAAGAGTGGGTACCAGGGTGAGGTTCTGTGTGGTGTCTGCTACATAGATGTGTATTATATTAAGGTCAGACTCAATCCAGAGTTTTAAAACATGCATATTTTTTATTATAAAAAGATACTCATATTATCTACTGAGATCTATTGGTTCTTATTCTAAATTCCCATATGAATCAGCTGGCTAATATTTTAAACTACAGTTTTTCTAAATAAATGCTCCTCATGTATGATCTGTCTTGATTGTTATGCATCTTTGTTCTTTTTCAGGGAATACCTCTTGTCTAAGGGATTCAAATCACGCTGTAAGCAAGCACAAAATATATTATTTAGTAACAAAACCAACGATAAGCCCTGCCCAAAGACCAACAGAAATTCACAAGAATAGCTGCCAAATCTTGACAACTTTTGCTCTCCAAAACTGAAGATGGTGAAGGTAGATGGGATTACTTGAGCAGAGAAATTGAAGGTATTTTTTTTACCTCTGAATTTTATTTTATTACTGTTATTATGATTCTAAGCATTTCTAAATATCCATATATTGCAGCGACTCAAAATACAACAAAAAGTATGATAAAGCAAGCATTCGCATGGCATAAAAGAAATGATGCAAAGAGAAGATTCAAAATGATGCTGCTATGCAAGTGAGGAAACAAATATTGATATGTGTATGAGAAAAATTATGCAAAAAAATAGGGAGAAGAAATACCTATTGGAGTCTCTCCGATGGAGCTTCAAAAACTGTAAGTTCTCCTTCCCTCTCTTGTTTATGCTCCAACTCCGTTTACTTTGATTCTTGCTGTGTGTGATACGGTGGGAGAACTGACTATTGTTTTGCGTTTGTTTTCGCAAATGTTTCAGTTGAGCAAGAGTCGCCACCGACTTTTTATTTTATCCTAAGGAAAGGTTTAAAAAGCACAACAAAAACCTTTGAGATGTTTTCTTGGGTTCGGGGAGTAGATTATAGAAAGGGAAGGTATTAGCACCATTTCTATCCATGGTTATCCATGGGCTCTTAGTTACTTGCTTAGATCACTTGCCTTTTGTTTTCAATTGTTTGAAATGGTGCTTGTGTGTGTGGGTTTGAAAAATGTTTTGAAAAGATGCCAATGTGGTGGCAACCTTTGTAATGATCCATGTTGGGATGTATACAAAGGTGTATGTCTTTTGAAAAGGTTTTCATTTGTTTTTTGGAAAGTTTGTTTTGAAAGTGTTGTGAGGTGTGATTTTAGAAAATAGGCAAGTGTTTTGTTTTTTTGCAAGTTTGATTCAAGTAACTAAGAGGTTATCTACTCCTAAATTTCTCAAAGTTTATTGCTATGTTTTAACCCTTTTAATAAGTTTGTTCCACCATTGTATTTGGTGGACAATCTCATGTTAGGATGTGAAAGGGACGGGCGCGGGTCATCGTTTTAGACCATAATTGCAATGGTGCCAAGTATCTTTGGGCAATTTTCCTTAAGGGACTTGATCATTTGTTTAGGCAACATTTTGAAAGCGTCATCGAGGGACTATGATCATTTGATTGTTTGTTTTGCCCAAAGAGACTTAACATGCAATATGGCCCAATTTTGAAAGGTAACAAGTGGAATACCCTAGGGGGGTGCAAGTGTGATTTGTGTGTCCATTTTCATGCTTGTTTATCTTGAAATTAGGTCAAAACTATTTTCGTTGTTTTTTCGCATACAAACCCTAATTCTAACATGGTATAATTAGAAAGCAATAAAGTGCGAAAATAAATTTACTAAGCTATTACAAAACCATATATGGGAAGGGGGGTACAAATGTTCAAATGGGGGTTTTTAGACAAAAAAATTAAACCTAGCTATTACATCATTTTTTTGGAATATTTACAAGGTAATTTAATTGCATAAATTAAATAAAATAAATATGCAAGATGCAAAAAATGGTTTTTTGTATGTATGAAAAATATTTTTATGTGTCAAAATAAACAAAAAGAAAAGTATTATTTTTTTGGAGTTTTTTCATGTTTAGGATCAAACCCTAATTCTACTAAATAAAATGTATTATTTATTCAATATATAATATTTATTATTTATATACAAAAATAAAATAAAAATGAAGTATATTTGTAAAAAATGTATTTTTAGTGTTAAATATTAATGAAATAAAAACATGTATATTTTTGGTATTTTTATCCTAAGTGTATTAATAAATATATATATTTATGTATTATTCATTAAATATGTATTATATACACAAATTAATAATATTTAATATTTAAAAAAAAATATTTTTTTCTATAAAATATTTTCAGAAAGCAAAACAAAATAAAAATGTATAAAAAATGTATTTGCACTATTTTAGTATTTTAAATAAAAAGTATATGTATTTATTTATCTATGTACAAACTAAAAGAAAAATCAAATAAATGCCTAATAAATTCAAAAATGGTAAGAAAAATATTTTTTATATTTTTAATATCATGAGAAAAAATAAATAAGTCAATCCAAAAAAGAAAAAGTCAAAAAACATTAAAAATAAACCAAATGGGCTCAGGGGGTTCAGAAGCAATTATATGGTGCAAATAAGAAAAGTATTCCAGGCCCAGCCCAGAATCAGTCATCTTCAACCTCAGAACAAAATTGTTCAAGCAAGCACGCGTTTCCTATCTCCCAATTCCTGGACTTTTAAGCAAAACTTCCAACATGAGAAATGTAGAGCATGAGAAGACGAATCCAGGGATATAAAAAACTTGACTTAACTCTCTAAGATGAGGGAGAATTTCTTCTCCCCCAACTCCTGACCTAGTTTTTCATCAATGTTCAGACTCAAAATTCTTGCAGCACACATAATATAAATGAAATCTAATCATATGGGCATGTTCAGGGCTATGATTGTGGCATGTTTTCTTCACAAACCTAAAGCTAACAATGCCTAATAAGAGAGATACAAGTTCATGAACTTACCTGTTCAGTTGAACTTCTATCTGGAAATGGAGAAGCTTTCAGTGCAAGGTGATGATTGGTATAGCTTCCTTGAGGTCCAGGGATGCTATTCCAATGTTTACTTTGCCTTGAGACACCTTGAATCGAGCTGTGGACCTTCAACTGCAAAATGAGAAAGTGAAAATGGTGGAACTTGTTAGAGGAATTACAGGTCGTGTTTTAAGTTTTGGTTAGCTTGCATAGATGATAGGGAAGGTGTGTGAACTGGTTTGGGCAAGAAAGCTTGAGAGGAAAGAGAGATGGCACTCAAACTGCAGGCCCTACCCTGTTCTTGCAGTTTGAAGGTGATTCTGGGAATAGGAGTGTATGAGGGATCTTAGGGTCGTGCTTCAGCTTAGGGTCAATGTTTGGAATGTGTTTGATATCTTTCTCTAAGGCCTGGGTGACTGATATGGAAGTTGGTACAAGTTATGCTATGTTTCTTGAACTTTAAGCAAGCAATGGTCACTTTGTGCTTCTAGCCTGTACAGGCCCCCATACTATACTGCATACATTGGCCTTGATCAGTGCAATGTGTCTCATAACTTGTGCCAAGAAGATTTCAAGTGTACTTGCTTGGATTTGCATTTGACATAAAGTGAAACTTTTCTAAAATGGATATTATGCTTTATCTATAAATGGATTAATCTTCTAGACAATGCTTGAACACACAAAACATGGTCTTGGCACAAAGGTTTGGCATTAAATTTATGAGTGTAATTGAGATAAAAGGCCTGTAATCAAGTGGCATGCTGAGTTTTGAAAATGCATAGTGTTATGAACATGCCTTGGCCAAGAACAAAAGTGACTTTTTGCCATATTGCAAAATTCGATTCTCCCTAACCATGAGGTTGTTTGAGAAGTTCTTGGACATTTTGGAAAGCTTGGAATGTGTACTACAATCCATCTTTGAAATGAAAATTAAAATTCGAAGTGGAAGTGTATGGAAAATGGCCTTGAAGTTAGGTAGAAAACCTTGCCAAAATAGGTTAAAATTTCACTAAGTTAAGAATGGTTTAGTACCCCTATTCCAAAAATTGTAACTTGAGATACAAGCTTGAATTGGGAAAACTTTGTGAATCAAAGTTGTATATTATGCAACAAGATACAACTTTCATGTTTTGACTTTTGTTTGAATCCAAATGAATCTTGGTGAGAAAGTGGGGCAAAGTTGGGAAAAAATTAGGGTTTTTCATAACTTAGAAAAATTCTAAGTTATGAAAAATTCTCATTTCTAACCCTAATGTGCATTTTTTGATTTCTTGGTGAACAAGTTTCATGATTTGGCATGTTTTGATGAAAAATGAATCTTGACCCTTGATTTTGACTAAAAAGTCAAAGTTTGACTTTTCAGTATACAGTCAAAATTGATCAATTGACTGGGAAATTCAACTAACAATCTTGTGTATTTGGGATCTTTTGAACTTGTTGAACATGTCAAGACAATCCCATGGGGTCCTTGAGTCCATATGTGAGTTTGGTTTGCCATTGGCTAGGTCAAACAGTCAAAAATTGCCTTGGTGCAGTCAAAACCCTAAAAATGACCATTTTGCCCTTTTGATGATCTGATCAAATTTCTTGAGGAATTGTGATCCAAACTTGATCAAATGGTCCATGTGAGTTCATAATGTTGATGTGGGTCAATTTTCATGAGATTTGACTGTCAATTGGCCACAGTTGACTTTTTCCCCAATACAGTTGATTTCTAGGTCAACTGTCCAATTGACTGGGCAAAATTTGGAATCAAGACTTGAAACTTGGTATGGATAAACTTGGGAGTCCAACATGAAGCATGAAAGTTATCTTAGGCATTTTGGGTCAAAATATCTTTGTGCAAACACAAACCCTAATTTGGGTCAACAGTGCAAGGAGAAGTCTTGAGCAGTGGAAACCCTAACTGGATCTTGATCTCCAAGGGCTTTGTGATGAGAAAATGTTGAGGAAATGCGAGGGAAAATTTTGGGGTACAACAGTTGCCCCTGTTCAATATTCTTGAACCTGAAGAGTTAGATTGGCAAGTTTTCCTTTCGTGACTCGAGGGTAAAAGGAGATTGGACACTAGAGTGCCCGGAAATTTGCACTCGCATGTTGGAGTATCGGCAATATGATGTCGGGAATGGGCTTATAGATGCCATTTGGAGAGATGGTGGATAGGGAGATGGGCTTATAGATGCCATCTGGAGATGTGACAGAACCTTGTCGGGAATGGGCTTATAGATGCCATTTGGAGGTGTTGATCGCATAAGAGATTCCTTAGCGAGAACTTGTGTATTTGAGAAAGACAGATGTTCTCCTGGCTTGTTACAGGTGTTTGATCTTCAATCTCCTCATGCAGATATGCCCTGGCTGGATACAGGTGTCGAATCTACAATCGGTTGCTCACAGATGTGCCCTGGCTGGATACAGGAATCGAATCCGGAAATAGTCGTCAACAGATATGCCCTGGCTGGATACAGGAATCGAATCTTCGAACTCTTCAGACGTGCCCTGGCTAGATACAGGAATCGAGTCTGGAAATGGTGTCAACAGATATGCCCTGGCTGGATACAGGAGTAGAATCTGGAATTGTGACAGTTGATAGATATGCCCTGGCTGGATACAGGAATCGAATCTTTGAACTCTTCAGACGTGCCCTGGCTAGATACAGGAATCGAGTCTAGAAATAGTCGAAAACAGATATGCCCTGGCTGGATACAGGAATCGAATCTGGAAATGTTGTAGTTGATAGATGTGCCCTGGCTGGATACAGGAATCGAATCTTCGAACTCTTCAGACGTGCCCTGGCTAGATACAGGAATCGAGTCTGGAAATGTGGTCAACAGATATGCCCTGGCTAGATACAGGTATCGAATCTCGAATTGTGTTAGTTGAAGGTAGTTGTCTTTGGGATTGTCTTTTTCCCTGAAAAGGCAAAAATATAAGTTGTATGCAATGTCATGATGTATGATGTCATGATGTTCAACATGAGATAATGTTGTATGCACTTTATCATGAATGTAAGCGAGATGTATGAAAATGTGAAATGTTTATGAATGTAATCTCGTCTTAGAAAAATAAATCCTTGACGACCGGCCGGGGAATTGCTCGGTGGCAGAGATACTTTGCTGAAGTTTTGATGAGAGGCCTGCTGAGGACTTCAATGATGGATTCCGCTGGGGATAATGATGATAAACTCCGCTTGGGAACACCGAAGATAAACTCCGCTGGGGAAAAAGGAAGAACTTTGCCGAGGGCGATCTTCCGTGGCAGATAGCTGAGGATAACCCAGTTATAAGCCCTTGTGAGGAATAACTTTGGATAAAGCTCGGGAGAGACGTCCGTACTTTGCAGGGGATAAGCTTCCAGAATCTACTAGGGATAAGCTTCAAGACCTGCTGGAGAAACTTTTGGAATTGTACTGGTAAATGGTTCCACTGGGGATGATGGTATTCTGCCGGGGAACAATCTTAGATCAAGACTGCCGGGGATGCTTGCTGATGAATGTCTATACTCTGCTGGGGAAAGTTTTGCTGAATCTTGTCTTATTCTTCAGGGAGTTGAGATGATTTGGTCACATTCTTCAGTCGAATCTACCTTGGTACCTTGGCGGACAAAGCAACCAGACTGCATCAGACAACTTCACATTTGCCCCTGTTTCTGATGTCACCTGTAATTAATCTTTTGTTTCATATGCAAATATTTATGAATCAGCAATTTAATGTCAAATGCATATATCAAAAATGAACATTGGACGTTCTTCGCAAGACAAAACAGAAAAAGGAAAAACAATGGTAATTTGTATGGACAAGTGAATTTGTATTGATTTGAGTTTTGCCTGTGAATAGGCGTTTTTGTACAAGAGGCTGACATCCTAGTAAGAGGATGCCGCCGAATAACCTAGAATTTACAATTTTGAAAAGGAAACAAAACAGCTATGTGAACAATCCCACTGGGTTTCAACTCTGCTATCGCCTTTATGTCTTCAAGCGTCTCATCACCTTGCTGCTTAGTTGAAGATGAAGCTGATTGGTCGATGCCGAAATCTGAGCCAGATAGTTGATGCCGAATTCCGGATGCGAAGTGATCCAATGAGACATAGTGTTACGCTTTATCCCTAACTTTTGCCTGGACCGCCCTTTCGGGTTTTCAGTCCACCGGGATACCCATTTTTTCCCAAGCCGCCTTTTCAGGTTTTCGACTTGCCGGGTGTACAGATTTTTTTTCATTTCATCCCTTATTTTTTCCCGAACCCTTTTGGTTCGTCGGGAAGCCCTTATTTTTGCCTAGGTATGTCAACCTAGCAGGTCTTTTATTCATGCGTAATATCTTTTTACTATGTCTGCATTGGCGTGGTGAGGAAGGTCGTCACCATCCATGGTGGTTAGAATCATGGCTCCTCCTGAGAACACATGCTTAACCACAAATGGCCCTTCGTATGTAGGGGTCCATTTGCCCCGGGAATCTCTTTGAGGAAGGATGATGCGTTTGATTACCAGGTCCCCAACTTGATACTCTTGTGGTCTGACTTTCTTGTTAAATGCCCTGATCATTCGCTTTTGATACGTCTGACCATGACAGATAGCAGTGAGTCTCTTTTCATCAATCAGGTTTAATTGATCAAGTCGAGTCTAGATCCAGTCATCTTCATTCAAGTCCGCATCCTTCATTATTCGGAGAGAGGGTATCTGGACTTCAATTGGCAAGACTTCCTCCATGCCATAGACCAAAGAGAAAGGAGTTGCCCCGGTTGACGTCCTTGCTGAGGTACGGTACCCATGAAGAGCGAACGGTAACATCTCGTGCCAATCTTTATAGGTCACTGTCATCTTCTGTACAATTTTCTTGATATTCTTATTGGCTGCCTCTACAGCCCCATTCATCTTCGGCCGGTAGGGAGAAGAGTTGTGGTGCTGTATCTTGAATTGTTCGCAGAGCTCAGTGATCATTTTGTTATTGAGATTGGTGCCGTTGTACGTAATGATTCTTTCCGGGACGCCGTATCGACAGATCAGATTATGTCGGATGAAACGTGCCACGACGCTCTTGGTTACCATTGCGTAGGAAGCTGCCTCAACCCACTTCGTGAAATAATCGATCGCCACCAAGATGAAGCGATGCCCATTGGATGCCGTAGGTCGGATCTCACCGATCATATCAATTCCCCACATTGCAAAAGGCCAAGGTGCCGTCAGGACGTTCAGAGGAACCAGAGGGATGTGCACCTTGTCAGCATAGATCTGGCATTTGTGACAAGTTCGAGAGTGTTGGTAACAATCGGCTTCCATTGTGGACCAGAAATATCCTGCCCGAAGGATTTTCTTAGCCATGGTGTGTCCACTGGAATGTGTCCCAAATGTACCTTCATGCAGTTCTATCATGATCTTCTCTGCTTCAGCCTTATCCACACAACGCAGTAGAGTTGAATCATGATTCCGTTTGTAGAGAATGCCGTTGCCGAGGAAGAATTTTGCCGCAAACCTTCTCATGAACTTCTTGTCATTGACAGATGCACCTTCAGGGTATTCCTGAGCTTCCAAATACCTCTTCACCTCATGATACCAGGGTTTTTCAATCACCTTCTCGGCCTCGAGATCGCAGCAGTATGCCGGTTCATCTAACTTCCAGATAATGATTCGGGGAGCCTCATTGTCCCATTTAACTTTGAACATTGAAGACATCGTAGCTAGTGCGTCCGCTAGCTGTTTCTCCTCTCTTGGGAAGTGCTCAAAAGTTATCTCTTCAAAGTGGGGAAGCAAGGTCAACACATACTCCTTGTAAGGAATAAGATTTGGGTGTTTCGTATCCCACTCGCCTTTAATCTGATTGATCACGAGAGCGGAATCTCCGAAGACACTCAGAAATTTGATCCTTAAATCGATTGCAGCTTGTAGACCCATGATACATGCCTCATATTCTGCCATGTTGTTGGTGCAGTTGAAACACAATCGGGCGGTGAGTGGAGTATGAGTTCCTTTGGGAGATATGATTACAGCACCGACGCCGTTACCCAAAGCATTGGAGGCTCCGTCAAAATGCATAGACCATCGGGATCCCTCCTCAGGTCCTTCATCCGGTCCAGGTACTTCACAGTCGGTTACCACCATGATGTCTTCGTCCGGAAAATCAAAGTTCAATGATTGGTAATCGTCCACAGGTTGGTGTGCCAAATGATCTGCCAGTACACTTCCTTTGATTGCTTTCTGAGTTGTATACTGGATATCATATTCTGTCAAGATCATTTGCCATCTTGCTATTCTTCCAGACAGAGCAGGCTTTTCAAATATGTACTTGATGGGATCCATCTTTGAAATCAATAGAGTAGTGTGAGTCAGCATATACTGTCTCAGCCGGCGAGCAGCCCATACTAGAGCGCAGCAAGTTTTCTCAAGCAGTGAGTAACGAGACTCACAGTCGGTAAACTTTTTGCTCAAGTAATAAATAGCGTGCTCTTTTCGGCCAGACTCGTCATGCTGCCCCAGCACA